>CM070621.1:17408877-19808877 GCA_036346255.1 Ampelocalamus luodianensis
CAAATATTCAATCCCCCACACCCAAAAGCTTTAACAACTTGATTATGAAGAATCTCAGCGTCGTGAAGTTCCTCAACGCAAACATAGACATAACCATCAGCAGAACAAGATATTTTGAACTGGTTGCTCCCTAGAAGAAATTGAGTAATAGCAGTGGCAACATAAACATTATCAACATCTTATAGGATAAAACCAAATCACTTTCTACTGATCTTCAAATAGCTTAGCCCCCATAATTCTCACTACAATCATTTACTTAATCACCACCAACCAATCGCCATATTACACTCTATAAGACCTTGCAACCCAAGTCAGATAATCTTTACTCAATAGGAAAGAGCAAACAAATACAAGTTTTAACACACGAGGAAACACTACTCCTCACAGTGAGCACGAGACCAAGAGAAAAAGTCAAATAGCAATGATCTCGAAAAACAACAGACGAGACCACAATTGAGGGCACATGTTCCACAAGAAGGGAATTTCAAACATCAATAAATCACAATAAAACATTGCTTTTGAAACTCAAGAAACACTTAGCGGCAATGATAGAAAAGTTATAGGTTACAACCCTGAACTCTAACCTCAAATACTTATGGCACACCTTTTTTTCTGTAACAGAGAAAACAATTTCCTTTGATTGCATCATCACTTGCCAACCCAAAGAAGAAATACTTTTAAAATAATTTACATTAATCACTTAAGAACCCATCAGAACATTCTCACGCATCGCCTTTCTCAACAATTTTAGCTACCACATTAAGCATGAACTATTAAAAGCTCACAAATACCAAACTCCAAACTTTCCATTTAACAGGTATTACGGAAGGCGGTCAAATTGCATTCTTCCTAAAAGAATCATCACCATTTCCACAAGTCACAATTCCTTGCAGACAATTTTACTAACATCAAGAATAATGCATTCTTAACACGAATCTTTATCGTCAACTCTTTTAACAAGGACATACAGCCACAAGTCATCCTCATGAGACACACATGAATAAATCATATTTTTTTCAACCCTTCACCGGTTAGCAATGCTCACACTAATTTTGTACACAAATTCCAATCTAGCGGTTATTGTAGACATTTAACGAATTATATAGTCATAGGAGAATTTATGGTCCTTTCTCTATCTGCATTCCTACTAGTAAATATGAGACCATCAAGTAACCAATTAAAGGCAATTTCCAGATTATTATCCACTAGGACAACAGTCAAATACATCCTTATCTCTCCCTCCTACACTACTAGATTTATCCATTGTGATCAAGTAATCCAACCGGTTTGACAACCTAAACAATTGAGGAAGAGAAATGCTTTCATCTAGACGCTCAAGCTACTAACGCTTTATTTAGTGCTTTGAGTATAAAGGTGTTTGATGAAGTATGCGATCTTAAGAACGCTCATAATATGTGGACACAACTTCAAGTTCATTATGAAATGTCCACTTCAACTAATGAAGATTGCATACAAGAAAGAACGTCGGGAGAAGAATGCTCAATCTCAAACTTCGACGATGATGAGTCCACAAGCACCTCCACAAATGAGGATGGCATACAAGAATGGATGTCATGAGAAGAATGCTCAACTTCTAGCTCCAACAATGAGGATTTCTCAATTCCATTCACTTCAACTCATTGCTTTATGGCTAAAGGTAACAAAGAGGTAAATAATGATGAGCCTTCGTATTCTGAATTGATGGAGATGCTAGAAGAATTAAATGAATATATTGGAAAAGAAAAGAAGAGATTCAAGGTTTTAGAGAAGGAGCACATCTCTCTTCAAAATAATTATGATGTGCTAAAAGATGAACATGAAACTCTTCTTCTAAATGATTTTAAAAAGTCTAGTGTGGATATCGGAATTACATGTAATTTAATAGATGATTTGTCATGCATAGCTCCTATTTCTTGCAATTCATCTAAAGTCAATATATCCACTTCATGTGATGATTTAATTGATATGTCTTGTTGCTCTAGTGAAAATATTTCTATTTCCTCTATGTCTTGTGAGACTAACCTTGTAGAGGAAAACAAAAAGCTCAAGGCCCAAGTCTCAAATTTGAAAAATGACTTGGATAAAAGCTACAAAGGAAAAAACCACTCTTGATGAAATATTAAGCAAGCAACAAGGTGTGAACGACAAGAGTGGAATTGGATTTACTCCCATGAAGAAAAAGGAGAATAGTAAGACAAGGCACAATGCAAGACACACGAAGAATGTCAAGTGCCTTGATTGTCATCAAAAAGGTCACCTCTCCTCCATATGCCCTAATAAGGAAGATTATAAGAGAGGACTTGGCTTCATTGCCAAGAAAAAGGTGAAGAGCATCCCAAAGCAAAAAGGAAAGAAATACACGAATATGAAATGCTTTGGATGTTATGAGAAGGGTCACATCGCCTCCGTGTGCCCAAACAAGATGAATGATAAAGGAGGACTTGGTCTCACCGCCAAGAAGAAGGTAAAGGGCCATCCAAAGCAAAATAGAAGACAATTGAAGAATATCAAGTGCTTTGGATGCAACAAGAATGGTCACATTGCCTCGGTGTGTCCAAACGAGCTAAATGACAAGCAATTGTCATTAAAAAGGAGGCAAGCCGGCAATGAGCAAAATAAGAAGACATCAAAGGGAAGCAAAAGCCCTACTTGCTACAATTGCCGAGAGAAGGGACATTTTAGTAAGGAATGTCCCAAAGGTATCACTCCTAAGCCGATTATTTATAATAATGATTATTTGCTTAGGAAGGATAGAAATGGCAATGTGTTTGCTAGGAATGTTAGTTTACATAAAACAAATGCTATGGTCATTTGGGTGCCCAAATCCATTGTGACTAACATTCATGGACCCAACCAAGTATTAGGTACCAAATGTGCTTAAAATATTTAATAGGTACTTGGAGATGTATTGGAGGTTTGGCTTATTCATGAAGAGGTGGATTCCACCATATGTCTATTTGGAGCCAAGCTTGAGGATAATCAATTCACATCATGAGCCAATGCTATCTCGGTAACAAGTACTTACATTAAAGTATCTAGCCCTTTAAGCCTTGTGTAGGTTGCAATCATGAAAATCTTATATAAAGGGTGTTCTTGCTCGTGTTCATAAATTCTTTATTAAAATCTTGAGCAAGATGGATGTGGCACATTAAGGGGGAGTGCTAAGTCATTTACATGTATATCACATCCCTAAGTGTGCCCAAATTAATTAAGTGCTAGTAATGTTTTTCAAAATGAGTCATTTAGCCAAAAGTCAAAAATTTGAAATTATTAGTATAAAATTTGAAAAACTAGTTGCAAAATGTATACTAATGTATTTCAAAGGTTTACCAAAGGTTTTGGTTCAAGAAAAACCTATTTCAAATAAAAATAAGTTTCTATCCAAAATTCTAGATTGTAGAATCTTGTTTTTGACATAAACTAGATTTTTATGTAAAATCTATTCTAAAAGAAATTTGACATTTGTCCCAAAAGGAAAATCCTAGAGTTGGCCATTGTAAACATTTTTCGTATTCAAATGATTTCCAAAAGACCAACTCATCAAAAGTTATTTGATTTTGAAACTCATCCAAAATACTAGTTTGACCATAAAGGTCACATTCTAACACTTAAGTGAGTTTAGCCATTTGAGCCTAAATTATTCACATGAATAGGTCCATGATGGTATTTATGACTCATACATGCAATTGGATACTATAGATTTCATTAAATGCTCAATTTGGCTGTTTTGTGAAAAGTCTCGAAAATATGTTTTCATTTGCAAAATCAAAAGCTTAATTCATAAAAACTATTTGAAAGTTGGATTTCTAAAGGCTAGATAAGTTGGAAATGCTCCAAATATATTTATTTAGATGTTTGTGTGAAAATTTGGAGCAATGTACAACAATTCAATCTTTTCTCCAAAAATTTCAGAACTGAAACTGTCTGTTACAGTTTCGGCCGGTCTGACCGCCGTTATTCACCTGGCTCGATCGCAAGAATCGGCCCGACCGCCTCATCCGCCGGATCGACCGGACTGAGAATTTGGTGTTTTGTCCAAACTTGTCTATTTCTCATTATTTGCACCACTCCTTTGCTCCTTTGGTCAAATTGATCCTTGCTATCTTTGCAAGCTACCCCAATATACTTTATTGACTCCATATGCCATTTTGAACTCATTGTGATATATTTATCATTCAAATGGTATTCTTTCAAGTGGTAGCTTCTTTTGATCATCTTTGACCTCGGCATGAGAATCATATTTGTTTGTACAAGTGGTACCCTTGTTTTTACAAGTGGTATTCATTCAAATGATATCATCTTATCCCTTCATGTGAATATCTTTCAAGTGGTATCTAATTCTTTCTATGCCGATCAAATCTTTTCTAACCAAGCTCTCTCCGATACCTAATCTCTCTTCTTATCCAAGTGGTCTCTCCGATACTTAAAGATCTCTTCAAGTGTTATTTCTTCAAGTGGTATCTTCAAATGGTATCATCAAGTAATATCTCTCCAAGTGGTACAAAGTCTCTACAAATGGATTATTTCTTTCTCTCTTCTCTTTGGATGCTTTCCTTGAAGATCATTGCAAGAGAAGTTCAAGCACCTTGAGATTTCAAGTCTTGTCGACATATGGATTTACGAGTAGTATCTACAAATGGTATCTATAAAGGTAACAAAGAGGTAAATAATGATGAGCCTTCATATTCTGAATTGATGGAGATGCTAGAAGAATTAAATGAATATATTGGAAAAGAAAAGAAGAGATTCAAGGTTTTAGAGAAAGAGCACATCTCTCTTCAAAATAATTATGATGTGCTAAAAGATGAACATGAAACTCTTCTTCTAAATGATTTTAAAAAGTCTAGTGTGGATATCGGAATTACATGTAATTTAATAGATGATTTGTCATGCATAGCTCCTATTTCTTGCAATTCATCTAAAGTCAATATATCCACTTCATGTGATGATTTAATTGATATGCCTTGTTGCTCTAGTAAAAATATTTCTATTTCCTCTATGTCTTGTGAGACTAACCTTGTAGAGGAAAACAAAAAGCTCAAGGCCCAAGTCTCAAATTTGAAAAATGACTTGGATAAAAGCTACAAAGGAAAAACCACTCTTGATGAAATATTAAGCAAGCAACAAGGTGTGAACGACAAGAGTGGAATTGGATTTACTCCCATGAAAAAAAAAGAGAATAGTAAGACAAGGCACAATGCAAGACACACGAAGAATGTCAAGTACCTTGATTGTCATCAAAAGGGTCACCTCTCCTCCATATGCCCTAATAAGGAAGATTATAAGAGAGGACTTGGCTTCATTGCCAAGAAAAATGTGAAGAGCATCCCAAAGCAAAAAAGGAAAGAAAAAAGAGTCATTAACTTCAAAACTCGAAATAATCCAAAAAAAAAACACATAAAGCCAAAGCTTTCACATGATAAAGAACTTGCAACAGAAAACTTTCAGTATCCTGAATACCAAGCGAATAAATGAATCAGTTTTTTTCCAATAATAAGGGTAGGACTCCCAAGATACAAATAGAGGCCAAGTGAAATCCCAACAAATTTCACCATCCGCATCTTTACCCAGAATTGGTCTAAATCAAGCTCAAGAAGAGAACAATTTTTCTAAAAGAATTCACCCACAGTACCTGTAGCTATGGTATTCGGGGTAATCACTTCGCTAATCTCATACTACAAACGGTGGTATAACCTGGTAAAGCCCGGGGCCACAACCACGACCTCAACCTCTCAACAGCAACTATAGTTGCATAGCTATCATCCTCATAATAATCATAGAATGATATTATGGGTATATAATATCATCTCATAACAGGAATCATCGATACAACATAACAGAAGCGTAAATGCAATGCTTGACCCACCCCATCCTACTGTGCACCAGTGTGTCAGATTTTAAGTTAATTAACCATTAGCAAATTTTAACAAGCTAAGTTACCTAAGTCGTTAATCTATTCACCACGGACCTACATCCCGCTCTGATACCAACTGTAACACCCCAGCACAACATGAGCCTAGAATGCTACCAAACTAACATTAAACAATTCTAAGCCAAAACATTCTACCAAATTTCCTGCAGAACCTCCCTTGTATTGTTAATTACCGGGAGGTTCCAACATTTGAATAAAACATATATACTTAATCCAACTTTCAGAATCATCAATAGGCATTCAAAACATAAAAGCAACTAGCATATTCAGAGTTATCCAAAAGACACTACTCATCATTATTACACTTAGTCCAATGCATGAAGCATAATCATAAACAATTTCTAAGCAGTTTGCTCTTTTATTAAAGTATGAACTAAAAATTTATCAACTTTAAAGGTGGATGGCAGTGTGTGTGTGTGTCCAATTCGAGTCTACTCCCTCCCATGCATGTCGTTCTTGCAAATGGTACCTAAAAACACAACAAAAGCAAGGGTGGGTCCAAAGACTCAGCAAGTACCAATAATGAAACATTAAACTCACATTTACATCATCAACATTCCATTCCAAAGCTTTATACAAAAACATCTCATGAGGTATGTATGCAAATATGCAATGCAACTTTTCTCTTTCACTCTTTGTCGTATTTCACCGGTAATGCGAGATATGCGACTGTCGCCGCATACTATGCATGTGCTCGCAAGCACAGGGACCAATTGCCCAATACTCCGCAAGTATAGGGGACCTCAAGCCCACACTCCACAAGTGTGGGGACCTTAAGCCCGTCACATGCATGACGGGGATCTCGACAAATGCTTAGTCACCGCGTGACCAAGTCTTCATTTTATCAACATGATGCATATGCACAAGTCATGAATCATCATAAACATACCTGCTCTGCAACATCATTTATGAATTTAACTCATTCATACTTCTATTATACATGTTCATAGACATGCAAACACTCAAGCAACCATGCATCATTCACATTTTCATAACACTAATAATCATGGTCAACAACATCTATAACATTCTAGCATCCATAGACATCACAATTAATCATAATACTAGCAAATATGTACTTGCCTTAACCACGTGAGAACGGAGGATGCGAAGAGGGTGCTGCCTCCGGGACCACTTCCCCACCTAAAATTCATTTAAAAGCTTACTACAACAACAGTATTAGACCAAACAAACCATATAAGCAAGCACAAACTAGCAATAGCTTGTAACGTGATCCCGACCCCAATTTTCTAAATGCTGAACTGACCCCTCTGTAAATAGTCGTGTTCAAAAATTCGTATCTTTTAATACATGAGTCCAAATGGGGTGTTATTTGACTTCATTGAAAGGTTATCAAATTCCCCAACTAAACCTAGTTGGTGGTCCTTCCTGATTCGGCTATCTAATACCCCTATCATGCCAATTAACATAACATCGTTTTCACATCAGGTTCTCTGGATAGTACATTAAAACTATCATAACGTTTATCTCGTTTGTCCAAACTTTGCGTTCTTGACGTTACTTGAAAGCTACGACAATTATCTACAACTTTTGTTATACTGAGCTCCTCAAATTTTCCCTTTAACAGATCGCTAAAATCATATTACTAAAACTCGTCAGATTACCGACAGATTCGCAGAACAGTCTCACCAATTAATTCATAACTTCTTCTACAGAGGTCCCAATATTACGATCTAGTACTTCATCGAAAGCTAACGACGTCCTCTACAATACTCTAAGAGACGTCCAGAGCTGATTCTGCCCGCATCTATAAAAAAAATGACGATCTAACACGAACTGTCCTGAACAGGCCTAATTACTGACATTGCCAAAACGCGAAACTACACAACTAATCGAACGGGATCGTGGGTTACCCTTGGAGAACGAGATGACCAACGCGGAGACCCAGCAAAGCTTCTTCCTTTCCTTCCTCTTTTCCTTCTCCCCTTCCTCTTCCTTTCTTCTTCTTCCTTCCTCTCCTTCCTTTCTCCTCTTAGCATGGCAGCAGGGAAGGGGATTGCTACAGTACCTATGTGCTATAGTACCATGAGCTACAGTACTTACTTAGGGTTTGGCTGCCCCCCTCCTCCACTAATGGACCAAGGTGCTGTGGGCTTTCAGCCCACAGCCTAGGTTCTCTGAAACAAGCGAAAACCCCCCTAAACTTCCAGTTAAAACCATTCTCTAACACAAATTCTCAATTTGATTTATTTAATCCTCTCTCTAACTCGATTGGAGTCTCTAAGGTTATACGGGGTATTACAGAAACGTATGTAAATTAATAAACTTGAGTAAGCTTTAATAAGATCAATCCCAAACATTCATTAGACATCCTCTCTAGCAAAATATCATACAAACAAAAACAGATAACAGATCCAATACAAGTACTAGAGCTTAACAAAACCCATAGATCCGTGCATCCAAAGTATAATCTCGAACCAAACAAAAATAGATAGATCCATGTGTCCCAAAACTACCATAGCTTTAACAAAATATATAGAACCCCCAAAACTATCAGCTCGATCCAAACAAACACTACTCAACCTCTCTAGCAAAAATAGGATACACACAAAAACAGAAAGCAGATCCACACCCAGACAATCAATACAACTACCAGAGCCTAACAAAATCCATAGATCCATGCATCCCAAAGTATCATCTCGGATCAAACAAAACACTAATCCATAGAAACACACAATAACAACATATAGGCAAAAAAAACTCACTGACCTCGCCTCGCCCTAAAAATCATTGGAAGAAGAAGATGGCACCAAACTTCTCTGCAGCACCTGCAAAAATAGCCCATATAGAGGAACAAAAGCCATGAAAAAGGAACAATACAACCGGCCAAAACCAACAAATGATGAAAAAAAAACGACAAAGCAAAACTACCTACACCGCCGCGACTCTGTTGGCGAGCCCAACACCCATGCCGACGCCGACGAAGAAGACGGTGAAAAAAAACCGAGATATTCTATGACGTCGATGAAGAACTACACCCCCTCCGTCGCAACTCTATCGGCGAGGACGCCGTTGTCGCCACCACAGCCGAAGAAGATGGCTCAAACGCCGACGCAGGCGCCGACGCAGGCGCCGGCGCTAGCGCAAAATCGCCTCCGCCAAGCTCCCCCCCCCCCCCAAATCGCCTCCATCTCTCTCTCTCTCTCTCTCTCTCTCTCTCTATCTATCTATCTCTCTATCTATATATATATATATATACACACACACACCCCATCTCGAGTTCTCCGCTCAGGACAAGGACCAAAGAGTGTGCCTCCACCTCTCTCTCTCTACCTCATCTCGAGTGCCCTACTCAGGACAAGGACCAAAGAGCACGGTTCCCAAAAAAATATTCAAAACAAATACATACGGACACTGGGAGTCCGGGACACGCGGGCTTGAGGGAGCAAAACGGATTCGAAAGAAACCCGACAGCAAACAAGCGGACCCAAAAACTCAGCACACATCTCAACGCATATCAAACGGCTAAAAAACGACCGAAATGAAGCCAGAAAACTTGTGGGCTACTTTTATATCAAGTGTCAATACTGACTTACAGGTAGACCATTACTTCTTTATTTTTATTTTTTTCATAAATTTTGAGTACAAATATTCATCAAACACTATTCTTCCAGTCAACATCCATCGTCAGTCAAAGTTTGATGGAAGCAAAATTGATTCCCCAGGAAGAGCACGCACAGCCCAAAAAAGAAGTGGTCCTCGGTTGCCAAACCCGGCTGGAGCCGCACCGGCCGGGCGACTCAGTAGTTCTCGAGGCGTGCGGTCCCTCGTCACGAGCGTCTCCAGCTAGCGCGCGCTGTCGTGAAGCATACGAGGTTTTAGGCCGCGTTCCGTCGGCGTAAGCCGGCCGTAAGCGGGGGAGGAGTTCGGCTCGGCGGCCTGCGCTAGAAGCTAGCCCGGGCCGCGCACGCGTACGCGGGGCGGGAGTGAGGCAGGTGGGCCGTGAGCAAAGAGCTAGGCATGTGGGCCAAGCCACGAAAAGAAGAGAGCTCGGCCGCGTGGTGGTTGGCGGGGCTCGGTGATCCCCCGCGGGCTTGGCACTTCGGCCGCACCGCGGCGGTGCAAAATTCTCGTCGAGCTCACCGTCACCGACCAATACTAGTACTGATCATATTACGAACGACCAGGATGGGAGCACAGAGGAAACTCGGGATTGTCGGCTAATTTCATCCCGGCCGTAGATCATGGACCGTTGGCAACTTGGCATCCGTGACCGGAATAAGATAGAGCCCGATTATCCGTTTAAAAATCAGATTCGCCGTACCGGGATTTGTGAGCCGTATCCGTGCGTATGACAGACTCGGGATATCAGGTTTTAACTCGAACTCGACTCAGATTCGTCTTCCAATCTATAATAAGCAGCGCGGTGAGGTGGAGCAACAGCAGAAGCAGCCGTGCGTATGGTGCAACAGGGTCGGATTCGGATTGTCGATAAATTAGTATCGATCTTACAAATGAATGTTACGGTTCTTTTAGAGTGAAACCATACAGAAAAGATATGATAATTTTATACAGGTTCAGTCATTCTCCTTAGAGAATAATAACTATTTTGGAAATATGGATAATCTTTTAATTCTATATTTTATTATGAGGCAAAGATCACGTAAAACTAGAGATACATAAAGCAATACTAACAACAGACAACTCATTGCACTTCTAAACATACACAGTAATAGAATTATAACATAATAGTTTGGTCGCACAACCAACTTACAGTCGGACGTACTGAAGAACAGGAAGCAGCGTAGACTAGAACAAGAACAGGACGTACTGGTTTGAAGTTCTTTTGTCTTGTATTATATTTAACTTTGGGCTTGGATGCCCGTGTCGGGTCAAAACATGTTGTTAAACCTTAGTTTTGTTTAATAAAAGTCTGATTTTTGTTGCAATTGGATGCTTGCTTGAGATACTATTTGCTTCGCAATTGTACATCTTGGCGGTTGCGAAGGGTTTAGCAGTCCCAAAAATCGGGGTTGTCACAAAGTGGTATCAGAGCATAGCTTGACCGTAGGTTGAGACCTTAAGTTGGTTCTAGGACTTAGGAAATGAAGACCTTCAAAAACCCTATTTTGAAAAATTATTAAAGAATTTTTGAAAACAAAAATATAAGTATTATTGATGTCTTTCCCTTCTATTGCTATCTTATCTAAAACTTACATTTACAAAACTCTGATTTGTTTTATAAAAGATTTGTCTCTCTCAACTAATTTCAACTTTTCGCCAGAAGTTGCAGTATAGGAGAAGCAGTGTTTAGAATACGCTAGAGTAGTGTTAAATAGAGTAAACCCTAAGTAGACGATCTTTTGATTGTAACACAAGTTGTATTATGTGCTCTAAGTAATACGTATACAGCTTGTATAAATAATTGAGCTATGTTATTTGTTGATAATTTGTTTTTCTATCAGTATATGTATATCATCCTTGTCAAAATTCAATTCTTTCTTTTCGTCTCGAACCTTACCTTAATCTTTCTCAACTTAACTTCATTCTGAATCTTACTCACCTATCTGTATTTGGTCAAAACCGCTGCAGAAATACATTCCCAAAATGTCTGAAAACAGCAAGAACAATACGGCGGAATCAGGAGGACAACAACCAAGTTTGGTAGAAGTCATGGCCATGATGGAAAGGAACAGATACCAAGCTGAACAGAATCAAACCAGGATGATGGAACAACACACTAGACTCCTGGAACAGATAGCTACCAGATCACTAGTACCATCAGGACCTCATCCGGAAACAATAAATGGAGGAAACACCACAAGATCAAGATGGGCAGACTTCCAGAAGACAAGACCGCCAACTTTCACGGTCGCCCCAGAGCCACTAGCAGCAGATGATTGGATAAGAGACATGGAAAGAAAATTAGATACTATCCAATGCACTGATCAAGAGAAGACTCTTTTCGCCTCCCATCAGCTACAGGGACAAGCTGCAGCATGGTGGATGAATCATCAAGCACTCCACACTGGAAGAAAGATACCATGGCAAGAATTCAATGATGCATTCCATACGGCACACGTCCCCACTGGCGTGCTCGCCTCCAAACGCCGAGTTTCTTGCTCTCAAGCAAAGAGGAATCTTGTGATGAATATCTACATCAATTCAACTACCTGGCCCGATATGCCCCAAATGATGTTGACACTGAAAAGAAAAAGCTGAAAAAATTCTCTGAAGGATTACAGAAGTCGCTGAAATATCATATTTCAGCTCTGGATTTCAAAGATCTACCAGCTATGGTGAATAAACTGTTAATATCAAAAGAAGCGAACAAAATTACAAGAAATCAAAAAAAGAAGAGCAATACAGATGACACCTCAACCAAGTGCACCCAAAAAAAGAATGATGACAACATCACCAATGCAATCTCAGCAGATACCAACTATCAATCCAATTCCAAAACCCCAATACAATATGAATCAATCAACCACCATCCAGTGTTACACTTGTGGAGAAAATCACCACCAAAAAGAATGCCCACAAAGACCATTAAACTGCTATCATTGTGGACAGCTAGGCCATTTCAAAGATCAGTGCCCCTTAATTGAGTATGCCATCAGAGGAAGCCAAGACTAAAGCAAGAAGTCAATGTCCACAGAAACCAATAAATTGTTACCACTGTGGACAACCAGGTCATTTCACGTCTCAATGTCCAATGAAACATATGTCAGCAGAAGCAGCCAAAGCTCAAGGGAAAAGTCAATCACAGATCAAGAGGACACGACCAGCACCACAAGCCAACAAAGGAGGTATGCTACGATCCAAAGAACGGTTAAGAAAACTAGAACAAATTTCAGGAGAAGGAAGACCAACAACAGGACCAAGTCAGGGAAAAATCAATTATGCCACTACCAATGAAGCTGAAGAAGCTACAAATGTCATTGATGGTACGCTTTTCATATAAGATCAGTATTGGTTTTTGTCCGAAAGCCGCTTTCCGAGAATCTTACAACAGAAAGAACAGCATGGAAAAAGGAATCGAAAATGCAGCGTAATTTTTCAATCTGTCCCCTGGCTTTGAGTGAATCTCGGGGTCGAGATTCTTTTTAAGTGGGGTAGATTGAAATAACCCAAAAATTCAGATTTCAAAAATTTTGAAATCTTTTGCTGGATTTTCAGTTTTCTTTCCCTTTTTGGAAACCTCCCTCTCAAATCCGCTTTCCTATTTTGGCAATTCCGTTTTCTTTGCCCGAAGGCGTCTTCTCCTCCCGGGGCGCCTCTCCTTCCTTCATCCTCACGCCGCCACCACCACCTCCATTCCGGCGCCGCAATCGCTGACCGCGCCACCTCCCGCCCTGCTCCAGTGAAAGCACCGCCGCCACCCCCGCGCCCATGCCTCCACCTCACCCCTGCCCAGCGCAATCCCCTCCCAGCCACACACCTCGCCACCCACGCGCCGCACGCCCGCTCACCTCCACTGCTCCCACCGCCTTCAAGCGCCAATAAAAGCCACCCCCGCTCAACTATCAACACCCACACCAAGCCCTTCCCCCCTCCCCACCACCTTCTTCCCCAGGGCCGGCCAAGAGCCGCCGCCAAACCCCCACCCAAAACAACCCTAGCCCGCAAAACCCTAAGGTAAGGAGACTTACCCAGTGGAGCTTCCCCGCGCCGCCGGCCACCATCGCCGGCACTCCCGCGCCGCTGCTCCCTCTGCTCCTTCCTTTCCTCCGCGGCGCCCGCCCACTCGCCCGCCTGGGCAAAGAACGCGTTGAAGGCGCTATGGCCTTCGGCCAGCGCCCCCGAAGGCCTTTGAGGCCGCGCGGTTTGGCCCTTCGGGCCGTGGGGCGCACAGTAATGGGTTAGACCCATTACTGTTCAATCAAACCGGTCTGGCACTATTCATAGCACAGTAACGGGCTTAGCCCATTACTGTTCACACCTGAGCCCAAACACTGTTCCTTTGCACAGTAATTTATTTATTGTTCATCCAAAAACCGGCCAGGCACTGTTCATTGCACAGTAAATTCTTTTACTGTTCCAAATCCAAAAAATGCACAGTAAATTCTTTTACTGTTCATTTTCATCCGAAAACAATAAATCTTATTATTGTCCACTGACTCATTTTCAGGTATGAATAGTAAAATAGTACTATTCATCATCCGACGCCTTTTCGCCCAAGACCCTAATTTGACATTACGTGTCAACTTTGACCGCCTCGAACCCAGAAAACCCACTCAATGTCTATTCCTTTAAATCAGCCCAAACACTGGCTATTGCACAGTAGCTATTTACTGTTCACCCGACAAATCAAAACACTATTTATAACCCAAAAATGGGGTTCCCTATTCCTTTCCGACCGAAACAGTAAACCCTAATTACTGTTCAAAAACTAAAACAGTAAATCTAGTTACTGTTCAGATCCAATATTTGTAGATGAATAGTAAAAATACTACTATTCATTACCCGACCCTGTTTTCGCCTGAAACCCTAATTAGACACTTTATACTCTTTTCGACCGTTTCGAGCCCATGAATTCAAAACTCAACTCTGTTCAGTCCAAACAAGTGCCAGATAAATCTCCAGCATCCCACACCACCACCTTCCTTTATGATTCTTTATCCATTTACAATATTTTTGTTGTACTTGGATCCAAATCTCAACTCCATTCGATCCAATTAAACACCAAATAATCTCCACCACTCCACACTACCTTTCTTTGTGTTTCTTTTCTGGTTTTATTTACTTGCATGTTGTTCCCAGCTCATTCCTTGTCGAGCCGGATTTTATTTGAATTGTTTTATTGTTTTGTTTCACGCTAGGTCACGACTTTGACGACCAGGCTCCGGAAGACGCCGGACAAGACCAGTATCCACATGACTTAGTGCAAGAAGGTAAGTCGCATTCTTTGATCATTTTGAACCTACATTCCATCTATGTATTATTACTTTTATTACTGTATTTGTGCCAATTATTTTAAATATTGAAATAATATTTTAGAATGCCATGGTAATTAGATAAATCCTAAATACCCCACAAACAAACCCACCCAACTCTTGTAGGTCATGTTCACCTTGACAAACGTAGTTTGCATAGAATACTATAAATAACTTTATCACCAAAAATGTGTTCATCAATCAAAAGCAAGTATTGGCTACTCGCCAATGGTTTTGGTGGTGAGTTAAGGGTTGTGTCCAGGAAGTTGGGCAACCCAATAGACTCGTTTAAAAGTGAGTCATCAGTGAGATCTGGAGGTGGACAGCCACGAGTTGGTGTTGGGCCATCGCCTCACTGGATGACAGGTAAGGACAAGAACCTTGTGCCAAGTAACAGACACAAAAAACCGCTCAACCACATGCGTGGTCATTCCTCTCTAGCTTAGTACACTGCTCATCCGATTGAATATCTACGGGATGTCAACCGCTGCTGTGTGATAGGACGAGATGCGGAATGGGGTGGATCGGTGGACCGTTTAGGGCACAACGGTATGGGCCCGTCAGCCTCGGAGTGCGGATTCCACTATTGGCCGATGGTCTCCCGAGCTATATGGATTTAGACCTACCGTGTAGAGACTAGAAAGGTTGAGCAGTGGAAAGGCTTTGTTATCTCAGCTCAGTCGCACGCTAACGTGTTGCGTGTTTATAGCTTGACAGTATGAGCTTGAGATATCTTGTGGGTAAAGTTGGGCAATTCTGAAGAGTGTATAATCAAAGGTATTCGAATACGCCGTGCTTAGGTTAATGAAGTTGTGTTAATGGGTGATTCGATGCATGAGGCATAAGTAGAGTTTTGAGATGTTAAGTTGGTAATCGAGTTTGTTGTTAAACCCCTGATGCTATTACTTATTATTGTTTTACTGTTTTATAAATTGTTTTAAACGCAAAGTGCATCCACATATGCCAGGTATGGTAAACCCTAACCATCCATTGAACTCCTTGCATGTAATTATTTAGCATTTTCATGCGGCTTGTTGAGTACGGTGGTAGTACTCATTCTTGCAATTTGTAAAACATCTACAGAAGAGGATCCTTGTGAGCAAGTTTTTGGTGGACCCCTAGAAGGCAATGATTACTGTTACTAGGTCTCGACTGCGCTGAAGCGTACCTGTGGTTTGAAGTTCTTTTGTCTTGTATTATATTTAACTTTGGGCTTGGATGCCCGTGTCAGGTCAAAACAGGTTGTTAAACCTTAGTTTTGTTTAATAAAAGTCTGGTTTTTATTGCAATTGGATGCTTGCTTAAGATACTATTTGCTTCGCAACTGTACATCCTGGGCGGTTGCGAAGGGTTTAGCAGTCCTAAAAATCGGGGTTGTCACAATACCTCCACCGGATAGTTGTTCCCTAGCCGTTGTGACAGGTTTCCGTTACCTGCCACCAACCTGCGCTAAATATAGGGGTGCTCACTTGAGCCGATAATGCCGTCATTCGACATTACCATGAGTCTGTTCCCATCCGGTAGTACTCATTTTCCTAGTACTACATACCCATGTGGAGTGTATAATAACTTGATAGGGCACAAGGTTCAGCCACCTTTAGACGAGTCCATGGTCGATACGATGTTGTACGACACACTAACACGCACTAACACGAGTGGGAGTGAGTTTTAACCTTTTATGACATCCGTATATAGAGGACCGCACCTACCACTGTTACCCAACTTGGGCACCCTCCGCCCTCCTAGTAATTAGCTATAGGTCACCTGCTCCATCAACTGAGCCTACGTGTATACACTTCATCGGTATTCACACTTACTGCATATTTTGTTCTGAAATTCATTTAATGCATATGATGATATTAGCTTAGTAGAAAATAATTTATATGCAAATTACTTCTACTCAAAATGATCAAAGGCAGCTTGCCTGAGTATCTGAAGTTGAGTCCGGTCTCGGTTGTGACATGCGAAGGTTCCTTCTCTGAATCTTGTTCATTTCCTGCAATTCGGTATGTATACCGAGACTTAGTCGAATCTAAATTTCCGAATACAACAGAGCTATGAAAGTGTGGCCAGCCCTATGGTCAAATACATTGTGTGTTTTTAATTAGTATTTACCTTAAGCGTGAATTAGTTCATTTCCCCAAAGTTCAACATTTTCATGATGCACTTGTGTTGCCTAGTCGACTAGAAACATTTACTTAGCGTGGGCCTCACTCATCCAGTTGATGCATAACCCAACTAGTTGGCTGCTCGGCCAGTTGGTCTCGAGACAGTGGTAGCACACTAGCACTACATGAGTGGGGTCCCAAGGGTTAGACCATTACTATTCTAGGAAGGGAAATTTGATCATATGTTCGTCTTCGAAGTGTTTTATATTATTTTGCATTTATTTTGGGTAGGTTGATTAAAAACCCTGGATTAATTTTTCTTGTTTGATGTTTTGCCATTTTCGTAATTTATAATTACTTTTCCTATTTTAGGTCATATCCCCTTGGTCCGGCTCTCCATGTTCCCCCGCGCCACCTCCAAGCAAACGCCCCACTCCATCACCAGCCTCGCATTGAATAACCGCTTGGTCTCCCGCGGCCACTAGGGGTAGGAAGGGGTCGATTTGGGCCAACCCTAACCTGGCCCATCAGGCCCAGGGGCGGCTGTGGGCCATAGGCCGTCCCACCGTGCGTTGAGACTCTGCCTCGGTTATCTTTTGGATCGTTAGGGTCGACCCTATTTGTTGCAGTGAGGCAGGGGTAGTAACCCACTCCTGCAAAGTGCCATGGTCGGAGTCAGGGTGGATTCTGCCATGGATTATCTTGCTAGTGTTCTTGATGTGTAACTCTCGTGTTGAAGGTATCATCGATTTTGGCTTGCTGACACGCTTGAGGAAGACAAAGTAGAGCGTCTTAGGTGCGAAGCTTAGGAATGGCCATACCTGTTGTCTAGGCTCTCCAGGTCCCTCACCTCAAATCGTGGCATGCAGAACGGCGACCCCGTCAGCTGCGCCGCAAGGGCCTCCTATACCTGCCACTGGGCCTTCGCGACCATGGCGGGAAGATGTCGGACGAGAGCATGAAGGCGCCCTCCATGGCCAGCAGGATGGTGAGGAACCCCGTGCCGCACTTGGCGTCTCACACGGTGACGTCAGCTAGCGGGACAGGGTAGTCTCGTAGCATGGCGAGTGTCACGCCACGGTCTGCGTGTGGCCCTCGTGGATGTCGAGCTGCACGCAATTCACGATGTCCATGGCAGAGTCGTAGATCTTGTGCCACCGCTCGATGCGGTAGGTAGGGAGAGCGGTGGGAGGTCGGCCGTCGGGGGTAATGCCGATATGGTTGTGAGAGCTGCTCTGGGGGTGAACGCGGGGTGCGAATGGCGTGCGTGTGGTGGGTAAGGGCGACGGCGAGTAGAGGTGGGAGAGCGACGTGGTAGAGATGGCAGCGCGTGCCATGGTCGGGGTGAGGGGGGATTCTTCCATGGACTAGCTCAGTTGGGGACGGAGGGGAAGAACTCTAAGGAGAGTGCGTTGGGGAAAATCGGGTGGAACGGCGGTGAGAGAAAGGTCGCTCCGTGCAATCCAAAGGAGCAATAAGTAATGGGCCTTTTGCCCCGATTTTTTATAGGTCGCACCTCTAGCCCATTTGCTGAAAATTTAGAGGCAATTAGATAATGGGTCGAACTAAACCATTCCCATCCCTAGCGGCCACCCGATCAGTGGCATGCCACGGCATAGGCTCTCGAGGATGGAGTTCCACCCGTAGTGGCTCAAGAACCCATCGGTGGATGGGTGCACCAGGATCCGCAGCTATGGCACGCAGTCGCGCACCAACAATCCCTTGTTTGCCTGCGTCGTCCGCTCCTCGAAACCGGGCCGAAGCCACTCAAGCTTGAAGTCGTCCTTCGTGTCGAGACCCAGCGGCGGCCGGACGGCCTAGGGGAACGACCGCCCGCTCGCCTCCAGCCCCAATGCTAGCTCCGTTATCTGATCCGTGTTGATGCTGTTCTACAACCCGAAGGATATGTACAGGACCGAGTACGGTGGGTGCTCATCCAGCCACTGGATGATGCTGGCATCGTCGTGCGAGTCTGACGGAGTCGACACTGCGAGAATTGCCTCGATTGGCCATGGCTGGGAATCGAAGCTTGCTCTAAGCATGTCTAGCCCGGAGGGCTCCAGCTCTTGGACGGTGTTGACTAGGACCGCGTTGGTCTTGTGGCAGAATGAGATGAGACACCGGAAGAAAGTCATCTAGGGGTCCGCCCCCATCGCGGTGAGCATGTACCTCGAGGCGTGTGCGGTGGTGGACGACTTTGGGAAGTTGGCCAGTTGGAACTCATTGCCAACCACGAGGATGTGCGAGGGATACTCCCACACGGAGAAGAACATGGCGTTGCTGAAGTCGCCTCTCAGGAGGAAAATAGCGTGGAACACGCCGCGCATGCGACATCGGTCGTCCATGCGAAGAAGGTGTTGGCAATAATGCAGATCGGAGACCGGATGCCGGAGACGAAGCCCTCCAAGGCAGGGCGGAGGGAATCGAACACCTAGAAGAAGGTGATGAGCTGGTGCACGTGGAGGTCAGTGAGGGACTCAGCGCCGGGGGGAAGGGCCGTGGTCGGGTGGGCGCGAAGGAGAGCGCGTGGAGGCGGATAGGAGGAGAGGTGGCGGGGAGGAAGAGGGAGCTGAGGGGGCGTGGGGTGGAGACGAGGGTGATGGTGAGGCCCGGGCGGAGCGTGTGGAGGAGGCCGGCAAGGCGGAGAAAGGCGAGCATAGGAGTCATTTCACGTGGCCCGAAATAGAAAAAAATAATTACAAATTGCAAAAACAGCAAAACATCAAACAAGAAAATAAATCCAAACTTTTAATCAATCTACCTCAAAATAAATGCAAATAATAGAAAACACTTTAAAATGAGGCATATGATCAAATTTCCCTTCTAGTAATCCTTGCTCTACTTCTACTTCCTTCTCACTGCTCTCTACCTTGCCCAAGTCGCCACCGTCCAGTATGCCGGTGACAGCGGATCTCGGACTCGCCACCAGGATCCGAATCCTCGTGCTATCTTGTTGTTGCAATATAATTAAATCATTGATTAGGCTATTGGCACTCGATTAGGGGTGTGGTATCTTGTTGTTGCAATATAATTAAATATTGTTATAGTACATATTGAGTATGATGACTCATATCTTAATCAACTAGTATTGTGTTGTAAGGATTCTTATATGAAATGACACTATATAAAGCTATAGGGGTGGTCATGGAGAACACAAACCACAAATCAACTCATCCAAAACAATAGGTGTGCGAGAGAATTAGATGCTAGGTTATTTTTTAGCACTAGATTCATGTATAGGGTAAGAATCTAAGGCCCTGTTTGGTACAGCTCCAGATTCTTATTTTTCAGATTCTGCTCCTGATTCTCCAAGAATCCACTCCTCTGAGAATCTGGAGCTGTCAGAGGAAAGTGTTTGGCTGGTAAGTTGGCTCTGGATTCAAGAATGAGAGGATTGTATGCAAAATGTCTATACTACCCATGGTTTTGGAACATGTATATTATTTTGTATATATTACTGGCTTATTTATGTGGTTCCTTTGTATGTTGTTATTTTGAATATTATTTCTTTTTTAAAACATTTTTGGCCAAAAGTATTTAAAATTTTGGACATAAACTCAGCAAATATCCATATTGTCATTCATCATGAATGTAAACTCGGTTATCCACTCGGTCAAATATTTTCAATCCACCATGAAAACGCATAAACAGTAAACATAAGCATGGTTACAGAGAACACATTTTCAACAACGAGTTGCTCAATTTGTAATAGTTTCATTACATTAGATGCAAACTGAGAATGAGTATATGAATATCGAATTTTCTGATGAGCTTCCATTACACGAGTACATTAAGCGCAATAATTCACAATGCAACAGCGGATCAAGTCAGCATCAAGAACATGGGATCAATGTTACAACCATCTCATATCTAGCTACATAAAAACTCATATCTCGATAATTAACATCACGTTCATAGGTCTGGTGGACACCGGACTCAATTGTTCAGCAGCTTTATTTGGATGCTTGCTGACTGAAGAGTTTCTTCCTGATTTGCAAGAGGCGAAAAGAGAACATTTAAATAACTGGATAACCATCACGCATGTGTACATATATACTGCGTTTATATACCTCAAGAAGCTTTTGTCTGAAAGAGACATCCACCCTTGCATCTAGCTTGTTGTCACACATGATCTTGCCATCCTGCGATGCAAGCATGACACCTCCAGAGCTGTTCATGCATCCAAAGCAAACAATTTGGACACAAATTGTTGAGCCCACCACAATGAACACTCCTCTTCATTCTCTTCATAAAAGGTTTGATTACAAAATTTACACTTAGCAATTCATGGAGGCAGGCTAGGCTAGTGGTACGTACCATGACGGTCCATGCACGTCGCGGCTGCTCTTCTCGGCGTACTCCTTTTTGGCCACCTCCAGCACGGACTCAACAGTTAACATCAGAATCGCATGAACACCTATAAGCACAGCTAGGTAACTGGGTTCTATCACAGTTATAAGAAACAAAGAAGCGCCCGTTGGTAACGAACTTTGGATGAAATGCTATACCCATGAGTCCAAACTCGGAATCAAAATGCACTTCATTAGTTAGATCCATCAGGTTGGCTAGACAAGAAAACTCTGTTGGATCCATCAGGGTGAGGAGCCATGTTCAGGTATGATCCATTGCCGATTCTCTCAAGGCATATACCTTTAGGAGAGGGTGACGGTTCAGTAGTGTTAAATGAAACCGCATCTCCATTGAAGCACACGGACTGGTCATCAGATGAGCCACCATATGATGTACAAAGTCATTTTCTGACTGCCAAACATCAGTTAGCTTTGATGATGAACTAGGAAGTCTTGCACCTCCTTGCAAGGGAGGTTGAAAAGGAGAGTTCAATATTGTCACATTTTGGCAAATATCCCAAACTAGTTTGCAGTAGTCTTGAGTGGAATCCTTTGATTGAGCAGAACCTGCTGAAGAGGTATAGTTGCACAGGATAGGAACCGTTCGAATCTTTGAGCTTGAGTTGAACAACTCAGCTGAAAATGGATTGCATTTCTGGAAACAAAGCTAACAAATTTGTTAATACTACTATCTAAGAGCAACAAATTAATAGTAACCTATCACCTTATAGACAAGACCAACATGCAGGTCCTATTTTCTCCTTTTCAGGATTTACATCAACTCTAATTTTGTTTCCTGATACCAGCTAATAACATAGTTATGGAAGACAGCAAATTTGCATCACACGAGATTCCAACTAGTTTTGTAGTTGTACCAGTACCAATGTTTGACATACTGATATGAGGGCAGAGGGATCAACACTAGCATGAATATCAAAGAAATGCAACCTAAATTCCCAACTTATCCGTTTAGGCAAATCGTCGAGCACATGGTGTGCAGCCCGAACAATTAACACGCATGTTAGATTCACTGATCGGGCCTCCCTAACTCGTAAGAGAAGAAGCAGAAGGACATAACACAATCCATACCGTGCAGAGGACCGACTTGACGACGCAGGCGCATGTGGCCTCAGAAATGTTCGTGGCTTGAAGCGCCGCAGCGCGGCATCCGCGGCAGCGGCGTAGCAGCAGTTGCTCCGGCCTCTAGGGTTTCCGGGGTGGGCTGCGCTCGTGTGCTCCCGGCGGCGCTTGTGTGCTCCCGGCGGCGCTGTCCGGTTGAGGACCGACGCAGCGAGTGGGCTGGGTGGGGCGCCGGCGGCAAGGTGAGCGAGGAGGAGCACCAATGGCTTGAGTGCCGCGGCGAAGTCGAGAGGACTTCTTGAGGGCCTCGAGGAGCGCCCCGCTGAGCCGCCTCCGGGCGGCGGGTTGCGTGCGGGGAATTTCCTGTGGGGTAGTTCAATGGCATTTGCGGGTAAATACATCAAACTTCTAGGGGTATTTTTATTTCTGAAGGTTGGATTCTCACGAGAATCTGCGGGAAGGTCGCTTCTCGTTGCTAGTTCATTTTCGAGACAGCTCCTCGCGAGAAGCAGAATCAGGTGGTTTTGAGAATCATGGTGTTTGGTACGGCTTCACGAGAATCGATTGAGAAGCTGGGAGTAGAAGCTGTACCAAACAGGGCCTAAGTATCCTAAAAGGTTTGAGATGGTTGCTAGAGAGCGATAATTCCTTGTACTCTTTTGATGTTGTGCTAAGAATTTGTGGTTGGTTTCGCCACATCTTTCTTTCTCGTTGTGATTGCTTCGGCGTCATTATTTTGTTTTTTCTATGAGATTTATCTACTTCGTTCTTAATATCGTTCACGCTCATACAATATCTCACAAACTCTGATCCGATATGGTGTCTGTTGCATATAAGGAAGGGAATAACAGTACATTTGTACATTGGACTCATGTACTCTTGTGTATAATTGGGCAGTTGTGAGCACTATATTCTATTTATGAGCTTGTGACGTGGGAAATTATTTAATTGTTGATTTCTTTAATCGCTTAATTAATTTTTTAGTAGCCACCTAATTGCTACTTAGGATGTGATAAAAATGCGGGTCGTTTCATCTACTAGCAGACTGCTGCTATTCCATGCAAGCTTTCTCAGACATGTCACTGGCTAGGACTATCGACGATGCCAAAGCCGTGGGATTTTGATACCTTCTTGGACTGGTGGTTAAACTCCAATACGAGGCTGCATAATGACCCTAAGCATGTATGGAACTCAATCATCATTCTATTCTGTTGGACGATCTGGAATGAGCGGAACTCGAGGATCTTCAGGAAAATTGGGCGTGGGTTGGCTCAGTTACTCACCTCTGTCAAAGAAGAGGCTGCAATCTGGGTGGAAAGCCGCGAACAAATGCCTCCGAAGCATCCTGCCGACGTACTAGCATTATGTTGATCTCATTTGTTTTTGTGTCCTCTTTTGTTTTTCCCTAGTTAAGCTTCCTTCTTAGCTTTCTTTGCTTTTTCCCTTTTCCCCTGTTTGTTCAGTTTGTAAATTCCCCTTACTACAAATGAGAACAGATTCGCTGTGGTCTTTTCGTCAAGAGAGAGAGAGAGAGAGAGACTGCGTTCAGAAAGCAAAAGTACAGACTTTTCTTTCGAAAAGGGAATAGTTCACAAAATTTGGACGAATATATACACATCGCATATGCAATTTGAGGCTATATCATCGTACAAACTATTCAAAACATCTAACAACTTAGCTTAGTTTAACCAGAGCAACTACGGACGCAAATTAAGCAGCCACTGGACTAATTAAGGTTGGAAAAAGAGAAGGCAGCACGAATGTTTTACAGCAATCACACCACTGCATCACGAACGTTTGCGCGCGGGGGGTCTAATTAAGCCGCCTCCTCGTCGTCGGCGACCTCCTGGGACATCACCTCGAGAGACTTGCCCTTGGACTCGGGGACGAGCAGCGTCATGATCGTCCCCAAGAAGTTGGTGCCAGCGAGAACGAAGAGCGCGTTCTTGATGCCAATGCCCCTGGGGTACCCAGACTCGGGCGTGTGGGGATCCTGCGCGGCGTACAGGAATCCGAACGCGCCAATTATGGCACCCGCCTTGCCGGCCGCGGCGGAGATGCCGTGACAGGTAGACCGCAGCCGCGCAGGGTATATCTCGGCCGGCACGATGAAGGTGGTGCTGTTGGGCCCGAAGTTTGCGAAGAAGAAGGTGAAGCCGTACATGACGATGAAGCCGGTGTGGTGGCCTGGCATCGTCCAGTGGTGGTAAGGGATGGCGAGGCCGAGCATGAACACTGTCATCATGGCGAAGCCCATGATCTGGATCCAGAACCTCCCCATGATCTCGACGAAGCCGACGGTGAACCAGTAGCCAGGGATGGTGCCGCAGAGCGCGATGAGCGCCTGCGCGCGCGCGATGCGGTACAGCTCCTCGATGGCGTTCATGGTCCTCGCCGGCGGGATCCACCCGACCTTGCTGAAGATGTCCTTCTGGAACAGGTTCTGGCTGTAGAAGGCGATGTCGAGAAGGAACCACGTGCTGGTGGTCGCCAGGAGGTGCAGTCCGTGGCGCCGCAGGAACGGCTTCGAGAAGAGTCCCCACTCGTCGCCGCCGCCGACTACCTTTTCGACGCGGTCCACGCTCTCCTCGATCTCGGTGTGCAGCACCTTGGACATGTCGGCCGCCGCCTGCTTCGCGTTGCAGGCGATGAGCGCCGTGTACCGCGCGGTCTCGGGCATCTTCATGCGCCAGTAGTACGTAAGCGCTGCAGGGATGGTGCCGAACATGAGGATGATGCGCCACACGTAGTCGGCCTGCGGGACGAGTGACGCGGCGTGGTCCTGAGAGTACGACGGAGCGGGGTACGAGTTGCGGAAGGCGACCGAGACGGCGAGCGCGACGATGGCGCCGAAGAGGATGCCGAACCCCTGCATGGCGAACACAGCGGCGATGAACGCGCCGCGCGTCCTCTTGTTCGCGTACTCGGACATGATGGTGGCGCTCAGCGGGTAGTCGCCGCCGATGCCGAAGCCGAGCCAGAAGCGGAAGAAGCACAGCGTCGACACGACGCCCTTTGCCGTGTGCCCGAAGGAGAGCCCGGACGCAACCGAGCACACGACCATGAGGATCAGCGTGAAGCCGTACACGCTCTTGCGGCCGAGCTTGTCACCCAGCCAGCCAAAGAAAAGCTGCCCCGCGAGCGTGCCGCAGAGCGCGACGCCGTTCACGGCGGCGGACACGTTGGGCGGGAGGGTGCCGGGGTCATTCTTGGAGTTGTCGGTGTAGTAGATACGGCCGAGGAGCTTGGTGACGAGGGAGATGCAGAAAAGATCGTAGGCGTCTGTGAAGAATCCCATGCCGGCGATGACGATGGCCATGAAGTGGTACCATTGCGTCTTGGCCTGGTCGAGCGTGGCCAAGACGTTGAGCTGTCCTCCCGCCATGGTCTCAGGCTCTCAGCTCTCAAGCGCGCTCTCCTTCCTCCTACACCTTCACTTGCTCAGCTGCCGAACTGAAGCATCTGGTTGCAAATATATACGAAGTCAGTCAACCTCTGGCCTCAACTGAAGCAGCAGCTATTCCGCGAGAGTTTCCGGAGTTTGAATCAGTCAAACTCTGGCCTCAACTTGAGGTCGTTCTTATCGCGATCAGGGGGGGGCAGACTGCAAAAGTAGAGGTCTTGCGCGCTCCAGCAGTCTAGCTGCAGTCTTCGCTCTTCCCGCGTCCGGAGCAAGTAATTAGTAGGCACATCTTCATCAACGAAATTGTAAGCAAGCTGTCAAGTACCTTCGCGATGGATATTCCGTACCTCATTAGTCGTCGCTTGGCTGAAACAAAACGTAAGAAAAATGGTAACTCGATCGTACATGTGATTGTTTTTCCTCCAATACAAGCGTGGAACTCGCACGGAATGGTTAATTGAACTAGGTGGGTCGATGGTCTTGACTAAAGATTCTTTTTTTCTACTATGCAGCCTTCATTGCTGAACTTGTAGGATTGCACACACAAGGACTGGCTGCACTACTGGCAAGGGCCAAGGGTTCGCTGAAGTCCAGTTCATGGATGTCCTTCCAAAGAGCACAGCACACGAGGGCCCTCCCTCTTCAATTCTCTTGTTTCTTGGTTTCAGTCTGCCTACCGCCTAGCTAATAAGATCTGGCTGGTCTCCGTCATGTTTTGGTGATGGAATTGACATGGTTTGAATCTTCAACTAGAAACCAAAACGGGTCCCTTTCCTTGGAAAATTTGAAGGACTCGACGAAATTGCCAGTGAACTGCTATACGAGAAACTCTACACCCACATAAATCATTCAGTTGACAAGCAAGGTTTAATGAGAAAATGGAAGAGGATATTACCAAGGGAAGCGGCTCTATCGCAGGATTCTCTACACCGTATCAACTGTCTGACCGTGCACCAAATCTAGTGTCATCGATACAAAACTAGACAGTAAACTTGTAGGCAACTTGTCGGATCATCTCCGGACGGATCGCTCAACGATCGTCGAGGATGTAATGAGGAGGAGCTCAACGAGAATCACACACTGTTTAAAACACCGGTTTAGTCGTCAAATGGATGTAATGTACTATTTGTGTTACTTCAAAATGGTAGAAGTTACATGTGGTCTCCCCCTCCTATTTAAAGGGGTCCTATTTATAGAGTGGGAGAAGAAGATCCCTAAAGTTACATCGTTACCCTCCGAGTTTAGCTTGCTCCGGAGGTACTTTCATCTATCGTGTCAAGTGAGTCCCGCCACGTCCGAGATGCATGACATCGTCGGCCTTCCATCTATGCGGGTGTCGATGGGACCTCAGAGCATTGGTACCCTGGACTGAGTCCAGAGTGGATTCGCCGATGTGTCACAGCTCACCGAGCTTGGCCTTCGGACCTCGTCCGGGGTGGATCCCCCAATGTGTGACGCCTCAACGGGGTTGGTCCCGGACCTCGTCTGGGATGGATCTCCTGATGTGCCACGTCTTGCTGAGGTTGGTCCCCGGATCTCGTCCGGGGTGGATCCCCCGATGTGTCATGTCTTGCCAAGGTTGGTCCTCGGACCTCGTCCGGGGTTAGTCCCCAGACCTTATCCGGGGTGGATCCCCTATGTGTCATGCCTTCACGAGGTTATCATTGGCTCGATGTAGCCCCCCAGTAGCCCCTCGTCAATCTGGGTGGTCGTTGACTGCTAGCCCAGGCCAGCGCACCAACTAGTAGAAGAGGTCGACATGCAACCTCGGGTCGACAATTCCACTGGCAACCTGTGGCCCACTCTGACAAACAAAGTTAATTTACCTTAGTCCTCGCATGAATTCTAGAGAGAGGTTGTGAGTGTTCCTCCGAGGTGGGTTCCCTTGGTGTTCATCGAAGGGCCACTACTCCGCCAGGCATGTCACGTCACGCCGAGGTTGGTCCTCGTAGCTCGTCTGGGGTGGATCTCCCAATGTGTGATGTCTCACTGCAGTGCATTCTCCGATGTGTCACGCCTCGTCGAGGTTGGTCTCCGGACCTCGTCTGGGTGGATCCCCCGATATGTCATACCTCGTCGAGTTTGGTTCTTAGACCTTGTCTTGGGGATCCCCGATATGTTATGCCTTTATGAGATTATCGTCGGCTTGATATAGAGCAGGGACCCTCCCCAACATCCATTTTATTTTCACACGAATTATTACAAGTTGAAGTACTAATTTCTGTACCCATTGAATGAGTTGGTACTATCGTAAGATCAACCCAGGGGGTATCAATCAAGCACAAGTACCAAAGCAAGCATAACCTGATAATTTGCTAGATCGGGCATGTAGACATGGCATTCCATGGACCAAACGACCATAGACCACTGGCGGCCAACAAAAATTCGTACTAGCAACTTTGCCATAGATTGAAGGCTTGTAGCTCCGTCAAAACAAACATATATTTAGGTCACATTTGAAACGTGATAATTTTTTTCAAATTTTTATGAGAATTGAATTATCTCCTATGAAATTTTCGTGTTCTAAAAAGGTCCTTAGTTATGTACTACTTGTGGATCCATTGTTGATGTATGTAAATTGCAATGTCAGATAAATACTTGCATATTGAATCGTAAAAGGATAAGGAGTAAATTACACCCTAGTTATCTTCTATTATCTCGTGGGATTGCTCGTCTTATTTTCAATTAAAAGTGACGTGAGTATTTGATAGTTAAGAGTAAATAACACGCTAGTCAGTCTTACATTTGATATCGAAATGAAGTTACCCTTGTATTGTTTGACTAGCTGGCATCCCCAGTTGCCTGACGAAAAGGACAAGCGACCAAATGTCATCTCTCTATATTTCATTTCTAGAAAATCTATCACAAACATCTTATATACTAGCCGAGTGCCTATACGTTGCAACAATTTTTGAATAAACATAATATAAATTATTAACTTAGAAAGCAAATATTCATAGGGTAATTATCGCAACAGTTTTCAAATAAACATAATATAAGTTATTAACTTAAAAAAACCAATATTAATGAGATAATTGCCCTACAAGTGAAAATTTTATACATAATTTGCATCTAATCAACAAGTCATATATAATCTTATCACAAGCTACAAGCACAGATAACTTAGTTATCCGTGAAAGATCATACCAACTAAAAAGATGAGGAGGGAAGATGGTAGACGATAGACTCACTGTCACGACAAAGTCCCTTTTTTTCTTATGGGCAGCATTTTTCGAAGCTATGTATCTTCTGCTGAGAGTAAGAGAAAACGGTGATCCCATGTGCCGCGGTACGTTAGACAGTTGAGAAGAGAACACAGGCCGAGCTCACAGATCTGCCCACGGGCGGGGCGAGCGATCGGCGTTAGGCGAGGAGGTTGGCGGACCAGTCCAGTTGGACATACCGTGGCGTGGCCCGGGGATGCAACAACCAGCTGCCAACCAACCAGCCAAGAATCACGTGCGCGGCGGCGATTCCTCGCGTGCCAGCGCCGCGTGAGCAGGGGAGAGCATCTACAGCGCACATGAACGGCGGGCCGGCCGCCGGGACGACGCTAGTCGGGTTGCCCGGACGGTTTTGCAAGGGCCCCGCCGTGGCACAACGGATGCCGCGCGCGTCGTCGCACCTGGCTCCCGCTCGCGACAGGCCGCGGGCGGGGATTGAAGTGGAGAAACCCGCGTGAAGCGTAACCGGCCCAAAAGTACCAGCCCAACAGATGTTGCGCGTCCGGAGGAGGGATGTTTGGTGGTGCAGCCTCAGTAGCCACCCTAGTGGAGTCTGAGCTTTCCAGCCAAGGACCAAAATAGCAAGTTTTCTCCAAAAATTCATTTGGAATGGAACAGTGCATTTTCTAAGGAATTATACATGATTATTTGTTCGGTTTTGCTTATTTGGTTGTCCCAAACATTCTACATAGGAATCTTTCAAGAGGATCTTGATACTCTAAAATTGCAACGTTTTTTTTCCTCTCCTGTTCAAACATCTCTTAAATTTATTCCTGACGTACTATGTGGTCTTTTGTAGGAATTCAAGCCTTTTTACTGACAAATTTTCATGACCAAAAACATAACACCACCACAAATGCGACTCTGGGTTTAGGGAAAAACCGAATTGTACTGTCAAAAAAGATGCGCAAATGGCAGGCGACTCAACAAATTCAGAAAGCGACCACACAGACAAAACATGCATGTAGAAGTAGAATCGAGTATCGCTAGACCGAGGCTACGTTATCGTCGTCGACGTTCTCCTTGGAGATCTCCTCAAGCGATTTGCCCTTGGACTCCGGCACCAGCAGCGACATGAGCATGCCCAGGAAGTTGGTGCCGGCGAGCACGAAGAGCGCGTTGCGGATGCCGATGCCCCGCCCCGCGAGTACCCCGCGTCGGGCTTCTTGGGGTCCTGCGCTGCGTACAGGAACCCGAACGCGCCAATGATGGCACCCGCCTTGCCGGCCGCCGCGGAGATGCCGTGGCAGATGGACCGCAGCCGCGCCGGGAAGATCTCGGCCGGCACGATGAAGGACGTGCTGTTGGGCCCGAAGTTGCCGAAGAAGAAGGTGAGCCCGTAGAGGCAGAGCACGACGAAGCCAGTGTGGTGCGCCGGGTGTGTCCAGTGCTCGTATGGCGCCGCCAGCGCGAGCATGAACACGGTCATCATGGCGAAGCCCGTGATCTGGATCCAGAACCTGCCGATGATGTCGATAAAGGCCACGGTGAACCAGTAGCCCGGGATGGTGCCGCAGAGCGCGATGAGAGCCTGCGCGCGGGCGATGCCGTACAGCTCCTCGATGGCGTTCATGGTCCTCGCCGGCGGGATCCACCCGACCTTGCTGAAGATGTCCTTCTGGAACAGGTTCTGGCTGTAGAAGGCGATGTCGAGCAGGAACCACGTGGTGCTGGTCACTAGGAGGTGCAGCCCGTGGCGCCGCAGGAACTGCGGCGAGAAGAGGCCCCAGTCGTCGGCGGCGACCACCAGGCGCTCGACCTGCTCCTGCTCCTCCGCGATGTCCTGGTTGAGCACCTTGGACATGTCGGCCGCGGCCTGCTTCGTGTTGCGGGCGATGAGCGCCTTGTACCGCGCCGTCTCGGGCATCTTCATGCGCCAGTAGTACGTGAGCCAGGCCGGGACGGTGCCGAACACGGCGGCGATGAAGGCGCCGCGGGTCTTCTTGTTTGCGTACTCCGACATAATGGTGGCGCTCAGCGCGGGTAGTCGCCGCCGATGCCGAAGCCGAGCCAGAAGCGGAAGAAGCAGAGCATCGCTATGACGCCCTTGGCCGTGTGCCCGAACGAGAGCCGAGACGCGACGGAGCAGAGGACCATGAGGATCAGCGTGAAGCCGTAGACGCTCTTGCGGCCGAGCTTGTCGCCGAGCCAGCCGAAGAAGAGCTGGCCGGCGAGCGTGCCTCAGAGGGCGACGCTGTTCACGGCAGCCGACTGTGGTTCTCTTTTCTTTTCTGGGGCTTAGATCCGAGAGAGGGAAGAGAGGGGAGAGTGTACCGTCGGAGGTAGAGGAGGAGGAGCCGGCCATGGCTGCAGTGGAGGTCGGCGCAGAAGGACGACGACAACGACGGCGGCCTTCGATGGCGACGACGGCGTTCGATGGCGACAGCGGTGGTACTTCCGTCGCCACCGCGCCGAGATCGGTCAGGGTTTCGTGTAGGTGGAGTTGTGCGGCTCAGTCAACCTCGTACTCGAGCCGGCTTTCCACCCCTTTTATATGGCGCAGCGCGACGGGGGCCCACCAGCCTGAAGATGGACTGGACGCCCCCGATCAGGGCGCGGATCAAGGCCCCGATTAGCCGTTGGGCTAATTGGGGGGAAGAGATCATTCTAACACCGACACGTTCGGCGGCAGGGTGCCGGGGTCTTTTATGTGTAGGGTCCGTGTAGTAGATGCGGCCGAGCTGCTTGGTAACGAGTGCGATGCAGAAGAGGTCGTGGGCGTCGGTGAAGAAGCCCATGCCGGCGATCACGATGGCCATGAAATGGTACCATTGCGTCTTGGCCTGGTCGAGCGTGGCCAAGACGTTGAGCTGCGCCCCGGGCCCCGGCCATAGTGATCTCAACTAAGCTCTCTCTTCTAGTTCTTCTCTTGCTCGTCAAGCTGCTTCAACTGCAGAGTTATAGGAAGGTAGGTTTACCCACCGCATGTTTCTTTCAGGTTCATTAGCAAGATCTGATCATCTGCTAAATATTTCGTCCAAATGAACTTGTTCAATAAACAGAAATGCAGATACATGGCTTGTTCCAGCTGACCATTGATTGAATATTTCTCTGACTTAAATTTAAAAAAATTTCAAACAACTTAAAATTAGCAAAATCGTTACTAATAAAGCAGCTTGCTTACCTCGAAGAGAGAGAGGAAGATTGAGGGGGTGGAAGATTGTTTGTGCTTGCCTGCTTTGTTAGTTTACCGATTGGTGTTAACGTATATATATCCATACAGCCGGCAAGATACAGACAAGGAATTAGTGCGCTAATCTCGCATTGGCTTGTTGCACGTATAAACTATTATTTGTACTGTATTGCATGTATCCGTACATTACCCAAATGGTCCTTGACATGCTACTGAACAAAAGGCATATTCAAAAGTCAAATGTCTTGCTTTGAGAGCTACAGCTAGCTTGCATCGTGTGTCTATTCGAAGGATCGAGGAGGAATGTCAAATTAAGTTTAGGGGGTTGATTTGACTTTCAAGTTTCAATATAGAAATCGTAAACTTGGGTGTGCGTGACCTAGCACTGTGTAAGGATTGGGTAGGCATGATAAGCCATGCATGCACTCATGGGCGGCGGCAGGGGGTGCCCAGGGTGCACAGGCACCCACAAAATAAATGAATTTTTTAAAATTAGGTATAAACGATATAAGTACTTAGTAGTTCGGTATTTGGGTTGGTCATTTCAACAATTCAGCCTACCAAGCCACCAATCAGAGCAAGTCGTCAGGCAGTGAGGCACCCGCACTCGCACCTTCCTAAGTCATTGTACAATCGATCACAGAGAGTACTATCACAAAAGACTGGTTGTACAAGCTAGCGAAGGCTTTTGGTATCTGTTCTGGCGAAACATTTCGGTTCTTGGCATAGCCTTTTGTTCCTGTCATGGTGTCATCTTGGCTAGCTACAATCGCCAACTGAAACAATCACTCCCTGATGCACACCTCTGAGTACCAATAATTTATCTCTGGTACAATCATGGCGAGCAGTAGGGGTGCCGGACACATAAAAATCAAAACATTTTCGAGGATCGATTCGCATTTGGGCCATATTCATAGTACTCCTTGGTGTGCACTCTCTTAGAAGCTCAGCTCACGGCCCGCTCGTGCCTCCACCAGCCCACATCCATCTCATCACTCATCAGCCCATATCCATTTTTATCTCCAATACTCCAACTCCTCCCTAATTTGGTCCCTGCGGCTCGGCGACCGGTGCGACGCGGAGAGGAGGAGCGGTGGGCGGCGTAGCACCAGTGTGGGAGCAGCAAGCAGCAGTAGGTGATGCGCCACTCACTAAGACCAATGGTTTTGTAGATGCGCATGGAGCAACTTCTATTTTTCTCACATTCATATTATTATGCAAGTCGTTTTTCAAATTGATTACTATAGTAATGACATGCAAAAAGATACTAGTAGACAATTCCCTCCGTTCTTTTTTTCTTAACATTTTTTTACTTCTAACGGGCAAATTCCTAGCTTCGTTGGGTGATGCATAGTTTTTTGACAAATATAAAGAAAGTTTGTAACCATATGCAAACACAAGAGTGCATGTGCTGTGATGGAAAAACCCTTAAGTCTTGAAGATGTTGGTTCTGGGTTGGAACCTTGGCTATACATTTTTTCTGTATTTTTCGTTTTAACTTCACAAAAAAATCAAATTTGATTCAAAAATTTTGATCGAAATAAATCCGAAAATTCCGGGAACCAGGTCTATCGTTAGGCTTCAAAAAAATTTCCCGACCGATAGCTTTTTCCCTGGTTTGAACTAATCATACCTGACGTTACTTTATGTGTGCACCCCCAACATCAAATTCCTGGCTCCGCCACTGCATGCACTGATGCACATAGTCATAGACTCAGAGAGATTGCTCTTGCTTTGTAAATCCTATTTCAGATAGTTTCAGAATATATAAAAATCATGAAGTTGACAGTTGCTAAAGGCCACTTGACATCTTCAACTACTAATATAATTGCGGCATTAGAACGTACGCATGAGATCACTACGGGATACGGATAGTGCTACTAATATAAAGGTCTTTGATTATTTTATTTCAAATCTTTGTCTATGCGAGAAAAGTATGCAAAGATCCGAATATGTGCGCGAACCTTAGCTTGTCAGTTATTATTAATATACGATCATGGCATGGGTCTACGTCTCCACGCTTATACTGCCATAATTAAAAGGTCTCGCAGCTTAATTAATTTAGATTTTAAAGTGACATTTTCCCTCTGTAGCTTACCTTGCTACATGAAATGAAGAAGCTCGTTATCATTAAACAAGTGGCCTGCGCATATGTCAACTAGATTTGTTTTAAAGTTTATAGTATCAAATAATATAACTTATATGTTTAAGAATATATTTACGTATCTTTTAGGCTATTTAGATTTTCAAGATATTATAAACATTGAAAATAACAAAAGAAGCTTGAAGGAAAATATAACTTGAGGAATGTAACCGAAGTATTAGCTTTGATGGGAAAAAAATCATTGAGCGCAATAAATTATCAGGGTTCTTAAAAACGTAATCACTCTCCGTCATGCATGAATCATGTAGCTGTATGTCTTTATTCTTCCTCAATTAGTTACTCTTTTTCAAAATATATGCATGCACATGTACATCTATTTAATCTAAGCAATATGATGATATGTGCTTGGTAAATTATCTTATCAGTTTACATAGTATTATAGTACTTTGCTTGCGCATACACTAATGCACCATAGGTGACCTACTTTGAACTTGTCTTCTCTCACATGACAGATGTCTACTGAATCGTGTGTCTTCTTCTCTTCTTGTCGTCACAACTTTTCTATTTCATCCTCCAACAACAAGCCCAATTCTTGATTGATCTCTCTCAGTTGCAACCCTTTCTAATGCAATATGCTACCACATAGTTATCTTCTACTTCTCTCCAATTATTGTTTAATACTAATTGATACGTCATCAAACACGCATACACGTACAACCGTCGTTAATCCCTGCCGAGGATACCCATTATGCTCTCTCTGGTGGCCCTGAGCCTATTCTCTATGGCTACACCATCTCTACTCCGAGCTCTTTGCTCATCTGCTTCTATACGCCCGTACTTCTATTCATACGGATGCATGCATGTATATATACATGCATGATGTTACACATACTCGATATCCTCTTCTCCCATATCGGTCGGTCTTCTTCTTCAACATTGGCCAACTCAATATTGTTGCTTCCTCACTAACCGCGCGACATCCCATCTCCATTGATGCCAACATGTCTGTCTGCTTTAGTTGTCTAACAATATGAATAGTTTTCTCGCCATCGCCTGTGATGTTGTGCCCCTCACCAGCGATGTCACAGTCCTAGCTACCCAATGGCTCTATATCGTTCATAGTTCGTATTCAATGCAAAGCTCCATCTCATCTCTGTCAGGGCTACCCTATCATTGAGTTTCTTTCGCCACTAACTTCCTTAATAACGTCGACGCTCACCACTCGTGAACTCATTCGACTCTGGTATTTCTCTTCAACGGCTCCAGCGAGCCACACGACATTGTAATCGTCGAATGACTACGGTGAGCAGCACAATATTGTCCTCATCTCCACGTTGTTGTCTCAGCTCTTCGCTTTCCTATTGGTCAATATCTTCTTGCAAGACAGTTCGATGCCATTGCGCTCTATCGTGGTCTCTCTGACACCATTTGTGCTATCCTCGTTATAACTTTTATTTTTATTTTGATTTCATTTAAAATTCCAGTTATTTTTTATTGGAGTTCGTATACAAATTAAATTGCTAATTTTATTTAATTATTTTGAATTTTAGTTATTTAGGGATGTTACTTTGCAATTAGTATGGAAATCAAATTATAAATTTTATTTTATTTTTTATTCCCAAATCCAATTATATTTTTGTTGGAATTTGTATACAAATCCAACTTATAATTTTTTTATTTAATTTTTATTCTGGACTACAGTTATTTAGAAATACTTTGGTATTCGTATCAAATCAAATTGCTACTTTTATTTTATTTATTATTCTAAATTTCAGTTATTTTTTGTTTGAATTCATATACAAATCCAATTGCTATATTTTCTTTAGTTTTTATTCCAAATTATATTTATGTGGGAATTTTACTTAGGGATTCTTATGGAATCAAATTGCTAATTTTATTTTATTTTTTATTCTGAATTTTGATTATTTTTATTGGAGTTCGTATACAAATCCTATTGATAATTTTATTTAATTTATCCTGAATTTTTATTTTAGGATTTTACTATGAAATTCGAATGGAAATGAAATAAAAAAAAACGAATTCCAGTTATTTTTTGTTGGAATTCGTATACAAATCCAATTTCTAATTTTTTAAAATTTTTATTCTAAATTAAAGTTATTTAGATAATTTACTTAGGAATTCGTATCAAAATCAAATTGCTATTTTTTAAAATTATTTTTTGTTGGAATTTGTACAAAACTAATTGCTCGTTTTGTTTAAATTTTATTCTGAATTATATTTATTTAGGGATTTTACTTAGTAATTTGTATCAAAATCAAATTGATAATTTTATTTTATTTTTATTTCGAATTTCAGTTATTTTTTAATTATATTTGACTTGGATTATTTCTTTTATCTAAACCGATATAATTTGGACTAACCAAAGTCGACGATGCAGATCTTTTTCTTTTTTCACCTATTAACACGAGAAATTCTAGCCCACAACAGGGAACGTGAAGACTTCATTTTCTATCACTTTAATAAGATAATAGATAGATAGATTGGAGGATATATCTTTGACTGCAAGCCGCGGCGCTTGTTGTTGTCTCATGTAATCGCGGTTGTCTCTAATTTTACAAAGGCCGAGCAGCTCATAAGCCTCTAGTTTTGTCACTCTCCTATCACCTTCATTTCATTGTAACTTACGTACCATGGTTTACACGATTGGATAAATAGTCCAACTCAACAACATCTAAGAAAAGAAAGATGGTTAGCTTACGAAAAAAATTGTTGTCAACTAGTATAATGAAGTATCGTTAAACTGGCGAGATGGATGTGCGAATGACCGCCCAGATTGAAGGTGCTGATAATTCTCTCTGGAATGAATCCAATCCAAACCATATTTTTTTATAGTGATTATAATCAGCTTACTACTTTTTAAAAAGAAAAAGAAAAAGAAAAACGAAGATGCCACATGGGTTATGGGATGATCTCCTGGTTAGTATGATGTGGTTCAATTATTTGTCCTCGCACTACTGGACGTCTATCTAGAACTTTCATATCACGATTGATCCATTCATATGCATTTGTCAACTACATTAAAAATGAGTAGACTTTTGGCCCTTCGGCTGTTACTAACTCATATTTCTGCAAGAAAGAACAAAAATCAACACCATCTTGCAAAGCAAAGACGCAACATGGCGAGATATACCCACCTCGTCGAAACCAAGTAATGTAAGTAACTGTGATGCGATTGTCCATCTGGGAAAACAAAATGTCAAGTCCTACACTCCTACTGTGTATCATCGCGATATTAGTATTTCTGTCAACATCACGCCTGACAGGACTAAGTTGAATGATGCAAATTATTTGTCAGCAATATTGATTTTAAATGAGTTGACATTTTTAGTTTGTTGGCACGGTTAAATTCAATACTCTCAAGAGAAAATTTTATCTCACTACAATTGCTGCTAGCCAAAGCTCTGAAACAGACCAGACTTGATGCTAGCCATTTTTGCCAATGCATGTCTAGAACAATAATAACTAGACAACCTTATTTCTCAACACCTACAATTAACATTTTCATTGCAAGGACCAGTCAAAATTTTACAGTACACAAGGAGTAAGCGACTAAGCCCATCTGTAGAACTTAAGAGACAAACGTATAAATACAGCTTTTATTTGGTTGTAAAGACCAAGATACATATACATAATTACCTCCCTAAGAGAAGAAAGAATAGAATAGAACACAACGCCAACTCAACTAGATACAAAATGCACAGATCAAGAAGGGAACTCTTCTACAGAGGATACAGAGATTGTACAGGTTATTAGATATCAACCTGATGGTCGGACACAGAGATTGTACAAGTTATTAGATATCAACCTGATGGTCTTTGGTAGACATGCTTTGTTCTAGGGTCAACGATTATGCCCTTACCACCATTCACTTCGAGATCATGCCTACAGGATTGGCTATGTGAGTACTGAACCTAGTTTAACTAGCAAACCTCTAAGAAGGCCAGAAAATTTGTATAGATTGCTTACTGAAAGACAAAATCAGGAATGGTTAGTTGTTCGCGTGGTACATATCTGAACAGCTGCACAAGTCTGTCAACATAGACAACTTTCTTCCAGACCTAATTGAAACCAAAAAAAAAAAAGATGCTGGAATTTCAAGCAAAAATTATATCAAGCAATAAAATGAAAGAGTTAACTGAAAACGCAAGTACCTCTCCATCAACAAAAAGCTGCAACGCCAAAACAGCTGTTCTCAATCCCAGAGTTGGGTGGAGTACATATATAGCCTGTGGAGATCAACGCCATCAGAGAGTTCATATTTCCAAACTGATAATTATAATCACACAATGAGATCAAATGAGATACTAACATGAAGATTTCGCTGATGCTTCCGACCTAGTATTTGTTCTAACCGCTTCATGAATCCTAAATCTGGCTGCCTGTAAATTCAATTAAAAGAACTCATGTTACATGCACTGAGGTTCAGGTAGGCATGCAATTTACTCAACCTATTTATCCAACACTTACACTTGTAAGGATGCTGCTGAGTGGAAATAGACAACTGTGTAAGGCTTTTGAATCAAAGGTTCAAACTCCTGCAAACGAGGCGTATTATGATCCTGTCAGAATTTATTGTCCAAATGTGCCAAACAAGATGAATGAATACTGTACTATGCAAAGAGGCATTGATAATGATCGTAGATAGGCAAGAGTATGAGTGAGGAATTTGCAGATCTATTGACATTGTTCATGTAGGGATTCTTCCAATATGATGCTTGAACAAGTCCTGCATTAAGCAATTCAAATATTTTTTGGTTTGTTAATTGTTATATAGATGCCTCGGCTTGAAATTGAATGTTGTAGGCCCAGCCCTCAATTTTGTGAAATTGCAGATATATCTCAATCATACAATATTGTAAATTTAGATCCTTCAGCCCAATTTGACAGCTTGAGAAACTTCTACATTTTGAGGCAACGAAGGTATTGTATATTGATCCCTGCAAACCCATGATACCAGAGCAAGCTGGATGGAGTGTAAGGAACTTGGTTTGCTGTTCAATATATTCTGAATTTTGGAAAAGTCCAGTGATTCACATTCACAGATAAAGTAAAAAACCATCTATTTGTCACTAGCCAGTTGGAGGAATATACATGCATAAATTTCTAATTTCCTTTCTGAAAACTTCCACGATCCCACCGCATTTCAAATCAATTAACACAGTAGAAAGGATTGCACAAAAATGATTGGACAAGCTTAGCAACTCCAATACTCCCATATAAGAGTGTTGAAAACCCATAACTGAAAAATGCAACATTAGAAACACACAGCTGATTTTTGTGGGCGTTTGCAAGATCAGACATGTACTCATGTTTCCAATGTTACATGGCTGTATATCTTTGCTCTGCAATTCACGTGTCTAAGCAATGTTAAGGATCAATTACCTTTACTACATATAGAACAAATCGTTCAAAATCCAAACAGCGAAGAAGAAAGTGAGCACCAACAACAACCATAACTGGGCGTCCTTCACTATCAACTCCGCCCCGGTAACTGTAATTGGTGGAAAACATCAAAATAATAATACAGACGTAAAAAAGGAAAACTAAGCTAAAGCAATCAAACTAATGATAATCTTAAAAAAAGAAATACCAAAATATGTAAATTTTACATACATTATTTTCATTTCAGCAATCTCTGAAAGATTAAGAGAATTTGCTTTAGCAAGGTATCGTGAATGAAGTGAATATTCTTCGGCCGCAGATAATGGAGGACCACCAAGATCACCAAATCCAAGCAACTTAGCACAATTAAATCCCTTGTTTGCATGAGCAGACTTTTCCCATTGTTCCTTGCGTCGGAGATCAGGATCTTTAATTATTGACATAAAGGCGGGATCCAAATATGAATCCAACTTGAAAGAATTCCTGTTTAGATTCCAGCTAAAATCAGATAAAGTCCAACTGGAAGACAAATGAACATACAATGACCATCTAATGAAAAGAGTGTCTCAAGGGTAGCACAAACGATCATTTCTGCCAACCATCCAAATGAAGAAGATACATGTAGTTTTTATCTCACCTTCTACGTGTCAATCCAGAATCAGAAAGAGGAATATCTACAGGCGCAGGAACTGCAGATTTGCTATTTGCTGCCCCAGCAGGCAAGGGTTTTATTCTTATTTTCCTTTCATCTATTATTGTCTCGCCATTCTCATCCCCAACATCAGCTGGAAGTTTTAATGAAGCGATCTCTTCCTCATGCTTGTCCCGAGGGAAATATAGAGGAAGCAACCTGCAGAATGCAATATTGTCAACCTATGTAGGGAAATCATCGTATTTAACTAGCATTATCGAATTTCAGTCTAAGTACCGCTTATAAATCTCTGTATCGGATGAAGATGCAGTACAAAAGACAACAGCAGTTATTTTGTCCTTTTGCTTCTCCAGAAAACGTCTAACAGTTCCTGTTCAACCTCATCCAAAAGAAGATGGGAATTAGAAACTAGAAAAAGCTAACCGTGGAACAGACATATCATCTTTACTACTTAAAAAGACTTAAAAAGAATGTAGTGGTGGTTGGTCCGTCATTCATTCGCTCTATTCTTGTCCCAACAACATCCATTCCTTTCAGTGTTTTCTCATTGTCACCACCGAATGAAGCTACCATGGAACCCGGTACTGCCGAGTCTGGCTTACTCTTGCCATTAGACGAAGTGGCACCAAAACCAAGGGGGCAGTGTAGGTGGGTGTGGTATTGAAACCAGTCCGCAGTGTAGGCCGAGCATAGCAGCAGCGAAGGCGTGACGCAGGGCGTGGCGTAGTTCAACTAGGCATGGCGGTGGAGACAGACAAAGGCGCAACGCGACCAGGGTGGAGTTCTACCGGGCTCAACGCAGGCCAAGCATGGCGACAGAGGTGCGATGCAGGCCGAGCATGGCAGGGCAACTCGATATGCTGGGGTAATATTTTTTTATTATTCGTAGCAGCACACGGGTATTCAGCTAGTTAACACAGATAAAACATAACCTTTACAACCACAACATAAGAGCCCTATAACAGATCAAAATTTAGTGAAAGATAAAGAAAAGAAAAGGAAAGAATTGATCAGATAACTCACTTATTGCCACATGAGCCGCTGGTTCACGAGGGTAATTTTTGGCTTCTGTGTATATGCAACCCATAGCAATGCTAATCACATGAAAGGCAAAAATAAATTATTTAACCTTGTAGAAATTGCTGAAAAACATCAAAATGTAACCTAAACAAAATGCAAATTCAAGCATTAAAGCTTTCAATATACCTTTGAAGACCATTCTCAATGAGTAGTTCCAAACAAGACCTGTAGCAGTGGCTAAGTGCATTCTCTGCAGCTGTGTGATACTTGACAGCATATTTAGGGCCCACCGTATGGATGACCTTCCTGCAAAACCAGTTGATAAACATTATAAGTGATAACATACAGAAGAGCATATATATCACCTCAAAACCATATCATGAAATTAAATATCATCGTTGACTGTAAAACAGGTAGGCTCTGCTCTGATACACTCACAACAAACATTTCATCAAATGGAAAATGATAAAGCCAAAATTACATTGGTTGAGCAAACTACAGTCAACCTGTAATAGGTCTTACAGGAACAAACTAGAGCATATGCCACGAAATGAGAGAGATATCCTGAGCATGTTATGGCTGGTCTACGGTGAGCATTTTGGCTGTAATAGCTGGTGTGACGATGCACAGCCAGAGTAGGAGTTCATGATTATGGTCATGGGTGTTTGGGCAATATAGGTTTCTCCAGAAAATTGTTGCATCTATAAATATCGCTTAATGTCTAACCATAAAAATTCATCAGCAAATACAACATCACCTGCCAAAATTTCACAGATACACAAAGTAGAGTGTAAAATATGCAGCAACAAAAGCATATGTTTGATTTGAACTCAAAGTGCAACTGATTTGAACTCAAAGTGCAACTGTACAAGCATGATTGATCCATATGCACTTCTCTAATGAGCTAATATTGTGTATATACCCAATGGACACCTTTGTTTAAAAAAGCATACACAAAGCATTATAATTTCAGTATTAGTTTCCCAACAACAGTTTTATGTGAAAACAGAGGCCGGAGATGTAAGCTATATCCATTATCGAAGAAAAAAAGGTCGCTAAGATGCTAACTACATTTCAGGACTCAAGAGGCTTGTGCTATCCTAACCTCTGTCCATTTTCAAATAACCATGACATCAGCAAGCATTAAATATGTAGCACGACTACTAAAGCGCCCGTCAAAACAAAATCAAATCACCAACCTAGCAGGCAGATCATACGCATTGGTCATCTTCGCCATCCCGGTCCGGCACCCACCCTGCAAATCATCCATGAAAACAAAAGCCATCTTATGATCCCCATTCCAAATCAAAATTTGCCCCTAAAACAGCAACCCCAAAGCCAAACCGTACCAAGGTGGCGCACTCCTCGGCGAGCCCTGGCCCCGCCGTTGCATGCAGCCCTGGACTACTATGAGCCTCATCCAAGCTCTACAACAGCCACGAATCATTAGCATCTCGATTGTAACATGTGCAACACCAGAAGCTAGAGGCGAAGAGAATTCCGACCTCGTTGGTAGAGTTCACGACGGCATCGATCTCGAGGTTCCACGGGTGACCGCGCCAGAGGTAGATCTTCGAGTTGATCTCATGGTCGACGGGAAAGCGAGACGCGCCGCGCCCCCCAGCCCCGGCGGCTGCGTCGTCACCTGTAAGGGGGTCGGAGAATGAGAGGAAGGACGAGGAGGGGGTCTCGGATCCGGCGGCGGTGGGGGAGGAGGAGTAGAGGCGCTGGTCGGGGTCGTTCCAGCGCGGGACCTGGTCGAGGGTCACTGCCGGCTCCACCCCGCCCACGCCGGGCGCCATGGCCGCCGCCACCGCCACCGCCGGGGAGGCGGAGGACGATGAGGCCGCCGGCGAGCGGTGCTGCATGGGTGCGGCCGGATCAGGGCCGCGAGGGCATGGAGATGAGAGACGGGTTCGCGCGCGCAGTGGAAGCGGGGGAGGAGAGGAGAGGAGGTGACTGGTGCGAGAGAAGTTTAGGGATCGAGGCGAGGAGGCGAAGGAGGGGGAGAGAGAAAGGAGATTAGATTTAGATTATTATTAAAATGCCCCAACAATTGTTGATGTCTGCAGAAATTCCGCAGACACAGGACGGGAACTATTTGTTAGAACTGTTCACTGATATGTGGGCCTTCTACTCGGTTAGTCCAGCATGTCAGGATGTGTCAGTGTATGCAGCTCTATATCAACTAGGTACATTTGAGATCCGCATGCAGCCGATGCTAGCTGGATTAGGACGGGTGGACTCCCCTGGACGGAGGCGAATTGTGTGGGCCCTTCTGAGGTCGATTGTTCGCGTGGCACACCGCACAACCTGCCTTCTCCTGGGCCAGTTGTACAGCCCAACAAGGATGGCCTGGCAGGCTTGTACGGCCCAGTTGTTTAATACTGCTTTCCTCGGCTAATCTTAGCCTGCCCCGACCCATGCTTTTTTAGGCAAGGCATGCAACGGCTGATCAGGACTCTTTTTAGGCCTATCGAACTTACCCAACCTCGACCCCGTGCTCCGGGAATCCAGGATCCACAAGCAGCGGCTAGGACAGCGCGTATTCTGAATTTCTGATGCAATTTTACACAACCCTCTACAATGTTGTGACATTAATTGTTTGTAAGCCTTGAGACATAAGACACGAGTTGATATCGAGGAGAGAGAGGAAACATAGAGAATTAGATCGTCTCTCTGTAGTAGTCGACTGTAACACGAGAAACAAGACACGTTGTATTGGAAGCGGCTGTCTATAGAGATATGGAAAAATAATTTATTATAAAAGCTATCTTTTAGTACCGTTTATAGATAATATGGAGAGATACCATTGTACATGCCCTTAATAGTGTTACATGTCTAAAAGGTTGTGTTAAAAATTGTCTATAAAGCTTATTATTACTGCTAAATGTATTATTCTTAAGAAAGTATAATGTACTACTAAAATATAATACCTTTGGACGACTTTAAAAATATATATGCGATTTTAGCAATCATTTTCCATTATGTCATTACAAGATTTTTTTATATAAAAAAATCCTACTTTCATGTCACTTTCGTGCAGTCACTCTAGATTTTCATAGAGATGTTTTTTTGCTGTTAGTTTTTTTTCTCAAAAATGTTTATTCTGCATTGTAAAGCTACTTTTTATGCGAATTAAGTTCTGGTAAATTACAATAGAGATATCTTGGCAGTCTTGCTGCTAGAAGAACAAAATAGTCACTTTGATATAACACAATTCTAGTTTTCACTAACCTCCGAGCTAGAATTACATGTTGATATGCTCTATTTATGGACATGCATTACACATGCTTACTTTTTACATCATGTCACAAAACCTTTTCACTATTACTTTCGGCCCATGGTCACCTTCGATATGTATCACCACTTGCTATTAGGTGCATAATCATCACACCATATCTATATTCACGCACCCATTTTTGTCCTCGACATATTTTATTTTATCTTTTTCTTAATTAATTTTAAAAAATAGGTTTACCTTCGCTAGCGAGACGAATCATCCCACCCACATTACGTAAAAACGCTACGAACCCATGCAGTGGGACTACTATGTCAGACACGCCCCGCCCCGCCCCACCCCATCCCTACTACGCGCACCCCTGCGCCCCCACCGTCACATCTGCTTTTGTTTCTTCCATTTTTTGTATCAAACCCATCGTGCTCTCTCCTCTCTCTACCCACACACGCCGACGACGACGTAGCGGCAGCGGCAGGGCAACGTGTGCAAAGGGGTGGCAGCGGTGACTAGCCATGGTGGGCGGGCGACGCGGTGACTGGCCATGGAGGGGCGACTGAGTGAGGCGACACTTCTCCACCAACGGTGACTCCTGATGTCGGCACGGCGACCACCTCCTTCCCCGATAAGGCCCTGCCTTTCTCCACCATCAATGACTCCAGATCTGGGCATGGCGGATCCGGATCCGTCGTCTTCACCCCTTCGGCGGCTGGCAGCCTCGGATCTGAGCACGACATCTCCGGATTTATTCTCTCCACCCTTCTAGCGGTCGAATTTGGCACCGTCCAACCCTTTGTCAGACGGATCCGGTCATACTCCTCCGCGCGAGGAGGACGCGGGTTGGTGCATTTATGTCGTCTCGTGCACTCGCATCCGCCTCTAACGCCATCATATCCGTGACGGATCTCACCCCTCTGTGCCCTCTACTCCTTGCATCGGTCTCTAACGCGCTGCATCTACGAAGCCCCACACCCTTCCACACCCATCGCTCCTTGCATACACCCTAATGTTCTCACTCCTCTCATTTGTGCTGCCCTTGCCCCTAATCATCCCCACCTCCTGTCGTTGCCCAACATCTCACGCCGGCCCCCACCTAGCGAAACCGACCCTGACACCTCCGCCTCCGCCCCAAGGCCCGCGCCACTGTGACTCTGCGAGTGCCACACCACCCTACATCTAGTTGTTGTCCCCCATCTATCGACGCTGACGACGTGTATCCAACTCGAGCTCATGATGCTACACCCCATCTTCCTCGACAACCACCCAACTCGACTGCACAACACATTCCTTGCTAATCGCCAGATTGAGTGCACGACAGTTGAAAGCAATAACAAGCATGCGCGTTGGGCGGTTACATCATTCAACACTACTTCTTCAAACAATGTAGGGGATGGGGAGGAGGAGGCAAGGAAAGGCAAGATGCGAGAAGGAAGCGGTGGTGGTGTGGATGGTGTGGGAGGAGATGGCGATGAGTGAGCGGATGGAGCGGTGGATCTGAGTAAGGGCAAAATCGTCCCATTGCTTGGCCAAAACGGGAGAAAACAAAGAAAAATAATAAAATAATACAAACATGATATTTAATTAAGGTTTTCATATAAAGAAGGGGTATATTATCAATTCTCTTTACAGAATTGTTGCACAGAGTTATTGTTCTATCATGTTGCATTAATGCGATGCTTATAGATATATGTACCATCATCTTTTAGTTGATAGATCCTACTAGTCTGGCATGTAATTTTATCATCGTGCTAGACTTTCTTAACCACCAATTAGGTACCACGGGATGCACTAACTATAGAGTTCACAAGAAAACAAATTCGGATGGTAAGATAAGAGCATGTACAGTGGTATAGACAGTGATTGTCTGTAGTAACTTTCATGTCATCTATAGATAAAACTAAACACAACCTATATAATGTGTTATCTCTAAGTTGTCTATATATGTCATCCATAAAATGAGGTCATAAAACTTGTGGGTTACAGACGGCATAGATACAACGGCAAAACAGTCGTCTATAAAGGTTTTATAGACTGTCTGTTATATGCCAGACAGCTTCATTATCTCTCTTTGTTCTCTTTCATCTATATCACTAAAAATCTTACATAACAAAGATAATATACTGCTGATATCATCTCACTGTACATGCACTAAATAGGGTCTGTTTAAACGGTTGCTCTAAACGGTTTTGCGATCTCGGAAAAAGAAAAACGATTGCTGGATGGAACAATCAGGAGAACCAACCGTCTCACCGAAAAGGCGCACGCGCAAAAGCGATGAACGTTCACGATTTACCCCTGCGACACGAGCCCACGGGCCGACGACCGCGCCTTCCTGCCGGGCAACCGCCCACAAACTTCAGTCCACACCACCCGCATCCCCCACAGGATTCCCACGCAGTCGCACACCGTCTTCACAATCTCCGCCCCCACTCCCATCCCCCTCCGCCTCAAATCCCCCAGATGCTCCCCTCCGCTCCCCATCTCCGCCTCCGAAAACCCTAGCCCCTCACCGCGCCGCGCCGCGCCCCTGATGTCGCCTCCGCAGCCGCCGCCGGCGGCGGCCAGTACGTCGGATCCCTCTGTGCCGGCGTGGCTCCGCGGCCTCCCGCGCGCCCCGGAGTACCGCCCCACGGAGACGGAGTTCGCCGACCCCATCGCCTTCCTCTCCCGCGTGGAGCGGGAGGCCGCCGCCTACGGCATCTGCAAGGTCATTCCGCCCTACCCCCGCCCCTCCCGCCGCTTCGTGTTCGCCCACCTCAACCGCTCCCTCGTCACCTCCTCCCACGGGCCCAATCCCACAACCACCGACTCCTCTAACCCTACCTCCTCGCCGCCAGCCTCCGCCGCCGTGTTCACGACCCGGCACCAGGAGCTCGGCACCCCGCGGCGCGGGCGCTCGCCGCCGCCGGTGCTGAAGCAGGTGTGGCAGAGCGGCGAGCGCTACACGCTCGACCAGTTTGAGGCCAAGTCCCGCGCCTTCTCAAAGACCCACCTCTCTGGCCTCCGAGAACCGACTCCACTCGCGGTGGAATCCCTCTTCTGGAAGGCATCGGCTGACCGCCCCATCTACATTGAGTACGCCAATGACGTCCCAGGGTCTGGCTTTGCTGCCCCAGCGTATTCGCGGCGGCAGAAGAAGCGGAAACGAGAGGGTGTCCCAATGGATGAAGGGGAGAAGACTGCAGGGTGGAGGCTGTCAAGTAGCCCATGGAACCTTCAGGCAATTGCACGGGCTCCTGGGTCGATCACACGATTCATGCCAGACGATGTTCCTGGGGTGACTTCTCCAATGGTGTACATTGGGATGCTGTTCAGTTGGTTCGCATGGCATGTTGAGGATCATGAGCTCCATAGTCTCAACTTCCTCCACACCGGAGCGCCTAAGACGTGGTTTGCAGTTCCTGGGGATCGAGCTGCTGAGCTTGAGGAAGTTATCCGTGTGCATGGCTATGGAGGCAACCTGGACCGCCTTGGTATTTGTCTTTTCTTGTGTCTGTGATCTGTATGCTGCGGCCTTGTGGTGTCATGAGCTCTGATTGTTGGTGCGTGCAGCGTCGCTGGCTGTGCTTGGGGAGAAAACAACTTTGATGTCCCCAGAGGTCCTTGTAGCCTGTGGTGTGCCCTGCTGTAGGTACAATCTATGAAATGACCATTCGTCAATTTTTTTGTTAAGTGCCTATGGTATCAAACTATCAATAGACCAGTTTTTTTTAAAAAAATTTGTGTTAATATGCATTGTGTTTCAGATTGGTACAGTATCCTGGTGAGTTTGTGGTGACATTCCCAAGGGCCTACCATGTTGGGTTTAGCCATGGTGAGTTAAATTATCCAGCCTTTGGAACCTATGATACTTGTTACTGCATTTAATTCATCCTGATGTGCTAATTGTTAAACTGCCCATTCCAGCTATGCTGTAATTTTATTTTGGCCCTGGCAGTAAACACAAATTATTTACAATAGACAGTGCTTGTGGCTGCATGGATCTAGACAATTGGTGTAGCTGTCAATGCGATTGTAGTAATATGTGATCAGTTACACCACAACTGATCTACATTGCAATTGCATTCTTACATCAGAATTACTTAAGATATTCTAGATAATAGATGGTGCTAATGGGGAATTTAATACCCATGAAACTTTTTTTCCCGCCTGAAGTAAGATCGTGTTTATTTGTTTTTTTTGTTGTTATCTTAACTGAATGCTTTTGGTAAGTTAGCTTTTTATCCAACTTTATGCTAAGCATTTGAAGAATTCAAGTATTTAATGCTGCTTTAACGTTTTGGTAATGATTAGCAGGCTGACTGTACCTTTGCTGCCTGTTATTACCTTCACTGCTTCACCTATGATTTGAGATCCCCTTGAGGGTCTCACTTATATTTGAGACCAAAGAACCTATCTATTAAAATAATTTATTTTGGGTGACCAAAAGAAAGCGATTTATAGTCCGTTGGTACAATGTAGAAACTGAATATCTACATGTTTGCATTTTCTTTGTTGCTGTGCATTTAATTAGCAATTCTAAATGTTTTGACCGATATAATACAGGATTTAATTGTGGAGAAGCTGCCAACTTTGCAACTCCCCAATGGTTGAAGTTTGCCAAAGAGGCTGCAGTTCGAAGGGCTGTGATGAATTATCTTCCAATGCTCTCCCATCAACAGCTACTGTACTTGCTAGCAGTTTCTTTTATATCCAGGTAAACTCTACTGGTTGGAGTTCAGTGATAACGTCCCTAGGAACTCTTAACAATGCCAGTACTTGCGAATCCAGCAATGTCAACTTCCCAAAGGAAGCTAACAATGGCAGCATCCTTATTCCTTTGTATTTTATTGAAATTTACGTCACATTTTATAAGTGTTTAATTTATTATGAATTTATTGTTTATAAAAAATCGGTTTTATTTCGGTTGGACAAAATCAGGATTGGATGCCAATAATGTTTTGCTTCTGATTTAGATAGTGTTTATTGACTTGCCTTTTTATCCAATGTTTATCTGTTGCTTTCATGTTCACCTTCTGTATTGGGCGTTTATTTGTTAATCAAAATTTGTAACATAAGAAACACACATGTGATTTGGTATATTTTAAGCATTACCTCTGGTGCTCGTGGTGTCCATATTATAATTGTGGATTTAATTATGCTTAACTGTATTGGTTTTGGTGTCCACATTATAATCATGAGGGCGCCAAATGCTTATTATATTCTTCACCTTGAATCTAGTGGTTTCATTTTAATTTCAGAACCCCCAGAGAATTATTGTCTGGAATTCGAACTTCTCGCTTGAGAGATCGGAGAAAAGAAGAAAGAGAACTTCTGGTCAAACAGGAATTCTTACAGGACATGATCAGTGAAAATGAACTTTTGTGTTATTTTCTAAAAAAGAAATCAATTGATAATGTTGTTCTCTGGGAGCCTGACTTGCTGCCATCTCCTACTGCTCTACATCCCTGCTCTTCTGGCTCAAAAGCTCCTGAGAAGAAGTCTCATGATGGTCGCAGAATTGAATCTATCCAATGCAACCCCAAAGATAACAGTTCATCTGATGGTACTTCATGTACAATTGGGACACGACCTAAATGCATGTCTACAGATAGCAAGTCATCCGATGCCACGTCTGCTTCCAAGGAGGAAAAACTTGATGCTGATGCTGATGATGAGGATGACCTGCCTTTTGATCTGAGCATTGATTCTGGTTCATTGACCTGTGTTGCTTGTGGAATTCTTGGCTATCCATTCATGGCAATTTTGCAACCTTCCAGAAAAGCATTGGAAGAGATGCCCCTGGTTGATAGAGAAAGATTGAAGTTGAATTGTGAAAAAGAGAATCGTTCAAATGTATTTCCATGCTCTCCTGATGATGGCAATTCCGGTATGCCTTTCTTAGCTTCCAATCTTTTGTAGATGCAGGAAATCAGTAAAAAATCTATTCTATGGATGCAGATTTTTTGTCGTGCATAGGAACTATTGTAGATATTTCTTGAGGGTCTTGTTTTGTGTGGCAAATAGATTAGTTGTGTTCTCATTGTTAGTACTTTGCTTTGTACATGTTATAGTGGCCTTTGGTGAGCTGCAGCTAGCCAATTTTTTGTTCTTACACGATGAACCTCACTGGGAGGGGTATTTTTTAACACCCTTGATTTTTTATTGACATAATATGTGACCATGAGAGTCGGCTTCTTTTAGCACCGTATAATCAAATGGATGTGAATAAATAATGAGATTCTGACAGCAATAATCATATGAGCAAGTTGTTAAAAAAACAATCATGTAAGAGTGATGTGATCTTCAGGCATGGAATGGATTATGATCAATTGGACCGATCTGTACTTCTCACAAATGGTTTATGTTATTTCTATCATTAAGCTTGTTGCAGTGACTTTTTTATTGTACTGTGCACGTTGTCACCTGATTAGTACACAAGTAATTTACCGTCTTAATCTTGCTTCTTAGCAAGAATTTAAGAATTTTATCTTTTGCTGATGTTTTGGTGATACATTTACACCAACTCAATAAGTCAGGCATAGCTGAACTTGTGTCCAGCTGAGCTCTTATTTGTATTACTAAAATGCACAGATCTCCATTGATAAATGTGTATCCTTGCTTGTTTATTAAATATCTTTTCTTGTACTATTCCATCTTCTGTATTTCAGCCATAATGATATGGTTCATTTTCCTTGCATTTGTGAAAATTTGAGAATGGTTTCTGCCTATTTATCAGGATGTCCATTTATTGCCAATAGACCTTCCAGCCCTGTGGAACAGGCGGCTAACTTCAGTCATGAGAATGTTAAGTCACATAAAGATGGTGTTTCTTTGACGGAGAAGGAACTTGATGAACCCCTGCAGCAACATAGTAATAGCTCACATTCTTGCAGTGGTGGAAACACCCTTCATCCGTACATTAATACAGAGACAACTGAGAAGAAAATACAAAGCATCTGTTTTGGCTCGAAATTGAGTAAACAATCCGGCGGAGGTGACATGGATGCACAAGCTGTAGAAGGTTGTGCCGACACTATCAACTGGAATACAAGTTGTACATTTGCACGGCCTCGAATCTTTTGCTTGCAACATGCCCTTGAGATTGAGGAGTTGCTTGAGGGGAAAGGTGGTGCCCATGCCCTCATCATCTGCCATTCAGGTAGGATATAGTGCTAACTTCTTTTGTTCTCCTATAGTCGTATCCTATTTGACTGCCAATGGACGTTGCCTTGATCCTGCACACTGGATGTGAAATCATTAACTATTGTTCATTTGACAATTTTTTTTGTTGGGTGATTATGTTTGTTTTTGCAAAGACTTTGTTTTTCCATTTGCAGGCAACAGGCTACACTGATTTAGATTGTGTTCATCCGTGGGAACAAATTTTCTTTGCTATTAATAGTTTATGACTTCTTTTCTAATGAAGACTTAACTCTCTAGAATATATTTTGGCGTGATGGAAACTAATATTTTTATTCGGTATCGTGGAATACAACAGCTTCTGTCTTTTGTAATGCGAAGTAGCAAAGCCCAACTAAGCAAGTACAGAATAAATGTAACATAAGTGACTTAGGTAAATTTTTACCTGTAGAGTATAATTAGATGATGACCAGGGAGCCCTCTATTTGGAAGGAGCATTGTGAATTTGTGAAGCATTGACTGCACCCCTGGATTGTTTATAAAAACCAATATATTATTTAAGGCTAGACTACAAAGCCTATATAATCGAATTCTGGTGTTAGCTTGATGTGGCTGAAGCTATGCAGCTGAACTGTGTTTGTAATTAATTGCATTCCAACCGGCAGATTACATGCAAGTAGATTATTCTTATTGTATTGTATCATCTAATAATTATCATCCCCATCCTACTTTTATCACTGGCAAGGACTACTCAATTTATTAGTCTGTAGTCACTAGACTCGCACTGTTAAGATTCATGTAAAGGTGCATTGTCTTACCTGCGTAATTTATAATTGAATCAAAGCAGTGAGGTGAACTCAATTCCCGGCCTTTTGGCAAACTACCAAATTGAAGATGTGTCCAAAATTTCATCTAGTCGAATAGTTCCTTCTCATCCTTTCTCACCGAGTTTTCTGAACATGTCTCATGTTGCTTGAAAGTTGAAAACTGTTTTGCTATTCTTTTTCTAAAAAAAACTATGTCTTGCTAAATTTGCCACCTTTTCAAAAGAAGGGAGATTAACTGATGACATTGTATACAATGGGCTCGCTCTTTGCCTGGTTAGAGTACGAAGAAGTGTTTTTTTTATTGTCTAAAAGGGAAAAAACAGAGAAGGTAGATCAGTCTAGTTTTGATTTGTTTGTTGCTGCTGATGCAAAATGCAGGCTAGGAGTTACGATAAGTCATCTATTCATCTAGTTATTTAATGGGCTGCCTTTTGGATTCTTTATAAAGCGGTCTAGAATAATGCAAGGATGGAATAGAGCAAGGGAGGATAAGAGGCAGTAGTCAATCCCTCCCTTGACTGCTGAAAGACACTTGTCTACCCAGCAAAAAGAGTGACGTCCAAATTATTTATGGCACCAAGTCCAAACTTAAGAACAAAAGGATCACTTTCTCAAGATTGCACACACATATCACACAAAGCGAGCAATTCAGCGAACACTGGATGCACACTTGCATCTCAGATTCACAAGCACACAACACAAAATCAAAACGAGCAATCCAATGGGCAGTAGACCCACACTTCCAAATGGTCAGTTTTGCTCGCTTCATATAATATTGTTCATTTGCTCTGTACATATTTGCCGACAAAGAGGGCTAATTACAGATGTATGCAAATGGTCCCTAGTTGGGGCCACCTGTCTCCTTCCAAATATCTCCCTTGAACTCTTGTTCCAAAAATCATGATTCGAATTCAGTGGTCATTTTCCGAAAATCATGATTCGAATTCAGTGGTCATTTTAACTGCCATTATTTGATTACCGTATCTCCTGAAGTTCACTGACCTATATTTTTGCCCTTCATTTTCTGCAGATTATATCAAACTAAAAGCACTTGCAATATCAATAGCTGAGGAAATCGAGTTTCAGTTTGACTGTGAAGATGTTTCACTTGCAAATGCATCCAAGTCTGCTTTACATATAATCAACATTTCAATTGATGATGAGGTGCATGAGGAAGATGGAAGAGATTGGACATCACAGATGGGTCTAAACCTGAAATATTGTGCCAAGCTTAGGAAAGAAACACCAGGGAATCAAGAGCAATCTCCTTTATCATTTTGGGGACTATTTTCCAAACCTTCACCTATTTCAGTTGTTCCAAATCTCAAATGGCTCTGCAGGAAAGCACGGACTCCATACAAGGTTGTTGGTTATGTTTCTAGCTCTAATGCCACAGCAACTCCTGAGAAAGTTGATCCTGCAGTTACAAAGACTAAGCCTGGCACTTCTGGAAATGATAATGACAATGGAAAAGGCCAACAGACTTTTCAACAAGGTGGCCTCTTGCAATCAAGTAGGCTGCACGAATCTGATGATGTTGCCGATATGTGCATGTGTTCTGAGGAGAATGATCAAGACCTACATTGTCTTATTGATATACCTATTGCTCTGGCTGAATATCCTATGATGCATCAAGTTTGTGAGGGTCCAGTAAGTGTTTGCACTTGTGATGACTCTATTTGTTCATTGAATTCCCAGGATTCACCCCCACTTGCTGCAGTATCAGCTGAATTTACCATTGAACAACGAGGTGTCCAATCAGCTGAGTTTAGTGGTTCTGCAACATTTTCTGTTCAACAGTTCCTTGATAATGAAAGCATCGCTGAGGAAGACAGCATGAACTGCATAAGCAAACATGAGAACATAGATTCTCATAATGTTACTTCAGAGTGCAAAGATAAACAGTTGCAAGTTCAACAAGATCAGGAGAATATGGTGCTTTGTGATAATCCCAACAGAAACTTAGTTGGTCCATTCCTGATAAAAGGTGTGGCTGTTTCAGAAGAACTACATTGTGTCACGGTACCAGGAACCCTTGAAAATGAGGGGGATTGTGCGAAGACATCTCAACCTGAGGCACGTGATCCTGGTGCTGTTCTTGTGGGGCCAAAGTCAAGCTGTGCTGAGATGATTTCTAGTATTGACAGACGATGTAGCCTGCCCATGGGCTGCCTTGCCTCCACTGATGATCCTTGTTCAACTGAGCCACTGTCTATCGCTCATGATTTGATGAGAGATGAGTTGCAGGCAAACCGTAATTCGAAAATGGAAATAGCTTCTTTAAATCCAGTACTAGTTGATACCAGTCATTCTAATGTCAAGGCCATCAAGCTCACGAGAAATAATCTCAGTATGTTACTGCATGAATCTCCAAAGAGAGATGCCAGTATTTCAGAAGACGTGCAAGCTGCTTCGACAACTGCAATCTCTGGAGAAGTTGGAAAATCAATTTACACAGAATCGAATTCTTTTGATATTTTGCTTGGTGTTTTAGCTGAAGAGTCCAAGGTAGCAGATGCTCCTGGAAAAGATGAGGTTGGCAAAGCTTCCTTGACATTAATGACACTGGCTAGCAATGACCACTCTGCAGATAATGTTACACAAGGTGAAGTTGTAGAGATGGCTGGCTCTTCTGTTAGTGCTGCTCTTTCATACAAGGGCCAGACTTGTTGCAAGTTGGCAACTGATAAATTGCTTGCTATTCAGAACTCTGAAATACAACAGAAACGAAAAAATACTGAAGAAGTTGATCGCTGGAACTACCAGGGTTTCAAGGATGACACAGGAATTATTGGCAGTTCAGCAAGTTGTGTAGCTACCACTTTTTTCTTGGCCAAAACAGGCAAAATTTCAGGCGCGCCAAAAAAGGATCAATATGTTGATCGGCCACATGACTTCCGTGTATCAGACATATTGTCTAGAAGCATTGGAAGCTCAAACAGAACAGACATCATATGTTATGTCAGACACAAAAGCAAAAGAAAGAGGGAATCGGAGTTTAATACTGATAGTTCAGAAAGTTGTTGGAGCTTTGTTCGCTCTCCCTGTGAGAGCTTGAGACCCAGGACTAGACCTGCGGTAGTTGAAGAGGTGGCAAAGAAAACAAACACTGTAGAAGCTTCAGCTGCGGAAAAGGGTAAGAGGACAAAGGTGGGATCATTTCAGTGCGATATTGAATTTTGTGACATGACATTTGAAACTAGAGCTGAACTTCGTGCTCACCAGCGCAATATTTGCACTGATGAGTCATGTGGCAAGCGTTTCAGCTCGCACAAGTACTTGAAGCGTCATCAGTGTGTCCACAGTGACGAGAGACCATTCAAATGCCCCTGGGATGGTTGTGGAATGACTTTCAAGTGGTTGTGGGCTCAGACTGAACATGTCAGAGTCCACACAGGAGAGCGCCCGTATAAATGCTCGGCTCCTGACTGTGGGCAGAGATTTAGATATGTCTCAGACTACAGTCGCCATAGAAAGAAGTTTAATCATTATTGAGAGGTTCTAGTTTTCGCGTTACTGGTCACAGCTGGGGGCAAAGCTCTAGCTGTTTGTGTCGCGGCCTTCTTTGTTGTAGCAGCTTACGTATTTAACCACCTGACAGCTGATAGGCCTAGTGCTTATTCCTTTGTTAACAATGTACTAAGTTTAGTCTAGAAACTAGAAATAGTTGGGGTAAAGGCTTACCCTGCTGCATCAATGTAGATTTGCATAAGCTGATCTCCCTCATTGACATGTGGTCATTCATTCTTTTCTTTTTTTTCCAGTTCAGTGATGTATTTAATCCCTGACAATGTTTATGAAAACGAAGAAATCATGTGATTTCAAAATCTTGTATCATGTCCGTGTACTATTTTGAATATGTACATGTCAAATGGCGAGGCAAAGGCTCAATGACTGAGTTCACAGAATGTAGTTGCTGTCTAAATAATGCATCGTTTGTTGTATTTCATCGCCGTTCTGGCTTGACATTGGCGGCGACAAGGTCTCGTGCTATCCCGTCATTCAATTAAGGCAAATTGATGAAGGAATATATGAATCTTTGCTTTCATCCTGATGCTGTATACCCAAGATTTTTATTTGAAAGACCCGGAGGAGGCCTACCGGCCTAATGATACCAAGATTATAAGCTCTGTATTGTGTACGAACTTGCTGGCTATCTACAGTGTTCATAATTTCCGGTGTGAAGCGGTCTATGGGAGACTTGTTTTGGAAATTTCGGATGTCTTTCGAAGATTGAAACTCTGTTCTGGTGAGTTTATTTGAGAGAAAATCTCATATACTAGTAACAGCTTGGTGTAGTTTGCCAAGTCCTTGCTGGGAGCTTAAGCCAAGAAAAGAAAAAAAAAAGCGGAATAAGAATCACATTGAAGAACTACAAACTTCACACGACGCCACTTTGTGGTTCGGGCCTGCATCTCAGGTGCGGGCCAACCCTCATGCAGCCTACCAAGTACCAAACACGCCCTCACTTCACTACTGACGCATATATAAACTCAGAATCCATAACAAAACTGCATAGCTAGTTCCTCAACGTCGAAGACCCGAACTAATTAGCGACGACAAATTAAAACCCGAACTAATCAACTTAATGCCTAATAAGTCATAAGCATATAGACCACCTACGTCTGCGAAAGAACTCGACGCTTGTCAGCCTCGAGCGTCAAGAACACTACGACTACCTGTCTATATCTCGGTGGTGGACGCCATCTTCTTGGGTTCATCCTCGGCACCGTCCTTGATGTAGGACTGGAGCTTGGGCTCGCCGAACATGGAGATGCCCTGGCGGGTCCTGAGGGACGCGTACTCGCCGGCGGCGCGGACCTTGTTCTTGAGGCAGACCCAGTGTTCCCCCGCCGGCTTGTCCTTGAACTGCCGGAGCAGGTCCTTGCTGCTCTCCATGAACGTCGCCTCCTCCCCAACCGTCTTCCGGTAGCACCCCGCCGCCGCCGCCGCCTCCTTCTCCGGCGCCGCCTTCTGCACTTCCGCCTGCTTGCTCTCCATCACGATCGAACTCCCGACGAGATTGAAGAGAACTTCTGTTATTCTGTAGATGCTAAGGAACCAGGAAGAGATGTTGCTGTTGCTGCTATGATGGCGAGGAGGGGCGGGCTCGCGTGCATTTATAGGGGGTGTGTTTTCTTGAGAAGAAAGCTGAGCGCCGGACGTGGAGCGAAAGGAGAGAAGGTAAAGCTTGGAGTAGGGGAGAAGAAAGAAAAGAGGCAAAGAAAGAGAACGAACGGTGCCGTTTTTCACGGGATATGCAGCTACCGTCCTATCGTAATTACGGACGAAACTTTGGATTAGGGAAGAATAAAGAAATTATGAAAGGAAAGGAAAAGGAGAGAGAGTTTTTTTTTGTAGAGGAGAAAAGAGTTCTTAGTTTGGATCGCGGAAGAAGAATTCCTTTTTTTAAGGAGAAAGGGCTAATGGGCTGTTTGTCTCGTAAGGCCCACCGGTTTTCTTCTGGTTGATTTTTTTCCTCTTTCAAGTCCTGCTACCCAATTTTACACCAGAGCAAGTTGGGTGGGCATGGTGCAATGGCACCATACCAGAGATTAGTAGTAGTTTGGAATCACTAGCTATATCTGCGGTCTGCAGAGTTGTTTGCCAACCGATTTCAAACAGATGCAAGAACGATAGCATCCACGGCAAAAGACAATATCCCCTGTCCAGACTCCAGACTAGAGTAACAAAACTCAGGCACAGCTATAGTTTTGATTACTGACAAATTGTTCATTTCAAAGTTATTTTAAGAAGCACCACCTTATAATTGCAAGCTTTACAGTTTTCTGGAACACAATGAACATTACATTTGAATGAATAATATCTCACGTTACAAAGTAGGGATTGCCTATTCGTAAGGTGACTGAAATTTTATTAACCATAAGTCACATGTTTTATCAATTAAATCAATATCCAATTATATGACACATCAATCTCTACACAAATCCAATGATCACAACAAATAACTTAAACTTAAGAAAATTTCAGGCAACTTAGAAATAGCAAATCCGTACATAGTATAACCTAGATTTGCACTCTGGAGCTCATTTTGACAAGCAATGGATCAACCAGTATTATTGTTCTCCTGCTATGGCTACTACAACCCCCAAGCATTAGCTTTTGTAATAACCTCTTGTAATACAATCTAGGAATTCTGTAATTGAGCTTTTGTTAAGACTCTGTATAGCATGCTTTAGCATTAGCATGTCTGCTAACCACTTTACATATTCCATGTACCATCAACATTTGGATTTTGGACAATATACTGACAAAACAATCTGGTGTACCAAAACAGCTTGCCTCAAGGTCTTATGCAACATGACTGTGATTTGAATAATACAATTTGAAGTTATTATATTGATGACTGTGGTACGAATAAGAATAAATGTACAGACCAGCTGACCAGGGTCCTGGGGGGCTAATATGATGTTACAGTACATTTGCAGATAGACTGCAGCACAAGAGCCACTGATAGAACTTTAAAAACTTAAATTGGGAAGGAAATTACCTGTTCACAGAAACAATGCCGATTTTAGTTTTCATAGAAAGCCACGATATTTCTAGGTATAGACAAGATAAATCATATATTGATGCGATGAGTCTTAGGGGCGTAGTTCCAATATTTTTCCACTTCTGTTGTTTACATTCCCATGTTGTCAACATAATAGATGTTTGGCCTTTATGGTCATGTAATATGAACAAATTACATATTTGTTTGCAAAATCAGATGTATGGCCACATGCTGAGCTTATAGTATGCTGCACACACATACCTGTTCATTTTCAAATGAAAGTAAAGGACCCAACAGGCCAGCACAGGTGTAGATTAATAGCCCTTTTTGGAATAGGCAAGGTTCAAAAAAACGCTAGGCGCTAGTCGGGCCTAGGCCGACTAGCCTACACCGATAACCCATGCTAGAGAGCAGTATTCACCGCACTAGCCCACTCGGCCCAACTATCTATCGCAACCTCTATCGACCCACTCGGCCCAAGCAACCAACCTTATCCCTTCGTCCCCCTCGTCTCCTCCGCCGCAACCCCCACTACTCTGGCCTCCACCGCCTCCTCGCCACCACCGCCTCCCCCTTCCGCCCAGGACCCGCACCTCTCGCCTCCCTCACACGCAAGCCCAGCTCGACCACCGCCCATGCCTCCTCCTTCCCTTCATTGCCGACCTGCCTCGCGTCCAGAGCGACAGCGGCGCGGGAGCAGAGAGCGGAGCAGGGACAGAGAGAGAAAAGCAGCGGCGATAACAAAGGTGCACGGTCGATCGGCAGCAGTGATGATAGAGGTGCATGGTCGAGCTGCGGCGGTGACGACGGAGGTGCCGAAATCCTCCTCCTCCGCACCCCCTTCTCTCTCTCGCCTAGGCCGCCGCACCGAGCTCCACCTAGGCCACTGAGCTCCACCTTGGACTGGCTTGGACCGCCTAGGTGGGGAGGCCGCCTAGCTCGCCAACTTTGCTGAAATCGCGGCAGCCAGCCGGCGCCGGCTAGATCCGATTTTTAGAACCTTGGGAATAGGATCTCTAGTTTTTCAGTTTATAGATGTCTGCCAGGGTGGAGGATTTGGGATCATTGTTGCCAACAAATGAGACAAATGGAGGTCACTTAGATATGACATGGGGGCAAAGTACATAGAAGCCCATTGTCTCTGCATGTAATGTTAAACTCTTTAACTCTCTGATGATTCCCTTCGGAGTTTGGACACCAAGAGTGTGTTGCCTGCTCTAATTTGAAAGTAGCTGTACTAACACTAATAAAGCAGCTCTCAGTTCCTATCAATGAATTCTTGTGCAGAATATGATGGTGTAAAGGGGAATGAATCCAGTTTCAGATCGAATTCAAGGACGAGTAGCTCGCAGACTTCCCCTGGTCAAGGATAAAATAAAGGACAAATGTTTCATTAACATCTGGCATCTCTAAGCACAACTGAGACATGCTCAGCCTCAAGTGACTAATGAGCAAAACCAAGTGCCGTGTAATCTGAAGACAAATTAGGCATAAGACTCCAAGGTTGAACACCACATAGGCAAGAACAAGTCCCTATAGCTCAGCAAATCACTCTAATGCATCTCAATGAAGGATAGATTCAATGCACTAAATCAGTAGCAAGAACTACAGCACCAAGTGGAGCAGAGAAGAGGAGGCAAAATCTGCCACCTTTATTATCATCTCCGGAGTCTGGACACCCAAGAACCAACCTTTCCATCTCCTATTGACCTACTCGGCCTTCCCGGCGGCCTCCTCCTGGCTGCCCTTGTACTTGTCGAGCGCGGCGCCGGTGAGCCGGCAGATGCGCCACTGCGGGAGCACCTCTGCGCCCATCCCCTCATAGAAGTCGATGGCGTTCTTGTTCCAGTCGAGCACGCACCACTCTACCCGCCCCATCCCGAGCTCGGCCGCCTTGCCGGCCACGGCGGACAGCATCATCCGGCCGAGCCCGCGGCGGCGCCAGGGCGCGCGCACGAAGATGTCCTCCACGTACAGCCCGGGCTTGGCAAGGAAGGTGGAGTAGTTGGGGAAGCAGATCACGAACCCGGCCGTGACGCACCCGCCGCCGCGCGGGGAGGCGAAGGCGGCGGCCTCCGGATCGGCGAGCGGGGACGCGGAGAGGTCGAGGCGGCGGGAAGCGATGGTGGAGGCGGAGGCGGGGATGGGGGAGGGAGAGAGGTCGAGGATGAGGGCGGTGAAGGAGGTGAAGGGAGGGGGCTTGGGCGAGGGGAAGAGCGTGGAGGTGAGGAGGTCGTGGGTGGTGGCGAAGAGGTCGGTGAGGAGTTCGAACTCCGCCATCTGGTGGATGAGGCTGTAGATGTGGGGCACGTCGCCGGCGTCTGCCAGGCGGAGCTCCGCCCAGACCTCGCCGGAGAAGGTGGTGGAGTTGGTCGGTGCCGCCATCTTGGTGCGGGCTTGTCCGGCGAATGGAAGCGTCAGGAATTGGGGATGCGGAGTTGCGGTCTTGCGGATACGGGAGATAGTTCGCTGTAGTCTAATGCAGGTGATTTTTCTTTGCTAATTTCTTTTTCTGACCTGAAAATGTCCCTGACTACGGGAATGGTATTCTAAAACCTTTGCATATTCACATTTTCTTTTACTTTTGTGACCATCGTGAATATACTTATGAGTAATTACAGAACCATGGTCAATGCCCTTCTTACCGCACCGACGATAAACAATTAATCAGATAAGAAATTTTTGCTAGTTACTTTAGGTATCTATCGCATCTTTGACACAACTCAAAGATTGATTTTGGTGTAGAAATCTGCCCTACTTATGATAAAAAATTCCTCGAAAGGAATAACTATTTTTACAATTTTGTTATCTATTTTTACTTCATTGTTGCTATTGCACTTAGTGAAAATTTGTAAATGTGTCAAAAAAAATTCTTATTAGCTCTAATTTATGTTTTAGACTACTTTACATAATTAGTGTTGGCTTGCGAGCACGCGCGCGCAGATACCATGCCTTGCAGTACCATGCCTGACATGGCCGACGCACGAACCCGACCCGCCGGTTGGCATGGCCGACGCGGCGAAGAGGAGGCGACGTCGGTGGTGGCTGGGCGCAGTGGAGGCACGGTCAGCGTGGAGGCGACAGGTTGGGGAGGAAGAAGCCGTTTAGACATAGCCCACAAGAATAGACAACTCGACGTGGCTCTGTAAGTGATCCTTCGTCTAGACATAGCCCGGGAGAATAGGCAACTCTCGCCGCAAGAATGAGGGCTTAGAGCTGGACTAAAGAGAAGAGTGATGGGGCTAGCAGTGATTGAACGTTCTAGGAAAAGACAGAACTCCCGAATCACGAACCTGAAAGATGGTGACGTCAACACAAAGTTCTTCCACCTAAAAGTTAATTTCAGGAGTCACAAAAACCACATTCAAAGGCTACAAAATGGGCAGGGTTGTGCTATATCGCATGATGAGAAACAAGAATCCTTGCAACAACATTTTCAGGACTTGTCCCCGCCAAACACCAGAACCATAGACCTAAGATGGGAGGCGCTGGACTTTTCCCTGCAAAACCTACTCATTTTGGAGGAGACCTTCACTGAGTAGGAAGTCGCTGACACCCTAGCCCAGATGCCAGGGGACAAGGCACCAGGCCTGGACGGTTTCACGTTCAAGTTATTCAAATCATGTTGGACTATTATAAAGGGCGACATCATGGCGGTGTTTCAAAGTTTCCACAGCCTACACACAATGAATCTCCACCTCCTGAACATAGCAAATATCGTCCTAATCCCAAAGAAAGATGGCACGGATAAGGTGGTAGATTACAGGCTAATCAATTAATACATGGGGTGGAAAATAGATCTCTAAGACACTGGCACTATGACTGGCGCCACATATGAACAGTCTAGTTTCAGTAAACCATAGTGCTTGTGTCAAGAAAAGAAGCATCCATGACAACTTCATGTACGTCAAAAACCTGACAACAAGACTTCAGAAATCCAAAACCCCGACCCTCTTCCTCAAGCTAGACATAGGCACATAGCCAAAGCATTCGACACGGTACACCGGGATTACCTCCTTGACTACTTCAATAAAGAGGATTTCCACCCCAATGGAGGGACTGGCTTGTGGCTCTTTGGTTGACGGCCTCCTCCAGAGTACTCCTTAACGGCATCCCGACAACAAAATCAACCACGGAAGGGGCTTGCGGCAAGGAGACCCACTCTCCCCCCTTCCTCTTCATACTGGCAATCGACCCCCCTCCCCCCGCAAAGGTTGTTTAGGAGGGCAACAGAGATGGGACACCTGGACCACCGTCGTGGCCATCTTGACATGCTCAGAACATCCCTGTATGCCGACGATGAGGCCATATTCATCTCCCTAACAGAGGAAGATGTCACAACAATGACCCCATATACTTCAAAGCTTTGGGAACGTTTAAGGACTAAAGACCAATTTTCACAAAAGCACAATGGTGCCTATAAGCTGCGATCATATCAACCTCGACATGCTCCTACAAGAGTTCCCTGCAATACATTCAAATTTCTCCATCAAATACCTAGGTCTATCGCTTACTCACAAAATGCTAAGGAGGATATATTTCCTGCCCCTGCTGGACAAAGCCAGAAGTAAGCAATCGGGTTGGCAAGGCAAACTCCTAACACCGGCTGGTTACACCACCCTGGTGAAATCGGTGCTCACCTCGACCCCGATCTATTATCTCATAGCCTTAAAAGTGCCAAAAGTCATCATGCATGCTTTGGACCATACTAGGCCGCAGTTCCTCTGGTCTGGCGCGAAAGCGATAACAGGACGAAAATGCAAAGTCAATTGGGACAAGGTGTGCCAACCAACTCGGCGGATTGTGTCCTCAATCTCACAAAATTCGCAAAGGCCCTCAGGCTTCGGTGGCTTTGGCAAGAATGCAAATATGAAAACAAACATTGGATAGGAATGGAAATACTGTGTGACGATACTGATAGGCACCTCTTCACGACGGCCACTTGAATCAAGGTAGGCGATGCGCAAAAAGCCAAGTTTTGGACCTCATTGTGGCTTGATGGTACAACCCCCAAAGACATCGCTCCGGAGATCTTTCGACTATCGATAAGGAAAAATAGAACAGTAAGTGCGGTGCTTCAGGATAACCGTTGGGTACAAGATATCAACATACCGAGGGAAACAACAGCTCAGCTTGCCCACCAATTCTTAGGCCTCTGGGGAAGATTAAACCAAATCACCTTGGACCCAACTTCCGCGGATGAGATCACCTGGAAACTAACCACAGAGGTCATCTACACAGTGAAATCCACTTATGCACTCAATTCCTCGGCCCAACGACAACCGAGTACAAAAAAAACTAATTTAAAAAACCTCGACACCCCCAAAATGCAAGCTTTTCGCTTCGCTTGCCATCCAAAACCGCCTTTGGACCTCCGACAGACTACAAGTACGGGGCTGACTGAACTAGGGCACCTGCCCACTTTGCAGACAATCACTGGAAGCGGCCTTGCACCTCTTCTCTGAGTGTAGGTATACTTGACGAGTTTGGAATTTGACAGGAGAATGGATGGGTTGTGCTTCGCTCAAGCCATCATATTAGGCCTCCAGTCACAGCATCGAGGATTAGTGGACAAAAACTTGCAATTTGGGACACCTTCCAAGGAGGGGAACGACCACGGTGGTCATCCTAACCACTTGGGAGATGTGGAAGGAACATAATGCCAGAATTTTGAATAGTAGGTCTTCCTCTCTCCTGGATCTGTTTGTAAAGATAAAGGACGAAGGCAGAGCTGACCCTAGCGGGGGCAGAGTCCTTGGAGCAATTAATTCACGTGTAATTAAACCCTAAGCCATGTTTCTAGGCCCTTTGGCCTTCTGTCTTTTTTGCCATCTTCTTTATTAATATAATAGGCAGTTATCCTGCATGTTTCTTCAAAAAAATATCTCAACAAAGTTCTATCCACTTACAATTCTCAAGAGGTTCCTTCCACCCACAGTTACTTATAAGGTTCTATCCACCTACAATTCTCACAAGGTTCCATCCACCTATATCATTACCACAACCATGTTTACGCCAACATGTATCGGTTCACATTTTATTAAAACTAATCAAGTGTGATTTTATGCATAATGCCCATAACTAGGAGCACGACTATTCGAATAGATTAAACACTCTGCAGAGGTTGTACAATTTTACCCATTGTTGTAGGTGTAAAAACTGAACACAAGTGAGGGGTGGACGTCGTCCGTGCTACGGGCCGTCGTCCACGAGGGTGAGGTGACACAGGGGTTTATACAGGTTCGGAGGTCCGAGAGGACCGCCCTACTCCTGTCGGTGGCCTAAGGGGGTTCGAGGGTTTGATGAGGACATGACCCCTATGGATACAACCATATTTGCTATGTTACTGTTCCAAGTATAAGAACTCGTACACTTCACTTAAATTATCAGGTGAGCTTGTTTTTAGGAGTGTCTTTATATTATATGAATTATATGATGCTACCTAATGATGAAATATATATATGTGCAGCGCCATGTCACTTTTGGTCCAAGACAAGCAAGTAGTTCGAGCTGGACCCGTTTTGGAATCCAGTTCGGCCTCCAGAATCAGCCTGACAACACCAACTTAAAACAGGCATAACATTCACATACGAAGTCCGTTGGAGGTCCATGAGTACTTGATTGAAAGCTTATTTCGTCCTCTTTCCAACGGATCCGTCCTCACCTTCAAATTCCTTATGGAATGATTGCAATCATCAAAAGAAGATATTATATCACTTGTTTGGGCCAATCTGGGCCTTGTAATCATACTGAACTTGGCCCATCTACCGGTGGACCACCTGGGGGTGTAGTTACTGTTCACATAAACAGTAATCAATGAGATTAGTCCCACCCCCTTAGTTCTATTGGATGTGTGGCTCCTCATTCCCTATTTAAGGAGGTCGCACCCCCTCTAGTTTTCTTGGATTTTGTTTAGTTAAAAGTTAGCCTTGTTGCAACTTCGTGTATTGGCTTGTGTCGACTAGACCAACCATAATACCGCTTCAGAATCCCAACTCAATTAAATATTTCAATCATATTTGCAATTTCAGATTGCTTATTATCTTGTTCTTGCGTGCTTCTTCGGTGTATGCAGGAATCGACCTTCGTGGTCAGGTCAACCGGGTATTCGTGCACGGTTAATAACAACTTGTCAATCAGTTCAGCAATTACGTGGTTTCGAGCCTTGCATGTTCGTAGTCAGGATCGTGAGAGTTGAGCGACACCTACGGACTTATCGTTCTCATCGAAGATCGCCAACAATCGGACCTTGGGTTCATCGGGTGGTATCGAGCTTGATTGATCGGTGAGAATTTCCGCTTTTCTAGTAGTAGATTCATTTTTCATACCTAAAGTCGAGAAAATTGCCCAAAAATTATTGCATCTATCATCACATCCAACCCCTTTGAGCCATTGCAATTTTTCTTTTGATTATTTTGCTTGTTGAATCATTGGTTGCATCGTCGTGTCTAGTTGCTGATCTTTAGCTCTAGTTATTGTCTAGTTGGTCATGGTATAGATTGCTTTCGTGTTTTCCTTCGCGTTGCTTGATCGTTCGTTTAGGGTTCTTAGTTTGTGCATCCAAAAGAAAATTCGTGGGTTAAAACTCCTCTAATCCGCACCAAAAATAAAAATCTGTCTGTTGTTCATCTAAAAAGAGGTTTCTGTGATATTTTGGAGAATTCATGTTATTTGTGACTTACGGAAAACCTTAGGGCCGACCAAATATTAGAAGGAGAAAGAGGCAGACGCATAGAACAAAAGCCGCGGTAAAAAAAAGAAAAAAAAAAGAGAGAAAAGAAAAGTGCATGAAAATTGGTAGAGACCTTCTACATATAACCAAAAGCTTCCACAAAAAATTTCAGCAAGTTTGGCCCACGGGTTTGAAAGATATAGTAGTTTCAAATTTAAACCCGAGACGGATTCGAGTCCGAATAGAATTCCGTATCCGAGACACCTTCAGTAAAACGAGCATAACTTTTGCATGCGGTGTCCGTTTTTGACGTTCTTGTGCTCGTTTTGAAGCTAATGACGAGGCACATCTTTTCTACCTAAGACACTAGTCTCCCTCCAGGTGCCCCAAAATCGGCCATCTTCGGCCCCGAATTCGCGGCACAAGTTTTCGGTTTCTGTTTTTGCCGTTTCTTTCGATCTTCCTTTCGGAATTTGGAGTTCACCTCAACTGCAAAGTTGTAGATCTCGTCGAAACCTTTCAAACAAGCATATATAAGCCATATAAAAATTTGCTTTGTTTATCGTTTGAGACTAGCTGTTGTTTCTGCTCAATCTAGAGGGCTGTTCGCGTGCACCCATATCGCTGTTTTTTGTGCTCTACATCGCGCGGACAATCTTGTGCCCTAAGAAATAAGTTTGAGTAGTTGGCTAGCGTCTCTCCTTGCACTTGTTGTGAGGCTTTCCCTTGCTTGCATCAAGTTACATTGATCGTTGCGTGTGCGTACATACACTTCTCTTCATAGGGCTTTGATTAGCTAGCTTTGATTAGGCTAGGATCAGCAACATTGGCTAGTACTTTGAACAATCTTTAACCTTGCATTAACTGTTTTAATTATTGCTGATCCTTGCTACCATATTGAAGCCTTCCAAGCTCCACTTCCTACTAACTTTCAAGAGTGTCGTTCCTCGCAATCGTTGGGTGATCGCAAGTGAGAGTGTCACGAACCACCCAGGTTGTACCACTTCCTTCTTTGCATTGGTAAGAACTTGTAAGAACTGGGTATAAGTTTGAGTGTGAGTGACTTGGTTGAGCCTCCGAACCTAGTAGTTGATAGGGACATATACTTGTGATTTGTTTCCTTGTTTTCTACTAACTATGGTAGGTTCACGGAAAGATTGCAAGATATATCCACCTCTTCTTGAACTGTTGGGCTGGAGTGCAAGATAGTGAACGAGGAAGATGCACACTTGATACAAGTTTTTCACCACGAGGTATATGATAGTGATAGTATGTCTCATAAAATTAACTTCACGGTACCCTCGTTTGTCGGGAATTATGATCCCGATGCTTATCTCATATGGGAATTAGATGTACAACAATTATTTGCATGCCATGAATTTCCGATCATTTAAAAGTTAGGGTGTTACCGTGAGTTTTATGATTTTGCATCTATTTGGTGGAGTGAATATTGTCGTACTAATCGAACATACCTAGAACATGGAATGATTTGAAGAGAGCAATGAGACATAGATTTGTACCTTCATATTATTCTCGTGAATTGCTTAATAAATTGCAACGCTTAAGACAAGGTAGTAGTTCAGAGAGGATTATTATCAAGATTTGCAAAGCTGCTTTGTCTCGTTGTGGTTTAGAAGAAATCAAGATACAAAGATAACTAGATTTCTAGGAGGATTAAACCATCAAATTCGGAATAAACTTGTTTATAAACCTCCCACTTGTCACTGTTTGTTTCGTCTTGCTTGCCAAGTTGAAAAGAAGTACTGAGGATGACAATCCAAGACCGTTCGTGCTCTTTCGTCTACTTCCACTACACCTTCACGTGTACATGAAACAAATAAGCGCACGGTACAAACCCTCGCATCAAGATCATCTTCGTTACTTCTCCTGCCGCTGCATCTACCATGATGGCCGCCCCTACTCGTGGGCGTTACTCGTCTCGTTGTCTTGCACCCATGGCTCGCTCATTGTTAATTGAGTGGAGCAAGAAGAGGAAGGAAAAGCTTTTAACTACTCACCAATTTCAGTATCAACATCATCGAGGCGATCCTACAAGGTAATACCAAAGGTACCGATTTGAACACTCAACCTAAGAACAATAACCATGATTTCATGCCTAGTATCATTGAGCAAAGGAAAATCAGATTGTAGTAGAAACCACTGCATCACATGAGGTGGATGAATCTAGTCTTGAGAAGGTAGAAATTAATTTCTAGCTACAGAATCGATATTATTGAGAATTTGCATGAATCTGTGATAATTTGATTGATTTGCCAACGAGTTGAGTGCACCATGTGCTGAAATAATTGAATTGCATCTTGTTTTGAATGAGTCATGTGATGATTTAATCACATACAATGATCATGTGGAATTGGTTAGACATAAAGACGTTTTGACTAGAATTTCTCCTCCGACTCTTTATGTTATATTATGTTGGATCCACTGTGAAATTGTCACATGCTATGGAGAAAGTTTCTGAAATCGCATGTTCAAAATGCTTGTCTAGTGCCTACACCCCTGGGTATAAGTTTAATTTGATTGGAGATTATGGTGTAGACAATCAATTTCTTATTTATCGAATATGCATAACTTGTGATTACATGGATGAATTGAAGCTTGCTGTTTTGAACAACAATTATTATGTGCAAAATCTTGTTCATTATGAGAGAAAATTAAAATTTAGTATTCATTCAATGCCCATGTGTTTATCTCTTGTTGCACCATCTAGTGTGGACAATCTGCATCAAGATGTTGAAGTATGGAAGAATTTACACATCCTTTCACCCTTGCTAGATGAATTTGCTATTGCTCCTTTGAAATATAATAATATGGATGAACTTTGTTTGATTCCAAAAGTTGTAGATTTGCCCATATGTGCTACCACTGCAAGTTTACAACTTCAGAGAGTTGAATTGCATAAATACTTCACTTATATTTGCAAAACTAGTTGCAATAATTGCTATGTGAGAAATTTTGTTTTGCTCATTAACATATATGATTATTCTTGGGGTAATAATACAATGATCTTTTATGATCACTTTTGTCGTCTAACATTAATTGTGCAACAACGAAGAACCGTTAAAACAGATGACATATACATATACCATGCATACACTTTGGCTTCTTTGTTACCCTATTTTCAGCTTATCAAAGCCGATGGCGGCTTTGTTTTCAAGAAAGGAGGATGATGAGGACATGACCCTATGGATACAACTATATTTGCTATGCTTCTTGTTCCAAGTATAAGAGCTCGTCACGCTTCACTTAAATTATCGGTGAGCTTGTTTTTAGGAGTGTCTTTATATTATATGAATTATATGATGCTACCTAATGATGAAATATATATATATGTGTAGCGCCATGTCACTTTTGGTCCAAGACAAGCAAGTAGTTCGAGCTGGACCCGTTTTGGAATCCAGTTCGACCTCCAGAATCAGCCTGACAACACCAACTTAAAACAAACATAACTTTCACATACGGAGTCCGTTGGAGGTCCACGAGTACTTGATTGAAAGATTATTTCGTCCTCTTTCCAATGGATCCGGCCTCACCTTCAAATTCCTTCTGGAATGATCGCAATCATCAAAAGAAAACGTTATATCACTTGTTTGGGCCAATCTGGGCCTTGTAATCATACTGAACTTGACCCATCTACCGGTGGACCACCTGGGGGTGTAGTTACTGTTCACATGAACAGTAATCCGTGAGATTAGTCCCACCCCCTTAGTTCTATTGGATGTGTGGCTCCTCATTCCCTATTTAAGGAGGTCGCACCCCCTCTAGTTTTCTTGGATTTTGTTTAGTTAAAAGTTAGCCTTGTTGCAACTTCGTGTATTGGCTTGTGTCGACTAGACCAACCATAATACTACTTCAGAATCCCAACTCAATTAAATATTTCAATCCTATTTGCAATTTCAGATTGCTTATTATCTTGTTCTTGCGTGCTTCTTCGGTGTATGCAGGAATCGACCTTCGTGGTCAGGTCAACCGGGTATTCGTGCACGGTTGATAACGACTTATCAATCAGTTCAGCGATTGCGTGGTTTCAAGCCTTGCGTGTTCGTAGCCAAGATCGTGAGAGTTGAGCGACACCTACCGGACTTATCGTTCTCATCGAAAGATCGGGCCAACAAATCGGACCTTCGGGTTCATCAGGGTTCCTCCCCGGAGGCTCACCTGATGCCTTTCTTTCTTATATTCCTCAAGAGACCCCCCTTGAAGGGAGTGATACCTGGGGTATTTATAGGCTCCCAAGCCTGTACAAATGACCAGAATACCCCTTTGGAGATTTCTACCCTATGAGTACAAGCAAGGGGTATTACAGTCTTCCATGAGTATAACAACATTTCCTGGACCTGTACGCGCGTCTGCTGCAAAGCAGGCCCCATATGTCCGAAGGGACGAATTATTCTTCCAACACCCATAAGATATGATGTACTCATAATATCGGCCATGACATGCTACCATAGGTGTGCTACGGAGACGATCATAACAAGGCCTTTACAATAACTCGTCATACTACTACACCATCCAATGGATCGATTTTCGGGCGTTTGAACGACATTAACTCCGAATAAACCATCGTTGGGAGAGTAGATGTATCTCGACTTAGTACCACCACAATACGCAAGGGATGCCTACACAGAGATATGCCCTCCTACAACTCAGGTCCAACCACTCAACCCAGACTGCCCACAATATGGAAATAGTATAATGAATCAGTAAATTATTCAGTCAGCTATATCCCATACTAGACTTGTGATTGCATGATTAGTAGTTCAAAATTGCAGCACGGGATTCGGTCGTTAAACGACTTAGGCGAGGCAATCTACAAACCTAATTCTAGTGCGTACTGCACCGATCTCATACCAATCACTCATCCAAGTCTCCACTATTTTTAAATAGCATTCATATTTCCAATGGTAACCCATGTTACCGTATTACAAACCAAATCATATATCAAGTTCTTGTAATGACAATATTTGTGTCTTATTTAATTCATCCACTAAGCAGTGTCTAAACACAACCAATATTCATTTTCTTTGTTTAACCTAGGGGATTTTTACTCATGTAATAATTAACCTAAGGTGACAAGGTATAAGGGTTGTCAATCAATCAAAGAGGGGAAATAATAATAATCAACCTTTGACATAGCTCGGTATCAACCTTTAATATAGCATTTCATAAATAACAATAAGCGTACAACTAAATCTTTTAATTGGAATATTTTGCATTTGAAAAGTAGGTTCAACATGATTAATTGTAAGGACATGCCTTGCACAAATGTGGATTCGTCTTGGTCTTGGCCTGAAGCAGTGATGAAGTCTTGCGACGTTGGAATCTATTTAACGCAAAAAAAAAAAACGACGACTTCAAAGAAATGCTCAACTCAAATAAATTCAAGTGAAATTCAAATGAACTCCAAAAATTATGATTTTGGTATCTTTGGAAAGATCTTAAATTTAGACGAATTTAGAAACAAAATCAAAGTATTTCAATTTAAAATGAGGAAGAACGAGCTCTCCGAGTTTGACCCGAGATGAAATTCTACAAATTCAGAAAATCCTAACAGGTGGGACTGACCAGGATATTCCTTTTATTTTTCTTTTGTTTTTATTAAGGAAAACCTATGGAGACGATGGATTTTAAGTGGTAGGGTCCACATCTCATACACTCATATTTAATCCTGCGGTTTAATTAGATTTTCCTAATGACATCAAACCCACATGTCATACGAATACTAATTAATAATTAAGACTAACTAAATATCGTTAACTAAATCATCTTGAGCCCACACACCAGTGGCTCTAGTGTCAACGTTCTCCTCAAAACAGAGGAATGAACAACGGCAGCCATGGCCGTCTCGGGTTTGAGCTTGGTGCCAACGAAGAAGGGCACAATGACCAGCCGGGACCGTCAAAGTGGGTTGCAAAGGTCCCGGTGATCCTAATGGTTGTGGCGGCACGGTGAGAGGTGGCCTAAGGTAGCGGCACTACGGCGAGGTCGGCGACGACGACACTGTATGCGGTGGCAACTACACAACAAAGCCACTAACTAGTAATTGAGGCACGAGTGAGCACAAGGGAGCTACAGGGGTGCTAATCAAGGCAGCAACATGCCTAGAGGTGCTTAGGAAGGCTATGTCCATGGCGGCCAACAGCGAGGAAGAAAGGTGTTCGCGACGGCGAGGTTACAATGGGTAAAAGAATACATTGTCTAGCCTACTGGGTTTGTGAAAGCTAGGAACGTGAAATGACACAAACAGGATAGGAAAAGGCTTACCAGAGGTGAAGCTAGCATTGTGGTGCACGGCGGCGGCACTGTTCCAGAACCGAGGAAGATGAGGTGCTCCGGCGACTCTAGTGCACATCAAGGAAGAATGAGGTGAGCATCAACAAGAGGAGCTCAAGGCGAACACAAAGGATAGGATCTTCAAGGTCGATGCTCACCAGAACGAGCAAGAATTGGCGGTGACGGCGATAAAGACGTTGGATCTGCGGCGCGGTCGTCGGGGTGTTTCAGCCGATTGGGCGGAGAAGAAGAAAGGGGACCAGAGGGGAAATGAAGAGGAGTATGAGGCAAGTATGGTGACGCACTCGGCTCAGCTTATAAAAGAGAGGAGAAGGCGGCAATGCGGCATTCATCTCAGGCGTTTTCTCGCGAGTGCAAGGGTATTAATGGCCAACGAAGCTGACACGGCGACAGGACAACCTCGCGGCGGCGTTGCGCTCGAGGTCTGCTGTAGCAACAAGCCATCTAGTGCCTTTGCACGCTTACACGGAGAGAGAGAGAGAGAGAGAGAGAGAGAGAGAGAGAGAGGGGCGAGGAAGACAATGAACATGGACAAGGCTAACATGTGGGGTTGAGTCCAACTGGCAACGAGAGCGGGGCGAGGGAGAGCTGACAAGGCTAGGATGGCGCAGGCTGGGCCGCGGCTAGCTTGGTTGGCCACACGAAGAAGGAAGGCGAGCGTTGGCTCGGCTGGCGCGTGAGCGGGCCAGGGGAGAGGAGTTGGGCCACACGAGAAGGAGGGTGGATTGGGCCGACGGGTTGGATGCGCCTGAGGCCTGAGGGGAATAGAGGGGGAAGAAAAGGAAATCAATTTTTGTTTGGATTTTCATAGATGAATTTCAATTTCAATGTCAAATTATGAGTTTTAGCACACCATTTAGCTTATAGATTTTTATAAGTTTAATTTGGAGCAAGGATTTCGATTTCCCTTTTTGAAATGCATTCTAAGTTTTTGGAAATTCACCAAATGTATCAAAAGTTCATTTTGAAATCCCACAATTTCATGCAAATTTTCAAAAATCCAAAATTGAGCTGTTACACGATGGCTTCCATGATGGCGTCGCGACAGCGACCATAACAGCGAACACAATCTGGTGACGACAGCACGACGACGACGATAGAGGTGCCAACATTCTTCACTCTTGGCATGCTCCTTCCCCCTTCTTGTGGTTTCCCTTTGTCGTTCGTCTAATTTGGGTCTACTTCTATCCGGCGAACTGGAGAGCGTACCGGTGCGAATCAGATCACCGACAAACCGTGAATCCGGTAAATATGGGTAGTAGCCACAGCATGGGAATGTGCCATTCGCATACACATAGGGCCTTGCGCTGTCGGGTACTGTAACTATGACCACAATAGCACTGTGGATATTGACTGTAGCTGTCTCCATTCCACTGGTTGACCTTTTGTTGAGATGGCTGGAAAGACAATTTTGAGTTTAATCTTATCGCATGCAGGGGGAACGGAGATATTTTCGATAGATATTCAGACATAATAATATGGAGTATATCCTTACCTGTTTGTTTAGAGTGTTACATCCCCATGAAATATCAACCCTCTGCAACACTGTGAATTGCTCGTGTACAAGAATTATTAGAGAGCATTAAAAAATTACAAATATGCTAATAAATTGGACAAGTGCGAATTGCTCGTGTACAAGAATTTTCAGATCACGAACTTCTCCAAACAGAGAGAAGACATCCCTTAGATTGTCTCTAGGAACACAGGGATCTAACCCACGCACAAGGATCTAGCACAGAAATAAGGGGAAAATTAGGCAGGAACGACTCTTTACAAAACGAAATAATAAGAGTTACTTAGTGTTGTGTCATTGTGACGCCCCGTGTCATTACCCCAGGGGTAATAACACTTAGGCTCACGGATTACTATTCGTTTGCTCACTAGAACACTGCTCCAACGAATATAAGCCTTCGCGAGTTACAATGAACAATAAGATAGAAGCTGTCCTTTATTTCAACAGTTAGCCACGCAGGCTAAGGTCTTAATACAAGTTTTATACAAGTACCCAAGAGAACTTCCCCGCTTCTCTTGTCTGCCCTGAAGTACCGGCAACCTATTCGTCCCACAAGCCAAAATAGCTCCCAACTCACCCCGGGTCCTCTTAGTCAAAGCATTCTCCTCCCGCTGTTGCTTCTGTACCTACAAGTCCTTCGTTCCACTCGGGATAGTTCCCGGCCGGACTAGGATCTACAAAGGAGAATACTAACAAGGTTGAGTATACGAATGTACTCAGCAAGCATTAATAGCAAAGGATGCACATGATGCATTATCTCTAGTCATTCTCACAATTTCTAAATCATCTCACTTTAGAAAATAGATCTCAACAATTAGGTGACAAGTTTTAATACTGAAAACTCTACTAGTCACTCGGAGAGACGATAGACCCCCTGTGGTTCCCGTAGACTCCAATCCTGGAGACTGGCATAAATTCATGATTTAGTTTAGCACTGCGCAGGCTTTGTACCACTTTACCCATAGCTATTCTGAACTCTCCGTGAACAGGGTCCATCGCATTGCCTTAGATGCGGGTTCGAGATCAGAATACAGAACGTTTTCCAGGTTACGTGAATTAATTTCTCCACCCATCACCTTCCGTCGGTGCAGATTTAGTCACGGTGCTGACCTCGTCATCCACCGAGTTCTGGTGAGGTTGGTTGATGCAGCTTCTATCCTACACTCAACACTCCACCTTAGCGCTATAGCGCCTTGGATCCCCCACTTCTAGACTTTCCCCCACCGGTCCTGGGTTCCTCCATCTCATTCACTCACACCTATTACTTACCCGATGTGGAGAGCATAGTCACGTAACAAGGTAGCATTTTCTCGTCACCACACGGAAAATGGTTGGAATCAATGTACGGCATCTGACCGAGCAAGAGTTTTGTTGGTCCTTATATTATAACCATATGTAAAAAGGGGCCCACCACTTACCTCATCATCGTCGTCGTCGTCGCTTTCCCTGCCAAGGCCCCCTTTTACCCACCTAGTAAGTCTCAATTCTTTTTCAATGATCTTAATCATCTCATCTCAATCATTTTCTTTAGGTTTTGATAAACCATTTTGATGCAATATTTATAATAGTGCAAGATAGGGTATATTTTTAAAGTAACTATATTCATGTTCAAGAGGATCGCTTGCCTTCGTAGAAGTAGGAAAGGTTGGCGCCGATGAAATTCTGGTCAGCTGCTCCTATCGGTGTTGGTTCGTCTTCTGTGGCAAATCGGCAACACGAATAATAATATAAGTAAATACATATTGATTTGAGTGATAATAGGAATACATAAGTTAGTGACGACTACAAGTTAGCATATTTTAATTAACTAAAACATTTTTGAGATCTAAGCGAAGTTAGCACTTCCCGAAATAGTCGCTCTACGGTCTACTCACGCTAAGATCGAACACCCGAGGTTCACTCTTAACTCTGCAAGATTACACGGCTAACCCCAAAATAACTATGACTGCTCCTAAAAATTAGACATTACTCGCAACACTACGCTAAAATCAAATCAAAAATCTTAAGACACTCCCTACACTTGGGTTCTAACCCTAACTTCTAATCCTACCCTAATTTCCCCCTAATCTCTCTCCTCTCTCCCCTTACTACCCCCACTCGGCCGGCTCCCAAACCCAACACACGCACACAGCACTCCCCTATCCCCTCCCGATTCCCTTCTTCCTCCCTCCGGCTCCAAGGTGCGCCAAGACTGCTCTCCTCGCGCCGAGCTCTGGGACGCGCCGCGGCCGCGCCGCTCGACCTCGCGTCACTTCCCTCAGGCCCGACCCGACTCCAATCGCTTCCTCCTCACCGGCGCGGCCAGAGACCGATGCCGCCACCGCTCAGGTCCTCTCCAGCCGGCCTTCACGAGCACGGCTCCGCCCCCTCGGTCGTCTCCTCCCGGCGCGGCCAGGGGCCAGCGCCCTCGCCTCCCTTCGGCTCGGTCCCCGCCGACCCGAGGCTGCCTCCCCGGTCTCCTTCTCACCCGTCCCCTAACCCGCGCAGTGGCTCCTGCGCCGCCACCACCGGTCTGCGGCTCCTACTCGCCGCACTCCACCAGCCCGACCCGACTTCTCCTCTACGGCTCCTCTGCGTCGCCGGCTCGCCGGGTTCCCCTTCTTTACTCCCACTCGGTTCGGCTTGGGTTACCTTCCTTCCCGGCGCGGCCAGAGGCCAGCGCCGCCGCGCCTTCGTCTCCCCTCGGTTCGCCTCCTCCCGGTGCGGCCAAAGGTTAGGCCGGCGCCACTGGGCTCAGATCTACTGGTTTTTAGTGGGCTTTGGCCCGGCCGGCTCGGCCTCCTGGCCGCCGACGTCCCGGCACAGAAGCTCTCCCTCTAACCTTACTCTTACGCATCCTCTACAATGCACATGCGGCTCTAGCTAAGGGTTGACTCTAATGCATGAATGCAGGGCTTGGGGACGGTGAAAGATCTAGACCCGTCATTATGTGGTAATGGAGTTTTGGTGATTAATGATAAATCTAATTGAGAGACTAACACTTTTATTGATATACATATTGTGTAGTCTTATTTGGATATAAAGGTGAAAATCATGAAGGCATGCAAGTGATTAAGTGATTAATGACAAATGCACTCGTGAGACTAATACTCTTATTGTTATATCATGCTTAGTCTCAGCTTGGATATAAAAGTAAAAATCCAAACAGGTATGTATTCATAAATGACAATCTATTTGTGAGACTAACAATTCTATTGATTATCTATTGCTTAGTCTCGTTTGGATATAAAGATGAAAATACAAGAGGTATGCATTCTACTTCTTCTTATTATATCTTGTTGCATTCCTCGGATCCAAAATATAGGTTAAACTCCACCAAAAAGGTTAACTTGGATATGTGCATATGTTTCCATTACACATTTGTGTATGCACACATTTAGGGGGAGTTCATTCTATATTTTTGAGGTTTCATTAGTATTGATCCATATTCTCTTTCCACATATATTAAGGATCTTTACTTTGAAACATATCCTTGAATATATTTAACTTGTGTAGTTAATATATTCATATGAGTATATGAGAGCATATGAGACTTGTGTAGTTCATTGATGCTCATATATCCTTGAATATATTTTAACTTGTGCAGTTAATATATTCATATGAGTATATACAACTTGTGTAGTTCGTATACACTCATATTTAGTATATACAACTTGTGTAGTTCGTATATACTTGTAGTATATATAACTTGTGTAGTTTATATATACTCATGACCTTATTGTTTCAGTAGTATTGATCTTTGTGATCTACTTTGAAACATAACTCTTGAGTATATATATAACCGTGTTTATATATACTCATACCAATTATATTCAATTATTTGCAAATTGTGTTGTGGGACTAATGTGTGTGCTAAGATGTTTTCAAGGCTTAGTCGGAGTTTGAATGATGACATGAAAAGGAAATGCAAAGGTGATAAAGATTGACATGACTCAAGACAAAGGAGTCATGCATTGCATTCAAAAGCTTACGGAAATGCGGTAGTACCGGCGTTGTATGCGTGGTAGTAAGCACTTTGTAATGTACCGATTTACATGCGGTATGAAAATTCCGAGTAGCATTGTTTTTGGACTTGGTTTGCTCAGAGGTGGAGCGGTAGTACGGAGTTCATGTGGCGGAACTACGGCGTAGCGTATGACCGCAAATATGTTGGCGGTATGTAAATTCGGAGAAGGTATTTTTACGTATTTCTCGAGCCTCGGAAATCGGTAGTACCGCATCGAGAAAGCGGTATTACGGAGAGCGGTATTACGGATGCTAGTTAGCGGTAATACCGCACCTTCGATAATGGCTTGTTCAAAAGCATTTATGCGGGTATATCTTGTTAATTAATATTAATGACATTGTGGGACTAACATTTTCCATGAGTTGGATAAATAGGTTATGTTCGAGGTGATGAAGACTTTGGATGACATCATGAGTTGATTGTCATCAAGTCAAGGTTCAAGAAGATGATGCATCATGTGTTGATGCATATCAAGATCTCGAAGAAGAGATGATCATGAGTTGATCATTAAGTCAGAGAAGACTCATCATGTGTTGAGTGAGGATGCATCATGGGTTGATGCATATCAAGGCGATGACCGGACTTGAAGTGAAGATGTCGTCATCAAGCTTCAAGAAGATGGTCAAGGCAAAGGTATGACTAGCTAGGGCTAAGGATGTGTTCCTAGTCTTTTATCGGTCTTGTTGTTTGGTTGGAAGACCGGATTGCTAGTATAGGTTGCCGTACTATTAAGAGGGTCTTGTCTAGTAGCTTGAGTTAGTCATGTGTTGATAGCTCATTGTGTTTGCTCTAGCTCAACTTAACATGTTGCCTATATTTGCGAATGTGTTTTGCAAATAGTTGAGGCTCATGGATAATCCTTGTAGCATGTGACTATACTTTGCAAATGTGTTTTGCAAGCGGTTGAAGTCCATGTACCTACTCCTTGTAGCATGATCTAAGTTTGCAAATATGTTTTGCAAATTGTTGGGATTCATGTATTTTCCTTGGCATGGTCTAAGATTGCTTGTTGCTATCATTTGGACTTAGACCATGGTAGTGGCTCTTTGAAGTTGTGCTTTTGATTTGATAAAATGTGTTTTAGATCAAATCAAATAGGTGGGTTGTGTAGCCCTCTGAATAAGCTTTCAATAGAGTTCAAGATCACTCAATTCCGACATCGAGTCAAAAGTTATGACCATTTACCGAGTGTAAATGCATTGCTGAAATTTGGGCTGCGGTAGTACCTCCTTATAAGCTGCGGTAGTACCATGATGCGGTAGTACTGCCCTTGTGAGTCTTGATACGACCGCAAAAGGTCATAACGGCTAGTTTTGGCTGTTTCGTCTCCAAGCGGCTAGTTTTTGGTTTGGGGCTATAAATACCCCTGGCCGGTTGAGAGACAACCTTTGGCATCCATTGAGTTCCTTTGAGCTAAGAGCAAGCCCTCTACTCCCATTTGTGCATGTGTTGCACTTAGTGAGGTTTGAGAGGCAAATCCTATTGCATGTGTTGCATTAGGTGGTGGATTTAGTATCCACGAGCTTTGACACTTGATTGGTTCAAGTGAAAGTTGGAGACTTGTTACTCTTGGTGTTTGCCGACACCTAGGCGGCGTGGGGGCGTTGTCGTCGGTGATCTTCTCAAGTGAAGCTTGTGAGAAGACGAGGCGATTTGTGAGTGGCTTGGTGCTCGCCATCTCGGGCGGAGTAAGAGCAACCCTAGTGGATTGAGGTGATAAGTTCAAGTTGGAGTCGGTTCAAGCGGTTGAACTCACTTAGAGGTGTTGGTTCGGTTGGAACGGTCCAAGTGGTTTGGACTTACCTTGGAGGTGTTGCCTCGCGTTTGGAGCCGATCCAAAGGTTGAACTTACCTCAACGTGGATTAGGGAGACCGGCAAGTCTTCGATCACCACGGAAAAATATCGCCGTGTCAATTGTGGTTTGCATTCTTGAGCTTTACTTTGTGCAATTTACATTCATTGTATAATTGCTTATTCATTGTGTATGATTGCAATAGTATTATTTACATTGCTTAAATTGAATTGCTTACAAGTCAATGCTTGATTGATTATTATCAATAGACTTGTATTGTTGGTGCACTTAGTTAAGCCTAGTGGTTTTAGGCCTTATTTGTGCAAAATCGTATTTGTATTAGCTTCCGCATTAGAAATCGGTTTTAGCGCATAGAAGTTTTAAAACGCCTATTCACCCCCCCCTCTAGTCGGCCTCCTCGATCTTACAGACGGGTCTGTCATCTGTGGGTGGAACGGCTACTAGAGAAGCTGCTACTACTACCAAGGTAAGAGCTCACCTAGAGCTTAACATGCCCACCTCTTTACCTGAGGAGTGAAGACTGAGATGGATTTGGGTTCGATAGTAGGAATGGTGGTCGGTGCTGGAGGTGGTGCTGCCGGCTGCTGGGTGTGGGCGCCCTCCTGTTAGCCGCGGTGTAGCCTTGCTCCTGGCTCCCGTGGTCTCCCTCAGGGGCTTGATCCAATGCCTGGACTAGGGAGAATGTATGGGGGAGGGTGGTGAGGGCTAGGAAATGGGGAATGAATCAATTTGGGAATGGATAGGATCGCCTTGTTTTCTTGGTGATGTCGCTGCTTCTTCTTTGGGTGCTCTCTGTGTGTATTTGAATGATACAATGTGCCTCTGGATTGACTGACGTAGAATGCACTCTTGCAAATAATGTAATTGCTGACTTATTTATCTAATGCAAATGACAATGCAATGCAATTTAATTACCGACTTGAATCTACTGCGGTGTTGAATGATGAGATTGCATGAATGATGCAATATGCTTTAGCTAATTAAGAACGATCTAATACTATCGTTAACTCACCGCTAAGACGAGACTAACCGCTGCTAATCACCGATTACTGCTACGAGATTAGGGCTAATTAACGCGGGTCCTCACATCCTACCCTACTTGAAAACAAATTTCGCCCCCGAAGTTTAGAAACTCGCTTGAACAGGTTGGGGTGGACTTCGTGCAGTTCTTCCTCCTTCTCCCCTGTAGCTTCTCGCACATAGTGATTCTCCGATAGCATGGCACAAAGAGACAAGGTGGGCACACAAACCATCGTAAATAGTGAGTGGGTAATGAGAGAAGTTGTGTTTAAAATAAATGATTTTATAGATAAATTGTTGGAGTTGTTGTCTCTAAGATTATCTGTAGATGAGTTAGAACCTTTAGAGACAAGCCTAAGAAATAAATTATTGTACATGCCCTACGGGCTTGCGTGGTGAACTAGGCTTGTACCTAGTAAGTAGGTTTGTACCAAGGAACTAAACAAATAGTTCACTAAGGGCTTGCGTGGTGAACTAGGCTTGTACCAAGGAACTAAATAAATGGTTCACTAGGCCCTTCGCATCCCATCCGGGAATTCCTAGGGAAAGCTGCTACGTTGGCGTCGGGAATTCCGGAGACGTTGTCGAGGTGCAGCACTGCGGGCAGGGGGACAGCAGCGACGGGACAACAGATGTGCGGAGGAGGGAGGCCGGGCGGTGGCGTCAACCCTTAATGAGTGTCTATGAAGAATGTCACTTAACTAGAATAGTCATGTAGTACTATACTTTCCATATTTCAAGTCACATGAAATCTTAAAACTCTAATTTTAGGAATCTAAACCTTTAATTTTTTAGACAATTTTAGAACATATAAAATTGTAGAAAAATTACACAATCAAGTCCACTGTGTAAGGAGCCTTAAAAAAATCATAATGTTTGTACCTCATTTTCTATATTAAAAAACTCCTACAAACAGTATATTTAAATGAATTCCAAAAAAATAGAACGGATAAAATTATAGAAAAATTACACAAGCAACTACGCTGTGTCGAGAGACCCACAAAAAATTATAACTTTTAGAACTCATTTGCTATCTTTAAAAATTCATACAAAAAGTATACTTAAATGAATTTTTGAGAAAATTACTTTTGGAGCCACCGCATGGTGGCCGTGCGGTTTTGGCTAATCCGCACAGCGGCCGTACGGCAGCGGTTACGTCTCGGCTCGTCGGTTGTCCCGTGCAATGATCGTGCGGTGAAAACGCTATTTCTGTAAATTCTGCACAACAAGTGTCATTTTTGCTAATACACACCAAACAACACAAACAAGAGGTCAAACACACGTACACACGGGACAAATGAACAAGTTGTTGGTCGGTGGGCTAGTTCATGCATGCATTGCTCAACATCCAATGATTACTCAGCCTTCCAAGACGGCGGTATGATTATGATCGCAACTTAGTTAAAACTCGTTTTTTTTTAATTCCATCCTAACAAAGTAATCTATAAACTCGTACTAGCAAAATAACAAATTAAAACTTATTTTCCTAAAATTCCTCATAAAACCAGTTTTATGAAAACTAATTTATAATCCATAAGATCCAAAGAACCGATGTTACCTCAAAGAAGGTTGTTCTTGTGACTGCTCACTAAACACCGTGACCGATGCAAGGTAGGGTTCATATGACAACAACAGTTGCAAATAATACGCAGATGATACGATTTTCAGTATCTCCCAAAATAAACTTAAAAATCAGTACATGGTGTTCCGTGTCTTACATATGATTCAAGCTTAATATATCATAATAATTATATCAAAGGAAAGCACAGTCAGTTAATGGCACAACAGAGGGATTTAACTATATAAATCATCATCGTCAGCCGCGGCGGCAGCGGATGCAAAAGGGTCGGCCGCGGCGCCAGCGCCAGCAGCAGCAGCCGTCTGCTCAGGGAACCGGAACTCGCTGCCAAATCCACGAGACTGCTGCAGCGTCTGCGCAAAGGCCTGGTACTTGCGAATGTCGGCGTCGCTCACACTCCTGCGCGCATACTTCATCGACTCCTCGAAGTGAACAGCCTTGATCTCAGCAATATCATCCACCTCGTCTTCCTCCATGGCTTCAGGGTTGTCCCTCCTCCGCCTCTCCCTTTCAATGTCCTGAAATCAATGTTTCCATTAGCACAGAGATATAAAACCAGATGACACTACATGTGAAAGAACCTAACTGTAGACCAATTCATAGTAAAATAATGTTACCTTTTCAATGTTCTCTCTGATGGCATATTTGCATGCACGCTGACAAATTTCTGTAATATCTGCACCGCTGAACCCTTGGGTGTATTTGGCAAGAGCAGACAAGTCAACATCCTTGGCCACAGGAGACTTCCTGAGGCAAGCTTTGAAGATCTGCAGCCTGGATTGCTCATCAGGCAGAGGAATATAGATAAGCTGATCGAGACGCCCTGGCCTAAGCAAGGCAGGGTCTATGATGTCTGGCCTGTTAGTGGCACCAATAATGAACACAGTTTTCTTGGCATTCATGCCATCCATCTCAGTCAGCAGCTGGTTCAGAACTCTATCAGCGGCACCTCCAGCATCACCAACACTGCTTCCTCTCTGAATTATAATTCAAAGTTGTGAGAAATAATAAATACCATGAAAGCTATGATATATGTCGGCTATGTGCACACACACAAATGAGAGAGACCGACCTGGGTAGCAATCGAGTCAAGCTCATCAAAGAAGAGGACACATGGAGCTGACTGCCTAGCCTTGTCAAAAATCTCACGCACATTGGCCTCACTCTCACCAAACCACATGGTAAGCAGCTCGGGTCCCTTGACACTAATGAAGTTAGCCTGGCACTCGTTAGCAATTGCCTTGGCCAACAAAGTCTTACCACAGCCAGGAGGGCCATAGAACAGAACGCCTTTGGAAGGAGACATGCCAAACTTCTCAAATTTCTCTGGATGCTCCACCGGATATTGGACAGTCTGCAAGAATTTCAAGTATGTTAACAAGTTATAGCTACATAACAACAATTTAAGAGTTGACATAAAACAAAGAGCAAAAAAAAACCTCCTGCAGCTCCCTCTTGACATTCTCCAGACCACCAATATCATCCCAAGAGACATTTGGAACTTCAACAACCTGAATTTAAAAGATAGCTAGAAGGTAAGATTCCAAATTATGTGCAAATTGATCATAATATACAAAATTAACACAAAGAGTTCAGTATCTAGAGATACTCACAGTTTCACGGAGGGCAGATGGGTTGCTTGTCCCTAGTGCAGTCTTGAAATGGTCATTCGTGACAGCCATGGAGTTCAGTATCTCAGCATCTATGGTCTCATCCTCAAGATCTATAATATCCATCTTCTCACGAATGCATTGGAGAGCAGCCTCAGTGCAGAGGGCAGCAAGATCAGCACCAACATACCCATGAGTGTCTTTCGCAATGTGTTCCAAGTCAACCTGCAATATAATTAATAAAAGTGCAATGAACAAAGGATTCCAGCGAAGGGAAATCGTAGAGAACATCAAATTATCCCATTCAAAATATTAGCACTTTAGCAGTAAAGGCCGCTCACATCTTCAGACAGCTTCATGTTTTTAGTGTGGATCCGGAGAACCTCAAGCCGCCCAACTTCATCAGGGACTCCAATGTCAATCTCCCGATCAAACCTACCAAATCTTCTAAGAGCAGGATCAATACTGTTTGGGCGGTTTGTAGCGCCCATAACAATAACATGTGAACGAGCTTTAAGCCCATCCATAAGAGTCAACAGCTGTGAAACAATACGCCTTTCAACTTCTCCATGGGTCTTTTCTCTCTTCGGGGCTATGGAATCGATCTCATCAATGAAAATGATAGATGGTGCATTCTTCTCAGCTTCTTCAAATGCCTTTCTGAGATTGCTCTCACTTTCTCCTGCTAGCTTTGACATGATTTCTGGGCCATTGATCAGAAAGAAGAATGCACCTGTTTCATTAGCTACAGCTCTAGCAATAAGGGTCTTGCCAGAACCAGGTGGTCCAAACAGCAATATGCCCTTTGGGGGCTTCACACCAATAGACTTGAAAAGTTGGGGATGGCGCAGTGGGAGTTCAACCAGTTCTCTAATTTGGGCCATCTGCTTTCTAACTCCACCGACATCGTCATAGCCAACATCATCGAGTCTTTCCTCATCCTCCCTCTTAATAGGCTCGCCTTCACAGAATATCTCCGTATCAGGTGCAACAATGCAATACTCTGCAGGGTCAGTCTCTATAACTTTGAATTCCACACTTCTCATTCCACCCCTCACAAGGAAAAGGTCTCCTTTTCTCAAAGGACGATAAGCTTCAAGGAAGTACGCTGAAAAGTTTCAGACAAAAGGCAATATTAGTAAAAGAACTGCATGTAACAAAGCAGAGAATGGCTGGTTGCAAAAAGTGTAGCTCATTAAAGTATTAAACAAAATCATCGCCAAATTGGTCAGACATATCAAGGCACCCTATATGCCATAGTTTTAGCAGCAATTTAGTTCAGGTGCAGTGCAAGGTACTATGAATTCGTGATGATAAGTTTAGAGGAGAGACACACAATACCACATCATGGAAATTAGTAGCATTAACATTTGTACACGCAGAACTGAATCTGTGAGTGCCCACAACGTTGATCTTTCCACATAAATAAAGCTATGAACATCTTCAATTAAATCACTCGAATGGTACAGTTTCAGTTAATTTATCAGGATATGTCCATATTGTTACACCAGGCAGAAATGTTCCATAAAAAACTGAATTGGTCTAGCTACTTTAGAACATGACACGGTCTCCGTAGACATTTCTGTCCAAAAAACCTTTATAACAGAAAAATACTTCAGTGGTAAAGAAATCTCACGTTTCAAGAAGGCATCAAACAAGCTTCCAGTAATGCCTTCAACTGTGTCATCAATTGGAAGTATGTGCACACGCTTCCCGTATTTGACATCTGGACATTGATGAACAGAAACCACATCACCAAGTCGCACTCTCAAGTTCTTCCTGACAACCTTGTTCATTCTGATCTTTGGCTCCTCACACGTGTCATCTGCAAGCACAATGCAGATAGTGTCTTTTCTCTTCTTACCCTGTAATGTAGTGATCCAAAATGTCAACAGCCAATAATCAAGTGCTAGCTGGCAGAAGAGTTAATCATATAGGGACAAAAAAGAGAACTAGAGAAATATCCATAATTCATAACTGCCACACAATAATAATGCAGACTCGGAATTTGGGAGCAGGAAAGGGTTCAGACAGAAGATAATTGACCAGAAACCTAACAAAGGCAATTGCAAGTACTATAGCTCCAAACTGGAGATAGTTTAATAACATCAGCTACTGGCATAATTAAGGAAATAAGAAAAACGAGAAAGCTTTTTAACTCCCAACTGGACTAAGTTATCTAATCACACCAGTCGCCTTCTTGGTATCATAGAAGAAGTGTGTCTCATTATGAAATTACCGACTGTAATAGTTATCGCAGTTTAGATGGTAACAGAAATCCCGAAAAAATCATACTCGAAAAATCGTATCTCCACAGTTAGACAACTAAAAATCAATAAACCACATGGTCCACATCCAAAAGCAATGTGGCATAACATGTTGAATAGATTGGTTACTCAGTTTGATCACTAGAAAAGAAGCTAGTTAATACTATAGCCAATTAACCATGATATGATTACAGGTTGGACACTCTGCCCAGTCTTCTACCATCACTGATGAAAGCATAATTAACGTACCAAACTTGTAACGAAGCTAGGGAGTTATGCACTGTAAATCGAAAGCCCTCCCAGACCAACCTCAGAAGCAAAAACCACAATAAGAAAGATACCATTCAGAAAACCTAACCCCCTAGAATCCTAATATCCCCCCACCAAAATAGTAAATTCTCCCCAATCATGAGCTCAAGGAAACGTGTAAAACGAGAAAGCTGAAGTTTTTCCTACAGATTTGCAATCTGAACTCTAAAAAACCTCAACAGCTCCCTAAATCACTCGCAATGAAAACACAATTCCAAGTTTTCAACACAACCACCGCATATCAGTATCTTAATAACAACTCATGCCCTCGGAATTCAACCTAAAGAGAGGAATCGCATAGATAAAGGCGTCCCAGACCTTGAGCAGGACAGTGTCACCGCGGAAGAGCTGGAGCCTCTCCATGGTGTCCGGGTGGAGCCCGACGACGGAGTTGTCGTCATTGGTGGCCTCGTCGACCACCAGCCGGTTGGGCGACTTCTTCCTCTCCAGGATCGCCGTCGAGTAGTCCTTCTTCCCCTTCCTGCTCCAATCCCCCGAAAAAATCACCAAAAAATCCCCCAAAAAAAATCAATCATCAACCAGATCGAAACCCCTGGAGGCGGGGACCAGATCGGGGCGGCATCTTACGGATCGGAGGAGGAGGGCTCGCCCTGGCTCGCCATGGGAGGCGGATTCGAGGGGCTCGAGTAGGCGCTAGGTTTTGGCCTCCCTCCCCGGGTGGGTCGGTCTGTGTTGTTGAGAGCGGTGAGACGGAGACGAGATATTCCTCCGGGCGAAGAAAGAGGTGAGGAGGAAGACGAGGGGATTAGCTTACCTTTCCAGCTTCTTTCTTGGAGCAGGGCTTTGGGATTTCTCCACGTGCTGCGCTCGGTCTCGCTGGTCTGTCGCAGCTTATGACATGTGGGCCTGCAGAGTCCGTGGTCCACCTGACATAGAGTCCTGATGCAAAGGGTCTCGGAGCCGTGGTAGAGGAGGGCCCGTGCCGACCTGGAGTCGGTGGCAACGGGTGAGTTGAGCCCACATGGAAGTGTCAGTGTGTAGATGGTTCGCGAGGGAACAGTGGCTGCGAGATGATCTCTGTTGAGAGGTTTGGTACCTTGAAGCCTTCTACCCGGAGGAGATACGGTGTTGTGGCGTGGAATCGAATTCTTCTTCTTTTTTTTCCCCTTAGCTTACATGTTCTAGGGCTTACGCAAAAGAGGTATCATGTGATTAAATTCCAAAATATCCATATATAGTATGCACTTAAAATATAATACGTACAGTCAAATTCCATTATTTTTAACCAAATATATTTTTTAAAATGTATGGTTTAGATATATAAAAATTATACGAGTGAATTCGTCGTAAAAAGTGCTTCCATAATTGTGCACTTTTACAACTTCTTTCGCATATATAATAAGAGAGCTTATTGATCAAAAAGCATCTTGTTAACTTTGAAAAGTAAAAAAATCACTCTTTTCTGACGGGGAGTATATATTTAGCATGACTTATTTATTTATTTTAGACAGACTCTGCCACTGGGGTGCAACACTAGTTCTATTATCCATTGTGGGATAAGGCAAGTACTTTTTTAGATGAAGTTAGCCTTTCAAGAGTACAGGTCAATGCATTGTAGATAGACAGTAGTAGACACAGCAACTACATCGTTAGGCTATGGATAGCTGTGGCATCCCCGGATAAGCAAAACAAAGATTTACCGCAATTAACACTTCTTTGCGCGGTTGCGCCATACGATTAACACAATTGAATAAGGTGTACATTATCCTCGGTTTTCAAATTGTTAGAAATAAGGCACAGATCAATAGGGACAAGAGACACAAATTTTACGTGAAAAATCCTTGCGGGAAAAAATCACGGGCGCCAACCGGCGATGATCACTATATGTGGAGTGTTTACAAAACGTCGGGGATTACAATGAGCGTCAGGCGTCAACTCTCCCCGTACAGCTTACAAGAGGTATATAAAGGGACAAAAGGACTTAGAGTCCAAGTAAGAAACTAATCCGCTAATATGGTAACTAATCCGGATACTTCCATATTAGAAATTTGGATCACAATATATCTCATATTTAACAATCTCCACCTTGAGACGAATTTCCTCTTGTAGCATAATGAAGAATCTTCAATCATCAAATATCTCCATAATAAGATAAAAATCATCAGACGCCAACTAGTCTCTAGGACTAGATCAGATACCAACTAAGCTTGAGCAAAGCTCAAACTTAGTAACAGGAACTGGCTTTGTCATCATATCAGCTGGATTGTCATGAGTACTTATCTTGCACACCATGACATCACCTTGAGCAATAACACCTCGAATAAAGTGATATCTCACGTCAATGTGCTTTGTTCTCTCATGGAACATCTAATCCTTTGTAAGGCATATAGCACTCTGACTATCACAAAATATAGTAGTGCAAGAATTATCTCCACAAAGCTCAGTGTACAAACTTCTCAACCAAATAGTTTCTTTACAAGCTTCAGAAATATCCATATATTCTGCTTCAGTGGTAGATAAGGCAACAGTAGATTGTAAACTTGTCTTCCAACTAACAGCACAACCACCAATGGTGAAAACATAACCTGTGAGAGACCTCCTCTTGTCCAAATCACCAGCATAATCAGAATCAACATAACCAACAAGTCCATCTCTAGAATTCCCAAACTGCAAACAAGCATTAGAAGTGCCACGCAAATATCTGAATATCCACTGAACTGCTTTCCAATACTCTTTTCCAAGATTAGCCATATATCTACTGACAACACTCAGTGCATGAGATAAATCAGGACGAGAACAGACCATGACATACATAAGAGAACCAACTGCATTGGAATATGGAACTCTAAACATGTACTCAATATCATAATCTGACTTAGAACATAAAGCTGAAGATAATCTGAAATGCAAAGCTAATGGAGTACTCACTGGTTTTGCATCATGCATATTAAAACGACGAAGAACCTTCTCAATATAACCTTTTTGACTAAGGTATAACTTGTCAGATTTCCTCTCTCTGATAATCTCCATGCCAAGAATTTTCTTTGCTGCACCTAGGTCCTTCATCTCAAATTCATTACTCAATTGTGCTTTCGGTTTGCTATTTCGACTTATCTTTGCAAAGAATCAACATATCATCAACATAGAGAAGCAAATAAATGGTGAACCATTATGATCTTTAAATAGACACACTATCATAATCGAATCAGCTTGAAATTATTAGAGAGTATAAAGGAGTCAAATCTCTTGTACCATTGCCTACGAGACTGCTTCAAACCATAAAGAGATTTCTTTAATCTACAAACAATGTGTTCTTTTCAGAATAACAAAACCTTCAGGTTGATCCATATAAATGTCTTCTTCCAATTCCCCGTGTAAGAATGCAGTTTTAACATCTAACTGCTCAAGTTCATAATCATGCATAGCAACAATACTGAGTAAAGTACGAATAGAACTATGCTTCACAACTGGGAAAAGACATCATTAAAATCAATACCTGGAATTTGACTATAGCCTTTAGCAACCAATCTTGCTTTATACCTTGTTGGTTCAGTAGAAGAAATACCTTCCTTTCTTTTGAAAATCCACTTGCAATGAACATGTTTTTTCTCCTTTGGCAATTTCACTAGTTCCCAAGTGCCATTCTTTTCAAGTGACTCCATCTCATCATGCATAGCAGTTATCCACTTATTACAATCAGTGGAACTAATAGCCTCAAAGTATGATGAAGGTTCTGTATTACCTTCAATTTCTTCTGCTACACTCAAAGCATAAGCAACAATGTTAGCTTGTTCAATCAACCTCCTGGGTGGATTAATCTCCCTCCTAGGCCTATCAACTGCAATAGACCGTTGTGATGGCTGCTCAACAATGAGAGTATCCTCAACAATAGGTGCATCATGAACACTAATATTTTCTAATGTGTCACCTGAACCAACAGAGTGCTCCACCTGAACACTCGAATTCTGCTTACTCTTAACAGGAACGTTAGTAGGCAGTTTATCAAGAAGTATAGCAGATTCATTAAAGACAATATTTCTGCTAATCACAACCTTCCTTGTTTCAGGATTCCACAACTTATATCCTTTAACACCAGATTTATAACCAAGAAAGATACACTTAATAGCTCTAGGCTCCAATTTTTCATTATCAACATGAGCATAAGCAGTACAACCAAAAACTCTCAATTCGGAGTAATTTGCTGGGGAACCAGACCATACCTCAATTGGAGTCTTCTTTTCAATTGCAATATTGGGTGACCGATTAATGAGATAGCAAGTGGAAGCGGCTTCACCCAAAACGCTATGCAAACTCGCATTAGACAACATGCAACGGCCTTGGAAATGATGGTTCTGTTCATACGCTCACCTACCGTTTTGTTGAGGAGTACCAGAACGTGTAATGCCTAACAATGCCTTCACCTTGCAATATGATTCAAATTCATCATAATGAATTCCATCCCATTATCGGTCAGAAGTTTCTTTACCTTCTTTTCAATTTGCCTTTCAATCATAGCCTTCCACTCTTTAAATGCTGAAAATACTTCTGACTTATACTTCAAGAAATAAGGCCACACTCTTCTAGAATAATCATCAATAATTGTTAACATATAACGAGCACCTCCTAGAGATGTCTTGCGAGATGGCCCCCATAAATCAGAATACACATAATCCAAAATACCTTCTGTAGTATGAACTGAGGTATTAAATCTCACCCTCTTGTGTTTGCCAAACACGCAATGCTCACAAAATTTCAGCTTGCTGATGCTATGTCCATCAAGAAGTCCTCTCTTATTCAATTCTGCCAAACCAAGTTCACTCATATGCCCAAGACGCATATGCCAAAGATTAGTAGCATCAGAATCAGATAATGAACTTGAAATTACAGCAACATTACCTGGCATTGTAGTACCTCGCAGATGGTACAGATTGGTAGTTTTAATATCAGCTTTCATCACAATAAGAGAGCCTTTTGATACCTTTAAAACTCCACCTTCACCAGAATACTTGTACCCTTTAGCATCAAGAGTACTCAAAGAGATGAGGTTTATTTTCAAATCTGGAATGTGCCTCACATCTGTCAAAGTTCTGACAATACCATCAAACATCTTGATCTGAATTGAACCAATTCCTGCAACCTTACAAGATGAGTTATCACCCATCAACACATTACCACCTTCAATAGGTTCATAGGTAGCAAACCAATCCTCATTAGGGGACATATGAAAGGTACAGGCAGAATCAAGAATCCATTCATCATTGGTCTTAGCACATCCAGCAAAGGCAACAAGGATTTCTCCATTAGGACTACATCAGCAACAAGAGAAGCTTTACCTTCATCATCTGGTTTACCTTTTTGCTTATAATGACCAGTTCTCTTTTCTTTATTCTGGAGCTTCCAGCATTCAGAGATGTCGTGCCCACTTTTCTTGCAATATTTGCACGACTTGTACTTGCCTCTAGATTTCGACCAATTCTTCTAGCCGTTCGAACTTTTGCCTCGAGGTTCATTATTTGAGTTCTTCTCCTTTTGTCTGCCACAAACAAACAAGCCTTCTCCTTTCGAGCTTGAATTTTCAGAATGTATCATCTGTATCATCTTCTCCTTAGCATGCAAAGCTTCATAAACTTCATTAAGAGTGAGAGTGTCTCTACTATATAATATGGTATCTCTGAAATTTGAAAATGAACTAGGCAGTGAACACAAAAGAATAAGACCCAAATCCTCATCCTCATATTTTACCTCCATCGACTCTAGGTCGGCAACGATCTCCTTAAATGCCGAAAGATGATCAAGCACTGATTCTCCTTCTTGCAATTTGTGGGAGTACAACTTCTGCTTGAGATGCATCTTGCTGGTAAGATCTTTTGTCATGAATTTTTTTTTTTAGTTTCAGCCATAATGCAGCAGCTGTCTTCTCCTTTAAAACATCCTGTAAAATATTATTAGATAGATGAAGGTGAATCTGAGATAAAGCCTTACGGTCTTTACGCTTGTCATCTAGGATCCATGCGATAGGTTCTTTCGCAAAACCTTCCAATGCATCATCCAAATCCATCTGTGCCAACACAGCTCTCATCTTGACTTGCCACAGCGAAAATCTTGTGTCTCGGTCCAGGAGTGGAAGATCATACTTCAAAGTCGCCATGAGGAATAAAACCTGAAAATTGCTGGTACTGATATGTGTAAACCTAGCAAAAATCACGACCTCTTTGGTACACCTTCTGTGTACATGAAACGATGATCTTCGAATCTCCTGGTACAAAACTTGTGTGGACGAAGCAAAAGATAACGGAATTGACAAGCTTCACTGATACAACAGAACTCTTACTTTGAGATCTAATAAAGAAGCAATTAATGTGACCTGTGCTGCAAGTGCTTTTGCTTGTTGGTTCGGTTCTTGATGCAGTTGATGACGCACCGTGTCGCCTGCTAGGAGCCGGCGAAAGAATGAGGCTTCCAACGCACGCGTGCACGTACCGAGGCTGACGCGGGTAGAGGCGCTGGACCAAAGCCGACGCGGGACGTGGCGCTGGACCGAAGCTGAAGGACGATGGCGACGTCCCGCGCGTAGATCGAGGCGAGGCGTAGGACGCAGGCACTGCTGGTTGACGCGTCGAGGAAAACGCGCGCTGGACGAAAGATCGAAGCGCGACGGAGACTCGCTGACCGACGCGAAGCAACACGCTAGCTGACGGTGGCGCCGATTGGATCTGGGCGAAGGCGCACGCGCGAGACGGCGGCGCCCGAACCGATCTGCTATTTTTTTTCTGGTGTCTCTTTCGAAACCGTAATCTCCTGTGTCTGATACCACTTGTTAGAAATAAGGCACAGATCAACAGGGACAAGAGACACGAATTTTACGTGAAAAACTCTTGCGGGAAAAAACCACGGACGCCAACCGGCGATGATCACTATATGTGGAGTGTTTACAAAACGCCGGGGATTACAATGAGCGTCAGGCATCAACTCTCCCCATGCAGCTTACAAGAGGTATATAAAGGGACAAAAGGACTTAGAGTCCAAGTAAGAAACTAATCCGCTAATATGGTAACTAATCCGGATACTTCCATATTAGAAATTCGGATCACAATATATCCCATATTTAACACAAACAATGCCCTTACATGCGGATTAGCCTGAAACATTACGCATACTACATGGTACAAACCTGTATATGTGTCATTCTTCAATATACACCACAGCTATTTATCAAGACACCGTTGGCTTGGGCAACCTCTTTGCAATTTCCTGTCCCAGGAACATGATATTGTTAAGATTGTTAGGAGGATGTTGACAAAGATTTTTCAATTGCTAATAGTACAGATACAAAAGTGTAAACGAAAAATTGGACATAAGAGAAGCATTAGAGAAATGCAAGTAGGTCGTATTGTTTGTCGAGAATCAATTAAGAACATACATATCAAAATGAGATGGTTATGGATTGAAATTGATGGCCTGATGCAGTTCCAGTCCGTTTGATGTTTAAGTGGATATTTTCAGGGGGGGCTAAAAACAAGTTAATTTACGGGATTTTCAAGGCTTTGACACACCATTAGCAGTTGTTGGTGGGTTAGTATTAGGAATTAAATAACAAGTCGTGTTAGAGTCAGATATAACCTTGTATTAGAGTCAGATTCAACTTTTAGATTATAAATAAAGGGTGCGGGGATCCTATGGGATACACATATTTTTTTTCCCTAAACTCTATATGGTATCAGAGCCATCCCTGCGCCAATCTGTGACCAAACCCTAACCCTAGCCCTCACATACCTCAGCAAGTCACCGCCGTCGTTCGCCCCTTTGCATCGCCACCTCAGCAGTTGTCGTAGCGCAAAAAGGCTAGGCAGTGGGTACACTCCGTACCCTTTGTCTTGGGAGAGGACCGAAGGGAGGAGCCAAAGGCACATGTATAAATGAGTGTATTGCTTTGTATGTGTTCATCAGAGAATGAGAGTGAGTTCCCCCTTTACATATGCCCTTGAGGCTCTATTTATAGGGGCAAGAAAGGACATTTACCTTCTTGCCCCTATAGGCGAGAACGAGATAAAAGGTATTTAGGTACATTTGCCTAAATATGCTATACAGACCAGGTTTATACATGTACAGTATCCCTGACGACACACCGGTATTCCTGATGACCCTAGGGTGCGGGGCACCCCTTGGTGCCTGTCTACGATAGTAGTTGTTGGGCCCTTCGCATCGTCGCCTCGTGGGAGAGCCCGGGGCTCGGTGTGCCGCCTCTGATCACCGGGGCGAGTGCCACCGCTTCGCCCCACGGGTGAGCCCGGGCTGCGGGTGCGCCGCCAGGCTGCTAGCAATGGAGGAGGAGGGGATCAGATCCATCGCTCAGGGGAGAGGAAGAAGTCGTCGCCTCTGCCACAGATCCAGTTGTTGTATCCGCCCGTCGTGGATCTAGTCACCGTAGCCGCAGCACCACTGTCTCGCTCACGGATTCAGTAGCTGCCACCTTGGTCGCTAGTGGAGCAAAGAGGACAGAGAAGCTGCCTCGGTCGCTAGTGGAGCGAGAGGACAAAGAAGAGCGTGAGAAGAAAAGAAGAAAGAATCAATGGGTACGGAGAGAGAAGAAAAGAAATCAACAGGTACTGTTGCATATTGGTGTGTGATTTTCTATTGTGTGATTTTGTTGATATTAGTGTGATGCACACTGTGATGATCGAAGGTAATCGAGGCGGTGACGAACGTTGATGCGTGAAGGATTGTCGTGATCGTGGGAGATACACATGGTATATCTTGGTAGTGATTGACATTACTCCAGTTGTTTGAGAAGATGACCCCCCCTGAAGAGATTGAGGCTACAAGGAAGGAGGGGGAAGAAGCCGCAATGAGGGTGGTAGAAGAGAGGAGAAAGACAGTTGTTGAGACTATTTCCTCGCTGGTCACACAAGGTGATAAGATAAGCATGTTACATGACCTCTTAGCAACGGGTATGATAGGTCCGAGGGCTGCTGCAGGGTTATCTGAATTAAAGCTGGAACTGATGCCAAATGATGTAAAGTTGAAAGGGAGCAAGAATTATCTGAGTTGGGTTAGAAGGGCTCAGCTAACTATAAGGATGAAGGGGGTAGAGCACTATCTGCAGAAAACTTGTGTTGAGCCTGCAAACAAGGCGAGAATAGATTGGAGGCTATAGAATACCACCAACTCTATGGTGGTAGCTTGGTTGCTAACTTCGATGTTTCCATCCATCGCTCAGATGGTGGAGATGATGCAGAATGCACGCGATGTGGAAGCCGATGGGCAACATGTACTTTGGGGTAGGAAATGTGATGATGATGGTGGAGGTCCAGGGCAAGGTAAAGGCTCTGAAACAGGAAGAGAAGACCGTTCAGGAGTATGCTAGTGAACTACAGCAGTTGTGAGCAAATTTAGATCACTATGGTCTACTGTAGTTAACATGTGCTAGTGATATTAAGACTGACAGGGTGTGGCTGCAACGCAGATGGATTGCACACTTTCTGAAGGGACTGAACCCAAAGTTTGAGAGCAGATGGGCTACCATATTTCACCGATTTGGGGGTGTTACTCCCGGGTCTGACAGACATTAGCAGTTATCACTATGATTTGTTCTGTTGCTAGTTTTACTGATCTACGTTATGTGAAAACAAATAGCTTCATATATTGTAGGGCATACCTCAAAAAGTCGGTCTATATTATCAGCTGTTTTTGCTGATGTCTCAATGAAAAACATATTGTTCTTCTCTGCATACTCTTGTGATTCCTTCAGAATATGCACTATATCATCAAAATCACGTTGCAGCATATTAAGTATCTATTATATCTCAACTTCACAGCGAGAGTATATTCTTACCTGAGAAGAGACACTTCGACTTTCATGTAGATCAGCTTTATTACCAACCAAAACCATAATAATATCAGGACTACCATGTTTTTGAAGTTCCCGCTAAATATAAAAAAATGAAGACGAAATTATGATAATGCTGAATTTAAATTGGAACAAAAAATAGAAAATATAACGGACTTCACACCACTAAGATCCAGTATATCATCACACCCACACAAAAAAAGATCCAATATATCATGACTTAACCAAGGTTATATTGATAAAATGAAATTTGTAAGGTGCTAGTAAAATTAAATGGCATGAGCTTAGATTGTGTTAACTTATAATGCTCAGGGGTAATTCTTTGAATAGAAGACGATAATATCCAACACATTTGTAATCTTTCAGCAGCAGTCTCACAGTATAATAGAAACCTTATTAGAGCAGAGTCTCGAGCAGAAACACAATAGTAAAGGAAAGGACAATAAAACTAACCAACAAGAAATTAGAAGAGAAGAGAATTAGTAATAGTGTACCTTCACCTAGTATTGTGCTTTGTTAAATGACTCTAGACTAGTTATGTCATAGACAACAATTGCAGCAGCAGCTCCTCTGTAGTAAAGAGGTGCCAAGGCAGCTTACCTGAAATTGACCGATATCACATGAGTTCCTGATTGGAAGAAAAAACATGCATGTGTGTGCAACTAAGATGGATTAATTGTAAAAATCAATGACCCATATAACTAGAATTGTGCAGCAAAATCAATGCTTTTAATGCATCAACAACATGTTAATTACTCAAATTAGAAGAAGTTAACTACATCACCAAATATGTACCTCTCTTGTCCAACAGTATCCCATATTTCAAACCTCACGATTGTTGAGTCGTCCAATGTCAATGTTTGTGGTAAAAATGATGCACCAACGGTTACCTAAACTTATTTGAAAAAACAACTTGAAAACAAAGGGATTTCTAAAGCGAGAGTAATGCATCTAAGGTGGAGAATAACATTTTCATCTACAGCTCAAGAGACTCCAAAACAGTAAATCACCTTGGATGTGGGATCGAACTGGCCACGAACAAAGCGGAGAACAATGCATCTTTCCCAACCTCTTGAGTCTCCCATCAATACCAACTGAAGCATGAAAGGAATGAAAACATCAAACAAAGCCCACTAATTAGATATCATTAGAGACATTATGATGTGGTCAACAGGGCTGGTAATGCAAGAAAATGTGCTAACTATGTAAAGAGAAACAAAATATCCAATCATCAATTTGCGTACACATGTGTTTGCGTATCGTATCTGGGTTATCACACTATCAAAACATAATCGCATTCACACGATGAACAAAATAGGAATCCATCGTAACAACAACATTGCATTATATTTCGTGAAAAAAGAGAAGAATATTCCATATAATGTGACTCCTTAGAAATTGTTAAAACATGTACATATGGCACTTGGTATGTGTCGTCTATATGAGATTAGACAGTGAACTTATAGGCACCCCTGGTTGGATACAACGACCACCGTGGGTGCAAGGGGGACCTCCACGAGAATCAAACACCATGATCTATACTCATGTATTGCATATGTGTAGTGGAAGTTACAAAATGACCTCCTCTCCCCCAATTACATGGAGCCTATTTATAGAGTGGGAGAGGGAAGTATGTGAAGTTACATCGTTGCCCTTGGGACATAACTTGTCCAGGGGGTACTTTCGTCCATTTCTCCAAGTGGGTCCCGCCACCTTCAAGTGGGTTCACCGGTGTCATACCCCGGCGAGGTTGGCCTCCGGACCCCATCCGGGGTCGGTCCCTGGACCTCGTCCTGAGTGGGTTTGTCGATGTGTCATACCTCATCGAGGTTGGTCCCCGAACCCCGTCTAGGGTTAGTCCCTGCACCTTGTCCGGGGTCGGCCTCCGGACCTCGTCCGGAGTGGGTTCGCCAATGTGTTGTACCTCGGCGAGGTTGGCCCCGGACCCTGTCCGGGGTTAGCTCTCGGACCTCATCTCGGGTCGGTCTCCAGGCCTTGTCCGGTGTTGGTCTCCGGACCTCGTACGGAGTGGGTTCGCCGATGTGTCATACCTTAGCAAGATTGGCCCCCGAACCCCGTCCGGAGTTAGCCCCCGGACCTCGTCTGGAGTAGGTTCGCCGATGTGTTGTACCTCAGCGAGGTTGGCCCTCGAACCCCGTCTGGTGTTAGCCCTCCAGCCTTATCCGGGGTCGGTCTCCGGGCCTTGTCTGGGGTCGATCTCCGGACGAGGTCCAGAGTGGGTTCGCCGATGTATTGTACCTCAGCGAGGTTAGCCCCGGACCCCGTCTAGGGTTAGCCCTCAGACCTCGTCCGGGGTCATTCTTCATGCCTTGTTCGGGGTCGATCTTCGGACCTCGTCTGTAGTGGGTTCGCCCATGTGTCGTACCTCGGCAAGGTTGGCCCTTGGACCCTGTCCGAGGTTAGCCCCTAGACCTCGTCAGGGGTCGGTCTCCGGACCTCGTCCAGAGTGGGTTCGCCAATGTGTTGTACCTCAACGAGGTTGGCCCCCAGACCCCGTCCGAGGTTAGCCCTCGGACCTCGTCGGTCGATCTTCGGACGAGGTTCGGAGTGGGTTCGCCGATGTGTCGTACCTCGATGAGGTTGGCCCTTGGACCCTGTCCGGGGTTAGCCCTCAGACCTCGTCCAGGGTTGATCCCGACGCATCGTACCTTCACGAGGTTAACGTCGGCTCGAGGTAGCGCGGGGACTCTCCCCCAACAGTACGACTTACAAATCCTATGGGGAACATATAAAACAAGCTCAATGCAGCACCATGGTCATGGACTACGCCTCGTTTAAAATATTTCTACATGAAAACAAGCCGAGTATGTGCATATACTACATCAATGGGGACTAGTGTTGCCCAATATGTTGTAGCTAAAAGGTTGCCCTAACATAATGTGTATGCTACCATGATTATTGTTAATTATTTCAATAACAGTCAGAAGAAGACAGTTGACATCTTTTTTTGTTAGATTAGTCGTAGCAATATCCAAATTCACCCAGTAAGACCATAGATACCATTGATTCGAAATGTTGTAAGATCGAGGAGGCCGACTACAGGGGGGTGAATAGGCGGTCTTAAAAACTTCTTTGACTAAAACCGAATTTTAATGTGGAAGCGTAAATCAATTCGGTTTTGCACAATTAAAGCCTAAATCAACTAGTCTTTACAAAGTGCACCAACAATATAAGACTATTGAAAGATAGCAATCATACAAAGACATATAGGCAATTTGATACAAGAAATGTAAATTGCAATATTGAAGCACAAGAAGGCAAACCACGATTGACACGATGATGTTTTACCGTGGTGTTTCGGAGACTTGCCAGTCTCCCCTAATCCACGTTGAGGTAAGCCCAAACCAAGAGGACCGGCTCCACAAATTAAGCCAACACCTCCGAGGTAAGTCCAACCACTTGGACCGGTTCCAAAACGAACCAACACCTTGATCCACTCGGGTTGCTCTTCCTCCACTTCGGAGATGGCGAGCACCAAACCACTCACAAACTGTCGGGTCTTCTCACAACCTTCTTTGAGAAGAACACCGGCGCACGACGCCTCCACGTCGTCTAGGTGTCGGCAAACACCAAGAGAAACAAGTCGAAGCCTCTCGCTTGACTCTCACCCAGTGCAACCATGCACAATTGGACACTCAATCCAATTCTAATTGCAACACATGCAACTAGAACTTCTCCCTTTACTTACAAAGTGCAACACATGCACAATAGAGAGGAGAAGGCTTGCTCTTAGCTCAAGAGAATAGAATGGGGGCTCAGCAACTCTGCTCCAACCGGCCAAGGTGGATATTTATAACCCGCACACAAAAATTAGTTGTTGGAACCAAAGTCTGAAAAGAATCAGCAAGTGCGGTAGTACCACCAATCAAGGCCAATATTATTGATCTGCTCTAACGGCTATAAAACTACCTGTTGGACACACAGAAGCAAGCCAAACCAGAAAACACCTTCTCTGAAAAAAGTGTATTGCTTCAATAGAATCAATACTACCGCCATGCGGTAATACCGCTGAACAACTGCGGTCATACCGCAGACCGAGTTTACGACCACGCAGGTCTACGACCACGATCAGGTCCACGACCAGAGTCTACGACCACTGTTCTACGACCAGGGTCTACGACCACTGTCTTCGACCAGTGTCTACAACCACTATCTTCGACCATTTGCGATAATACCACCAACAGCCTGTGGTCATACCGCCAAAGACTAAAAAATAAGGATTTTTCATTCCGCTTCAACTCAATTTGTAAAACACATTTGTCAATTGATGCGCGATGCAAACAAGAGTTAAATGTGAGATTCTTAACAAGTTGTAAAACACATTTGTCATCTTTTAGAATCACACCACAAGTAATAAGGTACATGGACTAAAACCATTTGCAAAACACATTTGCAAACTATAGTCACATGCTACAAGGAACATGCATGAGCCTCAACTATTTGTAAAACACATTCGCAAACAATAGCATCATGCCACAAGAAGAACGTGCATGGACTTCAACAATTCGAAAAACACATTTGCAAATTATAGTCTCATGCTACAAAGATTATGCATGAGCTTCAACTATTTACAAAACATATTCACAAATAATAGCATCATGCCTAGATAAGCTAGAGCAAACGAGATTGAGCTATCAACACATGATGAGACTCAAGCTACTAGATAAGATCCCTCTTAATAGTACGACAACCTATAGTAGCAATCCGATCTCCAACCAAACACCAAGATCGGTAAAAGACTAGAAATATTTTCTTAGCCCTAACTAGTTATACCTTTGTTTGAGCATTTTCTTGAAGCTTGATGATGGGCATCTTCATTTCAAATCCGGGTCATTGTCTTGAATATGCATCAACCTATGATGCACTTTTTCACTTGATCTCCATAACCACATGATGGGTCTTCTTTTGACTTGATGATCAACTCACGATCATCAACACATGATGATTTTCTTTTCTTCGAGATCTTGATGTGCATCAACATATGATGCATCTTTTACTCTAAACTCTTGACTTCAATATCATCAACACATGATGATCGTCTTCACTTCGGGATCTTGATTCGAATCATCATCAACACATAATGAATTCCTTCATCCCGAATCTTGACTTGATGACTAACAACTCATGATGTCATCTAAAGTCTTCATCATCATGGAACATAACCTATTCATCCAATTCATGAAAAATGTTGGTTCCACAATGTGATTGTCATTAATTACCATAATATACCATTAACTCATAATGGTGGGATAAGATACTTTAATCTTTTCTTCTTTGGTAATTGATGACAACCATCACAATAGCAAATAATTGAATATAAAAAATTAGTATATATGAACTGCACAAGTTTTATATAGTCAAAGATATATTTCAAAGTAGAGATCCTTAATCTATGTAGAAAGAAGAATATGAATCAATACTAATGAAACCACAAAACATAGAGTGGACTCCGCCCTAAATGTGTGCATACACGAATGTGTAATAAGAACATATGCGCATATTCAAGTTAACCTTTTGGTAGAGTTCAATTTATATTGTGGGTTCGAGGAATGCAACAAGATATAGAAATATGATGTCGAATGCATACCTCTTTTATTTTTCACCTTTTTATCCAACTAGGACTAAGTAATAGGTATAACAATAGAAGTGTTAGTCTCACAAATAGATTTGTCATTAATAACCAAAGTACTCCTTTAACTCATAATGACGAGTCTAGATTCTTCAAGTGTTGAGCTGAGAAATTGCACAATTCAAGCCTTGTACTGCAGTGCTTGTTTCTCTATAAAATGATTTATAATTTGAGACATAAGAGACACGAAATCGTGTAAATATTAGTAATAGGCGCATGTAGACGAACATAACTATATACATATCGGTAATTTGTTTCATAGTATTTAGTGAAGGGATGAAGCAAGAAGGGGATGTTTTTCATAGTACACACAGAAATAGTTTACTAAAGTTTAGTTAACATGCTACACAATATTCCATTATGATCCGAGTTATAGACACTAGCCTCTATAAGGAAATTATCCAGACCTCGAGACTCCGACAAATTTCTATATGTTTAGAACATTGTGTTTCTAAGCTTTCACATAGTTGAATTTGGCCATCCATATCTAAATTACCAAATGGTGGCACTTAGGCTTAGAGTCATGCAAAGGTGAACCTATAGTTTCAATTGATGTCGCTGGTATCGCAAGCAATGTCAAGAAAAGCAACCAAAAATAAAAGAAAAAGATTGAATCAACCACCATAAAATGTTAAAATAAAGTGGAATGTGCGTGGCAAACCTTAGCACGCAATTAATTTGAATCAGTAGCAGAAGAGTCAGCGTTGTTGATATTGTTCAGCCCTCCGGCACTTCTAGCTGAATGACAAAAAAACGTAGTGTGTTAACAACTGACATAAAAGTGACTATTCTTTTGCTCCTGCATACTCTCCTCGTACATACATCCATACACCTTGATCGTACAAAATTTCCAAATTGACCAAACCAAATAATTCAGCTTCACCACTACCCGTTCCATAATTAACCGAGCTTCACGACCACACACAATCCTTCTGTTTACAGATATCTCACAGCCACACCGTTCTGAGGAATCATACAGCTCAAAAACTGTACAGTTTGAGCAAATTTGTGGCCCGATCAACGCCGTGACCGAATATCCACCCCAGTGGGATCAACGTTAACTTGTTCCCTCCCAAGCACTAATCGAACCAAAAATCAAGCCATCCCACAGCAACAGCTTGCTGCTAAGAGCTAATCTAACACTCGAGACCAACAACATCTGCATCAAATACACAACGGCTGAGGGGCAGACCCAGGACTAAATTTTAGATATGGCGAAGTCGCAAGCGTGGACCCAAGACCCATGGTTGTCTTGCCTCGCCGGTTCGCCACACGCCGCGCTCAACAGCCCGAGCCCTTGTCGGCTGCCACTGCGCGGCCTCGCCTTGCCCCTTGGCCGTCGCGCGCCCGAGCCCTCGCCTCGCCCTGCCCGTTGTCGCTCACTGCTTGGTTAGGGAGGGGAAAAGAGGACCGAGAAGGTGTGAGTTAGTGAGGAGCAGAGGAGGTCATGAGCCTTTGAGAAATATACAGTGCAGTTGTGGGCTATGGACAGTACCTTCTAATGGAATGAGCTGACCAACTGGCCAAGCTCAATTGAACAAAACCCACAAGGCCACGACCACGTAGCAGCTTCCTCTTCGACCTTCGCTCGGCACTCGGTGCTTCAGCAATCTCCTCCTTGCCAGCCGCGGGCTGCTTATGCCGTGGATGCCGTGGCTTGAGGTCTAGTCGGTCGAAGGAGAGCTCGGGCAACCACCCGACCATGTCCGAAGTGAGGGTCCGTCCTGTAACGGATGAAGTGCAAAATCTAAACAGGGGTCAAAGCTTTTCATGAGAGGGAGATGAGAGAACCTTGCACAGAGGAGCAACCTATGGCCGGCGCTGTCCGACAGCGTCGGGGTAAGGCACCGGGGCTCGGAGGCGGCGAGCGGCGGGGAGGGAGGACGGATCGGGCCGGGCGTTGCGTCGTCCTCGGTTCGCTCGCAGTCGCAGTTTGTTCGTTGGTCTGGGCTCTGTCGCACGCGCAACCGATGCCTTTGCCGCTCGGGGAAACCAAGACGGAAGGCGGGGTCGCTGGCCACTTGGGCTCGATGATGGATGGAGTCGTCAGTGCCACAGTGCGCTAGTGCAATTTATCCACAAAATTTGGGCTGGGCTGACTTCTTTATATGGGCCTCCTGGAATTCCATACTAACGTGGAAGCCCCTTGGAATTTCCGGGGAATTTTGGATTTTTGGAAAAGTTTCACAATTCACAGAGCTTGCTTAGACGTTTGCATTGAAACAATGGTGTTTTTCTGTCAGGCTGTTCACAAACTATCGCACAAGAGGTCAACAACCCAAGAGTTGTTTTTTTTTCTTTTGCGAAACAACGCAACAAACAATAACACAGCGCATTCTACAATATCAACCAAAAGCTCAAAGGTTGGAATTAGAACTAATTATTTTTAAAAAAAATCAAGGGAAGTGTGACACTGGTATATTAAACAAGTTTTTTCCATACCTTTTTTAGGGGATCTTTTTCTCTACTTTTTTTTAGAACTTTCCATTGTGCTTTTTTTAGATGTACTTTCCGGTGTGCATGGAGGGCAAGGAAAGACGAGGAGGTGCTGGAGTTCCTGGGCCTCTTAGCCCAATTTTCCAGTTTTGCAGCAAGCTCTGGGCTGCGCTGGCTTCATAAGATGGGCCGGAAATTATCTCTCCTTTCCATTGACCTTTTTTTCTGCCTGAATTGCAAAATGCACTACAAAATCTTGTTTTTTTCCTTTTAATCTCCAGCGCCCAGTTAATGTGTGAAACTTCTTGTAAACTCCGGTGAAACTTGGCTAGTTTCGCGAAAATTTTGCGAGGAATTTGGATGCATACGATTCGTCTCCATACCCTCACGGTTATCCTCGTGGAATGGAACCAGGGCGGAGTTAGCCTTCGGACCGCCGGGACAATTACTCAAGATTTAGGATTAGAAGTTCATATTTTTTTAAAAAAAAATTATTAAAATACAAGTTCGACTAAAAAACAACTGTCCTGAATGCAACAACGCATGCAATTAGGAACAAGGATGGAGCTGGGCCTCGAGCCGCCGAGTCAATGGTCCGAGACCAGGTTGAAAAAGCCATGTTAACTGTGGCTAGACGCACGCACAATTCGATTGATTCATCACTGACGTCGCTGGCCAGCCTGAGGCGTGGCCCGCGACCAGCTATGGCACTGGCTAGGAACCCATGCACGAAAGAAGACGTGCATGCGAGAGTGCAGCCACGCACGCATGCATGTGGCGTAAAGCGTCAGAGTGGATTGCAAAGTTGACGCGCGACGCCCCTCCGCCTGTAAAGGCGCCAAAGCTGCATGCATTGTCTGTACTCTCTAGTGTGCTCGTGCAAGAATGTTTTTTCGCTTTCCTTTCAGTACAAATTCTCTCCTGCATACAGCAAACTTGATACATCTGAAGAAATACAGGACAAGCAAAAGCAGCTCTGAAATTGGTAGGAGGGGTGTGAAATGTCATGGTGGACCATGCAAGACACTCTCTCTTTCTCTTTTACTTTTTCTTAAAGGACTTTTTTTTTAACTTTCATCAGGGTAGAAAAGGGAGATCGAATAAAATGAACTGGATTAAAAGGAGGTTTTTTAGGCGTTTATTTAATCCTGAATTGATAGATTCCGAAACCAAAACTGAGGTCAGGCTAATAACGATCTTCGGCGTTGGAATCGGCCAACGTGTATGACGACACAATGCACGCGCCGGCAAATTAGTGTACTGTTCATCAGCGAACTCAAATTGCGAGTTTCTTGCAAGACTTTGCTTTTGTACGTTCTCAAGAAGCCCTTTCATCTGTTAGTAGTGGTGCACCTTTTCTTCCCTTCTTATCCCCATCGCCAAAAATGATGCTTGAAAATCCAGACAGCTATGGCTCTGAACATGCAAAAACCTACTTGTACACTTATTTGGGTTTCTTGCTTGGGTATTTGTTTCTGTAACTGCAAGTCAAGATTGTGTGCAAACTTTGATAATGAACTGAACGATATTAGTCAAATCCAATGCGTTGAATCATCTTTTGGTGTTGTTGCAAAGTAAAAAAAAAGCACTGGTCTTGATAGAAACTGGTTACTGAATGGTCTGCAATTCGGTTGGGGGTTTCATACAAGTAGCTGCACAAACCAAGGGATTGCAACTGCGATTCTTGCTTGGGTATTTGTTTCTGTAACTGCAAGTCAAGATTGTGTGCAAACTTTGATAATGAACTGAACGATATTAGTCAAATCCAATGCGTTGAATCATCTTTTGGTGTTGTTGCAAAGTCAAAAAAAAGCACTGGTCTTGATAGAAACTGGTTACTGAATGGTCTGCAATTCGGTTGGGGGTTTCATACAAGTAGCTGCACAAACCAAGGGATTGCAACTGCGAAACCAATCAGAAAAAAGAAAGAACTAGTACATGGCCATTTGACAATATACCAACTAACATAGTAAACTAACGAAGATAACATCTGACATAAAAAGGATGGCGTTCTTGTTGGTGTCAGGAAATTAACCTGCTGTGTAGTACATCAGTAGATCAGTCAATTGTTAGCCTTGCAAGTTACTACAGTTAGTTGGTCACTCGAACCAAAAGCATGTGACGTGGCCACTCTCACCAGAACATGCAGCACCCAAATTGAAAGGAATGGTCCCAGCCTCCCAGGTGAGGTGGCAGCCAGCATGAAGATATGTTGCACGTAGCTGCAGCCATCAGGGAAATGGCTACTAGAAAGTGGACAAATTTGGAGTGGCAAAGCTAGGATTAAAGAAGCCCAAACATGTGATTAAAGGGTGCCTGAGCAAGGCCCACTGCATGCCCTCCCAAAGGCTAGAAACTGTCTTGCTTGTCTCCCTCCTGTCTTTTGATAGATTCCCTAGTGATCCCCTGTTCTTTTTGCTGGTAAAATAAAAGGGAAACATAAAGAAAAAGAAGAAAGTCGAAAAGGAAAAATTAAAATAAAAGATGAAAAAGGTTTAAAGGGCAGTATAAAGATTGGCTTTCCATTTAGGCAGGAGTTTACATGGATCACAACACGAGGGAGCTCTTCAGTTCAGTTGCATTTCCAATTTCCCATGGGAGCAATGTAATTCACTGCCTTGTGCAAACTGTAGTAGGTAGGTAGTTAACTAAACATTGCTCTGTGTAATTACACGTATGACTCGATCGAATCATGAGCTCATGCATGATATGATATAGGATCGGCCGGTCGGTTGCTTCTTTGATTCCCTTCAAAGATTAGCACGCTTGCCAGCTCAACTCAGGTCAAATTATCCGAAATCTGACAAGGACGAGATGACCTAACATGTCCCGATCATTTGAATATTGTGTTTCTCATCCACGAGCTATACTATACCAAATGAGATGCCAACGCTATCCTCACAGTCACGAGGCTCAGCAATGTACTATTTTTCCTTTAAAAAATACATATTTGATAGTGCCATTGCTGTAAGCATTATGAGTTTATGGCTAAAATAACATTGTTGCACGACAAAATAGCAAAAATAACGCGACACGAGTGTCATTTTTTTGCCAATTTGTTCGGAGTTATTTTTTGCTATTTCACTTCAAAACAATGTCATTTAACCCAAAAACTCAAACATTATCCAATGTGCTACTAGCCTACTATGTGATACGAAAAAAACAGTTTAATACCCAACGACTGGCCCTGCAATCCAGTCAAATGATTTCTAGACTGGTTCTTCCCATCTTCCTAAACCACGAGACCAAAACTAATTACATAATTAATTAGAGCGACACGCACCAAACCATGCTTAGCACACCGACTGGATCGATTAAAAACAGAGCACACCGACAAGGGATTCATGGCCTGTCGTTGCTCTAACAGGATTAGGTCACCCAATACTTCCATAAACATCTTGCACTGAAAATCGCGATCCATTAGTGTTTCTGAGTTTCAAAGTCCATTTTGCTGACATGTTGCTTAGCGGGAGAATATTCTTAGTCAAACATACGCGTAAGGACAAACGTAATACTAGTTTTGATTTTTGATGCGTGTTTGTTTCCTTCATTTACCCAAAATGTAAAAAAAAAGGTTGTCTATCTGTAAAGTGATTGAAACTTAAGAAAATTTTAATGATCACAACAATTAACTTAAACTTAAGAAAATTTCAAAAGACTTAGAAATAACAAATAAAAAAAAGATGTGAATGAGAGGAATTGACAGCCTGCACATAAAAAAGGATGTGCGTGATCTTTCACAATTTCACAAATCAAGGTTATCAGCCGCAGTGCAGCTAGCACACAGAAAATATCAAAATAATATCGTCAGAGAGAATTCATACAAGCTTGGGAGAATATCCCGATCGACGTAACTATCTATCCTCCTGGACGCCACGTCGGCACGAGAGAACAAGATCAAATTTGCCGCCACGACGGATCGTTACCACCGCGGTCGGAAAATTAAAATATTCTCCGCGTTTGGGAAATTTCTTGTCCGTCACGAATAGCAGAGACCAGTAAGGACTTCATCAGATTTTAATTGTCTAGTTAATATAAATTATATATTTTCATCCGATGGCTATTTATTTGTTGATGATGTGGCTCTATATAAAGTAACGGCGAGGAAGACAAATCAGTCTACAGTTCCAAATCTCTGACCACCCATTCTGGAGGAGTCTCTCAGGTATCACCACGGGTGGTGGGCTAGGTAACCTGACTTCGAATTGTCTCTTCTTAAATCAGTTGTGTGGGGGAGTAAGTTTTATCTCCCCACAACAGCGTTTTTAACCACACATTCTGAAAAAAGAACTTTGCGACCAGTTCATCTCGCTCATCTGTTAATACTAGTTAAATCAAATTAACAAATGAAATAGCAGCAGGGAAAAAAAACATTGATCTGGACATTGCAACGAAAGGGGCAAATGGAACAAAATTTGATCGTGCGCACACATTGCTGGATTGCTCCTGATCCTAAGGCTAAGTTCTCATTGGTATGTACATGTCAGATTTTGCCGGCACGGTCTGAAATTCTGGCGCAAGAAGCACGGCGGCCGTGTCAGTGTCAGGCGCTAGCTCACTCACATGACGGAGCAGGCGTTGGGGTTCTCGTCGCTGAACAGCTGCGGCGCCGGCGCCATGTCAAAGCGGTACGGGTACGGCGGGTACGGCTGGTGGTTGGGGTTGGGGTTGGCGTTGGGGTGGTGGGGGTAGTAGGTGGCGGCGTTGGGGTTGGCATGGGCCGCGACGTCGGCATTGCCGCCGTAGTAGTGGTAGTAGCTAGCGGGGGGGCCCTGCGGGTAGGCGACGTAGCCGTATGGCGACACGTGGTACGTGCTCGCCTCGGCCGGCGGAGGGGCCATGGACGCGGCGGCGGCGGTCACTGTGGACGGGCCCGCCGCCTCGATGCCTTTGCCTTTGTCCTTCTTGTCGTCGCCGCCCGCGGCCGCCGCGTCTTTCTTCTTGTCGCCGTCGCCGCCTTTGTCCTTCTTATCGCCGTAATTCTTGTCGTCGCCGCCGTCTTTCTTGCCGGGCGCCACAGCCTCCACGGTGCGGTTGAGCTTCTCCTTGAGGTAAACCAGCATGGCAGCGACGTCCATCGTGCCGGTGACCTTCACCTCGTCCTTGGCATTGCTCTCCAGAACCACATCCTTCACCCCTGGAGTCACACGGCAAGCAAAAAAAAGGCGTCAATTTTGAAGCCGACAAGCAAAATTAACAGCAGAACAGATACGAATTCGAAGAGGGGGGATCTCACCTTTGATCTTGTAGATGCGTCGCCTGATGCGGTCGGCGCAGCCGTCGCAGTGGAGGCGGATCTTGAGTAGCACACTCTCCTGCAGGACACAACCACCAAGACGAAAAGCAGATACATTTTTAATTGCAGGTCAGAAGAGTAGTTGGAAGCAGAGGAGCGAATTGCGTGGGTGGGATTGCCTCTTGTATACCGACCTCTTTGGGTTTCTTCTCTTCGGGCGGTTGCTTCTTCTCCTCCTTGGGCTGGGAGTCCTTGCCCCCCTTCTTCTCGCCGGCGCCGTCCTTGTCGCCCTTCTTTTTCTCGCCGCCGCCGCCGCCGTCCTTGTCGGCCTTAGACTCGGCGGCGGCCTTCTTGGGGCCGCCGCTGCCGGCGGAGACGATCTCGACGGCCTTATTGGTCTTGGCCTCGATCCGCGCCTTGAGCGCGGCCGCGTCGGCCGTCCCAGCAACCACTACCCTGTTCGCCACCGCGTCCGCCACGACCGACTCCACCCCTGCGTCAGAACCAGCGAATCAGCCACAAAAAAAAGGGAATCAAGAACCAAAATGTCCGAAGGGAGAGTACGTACCAGGCAGGTGCTTGATGGACTTCTTGACCTTCTGCGCGCAGCCGTCGCAATGTAACTCCATCCTGAGGACGACCGGCTGCGGCGGCTCGGCGCCCTTCCAGCCGTCGCCACCCTTCGGGGCCTTCTCACCCATGGACGGAATGGATGAGACTAGTCTGGGTTCTTGATTCTTCCTCTCCGCACGTGTTGGTGGGCGTGACTGTGCGCTTGCTTGCTTTGGATGAGTATCTGGCTCTCTGCTGAGGGTTTGACGAGGGAGGAGGAACTCCAATGGGGGTGGTCGGGGATAAATAAGAGTTAGCGGAGGAGAAGAGAGAGAGAGAACAATCCTATGTGCTGTGGTGGGGCGTGGAGCCCAGCTGTCAGGCAGTGCTGATCCGTATCCGCGTCGGAGAAACAGTAGTTTGTCCTGCCCGGTGGTCGCCGGTAAATTCCTGCCAGCCTGCTGCTGCTTGCGGCTCTGAGTGCTTCCGGTCACCTCGGACGTCAAAAGTGGCGTTAGCGCGTAGATTTTGTTACTGCTGTACCGTAGTACTTTCCTTTCCCCCGCTTCTGTTGGGGTTGCGAGGTCAGTACTGTAATCGATGAAGTACAGTAGTAGGAAAATTTTGCATATTTAGCCCTGTAGTAATTCTAAATTTCAAAAATAACTCTGTTTGAACAACAATTTCAAAAATAGCCCCGAAACAGTGCTCCTATCATGCCACGAGGGCGGCGATCACCGCCCGGCCCGTGCACAGCAGCCCAGTTGCCCGGCGCTGCAGCGCCCCTTTTCGGTTTTTTAAAGGAAGAACAACTTTAAAAATTGAATTTTTTTTTTGAAAAATTAAATAAAAATTAGAAAAATTTAGAATTTTTTTAAAAAAATATGAAATATTATTAAAAAATTATAAAAAATTAAATATCTATTGTATGATGTTATTATTTTTTTTGAAAATAAAAGTGTGGTGACAACGTTGGTTGGTCTGTTTGTTATTTTTGTAGAATATGAAGGGCACAAAATTTGTCAGACTCGCAAAAACATTTTGTGATCGTCGTATATTGTTGTAGTGCGCTAAATTTCTGAGAAATTTTACGAGGACGATTAAGATAGTAACGAGTCGTAAGAGGAAGGTAAGTGATATTACTTTATGCTTGTTAAAAATAACGAGTTAAAGCATAATACTTTATGGAGCTTGTACAAAATACAATTAAAGGGGCTGAGAACGCTCGTTGTGATTATGAAGATGGTCTAAAACAGTACTTTGAAATGTTGGGGGCCAGAAATGTTGTGGTTCCATACTCTATATGCACTGCACAATTTTCTTCAGTCATTTCGATTAGGGTTTGCAGAAATAAAAAAAAAGTAGGGTTTGCAGTCTTGATAACAAGGTATATTTGCGGTCTAGAGGAGGTTGTGGGATATTCCAAATATGCTATACTTTCCCGTACTTCTGGAAAACTATCTGTTAGACTCGGAATAATATTTTGTTAACGCCGTATCGCCAAAGTACAACAATGTCGCAAAAGCATACGCCATGTAATGCAGGGATACACGACAGTTGATCTATTTATGAAGGACTACGATACGTAGATAAAGAGTGAACATTACAATCTTATTACAACTGGACTTCTACTTGGCAAGAACAAGAAATAATAGAAGAAATACCGCAAAACTAACTATGTGAAGTAATTTCTGAAACATTCTCTCAACCCTTTCCATCCTTTCATCCAGTCTTTTAAGTGTGTTAGGTTCATTTTGCATTGGTTGATCGGAGGGTCGAGCCACTGGACGAAATGCAGCAACACCACGAGTGTCTTCTTGTAAGGCAGCAATTTGCATTGCAATATCTCGAACTACTAGGCGGCTTCATCACCACCGCCAAAACCGCATGTTGTGTTCAAAAGGAATTGCGGCTTGAAGTGAAAAAAGAACGTGCTATTTGGAATGGAATTCATTTGGGATGATTAGGCAGTACTTACCGTAAGATTTGAACACTTCATGAACACTCGGGATGGATTCGTTGGCGTATGCGAGGTGAACACATTTGCCGGATCCCTACAATGAGGGCACACGAGATGTTGTCGCAGCGATTCTAATTGTCTGCTCACACGAAAGTTAGATGAGGCCGAAGACATGTTGTTATAGAATGGAAGAAAGGAGAAGAGGAAGTGAAGAGTGAGGTGAATGGCTACCAAAGCATTCATATATAGCCTTTGGCTAAATTGCAATTGGGTTCAAGGATATTCGCGTCCGCGAGGTAGCTAGCCCGAGGAGGAATCATTTGGCAGTGTTGCGTGATGTCTTTTAGATTTTGTCCCGACTCGTCGGGTCACATCACTGTACAAAAGCTGACTCGTCGGGTCAATGACTGCACAAAAGCTGACCCATCGGGTCACATCACTGCGCAAAAGCTGACTCGTCGGGTCACATCATTGCGCAAAAGCTGACTCGTCGGGTCACGTCGCTTGCACGGAACCAGAAGTACATTAGAATCCGAAGACAGAGGCACATTACACGTGGTAACATGGCATGCTAGTTCAGCTAATTGCTTGAGTCATCCTTGCTACTACTACGGTACAGTGCGACACAAGCATCCGGACTATGTAAGTATACATACATGCCTTTAGGGGATAGTAAAAAACATAGCGGGTAGGACGAAGGACTACTACGGAATGGCCCGGCCTACTGCGAGGATCGGGGCCATTTTCCCTTCATTGTGACCTCGGCGTTGAACTCCTCGCCGCCTCTTTGGCCTTGGTCGCTATTTCCTCTTTTTCTCGCGCTCCCTCTCGCGAGCCTCGCGCTGCCTGCGATTGCACACCTCGAGATGAGCTTTTGTCTCCCAACGTATACGCTCGTTTTGCTCGTCGTTGCGGCGCTCTTCCTCCCGGATCTCGCAGGCCGTTTTGACATCCCACTCCTCGAAGTCGAGAGTCCACTAGTCATGTGGGTGGATCTCGTGGTCGATCCACTTGCGGTAGCCACATAGCGGATCCGGGGACTACGGGTAGATGGGAGAGGTTGTTAGTGCATACTTCGAAAGAGAAAGGGTATAAGAACATATCAGAATCGACCTTACCGGCTGTCGATAGCTGCGTGTGTCCCAACGGCGGTCGGGATAGTCACAGGAGTAGTTCGCACAACCCCAGTAACGCATGCTCAGGCTTAGCCGATGCTTAGAGTTGAAGCTGAACCCCAACTGTACAGCGGCACGTCGTCATCGTCGGCGTCCACGATGGACTCCGCAAGGTGAATATAACTCGGGTACACTATGTCTCCCTGCGTGCTAGGGAACATGACCCACCCGAAAATAAACAACAAATATGCAATTAGGTGGCATCGAACCACCTCCTCTGTTGCGTCATTTGGGCAATGCATGAAATGACGCAGCCAGGCGTGTGGAACGCCCTTTGACCTCTCGGGGATAGGATGCCCGAAGCGATGATGGAGACGCGCCTTCCAGTCCACGGACCTTGGAGGGGGAACAACCGCACGGCCTCGCAATGGCAGCCCGGTAATGAAGCTGACGTCTTGCAGTGTCACGGTCATCTCCCCCCACCGGAAGTGGAACGTGTGGGTCTCCGGCCGCCAACGATCAACACGGGCGGAAAGAAGGTAGGCATCGATCACGAGGTTCTGCCCCATGTTCATCATGCGAGCAAACGCAATCAGTCCAGATTGACGAAGTCTTGGAACATACCGCTCGTCCAACGGCCAAGTCTCCCTCGGTCCCCGCGTCACCAGAGTTGGCGGTCCATTGCCACCGATACAAGCATGGCAATGATCTCGGGCGCCCCATGCCTCCTCAAGAAGGGTGGTACGAAGACGGGCTATTGCGCAAATAGACAACAAACAAATGGTTAGTGAGATCTGGCACGACGTAACCCTCAAAGCGCATTAAGAAAATTAATTAGGTATGTCATTGCCTAATGTAATCACAATGTCGAACGCGCTGGCTGCGGCTATAACGATCGAGCGCGGGGTTCGTTCATATATCTGTGTGCAAATGCACAAAGAAAGACCTGATGTGACGCGATGTGACTTCGACGTGATTTAAAGAGAAAAAAACAAAAACGTTTTTGCTTTCGGTGGAAAGCCACGCGCGCGCGAGCGTCCCTCGCTGCATGCAGCACGCGGGCATGCGAACCAAGGCGGCCAGCTGCCGCGAAATACGGGGGGGCATGCTGTTGCGCCGCTCTGTGCATGCGACACGCGGCCGCGCGAGCCGACGCGGGCAGCTGCCGCGAAATAAGGGGGGCCTGCTGCTGCTAGGCTCCGTGCATGCGACACGTGACCGCGCGAGACGAGGCGGACAGCTGCTGCGAATTACGGGGGGGCTGCTGCTGCGCATCTCCGTGCATGCGGCACGCGGCCGCGCGAGACGAGGCAGCGTGACACGATGTGACTTCGACGTGATTTAAAGAGAAAAAAACAAAAACACTTTTTTGCTTTCGGTGGAAAGCCACGCGCGCGTGAGCGTCCCTCGCTACATCCAAAGACGCGCAAGCGCGCGAACCGAGGCGATAACGCGCAAAATACGGGGGCCTCTCTGCTGCGCGCTCTGTGCATGCGACACGCCACACATTCGCGAAATAACATCATACAATAGATATTTTATATTTTATAATTTTTTTTAATAATATTTCATATTTTTAAAAAAAAACTAAATTTTTTCCAATTTTTATTTAAATTTTCAAAAAAAAATCAATTTTTAAAGTTGTTCTTCCTTTAAAAATCCGAAAAAAGTAAGGCATTGCGCTTAGGGAGAACTGGCTCGCTGCGCCGGTCGGCAGGTGGTCGCCGCCTTCGGTGGTCATGTAGAGCACTTGTTTGGGACCATTTTTGAAATTTTCATTCGAACGGGGCTATTTTTGAAATTTAAAATTGCTACAGGGCCAAATATGTAAAAATTTCCAGTAGTAGTGCGCATACCACTGTTCTGTACTGCTCGATACAATTTACGTCCGGGATGCAATATAGGTGAATAACTTAGCAATGTTTTGAGACAAGCGCGCAACAAAACAACTTAACAACCGCAACAAATACGGTTCAATCTTGAAAGAAATTTTTTGGCGGAGGTGGATCCCAATCCCTCAAGAAAATTCGCATGGGTTACAAATAGGGGTGAAAACGGATCGGAAACGGACGGATAATGGTTTTGCCATATTTGTTTTCATATTTTTTTTCCCGGATCCGGATACGAATAAGAATACCCCGGATACGAATACGAATATGAATTGTATCAAATACGAATACGGAGCGAATACGAATCGAAACGAATACGGTCACAGATATTTTTCGGAACATGAAAACCCCTTAAATTGTATGCTAGAAATTAACGAAAACATATAACTAATTTATTTGATGTAAATATTCATGAATTGTTCATATTTTCAGCAACCACACATAACATTGGTACTAGCAAGTTACATTAACTAGTTCATCACAAATATATTACTTAGTTTACTATATTTAGCTCATAAGTCATAACTACATAAAATTTAGTTCACAGTAACATCAATTACACTCGATGGTTAATCTATACGCAAATGACTGTAACATCCCAAAGTATGTTACCAAAAATAAAATTAATAAAGTTATTATTTTATTAGATTTTTTGAGATTTAAAAGAGTTTTTCTCGTTAAAAAGGAAAAAAATAATAAAATAAAGTCAATTATTTAGTTTCCTAGTTTTTAATGTAAAAAAAAATATTGAGTTTTCTGGGATTTATTGGATTTAAAGTGAAAAAGAAAATTTTAATTAATTTATTGAATTTTCTGGATTTTAAAAAGGTTTTTCCTATTTTTAGAAATTTAAAATAATTTATATACAAAAAATAAAAACCAATTTTAAGTTGAAATTAATTTCATTAAGTTAAAAATAATTCAATGAATTTCTGTGATTTTTTTCAAGGATTTTTTAACTCTATTTGCTATTTTCTAAAAGACTACTTGATTTGTTGCATTTTCTAAAATTCAAAAATCAATTAAAATCCCCTTTTCTCTTTTGGGCTGAAATCCTCTTTTGGGCCGAAATCCGGATATCCGAATAATCCGTATTCGTTTCCGTATCCGCCGGATAGCATGCCTACCGTATTTGTTTCCGTTCCCGGAAAAAAAAAACGAATTCGTTTCCGATCCGAAAATTATCCGAGGAAAATCCGATCCGAGACACTCCGAATCCGTTTTTGTCCGGATCGATCGGAAACTATCCGATCCGTTTTCACCCCTAGTTACAAACCCCGTTCCTATAGGAAGATGCAGATGTGCTAGAAAGAATAGCACAAAATTTTCAAATGGAGCATATCTATGATGCTAGAACCATTGCAACATTTTGGTAGTGTGCATGAAACAATTGGAAACAATGCTTGCAACAAATTGGAATGAGCACAAACTTTGCAACATTCTAAACTAGTAGTTGCAACAATATGCAAACAAATGGATTCCCTATAACAAACTGAGAAGATGTATTGCAACAATGGAGAAAGGAGTTGCAACAAATTGAGAACATGCATGCAACAACGGATCGAAGGAGGATGCGTGTGGACGGAGGCAAAGAACCGAGCTCCGGGGAGGAGGAGGCGGTGGGTGGCTCAATGCCTCGTTGCCCTTGGGCCTTGTTCTGCCGAGGGCGAGGGCGATGCGGTGCCCTTTAGGCATGCCGCCCTCTCCTTGCCTTCGAAGGATGAATATAAAGAGGAAGAGAAGGATGTTGATGGTGGCCATGGAAGCTTGGAGGAGGTGGCAGCTTGCCACCACAAAAGATCTTCCCACCATTGTTGGGTATGTGGTCTTTGATGAGCTGTTGTGTCATAGAGATGTGGGGTTTAGGGCTTGAGTCATGGGATAGAGTATTGGAGTTAGGAGTGGAGTAGGTTGGGTAGCTGGGTGCCTAGGTGTTGAGACTTGGAGCGTCCGAGCGAACTATTCTCTCCAGACATGAGTCCAAGCATTATTCTTACTACTTGCATTGGCAATAAATGACTATTTCTCACGAGGAATTAATAAATAGATTTTTAAACATTACTGTTATCGTTGTCACTGAGGATGGCTCAATTGGGCAGGTACTATGTCATTAACCGTCACTACTGGCAGTGACGCGCTACTCCTGTCGTGTACGCGCAAGAGCGAGTCCATGAATCATCAAGATCTCAGCATAGCTTGGAAGAAAATTCTTTGGAGGAGGGCCCCAAGTCCCCCCTTTCAAGGGCTTAACTCAGATCCTACCACCTGTTGAAGCAAACTCCATCTTTTTCCTCTTCCTTCCCCGCCACAACTCCTTCCCACCGAGCCATGGCACTCGCCTGTGCACGCTGTCGCTCCACGCTCCTTGGTTCATGCCCATGTTCAGTGTGGAGCGGTGGCGTGGACCGAGGAGTGTGGAGAGGCGGCGTGGACCGAGGGACATGGACAGACGAGTGTCATGGCTCGGTGGGGAGGAGTTGTGGCGGGAAGGAAGAGAAAGAAGATAGAGTTTGCTTCAAAATCCGTGCTTCAATATGTGGCATGATCTGAGATAAGGCCTTGAGAGGGGAGACTTCGGGCCCTTCTCCGTAGAATTTTCTTCTGCACAGCTCATGAGTCGTTTGAGTTTTGTGGTGTGAAAAGAAATCACTCTGAGATTGATGAGGTTGAGATTTTGGCTTGTGCGGTGATTTTTTACTTGCTGTACCCATTCGACTGTAATCCTGTTCCCACTTTTGTAATTTATCATTGAACCTTCCGTGAAGAAGGGAATTGTAGCTGTACAAATACCCAACCAAATTTCATGGCGTGAATCATAGCTATATTGTTTGAGAAAAGGGATAGGAAACTCACAAATCAAAGGTGAAAACAACCATAGTTCCTCACGATGTATGCTGCTGTTTCCTAAATCCTCACGTATTTCTTAAAAAAAGCTCACATATTTCTTTTAAAAAAACCCAACGTATGGCGATTGTGTCAATAAAACGATCGTTGTCATGAAAAGGTATAGGGAGATGTGCCGACGTGGGCCCCGCTTTTTCCAAGCTGCTTCGTTCCGCTCTACTCATGTGCTCTACTTCAGCTTCTCAAATGTTCTAGAACTCGGTACAATATGGGCTGACTGGTCTGCGCAAGAGCCGAAGGAGGGAGATGGCCAGTGGCGAATCCAAGGTGGGTGCTTGTGGGTGCTCAAGCACCCCCTCCTCCCACCACGATACCTCAGTATCCCCTACTTCCACAGTGGCGAATCCCACATACTGAAGCATGGAGCTTGATTGCTTGAGCCGACAGGACGTCCGACGGGAGGTTGAAGAAGACCAGACGAGAGGACCAGTTGAACTGAAGAAGAGCCGCTTAAGGGCTACGGCCCAGTCGGTGGCTTAAGGTCGGTCCAGCACCCCAGCCGGCCCAAATTAGTGGCAGTGGCGAATCCTGGTGGACCTGGCCCAACTCGGATGAGGAAGAGGAACGATGTTCCAGCGACGATAGCGAGCGTAGCAGCAACAACGAAGCCCGAAGCGAGCAGATCCGGAAAATACGGAGCAAAGGAGAGACCGAGAAGGCGCAAGTCGAGAGGAGAGATCCACTCACCGTCGGGCGGCGGCGGCGGCCGCGCGCGCGGACGGAGAGGCGGTCGGCCACTGGAGGGGGAGGCGCGGATCGCGGACGGCAGAGGCCGGAGGCGAGAGGAGGCGGCCGACGAGGCGCGAGCGGGGGAGGCCGGAGGTGGTCGGCCCGGGCGGGCCTAGGCCACTGAGTCGGAGGAGGCGCAGACGGCGAAGGTCGGGGAGGCGGCGGGCGCGGCGGCGGCGACGGCGAAGGCCGGAGCCCGAGAGGAGGCGGCGCGCGCGGCGGCGGGCACGGCAGATCGCCATCGCCATCGCGCCGCGCCGGTGGACTCGCTAGTCGCCAGAGCCCCTGAGTCCAGACGCCAAGTGAGCTGGTGTGGTGAGGCACTAAGTGTGAGTGTGTCTCAGTGTCTGTGTGTGATTGAGATTTGAGGCAGCTAGGCTGAGCAGCAGAGCGGGAGCAATGAAATGGTGGGCTTGTGAGTTGGGAGTCTTGTGGACCGGAGGGACCCTTTGTGAGTTGTGACTTTGTCCTTTGACGGGGACCACAGGTGAGGTGAGGTCGAATCGAGATTTGTTGTTTAATCCTCAATTAGCAAATTGTTGTTTACTTGACAGTAGGTACTAGTCGATTAGTTAATTTGTTTAATTAGTGGTTGATGGTTATTGTTTAATTGTTCTTAGATTTAGAAAATGGAGGAGCGAACTTTGCACAAATATTTCTCAAATAATGCAACGAGCATTAACCCTCCAACCATAGAAGGCGAATCAAGCAAAAAGGTCCGACATGAATTTAATCCGGATGATATTATTGCCGATCCAAAGATATCGCAAACCAATTGAAGATTATCCTAATGAGATTAGAGATCAAGTTAGGAGAGCATATTTGTTGAAGGGACCAACACAACCATTTGGTCATGATTTTCCAAAAAAAATTGCAAGGTTCAATTTTAAGATCCTTTCAAGAATCATGGTATAAAAAGTTTGATTGGTTGGAATATAGCGTGGAAAAGGATGCCGCCTTTTGTTTTTATTGCTTTCTTTTTAAGAAACCATCACACCCCACTCACTTTGGGCGGGATGTTTTCACAAAAGTTGGGTATGTGAATTGGAGAAGTGCTATGGAATCTTTCAATCAACATGTTGGTGGACCTACTAGTGTTCACAACATTGCAATGCTAGATTGTGAAGATTTTCAGAATCAAAGAGCAAGCGTAGATCATAAATTAAATACTTATAGTAAGGAGTCCGAAATTGCATACAAAATTCGTTTGACCGCTTCTTTAGATTGTACAAGATATCTCATTCAGCAAGGTGAAGCTTTTCGTGGACACGACGAATCTTCAACTTCCATGAACAAGGGTAATTTTAGAGAGATGGTGGATTGGTACATAGATAAAAAGACGGATGTGAAGGAAGCATTTGAATTTGAGGGCAGTGGCAATTGTTTGATGCTTTCTCCGGTATACAGAAGGAACTCGCGAAATGTTGTGCACATGAGGTCACACAGGTGATTAAGGATGAGATTGGAGATAGGAACTTCGCAGTCCTTATTGATGAGTCTCGTGATTCATCAATAAAGGAGCAGATGTCCGTGATTGTGAGGTTAGTTGTACATCTAATGTTTTTTAGTCTTATCATTTATGATTTGTGCAGTGTGGTTTTGTTTTAACTTGGTAAAATTCATACTATGTAGGTTTGTAAATAAAGAAGGGAAGATCATGGAAAGATTTATTGGTATTGAGCATGTCAGTTTGTGTACATCTGTTGCACTAAAGGAAGCTTTGGTTCGTGTGCTTGCTAAGGTTAATCTACCTATTTCTAGGCTACGCGGACAGGGTTATGATGGAGCTTCAAATATGAGAGGGGAATTTAATGGCTTGCAGAGATTAATACGGGATGAGAATCCTTATGCTTTCTATGTTCATTGTTTCGCTCACCAGTTGCAGTTAGTGGTTGTCACTGTCACAAGTTGTAGCGGTGCTATTGCTAATTTCTTCAACTATGTTCCCTTGATAGTGACCACTGTGAGTGCATCTTGCAAAAGAAAGGATGCTTTGATGGAAAATCATCAGGAAGTCTTATTGGAGAAATTGGAGAATGGTGTGCTTTCAACAGGAACATGCTTGAATCAGGCAACTAGCCTAGCTAGGCCTGGAGATACTAGATGGGGCTCACATCTTAAAACATTGCTTCAGTATATACCAAATGTGGAGTCGGTGCTTGCGGTGTTAGAGATGATATGTGAAGATGCAACATATCCTTCAGGTCATGGTGGAGCAGCAGGTTTGATGCAAAAGATGGAGAGCTTTGAATTTGTGTTCATCATGCATTTATTGATAGACTTGTTGAGCATTACACATGAGTTATCACTTTCTTTGCAAAGAAGGGATCAAGATATTATTGAAGCTATGTGTTTGATTGTGGATGTGAAAACGCGCTTGCAAGACATGAGGGATAATGGGTGGGAGCCATTGTTCAACACAAGAAAAGCTTTGTGAGTCAAATGAGATTGATGTGCCAAGTATGGATGATCACATTGGAGTAAAGGGTAAATCGCACGCCTCGGAAGCATAAGGTTACTCTCTTTCACTATTATCGTATTGATATTTTCAATGTTGCTCTTGATGCCATTATGGCAGAGATGGATCATCGTTTCAATGAAGTTTCTTGAATTATTGGTATGCATGTCTTGTCTTGATCCAAGCAACTCCTTCTCTAAGTTTGATGTGCAAAAGCTAGTTCGCCTTGCTCAGATTTATCTGCAGATTTCACCATAGTCGATTGTTTGTTGTTAAGAAATCACTTCAAACATTCATTCTCAATGTTAGAAGAAGTGATGAATTTTGTGAATGTCGTGATCTTGCAAAGGTTGCTCAAAAGATAGTTGAAACCGGAAAAATAAAACTTTCGCACTTGTGTATCGCCTCGATCGAGCTCACATTGATCCTTCCAAAGGCAACAACATCGCTTGAAAGAATTTTCTCAAGAATGAAGATTATTAAAAGCAGATTTGCGCAACAAGTTATCGATGAATGACTCAATGACTTGATGGTGTGCTATACCGAGCGAGAGATATTTAGAAGTCTTGATAATAAAAGAATCATTCAACGCTTTCAAGATATGAAAACTCGTAGAGTGAAAGCTACGTAATCGTCATTTAGTGACTTAGTGGTATGTTTTCATTACATTTTTAATGTTTATGAATATTCATAATTTAATATTGTATCACTAAATTTGATATTTCTTATCTACAGATCGGTACTCACATATTTATGAATATTTGAGGGCACATTATCCATTAGCAAGGTACTAAAATTATTGTATTGTACATTTTCAATTTGTTCCTTTCTTATTTATGTATGAATTTGATATTTCAGTGACAAAAGACCAATAGATATAGTTTTGATATGCTTATGTATGCTATAGCCTCAAAGTAGAGCCCCCCTCTAATTTCATCCTGGATTCGCCACTGGAGATGGCCTTAAGGGGTTGGCCGGCCTGTATAGAGCCACTTGTGTCGATAAGATCTTCTTTCTGTATTTTCTTCTGGGCTCAACACATTTGAAAAAGAAGCATGGTTAATGTCCTATACAAAAAAATTTGTAGTCTCGTTTGAAGCAGTGCTACTACAAATCACTGTTCATATAACTAAGATTACTGTTAACGTATTAATTATCTGCTGTATTGCAGAGTATACAGATCCGCACGTGAGGCGACACCACCGCTCGATCCCACGTGAGAAGGAAAACGTCGTACGCAGTAACGCAAGAATCGTAGGAAAACCTCGTGTGTATAGCAGCTCCGATCGTAAAAACCCGACGACTAAAATTAAAAAAACGAAACAAACGGAAAAAATAAAAGAAACTCGTCTTCGCGTCTCTCCCCGCTCTCGCGACAATTTCTCTCTCCCTCCATTTTGCCCCCCCCACCGGTTGTCTTTTTAGGGTTTCAACGCTGCACCTCCTCCCCAATTCCGCCCCCCGATTCGCGCGATCTCCACCGCCATGGTCTCGGGCGTCGCCCACCGCCCGGACGGGGACGGCGGCCGCGGCGCATCGAGCTTCCCGCGCCCGCCGCAGCCGGCCGGCGCGCGGTCGTCACTTGGCACGCCGCCGCCCTCGGGCGGGGCGCAATCCGCCTCATCTAGCGGCGGGAGCGCCGGCTCCCCGTCCAGCCGCAGCGAGCAGCATGGCCCCGCCGCCACCGGCGCGGGGGCAGCCCCCGCGGCGGCGGCTTCCACGCCCGCCAGCGAGAGCACCTTTGTCCGCCTCAACAACCTCGATATCCACGGCGACGACGCGCCTTCGTCGCAGGCTCCAGCGAGGTTTTGGAATTCGCTTTGCTTGGTTTGCCACTTTCGCCATCTGTCTGCTGCTGCGTGTGTTGCTTCAGCTTTTGGATATTGGAAATAGATTCGGGTTACGTGAATGCTTGTCCGTGGATTGTATTTGCTTGTTTTTCGATTTGTGGTGAGGTTTGATCGATGTGTGGTTGTGTTGGAGTAGGCACTGTGACCGCGTGTTGTTCATGAAAAAGGATTTTCTGTAGATGCACGGATGATATTGTTCAGAGCCGTTCATTCTATTGCAATTAACTGATGTTGTTTGGACTGCAGCATGCTTGCTGAAGTGTATTTTGCTGTCACTTTGATGTGCACGTGCAAGTATGATTTTCTCGGTGGAAGTTTTTAGAATTACGCCTTGTAGGTTGGCCTTGCTGAAGTGTTAGTCTTAGATCTAATTCTTATTTTATAGACTGACAGAGGTGTATGCTGTCATGTTGATCAGTAAAAACATCAGTCATATACTCATACGACTTTTGTTCTTCCATAGAATCCTAGACTGTAGAGCGCTGCACCTTAGAAGTTAATGTTCTATTTTGCTACTCTGTTGAGTGCATTCATCTATGATGATTGCTGCTTGTAGGCAGGCTATGGAAAGTTTATGCACATATACATCTTTATATTGACTTCAAATAATTTTTATAGCCGATGTTTCTACTTCTTAGTATCCTTTTTATGTATCCTTTCCTTAGTTGCTATCTAGTGGTTTAGTGCACTCGTAAGTCGTAATAAGTAATTTCTAAAAACTGCAGCAAGAAGAAAAAGAGAGGACCACGAGCAGTTGGTCCTGATAAAGGTGGCCGGGGGTTGCGCCAGTTCAGTATGAAAGGTCAGTTGAATAGTTTTCTTTCCCTATTAGTACTTTTAACTGAAGGTCATGTTCACATTTATAATTATCGATAAGCAGCACAATCCAAATACAAACACTGAGCATAGCTAGTATTTCTTATCTATTTCTATATTGTGCATTCATTTTGATATTCATTCTAGGGGCTATTTTCAGTGAATAGCTGTACACTCACTGTGAGTGCGGACATCATAGATGTCATGATGTGCTTCATTTGTTCATTTGCAGTTTGTGAGAAAGTTGAAAGTAAAGGGAGAACAACATACAATGAGGTTAGCGATTTGTTATTTCTATCAGCTCATATTTTCTTGTTGTGATGCCATCATGTCTGTAGGTCACATGGATTTTACTTTTTCTGAATCAAAACCAGCAAATTTAGATCATGATCATTGCATACGGCATACGTGAATTCCCAATTTCTTTGTGTCTTCCCTAGCCATTAACCATAAAGCCAGCTTGTTCATGTGGTCCACCTGGTTTCATCCATGCAGTCCTGTATCAGTTTTGTGATTGTGAATTTGAGGATTTTTTATTCTTCTACTAATTTTAATAAAGCTGGCATATTTAATATCATGATTTGGGAGCATGACATTGGAAACTAATTTGCATGTCATATGTAACACCACCATTTGATCACCTTGCTCAGATCTTATTGTGATGAAGCTGCTAATATATGACATCCATCACATTGACCATTGTAATCCTTATCACACTCAAATACTGCTACACTTTAAACTAATACCCTGCCTTTCAATATATGCATGTTGATATTTGGAGCTCCTTAAAATTGTCAAAACCATCCTATTTCGTTCCTGTGACAAAAATGATATTTAATTTTGTTTTTGTATTGGTTGATTGAAGTTTCCAATGTGTGCCCTATTGGTGTCACTAAAATTTCAGAGTTCATACATTTGGCCTATCTTTATCAGGTGGCAGATGAACTTGTCGCTGAGTTTTCAGATCCCAATAATAGCATTGAATCACCAGATCCTGATAATCCCAATGCAGTTAAGAAATATGGCTCCCCCTTTGCACCAATTACGTTTTTAATCAGAAATTATATGCTCACTGTATGTTAAAATGCAGCAACAATATGATGAGAAAAATATACGAAGAAGGGTTTATGATGCGTTGAATGTTCTGATGGCTATGGATATTATATCTAAAGATAAAAAGGAAATACAGTGGAAGGGCTTGCCTCGGACCAGTATAAATGATATTGAAGAATTGCAGGTTTCTTCTTCTTTTCCCTACACTTATCAACATTTGGTATACTTTTGGCAATTTTATTCACCACTTTGTGCTCCTTTTACAGACCGAGCTCGTGGGACTTAAAGGTAGGATTGAGAAGAAAAGTGCTTATTTGCAGGAGCTACAAGACCAAGTAAGGACATGACTTCACCTGCTTTTATTTGGATATGTCAAGTGAAATCTATGAAATGATTCGTGTACTTGTTACATCTAATAGGATATTGTAGTATTCAAATACATGGCTCTGGTGGTATAAAAGAGCATCGTAATAAAAAAAACACTTAGTTGGTGTACCATTGTGTCTTATTATACATAATTAGGGTAACTCATTGTCTTTACTAGCTCATGTTGTCCAGGCCATTAAAACCAATTTCAATACTTGCTTGCACTTTCTTCACTGACCTAACACCCTGTTTACACAATCATGTAGTATGCTGCAAAATAAATACTATGCTGCAAAATAAATACTTGATATTTTATAATAAGAGGAGGATGTTCTCAATCTTCTAGTAATGACTTGTGTGCATGCATGCGTTCTGACAATTTTGTATTCAGTTGCAGATTAGCATTCTGCATATGCATTTCTCTTTTGTGTAATTTTTTTTTGGTGATGTTCCATGCTACTAAAAAACTGATACTTCGCTCATGTTATGAGCTGTGCTGCCTTAGATTAAGAAATAAGAAACCGTATTTCACATAGAGGCATAGAGCTGTCACCAGGGTTCAATAAACTTGAACCTGGTTGGTTCCTGGCCCTGACTTATTTTCGGAAAATCAGCAGTTCCCAGAGTCTACCGTAAAAACTGTGACTGTCGGTATCATTCGATCATTCTAAATAGTTCCAAATTGGTCGGAATTGGTCATGAATTGTAGTAACTTGCAGGAAGCCGACCAATTCCTACTTCTCATCAGTTTTGTAAAACCTGGTTGCCACAGTAACTCAGTAAGTATGAGTAGAACAAAGGGCTGTTGCTTAAGGTTCAATGTTGGCATATAAATGTCCCTAAGGATTGTTTGTCTAGATAAGGATTGTTGTTCTATATTAAGGTTGACCATTCTTGCATCCAACATTTCTTATATTCTTGTCCAATTTTGATTGACATAATTATGGATATTTTTGGCATATTAAGTATGTAGGTATGCAAAACTTGATACAGCGAAATGAGCGGCTGTATGGTTCAGGAAACACTCCTTCAGGTGGAGTGGCCTTGCCATTTATCCTGGTCCAGGTGAATAATTGTTAAATTCGTTGTCCTTTGTTGTCTTGTTTTACAATGCTGCCTTCTGTACATAATGTAGGGCTAAATGGCAGGGATTTATTGTTTTTTCTATCACGCAGACACGGCCTCATGCAACTGTAGAAGTTGAGATATCTGAAGATATGCAACTGGTGCATTTTGACTTTAATAGGTAAGACAAGAATTCTGTTATTTTCTTCCCTCTGGACACAGAGCTTTCCAATTTATCTCGCAAGACACGCCTCTTCTTTTGCTTTTGTCATGACATGACTTCCAAAGATCCTCATTCTGAAGGGCAGGCCTCTTATTGCATTTAAATTATAGGAAGATATCTACTAGGAACTACCCTTAAAATAGTATAATAGGAAGCTAGGAACTAAAACCTCAGCCACTAGATTGAATTTGGATGGTATAGATCAAGGTGGGTGCCCTTATCACCAGAAGGTGTAAGGGTACAAGTGAAAGGTGGAACAATTTAGGGGGTCTTTTGATAAGTATGGTTAGCTTTTATTGATTGATCTAAGTCATCTAGATTCAATCCAATGGCTACAGTTTGACGTTCTCATTATCCTAAGACTACTCATTTGATACGTTCCCTTTACATCCTTTCTGCTGTCAAGAGATTTTTCAAATGTGTGCAATGTTGAATCATCATTTCCACTTTTGTTGAGTGTGAAAGTTGTTTTGCGTCGCCAGATTCAATCTGTATAATAGCTTTGGTGATACACTGAAACTGGAGTTGGTTCTAATTCTAACCAGAAAGTGCTCGCAAAACAATTTTCAAGTTTGAACCTGATGCCAACTAATATTTGATACACATCATGTTTGGTCTGACAATACAAAATATACATTTGCCCTCGTCAGTAGTTCCTACTGGACAGATGAGAAGAGCCCGTGTGATATTCAATTTTATCTGAGAAAAGAAAGAATGAAAATTACCCAAATCTCAATTTGACGGATTCTGTTGAAAGAAATGATTCAGTATGAATGTATTCTACTTAGCTGGTTCTTAGATCAACATATGGTCTCGTATGATTATTTTTTAATATGTACGCTTCTGAAACTGCAGCACTCCATTTGAGTTGCATGATGACTCGTATGTACTGAAAGCAATGAGCTCCGGTGGAAAAGAACAGAATGACGGTACTCAAGAGCCAAGTTCAAATGGAGGTGAGAGCTCAAGCATGCCAAATATTTATCGGCATCAGGTACAGCAACCTGCAAGAGCAAATAATGGTACAACTAGATTACCAAGCTCACCCCCAATTCCAGGAATACTGAAAGGGCGCGTGAAGCATGAGCATTAGCGCTAGGGCGCTTGTTTATTGTCAATGTTGTTTGGTTTATTATATTTTTTCCCTTTTTATGTAAAGGGCCTGTAAATTATTGGGCAAAGGAGAAAGTAGCTTGATCTGATTTAGCTCTGCACTAGATTGGTAGAATGACGGGTGCCCTGACCTATAATACTCCCTGAGTGCCCTAACTTCTAACCGGCCTTAAATCTGTTCCTTTTTATGGTTGAGAAAAGCGTCTTGACGTGATGTAATTGTGTAGATCATTGTAAAATGGTTAGCATTTGATTTGTTTAGGAGTATTTGCCTTTAGTCCTATGATCTGCTTTTCTTTTTAGCCTTTTAAGGCATTTTTGCCTATTGCATTTCTTTCCTGAGCAAACAAGTGAAATTTCTGGAGGAAAAGTAGACAGCTTCGTGATGAACATCTTACCGGACAAAATTTCAGTTCGTTCTGATTGGGTAACACTTTGCGAAACTTTTTCCCTTATTTACTGGTGGGCTGGTGGCTCATTAGTTTTTGGCGTGAGAACATTTTCAGAAACGTTGACAGCGACAGTAGACCTGAGATCTACTCTATCTTCATCCTATCAACACGGTAATTTTAATAGCCGGCCGGCCGGCCGACCGACCGACAGACTAGTCAATCGTCAAATATACATTAGTTAGAAAGAAATGCTTCTTGTTCTAGAAGATCTGCATCAGTTATCTGTAGTTCTGCACCCGCAATACATAGGTTCCCTTAAGTCTTAAACTAAATGGAGAGCTATTTTATGGCCCTAGAAGGATGTGAACTTACAGACAGCGACGTTCGTGTCTACATACCATCCTGTTGTTACACCTGTAAACGTCGCCATTCATGCCGAGAAGAGCTCGGAACATGGAAGCAAGCGAGCCTCCTATTATTAGAGTATATCACACCCCGAAAGAGGCAACCATCCACGCATGCGTGCCCTCGCCGCTCCGCGCGGAGGCTCCCCCGTTGACCACCTCTGCATGCACGCTGTATTAAGCACGGCCCCCCAACGAGTCCCAGCATCGCAAGGACCCCTTGCATGCACGTACGTTCCATCGATCGATGGATGCCCGCCTCGTCGTCTTCGTCCTCGGCCTCCTCGCCGCCGCCGCGGCGCCGCTGGCCTCCGCCCAGCTCGCCCCCGGGTTCTACCGCGCGTCGTGCCCGGACGCCGAGAAGATCGTCTTCGGCGTCATCGAGAGGAAGTTCAAGGAGGACCCCGGCACCGCCGCCGTCATCCTCCGCCTCTTCTTCCACGACTGCTTCGCGAATGTACGTAAAGATCGACCCGTGCGTGCGTGCGTTTGGTGCATGGTGACAATCGATCGACGTGCGTGACGTGCTTAGAATGATCGTTCAATCAAATGCTGTCTCGACCTTGTCAGGGTTGCGATGGGTCGATCTTGATTGACCCGCTCTCGAACCAAAGCGCGGAGAAGGAGGCTGGCTCGAACATCTCCGTGGGCGGGTACGACATCATCGAAGAGATCAAGAAGGAGGTGGAGAAACAGTGCCCGAACGTTGTGTCGTGCGCGGACATCCTCGCGCTCAGCGCCCGCGACGGGGTGCGGCTCTCCGGCGGCCCCGCCTACGAGGTGACCACGGGCCGGCGCGACTCGCTCGTGTCCAACCGCGAGGACGGCGACAACATGCCGGGCCCCGACATCCCCGTGCCCAAGCTCATGTCGGACTTCTCCGCCAAGGGCTTCAGCACCGAGGAGATGGTCGTGCTCCTCGCCGGGGGCCACACCATCGGCACCGTCAAGTGCTTCTTCATCGAGACCGATGCCGCGCCCATCGACCCGGAGTACAAGGGCAACATCAGCAGGCAGTGCGATGGCAAGAACCAGGACAAGGGCACCGTCAAAATGGACCAGATCACGCCCAACCTCGTGGACGCCAACTACTTCGGCCTCGTCCTGGCCAAGAAGATGCCGCTCACCATCGACCGGCTGATGGGGCTGGACCCGAAGACGACGCCGATAATCAAGGCCATGTCGGCCAAGCCCGCCGACTTCATTCCCATGTTCGCCAAGGCCATGGAGAAGCTGAGCGTCCTTAAAGTTATCACAGGCAAGGACGGGGAGATCAGGAGGTCGTGCTCCGAGTTTAACAACCCGCAGCCCAACAACGGCCCGTCGGTGATACGGATCAGCTCGCTACTCCCCGGCGACTCGAATGAGTTTTCGGCAGGAGCCGCGCCAGGGGCGAAGGGCAGCGTCGCAGAGGCCAGGAAGGTGGCAGGAGGCGGAGCAGAGGCAAGGAAGGTAAATGGCGGCGAGGCGGCCGATAAGGTGACGGGCGTTGAGGGGGCCAACACGGTGACCGGCCAGACGGCGGCAGACAGCAAGGCGACCGGCGGCGTGGAGATGAATAAGGCCACGGCCAGCAAGGTGATAGGCGCTGGGGACACCAGTAAGGCCGCAGGCAACCAGGCGATCGGCGGAGAGGAGATCAAGGAAGTGGCCGGTGGCAAGGCGGCCAGCAAGGTGCCTGGCGGAAATGAGGTCAACAAGGCCGCAGGCAACGGGGCAGCCAACAGGGTGCCAGGCGCCGTGGAGATCAATAAGGTTGCAGAAAACCAAGCGGCCAACAATGCGATCGGCGGCGAGGCAACCAACAAGGTGACGGGTGGCGTGGACATCGTTGCCGGCAACGAGGCGGCGAAGAAGGAGAAGGGCAACATTAAGCCGATCGAGAATAAGGTGCCTACTGCCGAGGCGACCAACAAGGTAGGAGCAGTACCTGGTGCTGGTGGTGAGGAGATTAAAAAGGTCGCAGGCAACGAGGCGGCTAACAAGGTGACGGGCAGCCAAGAGATCAAGAAGGTGGCTGCTGGCGAGGTCGCCAGCAAAGGCGTCGGCGCCGAGGAGACGAAGAAGGTCCCAGGGAACGAGCAGGCGATCAATGCGGCGGCAGGCAATGTTGAGAACAACAAGGTCGCAGGCAACGCCGCGCCCAATAAGGTGGAAAGTGGCGTCGAGACAAACTTGGCAGGTGGCGTTGAGGCGACCAACAAGGCGCCCGGCGCCGGCGGTGAGGAGGTCAACAAGGTGCCGGCCACGGAGGAGATCAAGAAGAGGCAGTCCCCGAAGCTGCTCCGTGGCGTCCACCACCACTAGACGAAGCCGCCGCACTACTAGCTGTCCCGTCCGCCGCCGTGCGACGTGTGCTTCACGTGCCGCGGCCCGCGCGGCGCGCTGTAGTGGCCGGCCACGCACGCGCGCAGGCATCCTCCAGCGTCTCATTTTTACCGTTCTGATTTTCTCACTCTCTCTTGTTTGTAGAAGGGACGAGCAACGTACTACGGCTAATTAATAGGTTTAATTCATTTGCAACTAATATTGTGTCGAAATTTTTAACAGCGACCAAAACTCTCGATCGATCGTTTATCTTTCATTCTATGGTTCTTTGTGACAAGTTGCATGTTCTTTGGCAGCTCAATCTCAACGGGTGGCGAATAAAAATGTATCAATTTCCCCCTCTATATAGAGAGATATATACAGTGTTTTTCTTTTCTTTTTTTTTTTGTAGATCTTCATCCATCCGGTACTCGACTGCCTGAAACAATCCATCATTCTGTTACTCAGCGTATGCAGTCGGCTCACCTCTTGGCTCTCAAAGAGGCAGAATCCATCCGGTACATGAGCGTTTCTTGCCTGCAAAAGTTCCCTCTCTGCTGCTGATGCTGCTGCTTCTTTTTTAAAAAAGGTCTTTGCGCTCGCGCGCGCTAGCTCGAGCCGTGTCCTCCCGTGTCGTGCACACCCTGGTTCGTACAAGGCCCGCACGAATAATAATAGTGAAAATTGAGGATTTGCCATCCCTAGACATGAGGTTGAGGATTTGCCACTTTTAAGATTTTACTCGATGATTTGCCACCCCTAAGAGAGAAATAGTTAGGATTTACCACTCTGTGTATTCTTGCTTTTTTAATCAAAATTTGAACGTGAAAATACGATATTGCCACCTCTCTCCTCGCCGCCGCGATTGGGGCTCGCCGCTGGTCCCGCCTCTCCTCCCCCTCCCCGGCTCCCCCTTGCGCCACCGCCGAGTTCAAACTGCCGCCGGCGCGGCACACTATCCCCGCAACCGTGGTGCCGGTCGAGCAGCCTCGGGACAGCAGCCACGAAGACGCAGTGGCAGATGTTTGTGCCGGCCCGGTCCCGGGCCAAGAAGATGCGGCCCAAGTCGCCCGCGACGTTTCCCCTCTCCGCGGGAACCGTGCCGACCAAATCTTGGCCCCCAATATCTTCCGCCCTGCAAAACCAATGAACCAAGAAACCATCAATCGATTCACCTCCCCAATCCAAACACAAACAGAACAGATAACGGGAAACAAGAGCTGCTTTGATGAATTGAAAGGATAAAGATCGAAGAAAGGGCGTGAGACTATCACGTAGTAGTATTTTGATTTGGGTGTCACCAAAGGAATGGGTTAGCTGGTCGGTTGCTCCCCTCCTCCCTCTCAGCTCTTCTTCGCGCAAAGGTAGCAAACCTTGCAGGAAAAAGGAAGCGGTGTTAGTCGGGGGGGAGGCGGCCACAAAGCCACCGTAGTGGACGTAGACGATGACGGGATGCTTGGCGTCGTCGGTAGCCGGGGGCATGTAGAGGCGGGCAGAGTAGGGGCCGAGGTGGATGTCGGTGGCGGCGTGTAGGGAGATTGGAGGTCGCTGTTGGTGGTGGTGACGGTGGACTCTCACCCGTGAGGGAGAAGGAGAGGAATTTTTTCTAAATAAATTAACTTTAATCGTTTTATAAAAGTAATTTACACTTTATTTTTTAAAACAGAAATAACACTTGTCGCTGTCATCAAGCGATTAGACCTAATCGCACGGTGGGCCCGCAATTAAGTGACGGGGGAGGCTCAACCGCACGACCGAACCGCGACTGAGCCATTGGTTTGCCATGTGTCCCAGTCGCGAGTTGAAGGCGCGACTGAGGTCTGTGCTGGGCACAGTCGTCGCACCAGAACACGACTAAGACTAGTTGTAGATCAGGTCAGCGACTAAGCACAGTTTCAAGAAAATTAATTTAAATAAACTTTGTTTTAATTTTACGAAATTAAATAGTCGGTTTACAACATCGAATCGAGTAGCAACATATTTAAAGTAAAGGTAATTTGCAACAAACAGGATACAACCATGAAATTGATTATACAAACTAACCACGATGATAAGAACAAAGCACTCCTATCATGAGCACAAATTGTATCATGTAGCAACTCTAAGCTTCATGATCTGCAACATGTCGCCCACCACGACCTGTCTCACGACTACCACTAGCCGCGCCGTAGTGACCTTCAACCGACATGTTATGCTATGTGCACTTGTTCTTCTTATGCTCGTAATCTCTGCAAAGGATACACCTTTTCACAGGGGCTTCAGCTTCAAACTCGTCCATGTCGTTTTGGATACGACGAGTGTGCCAATGGCCCTTGCCACCCTTCAACAAGTCCAAATCAGGGACACATATCCTATTTTGCACACTATCCTATGTGAAGTTACCAACAATATGGAATCCACGGATCTCCCTGCTCCAAGTCTGAACCACATTTTCCTTCATGAAGAAGCCTGACAAGTATCGCGCGAAGTCCATCTTGATCATGCCATGTGTAGCCAACACATGAAAGTATAGCTTATGGAGTAGCATGTAACATCCCAAGTGCTGTTACTAGTTTAAAGTTAATTAAAGATATTATTTTGTTGGAATTTTGAAAAATTTAAAAGAATTCTATTGCTTTATTTGAATTTCTGGAGTTTTAAAAGTCAAAAGTAAAATTTATTTGAAGTTCATGAAGTTTCATTTGGTTTAAACTGAAAAAATAAAATTTTAATTAATTTCTAGAATTTTCTGAGATTTTAAAAGCTTTTTCCTAAATATTTTAAAGCCAAAACAATTTATTTGCAAAATCTATTGCCAATTATAAGTTGAAAATATTTTATGTAAGTCCAAAATGCCATAGAGAATTTCTGTGAATTCTCTCTAAATTTTTGGATTTTATTTGCTATTTTCCAAAGCTTTTCGAATTAATTCAATTGTTTAAATCAAAAAATCATTTAAAAATCAGAGAGGCCAAATGGGTCGAATCCCAACCCATTCCTATTCGCCATTTTGGCGGCCCATCTCAGCCCGTTCGCTCTTCCCCCTCTCTCTCCCCTTGCCCCGGCCCCACCCGGCAGCCTCCCTCCCCTCTCTTCCATGTGGGCCCCTGCCTACCTCCTTCTTCCCCGTCCTCTTCTTCTTTCCCACGACGCCACGCCTGGCCGCCATTGTTGCCGCACACGGGAGCTTCGTCAACCGCCGCCTCAACCTCCCCGCCTCCTGCGCGACGTGCGCCACGAACCCGCGCCCACGTCCGCCGCCACCCCCACCTTCTTCCCCACCTTCCGCGTCGGTTAACCCACATCACCGCGCAACCGCCGCACAACCGCCGCGCACGATCTCCTCCCCTCGTGCCCCCCGTCCCCTATAAAAGGCAGCACCGGGAGCCCCTCTTCACCCCGATCCCGAAGCCACCACCCACTTGCCCCCTATCGCTCGTGTGCTCGTCGGAATCAAAGTTTTCTCGCCGCCGACCGCCGCCGCTTCCGCAGCCTCTAGCGCCGCCGTTAACGACACCCCGGCCACCCCGACACCACCAACATCCTCGCCGCCACTTCGTCGACCCCGTGCGCGCACTCACACGAGCACAAACCGCACCGCCGCTTTTTGACCTCTCCGCCGACGATTTCTCCGTGCCCAAGCGCCGCCGTGGTAAGCATCATGCTCCCCGTTGTCTCCTCTACACTCTGGTGTCCTCGCCGGTCGCCGCCACACCATCCATCGCCGGCGACCCTTGGTTCTAGAGCCGGCGCCGCTCCGTGCTCACGTGGCACCGCCACACAGCGCCACCTCACTGCCACCGTGGCGCCACCTCGGCGCCACATGTGCACGGTCCACCCCCCTCAGCCTCAAACTCCCGTGGACTTGGTCCACATGAGCCGTGAGATCGACATGTGGGTCCCACATGTCAGAATTTCTTTTAATTCATTTCAATCCCGAAAATCAGCCGCTGACGTCATCTTGCGCAATAAAATCCATTTTCCTTTAGAACAATAATTCCCAAAATTCAGAAAAATCCTAATTCTATCATTTTATGTATTTTTAAACTTCCAGAGCTCATATCTTTTGCATCCGAACTCCGATTGAGCCCATTAAAATTTCTAAATTTATCTAAATTCAAGATATAGTCAACTAAAACAAAATTATTCAATTTGGAGTTAATTTGAATCTTATTTGAATTTAGTTTGAATTTAGCTTATTTTCGCGTATAGATTTCGACGACTTCGGAGAGTCAGATTTCGACGCCATTTGAGGGAAACTATTTGAGCAATGCAAGTTACATTCTTGATCATATTTGTACCCATAATTTAAAATTATTTAAATTCTATTTCAAATTATTACTGCATGCTTATTTATATTCAGTAATTTAAATCCCTGTTCTAAATTTATAGTTATGCCTAAATCCTTTATATGACCAATTTTGATATCGAATCAAACATATTGTCACCCTAGATAAAAACCTAGTTGATACAATAGTATGAACTGGGATCATTTGGAAAATATTGTGCTTAGTCATGCTTATAGACCAAACATGTTTTATCTGGGGAATTTCAGCCAAAAATCAACTATTGTTTAAATTGTACCCTTGGCATTGCTGTGTCATGGGAGTTTTATAAATGACTTTGGAAAATAAAATAAAATGATGGTTTGGACTTGGGCGAATTGGTTGTCTGGTGGGTGCAGATTTATGCACGGGCTCAACTAGGTAGGTTGAGGCCCGTGGTTCGCTGGTTGTCGCCAGTCGATTAAGGACCGGTCTTCGAGCCGCATCTTGCTAAGCCACCTCGTACTACCACATGTCCTGTATGGGTAGGACCTGGCCGATTAATTTGTAAAGTTCCATCATGGTCGTTCCTATTGATGCGGTGGGTAGTCATGTTATGACCTTTGTTAGTCCCACCTAGCGCAAGAGGGGGTCTGAACCCTGAGACGGGTAGTCCAAAGGGGCGAAACCTTAGCGAGGGAGGACTATGGTGGAATGATGCGTTGTAAAGGCCTCGTGATGATCACTTAGTCGCACACCTTCGGAAGTGTGTCAAACGAACATTAAAAGTTGATTATCTCTTGTGGGTAAATTGTACAACCTCTGCAGAGTGTAAAACTATTCGAATAGCTGTGTCCACGGTCATGGACATGCTGGCAAAGCCACTCAAAGTTAGACTTTGATTTTGTTTTCAAAATGTTTTTGAGTTTTGACATGGATGGGTGTCCATGAGAAAAGTTGTGGGTTGAAGCCCCGGGTTGGTGCTCGTGTTTATGTTGGTGTTAGGTTGGTGCCTACACTACCTTTATCAATTCAAAATCAATTTTGGATTTTATAAAACTTGAGCTTTTGAACTTAGTATGGTATTTAATGTCAAATGCTGTTTTTGCACAATTAACCCTATAATCCATCCTTTGTTACATCCATTTATGCATGTCATTCTGTTATTTGACGGGTGTAACTTGCGAGCACGGTAGTTGTGCTCATACTTGCTTTATGCAAACAAATTTCAGAGAAGAAGGACTTCGCTACTAGTGTGGATCTCGACGACTAGGCCGCTACCCCAGTCGATGTCTGTGGCAGATCAGCTGGACTCCACTACTTCTTCATCGTCTTCCGTTGTGTTTATTTAATGTTGCCCTGTAAGGCTATCTTGTAATCAACTCTGTTATTATTTAATAAATTTTAGCTTTATGGTTGTGTTATCACATTTGTTTACTGTGTGAGCTAGCCACTGATCATGGGACTAGTTCAGTTATGCACAGAAGATCTGGGATGTTAATTCCGGGTCTTACATAACATTGGCTTGTTACACTAACAATACCACTCGTCGTTCCAAGCCCACTTCGGTTCCTTAGCAATACCTCAAATCGAAGCTCTGTGGTGCCTATAATGAAGATCGGGTGCATTCGGGCCTTCTCACTCTTCTCGGCCTCAACTCCCAACAGACCACTTTGAAAGCATCTCGACCCTTAAAAATGATTTTGGTAATTAATGACAATAATGTGTTAAGGGACTAACATGTGTGCTAAGATGTTTTAAAGGCTTAGTCCCGGATTATGGATGACAACAAGGAAATGGCAATGCAAAGACGATAAAGGATTGATATGGCTCAAGGCAAAGGGACTATGAAGCCTAAAGACTGTTTTATAGATTTTATCGGTCTCGGTGTTTGGTGAAAAGACCGAATTTATAGGCTAGATGTCATATTATAAAGAGAGATCATGGCTAATAGCTTGAGGATTGTTTATGTGCCATCTTGATCAACTAAAATCATGTATTGCATTTAGAACAACCTCTGGAAAAAGATTTTCAGTAAAAATGGTATGACCGATCGTAAAGAGCGGTACTACCACAAAATGGTAGTACTGATTCCTAGTTGGCGGTATGAAAATTTCAGAGAGCATGTTTTTGGGGAGTTTTCCTCCCCTGGAAATCGGTAGTACCGATTTAGTCAAGCGGTACTACCGCCATGCAGTAGTACTGGACCTTGTGAGTGCGGTAGTACCGCACTTGACAGTATCGGGTAGTTCAAAAGCATTTAATGCACCTGTTCTGACCGTTGAACAGTAGGTGCGGTAGTACTGACTGATCAATGACGGTAGTACCGCACTTGCTGAATTTTTTTATGGATTTGCTTCAAACGATCGAAATTGTGGTTAGGGCTATAAATACCCCCTCACCAGCACCATGCTCAGGATCTAGGGCCTCGTTGAATACATTTGAGCCTTTGATGCACTCTCCTCTACTCATTTGCTCATTTTTCTCATTTTGAGGTAGTTGAGAGCATTCAAGTACATATGCATCATTAGTTAATCTCTTTGGCACTTTATAATCTTCAAGCAAGAGCTTTGATTTGTTACTCTTGGTGCTTGTCGGCACCTAGACGGTTTGGAGAAAGTTTGCGTGTTGATTTCTTTAAGAAGATTGTGAAGAGGCCCGACAACGATTGTGATTGGTTCGATGCTCACCATTTTCGGAGTAGAGGAAGAACAACCCTAGTGGAAATGAGGTTCTTTAGGCTCAATTCGTAGAGCTGGTCCGATTCGTTTGGGCTTACCTTAACATGGATTAGTGAAGACCGACAAATCTTCGATACCACGGGAAAACATCGATTGTCTTTATTGCGGTTTTCTCTCTTGACTTTACTTCTTCCGCATTTACATTTCTAGCTCTTACTTGTGTAGAATTGCTTAGCTAGAACTATATTTAGTTTTTCCACAGCCTTGGGGTGTCCTAGTGAAATATCTAGAATATATCTCTTGTCTTGTGCTAGAATTCTTTTAATAAGCCATACTTGTTAAATTTGTTAATTAGAGCACAAGATTTTAGAAACCTCCTATTCACCCTTCCTCTAGTCGGTCATTCTTGATCCTACACACTTCTAGTGAACGGCTCCACAAGCATCTCATGGTGACACCATACAATGCTGGGTTTAGTGAGAAGCTACATGTCAGCCAATACATCACCTTCTAGATTTTAAGATTATTTGGGTTCGGGTGACACAATATGGTATGTAAAAAACTGCCCAAATCAACCCCACATGGCCCCTCACGAACTTCTCCCAACTCGTAAATACTAAAAAAAATCATTGACCTAACATACCTGCCACACGATTCAGGATATTTAAAACAGATGCTAATTAAGCATGCTACGTAGAGTATAACGAAAACCAAATATACTACTATCATATGTTTATTGTTGCTAACCTAACATGTGTATTATCGAAGTGACTAATAAATTACATGAGCATGACGAACTTACCGCAAAAGGACGAGTACACAGAGGCTCACTGAGTCGAGGGCAGAGTCTCCACCTCTCCTTACCTATCTTCTTCTCTGTTGCTAGTGCTTTTCTCCCTTCTCTTCTTTTTGCCGTGAGAGTGGATTTAGATTGGAATCAGCCAACTATATTGGCCCTCAGTCGCGACAGCGTGGAGCGACTAGTGTGAGGTGGTTGCCAGTCACGCGAGGGTGGCTCGATTGGGCGATGTGGTTCAACGTTGTTCACTTGTCGCACGACGAACCCGTGAGTGTGGGTCAGCTGGGCTCAAATCGCTGGTCCATCGTGCGATTGGTTCTAGTTGCCTGGTAGGCCTGCGACTAAGAGTTATTTATGCAAAAAATGTGAGTTATTTTTGTAAACCGATTAAAAAATGATTTATTTAGGGAAAAACTTCAAAGAAGAGTTGGGAGGTGAGGAATAAGATGGCAAAATTGTCTTTGTAGATTCGAATTTCAAGCAAAAAATGGGGGAAAAAATACCGGAACACAGAGAAAGTGGCAAATCCTAGTTATTTCTCTCATAGGAGTGGTAAATCATAGAGTAAAATCTTAAAGTGGCAAATCACAAATTTCCCCGTAATAAAACCGTACAAAAGACGAGTTAGTTCAATGTTACGGTATATACTCACCTAGCCCTGGCCTTGCACTGCTTCTACACCAGCAAGGCCCAACTCCTCCGATTCGACATCATCCCTTGACCGGCATGCACCTGCTATAGACCTGTTTAAACTCGGGCCCGGTCGGGCTTCGGGTCGAGTTTAGAAAAGCCCGACCTTGCACTGCTTGTACACCAGCAAGGCCCAACTCCTCTGACCCAACATCATCCCTTGATCGGCATGCACGTCCTCTAGACCTGTTCAATCCCAGGCCCAGTCGAGTTCGGGTCAGGTCTAGAAAAGCCCAGCCTTGAATGGGCAGGCTCGAGTCAAACCTGGCCTGAGAACTATGTTTTCAAATAAAATAATACTATTTTAATCCATTTTGGGAATAAAAATAATATTTAATTCATTCGAGAATAAAAAATAGTTTTTTATTGTAGTTATTGCCATTGTCGGGCTTTTCAAGGCTTCGAACCGGATCTTCGGGCTAAAAATTAAGGTCTGGGCCCAAAACATTCAGGGCGGACAGCCCATGGACAGGTAACCTCCCACCCCAAATCTGTAACATCCCAAAGTGTTGTTACCAAAATAAAACAAAAATAAAGTTATTGTTCTAATTGGATTTGCTGAAATTTGGAAGAGTTTGATTGCCTTACTTGAATTTCTGAAGTTTTAAAAGCCAAAAGTTAAATTTACTTGAAGTTCTTGAAGTTTTATTAGGTTTGAACTGAAAAATAAAATTCTAAATAATTTCTAGGACTTTCTGAGATTTTAAAAGCTTTTTCTAAATGTGTTAAAGCCAAAGTAATTTATTTTGCAAAATTAATAACCAACTTTGAGTTGGAAATATTTTTTATTAAGTCCAAAATACCTCTGGGAATTTCTGTGAATTTTTCCATAATTTTTGGATTTTATTTGCTATTTTCTAAAACCAAATTGAATTATCAGATTTAATTAAATTGTGAAACCATTTAAAATTCCTAAAACCTTTTGGGCCGAAATAGCCGCTGTTCGGCCCGTTCCTCCGCGTTTTCGGCCCATTTGGCCCGCACCGCTCTTCTCTCTCCCTTCTTTTCCCGGTCCCACCTGTCACCCCCCTCCATCTCTCTTGCGAGTGGGCCCGCGTGGCTTCTCCTTCCTTTGTTTCTTCCCCACGGAGCCAAACCGAGCCGCTGCCGCCATTAGCGCACGGCCAAGCTCCAATTTCGCCACATTTCCCTCCCTATTTCTCCCCGTGATCGCGCGCAATAAAACCGTCAATCAAATTCGCGCCCGTTACCAGCATCTCCCCTCCATCTCCGGCCATAATCACCTCAATCGTCGCCGATGACCTCGCTCGGACCTCTTGCGCACTACGCCACCTAGAGCTCGCTCACACCCTATATAAAGGGGCCCCGGGATCGCCAAGACCTCCTCATCCCGGCGACACCACCTATCGCTCCCCCCTCTACTCTAGCGTCGAGATTTCAAAGTTCTTCGCCGGCGGAGAACATTGGGTTCTTCTTCTATTCCGGCGAGACCGTCGCCGTTCCACCCCCTTTGTCCACACTTCCGGCTTCGCGACGCCTCCGCAGACACGGGGCGCTCACCCACTCGGCCCAAGGCTCACCGGAGCACCCCGCCGCCACACCACCGAACCACGCCGCCAGCGAATTCTTCGCATCTCCGTGCATCCGAGGTAAGCACCCAACTCAGTGAAGCCCTCTCGTTCTACTGGTGCCCTCGCCGGAGGCCCTATCGCCACCGTTCACCGGCGGGCTCAACGCCGTAGCGCCGCTGGCCACAAGTTGACGTGGCGTCGCCACGTCACTGCCACCGCACGCCACCTCACCACCCCGTGGCGCCACCTCAGTGCCTGGTCAGTGCCACATGCGCACGGACCGCCACCACAACCCCAACCCTAGTCCACATCAACCGTGGACTTAGTCCATATGAGCCGTGAGACCGACATGTGGGTCCCACATGTCGGATTTCTTTTTAATTCCTTTAAAATCCCGAAAATCTGTGTGCTGACGTCATCATTGTGCAATAAAGCATTTTCCTTTAGAAAAATAATTCAAGAAAATCAAGAAAATCTGATTTTAGGGTTTATTTAGATTTAAAACTTCCCGGGGTTCGTTCTCCCTCATACGAACTCCGATTTCGTCGATTCAAATTTCTATATTCCTATAAAATCAAGATCTAGCCATCTAAGCCAAAATTATTTAATTTTGAGTTCATTTGATCAATAATTCCTTTAAACCCTAATTTATTATTTCATGTAAATTCAAACTTAGAAAATTCATAGCTTTTGAATCCCAGCTCCGATTTAGTCCATTCAAATTTGTAAATTCATATAAAATTATTATCTAGCTAACTAAACCAAAATATTTCTATTTGGAGTTAATTTGATCTGCCTTTTTGAATTTATTTGAATTTGAGTTGAATTGGTCGTATTTTCACGATTAGATTTCGACGATTTCGAGAGTCGATTTTTATTTGTTGGAAGAGCTTATAAGAAGATTGATTTTGACTATATGATCATCGTGATTGTACACCTGGAGAAAGTACTTGTGAGTACTAGGTGACCTGTTAAGGAAAACAACGTCACCTTAGCACCAGTTGATCTATTAAGGAAAACAACATCACCACAAGCAAGACAAGTTATACCCTTGATCATATTGATCCTACTATTTTAAATTATTTATATTCCATTTTAAATTATTACTGTATGCCTATGTTTATGCAATTATTTCAATTCCCTGTTTTAATTGCCTAGTTATTCCAATTTCCCTTGTATAGCCAGTTTGATCACTGAACGTGAATACCCTGTCACCATTAGGCAAATGATACTAAACTAACCATATGCTTAGCCAATGCTTAGTCGAATTTTGTATTTGGGAAATTTCAGCCAAATCTTTCAAATTTGATTTAAATTGGTTATGTGGTATTGTTTTACCATAGAAGGTTTGTAAAATGCTTTTCTTCGAAAAATAAAATAAAAATGGGTTTGGACTTGGGCAACATGGATGATTGGTGGGTGCAAGTTTATGCACGGGCTTAATCTGGTTAAGGTTAAGGCCTAGGGTTTTATTTGGAAGACGCCCAAGTCAGTTAAGGACCGGTCTTCGAGCGCATGATGCTATGCCTTATCGTACTACCACATGTCCTGTGTGGGCGGGACCTGACCAACTAATTTGCAATGTTTCATTTTAGCTGTGCCATTTTGGTGTGTGGGTGTCGATGAGACAGTATTCCCACTAGGCGCAAGAGGGGACTCCTGGCGGATGGTAAGTCCAAAGGAAGTGAAACCTTAGCGGACATAACCACGTTGGAATGGCGCATTGTAAAGGCCTCGTGATAATCACTTAGTCGCACACCTTCGGAAGTGTGTCAGACGGACATTAAAAGTTGATTATCTCTTGTGGGTAAAGCTGTACAACCTCTACAGAGTGTAAAACTATTCGAATAGCCGTGTCCACGGTTACAGACATGCTAGCAGAACTACTCAAAGTTAGACTTTGGTTTTTGTTCGAAAAAGACTTCTTCAAACTGGTTTATCCAAATGGGAATTGGGCAAGAACCCATGTGATAGGAGGATATCCTTCACCATTCATGTGTGAATGTTATCTGACTATAAAACTGTGAATTTACAAAAGGATTTGTAGTATAGAATAATTGCTTTGGAACTTAGTACAAGTATTTAAAGAAAATGCTACTTTACGCAAATAAACAAATAAGCCATCCTTCGTTACATCCATATATGCATGTCATTCTGTTACTTGACGGGTGTAACTTGCGAGCACGGAAGTTGTGCTCAAACTTGCTTTATGCAAACAAAATTTCAGAAGAGAAGGACTTCGCTGCAAGTTTGGATTGTGACGACTAGGCCGCTAGCCCAGTCGATTGCCTGTGGCAGATTGCTGGACTCTTCTGCATCTTCGTCTTCCACTGTGTTCATTTTATTGTTGGCCTATAAGCCTCCTTTGTAATTTAACTCTGATGGTATTTATTAATAAAGTTGTGATATGAGTTTGTTACCATATTTGTTTACTGTGTGAACTAGCGACTGATCATGGGACTAGTTCAAAAATGCACAGAGGATCTGGGATATTAATCCTGGGTTCTGACAAAATCGCAACTAAAACAAAACAAACAGCCAGTTCAAACAAACAAATTGCAGCGGTACGCGCGCTCTCCACCCACGTGCTACCATCCCACAGCCATGGCCCTGACCCAGCGTGCACGCGGCAGCAATGCACACACCCACGCGGGCCACACGCACCGCACCACACGGCACATGACCCCGCCAGCACAAGACACCGACCCACCCAAGCGACCAGGTGGGAATTAGCCCACACGCGCGCACACTCCCACCGTACCGCTGGATAAAACTAGGGTGCAACTAGTACTAGGACGTACGGTTCGAGCGCTAGCGCCGTATGGCCCGAGCGCAACATCGTGTTATGCTAGACGCAACAAAATTCAGAACGTGCACAACATATTAAAAATTCATATGCATCATTTCAAAGAACATCACTATGAGCGTTAGCATCATCTCAAAGAACATCACCGCGAACATCATCTAAGCTCAGAGTCAAAACAAAGCATCTGAAAGAAAAATGCGTTGAAAATTTTTGCAACATCGTCGTGAACAGTATGCAACATTTTTTTTCTACGGGTTGCAACATCTCAAAGAACAGTATGCAACATTCTTTTCAACGGATCGTAATATTTTTTTCAACGGGACACAACATCACAACAATTCACAACATCAGAAACATCAGAACAAAAGGGAGGCCATCTGTAACAGCCCAAATTTCAAATTTCAGTAAAAATTAAAAGTTTATTTATTTTTGTGGAATTTTCTGAAATTTTAAAAGCTTTTTATAAATATTTTAAAGCCAAAACAAATTTATTTACAAAATTAAAAGCCAACATAAAGTTGGAAATAATTTTATTAAATCCAAAATAAGCATGGGAATTTCTGTGAATTTCTCCATAATTTTTGGAACTATTTTACTATTTTTCTAAAGCCTAAATGAATTATCAGAATTTAAACAAATAGAAAAGAAAACGGAAATCCAAAAAATAGCTTTGGGCCGAAACCCAACGGCCTCGGCCCAAACCTCCTCCCGCGCGTGGCCCAAACGGCCCACGCCCGCGCCGCTCTCTCTCTCTCTCTCTCTCTCTCCCAACCGTTGGATTAGAATCCAACGGCCCACATTTCCCCCTTCTCTTTTCACCTCGCACAACCCTGGCCGTTAGATCTTACATCAACGGCCACCATTCATTGAGCCTTCGGGAGGGGTCCGAACGTCCCAAACAACATGAGCCCTCCAATCTAAATCCAACGACCACAATCTAACCGCACTTATTCCCTTTTCCTTTATTTTCCGTCGCTGACTAGTGGACCCCACTTGTCAGGTCTTCTTCAACCTCCAGTCTTCATCCTCAATGAGTCAACCGCCATTTTCGGAGAATCAGGAGCTTCGCAACCCGATTTCAACCTCCCCGATCTTCGCGTATACGTGCACAAGACCGCGTCCACCCCCGCCGCATTTCCCCCATGTTCTCCCTCCTTCTCTGCGTCAGTTTTACCCACGAACGCCGCAACCGCCGCCGCACGACCCCCACCTCCTCCACGCCACCTCGGAACCTCCCGACACCTATAAAAGGTAGCCCCGGGTGCGCTTTTCTCCACCGAAGCCAACGCCATCACCCACTCCTCCTTCGTGTTCGCCGGAATTCGAGATTGAAGCTCTTCGGCCGGAACTTCGTTCTTCGTATTCTCCGGCGCTGTCAAGCCACTCCCGGCCACACCGACCACGCCTTCGTCATCATCACGTCGCCACGAAGCCGGTGCGCCCACTCACTTCGCCGGAGGACCCTCGGAGCGCCTACTTCACCGGAGCCGTGCAAACGCCGCCGCCAAACCTCGCCGCCGATGACCAAAACGCTTCGCCCCGCCGCCCCAAGGTAGCGCATCAGGATCCTCGTGTTTCCCTCTCGCTTTTGGTACCACTCACGCACCTTGCGTGGCGTAGAACGCCGGTGAGTCTCGGTCCCAACGCCGGGGCCGCTCGTGCCTACGTGGCTCGCTCACGTGGACGCCACGACGGTGCCACCTCAGCCCCAGATGCCTAGTCACCACACGCGTGGACGCACACATGGCTTACGCGCCAGCACACCCGCACACGTGCACTGTGCTGTGCACCGAGCCCACCGTGGTCCGTTGACCAGACCATGGACCTGGTCTTTGACCAGGGGGCCCACATGTCAGTGTCTCAAAAGAATTTCCTTTAGGAAAATAAATCGGCCGGAAATTCATTTTCTGGAAGCTGATGTCAGCTTTGCGCAATAAATAACTTTTTCAGTAGAAAAATAATTCAGAAAATTCAATTAAATTTCAAATTTAGGTTTAAAAACTTCTAAAATTCACAACTTTTGCATATGAACTTAAAATTGGGTGGTTCAAATTGTAAAATTTATATAAAATTATAATCTAACTAACTAAACCAAAATATTTCAATTTGGAGTTAATTTGAGCTATGTTTTGAATTTATTTGAATTTGAATATTGAATTTATCGTATTTTCACGTTTAGACTTCGACGACTTCGAAGAGTTCGATCAATCTGAAGATTTAGAATTCCAAGACATCGACCAAGGCAAGTTACACCATTGACCATATTGCCCCCAGTATTTTAAGTTATTTTCAGTTTTTAAATTCTTTATCGCATGCATATGTGTGTATAAATATTTTAATATCCTATTTTATGTATAGTTACCCCATGTTTATTTGTATGGCCAATTTTGTATATTGTATCTGACTACCTTGACACCATAGGCAAAGTATTATCAAAATTAAACATATGCTTAGCCAGGCTTAGTTTACACGTACAGAATTTGGGAGGGTTTACACCAAATTTCTACCAATTTGTTTCAAACTTGATATTATGGTATTGTCTTACCACATGGTTTATAAATAAAGTTTCATTTCAAAAATAAAATCAAAAATGGGTTTGGACTTGGGCGAAATGGTCGGAATGGTGGGTGCAGGTTTATGCACGGGATTGATCTGGTTAAGATTAAGGCCCACGGTTTGTAGGAATGACGCCCAAGTCAATTGAGAACCGGTCTTTGAGCCGCTTATTGCTATGCCATATCATACTACCACATGTCCTGTATGGGCAGGATTTGGCTAATTAATTTGTGATGTTCTAGTGTATTTATATCATGTGATTATGTGGGTGTCGGTTAGACGTTTTATTCCCACTTGGCGCAAGAGGGGGTTTCCGGAGGACGGTTAGTCCAAAGGGGTGAAACCTTAGCGGGCATGAGTATGCTAGGACAGAATATTGTAAAGGCCTCGTGGTAATTGCTCAGTCACACGCCTACGGAAGCGTGAATTGGCCGACATAACGAGCATGTCACCTCGTGTGGGTAAAGTTGTACCAACTCTGCAGAGTAGAAACTATTCGAATAGCCGCGTCCGCGGTCATGGACATGCTAGCAGGGCCACTTAAAATTAGAATTGTTTTTGGTTTTTAAATACTTTATTAAATGCTGAGGATGGTTAATCCTTATGAAAAATTGGGCGGGAAGCCAAGTGTTAGGAGGGGATCCTTCACTAAATCATTGGAGGTTATCCACATTGTAATATTGTCATTTTAAAATATGATTTTAGTCTTAGTATAAAACTACCTTAGAAATTATTATGATTATCTACACTGAAAATGTTGTTTATGCAAAACAACCCCTGCCATATTCACTTGTTACCTTATGCATGCATTTTAATTCAATATTGGGTGTAACTTGCGAGCACGGAAGTTGTGCTCATTCTTGCTGAATAAATCTTATTCAGGAGAAGACTTCTACCCCGACGGTGAGGATCCGGACGAGTAGGCCTTTTGACCCAGACGATTGCCTGTGGCACATCGTGTGGCCCACCTCTATTATATGTTTCCGCTGTGTTTATCTTTTGTCATTTGTTATTGTTGTTCAGACTCATTTGTATTAAACAGTTATTTATTTAAATGTCATTTACGATTCCGTGATATGAATGTGATATCTATTTTTGTGAGACTGTGTACACTGGAAATCCTGGACCGGTGTATGAACACAGAGAATTCGGGATCCTTCGCTCCCGGGTTCGACACCATCTGACCTATTGTAGAGGCCGGGGAGCGGGGAGGCCAATAGAGCGTGATGTCGGGTGACGGCCGGGAGGCGAAGGCGGCGTATCGAGTGGATGCTGGAGTTGGGGGAGGCCAGATCCATGAGCAAAGAGCTCAGAGAGGAGGAGGATGCGCACGGGAACTTGCCAGCGGCGAGGAATCCCTGACCGCGTCACCATGCCGCTACTCCTAGCTTCGGCGCTCACGACACCGTCGTGTTAACGCCGCTCCACCAAGCTGGATGAGCTGCCAGGACCATCGCGCCTATCGGCCTCGCTCCAATCTCCAGCGTGGGATTGGAGAAAATGGTAGTAGAGACTGGGAATAGATAAGGTTGGCAAGAGTTCATGCTTGAGGCATGTGTGGAAAGGGAGAGAATGAGTCGCTGGGGTGTGTTGGACGAGGATACGTGGAAAGGGAGAGAATAAGTGGCCAGAGCTCATGTTCGTTGGATGGAGCGACCGATGAGTCACGTCCTTTCCGGATGCACGTTTCAAATCATTACCCATAAAACTAACTACTTCAACTAACCAACCGTATATATGGCGTGCCGCCACGGACTCCCGCCTTGTCCCACGGCCGTGCACGCTCTCGCCACCTTCGTCACGTCGGTTACGGAGGAACGGCCGGGAGATCGAGGGGGCCTTGTACCAGTGCCGAGAGTAGGGGTGTAAGTGGACGCGGGTTGTCCGCGAACCCACTAAACCCATCCCATATAAAACAATAAGTGGGTGCTAGTGAACCAACTCAAAAATTAAGTGGATATTTGCGGGATGTCTATATATCCCACTACGTGGCCGCATATCCCACTACTTCACTTGGCCCACTAAGAGATCACATGAGCTTCACATGCCCAATTCGGTTGGTTTCAGAGTTCTTCTCTGTTTCAGTTTCGGGTTCAGTTACTGTAGCTTTGTCGGAAAAAGTTCAGTGTCTCCGACTCGGTTTCAGAACAGAAAAACCAAGTGGAACTCGTTTGTAATTCGTTTCAAAAGTCTATAAAAGGAGAAAATAGAAAATTCGTATCACCAGATGTGAGCGCAAATTGAATCCTCAATTGTTTTTCCGGTGTCCAGTGATTTTGCTCGTTTTGTTTTCGTTTCTGCTGTTCTTCGAATGTTCAGAGAAGTGAAAACTGTTCTTCGAAAGTTCAGAGAAGTGAAAACTTCGTTTTCTTCAGAAGCTTGTGCATGGCTGCCTAGTGCTTGTTCCAACATTAACCAGCACCTGAAGCCGTCGCCCTTCGCAAATGCCCACGGTTCATTGCCCATCTACGATTGCCACTAGCTCATAACCGCTGCAAACGATTATACATGGTCCTAACGAGGATATCAAGTCCGTCAGAGCCTCAGAGATGAATGAAGATTGGCATGTTGCAGGGATGCAGTGGTAGTTAATTCTAGGAGGGGGAGAGCCAAGAGCGTAGGGAAGATGATGTTTTGTTGTCTCTGTGTAGTTGTGGGCTAGTGGCCACCACTTATGCCCGCGTAATGTTCGGCGGGCTGCCGCATTTGCCCGTGTAACATTAGGCGGCCAGCGCGGACAACCACAACTTGTCCGCAATTTATCCCACTTGCACCCTGAGCCGAGAGTGGGGGCCGGCCGGGCTGGTGAGGATGCGTAACTCCACGCACGTCAGTCAAGACACCGGCGGCGCCGACTCGTCCAAGCACGTCCTCGAAGATGCCGACGGAGCTAGGACGCCTGCAGTCAACAAGGTTCTTTACTTCATTCATCGTACAGTAGTAATGCAGCAATGCTACATGACTTACCAGCGATTACGTGTATAGAAGGACGGCGTGAAGGAAGCAGACGAGGACAGCAAGAACAGGCCGTGGTCTGGGCATCTGGACCTGAAGATGAGCAAATCCTTCCTGCAATTGGTTCAGTTCATGCGAGCACGGCTCACGGATACCCCCGGCGCCGTGCACAACGGCGGCCAAAGTATCAGTCACAGGCAGAAATGCCGAAGAAAGCCGACAAGATTGCTCGTGCGGACCTTCAACTCGGCGACCGAAGGTACACATTACACGTCACCCTTTATTTTGTCTTTTGAACAACAGTTTGTTTGTTTTTTTTTTGGGTAAATGGCTCGGACAGATAAGGTCGACATAATCGCCAAGTTCTTGTACAGAAAGCAGAAGAAAATCGTGTGCCAACTGTACGAAAACGAGGAACTCAAGAAGATTGATATCTTCTGGTCAAACATAAAGACTATTCATGCGTGTTTCGACGACAAAAGATTTGACACATTGAGAATTGAGGTATGTACATATTTCTTTTCTTTCGAGAGATTAGGGCTGTTTCCACGTCGTTGTCAACGCACGATGCATATACGTTTAATGAATCGATTGTGCAGGTTAGATCTTCACCGGAACACTACCGTGCTGCTAAGCGTCGTACAGGAAGATATCAGCAATGGCAGCAGCGTGAGGATTATACACCAAGGTATGTTATTGATCTTTCCATCTTACGTGTCCCATCTAGCATACAGCTCCATGTTGCAAATGCTACTCTCATTTTCAACCTCAGGTGGTTTAGAAAGTAGAAGGTGCTCACGATACTAAATTACAAATGTTATATACTGATCCCACGTGCACTCTGAAAAGATGTTTGCCGCAATGACCAATTGGTCATCATGTGCTCTGTATTTATATTGTCGGATGACAAATAGTGCCGTATGGCAACAAGACTTTATAGAGAAGTTTACAGAGGAGATATGTGCTAACTAATCTCCGGATAGATTCAGAGTTTGAACCAATATACAGATATCCTTTACATATATATCCAATAACAGTTTCAACCGAACACAACTAATACAAGACATCTTAACATCCTCCCTCAATCTGGACGTGATGAAGACATGTTGAGATTGCTCTTGAATCAGATGAACAACTGTGTCGGCAGTGGTGTAGTCATGATATCAGCAAGTTGATCACTAGATGAAACAAACCTGATATCTAGGGCCTTGCGCGTAGCTCGCTCATGAACAAAGTGATAATCCACTTCAATGTGCTTGGTTCCGGCATGAAAAAATGGATTGGCAGTGAGATAAGCCGCATCGAGATTATCACACCAAATACAAGGTGCTCTTGGAAGAAATATGCCAAGTTCTCCTAATAGAGCTTGCAGCCACATGATCTCGGCCGTCGTATTAGCAACAGATTTGTACTCTGCCTCAGTGCTTGATCTGGAAACTGTCGGTTGTTTTCGTGAGCTCCAGGAAACAAGATTGGAACCCAGAAATACAACATATTCATCGATACTTCTTCTGTCACTTGGGCATCCCGCCCAATCAACATCACAAAAAGCACTAACTAGCGATGATGTCTATCAACGAAGAGCCAGTCCAATGTGACTTGTACCCTTAAGATAACGTAGAATCCTCTTGACATCAGTCCAATGAACTTCAGTTGGTGCCTTAAGGAATTGACAAACCTTGTTAATATTGCATTCAATATCTAGCCTTGTCAAGGTTAAGTATTGTAATGCTCCTACAACACTTATGTATTTTGTTGCATCACAATCTGAGAGAGGATTCCCTTCAGATAAGGACAATTTTCTTGTCGTTTCCATGGCGTAGTAACTGGCTTGGCTTTGAACATGTTGGTTCTGTGTAACAAATCATGGATATATTTTCATTGCAACAAGATGATACGTCATTAACACAATCAACTTCAATGCCAAGAAAATAACTAAGAGTACCAAGATCTTTAATAGCAAAATCATCCCGAAGCTACTAAAGAAGCATGTCTGTGGCCTTGACCGATGAACTGATGATAATAATGTCATCAACATATATAAGCACGTATATAGTGATGTCACCTTTATTGAAGATGAAAAGAGAAACACCAACCTTGGAGGGAGGGAACGAAACGAAGTGCTTGTAACTTCTCACTCAATCTAGAAAACTACGCTCGAGGCGCCTGTTTCAACCCATAAAGTAATTTATCCAACTTGCATAGATAATTTGGATACTTGGGATCTTCATACCCTGGTGGTTGTTTCATATACACATCCTCATGAAGAATGCCATGAAGAAATGCATTTTGTATGTCTATCTGTCATAAGTTCCATTCTCGAGATACCACTAGAGACAATAATACTCGTATAGTGTTAGGTTTCACCATCGAGCTGAATATCTCTTCATAATCTATACCATGATGCTGCTTGAACCCTTTTGCAACCAATCTGACCTTGTGTCGATCCACAGAACCATCATCTTTCCTCTTTAACTTAAACACTCATTTACAATCAACGATGTTTAACCCAACTTTAGGAGCCACCAAGTGCCATGTGTGATTCTATTGTAACGTAGCAAATTCAGTGGCCAGGGCTGTCACAGCCCCAACAATTAAAATGGATTAGTATGTATTTCACTAGCTTGCATCATTAAATTCAAATCATTTAATAACTTATTGCACTTGGAAAATCTGTTAAAAACATGAACCTACCTTTCAAATTTGAAATTCAATTCAAATCAGTGATAAAAAGTTGTGATCGTCATCTGGAACCAATTTATTCAAATACTAAATTAATTATCATGAATTAATATATTTTTTCCAAAATTTTTGGGACTAGTTTGAACCTCATTAAAATTCAAACAACATTTATAGACATACCACATGTTTGAATTTAAATATCACAGAATATACATTGAACAGTAGGGTTTCATAATTTTTATGGGAACTACATTTTCCCAGGAATCCCCACAAATTATTTCGTGATTTTAGGGAATTTATTTCTAATTATAAACCCCGGTCAAAGTTGCTAGACAGACTTTAAATTCCAGTCAAACTGGAAACCCTAAACCTCGATACTATTCCTCGGCCCGAGTCAATTTGGCTTGGTTCAAGAACCACCTAAACGCACCACTGCGAGCCATCCGATAGAAGCTCAACGCTCCGGATCACTTACCGCTTCCCCGCACTACTTACCTCTTTCAAATCCCAACCGTTCGATTCGGATCAGAGGATCCCTAGTGGGCCACGTTCCCGTCTTGCGTGAGCGAGAGCCGTGACCTGTGGGCCCGCTTGTCGATTTCGTCTTCCTCCTATCACCTCCGACTCGAGCTCCAACGCCACGCGTTCGAGTTTCCCTGTTTCGCCGTTGGGAGATTCTTACTCAGTGAATCCACCACTCCGGTGTGTTCCTCGCTAACACCGCCTCTGCTCGTTATCTCCCCATGCATAAGACCCTCGTAACCCTAGAATTCACTCACTCTTCCTCTCGGTGGTGAGGAAGGGAAGCTAGCTTGAGCTCATTTCTCTCGTAAGCTTCCACCTCCTCAGTACCTCGGTTCCTCCTTTGCATGCCTTGTCCATTTTGCTAATGCGAGCCTCTCGTTGCTTGTAGTTCTTGTTCACACATCGTGCTCTGCGGCTCTGGAGCACGCATGCGAGTGACATCCTCGTGCCATTTCTCACTTCCGGAGGTATGGTCCTCAACCCACCGCGTCATCTTACATGCCTTAGACCACTAATCTAAACCCTCAATCGATTTCTTGGATTCACGACGGGATCTCGGTGAATTGAAGATTTGACCATTTTCGGCCGTAGCCCAACCTCTTCATCTCCCACTTCATTTTGGTAAGCTATCTTTCAATTCCTTGCTCTTATAGCTTGACCTTGAGTTCCTGGAGCTGATCCAAGCACTCACTGGCCTTGGTTTTGCTCAGGGAATCCTCTCCTCGCGAAGCCGTGTTGCCCGCCTTCGTCTTCTCCGGCACCGACAAGCCTCCAGCCGACTTCCAGCTTCCTCAAGCCCTCTCCTAGCTCAGGTAGTTTCCTCATGCCCCTAGGAGCATAAGCATGTGTACATTTGCTCAGAACGCGTTCAAATCGGCGTAGCTCCTTTTGCAGTATTTAGTAGCGCCGCTCGCCGTCGGCTAGCCGCCGTTCTGGGCCGGCTCAGTCGTCGGGACTACTCCCATTAGGAGCGCCTTGCTATTCTCCATCTGTCCATGCTCTTGGTTCACGCCGCCGTGGCCGGGATCGCCGGCAAGCCGCCGGTGAAGCGCGCGGGGTAAAATCCCGTTGTCGTCGCCGATCGCCATCGTAGCAAATGATTACGAGTTAATGGCAATCATTAGTAATTAAACGTTGTCTTAAACCTCCTTACTCGCCGCTTACATGCGGGCCCCACCTACGAAAACAACACGTTGGTAAGCGATTGGAGCCACCGACGTGTGGGCCCAAAAATTTAAACACGTCGCGATGTATTGGCGCTCTTCCTTGCACTTGGATCGTTGTGGACCGTCCGATGCGATGTCGACGGTCCGATGGTGGCTTTCGAACTTCCGATTACGCTACGATCATGGGCGTCGGATCCGAATCACGATCTAGATTCGTTGAGACATTCGGACCGTCCTATTGCGCCGGCGTGGACCGTTGGATCTTGATCCAACGGCCGCGATCCTAGCTACGAGTGGTGCGTCGCTCGCGTGGCCGACCGCCCGCTGGTCGATGCTAGCACTCTAGATTCGTTGAGACATTCGACCGCTAGTCTTGCACGGCTCGCGCTAGTGCTGCACTCGGTGAGAAAAGTATAAACGCTTTATGAAATCCGAAATCGGTTAATTTACACACCGAGAAATTGTTTTAACTTCTAAAATGCATAACTATTTCTTAATAACTCCAAATCACATGAAACCATACGGAAAATTTCACTTTTAGTAGACTTTATATTAAAATTAGTTTCAAACTTGTCTCTGTAATAGAGAGTATTAATTGGAGATTGATCCATTAAAACCATTATTTGTACAATAGAAAAATGACTGATAACTTCAAAAATGCATAAGTAATTATTGGAAGCTCCAAAAACAGTGATACCACTTTTGGTAATTTTCATTTTCAATAAACTTAATTCTAAAAATGGTCTCCACATTACCTCTGTCACAGAAACTATTTTTGGGAGAATATACTCCTTAACTCCATTATTTGTATACTATAAAAGACAGATAACTTGGAAAATCAATAACTAAATCATAAGAACTCCAAATGGGACAAACTCAACTATTCTGAACTTGTATTAATATTACCTATTTACCTATGTAATCCTTTACCCCACCACTGTTCTACAAAATTTCACCTCATAATTAAATTACATAAATGACGGCTTATTGAAATCTGAAGTTCAAACCATTATAACTTTCACATGCTAAATCAAAATGAAATAATTCTTTCACCTAAAATCCTTTAAAATCATGACCTAACTACTGTAGAAAAACCATGCATTTTTGAGCATTTTGGTTTTTGAGTTGTTTTCTCGGTATTTATTTGATGTTATAATTATATAGATCCCGAGCATATTGACATCGACACTTACGCTACTGAGAGCGAGCAGCTACTGTACCAGCAAGGCAAGCATCATTTGAACTTTCTTTTGCATCATATTTGATCCCGCTTTGGTTAAGATAGTGCAATGATAATTGCTTGCATGCTATTTTGATTATGTCAATATCTTTGTGATGTGTAGTTTAGTTATGTCCTATGCTTGAGGTTAATCTTGAATTATGCCAACCCTATATGCTTAAGATAGGATGTGTGAATTGTGGATTATAGAATTGCTTAGCCATGCAAGTCTAGATCTGATGAGTTCGATCGTCGGAATAACCTGGCGGTTTTGGGATACACACAACCCTTACCTTATGTTTTACTTCAGATCTTTGTAGCTGTTTTATGAGTAAAACTTTGTCATTTTAAATGAGATTTGGTCGGACAAGTGTTGGTTAGTGATGGTGTCTTTGTGCGAGGTGGGTATGTGGAATGACTTGCGGACAATTGAGGACCGAACTTTGTGCGTCGTTAATTCAAGTACACTCGTCTTTGCCACACGCGTGTATGGGTGCCGTATGGTTAAGTAGGGGAGGTTTTATTGTGTTAAGTCCTTGGTGGTGTAAGGGGCATAGCGGCAGTGAAATCCTATGTTCTTTGAGGAGCCGATGTAATCCTTTATAGTGTGCAAGGGAGCACCAATTCTTTTGTTTTGATTGCGTCGGTATTTCCAATATAACTTGTGAGCCCCTAGCAAGTGCTATCGACGCTTGTACTAGGCAAGGAACCATCTCACAAGGGGACTTAGCTCAATAGGGCTTTCTTCTTTGAAAATGACTATATCTTGATTTACCGTGGCATACCATCGAAGTGTGCTATTTCGGGGCCTCTGGAGGCTTACGGGCTAATCAAGTCGTGTGGGTAAGTAGTACACACCGCAGGGTATAAATCTATTCGAATAGTCGTGTCCACGGTTATGGACAACCGCTTGAGTTCGGGAGTTACTATTGTTAGACTTTTAATTAAAATTGTGGTTGAACTTGGTATTCGTCATGAACGGGATGTTCATGTGTTTAGTACATCAAGGTGGGCTGCCACCTTGGTCTTTGTATGATTCAATTGTTTATTACTGAAATGCTTTACTACATGTTTTTACTTCTACTTCAAATCTGATTTTAAATGGGCACATGAAAAACTAGTATGTGTAGGATGTTAATGGTTGCGTCTTTTTCGCAAAACTAAACCAATATGAGCCATCCTTTGAATGACCCTTATGCATATCTATTTTATTTGTGTAAGACTTGCGAGTACACTTGTACTCAGCCAGATGCTTCTTTGGCCTTTTCGGTGAGGTAGGTTATGATTATGATGATCTCGCTAGTGTTGACTTGGCGACACTAATGAGTAGTGTGCTACCATTTAACTCCCATCGGTTGCCGATGGGTGATGGGCATACCACTGCTGGTCTTTGCTTTATCTATTTAATTTCCGCTACTTGATACTCTGTTTTAAATTTGGTCGGTCGTAGTTTGTAATAAATGTAGACCTTAACTATTATGCAAGATGTCTTTCATTCCTTGTTGTATGCGTTGTATGGATGTAATCAACGTTGGGCGAGGGTATGAGTATATTGGTCATTGATCTTGGGAGCCAATATATGTCATACTCGTTGTTGATGAATTCCCATTTAACTCACCAAGGGCGATGCTTGAATCGAGGAGAATCGACAATCATGTAACGCCGCAAGGGAGCGTGCGCATGATCGTTGAGGCTCGAGTGTTTCGCTAAGCCTCTCACTTGGATAGAGTTAAATGGAATTCATTTCCGAGACCCATAATTATGTCCCTAAGACCTTGTCTAATCTCGGTCTTATGGAGATAATTACAGGGGTCCCCACAAGGGCCTCCTTCCACGGAGGTTCTTGTACAACATCAAGAAAAGTCGATGGCTCAACTGATGATGACTCCACTTCAACAACAGTATATGCCACTGTTCCATCCGTGCGTTTCTTGGGACACCAAGTACCATGCTGTAGGCAAGTGCCATATTGATGCTACTGGGAAACGACCAGAGGATCAAACTCTGGTGGAATCTGTATACCATCTGTTGAGACAAAATCAAAGGAAACAATAGGATGCACATCTTGGGTTAGTTGATCATTTGAACTAGAAATGTTACTGCCTTGGTTTAGTGGTGCAGAAGAAGTTGGTACTGGATGAGATATCATTGGAAGGTATGTGTAGGAGGGATGCACTATTTTGGGCAGTGCAGAATCCTCAAGGTTTGAGAGAAAGGAAAGACTTCCTCATTGAAAATTGCATCTCGTGATATGTAGACACAGCCAGAGGAAACATCAAGACACTTGTACTCTTTATGATGGGAGCTATACCCTAGGAACACACATTCCTTGGACCTAAAGGAGAGTTTGTGATTGTTATATGGTCAAAAATGAGGCCAACAAGCACATCCAAAGACTTTGAGCATAGAATAATTTGGTTTAGCATTAAACAAGTGCTCAAGAGGGCTAGAGTTGTCTATAACACGGGTAGGTAACCTATTGATGAGGTATGTAGCAATTAGGAAAGCTTCATCCCAAAATTTTATAGGTATGGAAGACTGTGCAAGAAGTGCAAGACCAATCTCAACAATGTGTCCGTGTTTTATCTCAACTGAGTCGTTTTGTTGATGTGTGTAAGGACACAAAACCCTATGATCAATGCCAATCTTTTGGAAAAATTTGTGATGAAGTTTCTCATACTCTGCACCTTGTTATCAAGAATTCGTTCTACATGGTTTTGAAACTGTAAGAACACATTCTCAACATCATATTTGGCACAAAGCAAATAAATCCATGTAAATTTGTTGAAATCATTAATGAAACTCACATAATACTTGTATCCTCCTACAGATTGAGGTGCAGGACCCCATACATCAGAAAACACAAGTTCTAAAGGAGACATAGATGTATGAACTGAAGAGGAATAAGGTAACTGATGTTTCTTTGCACGCTGACATGCATCACGCACTAAAGGATGTGTGGGGCTAAGATGCGACAATTTATTTAGATGCAAAATATATTGAACTACTTGGGACGAAGGATGACCAAGACGAGCATGCCATTGCTCTTTGTTTATTTTCTGATTGAGCATGGCAATCTTGGATGACTTTATTGTGGATGACTTGATAGGATAGAGTCCGAGTCCTGACTCACATCTACTGCAAAGAATTCTTTTCTTCAATGTCTGATCCTTGACAACAAAATAGTCGGGTGGAATTCAAAGAAAACATTATTGTCACAGGTAAACTTATAGACAAATGAGGTTTTTAGAGATTTGAGGAACATGAAGAACATTCTTAAGGACAAGTGGTTTAGCAGTAGCATTAATAGAGCAACGACTAACATGTGAGATGTGCAAACCTGTTGCATTGCCGACTTGTGCTTGATCAACACTGTGGTATTTTTCATGCATAGTAAGTCGATCCAAATCACTTGTTATGTGATCTGTAGCTCCACTGTCCGTGTACCAATTTGGATCAATTTGGTATGAAGTCATCATTGTTGCCATAGGAGTTGAATGACCTTCTTATGCTTGATATGAGTGATCATATCGATGATAGCACTTGATCGCTGTGTGTCCAATTTTCCGCAGACTTGACAAGTTGGCCACAGTCCATGACCACGCTGACCAGAGTTGGTGTTACCTCCCCAGTTTTGATTGCCATGACCACGGCCTCGTCCCCTTCCTCCTTGGTTGTTGTTGAAGTTCCCTCGGCCTCCTTGATTTCGCCCTATGAAGTTGGCTAAGGAGCCCGAGCCGTCAAGTTGCAACTCAACGTTGTTTTGTTCTATCCTGAGTTCATAACTCAACAGATGAGCATAAACATCATCAAGAGTTAGCCCATCTAATCTGGTTGTGATGAATGTGACAAAAGCATCATAGTCTGATTCAAGACCTGCAAGAATATAAGATATAATCTCGTCTTGACGAAGCGGCATACCAACAACAGATAGAGTATCTGCTAGAGTTTTCATTTGCCGAAAGTACTCCGTGGCCGAGAGGTCCTTCTTCTTGAGATTCACAAGCTGCATACGTATCTGGACTACGCGAGCTTGCGATCCGGACATAAACATATGTTCAAGTGTTGTCCATGCTTCATATGACGTTGTCATGTTCATGACATGCACCAACATCTCCTGTCAGTGAGGAAAATATTCCGCTGAGCACCATCTGATCCTGATTATACCAGGTTAGAAACACTGGATTCAGGATCTGACTTGCTCCCGTATCGATGTCGTCGTGATCATCCTTGGCGGGCACTGGAGAGATCCATCTACGTAACCAATGAGCTGAGAGCTCCTGAGATACAGAAGGAATTGCGCATTCCACAGCAAGTAGTTCTCCTTGCCGAGCTTGATGTTGATGACATGGTCGATGGGGGGAAGAAGTAGCTAAGCCTGCTATAGATGCAGAGGAGATGGTAGATAGGTAGATGCAAAGGAGATGGTAGATAGGTAGGAGATGGTAGATAGGTAGTAGATAGGCCATGAAAAGATGTTTGCCGCAATGACCAATTGGTCATCTTGTGCTCTGTATTTATATTGTCGGATGACAAATAGTACTGTATGACAATAAGACTTTACAGAGAAGTTTACAGAGGAGATATGCGCTAACTAATCTCCGGATAGATTAAGAGTTTCAATCAATATACAGATATCCTCTACATATATCTCCGATAACAGTTTCAACCGAACACAACTAATACAACACGTCTTAACACACTACTAAGTTTGTCACCACTTCGTAAAGAAGACGAAGCCCAAACAATCGACGCCCATCAAGTCATCGCACAATAAAACCTCACGCTTGCACCTCTTGCCTCGCTACCGGCTGCCGTTCCCCCCTGTGGTGAAGCTGCACTGCCAAGAGCGATGATGAGCTCAACAAACACAGGTAGAATTGTGGTCATTCTTCAAGTAATCAGAGCATGTCTCAGCACAATTTTGCCTCTGCCCATCAGTTAAATTTGAAATGACGCACGGTTTGCGTAACTTGCAGGAACTAATTTCACAACACATGATCAGTACGGGGGTACGCAATTATACGATTTCATAATACAATTCAGTAAACAATACAAATCCAACACAACATGACGTACTATGACGTGACGCCGCTCCCGCAGCTACAAAGCTCCCGGACATCCGCGACTTGAGTTTCAATCAGCTCATTCCTCGGGCTATTTCGACTGATAGTTCATGCCTGAGATGGCAGGTTCAACTCAACTAGCACACAATACGTTGAAGCATTAACTGTTTTGTAAGGCCAATCTGAGCACACATTGGTACATTCAAACAGTGGTTTGTCACATACATGATGTTAGACATCTATACAATGTTGAAATTGGCATTTATTATCCATTATAATGCACAGATCGAAAGTCCAGGTAATATGTACACCTTTACGGTGTTCAACGGGCAAGTTTTGAATTTAGCAGAATCTAGGAGGCAAACATCATTCTGAAATAGAAGAAGATTTGCTACAACTTGGACGATCTGACTTGGGCAATGAGTTCTCTTCTCAAAATCTTTCCTGAAGCTGACTTTGGCACACTGTCCACAAAGGTAACCCTCCTCAACCATTTGTAGTACGTGACCTATGATGTAAGTTCAAAGTTAGAATTGCATTAGCAGGGGTAGTATGCAGTTCATGGAAATCACAAAATATTGTCCATTCAGGGATTACAAATGTTCCATGCTAGTAACAGTGTTTGGCCACAAAACTATTCTGCTTGCTATTTAGTTTTTGGAGTTTAAGGTATAGGTACTGTCTAAGGTGGGTGGATCTCTATGTACTTACTGATTTTCCCTCTTTGATTGACATTGGTATATGGATGAGCTTTACTCAAATTCTTCTCATGCTAGTAAAAGAGTAATGCTAGTCGATGGTCACAATTTAGTAAGGTTACAAATCAGCCTCACCTGCTTTTCAATAAATTTCTGGACATCAATTTCAGTCAGTGAACTGTCAGGTGACCGCACAACATAGGCAATAGGAACTTCCCCAGCTTCAGCATCAGGAAACCTTGGAAACAAGTAGGGTTCCACATTAAGAGATAAGGCACAGAAGAAAAAAGTCCAAAACAAGAAGGTTGCAACAAGTCATACTCCTAAGCAGCTAGAATAATTTAAATTTTAGGTGGTTCAACTTACGGGATAACAACAGCATCGAGAATCTCTGTATGAGAAAGAAGTAATCCTTCAAGCTCAGCAGGTGCAATCTACCAGTGAAAGAAATAAAAATTAGAGATTTCCCTAAAGAGGACAAAGTATGATATAAGATCAAGCAAGACAGTAGTATGATATAAGCTCAAGCAAGACAGTACAAGCATCAGGATGGGTTCCTATCTTGATTGTTAGATTGGATACTAAAACAGCAAGATTCTCATTTAGACAATTAAAAAAATTCCCATGCTTAAAATAAATAGGCTTTTTGGTAAAATTTCAGTGAAACTGTAAGCTCAGTAGGGCATCTGTCAGCACAGTCAAGAAAAAAAAAGGTTTCCATAAATAAAAAAAGAGAGAAGTCATGGTATGCTCAAGACAAATTGTTAACATATATGATGAGTAATGTCACAAAAAAATGTCAATAAGCCACAATAATTCTAGGTGTGCTATCAACTTATCTACCGATAGAAATATCCTTGTGGTGAACTCTGAATTGATCCTATATGTACATAATCTTTGGCACTGCTTACAACAAACATCACGTCAGTGCGATGTTTGGCTACAAAATGTACAAACTTAAATAGTAAAAAGGGCTCTGATGAAGCTAACATAAGTAGTAGAGGGGCTGGTTAGAACTTCTAACCAGCCCCTCTAATAGAACCTTCTTTGGGCAAGCGCCGCTCACTTACAAGATTCTAGCAAACACTTGCAAAAAATTAAAAGGTATTTGCAAAAAATGTCAAATGCATTACCTGGAAACCTTTGTACTTAATTAGCTCTTTAAGTCTATCAACAACAAAAAGCTGGCCTCCTATGTCGAAGTATCCAAGATCACCAGTATGCAACCACCCTTGCTTAATTGTAAATTCAGTAGCTTGCACATTGTTGAAATACCCTATAAATAATCCACTCGAATAAGTAAGGAAAAGTTTTGGCCCTATTCTCCCTCCAGGACTGAATACATTGAAAAAGTTTTGGGCCTACTGTCAGTCAAATTCAATAGCTTGCACATCTTTGAAATACCCTATAAAAATTCACTCGAATAATTAAGGAAAAGTTTGGACCTACTATCCCTCCAGGACAGAATACGTTGAAAAAGTTTTAGGTCTACTGTCAGTGAAAAACAGTGAATACATACAAAGCTGATAGCTCCATGACATGAAGCTCTTGTAGGTGGAACATTTTCATATAAATAGTGGCTTCTTGATAATCGCTAGGCCTTGATAAATTGTGCATTTTCAATAAACAAGTGAAAGCAAAAACACTTGATAAATTGTGCATTTTCAATAAACAAGTGAAAGCAAAAACAATAACATCAATTGCTACAGTTCCATTGTAATATCAATAGATTGAGCTTGGTATTGTTTAATAATTGATCAAGACAGGGAGGAAGAATAACAACAAAATGCCCACGATTTAAATTTTACCTTGCATTATGTTTGGTCCCCGAATACAAATTTCTCCTAGTTGATTCGGTGGCAGATGTTTTAGAGTCTCTACATCGACAATCTTTGCTTCAACTCCAGTGACAAGTGTTCCGGTTGACCCAAATTGACGAACCTGTCCCGTTTTTGGGTATTCGAGCGATATGATCCCACAAGTCTCAGTCATACCATAACCCTGCCAGAGGAGCACAACACACCATACAACTTGAGATATGATCATATGAACTACTTAAGCTTACCTGTTGAGTTTACAGTTAGCACTGTGAGAGAAAAGAATGACACAATACTACATGTTCCCATAAGGAGTGCTGTGCAGCAAACCTCTGAAAAACTTCAGTATAATTAGCGTGTAGGTTAATACAACTATGTCAAGAAAATGGCCTTAGCTGTTAAACTGTCATTGCAATTTGAAGATAAACTAGTCTTGACTGCGGACCAGACGTCTTGTCTTTAAGGAGAGCACATTTTTCTATTCCTAGATGTTATTTTCTTGTTGGCATGAGGACCACATCAGATTGACAATAGCATATATCTCTACTACTTAAAAATTAAAGTTGGTGGTTGGCCACTCCCGGTCGACCAAAACCGCACGAAGGAGTGCAGAGTGCGGTTTTTGCTCGACTGGGAGTGGGCAACCGAGCTTACGGAGAAAGGACCATCAGATCCAACGGCTTACGTCATACGAAGGAGAGGGGACAACCATCACCTCCAATTTTTAAGTAGTAGAGATTTTAAGTTCCAGTTAGTAAAATTTTTGGCCAATCTATATGCTTCAATGAAATGATTTGAAAATTCGATGATTGTACACTCAAGCAAATAATATGCTTCAGTCATGGTTAGTGCGCACTGCACATAACTTTTTGATGCAAATGATGAGTTTCGTTGCAACACACGGACACTTGGCTAGTAATATACCAAATAGATCCTTCTTATAAAAAAGAGGAGGGGGGGGGGCAGATCTGATAGAACTATACGATTGCAAAGGCACCAGGGCTACTAAGTACTAACATAAGTGACAAAACACATAGCTGACTTAGGCATTAAACGATGTGCTTCCATGGTATTTGGAAATTGGAACAGCACACAGTTATTGCAAACTGACGTCCACTAACCTCAACAATTAAGCAAAAAATGTACACCTAATGCCTGCCCGCTTCAAGATTCGGGAATAATGCAAGTAAATCCAAGAAAAGTTTGACTATCTTGTGCCTTGATCAAGTTGTATTTGCAGGACAAAATATTCTAATCTCCCATATCCAGATGTCACTTTCCAGTTTCAATCAGCAAAATCAAGCCAAAAAGCCATTATCATATTTGGTATATTCCTCATCATTATAATGTCCTCATAGAACCAAATATCAACAAAGATTCAAACTTTGTCTCCTAATTCAACTTTTAAGCAAAAAGACAACAAAACAAAGATAGTCCCCAAAAAGGCACAACCAAAAAAGGGTGAAAAGTTTGTGGTCCCTCCAAACACAAACAGATCTCATTATCTCCTTTTGAAACAGTACAGCAAGTACTACTATCACTACAGCTAACTCCAACGATTCATCAGCATAGTATGAAAATAAAAACAGCACAAATTGCAAATGCTCAATTACCTGAGCAATATCGGAGTCCGGGAAGTTCTTGGCCACCACCTCCATCACGTCCTTGCCGAGCGGGGCGGCACCGGAGGCGATGAACTTGAGAGAGCTGAGGTCGTACTTCCCGGCCCTCCCGTGCTTGGCGAGCGCGATCATGACCGGCGGCACGCAGAAGAGGTGCGTTACGCGGTGACGCTGCACGGTGTCCATCACGGAGTCCATGTCGAACCGCGACATGACCACGATGGCGTTGCCGCGCTGCAGCTGCCCGAAGGTGATGACGGACAGGCCGAAGATGTGGAACATGGGCAGGAAGCAGAGGAACACGTTCGGCCCCTCCCCGCGCTCGTCCTGGTCCGACGTCACCATGGTCGCCGCCGCGATGAAGTTGCGGTGTGTCAGGATGACGCCCTTGCTCGCCCCCGTCGTGCCCGACGAGTACAGCAGCGCGGCCGTGTCGCTCTGCTTGGTCGGCGGTCGGCAGTATCCTGCTCCTTGAACGCCGGCGATGAGGTCGGAGTAGCGTGTGATGTTGGCGTCTGAAGGTACGGAGGCGGCGGCGGTCGCATCATCGTCGAGGAGGATGACGGGGAGGCGGAGTTCGGCGATCTTGGGCAGGAGCTCTGGGACGGTGATGACGAGCTTGGCGTGGGCGTCGGAAACCTGCTTGGCAATCTCCCGCAGGGTGTATAGCGGGTTGGCGGTGGTGGCGACAGCGCCGAGGGCGGTGGTGGCGAAGAAGCAGACGGGGTAGAGGACGCAGTTGGGCGCGACGAGGAGGACGGTGTCGCCGGGGCGGACTCCCGCGCGGGAGGAGAGCGCGATGGCGGTGGTGAGGACGGCGGCGCGGAGGCCGGCGAAGGTGAGGGCGCGGCCGGATGCCGCGTCAACCAGCGCGAGCGCGGAGGGGCAGGCGTCCGCGCGGCGGAAGAGGAGGTCGGTGAGGGAGAGGCCCGGGTCGGACGCGATGGGCGCGGCCGAGCGCAAGGAGCGGTACACGCCGTCCGCGCCGTAGCCGGCGGCCGGCACCGCGTCGCTCGCCATGGCCTCTCGCTCTGCTTGCTTGTTTCTGGCTTCGGCTCGGCTGATGCGTCCAAAAACCAAATCGGTGGGAGAGTTGTGAGCTCCGCTTGGTATCCTTTTGGCTGATGCACAGTCTAAAAATCTGACAATTTTTACGTAGTCAGACAATACTAGTGATACGATCGTTTGATTGAAAGTATATAAATGAGACTAATAGATGAAATCAAGGACAATTGATTGAATACAGGAACTATGGATCGAGTGGCTGGGAACTAAACAGTCATTCTTGGTAGCCTGGTCCTGAGCGCTCGCCCTATCAGCAACCAAAAAAGGTCCCGGCAAGCTCTTGGTTTAGTCCCGACCAGGCAACAACGCTCTAAGGCAGCAGGCAAACACGCCCTAGCCTGGCTAAAAAGACAACCAGGCTAGGCTAAGCCAGGCTCTTGGATACAAGGTGAGTTGTTTGGTTGCTGGTTGTGCATCTATAACGATGTTGTTTGGTTGGTTACATTAGATATACATGATGTATGGTGTGAAGGTGGGAAGTGTTGTTAGCAAAGCTTCTAATTGTTTTTAATAGCCTAATAGCAATTACTTATCTTATTAATCCTTAATCCACTTTAATATACACTAATACCACTTAATATGCACTAATCACCTCCAAATCACATAATTAGTTGGGCCTGAGGGAAGCTCAATTTCTGAGCATCCAACTAGCCTAACTATAGAGAGAATCTTGCATCCTACGAGCCTAGCCGCTTTTTTTCATGCAGCAACCAAACAAACATCGCAAAAAAGATTATGCATCCCACGAAGCCGGTCCCCAAGACACCTAGACAACAACCAAACACGAAAACGAAGCATTTGTTCTACTGTACAGTCTGTACACGTGCCTCTTTTTTTTCCAATCAAACACAGTACGATCCGATTCGCACACAGCTACACAGGTCAGATGAAAATCAGACATGATCCTGTGTGTTAGTATATCCACAGAAGTAACTTACTTATATCTAACAATTAGGCAATAACAATAGCGGTATATATACCTTATGCAACGCAACAAACCATAGTTAATATATGCTTGATTAACATCAAATTTGAGCGTACGGTCTGATTGAAGTTGAAGGAAATACGGATGGACAGTACAAACATAAATGTCTTGTCTGTACTGAATCCTGAATCCTACCGAGTTTTGCAAGGCTAATTTAGATGACTCGCATCTAAGTTTACACCTCTGCGCGCGGCCGTACTGAAGTGCATCACAGCACAACCGCGTGCAGATCGTCGGTAGGCACGGATAAGCGCGCGCAAGTTGCGTGTGATCGAGCAAGACAAATGGCTGACGGCACGAGTGCTCCGATCGCGTCCACGGTCCACGGAGATGGGTGGATGGGAGAGGTATTCCTCCTCTACACGCCTACACCTCGTCGAGAGAAGCACGTGCTTTGACTTCAAGGACAGTTTCTCCTCCCTACATTAGCAAGCACGGCCAAATGCACATCACAGAAATAGAGGATTTTTTTTCTTCCCTTCTCCCTCCGTGTTAACGCATTGTCACAGATCTGATAGCATGTTGTATTTACCCATTTTGATGAGTAGTGCTGCATTATTTATCGCCATTGTTGCCACTAGGACGTCCAAAGATTAATCAATCACCATATCCGATGATCAGTGATGTGTGCCGATGGTTAGTGGGTGCACATGTGCGGGCTTATGAACTGGCTTGACAAAACTATTCTGGAAACTAATATTAACCTCATGTGCGCCGAGATCGCCAGATCGGCCACGCTGATTTCATTCGGAGCCAAATATGCGGAAGAGGAGGTATGATCAGTGCGGTTTTTTAAAATAATATTATTTCAATTAAAAATTACAAAATTAAATAGTAAAAAAATATAGCATATCGTCATATGAAATGGCCACAGGAAGCCAATCGCCATTGCAACAGTGGTGAAACATTATTTTTGCCATTTGAATTGGTGATACGAGCCTTTTTCAAAATTAATTTTTATTTGTAATATTGGTAATATCTGTTAATGTCGGTAATATCTGTTAGTGTCGGCGCAACCGATAATTTTGAAAAGATAAAGAAATATGAAGTAGAGAACAATTTAGAAGTTTTGATGTGACCAAATATATGAATGAGAAATCTGACAGGCGAGTCCTCTCCTCTTGGTTGAGGGTAGCTGAGATTGGGAAGTAATACGGTTATTTGTTAGTGTCTGGACTCTGGACTATTGGTGATCAAGTCTGTACACGTGGCTTATGAACGATTGAATCTGAGTTGATTAATATGCACGGGAGTGATCAAGTCCGTACATGTGGAGACTATAGGTTTGAGACAATGCACAATTCACAATTGCTGACACAATGTGTGCAGCCAAATAGAGTGAAGGAGTATATACAGCGTGGAATGGATTATTTGTTAATGTCTGGACTATGGACTATTAGAAGAAGTCCCACTGCCAATAGATCTTCTCGACGATACCGCCACCGCTCCGCACTGCGACATGGAGGGTCTCTGATGCCGGAGGAACACCCCACAACAGTGGTACCGCAACAGACATAGTCAACTTCTCCTGAAGGCCGTCATTGCTTGCCTTCTCTGCAGTGACAACCTGCAAAATTGATGCCCTTTACAAACTAATGATAAACATGCGTTCACCTCCATGTTACACTCGCCATGGTCTAATGTTCAAATGATGACGTGCGGCCTGTGATCATGCAGAAATGCTTTCGCAGCCTTAGTTCAGAAACTACTACTACTAAGCTGATTTGAAGAATTAAGTCAAGGCGGGTCTTCAACCGAGGAGTAAATACACAGTACATGCTGCTGCTGTGTTGCATACTTAAAATTTGCCATGAGGTTATAGAACATTACAACTCTGAGCCGATTGCTTCAGCTTATGCAGATGAGATATGGCCTTTGATTTGATTTTAACATGCAGCAGAACTTGTATTGGCCACCCAATAAATAAAGCATGGCAATGACATCACAGTTTGTTAAAACCAAACAGAATTTAAGGCATTTGGTTCATATGGACACCAACCATTGGGAATACAGCATTATGTGGAAAGTTTGTTCAGTTCACTGTTAAACCTACCACACAGTTTTTTTAGCTCACTATTTAGCTGTCAACAATTCCTCTAAAAAATGTGAACAACTAAAATTTCAGAAACCAAGTGTCTTGGCAAGATCACTTTTACCTCCAAAAAATTATTGCATGTTTAGCATTTTTTTTAGAGGAGCCTGTTTAGCATTTCTAGTCAACTTTTTATTCTCCTTGATTAAACTTGATGTGGGGTCTATTTGCTCTCTAACTATAATTTAACTGCACCTGGTGTTGCATGCTTGTTTCTTGGGCATTTCTGTTTGTTTCCCAATCTACTTGAGTATAGTACTAATCAGGGAAAACTTTAACCGTATTTCTTGGCCAGTCCCGAGTTTTTTTTTCAATACCTGGTTTTTGGCACAAAAGTACCCCCCCCCCCTCCAAATTGATCATTTAATCCCCATTTTCAATGCATTGTACTCCTTGTTAGTTGCTACATCTTATGCAAAACAACGTTGGTCGGTTGGTGAATGTTTTTGAAAAAAAAAACAAGAAATTCAAGAACCCGCCAAGATTTTCCGAGAATTTCTGAGAATTTTTTCTCATCCGGCAAGATTGCAATCCCTGATACTAATTACTAACACACCACACCACACCATTGTCCATGTGTATTTGTTTTTTCTCGAAAAAGAAGGAAAATAATTTGCCACCATTTATTTTATCGGTACATTAGATCAAGGCATGCAAAGCAGTTGTCAGATTGAGGATATAAAATTGTACAACAATTCAAACACTTCATTGCACAAGTATCAAAACATGAAAAACGCTAAGATTATAAAGATTAGATCCTCACACATATATAATTCTCCAAGTAATACAACATACCTCACCACCATGCTCCAATACCGTGTCTTCCACCACATCACTTAGCATTTCAATAGACCGACAAAAGCCAAAGATGCATAATCTTCTACCCATGTCTAGGCCCTGAGATAGCAAATAATATTACCAAAAGGAAACGAGAACATGATAAGCAAATAAGCAGTAAGAAATATTTACATTTGTTGCTGCTATGTTAAATAGTGCACCAAGGCAAAGACTTTGATTTGGATCCATGTATGAGCTCTCCTGAAACCGGTGAATTATTTGTGCGCCTTTCGCTTTTCGTTGCCTCGTCTGGCCAAAATAACACACAGGAAAACTGAGAACAGATAAAATTGGCAATACTGATGAGGACATAAAAAACCTAGCAGCTTTAGCAAGTATCTATGGAAAATCATAATATATGAAAAAAAGCTTGACTTAATATTCCCAAGAATACAAGAAATTTTCAATTTCTCATCTCAAATGCCATTCACTCATTCAGTATACCAGTATGATGTGCTCCAAACTAGCACAATGGGCGCAATGCCATGTGGTACAAAGTACACCATCTATCATATTTATAACAGGCAGCTTGATATGAATAGAGTTCTTGTAAGGGTTCGCATTTAACTGAGTTTCACACTTGTTACCAGCACATGAATCTCTTGTACAACTGGTTTTTTCAGGTGGATCTAACAGCATGAGGTCAACTGTCAAACAGCATGAGTGCACTAAGATGGTAATCTTAGATGTTCATAATCACTACATGCCTTAAAGTTTATGCAAATAAGATACATACAGTACTGTATGGTGAATCGGTGATGGGTTGGCGGCTACTGCAGGAGATATCAATGCGGTGCTATAAGATGTATATAGTACTGCTTCCCAAGGTTTTATTTCCGTTTAGTATGTATCTATTACATCCACAATAAAAAAATCACAGCATATATCCAGATGTTACATAAGATAGGGGTGTGAAACAACTAAACATGGAAAGAGTTGACAATTCATAGCTGAACATTTGGTACTGGTCTGAGTGCTAAAATAAAAGTTGTCAGCACCATTCCCTGTTTGATATACACTTTCTGGTATTTGTAGATAGTCTGATTACCCATTCATGTCTATGGTTAAACTAAATAATTTTTGTCCCTGTCACATAGTAAGCAAAAATAATTAGTTTACATGACGCTACATTATCCTTCAAGCCAGAAAATTAGTATACTACAATCATCTACCGATCAATGAACAACAGTGTTCAAAATATCTATAAAACCACATCCTGAATTGAAGACCCATTTACTAACAGGAACCAACGTATTGCTGTTTAGTATGATGCACAAAGCTTTATTTTCCAAAACTCAAATGCTAAGAATTAAGAGATCTATATATAACGTAGTGCATACCATTATTGAACCAGCTCAAAAAGAACAGTTAATGGGACATGTCCAGCTTGAAAGATTTGGTACCTCGGAGGCAGTAATTCGACGAGGAATCAGGGAGCCTCCTATTTGTATAAGCCCATCAGAAGTGAACAGTGTGACTCTATCTTCTGGCACCCACTGAATGTCTGCTATGACACACAGATTGAACCCATAAGGCCGCCTGATAAATGTAATAAAAAAAAAACTCTTACGAAATGGAACTAAAATTTGTACAACGATGAACACATCAACCTATCTTGTAAGTTTTAACCACCTCAAAGGCTCACACAGCACAAAATAGCATTTGGGACATCAATCATTACTAATCCACAGCATGTTGTGCTACTAAAACACAGCATGCTGTGCAACACGTCGATGCAAAAATCTAGCACAAGTAAATTCGACGCATTGCTCGCCATCGAAGCATTCGAATACCAACAGGAACGATCGGGAAGTGCGGGTTGGAGTTTACCGAGCCCAGTGGTGAGATCCAAGGACTGATCCCAGGGGTAGGGCCCGTACGGATCCTCGGCATCGTCCTTCCTCTCTCGGGCTCGCAATCGTTGAAGCGACCGCGATCCAAAGGGGCAGCGGTGCGGGGATCGGGACCTGGCGTGGAGAGGGGAGGACAGGGGCCTCCTGGACGCCAACGAGCGGGGGAGGGAGGGGGAGGAGGCGGTGGAGAGGGCAGCGGAATCCGCCATGGAAATGTGGTGGGTGGGTGGGTGGGGGGCGGCGAGGAGATGCGGCAGCGCACGGAATCGCGGAAGAGAGAGAGAAAAAAAAAAGTGGATTTTATGGGGGCGGTGGCGCGCTTGTTTTTTCCTGTGGTGGCCGTGGATTCCTAGCGGTGGACTTCGTTTTGGCCGGTACTTTGCTTGGTCCCGTCCCGTGTGGTTCATGGCCACAACCCACAAGAGGAGGATGTTGGATCTGGGCCGTTGGCTGCGTTCGTCTTCCAAAGATAGAGGGACCAGATTAGCCCGAACCAGACGAGGGTATTTTATCCTGTCTTGGTGTTGCTAATAAGGGTGGGCATTTGGTTTCTTCTGTTTGATCGGTTAAAAATTATTTTGGTTTTTGAAAGATAGCCATCGAATTAACCAAACTAAAAAAAACAAACCGATAATTTGGTTTGGAAATTCAGTATACTGAAATACACAACACGACTAGAAATCCAACACATTCAAGTCATCAAGTGATTGAACACAAATACACAATCTTACCTAATTTGGGGTAGCAACCGAGTGACTGCTCGGTGGCTTGGTGGTCGGTGGGCAGTGGCCGAGGGGAACCTGCTAGCTATTGCAGAAGTATCCCGTGGTCAGAGCGACTCGACGACGGCAGACCAACAGCGGCGGTGGCGCTGCTACTGGTGGCGGAGATGACCAAAAAAGCGACGAGCTTTGGCGGTCTCAAGCGAGCAGTAGCACACTGAAGAGAGCGTGAGCCGATGACCAAATTTGTGGCGGTCGCTGACCTAGACAACACGATGGCGACGAACAACAAGCAGCGGCGGTGCTACAACATGTCACCTGTGCAGGCAAAGGAAAGAAGAAAATGAGCAGGGATTACTATAATGGAATGGCCTGACCCTGTGGAATTGGGGGTTGAGGATGCGAGTGGTAGGAGACAAGTCGACAATTCACTTCGGGCCTTCCATGCATGGGCTGGGTTGGGGTTAGTTTTTACATGGGCTAGGCTCGGCTGGAGTATGCACTATTGAACAAATCAGCTTTTCAGCCTATTTGGTTTCTGACGAACGGAAACTGAGCAGATGATCGAACACCGAATAGCACGGGATTTTCTACCGAGCCGATTAGGGCATGTACAATAGGGTGACATCAATCGTCTATAATACTTACCACGTAAGATTTTTGTGATATGGATGAGAGAGAAGGAGGAGAGAGGTAGAAGCCGTCTGACATGCAACCGACGGTCTATAAGGTCCTTATAGACATCACTTTTGTTGTTGTATCTATGTCGTCTGTAACCCACATGTTTTATGGTCTTATTTTATGGATGACATATATAGACAACTTAAAGACAACCCATTATATGGATTGCGTTTAGTTCTGTCTATAGATGACATAGAAGGTACTACAGACAACCACTGTCTATACCACTGTACATGCTCTTACCGAAAACCAAATAAACCAAGATTTTCGGTTAACTCGGTTCGGTTTAGTTCGGTATTTCGGTTTTGGTGTAAAAATGCACACCCCTAGTCGCAAAGGACAAATTCACCTATCAAATCGTAAGATGACTTGGGGATCTCAAATAATAGATGGATATTCACCGATGGTTGGAAATGGATATTGTATAATGACAATTCGTATCTAAACAAGGGTCATTATACCAACACTCAATACTTGTACGGTTGTACCACTATATTTTTTCAACATGATATGTTTCGTCATTTTTTTTATGTTTTGGTAATGGTTATGAGATATTGCACTGACCTCCTATGTGTTGGGTGATAGATTTGTTGATGATGGGTGGTAGGCTAGATGGTAAATCAACAACAACTGGTTGGGGCTGGCGTTAGCTGTTATGGGTAAGGCAACAACGAACGTGGGACATCAGCGAGGAGACGTAAGGCACCCGCATAGTATCATATCTGGCACGGCTCGACTCGGGCACAACACAATCCGTTAGGCACAATTTATGCCTGTGAGGCACAGTAAGTGTCGGATTTTTTATTTTTTTCAGCCATTGGGTAGCTTAAAAATACAAAAAAAAAAACTTACAATATTTTCTATAAATAGGCAGCATGCCCCATCATTCAACCACCATCCAATCTTAACTCTCTTCTCTGAATTCTCTTGTGAAAATTTAGATCCCTTTTGTGATAAGTTGGCAAAATTTGAAATACTTATTAGGTACTTTTTAGGCAAGCTAAAGTGCTTAGCAATAATATAAAGTTCACTATAAATATCTGGCAAGCAAGTGAATCCATGGATAATTCTATCATCATATTACCTTTTGCAATGCTTGAAACTATCCTAGCTTTAAGAAACAGATCATGCTGCAAGCCTTAAAGCAACATTTTGTTTTAAGTTGTTTAAAACTGGCAAAAGAATTTTAGCCTGTGATCAATTAAGTTGGAAGTTGGAAGCATTTCTTACCTACTGATTCAGAGTTTGTTTGGAGTGGGAATAATTTCAGCTCCATGCAATCTTATCAGGGCACAAGAAAACCTCACTACCAGGGCAATATTACAGTATTTGTGTTTTACTATTCTGAGTGGCGTTACTATGTTATTGTTCAGTTCTTGCACATATGCTTGACTAAAGCAACTGTATTGTAATCATTGTGCATATACAAGTTTTTTTTAGATTCGTGCATATACAAGTATTAACGAGCACTAGATAGCTTGTCTTATTCATTATTGAGAGTCAGTAATTGGTACACTCAAGAGATCTATCATGTTCTTGAAATATTCGTTGTTACTGTTGTCACCATAGCTTATCCTCGTGTCGCCAAACTTGTAATTAGTGTAAATGTATAAATGAATATCTCTTATTCGAAAGATTTTGGTACTACATTGTGGTATTCTTTGTGATATCTGTGGCATGATATGTGGCACAGGCAAATGGCTCTATCAAGTATCAACAACATCAATATCACAGTATTAGTTTTCTCCCAAAACTGTAAATACCAAGAACTATGCGCATTTTATGTGCGAGGTAGGTGTATAGCTATTTGTTTGTCTACAAAGAGCAGTTTGGGTGGAATTGTATGCAGGTTATTGGAACTTCAAATGGTGCGAACCAAATGACATTTATTCTATTGTTTTTTCTTTGCGAAGCAGCTGATTTTTTATCCTTGTTCTTGATAGGTTTACGCATTGAAACGTATTCGAATAGGCAAGTTCAGGCTTCCATCAGATCTGGGGTAATGCACTTTAGCACATCAGTATATGTTTGACAGATACCATATACTATCTTTTTGGCAGCTTTTCGAAAGGTTCTTTCAGGTTATTTTTTGCATCTTTTAAATTAGGGTGAATTCCTTATATACCACTGGAAGTTTGTCCTATCCTTTATATGCCACTCATTGAATGTCAGTGACACAATCAGAGATTTTGCAAAATTCCAGTGACATATAAATAATTAATCCTTTAAATTATCAGGGGCAACATAACTGTGTTGGTGATGAGAATAAGAGCATTTTTCGAATTACTTTAATCCAGAAATATAGTAGATAAAACATGATGAATATTCTATCCACTTTCACAAAGCAAGTAAGCAAGAACACTATAGACATACTAATATCCAGAAGAACAGAAACTAGCATATCTATCACAGTGTTCAAGGTAACAACTAGTAATATTACTAACCAAGCCAATACATATGAAATAGACATACCCGGATCAAGTGGAAGGAGCAGCAGTAGTGGAAGAAGAAGCGGCAGCAGAGTCTTTGTGAGATCGTGCGTTTGTCATGGCGTAGTGGTAAGTAGTAAATGCGATGACGTCGTGGTAGTAGTCGTGCGGTTGTAGGCGTAGCGTAGAGTCGAATGGAGAGGAAGCGTGGCGATCGCGCGAACGCTCCCAAAAACCTTATTCGCCCTTGCTCGTGCAAGCCTTCAAGGACGAGGGTTCCGGAGGCCTGCTCTCCCGGTGCGACAGTACACGCGCCTCGTCGGGATGGAGATGCCGGGATGGAGATCGCCGGAGACAGCAACAAAACTGAAGAACTGTGATGTCTTTCGTGGAGAGCTCGGCTCGGCTCGGCTCGGCACGGCGAGGCGAGGCGAGCGAGCGCGCGCGTGTATTGGCTCTCTCCAATTCCACAAGAGGACTCCCACGTTCCACCTTATAAATTGGTGTAACTCCTTTAACTCTCCATATGGGACTAAAAAGGTTTAGCACATGCACATGGGCCTTTGGGATTTTCCAGGAATTAAATAGAATTAAAGTTGGGCCTAGCCCATATTAAATCCAACAGTTGGTGCAAATGACATGGTTGCAAAGCGATACACTCCATGGATAATATTTATCAGAAAAGTAAATATGAATACCCCGTAAAAAAAGATAAATATGAATAGACTTGCATAGTTGCATATCATAAAGGGATTATGTGTGTCAAATCTGGCATGACAAGGGCAAGATGCTCTGTTCCTGGAGCAGCTGGTATGCCAAGATCAGTCCAGTGGAGTTGGTTGACTCAGAGACAACTGGTATACCACCATTTAGAGGCATTAGTTTTAATTGTGCCCAAAAAGTAAAATTAATTTGACAATCAACAGGCACAAACTTTTTTATGTTCACAATAAGGTAGGAAAAAGAGCAGTGAACATTAACTCTTGTGTTGGATGTTACCTGTTCAGAATTAGGAAGTTTGTTGAACACGAACAAGCTGACATCAAGGCACTAGAAGGCAACAACTAGAGTGAACACCTGAGTTCATGGGTGCTGATTTCGACACTAATGCTGTTAAGTAGGTCGCCGTCAAAGAATGACAACGTTCCTTCTGATGTCAAGGCGAGAGCTACTCCGCCTGAAGGCCTGTGATTAGCTGTAGCGCTGAAGAATTCCCAGGATCCTACAAGACAATGGTGTTTGGTGGAGATGGAATATTGTCAGCTAGCAGAGTTGGTGATAGCGGCTACTCTATATATATCAGATTTATCTGTGTAAATGTAAATGCTTAACATTAACTGATGAGCAATATTTAGCCAAATTTCTTGCAACTTGTCTATTGAGCAGGAAATTCTTGATGTAGTGGTGCTACCACATCACAGGCTCACAGCTATCTTTTGATAATCCTTTCTTCATTTCTCCTTTTATGGGCTGTATTGATCATTCACTTTTCCTCCTTTTATTCTTCTCTCATCTCTCATGACCGCTGTACTACATTGCCTTGCCAACATGCATCTTTTGCGCTTGTTTGGATAGAGACGGATTAGACTGATAGAAAAGGATTTTAGTTCAAATTCCCTATTCATAGAAACATATTGGGTCATATCAGTGTTGCCGAACAAGTTAGGGTTTGAAACTCCTTCGATGTTTTCTTAAGAAGCAAAACCGAAGTGAGTTTTGTACACCTAACAAGAATCTAAGATGCAACTGTGTGGGCTGTGGTACAAGCGAAATGGGACAGAGAAAAGAACACCTCTCCCGAGAAGGGAAAGAAGCAAACAGAACACAAAGAAACGAGAGGCAGCTGGGATCGTTTGGGCCGCGAGTTGGGCCCTGGGTTAGTTGGCAACGAAAAAGATTAGTTTAAGCCGCCCCATCACCATGGACCATCGTCTCCGGCTCAGATCCGTCTCGCGGAGGGAGCACGACTGCACGAGCACGACCCACGACCCACGAGCAGGCGGCCGGTCCCTCTCATACGCAGGAGGCAACTCTTCTCTTCGTTTTCCCCTCACGCGTTCGCTCCGGAATCCCCGCCCCGCGCCGCCGCATGCGCTCCTCGCCGTCGACTCTCCGACCCCAACTGTGTTTGATGCCAAAGGAAGCCCCTCTGTAAGTTGTGTGATCCAGTCTTCTTCTTCTTCTTCAGTCATGCCGTCAGTGGTTGGTTGCTAGATCGCAAGGGCTCGAATCTGTGTGATTAGTCCAGGAATGTAGCGCTCCGCTGCTAGATCAGGCGCCAGCTTCGCGAATTTGCCGTCTCAAGTTACGGGTGGTTGCCTGATCTGACGTCCCGTTGGTTTGTTTCCCCTGAGCTGCCGGATCACGAATCTTTGTTTCCTGCGTTAGTTTTGTTGCCGCTTCCCAAACTGTAGCTTTTGGTGTTGTTCCATATGTTAGATTTGACACTGTATGTGTAGCTGCAAATTTAATAAACCAATTGTGTTTTGACTGTCTTTTCATCCTTCTGCTTTTGCTTGCTTGGCAGGACCTTGACAACTTGCAATGAATTTCCTCTACCGAACCGCGCAGCCTGTGGTGCCCGAGCTGCTACGGATTCCAGAGCAAGATCACCACAAGGATGCCTTACAAAAGCCAGCTACAACTCTGGAGGGTCTTATTGCTGACGATCCGTATCAGCCCTCTGTGTCCATTGAAGATGGAGCGAGTAATAATGGAGTTGGAGAGATTGGCAGGGATGCTGCATCTTTAGATTCAAAAAGTCCAGTTCTGCAGGGAAAGCATACCGATGTTTTGGATGACGAAGGATGGATTACAATTCCAAAAAGTTGGTGCCCTTTGACTTGCTTGTCTTTATTTTAATTACACTATAAATACATTAATGTCACAGTTCTCTTTGCAAATGTCACCACATCATTTATTAGTTCACAAAAAAAAAAATGATTGCCGTGCTGCCTCATCTTATCCTCGATCTGCATAAGTAGATTAGCTGAAGTCTTCATTGTGAACAAGAACTCGTTTTAATGTTAAAGAGTATCTATCCAAGAGATATATGCTAAATGTTTTAAACCCAAAGATTTGATTTCCTTTTGAAGTGCTATGGATAGCTTCCTCACACTTTTCAAAGAGTCATAATATGTTAATCCTCTTACATCTCCTGTCAGTAACATCTACAATTTGCTTGCACAGAGGAGCTTCCTGAAAATTGGAATGATATTTCAGACATGGTGCAGTTGCAGCCTTTGGACCGCTCTTTCCTTTTCCCTGGTAAATGCATTTTCCTTCTGATGTTACTTGTGAGGTCTGGCGCTATTGCATCTTGCTTGTACCTGTTTTCTGGAATCTGAATTGGTTCAGTTATCAGGCGAGCAGGTTCATATACTGGCGTGCCTGTCAGCTTCTAAGCAAGATATGCAGGTCATATCTCCATTTAGAATTGCTGCTGTGATGTCTAAGAATGGAAATTCTTTGCAACACTCCACAAATAAATCTAGTCCTGTCAGCGAAAATGGTGATGCTAATGGAACAGATGGAGAAAATGGTTCTCAGGGTGTTGAGGATAACATGCAGTGTGTTGAACTCAATGGCGAAATATCTCCTTCAAAGCAAGATATTTCAGAGACCGAATCTCTCCTTCGAATGGAAGATCACAAACAACAAATACAAAACATGTTGCAGAGGTTCAAAAAGTCTAATTTTTTTGTCCGAATCGCGGAGTCAGATGAACCTCTCTGGTCCAAGAAAAGAGGAGCTGCAACTAAGATGGCAGAGGAACAATCGTATTCAGATAGCCAGGGAAACAGTAAGGTCTCAAGGAGTAATGTTTACAATACAATTTCTGATAAAGGGATTTTCGATGGTAGCACATCTGGAGGAGTAGCTCGAGATACTGCAAGGTGCTATGCTCTGCAGAATGGAGACATCGTGGTATGTTTTGAAGGGTCCTTCTGTTTACTTGCTGGGTGACATTATACACTAGAATTTCTTGTAATGAATGACTACTGGAAGTTCATAGGCATTGCATAAATAATTGCATGTTAGATACTATAATCCTAGCTTCACCGGGCATCGACTTAACACCTGGAGACTAATCTCAAATCTGCTACATCATTGCATCAGTTTTAGCAGATGGACAACACTGACTAATACATCGTCTTTTAATACAAAATTTCTCTTCATTATGTGCCTTTATATCAGTCACAGTAGTAAGCAATGTCCTGATAATTGAGAGTTTTATCTCATTATCTTCAATGAAATCAGTTAATAAATTTTAAGCAAATCTATGTAAATCCTTTGCACAACTACTGTGGTTGGCTGAATACACTAATCATGTTTATTAGTTTCTTAAACAAGCATGTTTTTTTAATGGATAAAAATCTCTAGGAAGTTATTGGTGGTACTACTCAGTTAGGTTGCCCTCATGTGTTTTTGTTGTGTAATTCTGGGTGGCTTATGTGTATGCTGATTAATCACTCCTGTTCTCTGTTGGAAGGATGCAGGTTGTTTCGCAAGTGAATGTTGGTGTTAACAATATGGAAGATCCAATGCTTGAAGTTCTTCAATTTGAGAAGTGTACATCTAGCAATTATGTACCTGAGAATCTTGTCAATGGACTTTCTGGTAGTAATGAGGATCCGTGTCGGGAGCTGCTTAGCTGGTTGCTCCCTTTAGATCGCACACTTCCTCCTCGTTCCTTATCACCTCCTACTCTCAATCCCAGTGTGTCACACAAGCAATCTTATTCTGCTTCTGGGTCTCAGATATTTTCATTAAGTCACTTCAGAAGCTATTCCATGCCTTCAGCCTCCTCCGTTCAGCTTCCCAACATAAGACCACCACCAATATCTGAAAGTCAAGAATTTGTGCCTGAAAATCCTGCAAAAGCACCTGATATTATAAATGATGGGCAGCTTTCATTTAGAGGAGTTCCTTTGGAGCCTGAACGGTATTCTGTACGTTGTGGTCTAGAAGGTGTATATCTACCAGGGAAAAGATGGCGGAGAAAAGTTGAAATCATTCAACCAATTGAGGTTCATTCTTTTGCTGCAAAATGTACAGCGGACAATCTTCTGTGTGTTTTAATAAAGGTTCTATGAATATCCCAAACCATTCATGTATTTCTCATACTTTTTAAAGAAACTTTCAAACCTAATGCTTATATATATATATATATATGTATATATATTCAATTTTCAGAACATTGCTCCACAGAATGTGAAAGATATTGTTGTATTCATAGATGCAATTACTATTGTCTTTGAGGAGGCGTCCAAAGGAGGTGCTCCTATGTCACTACCAATTGCCAGTATTGAGGTCGGGCATGGTCACAGCTTACCAAACCTAGCACTCAGGTATTTGTAAACTTTCTCATTGATGCTGCCGAAGTTCTACACACCATAGTAGCTTTATATAAAGTTTAAGACTTTAAATACACCATGATTTCTGCAATAAGAAATTGATTCCCCTTTGGATTTACAAATCTAGCAGCTTGTACTTTTCTCCTTTTTAGCAAAAAGAAAGAAATAAATTCTTGCAACTTATGCTCTGGTATCACCGTTATTCATTTCCTCCAAAATTTTCAGTTTTGGCTTGAACAAGTTTGCTTCGTATGGCCTAGAGTACTGGTTTCTTGATTTTTCTATGCTGGACTGGGCCAAATTCCACATTTACCTGCTACTTTCACCAGATTCAATTTAGTTGTTTACGCTAGTAATATACATGGGATGATGTTGAGCATTACTTACTCTAAACACTGGAGCTTCTGTCGAAGCCTGAAAGTCATAGTTACCAGAAACGCGGTTCGTCCGAGTCGCGGTATGGGATTCGTGTTCGTAGTTCGCCACTTTTTCTTCCACTTTTTCTTCCAGTTTTCATTACGAACACGAACTCCGTACCCTAAACCGGTTCGGGTTCAATGAATCCGGTTCGCGATTCGCAGGGTTTTATAGCGAATCCAGTAACTATGTTGAAAGCCATCTGTCTTTAAGTATTACTTACTTCTTTCCAGGAGGGGCGAGGAACACTCTTTTATTCTCAAGCCAGCAACTATGTCCTCCAGGGATCGAAGGACCAACAGTGATGCACCTCTGGCATTGTCACTCATAAAGATGACTGGAGCTACCGCAAATGCTTCTGTGCCAAGGGTTAGCGAGTCCATTGTTGCTCTTACCGATCAGTATGCTGTGCTTGTATCGTATCGCTGCAATTACACAGGTAAAACTATTGGGAAAACAGAACAAGTACTTAGGAACAAGTATTGAGTTGACATTTCTAACTTCCAACCTTTTTACCCTCTGTAGAATCAAAACTTTTCTTCAAGCAGGCCACGAGCTGGCAACCTAGTGTAGCTAGTGATCTTATGATCTCTGTGTCATCTGAGCTGTCTTTACGAAATCCTACCCCGAGTGCTCGAGTTCCTCAACTCCCCGTGCAGGTTATTTTGGTGCTACTTACTATTGTTATGCAAATTCTCCCATGTCTCACTTTGATAATAATAATAATCTGTTGATGCCTTCCAGGTCTTAACCCTTGAAGCTACTAATATGACATTAGAAAACCTTACATTAACTGTTCTCGCTCCAGAAGCATCTGGTTCTTCTTCAGTTGTATCCTTGAACTCAGCTCCAACGACACCGAATAGTTCTTATGATAGTCTTAATGAGTCTGTGAGAAGATCTGGCTTGGGTAAACACGGAACTGGTTTTCGAAGATTGAATTCAGTCCTTGCTGGCTCTCCAAAAGAAAGTGACAATGGAGGAAATAGAATAAGTACTGCTGCAGGCTGTACTCATCTGTGGTTGCAGAGTGCAGTTCCTCTAGGGTATTGATCCTCACCTTTTTTCTTTCCTCAAGTCAGACCTCACAACTCAGCTATTGTATTTCAATATACTGAAGAACAACATTTGATGTGGTTAACAGGTGTGTTCCTGCACGCTCAAGCACCACTGTCAAACTTGAGCTACTTCCATTAACAGATGGGATCATTACACTGGATACACTGCAAATAACTATAAGGGAGAAAGGTAATTTCTTTATGAGAAGCAGGAGTACGAAAAAATTCCTCACTTAGCAGCCAGATATAGAGTGCCTATTCGAAGAAGAAAAAAATGTTTTTTCTGTATATTACCTGTCGCAGTGTAAATCTGGTTCACTGGATTGGTTAATCTCCCTCGTCAATAGTGAATGTAAAAGGAAGTTTTTAAGACTATAGTGGAATCAGACCACCAAACCTCTTAATTTCGTCTTTCCTGCTGTTTCATGTCATATATCTTTCCACTATAGGCCTTACATACATACCGGAGCACTCCTTGGAGATACACGCGTCTTCTTCTGGCATTTCAGCGGGAAGGTCATAGGACAGTATCAAGCAATTCATCACTCTTTTAGTGTGCTGTTGCTCATTTGTATCGGATGTTGGACATCGGAGCTCTTACGGCAGGATCTCGGAGCCAAATAACGCTATTTCTGCGCAGAAGGTTGGTCGCTGCCGTAAGTGGAGAAACGAGCACAATGCATTGTGTATCTATAGTTGGGTTCTCAAATCCATTCATACACGGATTGCTGAGCTATTGTTTGTCTATACAGGCTCAGCGAAAATCTGTTACGTTGTGTTGCATAGTTTTGAGTCCTTTTTGTGGTATTCACTGGTTAAGTGTCCATACGTTGCAACGGAAAATCACATTTGGATGATGTGTAGTGTTAAGTTTACTGACTTGAAGTAATTGAATTATGTGTTCGAAGGAGTTGTAATTTGCAAGCTGTGGCCTAAATGCTGATGCTTATGTACCGGAGTTTTCTCGTGCCCGCAGGTATAATTTTCACTTCTGCATCTTCTAGCATGGTTCTAAAAAATGAAAGAAATAGCTAAGGAATTAAGTGACAAGGAATAAACAATTCCATCGATGATTACATTAGCAATAAAATGGAATAAGTTATGTTTCAGGAATGTCAATAGGATAACAAAGCAAGAGGAACAAGATGATATAATATTTAATTTACCGCACTGCTCTACAATTTTTGCATTCAAGATTCAGCCATACTTACGTTTAGAAGAAAAAAAATGCCTCTGAAGAGCTTGGTACAAAAATGAAGCCTGCCTTTCAGCCATTCATGTTATCAAATGAATCGAAATTACAATTGAAACGGTTGAGAAAGAGATATGTGTTAGTATATGTTCTAAATTTGCAAATAGCATAAGGAGAATGTCTCATTACAAAATTGGAAATTTCGAATTGAATCCATTTTTCGTACATTAGTCAACAGTTGCTATTCAAACAGATGGTCATTGCAACTCTAAATACCATCCGAGCCTTGGTGATAGTGTTCTTCTCTCTCGAAGTTTCAAGTTCCTCGATTTCAGTTATCCTACCATCAAAGATGTGCTAAAAGACAGTAAATAAGTACAAACAACATATTTCTTAAGCTAACACCTTATATTTTCGAGTTAAGTCAAGCACAATAAATGATGACACACACACACACACACACACACACACACACACATATATATATATATATATATATATATATATATATATATATATATATATATATATATGAAAAATACTTTCTACTCTCGGAGTAGTTACTTCTACTTCTGATATACCACCTAAAAGAACTTGACATACTCCATTATCACTTTGGGTATACTCATATACTAATTATAAGACACTCCAATGTGAACCACACAAAAAATTTGCAAGAGAGTCCATAGTTTTTAGTATATTTTGTAAATATCTTTATATTCACACATAAAATGGAGTATGTTTATAAAATTGTACATACTACCCCTGAAAATGTGTAAATATCACCTATGTTGTCTTATATACTCGTATACTACACAGACATACTCTCGATTGTGCAAGATACTCCCTACGTTGTGAGATATGTGAGATACGGAATAAGGAGTAACTACTAGGAGTATTTAAAAATTTTATATATATATATATATATATATATATATATATATATATATATATATATATATATATAGGGCGTATCTAGTGCTAATGGGTAATTGAGTGCTAAGGTGCTAATGCTAATCTTAACCGTTGAATCTGCATCTTAACCGTTGGATGTGGAAGCATGCATGGTGTTTAATGAAGGTGCATTAATGAAGGAGCATTGGATGTGGGAGCATGCAAGGTGATTAAATGGTTTGGAGGTGAGAGACTGCATTAATCTTGGTTGTTCAATCCAAATCCAACGGCCAAGATTGTCATTACCACTTTAGCACTGAATTATCCATTAGCACTAGATACGTCCCTATATATATATATATATATATATATATATATATATATATATATATATATATATATATATATATTACGCTGTTCGTACTCAGAGTATGTACTCCCACTTTCAATATACCACTTAAACGAATATATTATACTTCTTTATCACTTTCAGTATACTTGAATACCAATTATAAGATACTTCAATGTGACTTGATCAGAAAATTTTTATTAGAACCCTTTATTTTTGCTATATACCCTTTTTCATACATAAAAGAAGTATATACACAGATTTTGGTATAAAAAATAGATTTTCATGAAATTTTTTATAGAACTCACTTTGGGGTATCTTATAATCATTATTGGAGTATACTCAAATTGATAAAGATGTCATCATACAATTTAAGTGGTATATGAGAGGTGGGAGTACATACTCCCAGGAGTACCATACCATTTATATATATATATATATATCATACCTCTGCTAAAAAACATCGTAAAAGGTAGGGAAGAACTGTGCATATATATTGTTCTCTAAAACATCGTAAAAAACATGTTATTTGATATACATACTTCTCTATGTTTTTTCTTCTTCTCCGTCTTCTTCTTCTCCGTCGTCTTCTTCTTTTTCTTCTTCTTTTGTGGGCATGTAAGCTCATTTAGATCATCTTTTTCCTGCAACAACATAATACAAAAACTAAAGAGTGACAATGGTGTACACTGAGCTATATTATTTTCATATTGTACAAAACTGGAAGACACTACACTAAATCCACTTAATCATGTACACGTGTATATCTGTCTGTTTCTGAATTATAGCCTATGTTTTATAGCTCTTTGTTTCTTCACACTGACAACCAAAAGTTTGCAGCGCATCCGTTGATTTATTTCATGGTTCAGTAAAAAGTTGAACTATAGACTACAGAGTTGGCTCGAAATTATTATCACAATCTATATCCAACTTGACAAACAAACAAAGAAAACTTCTAATGAAATCATGAGTTTGTTGTGTTTGATAAATTCAATCTATATCTTGTATGATAAATAGGAAAGTGTAATATGAGAATACTTTTCTGACTCATTCATAACAATAGTAATATTCTGATAATGATAATTAGGTGTTGAAGAAACTATAACATTTTGTGATGCATTTATAATTCTTAGCCCTATCATTTAAATTATTGTAGCTATCATTTAAATTATTGTAGCGTTTCTCAAACTTTACATCTATTACACTAATAACTGAAAAAAGTGAACTTTGCAAGTATGAGTAAAAATAGATGCCGCTTTCTCATCAACATGGGGCTGCATGCACTGAATAAAGGATCTATAGCTACACACATCTATTTTCAAACAAAATATGGAAGAGGAACAATACAACTTAATTTTGGACATCTAATTTCACCCCATATCTAATGCATTTGTCGCCACCAATATGCCCATAATAACGCCAAAATAATTAGGTACTTTTTCTAAGTTTATTTAGCTGACAAAAGCTCTCATATACTTACAATCTAAGTATTATACACATAATCGAAAACCAATCTAAGTATTATACACATAATCGAAAACCATCAGAGTTGGCCTCAGATAGGTTGATTAGATAGCAAGGCCCTGCAATGAAAATAAGGAGCGACTAATCTATAAAGATGCACCATTAATACTTATTAGCACAATGTAGGTAACTATGAGGTGTAACATCCCAGTTTTTCTGAACTTTAAAAATAAAAATAAAAATTTGGTTTTGTTGAATTTCTAAAGTTTAACTTGAAATTTTAGAAGTTAGAAGCAATTTAATATGAATTAATCAAACTTCAACTAATTCGCTTTGGTTTGTCTTGAGTTTATTGGAGTTCACTGGTACTCGGAATCCCCTTTCTATGTTCACTCCGTTTTCCCATTGCTCCTCCTCCTTAGGACCTCCTCCTCCTCAGGACCTCCTCCTTAGGATCTCCTCCTCCTCAGGACCTCCTCCTTAGGATCTCCTCCTCCTCAGGACCTCCTCCTTAGGACCTCCTCAGGACCCACTCCTCAGGACCTCCTCCTCCCGACCTCCCCCTTGGTTACGACCTCTCTCTTGGTCACGACCTCCCCCTTGGTCACGTCTACCCCCTTGGTCTCGACTAGTCCCTCTAACCCAGTTTTGACCAGCCCCACCCTGGCCATCTTCCACCTCCGCCGCTGTCGTGCTGCGTGCGCGTGCCACTCAGTCGATCTGCGACGCGCATGCCGCTCGGGTTAGTGCCGGTGTCGCGCGTGCCGCCGGTCGATGTCGCGGCGACGTTTACGCCTACTCACATGCCCCGTCGTGCGCATTAAATGCGCCTGTCACCGCCGCCTCTAGCACCTCCTAGCTCCCCTGTCATCCGCGTGCACCCTCTGAGCCGCCCCGCTATTGCCTTGTCCCCTCAGCTGCACATGCGCTCGTGCCTCCCTCTTTCTTGCGCACGCCAACGCCTGGCCTGCCAGCTTAGAGCTCCGCTCGTGCGCCCCGCTTGTTGATCTCTCTCTCCACCTCCTCGGCTGCTTTAATTAGAGCACCTATGAGCCATCGCCCTCTTCTTATTTTCTCCTCAACACTTTCTCTCTCTCTCTCTCTCTCTCTCTCTCTCTCTCTCTCTGTGTGTGTCCTAGAGAGTTTCCCTGTGCTCTGACCTCCCTCTCAGTCAAACCTCCTTCTGAGAGCCCGTTCTCCTCCATTCGAACTCCGATTCGAGTGATTCCTTCTTCTAAACTCCTCTAGTTTCTTTCTCTTATTGTTTGTGTTAATTTGATATTTATTGTGATTTTATTTGGAGTTATTTTATTTATTTGGCTTTGTTTGAACATGTAGATTCCGACGTTTCTGAGGAGTTCTTAGACCCGACGACCTCGACCGAAGCCTCCCAACTCTTCAACGAAGGCAAGTCGTAGACCTTTGATCATGTCATACCCAGTTTATAAAATTCTATTGTTTTATATCAACATGTATGGCTAGTTGTATAAAAATGGTTTGAGAAGTAATTAAGTGCTTACTCGACAGTATGACTCCTTGAATAATTGTGAATGACATGTTGACATGTTCCCTTGACACCATAGGTTGGGTATTCCTAGTTGGGCATTATTGCTATACCAACATGGGTGCGTATTATACTTAGTCCTGCTTTAGTTATGTGATGGTCTCTCGATCTCATGATTTATTGATGATGAACTTGACTAATGAAATATGGAATTGTGACGCGGCCACTGTTATTAAAAGTTATTATGCCGTGGTAAGGGCTGTCATTTGGTCGGGTTGAACAAAAAATGATTCCATACTCAGACGAATGATCGTGCAGTAAAGGAGTGCTGGAAGTACATTGGGATGAGGATGTTTCGCCTGAGTAGCCACTAAGGACTTAACCTTATGCTCCATTGATCTGGGCCTTACCATGCAATCATAAGTCCATTTATGAGGTGAATCTGGCTGAATAACTAGCAATGCTTTGATTCGGTTCTATTTTAGTGGAAGTGTGAACCTTGGGATTGACATTCACACTTGGCGCAAGAGGAGACCGGTCGACTGGGGTGTTGTTTTGTAAGGTTGGTGTTGGGAGTTGTGAAGCCAGTCGAAGGCAAAACCTTAGCGAACAGAACCGGGTCAAAACAGAGCTTCGTAAAGGCCTTATGATAATTTCTTAGTCGCACACCTCGGAAGTGTGTAAGCGATAGTATAAGATGATTATCTTTGTGGGTCAAGCTGTACAACCTCTCCAGAGCATATCACGTCCTGATCGTGGGAGTGGTCTAGGAAGTGAACGGGGGTTGTTTAGGACCTGTTTCAAAGAAACTGATTACTTATATATTAATCTTTCAATTTGTACTTTCAATCTACTTACTGCATTTTCAGTCTATACTGCTTTCTGCAAAATAACCATAAAGCTATCCTTGTCAAGCCCTGCATGAATACTATTTACATACATTTCCCTACGATTTGCTGAGTACATTCAAAATACTCACGACTTTATGCCGTCTGGTTGATCAGTCGCCGAAGAGGACCTATGGAGCTCAGAGTTCTATGAAAAGGAGTACTTTGAAGATTGTGCGATCTAGGGAACGTCCTCCACTCTATAGCCTGTGGGCGTGTCGAATGGCTTCCACGAGATGTTTTGAATCCGCTACAAGCTCTCTTTTGTTGTAAGCCCTGTGCGGCAGACCTTGTAAGACTTAACCATAAAGTCTTTTGCTTCTATAAATATTAATTTGTTTGCTTCGTCTTTAGTTTATTGTATGGATATGATTTCATCTATGTTGCAACTGTACGAGCTAGCTACTGATCATGAGACTAGTTCAGAATGCATAGAGGGTCTCGAGGTTGCTACTCGGGGCCCCGATATGAAATTAGACACACACCTTCCATTGTCCTCATTTTGGACTCCCTACGGTGATGAAACTAACAACAACAAATCTTCCATTCCTCTTTGGTTAGCATGGACATGCATCTCATAATGGATGAGGTAATGTTATACATTAAACAACTTTTTGAAGCAACATCATTAGAAAAATCAAACACCTATTATAACCACTTAATTATAGGCTAACATAATTGCAAATAAAATAGGAGTAAAAGAAGAGGTGCTTACCTGTATTGCCATGGGCCACATGGATCAAGAACTAACCACTTACCTGGATACAACAAAAATGGACAATTAGATGCTTTTATTAGTGCTCGAGATTACTTACTGAAACTGACCAATTGCACACAATGATTGTCTGTATAAAAGATTTCCGGTTTTGCACACATTTTGTACTTGCCATAAAAATGCAAAGAAGCATACATCATATACGACAATCAACACATAGATGCAATGAATCGCTTGGCGTGATAGCAGAAAAAATGGCAGAAATGTTGACTCCTTTTTTTTTGTCATACCATCAATATTAGCTGGGCAGATGCATCCCAATTTTCCCTGCATAAACAAAAGCATCATCTGATCATGGAAACCGATTGCTCCTTATAGCAAAGTAAGGAGCTCACATTCACAGAAAAAATGCTAAAACAACAATGGTAGTTGATCATTCACTTATTCATATCTAAAATTGCACTCAGATCAGATGTCCATCGCAATTCTAAAGCTGAATTTTTACCCTCGCAGGCCTCAAGTACATTAATCTTGTTGTGAGGCATTATGTCGAGTACTCAGTAGGCAACACAATAACATGCACGACCTTACAGGGAGTTCATAGAAGACGGTAGCCAACTGGGCTAGAGACAGGATGCTCGATGGGAAGGCCATGTGCTATGACAGAGAGGAGCCAAAGGACGCAGGCAACCTCACTAACATAAACGAAAGGACACCAAATTTGGTAATCTCAGAAAGGGCAAGGGGAAATAGGCTGCACTTGCTGCAACTCGCATCGCGAACAAATTGCATTTTGCATGTACATCCTCGTATGCTCCGCCGTTGCACAGCCAGTACAGGTTCAAAGGAGGGGAATAAAGTCGTCAAATAGTCTTCGGCTAGTCGTTAGCGCCACCACCAAGGAGCAGCTCGCTTCCTATCCCCTCCTTTGCCACCCATGTGAACCTAAGAACTAATAAATCAGCAAAGCAAACAAAATAAAAGGCAGGCACATCGTGGCAAGGAGGTGGGAGGTTGGGGAGGAGGTAGTGGCGACGTCGATGGCCACGACGACAATGGGAGGCGCCGAGATGAGGATGGCGACGCCGTGCGATGTGGCGGCAGTATGTGAGGAGGAGGCGGCGATACTTGTGGGGCTGGCGTGGACCAGGAGGCGGTGGCGTAGCATGGATTAGGATGAAGAGGAGGTGGTGCAGAGAAATCGAGATGAATATGCAGCAAGGGAAGGACGTCATCGCCTATGCCTCTTTCTCGTGCACCGTCGCTGCCTCCCATCACTTCCCCGGTGCTCCCACTTCTCCTCCAAGGTATCGTCACGGATCACTCAAATTTCAGATCAGGAAGGGAGGAGTAGGGAGTACCAGAGGGCGAAGGTGGAGCCACGGAGGCAGCAGCGTTGCCACACGCCCACGCCGGGACACCGGCCGCCGTCGCCCATCGGTTGTTGGGTCTTCACATCCGGTGTGGGCAGCAGCAGCACAACGGAGTCATCCTTGCGAGCAGCAGCAGAACACTGGAGTCGAGTAGAGCGAGGAGAGCGCGCGTGCAGTGGATGCAATATGGGATTGGGGGCGATGGGAGATGCGAGGAGTATCTAGGAGGGAGAGGATTAGAGGTAGTGAGGGGAGGGGAGGCGACGCTAGTCGGGATGAGAGAGTAGTGGGCAGTTGGAGTCTTGAGGCGTGGCTGACTGACTATGTGGGGAAGGGAGAGGAGTGGTTGGGTGTGCGAGCGGTTAGGCGAGGAAGCTAGTCAAAGGAGGTCCCAGTGTGCAGAGAAGACGGAGAGGACGCATGATCACCAACTCTAATTTTCAAGTAGTAGAGATTTATTTGTCTCTGCCTACAACATATCATCCCTAAAGTTTTTTTTTCTGTATTACCAAACAAAGAGCATACTCACAAGAGGAGACCCATGATCTACTGTTCTGTTAATTTATTTTTTTATAGCACTTTTCGTTTAAAAATAAATCAGTGAGCTTTTAAAGATATTTTAACCCAGCATAGGTTTGTGCCTTAAGCTGGTATTGCTAGTAGAAAGCACAACGATTAACTGTTGGACGAAGGCAATGATGCAACCTTTGGTTCAATGGCAGTGATAGAGGAAGCATGGCAATGTACAGACGTCAAATTCCTCTACAAAAAAGGACATGCACTTTAGAAACTTGAACAGTGGGATTCTCATATCAGTATGAAATACATGGTGTATGTCAACATTTGTATATTGTAGGAACTTGAAAGATAGGGCAATCATATTAGTATGGAATAAATGGTATATCATTTTAAACATAACATGACAAAATATAAAACCTGATCAAAACAAATTAGAACAACAATTCTGAAATAATAATAAAATTGTGTGGATGTGTTGATTTCAAAAATTACCAAAACACTTATGTGGACAATGAAGTCTGATGTGTCAAGGAATGGTAAATTCACTTTTCCAGACACATCCCAAAGGTTCAGTAGGTTGAAGGATAGTAAGAATGAGAATATTATGCTTCCTAGGCAGCAAACTGAAAATGGCACTGCAACTATCCCCATCAAACGATTAGAAATCTTGCTATATGGTACCATTAGCATTTAAGTAAAAAAAAGATACTGGAATGTAAAACAAATCACAACCAAATCTTGAGAATGCCAGCAAATCCTAAACCAGAAGGAATACGTAAAGATAAAAGTGTCGCTTTTATTTTTTATGATAGATGAGCCAAACACGGTAGATGTTAACAACTGGTTACATTTGATAAAAATAAAACTTGGAGCAGGGCACAATCACATCTAAGTTTCAGAAATTGAAAACAGATATGAACTCATGTAGATGTTAAATAATTTCTATCTGAATAGTGTTGCCTCAAACTTTTGATATAGAGGTCAAATTGGTATACAATAAAAAAAAGAATACTATTCTACAAATTAAATATGTATTTTTTTGTTTCCGCACTAAACCAAAGCTTAACTAAGCATAGTTACCTAGTTGTTTGTATTCTCTAGTGTGCACTACATACCTCTACAAAAGAATAGTCCATGACTTGCCTTTCCAGCAGCTCAAGCCCATCCTTCGTGGCGGCACACATAGCGGCAAGTTCGACTACAGCCTGCCTCCCGTACCTCAGCCTCCCTCTCACCGAAGAGCGGGATGGGGACCGCCTTCTCTAGCGCATGGATTTCCTTGAGCAGTCCGCAAGAATTTCTTGGAAAAACATTGATGGTTGTCACTCTAAAATTGCAAATATCCAGTGCGCTAAAATTTAACAAATAACAAATTGTAAAATTCAACAAACACACCTCTTGCTGCTTGTTGTTTGCTACAATCTTCCTTCCTCTTCCCTTTGGAAGTAATTGTGAGATCTCTTTGAATCAAATGAAAATTCCACGTTTCTAAATTTGATATGCTTAATTTACATAATGTGGAATTGATTACTCATAAGTATCGCCCGATCTTCTCGATGTAGGATCAAGATACTCACGTGCAATCTCTCGAATCGCAGTGATCCTCCGTTGCCAATGCAAGAACGAGCACTCTTTAATTCGCGAGAACACACGCGCTGGACTTCACGACCACCAAGCGAAGCCCTATCGTGCTCCCAATTCCCAGCGGAAAGGTTGAACGATCTTGATTCATGCAACACTCCCAATTCCCTCAATTGATGGTTTGACCATCACGAAGAAGACAAGCAAAAGAGTTTCAATCTATTATCAAATATCTGGTTTCCATACATGGGGGAGGCAGCTGCTACTTAAGGCGTTTCCTGCCTTACACAACAGGCCCTGGGCTGGCTCCTCCTCTAGTCGGTCAAGAGACCATTTGGGCCCTACTTAGACCTGATTCGGACTCAACACTAGAAACTACTTACGTGGCCATGTTTTGACTAACAGCATGGCACGTAGTCCATGGCTTAATCAATGTAAAGCTTGCAGCTTGGCTGATTCCTTGTTCGGTGGAATGAGTATGGGCTATGTGGCTTGAAGTGCTTCCATGGTTGAGATTTGTCTTCTTTATCTACATGACTCTCCTCCCTCTGCATAGCACATGCTTTCTCTCCTTCCTTGCTGGTCAAAAGAAGTGGTTTCAGCTTGTTCTTTTATCCTAAGAATGCACAAGAATTTGGTATGAGGTAGTATATTGTTCTCACTAATAGAATGAAGTTCTTTAAGAAACAAATTCACCTGGTGATTTTAAAGCTTGGCTCGTGCTCTAGTCATTGGACCTTTTGGTGCTTCATGAACACTTGGAGATATGGTAGCTAGTAGGGATGGTAAAGAGCTAGGGATGTCCTCATCAGGTCCCACATGTCGACACGTGTTGGAGGTGAGGTGGGTGGGGGAGGGGAGGATGGATGACCATCAATTTCAATTTTTAAGTAGCAGAGATTTTTGTTACATGTAAACCCGGTCGTTGCCCTTCTTTTTAGTTGGTGTCAGAACCCGGGATTAATATCCGGGATCCTCTGTGCATTTCTGGACTAGTCCCATGATCAGTAGCTAGTCCACACAGTAAACAAAATGATAACAAATTCATATCACAACTTTATTAATAAATAATGACAGAGTTAATTACAAAGGAGGCTTACAGGCCCACAATAAAATAAACACAGCGGAAGACGAAGATGTAGTAGGGTCCAGTTAATCTGCCACAGGCAATCGACTGGGGAAGCGGCCTAGTCGTCGAGATCCTCGTCGGTAGCAAAGTTCTTCTCCTCTGAAATTTTGTTTGCATAAAGCAAGTATGAGCACAACTTCCGTGCTCGCAAGTTACACCCGTCAAGTAACAGAATGACATGCATATATGGATGTAACAATAGAAAGGCTTATTGGTTTATTTGCATAAAGCAGCATTTCCTTTAAATACTTGTACTAAGTTCAAAAGCAGATGCTTTATAACTACAAATCATTTTATAAATTCTCAGTTTTATAGTTAGATAACATTCACACATGAATGGTGAAGGATACCCTCCTATCACAAGGTTTCCTGCCCAAATTCCCATTTGGATAAACCAGTTTAGAAGAAGTCATTTTCAAACAAAATCAAAGTCTAACTTTGAGCAGTTATGCTAGCATGTCCATGACCGTGGACACGGCTATTCGAATAGTTTTACACTCTGCAGAGGTTGTACAGCTTTACCCACAAGACACGACTTCTCCAGTTTGTTCGGCATCCGTCGATACCACCGCTCACTACCTTAGGTAAGCAGTCTAGAGCATGTGTCAAGGCCTTTACAATGCGTCATCCTTCCGCAGTCTTCCCTCTCTAAGGTTTCGCCACCCCCTTTGGAATGAAAACCTCCGGTTCGGGCCCCCTCTTGAGCCAGATGGGACAACATAGTCATGAAAGACAACCCATCGAAACAGTTGGATCGACCGCGATGGAACTTTGCAAATTAGTCGGCGAGTCCTACTCCCATCACGAGGACATGTGGTGGTACGGTATGGCATAGCATCATACACCCGAAGACCGGTCCTTAACTGACTTGAGCAACTTTCCAACAAAACCCATGGGCCTCAACCATACCCGATTGAGCCCGTGCATGAACATGCACCCACCAAACATCCATTATGCCCAAGTCCAAACCCATCTTCATTTTATTTTCCAGGTAAAGGCATTTTATAAACCTTTTATGGTAAAACATTACCATAGATCCAATTTAATTCAAATTTGAAATATTTGGCCAAAAACTCCCCAAATACAAGATTTGATCTAAGCATTGGCTAAGTATTTAATTATTTCCAACATTCTAATGGTGACAAGGAAATGATAATCAACATTCAAATTGGCTATACACAAGGAATTGGAATAACTAAGGATTTAAACAGGGGATTAAAATAATTGGATAAAAATTATGCATTCAATAGTAATTTAAACACAGAATTAAATAAATTTAAAATAATAGGATCGATACGATCAAGGGTATAACTTGCCTTGCTTGATTACTCGATGCTCTCAAACGGTGTTGAAATCCGGTCGTCCGAAGTCGTCGAAATCTATACGCGTAAATGATCCGAATTCAAATAATACTCAAATAAAATACAAATAAAATCCAAAATAAATAATGGGAGGAAGGTATTGATTTTATATAAATATAGGAAGTTGAATCGATGGAATCGGAGTTCGTATGAGAGAGGACGAAATTGTAGAAAATGAGATACATGCATAGAGCACTATGCATGCATGACACTATAGCATTTGCATGGCACTGTAGCTTGCAATGCAAATCTTACGAAGAAGAGGCGATGCCGGGCAAGAGGAAAGGATAAACGGCCGGTGAACCACAAAAATGGAATCCCGGGAGCAAGACGGACCCACTGGTGGTGGTCGCGTCGTTGGCGAAGGTCCGGTGCGGCGGTGGCGACGTGCAAAACAGTGTCGGGTGAATAGTAGCAACGATGAGCCGGGGTGTTTTGGAGGAACGGAAGGGAGCATCGCGTAGAACGTTGCGAGGCGAAGCCAACGGTGTGGACGATGTCGTCGGGGAATCAAAAACAACACCGGAAATGACGATAGAAGGCGGTTCGGTCGCTCGCGGAAAACTTTTGCTCGAGTCGAGATAGTGGGGCGAATTCTAGGGATATGAAGAAGAAGCTGAGGGGCACGCGGCGACATGGTCGGCTCGGGAAATGAATGACCGAGGAGAGAGAACGGAGGAGAGATAATTAATGGATCAAATAAGTGACAGAAAATAAATAAATTCTAAAAATTACGAAATAAATACTGTAAATAGTAGATGAATTTAGATGAATTTAGGAGGAAGAATCAACGGATTTGAAGCTTGTATGAGAGAGAATGGATTTTTGAAAGATTAAAATTTCTATGTACAAAGTTCATGGCATGGATTATCTAGTCGCATTGTTCATGTTGTCCTCAAGTTACGAACAGAGAGCGAGGAAGAAAGGAAAAATGGTAGCGCTGGCCAAAGGAAGGGAGAGGGTGATCGGCGAAGGGCATAAATGGATTGCTCACCTTGCGACGAGGCCGTAGGAGGTGACGGTGCGACGAACGGTGATCGACGACGGCGGCGGCGAGCGCACGGTGGTGCACGGGGCGGCGGCGCTCCGGCGATGCTCCGGCGACGAGAGGGTGAGCACGGCGTAGAACGTCGCGAGGCAAAGCCGGGGATGTGGTCGATGGTGGCGGGCTCCACCGTGGCGGCGTAAATGGCCGATGAACGGCGTTTGCCCTGACGGAAAAACTTCGATTGTGTCGTGGAGGAAGGAAGAGAGGAGCTAAAATTTTCGGGGATGGGTGAGGGAGAGGAGAGGCACACGGTGCTCTCTTATATAGGGGTGGAGGTGGACCGTGGAGAGAGATCAATGTGCGTGTGTCACGGCCGGACATGGCACGTTCCGTTGATTTGGCGCATTGATGAGGGGAGGAATGGCCGGGAATGGAGGTGGAGTGATGAGGGGGGATGAATGCCTGGAGTTTCGGGAAGAATCGTGGAGAAAAATCATGGTTTGATAAACTTCATATGCTGCGTTAATGGCGTCAGCGCTGTTTGCGTGTTCTCTGGACAAATTCGTTTGGGAAGAAGATAGGAGAGAGAGAGATAGGAGGAATAAAACAATAAAGGAGTGTATGTAGTCGATTGAAACAAAGATGGCAACTGGCTAGCACATGCATTACAACTTGAATGTTAAGTGTGCACAGGTTGGAGCACTATGGGGATGGGTGACCCATTGGGATCCTGATTTTTTTTAAATTATTATTTTTATTTAATTTTCGAAATTAATTCAGATTAAACAACAAATCTAATGGATTTTTAGAACATAGCAAATAGAGTCCAAAAATTCTAGAAAAATTCACATAAATTTCTAGAGGCATTTCGGACTTAATTAAAATAGTTTCAACTTAAAGTTGGCTATAGTTTTTGCAAATAAATTATTTTGGCTTTGAAATATTTAGAAAAAAAACCTTTTTAAAAACTCAGAAAATTCCAGAAAATAATTAAATTTTTATTTTTCAAATCAAGCCAAATGAAACTTCAAGAACTTCAAATAAATTTTAAATTTTGACTTTTAAAACTCCATAAATTCAAATAAAGCAATTAAACTCTCGCAAATTTTTCAGAAAAACCAGCAACATAATAATTTTATTTATTTTATTTTGGTAACAGCACTTTGGGATGTTACAGTTGGTAGGCAGATGTATCATGTGATGTATCGGAAAAGGAGAAATTTTCGGATCTTTGGTTAGCTGATCTTAGTTGGCGATATTTGCTCATTTTTTCTATTGAATTGCTAGCTCTTAGGTCATGTACAATGGGCTTACATCAGTTGTCTATAGTCTCTGCCACGTAGGGTTTAAGCTGATGTGGATGAAAGAGAATAAAGAGAGATAAATGTGTTGTTTACAATCCTGTAGCCGACTGTATCATTAGAACCAAGGAGGAATGTCTTAGGTCCATAAAAGTATTAAAATATTATGTCATCTATAAATATAAGTGAAAAGACAACCTATTGTATGAGTTGTCTATAGTGCTGTCTACAGGTGACATGGAGAGTTGCTATAGACAGTAGCTGCCTGTACCATTGTACATGCTCTTAGTCTATTAGCATATTTGAGTGATAGATTTCGGCGCCTGAAATGAGAGGTAGAACGGTTACTATTTGCTATGCTAGCTTATACTCAATGTGCTTAAATATTATCTCTAATTACTATATCTAATGCACATATGTATGAACATATAGTAGAGCTGGATATTTATTAGGGGTATTGAAGGAACAACACACTTATTTTGCAATTGAATATGAAATATGCCTTATATTCGTGCATAATACCATTTAAAAAATACACCCTACATTTTTTAAATGGAGGGAGCAATTGCTAATGAAATCTTGTTAAAGTTCACAACATTCAATGCAAATTAGCCAACACAAGTATGTAACAATATTGATGTTAATTTGGCACTTTGCTTGCAAGCCTTGTTTGGAATGTAGGAATTGTGTAGGATTTTGCAATTCAATTTCTGCTGAAGTTTGGAAACTATAAGCTATAGTACACCACTAAAGTACATAATTACTCCTGCACAACACTATAGAAAAAGGACGCGCAACAAAATAATTACCACCTGCTCCTGGCGCAGTAGAGTCACGGGGAGTGTCAGTAAGAGGCTAAGAGCGGGCAACCCAAACCCATCATCCACCGTTCGATCACCCTAACCAAAAGTAATCCCAAATTAACCCTCAACCTCTAACCCCAAAGCACACCCGCTGACCTCAGCGATAAATAATTCAAACTGAGAGCGTGAGCGTTTGGAAGCTGTAGCACCACCTTCTCCTGCAGAACTTTTTTTATTAATTAATATATTTTTAATATATTTTTATTATTAACCTCTTGCCAACTTTATTTTCAATTCTGACCATTTTAGTCACGCCACCACTCATGGCATGACAAAACAACATTATCACGCTAGCACCATGGCGTAACCAAATCTTATCATTTCACCATAAGTGGCGTGACAGTGTTGTTTGATCACGTTATAGGTGGTGGATTGATGGCGTGGGTAAAAGAGTCAGGTTTAAAAATAAAGTTGGTGAGAGATTAGTAATAAAAATAAGTTAAAAAATAGGTTAATTAATAAAAATAAGTTCTCTCCACCAAGCCACTCCATTTCCTCCGTTTCCCCGTCGTGCGCGCCTCAACTCAAACAACACAAACAAAACCCCATCGCCTCATCTCCCCTCCCCCTCCGGCCTCCTCTTCCAGTCTCCGCTCCCATCCCCGCTATACGAGTTCCGATCCCCCGCCACCGAGAGATCCACGCGCATTTGGGCTGCGATGGCGACCGGCGTCCGCGCCGGGCGGGCGTCGGTGCGGCCCGTCGAGAGGCACGCCGCCCCCCGCGGCAGCGCGCGCTCCAAGTCGGTCGCCCCGCGGCGGCCCTCCCCGTCCCCCGCGCGCCCCGCCGCCGACCACGACGGCAACGCGGGTACGTCGATTCCTCTCTCCCGTGAATGATCGGAGGAGGATATACCTTTTTTTCCTCGGCCAGTCGTGGAAGCGCGTGTTGGGGGATTTCGCTGCTCATTTTGTCGATTTTTCGTGGAATTTTTGTTGCGGCGTGAAGTGGCTCGAACGTTGAAATGAAACGGGTGTATTTGCAACGGTAACGGTAATACCGTAGGAGAGATACGCATTGCAGCATTGGCAGTGGCCGCTCGCGCGCTATTACTGATAAATCGCTATTGCGTGAATCTATCTGCTTATTCCCATCTGGTGCGCTGGTTCGTGCGAATCCCATTCACTTGTACTAAATTTACGCCCTGATGCTAGCACAGTACTTTCTGCGAGATAAAGTGCAATCCGTGCTCTTCCGTTACATCCTGATGCTGTGATGCTAGTACATGTTTCTCTCCAATTTTTAGGGAGTTTTTGGCACTATACCGTGTTTTCAGTATTGATACCGGGTGTTACTCACAGATTCGTGTAGAGTAAGAGTTGCTGTAAGGCTCCGGCCAAAGAAGGCCGAGGACTTGGCTCATGGCTCAGACTTCGATAGTTGTGTTGAGTTGCAGCCTGAGGTTAGCCTTTTTGTCCATTTTATTGTACTCTCAGCAACTTTTGAGTGTACAGGATCGAGTGAACTTTTTTGCTTCTTATTGTGTTTCTGGTCTTGTTGTCTGCAGTGTAAAAAGCTGAAGCTAAAGAAAAATAATTGGACTTGTGAATCCTACAAATTTGATGAGGTCTTCAGTGAAAACGCTTCGCAAAAACGTGTATATGAGGTCGTTGCAAAGCCTGTGGTTGAGGCAAGTCATGAATTCCATTATTTTGTTTGAACATGCAACAGACTACTAATCGTGAGCAACATAGCATTGCAAATGCTTATGTTTGTTAATGTTTAAGTAGTTACACTAACTATACTCGGTAGAACTTGAACACTGACAGTAAGTTTTTCTAATGTGTTTTTGGAAAAAAAAAAATAGAAAGCTCTTCCATACTCTACAATATTTAGCAACCCTTTTGTAGATCAAAGCTGAAGCTTACTGTGCCCGCATCATTTTTTTACTTATCTTTGATACTAAATAGTGTTATAGAAACATTTGGCTTATGTTACGACCATAGTTACCGGATTCGCTATAAAACCCCGCGAATCGCGAACCGGATTAACTCGAACCGGTTTAGGGTACGGGGTTCGTGTTCGCAGTGGAAATTGCAAGAAAAAGTGGCGAACTACGAACCCGAATCCCGTACCGCGACTCGGACGAACCGCGTTTCTGGTAACTATGGTTACAACAGTTTGATAAGTCATTTTATATTTGTTGCTCACTTGCTTGCTACTTGAAAAAACCTTTCTTGTAGCCAGTTATGAACTTATGCTGCATGTGCATTCCATCTTTTAGTGAATGTAGATTAAATCTCTTTCTCTGACTCTTACTATATGTCACAAGAATTGTTTGCTAGCTTTATAACTTTCTGATTTTCCTTTGTTGCTTAACAATCTACTTTCACCAATCCTTCTTTTTCCCAGATGTTATTAGACATGTAGTCATTTAATTATCTAGGCCTGAGAAAATGTAGAATCTATTCTGATAAATCTTTGCAGAGTGTGTTAGAAGGATATAATGGGACAGTGATGGCTTACGGTCAAACAGGTACTGGCAAGACATACACAGTTGGTCGACTTGGAAAAGATGACCCTTCTGAACGTGGTATAATGGTCAGAGTGTTGGAGCACATCCTTTCTAGTATGTCTTTGGAGACGGATAGTGTGGCAATATCATATCTCCAGGTTCTATTCACGACTACCAACCTTATTTGTTGTTTAACATATTTCACTGTTTCTTATCAGTAGACAATCTTTACATACAATTGCTTTATAACTTTCTTATTAGTCAGGGATATTCAGATAGGCTTGATTCTTGCAAGAATGACCAAGAATGATCATCTAAGGCTTATATGATTATCATGACACATAAATTGACATAAATGGTGACTACTGAGCTACATGTTTAGATAATCAGTTTGAACTGATTATGGAAGATAATAGCGCCACTTTTGCAAACTGGTTGTATGACTTGAAAGTTATTTGCATAGTAATACATTACATTAAGTATGTATGTATAACAAAATGGGTTTGACTATTTTTACTCATTTGGCACCTAGCTCCACCTATCCATAATGCATGGTACTTTATCATGCGATGGTTACTCATGTAGAATGTAAAATTATAGAAACGTGGTAAACCAAGATAAACGGCAATTTATCATGCTAGAATGAATTGCATACACACCGCATGAATGGAATGAAGTGTTGTAGTTTACTGTGTAAAACGTTATTTAATTCACTCCGTAGTCTGTACTACAAATAGGCCATAATGGACCATGGTTCTTCTAAGCAAGTCATCAGTAACTTGCGTTTATGCTTCTATCTCTACAATTTCTGAACTAATAGCAAATACTTTGAATCGTTAATCAAATGGCTCCTTATCATTTTAATTTGTGTTGCCATACTAATGGCTGTATCTGTTTGATTCATAGCTATACTTGGAATCTGTGCAAGATTTACTGGCCCCAGAGAAGACTAATATTCCAATAGTTGAGGATCCAAAAACCGGTGAAGTTTCATTGCCAGGTGCTGCAATAGTTGAAATCAAAGATCTTGATCATGTTTTTCAACTTCTGCAAATTGGTGAGATGAATCGTCATGCTGCTAATACTAAGATGAACACAGAATCATCTCGTAGTCACGCTATTCTAATTGTATGTTGCTGGATTTCTATCTCCCTTGCTGTAATTTACTCTTCCTTTTTAAGTTCCAGAAGTAAATGATATGTCTGTGCAAATTTGATGCTTTTCAGATTCATTTACAAAGAAGTTCAAGAATAAGAGAGGAAAGCACCATTTCTCTTTCTAATGGTACAGAAGACAATTTTCCTGATGATTTACCTCTTGTTCTCAAAAGCAAACTCTTGATTGTTGACCTTGCAGGATCAGAACGAATCGATAAATCAGGTAAAACTGCTTTCCATATTTACTCTCTCTAATATACAAAAAATGATAATTAAATATTGATACAAACATGTTCATACTTCATATATTGTATTGATATCTATGGCCTATGGTACCCTTTTCTCTCTCAGGAAGTGAAGGTCACATGATGGAAGAAGCCAAGTTCATCAATCTTTCATTATCGTCTCTAGGAAAGTGCATTAACGCACTAGCAGAAAACAGTCCTCACATACCAACAAGAGATTCAAAGCTTACAAGGATACTTCGTGATTCATTTGGAGGTGCTAATCTCTTTCATGTGCTTACTCTGTCATGACATGTCAAACAACCATATTTCAGGATGTTCCTTGATACTTAATCTCTGTTTGCTAATCCTTTTATGTTGGTCCGTCTGAATTTACCACCTTTTAGAAAGTATAGGTATCTACTGGAATGTGCTCTTGCATGCCTCCAGTTCCTAACAAATGACCGTGACATACCTTGTGCGACTACTAGCCAAGCAAAACAAATAGCAGAGAACTACAGTACACTACTACAGTCTGATACTTGGATTGGCACCATTTTGTTTCTGAATTGCTGCTTATTGTCTTTGTTATGTCTTACCGTTCTTGAACGAAGTGGCCCTATTTTATCAAACAATGGATAGCATTGAAAAGAAGTTGGATAAACATGTTAATTGCTGAATAATGATTTGGCAAGCAAGCACTACATAGCAACTAAATTATACTTGAGCTAGATAAAGAAACTCCTTATTTTTTGGAGTAAATACCAATCTACAGAAATATTTGGCTCATCTAGTCGTATTAGATGTAGTTCAAGGTCTTCATAAGCAGCGTTGCAACTTAGAGCAGACAAGGTCAAAATGTCACATGCACTGGGATGTGAAGCAAGCAGTTTCGAATATAAGGTTTTTCAAGGCATGAGAAGCTCAGAATTGGAAATAGAAATGAGTGCATGTGCATTTGGTATCTTTCAACAACAATACCATGTGGAGACCATGTACTACGAAGTACGAACAGCATTCTTCATGAATTTGGTTAGTTCATTTTGGATACACTGATCCATAGTTGAATTATATAATATTAAGATCGTGTTTGAAACAATTGTCATGGTTTAAAATATATTTTTGGGGTCACATCAATACATCATGGTTACTTTTCTTTTTTGCCATACCATTAGGTGTGCAATTTATTTGCTCAAATCTTCACTTGTTGGCAGGGACTGCAAGGACTTCACTTGTTGTGACTATAGGTCCATCTGCAAGGCATTACTCAGAAACTTCAAGCACAATTTTGTTCGGGCAGAGAGTAGGTTTTGCTAATTTTGTCTGTTCTGATTCATAGAAAGTTAGAAACATGCTTTGCTCTTCTATGGAAGTTATTCTTGAACCTAGTAGTTAACTCAACATTTGGAAGTTTTCTCACTAGACATATGATGGTTAATTAATATCCAAATTATAATCAGTCCTAGACCAACAAGTTTTGCCATGCACATGCCTTACATAATGTTCTTTCCTTCCTTGATCCATTGTGCTGGACATGTCATCTCAACTGCTTCAATTGTAAAAATTGCTATGGTGAAACTAAGTGGTATCAAATTTGCACACAGTGCAAACGTGCATTATATTAGAGCCTTAGTTCATGACATGTACTAATCCACTTCCTGTTCTTGGTTCTAGACCCTTCAAAGAAACTCTCTGGGCTATTTAAGACTAGAATTTGGCGTTTACTCAGAGAAAGAGACTGCTTTTGTTGAGTTGCTTCACAATGTTTCCTTTTGCTTGTGCTTTACTTGTAACACTGTATCAAGTACTCCATTTGTAATTTCCAGGCAATGAAAATAGTGAACACAATAAGGTTAAAGGAGGAAGTTGATTACGAAAGCCTATATAAGAAGGTAGAACGTGAGATTGATCATCTCACATCAGAGATGGAGAGACAGCAAAAGCTCAAACACAGTGAGAAAATGCAGTTGGAGAAAAAGTTGAAAGAGTCAGAGACATTTATGAATGATTTAAGAATGACCTCTAGGATGCAAATTGAGGTATATTTTGCTCATATGATAATTATCCAAAAAGTATGAACTTTTCATTATATTTGTTCTTTTTTGTACTGATTTTTCAACACTGCAATAAATATCAACCAGTTATCCAGTATGGTGGGTGCCTTTTGATTCTATACAACCTGCCCATTTGACTTTTCCTTCCTAAACTATGATCCATTACTTTCTATAGGAGTTAGGAGATGTGAATTTGCAATAGGGCTCTGCTTTATTGTAGCTTCTTGCAAGAAAAAAATCGGCTCTATGTGTATTTGTGCTTTCCAGAAAATTATTGGCTGTGGCATTCAGCAAAAGCCATTTTCAGTACAAAAACCAACTTGTTTTAGGGAGCTAAATGTAACAAGTGATTTATTTACCCAGAATCTAGAGAAGGAAAAGCGTCAATTGGAGTCAGCAATCAAAAGCTTGATGCAGGAGCTAGAGGAAGAGAAAGGCCAAAATAATCTTTTATCAGAGCAAATCGTTCACTTAAAAACATCATTGAACGAAAAGAAGGTAATTTTTCTTTGCCACCTTACATACTTCTCTCATATGTATCGCCCATCTTGATTGGTACTTCGATATTGTACTCCTGACACTGCAATGAAAAATTCCCTTTCAAGGTTAATTTGGCAGTTCTAACACAAAATTTGTTGTTAGTAGCAGCAACAGCTTGAGAGCTTTTCAAACAAGAAAATTCTTTCTGATACAACTAAAGCCCATGAGAAGAAAATGGGAGAATTGCTGAGGCAGCTTGAGGAAGAAAGATCTCGTTCTGCTAGTATGAAAGACCATTTGAATGCACTACAACAGCAAGTGAGTGATACTCAGAGTTCTGTTCAGGTAAACGTTCAGAATTTACAGATGCAGCCATGATAGTCACTAGTAAGCTGTGCCATACCTTACACTTTTGTTTGTAGTTGCCTCATGCTTGGAAATAATGTGCTCTCCCCAATTTTTTTATATCAGTTCTTTCTCCACTCCAAACTAATAAAGCTGTTTATTTATTAACTATCCAATTTCATAATGTTTGACCAACTACCTAACAAGATTGGATTTGTCTCGGAAAGTGTGTTGAGCTTCCAGTACACTCATGATTCATGCCTGAAAATGGAGATTTGCAAGGAGATCTACTATAGTACTACCTTCTTCAAATCCAACCGAGTTCAATCTTGCTATGTCGATTTAAAGTTCATATTTTCAGTTATAAGCTTAGAAAATGGCAGTCATATTTTCAGTTCATATTCAAACCCTCAGAATTGACTTTGGAAACTTTGCTTTATGTGGATACCTGGGATAAAAACCACAAGCAACCAAAGAACATTGCAGAAAATTGGCTTCGGCTTCTTCATAACGTTATTGCAGTGAGTCAAAAGCATGTCATCTTATAGGTGGTTGGCACTTGGCAGGGTTGAAAGTTGAATAGCCAAAGTGGTCCTTGCGTGGGCTTTAGAGTAGTTTTGCAAACGGTTGAATGCTGTATGGAAGCCTTACTGGCCATAAAAATCAGCCTTAAACTTTTCCAGCTGTTGGCCAATATAAACTTCCTAATAACCTCATAGGACTTGAAATTGCAAAACAATACCTAACCGTGTGCCCATACCTGTACCTTTGTCTGGTGTTCTGAGATTTGAATCAAGTTTGTCATTATTTATGTTTCGTTCAATCCATTACGAACATATTCAGAAGGTGATTTTATGTTATGTATAAGCTGTGAAGTGACCAATTGGCCACAATTCAGAAATCATTGATCCAATCCCCCATTGCTGTTCAGCTATGTGTTAAGATGGTGAGAATTTCACATGTATTTCGTTTTGGGTATATGTCCTAGCCTAAACTGATGTGCCTTTAGAACTACTGATCTTGGTAGTTAAGATGTTAGAGACTTATTTGGCATATGAGTCAACTTTTGCCTTGAGAGAATTTTGGACGGCTAGATCAATATCAATCTGATCAAGCCCACTGTCCAGATAATCTGAACAGTTTTTTTTTTTTTTTGGAACTTAGCTTTCCATCTATTATTCAATTTGGCATGTTCTCTCTGATATTTTTTCCAGTGGCTTTGCTACATGTCCTTGCAATAAGTCAGACTTTTTTCCATATAAATGTCAAAGGCTTGGTGGAGGAACTGTTTGCATCTTACAGAAATTTGAAAAAGTTAATCAAAGGATATTCTGGTTGCAGGAAAATATAGACGTTGAATTGAAAAAAGGGCTATCCAAGAGGATTGAAGAATTTACCAGTCAAGTACACTCACTAGAAGAAAAAATCAGTGAACTCATATCAGAGAAGGTATTGCTAACCAGTGATAGTTCATCTACCCTGTTCAACATTCTTGTAAACATACGGTTGTTTAGGTTTGCTTCAAAACTGCAACAATTATCAAATACCTATTTCTTCGATAATTCTTGTAGGAGTTGATATATGAAGAACTGAGATCTACACAAGAAAAGGTGCAACATGAAATGGGGCACAGACAGCGCCTTGAAGATGAGATTCAAAGGTTGAAACAATCTTCGACTAATAATTGTGCTGAAGAGGTACCATTCTTTTTATTATAGCCTTGCTATTCTGATTCATATTTTTTTAATCACACACTTATGTATATTTTTCTCTTTGACAGTCTAAAACATTATGTGGTATGGTTAGATCAGGATCTGGATTAGGCAGTGCGGCTTTTATGTCTAAATCAGGAAAACCGAGAGAGACCCTATCTAGCCAGAGGGGTACCGTTTCAAAGATATTTGAAGAAGGTACATTTACTTCATGGAAGAATACTATAGCAGCTATTTTCTTTCTTGGGCTGCTATCTTGACATTGTTTTTGGTCCAACTGGCATTCAGTTGGTCTTCCAAATGTCCTGGCTCTGTTGAAGTCTGAGGAACTAGAGGTGCAGATCCATGCTGTCAAAGTGGTTGCTAATCTTGCCGCCGAAGGTCTGGAAGTTTACCCTTTTCTTTGGAACTGTGCATATTTTTCACCCCCTGCCTTTTCCTTTGAGAGTGAAAAAATTATCTGACAATAGGAAAAAATTTAAAAAAATTATTGATTTTAAATGAAGTGATAGATGCACTTGCACAGTTTTCTAGTTTCGATGGTTTGTTATTATTGAAATAGCATGGGCTAACAACTTTTGTCATCATTCCATATGAAGTAAATTTGCACTAGCTCATAATCTTCTCCTCTTTTTTTTCTCTGCAAGAAGCACTAGCTCATAATCTGAAACTCAGTGCTTATCTCAATGTATCATAACTGTCTATATTATGTTTTCTCTTCTAGAAGGTACCTGTTAGAATCATGAGAAGTTTTTTCTCCCTTGTCCTTTTGGGATTGCAGATGTTAATCAGGAAAGAATAGTTGAGGAAGGAGGGCTGGATGCTCTTCTGTCACTTCTAGAAACATCAGAAAATACCACAATTCATCGAGTCACTGCTGGTGCTATTGCTAACTTGGCAATGAATGGTAATGGATCTATTCCAGTTGCTCATCAGATTTGTTTTCAACATTTGGTCCAAATGGCCTAATAATTCATTGAATCGCTGGCTCACTGCTGCTGATATTGCTAAAATGGAAATGGTTGTTAATGGCTGTGTGTTCACCGTTCAACGAATTTATTTCCCACATTTATACCAAATGTCTCAGTGGTCGCATTGCTAAAGAAAGACTCTGTCTTTTTTTGTCATCAGTCAAATTAACTTCTATCTCTGAATTATATAAGTTTCTTGCAACATGAGATATATTTTTACGTATTTGAACTATATCTCCATTAGGGCTCAATGTTCCAGTCAAATTGGTATTGTGACACTTTAGAAGCTGAGCCGATAGCTAGTAACTTAATTTTTACCTTTCTCAGTATTACAGTGATCCTTGTTACTGCAGGATCAAACCAGGGACTGATAATGAACAAAGGAGGAGCTCGACTATTAGCAAATGTTGCATCTAAAACTGATGATCCTCAAACTCTGCGGATGGTGGCTGGCGCAATTGCCAACTTATGTGGAAATGGTACAGCTTCTTGTCTTTATTGTTACCCAGTATGCTTTCAACAACATTCAGTTTATCTAAAGTTTTCATTTGAGCCTGGAATTTCCTTTTTCTTGCACAAACACTAGTTGTAGAGCGGTGAACCTCCTAGTGAGATCAAAGTAAATATTACCGTGGGTATCATTTTACTATGAGTGTAGTTTTGGTTTGAGTATGTTGCTAGAAGTGGACAATTATGTTTGAAGATATAAAAAAATATTGTGATGGAGAATGTAAAGCAAAATAAACTGGGACTTTACTGGTTGAACTTGTCAATTAAAGAAGTGTATATTTTGTGAGCTGATATACAATTATACATTCCCTCCATGTATGTTCTTCTGACAATCACACAATTTTACTGAGATAACAATCCTCTTGTGAGGGTGCATCCTAGTATCCTACCACAATAGTGGCTACTCCTAGAACCAGGGGAAAAAAACCCGGCCGGTAACCGGTTACCGGCGGGGGTCCGGGTTTTGCAAGCTCAAATTCTAATTTTTGAATTTTGAATGATTTTTAATCAAATTCAAGCGATTTTCATCCGGTTTTTTTCCGAGAAATCTGGTAACCAGCCGGTTACCGGCCGTTTTTTTTCTTCTAGCCGACGATCGGGATTTGCCCCGGAAACGGGTTTTTGATCCTTGCCTAGAACACCAAAGACGTACAGAAATATGTAGCTAGTGTATCTGTTTGTGGATAAAAGAGAACCAGTAAAAACAAAAACTATTGTTTTGCGTTTAGTGCTAAAATTTTGGAAGCTGCATTCTGATATCTTTCAAAACTTTTTTTTTTTTTAAGAATGTGTAGATTATAAGTTTACAACTAGTTCAGCATCATATTGACTTGAAGAAAATGTTCTCTCCTGTGCTTCGTGTAATGTAAAAATATAAAAATATCCAGTTGGATTTGTTGGCTTATTTACTTGAGAGCCAACAGAAACAGTGTTCCAAGATGACGTTGTGACTTTTTTAGTCTTTTGTTCTTAATAATGTAGGTAATGTTTCTTAAGAGTGGCATCTGCACAGCTGCCAATTACTGCATATACATCAAATAGAACATTGAAAATATGTGACCTATGTGATGTGTATTTTTGCAGAAAAGCTGCACGTGATGTTGAAACAAGATGGTGGAATAAAAGCGCTACTAGGAATGTTTCGAACTGGACATAACGATGTCATAGCTCAGATAGCACGGGGAATAGCAAACTTTGCAAAATGTGAATCCCGAGTAATAAGCCAAGGTTTGCAACTCCTCCATTTGTTCCTTGAAAAGCCTGATTTGTTTTCTGTTGAGATCATTATGGTTGCACGAATATCAAGTGATCAACTGTAAGTGTAGAACACTCTTTAGTTTATGTACTATGGCAACATGCATGAACTATAGTAAAGTGGTTTGGATAGTTCTCACAAATCTGGATGTGGTCGGACAAAAAGGTAAATACATATTAGTTGCTGTAGGAAAAAAAGTTTTTTTGTTGTTGTAGGGAACACGGTAGGGGAGAGCCCTGCTATTATTATATTAATATTTAAAGAAAAGGGCATATGCTTTCTTGATATATTGTAGGTCTATACATAGAGCACACAGGTACACAAGAATCCAAAGCAAAGACAATATGCGACTAATCACATACTAACAAAATATACCTTAACAAATATTACATTGTTACAACTCACAACATTCAGATGTCACATGTCTGGTACCTTGAACATTATGGAATACTACTGTTGTCTGCTCTGCTTTCTGAAGATACGTATGTAGACTTGAATATATTGAGTTCATGTACTTTTGAGGTGAAAATTAATCCCTGCTTGTGAAGATTCAATAATTGTGGTACGCTACTCAAAATAGGTCACAGGAAAGGGAGATCCCTTCTCATTGAAGATGGTGTTCTTACTTGGATGGTGGCCAATTCAACCGTGTTTTCTGCATCAACGCGAAGACACATTGAGCTTGCCTTTTGTCATTTAGCTCAAAATGGTACGTAGTGGTGGAGTTTGCGGTCTACCTTTTTTCACTGTGTATAAGCTGATGCATTTGATCGAAGACAATAACAGGCCTTAGATCCTCTACTCTCTCACGTACATTGTTGTTGTTGTGCATCTTGTGATATCAAATGTTTCCGCTGATCTTTGCAGAAGAAAACGCCTGTGATATCATTGTGACTGGAGGGATCAAGGAGCTCCTTCGCATATCAAGAGAGTCCTCAAGAGAGGATGCCCGTAACCTGGCGAAGAAGGCATTAAATTCAAATCCAGCTTTTTTAAAGGAGATAAAGTGATTCCCCTTTTTAATTTATATTTGTTCCAGTCGTCATAATATTATACTTGAGCCTTGTTAAAGAGTATTTATGGTAGTACTCTAATCTAGGGTTTAGTGTCTCTTAAGTCCTTGTACTATATATTAGTCATTTGGACTATTGCAATACATTGAACTATTGATTTGCACTTCTCTTCATCTAACATGGTATTAGAGCCAAGATCCAAAGTATAGGCTCCGTTACCACTGCCCCGGGGAGGACCGATCTACACTCCTGGGGGTGGCCTCCTTCTAGTTATAGCATATTTCTTTTAGCAACAAGCAGCGGTCTTCATTGTCGGCAGCCACCTTGTCTACAGCTTGGATCCTACGTCTCTCGAGTGGATCAGTTGTCGCGTGCGGGGAGTCGTCCTCTTCTTGGACCGCCGCTGACTGGTCATCGACAACTCGGATCTGGCCTTGGCGAGCTCAATCCCAGTCAGACTCGTCGTCGACTGGTCATGCCCGGATCCAACATCGGTAGGCTATCTCCTAGTCGGATCCATCGTCGCGCGGGGAGAGCCACCGCTCGTCGTCTCTGGTCTTGATCTACGCCAGATATGGTTATCTACATCGCCACCCTCGTCGAGACCTCGGGTTGCCGCCGTTGGTCTTCCCCTGCTTGAGTCGCTGCTTGTCTCTTCTCGACCGCCGCCATCTAGATCCGATCTAGATCAGGTCCAAGCCGTCGCTGCTCCTTCACTTGAAGCGTTGCTTCTCTTGGAGTTGGCTCTTGCTTGCTGGCTGGGCTCTTGGTAGTGTTTCCTCATGGTCATGGGCCATGACCTACGTCTGATTGGGCCGCACATATAGGTCGAGGTTCTGTTGTTTGGCCTGGCTGGTGCTTGCTGCTGCTAGTATATGCTTCTATTATCCTGAGTTTTTCTCTTTAGAGTCTTCATTTCCATTGTGTCCATCCAAGTCCGTTGCTTTGTCTTTTCAGCTCGTCGGAGTAATGCCAGTTCATCATATCCTTTGTCGATCAACCGATTGTTTCTTGCTTTTCGGGTTGCCACGGTCCATCCATTGGATCGAGTGTGGTCACCCTATCATCGTCGTTGTTGATGCGACTTTGCCCTCTTGGTCCTCTCGTGGTCTTCTTGCGACTTGATATGTGTTGTCGCCATCTTGCTACACATCTTTGCATTTGTTGCGACTCTTGACCAATAGCCTTTTTTATTCTTTATATTCGTCATCACGACTCTTTCTCCGCCCTACTTTGTAGCAGGTGTGATTTTATCTGTCTCTTCTTCGGCTTGATCTGACAGTTCCCTTTGTATTTGTGTTGACTCCATCATCTTCTACGTCGTGTTGCCGCGGTTGACTTTGCTCCCGCTTGCCTCTACTTTCTCAGACCCTGCTCTTTGTGCTTTATGGGCTACCACACGACCTCGGATGGGAGATCATTTTATACTCGACACAATTTTCCAAGAGTTGCACACTGCGACGACATTATCACGACTCAGACTTTGAATTTCCCTATCGTAGTGTTAACCCTTTTAAATACAATGCTATTGCATACGTCTTGTATTTGAGGGGGTGTTAAAGGGTATTACCCTGGTATTGTACTCTAGTCTAGGGTTTAGTCCCTTGAGTCCTTGTACTATATATTAGCCCCTTGGGCTGCAATACATTGAATTATTCATTTGCACTCCTCTTCATCTAACAAGCCTGTCCAATCCCCTTTCCCAGTAGAAAGAATTAAAGGAGGAAAATGTAGTAGAAAGAGAATTTTTTAAAAAAATAGTAGGATTTTCTGAAAAAGGAAGAAAACATGGGCCATGGGCTTCCGGCCCAAGGTGGGTCGACGCCATAGAGCCAAGGGGGCGGCAGCCCCTTGACCTAGCCGCCACCCCCTGTCGCGCGCCCCTGTCCTGCATTTGAAAAGAAGAAGAAAAGGAAGGAAAAGAGGAGATTTTGGCGGGTTCTCATGATTCGTCGTGATCATCAGGGGTAAACCTTATTAATCCCTAGATTTTTCATAGATTAGTCGTTGTTAAGTTTGTAGGTTGTTTTGATTAGGGGAAAGTTTGTTTTCAATCTACCCTAGTTCGTCAAGGTTGGGTGCAGAACATTGTGGGAACGATTTGGGGTATTTAGGCTCGGATTCAAAGATCGGTCCAATTAGAAAAAAGTTAGATAATCTTGTTAGTTTTCCAAGAATGTCTAGATCATTGACATTGGAGTAGCGAGTGAAAAGATGCCACCTCGGGAAGGTTGCTGTCCAGAATTTGGACGTAGCTTGTAGACATTGTAAAGATTGGTCAGTTTCATATAGTAGATGGTAAAATTAAAATGTGGTAACAACTTGAATAATGTATAAAATTTTGTGTAGTTTCCAGAACTGATATCATTCATATATTTTCAAGTTTTAGAATTAAAGATACAAAATTGTGAAGCGGTCTGTCTTGACAAATTCTGGGACGATTTTCGGGGAAAGAAACAGGGTAGAAAAGGTAGAATCAGAGGTTCATCATAACTAGAAAGTTGTAGGTTTTTTCATAAGGATTCCAGAAAGTCTTAGATGGTTGAATTTGGAGTACAGATGAATAAGTTAGAACCATTTTACTACTGGGACAACGGGTAGTGCGTCTGGAAGTTTTGGGTTAATTGGGTCGGTTTGGTGTAAACGTGTGAGGACGATTAGAATAAAGTGTTGATGTTGTAATGTTATAATTTTGAGATGTATTTTGAATTATTTGTCCAGGGAGTGGAGCCTCTAATGCTTTGTTGTCGTTTCGCTATCCAGCTTCATAGGGATAAAGAGGCAAGTGCATGGTAGAAAGTGTTCATTGGTTGATCGTTGTATTCTTTACCACTCATTATCATTATATTGTTCATGTTTTTATCTTATTTAATTGCAAACAATATGAATGGTTATGATAGTATTTGTATTGGTGAATTTGAGAATGTTGGATGATGGTATTATTGATAAACCTATGAATAATTGTTCATTTATAAGCATCATTGTATAAGAAAAAGTGATTATGGTGATCACACACCTCAACGGGAATGGAGGAGGTCCCCGATCCTTAAGGAGGACGGGCTTGAGAGTGAACATTATCGCGAGTGTTCACTCATGCTATACCGATATACGTGAAAGAAGTGCATGTGGACATATAGTGTAGAAATGTATTGAGTGAAAAGAGAATTGGATGATTGAGTATGAGAATAAAGAAAAGAAAATAGTTGATTAATCGTTGTTAATTGTTTATTATTGTGCTTGCTGAGTCGTAGACGCACTCTTGCTCTATTGTTGTTTTTTTAGATGACCGTTGACAGTGTTGCCCATGGGAAGGGCTAGCACACTTGGAACCACGTCGTACAATCAATTACATGAAACATTGGCTATGAGATATTTTATTAGCGTGATGAATTATAATTAGGATTTGATATTATTTCTTAGCCTTAGTTGATGGGTTGGGATTGATTATTTATTTAATAGACTTGATTGGATTTGTTTTGCGTTGATCTTTGTTTATTATTTTGCCATGCTTTCTATGAATTGATTATCCATGATTGCTTTATCGTTATGCTTGCATTATTGTGACCCGTGGATGGGTTTTACCTTTGATATGCTTGCTGTAATTTAGTGTTAATTGTTGTTAAATTTGATAGTTAGTATAGTTTAGTAGCATTCTGGGCTCCGTGTCGAGTCGGGGTGTTACATTTGCCTCCCTTAAAGCTTGAGCAGCTGGACATTAGGTATAGAACTCTATAGAAAATAATAAATCAAGTTATTATTGTAAATCATCGTTATTTTTCTAAAATCTCCTCTCACTTTTTTTTTACATACAAGGCAATCTATTCTTGTGGGCTTGTTCATGAGAAATTTGTGGCAAATGGTTTTAAACCGGCCAAACTTTATCAAACAAAAATTTGAATGTTCGACTAGTTACAGGTGAATAAGAAACAAGTTTGACATAGAATTTTCATGTTGATAAGAAATCAATTCATGTTGTTGCTTTAGTTAATACAATTGAACTTCACTACCTTAGTTGTATACTTTCATTAGCTTGTGAACAATCATATAGTAACATTTTTCCTACATTTGAAATTTAAGACTTTTGAATAAATATTTTTTTACCATTACGACTGGTAACCACCGATATCATCGATTTTTTTAATGGCACGCAACTAGGGCTGGAAACGAGCCGAGCTGAGCTGGCTAGAGCCTGGCTTGCTCAAGCTCGACCGAAACAGTGGCTCGGCTCGGCTCGTTTTGGGAACGAGTCAGAAACCTCGCTCGGCTCGGCTCGAGCCAGCTCGCGAGCCCTCGCAAGCTGAGCCAAGCAAATGTCCCCCTGCACCTGCATTGATGGTCTCCTCTGCGCCCCCCACATTCTCCGCCTCCATTTCCCACTTCAGAAAATTAGAACCCCAACCACGAAGCTCGACGAGCTCTTGGTCGCGTCGACGGCCTCCGCCATCACTACATCTGGCAACCATGAGGACCTACCAGCAATCCAGCATCCCTAGGAGATTTGGAACAGCCAACAACTTTGGGGAGGCGGGTCTGCGGAGGCGGTGGGCGGGACGGGAAGGGGGAGAGTGTGAAGTAGAGGAGGTTACTGGATGCGAGTCTGAGGACGGGGAGGGTGGCGGAGTGGTCGCGGGAGATGAGCTCCTCGGAGCGGTTGAGGGAGAGGCGGACGGACTCAGCGGGGACGGGCTACGCCGCGGAGAGCTTGGCGGTGAGGAAGGCCTTCAGATCGGCGTCCTCACCGAGTTCATCGTCAACTTCGGCCGCGGCTCCGTCTCCGTCACTGACTTCGGTGACAAGCTCTAGACAATGAGGAGGAGAGGACTAGAGATCTCGGGTTGTACCAGGTGTGCCGCGGGAGGGTCACCCGGGTGGTGGACGCCGGGTGCTTCGTCCAACTTGACGGCGCACGCGGCCGCGAGGGGCTCGTCCACGTTTCCCAGATGCCGTGCCGCCGCGTCCTGCCGATGCGGCGTGGTGGGAGGATGTCAGCGTGGAGGACCAGGGGGAGGACGGGGCGGCAGCCGGCAACGCGGAGGATCAGAGGGGGGGACGAGGGGCCGGAGGTGGCATATTTAGGGGAAGAAGGTGAAACGATTTGGGAGAAGAAGGTGAAAGGATTTGGGGGCATACACGCATAGTCTTGGGACTCCAGAGGAATCGGGGCGGCGGAGGGAGGCAACGAGCCACACGAGCTGCTCGAGCTCGGCTCGAAAAAATTGCGAGCCAGGAGTTGGGTTTGGCTCGGCTTGAACATTTGCGAGCCCGAGCCGAGTCGGCTCGAACTTGATTCGAGCCGAAGTGGCTCGCGAGCCTCGAGCTATTTTTTCAACCTTACACGCAACATCCGACCCCTCCTATTCGTTTATGACGAGGATGACACATGATAAACCAGAATGACTTAGGCCCATTTGGCAGCTGCCGGATTCTCTTCCCGGAGCACACGGAGCTGAGCTATACGTGTCAACTCTAGTTTTTGTGAATCCGGAGCACTTGAGGAGCATTCAGTTCATTTTTGCGTAGCGACCTGGGACTTGCTCCCGACACGGAGCAGCCACCCTAGTACAAAAATGCCCTCAAAATTAGGGTAGAATTAGCAACCTTTTGCCACTGAACAAAACCCCTCAGCACACTTCTCGTTTGCCGCCTCCTCGTCCGCTCCCGCAACTCCCCTCCTCTCTCACGAATGGAGATGCTCAAACCCTAGCTGGAGTCGAGGTCCCCGCCGGCCCGGACACCACCTTGGAGACCCTTCCTTCTGGCTCGTAGAAAATATCCATCGCCCCAGAGCCCCTCCCGTCGCCCCACACGTTGCCCTCTAGACCACCGGTGACCTCGGCGACCACCCCTTTCTTCTCTCCTCCCGTCAAGGTAAGATGCCACTGCCCAAAACCCTAATCTTCGCCGCCCCTAACCCTAACCTGCCGTAAGTCGCAACAAAATTTCAGATCTAAGCCAAGGCGGAGGCTGGAGAATGAGATCGATGCAGAGGAGACGCCTTGAAGGAGGAGGATTTGAGTCTAGTTTTAGGTGACCTTGGATATTGATTTTTTTTTCGCATGTCACTTACTATTTTTGTTAGCTGAACGAGTAAGCATATGTGTGCTTGTCCATGCTTTAGGTGAACATGATATATGAGATGCGTAGATGGTTCAGATACTTCAATATGGTTGGTAGGCTTTGATTTGGTAATTATGGATGGGTAGAATGCCTTTGTAAATTGCTTTGTTTACAACAATGTCAAATATGATTTTCACTTTGTCCAATTCACTGAATGCTCTATGGTGCTCTGCCGTATGCCATGACAGTACTTGTTCATGTCGAATTTTTTCATGTGCCATGACATTAGCTATAATTCTTTGAGCAATTAGATAATATGAATGGATGCTACTGCTCGCTGACCATCAATCATAGTCCTTGATGTGGATTGTGCTACTGCTTGTGATTACTCGTAGGCTGTGTAGACCATCGGTGAAGGCTGCTAATTCCCATTTGAGTAATAGTGTTTGATTAAAAAAAAATCTTGCCATTTGGCAATCCAGCTTGGGTTCGAGAGCACCATGGAGTAGGAGCTTTGATCAAGAATAGGGTGATCAAGGTGAAATGTTTTGGCCCCCTAGCGCCTCGTTAATTCCTAAACTAGCCCCTTTAGCGTGCAAATTCCAGTTCTAGCCCCATGGTAGTACCTAATGCCGTGTCAGTTGGCAGCATGTAGGTGCTGCCGTGCCAATTGGCAGCACCCAACATGCTACCGACGCATACAGCAGCATGTAGTTGCTGCTGCCCGAAACGACAGCATCTTGGCGGCCGGGGTGCGAGCGGCGCGTGGCGGGGCCCGGGGGGAAGCGCTGGCGCGCAGCGCCGCGTGGCGGGTGAGCCGAGATGCTGCCGACGGGAGGCGCAGCTTCTTGCTGCGGTGCAAAGATTGCATCGGCGCGCGACGAACTCGATTCTTCGCTGTCCCGCTGCGCACAGAAGCGCCGAGTGGGCTAGAATCGGAATTTTCGCGATACAAGGGCCATTTCTGGAATTACGTTGCTCTGTGAGGCCATTTGGGTCCAGACTTCATCAAGGTTATGCATGCAAGAGTGGTTTTGCTGATTGTTGACAGTTTGATATGGACAGAAAGAACTTGTTTAGTTTGATTCCGGTTGAATTAGCTGAGTAATTCTTGTTTCATTGTTGTTTGCTTTAGAGGAGGCAATTGAATGTCACATTGGGATATCAGAGCAATTGTATAGATTTTACCAAAGTTCCCGTACATGTAAAAGCTCAATGCTCGATTCTTCACGTGGATATTCTGTGTGAATTTAATGTTTGAAATATGTTGACAAATTGATTAAATTATGTGGTTGTTGCATTTATTTCCATGATACAGAAATTTGTGGAAAATGTTTTGTGCAACACAAATGTTGCTTTGGAGTTTGGACATTATTTCTTGCGACATCTCTAGAATTGAAGTGTCAAATCTAGGGGCAGCGTGGCCTTTTTTTCTCTAATTCTCTCTCAAGGATTCGAGGAGTCAATCTCCTATCAAATGTTTTCCATGGCCAACTCGAGAATCCCAACTTCAAATTCGCAAAAGAGTGGATCCTTAGGAGCTGAAAAATGAGGAGCAAAACCCTACCCAACAAACATGCCCTTACTAGATGAACAGGTGATTAGCTTCATGCTATGGTAGACAAGTAGCGCAAGACCAAACGCGGCAATTTCGAACCCGTGCACTCACCACGTGATCTGACGTGGCAGCCAAGTGCGCAACACGTGCGCTCTATTAGAGTTTGACCACACAAAGAACAGACTGGAAACTTGGCAAATTACCACAAATCAGAACACCAAACACTAGCACTAAATCCAGCTCGCAGTACACGATACAGCTGGTAAATACCATGACGCACTTCGCGCTTATGAAATAGAATTGCCAGTAATGAAATTACACCATTTAATCTTGATTGTTGAATAATCCATACTACAAACCGTTTGATGGCGTAATGTTACAAGAGAGCACAAGGCTTTTTCTCCGCTAATAGTCCATACAACTATGCTTGCATGCTGAGATGTAGATGAGCTAGTACACGACACCAAAGCAACTTCTCCAGCTACTAACCGAGCGTAGGCTGTCCACTAGTTCGGGAACTTCATTTCGTACTGCTGAGGAGACTGAAACAACAAACACCACAATTTCTGAAAACTCGTAAATGAACAATCGAAATGCAAGAGAGAGAAACCGCAGATGAATAAAGTAGCATTCCATACCATAAAGGTTGCAGTAATCATCTTTCCCGCAAACCATCTCCCATGGAGTGCTTTCTGTGCACTCATCGCGGCTGTTATACTATCAAATCGCAGGTACACAAAGCCCGTAGTATTTCTGCAAAACAATTGCAACACCTAGGGTTAGACAATGAGAATGCATTATTATTACTGTATAGCGGGCGGGCTTTTCAAGGCAGATATGGTTCGAACTTAGAAAATTATGTGCTATGTTACACATGACAACAATTGTGCTACAGTGCTGGAAGGAAGGGAACAGTGTGTTTTTCTGTAAGGAGTAGCACCACAACAAAATTTGTGCGTGGGAGAGTTCAAGCTTGAAAGCACCTTATCATTAGCAAATATTGCTTTGAAATTCGGAACACATCAGCCTAGTCTAGTAAGCTAACACAAACTGATGGAAATATCTGAAGACCTGTGACCACTAAGTTTTATTGCATGTGTGGTTCTCTGTAACACGTGGTGCATCAATCTCGAGATAACCGCCCTGGAAACCAGACACAGTGCGGCTCAGGTTACCACACAGTTTTTGGGTTGCATTTTAAATTTGTGCTTTTTCAAGATTTGGAGTATGACACATATCCATGAAAGAATGGGATCGTGGGCAGATCCTAATGGCTCTACAGCATTTAATATGGTCCAAAACGGTGAAGACATGACATCTCATGGATTCTGAATTATGCCCTAAATCCAAGCCTTTGACTGTGTCAACCCTATACAAAGAATTACACAGCATGTTTGATAATTATTGAATAGTAGTTACAGTCTTTCAAGATACAAGTTAAAAAAGGTCATCATTGTAAATTCATAGTAACCTCCCAAATGTAATATTGAGCAAATGAGAGAGCTGTTGCACTATTTTGTCTGAAACAAAAAATGGCTGAAGTGCATCTCAGATTTATGTATGAAAATCTATAGGAAAAACAGAGATAGTTATAGTAATGCAATAGGTCAATGGTGAACCAACCAAAAAAGAATTCTGAATGCAAAGCGTGGCATATTTGTTTAATAAATTAATATGAACCAGCTGACTTACTTGTCCACAAAAATGTGTTTTACTTGGCCAAACTTGGAACATTCTTCTTGAACATCATCTCTAATATCCAAATCAAAATCAGGATCCGTCTGCAATAAAGCATAGTAAATTTTGATCAGATACTTTTGGTCAACCAAAGGGAGACAGACACAACCTCCTCCAGGCTAATATAGAAGAACAAAAACAAAGTGGCTATTGGCAGTAAAAAAACAATAAGAAATTAAGAATGCAGTAGCAAAAACACAACCTCCACAGCTGGATCAAACATATTCTTAAGCAATAGGCATTCACTGGGTGGAGCCGTCTCAATGGATTGGGTAGTAACCGGAAGAGATGCTCCAAGAATTGAACCAAGGCCAGGCACTGCCGGCTGTAGCACAGGAGCAGCAGCTGGAGGAGCACCAAGAACTGATACAGGTGGTAATGCCACGGAAGTGTTCGCACCAGTAGCACCCATCCCAGCAGTCAAACTGCAGATAGACAAATAAAAGTACAAAAGTTAAGGGAGATGCATTATATAGAGATACCGTGAGAGCAAAGGAAGAACGATATGTTTATAATAAACTTATGCTGTGCACACGTGTTTTTGAACTTATAAAAGAAAGAACAAATTTTAAGCATTAAGGCTCAGGTTTCTTGTCAAGCTAACTTGTTGATATTTGCAAGAGACTGATACCACAAGAATATTAAGGTAGTGTTAGTGTAACAAGTTTTCCTCGTGTCTCAAGTAATCATCATTCACCCACTTGAAATTCACAGTCAATGCAATTCATTAGATGTTAGAACTGCAGTAAACAGAATATTTCAACCAAACCACTGTACACCAAAGAATTGCAGGAGGTCCATGGAGAATGACCTTGACAAGCTAGATATATATGGAAACAGTGTTGCTGTAGTTGTGGATGAATCCTGACGATAATATAGTAGAGGTCAATAACAAAAGATTTGGATAGAAATTATGGCACTCTTACAAGCAAGATAATGCACATCCTAGAAATTTTTACATTCTATACCAATCAACCATGAACTGAAGACTCTACAGCCCACATCGACAAATTAAGCAAATTAAGGAGAACTAGTATCCATCCACACACATCAGCAAGCATCTACAGTTGTCTGCCCACTTCCAATATCAGAAGTTCAGAACTATCTTCAGCAGTTATAACAGAATTTAAAAACTCCAACTCAAATGAGCGAATGTTTGAGTTAGCATCATTATTTAGTTTGCCAGATGACTTGTATATACCATATGCTGTCTGTGACCACAATCCAGGTAATTAACCATTTATAACTTGCTATTCATAACAACCTAAAAATTGCATTTTATCTAGGTAGAGGCATGCCTCCATTACCACAAAAATAATATACACGATTTTACAGCTGATAGGTTAGATCAAGAATAGGGGCAAATAATCCAGAATATTAACAGTTTTTCGTTTACGAAACAAAGACACAAGAATGAATGATAAAACAATGAAAGGCAGACGAAAATAAATTATAAAATAATATAAAAATAGCAAAAAGGATGATTCTGAATGTGAATTGTTAAAATACCAAAAGAGTGATTTTGCTATTCACAACTGTGCAGCTTATTCATTAATTGAGAGTATATATACACAGTTACATGGGCTACATGGGCCACATGGGTCAAGAGAGAGGGAATGTAGAATATACAACACTCTTAACACCCCCTTCAAACTCAAGGTGGATCAGGAGGATCTAATGCACTGAGTTTGAGTAGATGAAGCCGATGATGTTCTCGAGTCTGAGCTTTATTGAAAAATCCTGCAACTTAAAAGCTCTAAGAGAACATACTTGAGGGCGATGGTCGACTGTTGACAATGAGATCATGTGAAAGATGCATCAACACCAATGTGCTTTATCAGCTCATGCTTGACTGGATCACTAGCAATCTGAATAGTACTTGTATTATCACAAAAGATAGGTGTAGGATTGTCACAATAGACACCTAGATCAATCAAGAGTCATCGAAGCCAAATGATCTCGGAGGTGGTAGCAGCAAGAGCTCGAAGCTCAGCCTCTGCACTAGAGCGTGACACCACAGTCTGCTTCTTGGACTTCCAGGCAATGAGCGAAGTACCAAGAGAGAGACAGTAGCCAGTGATAGATCGGTAATCAGTAGGATCACTCGCCCAAGTGGAGACAGAGTAAATGTGGAGCTAGAGCTGACTCGAACTGGCATAGAACAAACGTCTGGACACGAAGAACATGATTATAGTGGACTGATGTGGGAGCACTGACAAACTAGCTTAACACATGAACAGCGTGAGCAATGTCTGGCCTGGTGATAGTGAAATAGACAAGGCACCCAACGAGCTGATGATAGCGGGAAGGATCTATCAGGGGTACACCGTCTGTAGGTCGAAGCTACAAGTGAAACTCCATGGGTGTGGTAGCATTACAAGTATCAGTCATCCCAGAGCGAGCAAGCAGATCCTGAACGTAGTGATGCTGAGAGAAGTAGTAGCCATCACCATCATAATGAACCTATCCCTAGAAAATAGCTCAATGGTCCCAAATCGGACACCATAAACTGTTCACTCAATTTCTTCTTGACAAAAGCCACGTAGTCCATGCCATCTCCTGTTATCAGTATATCATCTACATACAGCAGAAGCAAAGTACGACCTCACTTGAGACCATATAGATCACGTCTACGACGACAAACATTGCATGTAGGAGCCTCAACACCAGGGATGGCTACATATAGACCTCATGTAGATCACCCTGAAGAAAAGCATTCTTGACATCCATATGCGTACCGCTGTAACAGCAATAAGAGTACGGACTATGGTCATATAAACAACTGGAGCATAAGTTTCATCATAATCTCGACCATAAGCCTACTGAAAACCTCTTACAACAAGACGGGTCTTGTATCGCTCTACTGACCCATCTGAATTGTTCTTTACTTTGTACACCCACTTGCTAGTGATAGGAATAGCTCTACATGGTAGCGGAACAAGATTCTAAGTGCATGTACACTCTAATGTTGTGAGCTCCTCTGTCATAGCCAACTGCCACTCAGGTACACTGCCAGCCTCCTGATAGGTATTTGGCTTAGCTACTGCACCTGCACGAGAAAAACCCCACCTCTCTGGTGCTTGAATAGAAGAACGATCACGTAGGGCATACAGTGATGTAGTAGAACGATCGTCAGAGTCAGTGGTACCAGTCGGAGGGTCAAGTGGAGGAGAGGAGGATTGACGATCAGAAAGAACTCTCTGTCGGCAATTATAGTGAAAAGAGAAAAGTAGAAGTGTCAGAAACTGGTGGAGCTGGTGAAGGAGACAATAGAAGGTGAAACTGGTGGAGAAGGTATATATAGAGAAGACATATCTGGTGAAAGAATGGGAGGTAGACACAAAAAGGAAGTGGAATATGTGGAAGGAGGTGATGTGTAGAAGGATGATAAAAGAAATGTCGACCCTCATCAAAGGTCACATAACGAGAGATATGAATGCAACGTACCAAGGGATCATAGCAACGATAACCCTCATGCTCGAGACTGTAACCAAGGAAGACACTCAACCGATTGAGCACTCAGCTTTGTGTGCTCACGAGGTGCTAGAAGGGCATAGCGGACACAACCAAAGACACAAAGATGAGCATAGCGAGAAGGTGCTCTATGCAGCACCTCACCAGGACACTTGCCCTGAAGCTTGGAAGATGGCTAACGGTTAATGAGATAGACTGCTGTAGAGATTGCTTGCCCCCAGAAGTGAGGGAACAAAAGAGGAGATGAGAAGAGTACAACCAGACACGAGAGCTGACGATGAGTACCCTCAGAAGAAAGGAACTGACGAAAGGCTGATGAAAGATACTCTCCCACAGAGTCGGAACGGAAAACACGAATGGAAGAAGAAAACTGTGTATGAACCATCTTAGCAAAAGACTGATAAATAGAAATCAACTTTGAGCGATGTTTCATAAAATAGATCCAAGTATATCGAGAGTGATCAGCGACAAATATGACATAATAATTATGACCACCCTTCGAAGCAAAAGGAGATGGACCACATACATCTGAATGCACCAAATCAAAAGGACCAGAAGACTGAGAGGTACTACTGGAATATGGATGTTGTAGCTTTTCCCCAGCTTACAACCAGTACAATGAAAACTAGACTCAACAGTGACATGACCGAAACCCTGGTAAACTAGAGTGGTGAGCCGAGCGCCACAAAGATGACCAATTCTATGATGCCACTTGCTGAAGGAAGATCCAACAGGAGACTGAGATGGTGACATAGCAGAAGACACTTAGGCCTTCAATGTACTAGTGGAAGGAAGATGTAAGGTGTTCAAGACATTGAGACTAAAGAGCCTCTACGGCGATAGCCAGAACCAATCACTCTTCTGCTCTGACGATCTTGGATGAAACAAGAAGAAGAATCAAATCCAATGAAATAGTTCATATCAATGAGTTGACCAACAAAATGAAGGTTCATAGATAGCTAAGGAACAAAAGACACATCAAGAACAGATAAACGAGATGATAGGTAATAGAGCAATGTGTACCATCAGTAGTGTGAACATATGCAACATCAGTCATAGGCCTACGAGCAACAAACTGATACATGAGTGCCTGCTTAGCATACTCATCTTTGGCAACACAAGACTGGCAAGTAGCAGCAGCCTTCGGTGTCATAAGACTCTAGAGGGCCAGTGATATGAGTGAAAACACTGTAATACTCCTCCACTGACTGATCCTGCTGCTACTAAATACTACGAAGGTTCTTGAGCAATGTGAAGCGAAGAGCACCACTGGACTGAACATATCTCTTCTCAAAGTATGTCCACATCTCCTTGGGTGAAGTATGACACTCAAGACTCATCCTCAAAGAGACATCAACACTCAGAACAAGACTAGTCATGACACGATCACCCTCTTTCTGCCAAGCCTTTACTGCCTCAATATACCCCTTCTTCGGATTAGGAGGATCGTCAGTCAAATGAGGAGCCAAACCATAACCCCTAAGAGTAGTCTTGACTAAAAAAGCCCATGCTCGGTAGTTCAACCCATCGAGCTTGATGTCCGTGAACATGAGTGATGAACTACCCCCCAAACATCAAGTCAAAGTTGGCCATCTTGATGGACCAAAATCACAGATCACCAAGCAACAGCACAATAGCAGTACATAGCAACAGTACCAAACAAAGAGATCGAGAGTACCGAGCAGAGAGACAGAAGCAGTCGTCGGTGCAGAGTCGAAGACCTCAGGTGCAGAGCTCGGAGCAGAGGACGATGTACAGAGCTCGGCGCCAATGCAGAGGTGTAGAGGCGGCGCCAGTGCAGAGCTCGGAGCAGAGGATGAGGTGTAGCGGCGCAAGGAGCTTGGATCTACGATGCCGAGCGTGGATCCGGCGTGGTGGAGATGAGGTGGTGACTCCAGGCGACAAGGGACGACCCCAGTGGATGAGGCGCCAGTGCAGAGGACCAGGTACAGCGACACAAGGAGACAGGCGAGGCGCGGCGGTGCCAGGAGCTTCGATCTGCCGAAGCGGCGACACCAAGCGTGGATACAGGCGACAAGCTTGAGGCGTGCTTGACCTCCAGGCAGAGCAGAGGCGGATCTTCGCCGGACTTGGTTGCGCGACAAGATGAAGACGTCGACCTCAGCTGCACGACGCGAAGAAGATGGGGTTGTTGGGCAAGCTCCAGATCCCGAGCACCGGATTTGGTGAGACGAGGTCGTCATCCGGATCCCGCCGGATCTGGTGAGACGAGGCGACGAAGACTTTTCAAACCAATCCATTTACTACATATTATTTGATTTACTAGTCCTTTATATTGGAATTGGTCACTAGTAAAATGTTTTAGCAATTCCTCGTGCGAGGTGAAGTTGAGGTCGGATCCCGAGCGCCGTCTTCGATTTGGAGCAGAGTGAAGTGTCTTCGGAGGCGAGTGAAGGAAGCGAGAGCGGCTTAGGCCCGCCGGCCCGAGCGAAGGAAGCAAGACTAGCAGAAGACGGCGACAGTGGTGGAACTAGGGGCTAGGGTTAGGGTTGAAAAGCTCTGATACCATGTTAAAATACTGGAAGAGTGATTTTGCTATTCACAATTGTGCAGTTTATTCATTAATTGAGAGAGTATATATAGACAATTACATGGGCTTCATGGGCCACATGGGGAGAGAGAGAAAGAGAGAATGTAGAATATACAAAACTCTTAACATGAATAACTTTTGCAATTTTCTAGTACTTTCTCTGGATCACTAAATAGCTTAAAAAAATGGAGTTATATGAATGATAGAAAGATAAGAATGTAAATGTAGTTGGATTGACATAGTAACATCAAGAATATTCTAGAAAGGACAATATAACAAGGACATCAAAAAGATATTTTATCCCATCAACCTCACAGAAATATACCTGGTTGTAGTGCCACTACGGTCCAACTTCTGCATCAGAAGAGCTCTCGAGCTAGCATTCAGTGCCTACATACATCAGTGCATACGTCATACACATGAAAAGAGATATTGTAGAAGCTATATAGGTAAGATTTCGCAGCAGCCTCAAAAATTCCTCTGCTCTCCCACTGGTGTAATAGTAATTGATTCCTCAGAATCAACAAATGTCCATATCATAAAAAGATGTATTGGTGTGTTAAAAAGCAAACAGTAATATGTGCATAACTAATGTTTATCAACTTCTTATATCTAGATAACAAATATGGAAACACAGGACAAACAAAGAGACCAGCCACCTGATCCTTCGAGCATCTCTGTGATGTAATCATGTAACACAGCCACACAGGACATCCATAGTGGACACTAGCAATCTGAGAACCCACAAAAGTATTGTAGAATAACAGCACTTTGCCACAGTGAAGCATGCTGATGCGAACAGAGTGCTCAGTGGATACTAAACCTACCCTATGGTACAGAACTTGAATACCAATATATGATAACCTTTTTTTTTTTTGATGCGGTGTGCGAATATACATCATGTACCAAATAATAGTACTTAAACCAAAAGAGTAAACATATACGTATGAAAATTCCAGTAATAAAAATGTCTCCCAGAAATGACACCCACCAAGCCTCCACCTTCATCATCATCCAAATCTCCAGTAGTTGCTCCACTGACTTGTGCTCCCGCTTGGTCCGTCACAGCTGAAACCTGGTTACAAGAGATTACCACAAAGTCAGGCAGCGGAACCCTTATATTTGAGCAGTTCAAACAACAAGAGGAATGCTAGTAACTTTTAAGAAAATGCTTACCTTAATTACTCTTCCAGCAATATCAAGTTGCCCATTTAAACTCTGAGCAGCTTTTGCATCTTCAAGGCGTGCAAACTAAATGATGAAACGGAACAAGTGAGAAACTGATAATTATGCACAAGCAGAGACAGGAATTGCTTCATAAGGAAGTACTTGCCTGAACAAAACAAAAACCTTTACATAATCCAGTAAGTGGATCTAGCGGCAGCTGGACAAGCTCCACCTGTCCAAATGGTTCGAAAACCTGGGAATGAGAATTCATTAAATCATTATAACATGCACACCAAGCCACAAGGATACATAAGCAATACTGCAATGGTAACATTTCTGCCCCTTTAAAGAGAAATCAACAGCACACCCTTAACCAAGATGTTTTCAGTAATGTGAACTTCAGAAATATTTTGATATCAAAGCAAAGCCAATTATAATATATCTATAAAATAATTTGTTTGATTCTTTACCTGTCTCAATTGATCCTCAGTAATATTTGAGTGAAGATTTCCAACATACAACTTCCTTGCCCCACCTGAAGCTGCTGCACTTGAAGAAGTATTTGACTGAACTAAATTCTTTTCAGCTTCCGATGGCTTAACCATCACCTGTTGACCAAGAAGCAGCTGACCAGAAAGAGCTATCGCCATTGGAACGGACATGACATCATAGAATTCAATGTACCTGGAAATGCAAATAGCATCATGAATATCAGAATATCCAGCGGTCAATAATGTCACCTTTATTTCAGGGGGGGGGGGGCACATATGCTCAAATCTATTTGAAAACTTATCAGAAATATCTTGCATTTAAAAATTTTCTAACAGGTTTAGTCCCAATTACAATCTAATTGCACCCCCCACTGACCAAAATCATTTGAAAATGCACAGAAATGCAATCAAATAATGTGGAACTGTCATGTTTGATGTTCCACACTGCTTACTGTCACCAAAATGATCTTGTATTCCATCATACTCATAAGTAGCTGTCTAGCTGATTATCCCAGTAGGTACACCAAATGAATATATCCCCCCATGACAATCGCAGATGTAGCTACAGCTAAAAATGTTATGTAATCATAAAACCAACAACTAGAGCAAACATGGTACAAATATGGTCAGTAACATTTGAAATCCCATAAATTTACCAGCTATGTTTCCAGGAGATCAAAAGTGAAAATTTGATCATAAAATGCAACTTTAATCAGCAAAAAACTCAAGAAAACTGACACCATAGTCCTACTCAAGGATCAAGAAACCGGTACCGGGCAAAATCCCACTCGGAGGCCATCATCCCATTACCGGCCGGTAACCGGAAATCCCGGGAAAAACTCGATCGAAATTCGTCTGAATAAATTTGAATTTGGGATCTAACCGCTGGGATTTTGGATCCCAGTACCCACTGATAAATCCGGTTACCGCCAGTAACCGGCGGTTACCGGCCGGGATTTTGATCCCTGGTCCTACTAACTGCGTACATCGTCCTCTCAGTAAGCCTACCTTGGTTCTTCCATAGGAAGGTCAATTAAATTTAACAAACATGTATTTCGCAAAGGATTGGTGTAATGTCATTTTAGGGTACCGTCATCCATGGATGTCACGGCGTCGCCAAGGCGTCGTGGCGGTCCAGAGGGGACGCCGCAAAGGCTCGCCTCGCCTTGGAGCGCCCAGGATTTCATGGCATCCACGACGTCCCTCAACATCCACGGCGAGCGTCTAGGCGAGCGCCTTGGCCAACTAGCAGGGGGCGTCTAAGCAGGATAAGTGGGAAGAATTGGCACTACAGGGGGGTGTCGGGCTGAATATGTGACACTGCAATCCCTCCAACGAGGTATTCTTTTTCTTCCTCCTCTACCTCTACTTTTTTTCTTTGTTCATCTTCCTCTGCTCCCAATGTGCTCATCCTTCGTTCTTCTTTCTTCCTCTGCTAAGGCTAGCCGCCGGCAAGGTCTCTCCAATCTCCACCGCCTCCAAGCTCCTTTGTTCTTCGTTCTTCCTCTGCTAAGGCAGTTGCCGAAGCTGAGGCAGCCAAGCAGACTCCCTCCGATGGCAAACCAGACAGAGCAAGAAGGCAATGCTGCCGGTGCCGACAATACTAAGGTAGCCGAGCTTACTGAGCAGTATGATCCAACTAAAGATCCTAAACGAAGGGCAAAGTTCAAAGATCCTGGGTGGCAGTATGGTTTTTGGCCAAATTTGGGCAACAAAGATAAGGTCCAATGCAAGCCTCCTTATTTGATTTCTCCTTGGTTGGCTTATTAATAACATTAGCCTCCTTAACTATCCTAAATGACTAAGTTTCTTGCTACTGCTGTTGCGTTGTTGTTCTCCGATACCGACGCTGGTACGGAATTCCGAGCTTGCGCCTGGTCTCTGATACCAACTCATGCTTTTAATACTAATTATCTTTTGATGTTTGGTTGTTCCTGTTTAAGACTTTAAGTTTGCCCTCTGGGCTCTGGCTTGTTATTTATGTTCTGGACTTATGGTATGCCATGTGAACTTGTAGTTGACTAGTTGCAACTTTAAATATTATTTCATTTGATCATTTCAAGATTTCAACACTGTCAGCTGCACAATATTTATAAATATGAAATTACAATAGTCAATGCTCAGTAACTCAGTTTACATGCTAATTTTTGCTATCTTTCTCAATGGCAGGGACATACAGGCTACAACTTCAATGGCAGGATCATCAAGGTGCTTGGATGGGGGGTGCTTGGCTGCCTGGGAAAAGAGCAAAAGAAGGGCAGGATCATCAAGGTATGCAACTGTCATTGACCTCTCTAATTTGATGGCTTAGTCAACCCCTTTGGCCCACCGTATCTCGCCTTGAGGACACCATGGCGCCCGCATCCAGGCGCTGTGGTCGCCAAGTATGCTGTGATAACCATGCCGTCATTCCAGCAAAAATTCTCAAAACTCATTAAGCCCAAGAGACAAGACAAGCATATCAAAATAACCATTTAGGCCAACCCTTAATACTCGGTACACACAAAGAAAATTTTCTCCTCTGTCGGAATCTTCCCTTTGTCCCGTCGCAACCCTATCCACAAAATACCATACTCATTTCATTCTTTGCAGCCTTTTGAGAGTCCTCTCTGCTTTATCTCGTAGCACCTGAGCTGCAGCCACTGCCCAACAGTCAGCAATTTATTCCCTTCTAATTCATTTCTTAATCACCCCTTGCAGCCAACAAAAAATCAGCCTTTCAACATACATACACCCACCAGCAGACATCTCCCCTATTTGCAGTGTTACCACTTGAGCACAAAGCTGGGACAGCTTTACGAAAACTTAGACCAACTCACTGAGGAACCCAGGCTACATGCTAAAGAATATATCACATGTGAGTCCATGAGAGACAATGCAGATCATCAATCCGAGATTCTGAATCCATGCACTGCACCGAGCCAGCAACTCGGGAAACCACCAGCAGAACACCAGATTCTAACCAAATTTTAGGTGACTCAAGCTTTCAGGAATCTAAAAGCTGAAGCTCGAGCAGGCCCCCCTAAACAACCCACGTCAAGTAAGCCGTATGTTTGGATAATACGACACATAATGCTAGCTACTCCAAGGTAGCATGTCGTGGCAAAACAAAGCTTCTGTTCAGCATCTCAAGAGAAATAAAATGAATAATAAAGACCAAGAATGAGAAAATGCCATACACAAAATTAATATGCAAGGCTATACACAGCATATATATGGTACAGAATTTACTATAAGTACCCACCCAACTCCTTTAGAACGTCGTGAGTTTCGATCCATGATGAGGCGAACATCCCGGACCTAAGAAAAAAAGTTCAAATATAAAGATTGATTTGATCCAACTTGACAAGGAACAAGGAAGCAACAAATGAACAGCAACAGAAAATCTTGTATCACTAGTTAGTGTGAAATAAGAGAATAATTCATAAACATTCAACTGTTAAGTTTGGGTTGATCTAATAAGAACATTTTGTACTCTTCAATGGAACAAACTTATTATATGTTTAACTTAAGAGAAAGCGTAGAAAACAAGCAGCGTGTATAGATCACATATCATAGATGTTTTAATGAATAAAAAAAGAACACCAGACTAACTACTAGAACAAAACAATGCGTAAACAGGTGAGCCTTACTTTCCCAGCCCTTGAAAAAAACTCGTACACGTCTCTTTCATCCGCCTTCAAAGATAACTGTCATTATGCTCACAAGCATTAGTTTCAAATACAACAGGTTTTGACATTTCATAGACCACAAAGTGAAATATGTTATGTGAAAATGCAACCTGGTAAGCAAACACGGTCCTTTGATCTCTTTCTGGATCAGCTTCAGGTTCTGCAGCCTCTTCTTTCCTACGTCTGCACAAAGAAAAATCTTCATAAGCGTGGATATAGAAAAAATGGAAACATAAAACCGTAATTAGGAGGACAGATTACAGAAAAATGGACTTCCAATACATCAGGAATATTTTTCTCTCCGATTTTCAATATAAGTCCAACATGCAGGTTAGGAAGCTATAAGACCATGGGAAGAGTAACAGGTGTTGGAAGGTGTCAACCCTTGCTAAATGAAATGATCTCACTACTCAATTCTCTCCCCCAAATCAATAACAATGAAAGGAGGAGGGTAAATTGCAATAACAACTTACGACCATGCTTGAAATGAATGAAAGAGAGACTTGAAAAACATGATTTTATGGTGACAAGGATGGGACATATCCTAGCGGTTTCCAATGATTTTGATTAGTTAAAACTTACGAGTTACGACCCATAAGAATGCAACAAGATCTCAATTACCCAACAGTAGCTATTGACGAGATAATAGATGGATGATAGATTGTGTCCACCAAGAGCTTAAAATTCAGAATTTCATAGGGCATGGTTAAGTTGTCCTTATAAACCCTATATGTGGCCTAGCAAGTAGATACTATGCCAGACTGAGGAGGGAAACAGAGAAAAAAAGATATACGTAGATCAAAAGCCTAAACATCTGCTATGAACACTAGAAAAGCAAAGGATTTTTAGCATGATCCAATCATACATAAGAATCAGGAAAATAAAAGAACAGACACCCAGCAAATCGACATTCTATCAAGTCACGAGACGTGACCTAAAAAAGGGGTAAAAGGCCCTGTCTTGTAAGACAGGCATCATTTAGGTAACTCGACTATAACAATTCCTGCAAGGGGAGAAGAGCAATGAAATAGCTTGTTTGTGCAACATGTTGAACACTGAATCCTGTTAACAATAAGACGCAATGCTTCAGTGAAAAAGCCCAATACACCCCTTCACCAGCATTTCTGCAACAGAAGAAATACAGTTCAGCTCCATGTTCTGGATGCAGGAAAACTGTAATCACAGATGGCATCATTGCTCTCAGACAGAACCACTCAAAAGCACAACATGATATCATCCATCTTCAATTTCCAGATCCTAGCAACCTAGCCTCCAATGCTAACTTCTATTTCATATGAAAGGAACTCAAAATAGATCACCTGATATCCAAGGTCAGGCTCAATATCAAGACCAACCGGAGATTGCTCTAGCAAATTGGATCTGCAGGTTCCCATACTAACGTTTAATTGTATTGACTTTCAAAAAGCCTAGGTCTATAACATAAGAAAATTTTAGCAGCAGTAGGTGATAGTCCGATAGAAGCAAGTGTAAAGTCAGGCACTCCAAAATATGGAGCTGAGAAAAATGACAAAATTGTATGAGAAAAACGCAATTGCAACAAATAGATGCTACAAATGTGCAAATAAAAGGAAAAACACAAATGTTACATATAGTAACATCCTCTTTCCTATTCTATGGTCGACACGCCCATCCCAAGCACTTTATGTAGTGATAAACACGATCATCGGGCGATGACGGTGGAACAGAACTGTCATTGAACACAACTTTGACTAGACGCGTGTGCCAAAACTAACAAAAACAAATGTACCGAACCATAAGGAGGTCTACAACCTGTAAAAAGGGGTTAAGGATGATTAATTTTCTGGGGATATGAGGTTATCTACAAGTATGCGAACCAACCCATTAAACCAAATACCACTCAGTTCATATTACAGCGGTGTCAATAAAGTTCACAGGTTGGGAGGTCATGGATTGGCACCTGACATCGCGGTCACGGTAGTCGCGATCGCGGTGGCGATCGCGCTCACGGTCGTCGTCGTCACGGCGCCGCTCCGACCGGCTCCGGCTCCTCCGCTCCCTCTCCTTCTCCTTCTCCTTCTCCCTCTCCCTCTCCTTCTCCCTCTCCCTCTCCTTCTCCCGCTCGCGGTCACGGTCGCGGCTCCTCCTCTCCTTCTCCTTCTCCTTCTCCTTCTCCTTCTCCTTCTCCTTCTCCTCCCGGTCGCGGCGCTCCCGGCTGCTGCGATGGCGCTCGCGGTCGCGGTGCCGGTCCCGGTCCTTGTCCTTGTCGCGGTCTCGGTTTTCTTCCGAGCGAGAGCGTTTGGATCTGCGCTCGCCGTCATCGCGGTCGTCGCCACCGCCGCTCCGGCGGCGGGAGCTGCGCTCCTTCTCCTCGGATCCGGGAGCCGCTGCGCCGTTGGCCGGCGCCCCGGAGGTCTCCACCGTCTTCTCTAAGTACTCGTACTCGTCGAAGTCCATGGCGACCCGCGGCTGAGGCGAGAGCCGGAAACCCTAGATGAGGATAGAGAGAGAGAGAGAGAGAGAGAGCGAGCGAGGCGCCGCGGCTAAACCCCGGTGCTCGGCTTTTCTATCGAGAACACGCGAATTCGCAGAACTGGCATGTGGGGCGCGCTGCTTCGTCTACTTTGGCCCATCCCTTCCTGGGCTTACGGCGGGTAAACCAAAGCTGGCTTGGGCCTGAGAAGCTTCGGGCCGTGCTGGCCTGGACGGTTCCTAAATGGGCTGTACGTACTAGTACCAATAACAAACCTCGGGCCGTAGAACAGACAAGCCAGTGGCTCAAGGTGGCCCACAGACCAGAGACTAGGCTTATACGCTACACTGCTACAGTGCGGATGTGGAATTTTCGGTCAGAGCAGTCATTTCTGACCATTTCTGTCTAGCTCTGCCAATCCAAACTTCACTTCGGCACCAGGAGTCCAGGACAGAGCAGCCATTAGCCATACACGGGCATCATCAGCAATGACGTCAATCGTGAAGCTCCTCTTCTTCTCTTATCAATCCCAAGTCCCAACACTTGCTACCCTATATATGCGATCACGAGGAGCTCTAGATTTTCGTGTTAAAAACTTAAGTGCTTTGATTTGTTCTTAAGCACTCGGTCTCTCTCATCTAGCTATAACAACACCGTTACGTTTTCCGGTTATTTTTCTCCTTCGCTTGGAATTAAAACTACAGTGTGGCAAGTATGCAACCGAAGGAGGCCGACGAGGAAATCGTCATCGTAGGGGCCGGACTAGCCGGCCTAGCGGTGGCTCTCGGGCGCGCTTTATATATATATATATATATATATATATATATATGATATATGTATGTATATATATATATATGTATGTATATATATATATACCTCTACCTTTGATATACCATCCAAAATAACTCGTCATACTCCTTTATCATTTTGGGTATACTCATATACTAATTATAAGATACCCAATGTGAACCACACGAAAAATTTGCAAGATAGTCTGTAGTTTTTAGCACATTTTGTAAATACCTTCATATTCGCAAATAAAAAATAGTATGTCTAAAAAATTGTACATACCACCCTTGAAAATGTGTAAATACCACCTAGGTGATCTTATATACTCGTATAGTACACATACATAACCTCAGGTGCGCAAGATACTCCCTACGTTGTGATATACGAAATAAGGAGTAACTACTTCCGGGAGTAGGAAAAAGGCTTCCTATATATATCCCGGAGATTGGTATGGCTCTTACGTCTGATCCCAGCATCTCAGATCGTACGCCTAATGCAGATATTGCCAACTACTCGCTTCTTATTCATTCTCACGACCCATCTCTCTCTCTCTCTCTCCCTCCATTGCTCTAGCAAACTAGCCAAGTCGTCCATAGTGAGCTCTCGGATTCTTCTGGTCCACCGACCCGCCAGCCGTCTCCCACTTATGCGTTCAATACCCCGGCCTCAAGGGGAGGACTTCGCCGTGGAGACCCTTGTCATCATCGCGGACGACGCCTTTGTCCTCTTCTCTGTCTTCTTTACCTACATGCCCAAGAGGTCTGTGAGTACCTCGTGTACAGGGCAGGCCCCGGGAAGCCGTCGCTCAAGCTACTCCCAAGCCCCCACCCGCGCGTCTTCGGAGCCAAGGAAGTTGGCTTCTTATGCAGCGTTGAGCACTTTGTCGTCCTCCTCGAGATCATAATAAAAATGTTGTAATCAAGTAAGTTTTGTTGTTGCGGCTACTATTTTTGGATGTTGCAATACGGCACAATAAAAAATTGAAGATGTTTATATGGCTCTTTGTTGTTGCAACAAGATTTGATTTTTGTTGCAATAAGTTCTTATATTTGTTGCCTAAACAGTTCAAGCATGTTGCATATTTTTGTTTACCGATTCCATGTTTGTTGCATTGGGACTAAAGTTTTGTTGCAAGCTTATGAACTAATTGTTGCGGTTCTGATTTTTTTTTTACACCGGATCGAATTAGTTGTTTCATCCTCATTCATTCACACATGGGTTAAGATGTTGTGCAGGCAATTCTAATTCATCCCCATATTTCCTCCATGGTCCATACCGTTCTGATCCACCATGGTTTGTTGTTGTCCCTTCCAAAAATATTGCAACAATTATTTTCAGATGTTGCAACTATTATTTTTAAATATTGTAACATCAAATTTTGTTTGATCGGGGTATTTGAACTAATTTTAAAGCGCAACTAGGTTATATACCAATGGTTTATCCATTTTATGGTGAGAATATGATTTTTTTAACTTTTTATTAGCATTATATTGTTATTTGTGCATTTTGTTGCACACATGGATTGAGATTGTTGCACACATTTGTATACGAATGTTGCGCCGAAGCGTACATCCGAGCGCTAGTTGCACCCATGTATCCCTGCATGCAGTTGCATGTATGTGTTATCCGCAAAGCAAGCAATGTCTTGTGCCATGTTTTATACACTCGTGGGCTGCTTTTATTTTCACGGCAAAAACTTTGGTTCGCCTAGTTTGGAAACTTGTATAGGAAAGGGCTGAGGAGCTTGGTGTTGGAGTCGTCGTTGGCGCTCCGGGTGTCAGGGTTCGCCTTCACGACGTGGAAGAACAGCTTTCGTACGCTCGACGGAGAGGAATCCTCTGCATTACAGCTCTCAATGTAGAGCTGCTACAGTACAGGGGAATTAGGAGCAATCTCCTTTGTCCAATCGAAAGCGGATGCCGAGATCAATCGCTACAGTATTTTTATTACAATGTTCTCGTTACTATTCACATAATGTGAAACATTGTTTACACAATGTCTTCTACATTTACAGCAGAGCATCCGGATCTACGCTCGACGCTCTTGGGGTGGGCAATAAGATCAAGAATCTCCATCTGTAGTGCAGGTGATACGTTCTTGCTCGTGCTGACATGAACATCACACTTGGATGCAGAGGCCCCTATAAATTCAGCTGCATGAGGCGAGACGTGCTGCTTCAGGCCTTGGAGGAAGAGCTGCCAAGAGGCACCATCCACTACTCCTCCATGATTGTGTCAATCGAGGAGGATGACAACATCAATATCCTACATCTAGCTGACGGTACGGTTCTTATATCAAACTTTTTTTTTAAAAAAAAAAAGAGCTTGTGGACGACATTTTGCCAAAAGACTTGCACCGCACATGCACACCCTCATCTCCCATAGCCAGAGTGCGTTCATCCAGAAAAGAAGTATCCATGACAACCTTATGTACGTGCGGAGCCTAGCTTGATGTCTACACCAATCAAGGACACCAACGCTATTGCTTAAACTGGACATCGCCAAAGCCTTCGACTCGATAAGATGGGACTACCTCCTTGACCTAATGTAGAGAAGAGGATTCCCAAGTACTTGGCGGAATTGGATATCGGCAATCCTATCGACCTCGTCCTCTCGAGTACTACTTAACGGAATACCTGGTGCCCCTATTAAGCATGGGAGAAGACTTAGACAAGGGGGACCCTGTCTCCCCGTTTCTCTTCATCTTGGCGATCGATCTGCTTTAGCGAATCCTAGACCTGGCAACCCAATAGGGTGCTTTGAAAAAAATTAGATGCCAAGCTGCAAAAATTAGAACATCATTATATGTCGATGACGCGACGATCTTCATAGTGCCAGCTTAGGAGGACCTAGATGCCCTAGATTTGATCCTTCACAACTTTGGACAAGCTACCGGCCTAACCACAAACATCAACAAAAGTTCGGTGACCAGAATTAGACGTGGTGGTCTTGATCTTCAAAATATTTTGCAAAACTTCTCGGCCTCACAAGGCGATTTCCCCAATCAAGTATCTTAGACTTCCGCTCTCCCTAAAAAAGTTGCGCCATTCGAACCTCCAGCACCTTGAGGATAAGGTGGCAACCAAACTTGCTAGCTGGAAAGGAAGGCTCCTCACCCTGGCCGGTAGAGCGACTTTGGTAAAATCTGTGCTTACATCTCAGGCAGTATACTTCCTAACATCGATCAAGGCTCCCACAGCAGTTCTAAAAACTCTAGATAAGAAGAGAAGGGCCTTCCTATGGTCTGGGAAAGAAGAGGCTTCAGGTGGGAATTGCAAAGTTAATTGGGAACGCGTCTGCAGACCAAAGAGCCTAGGAGGACTCGAAATTCTCCGACTACAAAGGTTATCAGCAGCCTCGAACGCTTGCTCCTGTTCAGGAGTAAGTGTTCCTTCAGGCTTACCACTTGCCACATGAAAAACGTTCATGGCAGTTAGCCAAAGCACCATCTTGGTGCGTCACCTCTTGTAATTTGCACCATCGAATTCAGAGGGTTTTAGCGCAGCAGCAAAACCAGTTGACGAAAAATGTCTAGAATAAGGTTTTGGATTGTTGAATATATGAGCATTTTTCGAATTACTTTAATCCAGAAATATAGTAGATAAATCATGAAAATTACTCTAGTCATTTTCACAAAGTAAATGAATCAGAACACTATAGCCATACTAAGATCCAGAAGGACATAAACTAGTATACCTATCTCAGTGTTCAAGTTAACAACAGATAAGAAAACTAACCAACAATTATGTGTAAGATAGGCATACCCGGATCTAGTAGAAAGAGTAGCAGCAGTAGGAGCTCCAGATCCAATAGCAGTAGCTCCTTGACTAGATTGTCGTTCGTCATGGCGTAGTGGTAGTAGTCGTGCAGTTGATGTAGACGTAGCAGATAATCGAATGAAGAGGAAGAAGCGGGCAGTCGTGCGAACGCTCCCCAAAAACCTTATTCGTCCTCACTCGTGCAAGCCTTCGAAGACGAGGGTTCCGGAGGCCTGCTCTCCCGGTGTAGCCGTACACGCGCCTCGCCAAGATGGAGATCGCCAGAGACAGCAACAAAAACAAGTGGTGTATTGTAGTCTTTCGTGGAGAGTGTTCTAGGGAGGAGAAGAACCAGTGCTCTGTTCCAGATAATGGCAAAAATCCAGAGACCAGAAACGGTCGCCATTACTCACTAGTAACCGCAACCATTACTACCAGCGGTTTTTGAAACAATGCTTTGTTCTACTTAATGGCAAAAATGAAGAGGCCAGAAACGGTCACCATTACTCACGGGTAACTGAACCGTTATTGCCAGTTGTTTGTTAATGCCATTAACTACGAGTCAGTGCGTTTTGATTTTTGAATAGATAAAGAAAAACACGCACGCACCCGACACGCCTGCGTACGCGCGCACACGCACATGCACACGCACACGCACCGCACGGCTCGGCTCGGCTCGGCGTGGCGAGGCGAGCGAGCGCGTGTATTGGCTCTGTCCAATTCCACAAGGGGGCTACCACGTTCCACCTTTTAAAGTGGTGTAACTCCCATTCAACTCTCCATATGGGACTAAACAGTTTTAGCACGTGCACATGGGCCTTTGGGATTTTTCAGGAATTAATTAGAATTAAGATAGATTGGATGATGGAGATCTTTTTTTCTCCGATTAATGTAAGAATTTATAGAGTTTTTCTTTTTCTCCGATTAATGAGGAATTTTTAGCTTTTTATATCCTAGGATTAACGTGAGGGTTTCTTGGAGAGCCTCCAATTAGTATAGATATAGATAGATAGATTCCGTGGTATGACATCTAGTAGATAAATCTAAATTGTATGCTGCATCCGTAAGATATAGATTGGATGATCCAGATCTTTTCTCTTTCTCCGATTAATGTGGGACTTTCTAGAGTTTTTCTTTTTCTCCGATTAATGTGGAATTTTTAGCCTTTTATATCCTAGGATTAACGTGAGGACTTCTAGAAGTGCCTCCGATTAGTATAGAACATCTTTCCTTCCGAAAGAAACCAATTGTATGTAGCTAGTGCTCACACCCTTGCTACATGCTTGCATCTGTATTAGGGACGGCACAAGGGAATTTATCCTTCCTGATAGATCATGAATTCTTTTTATATATATGAGTCTGATTGTGCTTTGTACGTATCCATTCACTGTACCTATTCATCAACCAAACTATTTGATTATCTATAAAGATCCATGCCGTAGGTTGCACCGATCTATATCTATTGGACGACCAAGTTTTTTTTCTTCTTTTCTCCGATTAATGCAGGAGTTTCTAGCTCCCCCTTTTTGGATTGATGTGTGATTTTCTAGCTTTTTACCTCTAGAATTAATGTATGGGCTCCTAAAGAAGCTTTCAATTAGTATAGATAGATAGATAGATAAATATGGTTGAAAAATGTTCTTTATATGTGAGAAAGAATAAGCCATCACCAGCTTATAAGCAAGACACCCTCAAATTGATAATGGTGTTAGGGCATGTACAATGGGAGTGTTTAGGGAGATGCTTAAGAAATAAAACCAGATTTGTTTTGTAGCCAGCGTGAGTTTGGTGCTTGGAGAGAGGAAACGCTTCTTCTTTTTGCATCCTGGCCGGTGCTTTCAGCCCAAAACTAACTTTTCTGTCTACAGGTGCTTGCATCGCTGGTTGCTTTGGAGAGATAGAAGGAGTGAAGGCAGTGAGAAAAGGTCTGCATGCAATGAGATGCTGGTTGCATGGGAGAGATAGATCGAGTGAAGGCAATGAGAAAAAGTCTGTTTGCAGTGAGATAAGGATTGAAAGCGACCTGGGTGAGAAAAAGTCTGCATGCAGTGAGAGGAGTGAAAGCACTATAGATGAGTAGCAACCTAGTGGATGAGGTAACTTACTACTCAGCTCAACCACACTTCGTTTTTTTTTTCATATTCCAAAAGGCAAAAAATAAAAAAACTAAAGGCTTTGCATTGAAGATCATAGATGCTTGTATCAGTGCTAAGGAGGTAGTTGGACCATTTAAACATATGTATGAATTTACTTGCATTGGAAAGAATTGTTTTTATATAAGTACTTAATGATACGACAATACTCTCTCTCTTTAAACACCTATTTATAAACACTTTGCGTTTTACATGCCCTTATAAGCCTATAATATTGTTTCTATTTTTAGCGCCACTGGTCTGTTTAGTGTTAGAGTACGGACGTCCTACCAGAAAGTGAATGGTACAGATAGATGCAGGTGAATTAGTGACTTTTTCTCCAGTATGACAGAGGACGCGGAGGGTTGTGGAATTCTCCGTCACATACATGTTTGTTTGCACCCGCGAGTTGTCCTTTTCTGTCTACTTCTCCATATGACCGTATCCAATTTCGTCGCTCCAGCACCGGGACCGAGCAGCCATACACAGCAACATCGGCAGTGACGTCAGTTGCCAAAGTTAAGCTCCTCCTCTAGCTCTCTTATCACTTCCAACAATTCCTAGCCTTAACCTAGCCTACATCTACATACGCAATGATCAGAAGCTTTCGGTTTTTTTGTGTTTAAAAGTGTTCTTGATTTGTTCACACTCATCTCTCTCGTCTAGTAGTTAGCACCACCAGCGTTACGTTCTCTGGGTTTTTCGTTTCCCCTTCGATTATGAACTGAAACTACACGGTAGCATACTACACAGTAGCACGCTAGCATGCAAGAAAAGGAGACTGCCGAGGACATCGTCGTCGTGGGCGCGGGGCTCGCCGGCCTCGCGGTGGCTCTCGGACTGCACAGGTATGCATATGCCTTTGCATGTCCAGATGTGGCGTCTATCAAGCAAGAAATCGTCTTGTGTTACCTGACTTACGTTTGCAAGCTCGAGGATTGCTTCTTCACAGAATCACTGCAAACACTTCCCATTCACCTAGTTTCCAAATTGATATGCCGTAGGAAAGGGGTGAAGAGCTTGGTGCTGGAGTCGTCGCCGGCGCTGCGGTCGTCGGGGTTTGCCTTGACGACGTGGAGGAACGCCTTCCGTGCGCTTGACGCCCTTGGGGTGGGCGACAAGATAAGGAAGCTCCATCAGCACATTCAGGGGTATACAGACACTAGCTAGCTATACGTGGCTAGCTTTTCTTCCCTTCCTCGGTTCCTCTTTCCAATTTCTTCGTTTCAGATGTACTTGCATGTTGTCTAGTTGGCTCACCTTTTAAAGGAACATGGGTTGGCTACACTAGCGTAATTTCAAAAAACTATTGTGCAACTAAGAAATCTCCGCTAGTAATAGATCACAGGATTACCACTAGACGTGCAGAATCGCAGCAGAAGAAGAGTCGATGTAGCGTGTTGGTGCGGTTGTAGTCGTACTAGTCTCACGCCTCCTCCAAGTGCTCCTCGTGACCGTCGCAAATTACGGATCATCCTAGCGTTGAAGCCTCGTAGCAACGCCTCCAAGGTATCCACGCGTACGAGGCAGAAACACTACGAGCCAGAGTGCTAGCGCTGGCTACGCGGTTTTGGGCGAAGGAGGTGTGGTGGCTAGGTTTCGGGAATTCCAAAAATCACACTAACCCTGTGCCACCACCCCTCTATATATAGGCATCCATAATGGGTCTCGAACTTTGAGGCCTATTAGGAACTCGTGGCCTATAAGAATTCGGATCACCATTCAAAATGTGTCACATCCCTTTAAGCGTGTGACCCTATAGATTCACGTACACTTAGACATGGCCCGAGTACTCCTACTCGTCCACTAATCGGTAGTGTCCCTTAGCAGGACATGCCGACTCCAGAGTGTACGTAAAGATTACATTGGATGAACTTTAACAAATCTTATATTTATTTCCCTTTGCCTCACGATATCGGTCAAACTCAAGGCGAGTACGTGCCATCCTTGTTGGTTAGCTCGACCACTCTTTCTCGATCACGTGACTCGAATTCCTCGATTATAGTTAACTCTTTAACCACGAGTAGCATGATCATACATTTCTGGAATCCGATCACTCGAAAGGCCTAGAGATATCTCTCCCGTTGTATGGAGGGACAAATCCTATCTTGATCGACCATGTCTCAACGCATGTATCATGACAAACCCGAAAGCTACCTTTATAACTACTCAGTTACGGAGTAGCGTTTGACAACCCTTAAATAAGTAATTACACATCTCGAGTACGTGCGACGATCTCAAGTCTAAGGATATAGCATACGCATTGTAAATAAGACCAACTGATGACATATAAGAATAGAACGTTCTCACAATGTCTTATGGTGGGTCGATCCAACCTCATGTTCGCTAACATGTGTCCATATTATTGGTTTGATATCTCCATATCTATGATCCGTAAAATATAGTTATCAACCAATACATATGCTAATCTATTCATATGTGTCTTCATATGTTTCCGACTATGGATCGCTTTAGAATAATCATCGCAAAGATAAATATAGAGTTTCACAATAAAGTCACATACTTGATAATAAATATTAACGATATTATTTTTGAAACAATATAACATATTATCTAATAAATTATGAACATAACAAAATATAATCATCTCTATAGTTGCCTCACATGCATATTTCCACACCTTTGTCGCTGCCATGAGTGCGTAGCACTAGCACTGCCGATTTGGTTCGGTCGACATTTGCCGTGGTGAGCTTGAGCGTTAATTTTTTCCCCGAATGTTCATATATAGGATGCGTGTCTTGTCTTCGTCTACTGGAGAAATTGCACAAGAGTTAGATTTCACGCTGCAGGGTAAAGGGTGAGATGGCAATTATCTCTACTAAATCTCACCCAATTGATTAGCTTTCATTAGGACGCTCTTCCTCGATCGTACTGACATGAACATCACAATTGGATCGATACAGAGGACACCATGAAATCCGCCGCGTCAGGCGTGACATGCTGCTGCAGGCCTTGGAGGAAGATCTGCCAGGAGGCACTATCCGCTACTCCTCTAAGATTGTTGCAATCCAGGAGGAGTACGGCAGCACTGACAAGATCATACATCTAGCCGATGGGTCAGTGCTCAGAGCAAAGGTACAGATCGTTCTACACATCTATCCTACTTCCCTACTTGCATGACTCTTGAAGGGGCTCAAAATGCTCGTCACGACACACTGCGTCTGCAGGTACTGATCGGATGCGACGGAATCAACTCCGTGGTTGCAAAATGGCTGGGGCTCGCGACGCCGTCCTTCTCGGGGCGCTTGGCTACGAGAGGCCTCGCGCATTACCCCGATGGACACGGCTTCGAGCCCAAGTTCTTGCAGTTCATCGGCCAAGGCTTCCGTGCAGGTTTCGTACCCTGCAACGAGATTGACATCTACTGGTTCTTCACATGGTCTCCTTCCCAAAACGGTTAACCCATACATACCTTTACCGCAATGCATGGTGAATTCCATTCAAAATAATGTTCAAACATTGATACTTGGCTTAAGTATCCTCGCGCACGTACTTTACTTGCAGATAAGGGTGTCAACGAGAGTGCTTCCAAGATGAAGCAGTACGTACTGACCAAGCTGAGGAGCTCGAAGGTGCCCGCAGAGGCGCTGGAAGTGGTCGAGAGAAGCGAGATGAGCGACGTGGTCGCCGCGCCGCTGCGGTTCCGCTCGCCGCTCTCGCTCGTATTCGCGAACATCAGCAAGGGGAACGCGTGCGTGGCCGGCGACGCGCTGCACCCGATGACGCCGGACCTGGGCCAGGGTGGCTGCTCGGCGCTGGAGGACGGCGTCATCCTCGCGAGATGCCTCGGCGAAGCAATACTTGGTGGCGGCGGGAGAGGTGGCGCAGAGGAGAGGATTGAGGCGGGTCTGCGCCAGTACGCAGGGATCCGACGGTGGAGGAGCGTCCAGCTCATCGGAACCGCCTACGTGGTCGGCTTCATACAGCAGAGTGACAATGCGATCGTAAGCTTTCTGCGGGACAAGGTCCTAGCCGGAGTGATCGCGAGAAGGCTTCTGAAAATGGCGGACTACGACTGTGGCACGCTCTGAAGCTTAGCTGGTTGTTTTTCTGCATATGTACATTTGAGAACGTGATCAAGTGTTGGGGTGTTTTTTTTTTTTTTTTTGAGAAAAGTGTTGTAGTGAAGTGATGATTGTGCTATAGGCCTATAAGCATTTTGAATTTTGATAGTTCATGCTAGCTGTGTCAGACTGTCAGTAGTCTGTATATTGCTGAAAAACGTATTATCCTAACGGTTTTGCTAGTTTTAAATTACCTGAATTTTTTTTAAGTTTAAGTCACTTGTTGTGACTACTGGATTTGTGTAGAGATTGGTGTGTCATATGATTATCGTATGATTGGATATTGATCCAATGAATGTCATATGATTGGATATTAATCAAATGATCACAATAAGTGACTTAAACTTAAGATAATTTCAGACAACTTATGAATAGACAGTCCCAATGAACGCAAGTAAGTTAAATTACATGCAGATACTGACTTTCCTTCAGCCAAATTGCCATTGTCCCATAATGTACCCCTCGAGAAGAAAAGGAATACAAAATTAGGTTCATCAAATAGCTATTACATTTCGTTCTCTCTTTTAACACCTTTGGACGAAGAGACGACGAAAACTGAGTGAGGTGTTATGTATGCATGCACGATACACGTTGGGAGCCGTGGGGCTAAGCTATAAGTGAATTTTAGGCTGCATGGTGTCACTAAAATCAACGAACAGAATTGATTAGTACCTGTATAATTTTTCCATTCGGGTTCGCGTTCATAACATGAACGAATGCCTTCTCGCGCTTGATGCCCTTGGGATAGGCGGCAAGATGAGGAAGCAACATCTGCAGATTCAGGGGTATAGCTCTGGTTGTCCAACCTTTTATTTGCTGGCTCTTACGTAGAACTAGCAAGGTACCCGCATATTTACGCAACTAGATTTATTTTAAAGTAGATAGTATAAAATGATATAACTTAGATACTTGAGAATATATTTACATATCTTGTAGGCTATCTAGATTTTTAAGATATCATAATTGAAGTATAAACTTTAACGGAAATGACAATACAAGCTCGAAGGGAAATACAACTTGAGAAACATAATTGAAGTATAAGCTTTTATGGAAGAAAATTATAGATCATAATAATTGTTGGAGTTCTTATAAGGGGGATTTCATATTTTGCCATTATGAGATAGATGGATTTCAGGATTTGCCCCCCTATGTGTCTATTACATGTGGGCAATCCATCTATTCACTGTGGCAAAATCTGAATTATTCCTTCTTATAAACATAATCACTCCCCATCATGCATGGATCATATAGTTGCATGCCCCTATCCTTCCCCCATTAGTTACACTTTTCCAAAATGTATGTATCCCATGTAATTCTATTTAATTTCAAGTAATACATTGATTATTTGTGTGGCAAATCATCTTATTAATTTACATGATATTAGAATACCCTTAAGCATATAACGATTCACTATGGCAACCTGCCTTGACCTTATCTTCTCTCACACGTTGGTTGTCCCACCAAACTGCGTGTATTCTATCTCTTCTCATCGCTACAACTTTTCTGCTTCAACCTTCAACAGCAAGCCCAATTTTTGATCGATCCCTCGCAATTGATACCCATTCCAATGCAATACTGTACAACATAGTTATCTTCTACTTTTATCTAATTATTGGTTAATGCTGACCGTTGCGACATCAAACATGCATACACGTGCAACCGTCGTCGATCCCTATCGGGGACACCGTCGTGCTCTCTCCAATGGCCCTAAGCCTACTACCTACGACTGCGTCATCTCTACTCCGAGCTCTTTGCTTCTCTGCTTCTGTACATCGTGCTTCTATTCATACGGATGCATACGTGCTCAATGTCCTCTTCTCTCATGTTAGTCGCTCTTCTTCTTCAACGTTGGTTAACACAACGTTGTAACTTCCTCACTAACCGCGGCCACCTTCCATCTTCACTGATGTCGGCATGTCTATTTTACTTACTATCTAACGATATGGATAATCTTCTCGCCGGCGACGTCGTGCCCCTCCACCAGCAATGACATGCTCCTAGCTACCTGATGTCCCCATGTCGTCCATAGCTCGTTTTCAATACAAAGCTTCACCTCCTTTCTGCTAGGGATTCCCATCATCGAATTTCTTTGGCCACTAACTTCTTCAACAACATTGACGTTCACCATTTGTCGTTGTGGCCCTTGACTTCTTCGACTCTAGCATTTCCCTTCAATGGCTCTAGTGAGCAACACGGCATTATCCTCGTCAAATGACTAGTTGAGCAGCACAACATTGTTCCCACCTCCGTCGCCATCACCTCAATTTTTTGCTTCCCTGTGGGGTCAATGTCTTCTAGCAGGATAGATCGATTCTATTGCACTTTTTCGTGGTCTATTTCGACACCATTCGTTCTATCCTCGTTATAACGTTTTTTAATTCAAATTTTTGTTATTTTTTATTGGAGTTCGTATACAAATCAAATAATTTAATTTAATTTATTCCGAGTTTTAGTTATTCCGAGATTTTACTTTGGAATTCATATGAAAATCAAATTGCAAGTTTTATTTTATTTTTATTTCAATTATCTTTGGTTGGAATTCTTATACAAATGCAATTGCTAATTTTCTTTGGTGTTTACTCCAAATTAAGTTATTTAGGTATTTTATTTTGGAATTCACATCTAAATCAAATTGCTAATTTTATTTTTTATGTTTTATTTTGAATTTAAGTTATATTTTGTTGGATCGTATACAAATTAAATTCCCAATTTTTGTTAAATTTTATTTATTTAGGGATTTTACTTAGAAATTCGTATGAAAATCAAATTATTTATTTTATTTTATTTTTTAGTTTGAATTTCACTTCTTTCTGGATTGTACATGATATGAACTCTTTATTTTAATCTAGTCTGTTATAATCTTGACCCAGCACAACATACGGTGTAGATTTTTCTTTTTCCACCGATTATCGTAAGTCTGTTATAATTTTGGCCCAGCACAACATACGGTGTAGATTTTTCTCTTTTTCTACTAATTATCGTAAGAATTTCTAGTCTTTGGGAACGAACGAGATAACCATTTTTTTTTAATCAAACAGATGGATCGATTGGGATGAGTGAGTGATACTAGTACCTGGTGATCCTCTCAGGGACCGAAAATTTCCTCACCGTGCGAAGCAGTAGCTAACGTATTTGTGGTCATCGTGCGCGCTGGGTCCCCAAAACCCCAGGATAGCATACTCTAGGAGGACACATCCAATTTGACGTTCGTTCCAGGCCCCACGGCCCCACGGCCCCACCGGATAGCAGGCGCGCAGTAGCATCAGTGGTAGCGTTGGAGCCCGTGTCTATGCTGCTCACTCACTCCTGCAAGCATATATATACACTGATCGGGCACTCTTGATTTGATCAACGCCTTCCCAATTCATTCGGTTATAACTTGCGAGCACACCATGGTCTGTCTCACAAACCATTGCAAACATGCGACAGCACGACGCTGCAGAGGACGTTGTCATTGCAGGCGCTGGCCTGGCCGGCCACGCGGTGGCTCTCGGACTCCACAGGTACGGCTGCAAGTAACCACATGTCCATAGAGACATCTTCACATGTGTTGGCGAATCCGGATTTCGACATTCCAGAATCATATGTGAAAATCACTGTACTATTCACTAGATCAGTTGATAGTGCTCACAGATACATTACTGAATCATTTCATACATAACGTAAACCAAATCATTCATTAATATTACAAACATCCGAGTCACATAGACCGCGTCTGCTCAAGTTTTACAAAAGGGTCGATCAGGCTAAAATATTACATTATAAAAGTAGCGGAAGCAAAAGGGGTAAAGCACGTCTTGCCACAGGCAAGTGACTGGGGTAGCTTGTGTATGACCGATATTACCCAAAGACTTGCATAATATTGGTTATACGCAGGCACAGGCTGAGTCAGCTGGACTAGGCGAGACTAGAACAACTAGAGACTATACTACTCTTTATTATTGCCTTGTTCGTTGACTTTTGGATCCTCGTAGCAGGCATAATGTCCTTGACCCATGGGTTGCAGTGATGTACATGTAGGGCTTAACAAGGATAGATCGGGTTCTTTTATTTGCTAAAGGCCACATTTTCAATTACCATTATTAGAAATTCCTATCACTTAGTATTTTAACCAATTTGTAATTTATTAAAGAGAGTAATTGTTTAATATTAAATACAACGAAGGTTACGTCCACCTTATGCTTAATTTTTAATGAGGTTACATCCACCTGTTAACGTCACTGGTACGACCACCTAGGGAAAAAAAACAAAATCAGGGTCACATAGACCCGACAAGTTTTTCGTCCCACCCATAAAGTTTTATAAATAGAACTAACCCTAGTAAGTTCCCATGTCTTCCTTTGACCGTAGGCACGGCTGTTCGAACAGTTTATTACCTGCAGAGACTGTACACTTTACCCACAAAAGATAATCATCTTGATATATAAGCATGTTTCCGTAGACATGTGAATCAAAGAGAGATCATCATTAGGCCTTTACAAGGTATCCCTCAGTATTCGTTACACCCACTAAGGTTTCACTTGAGAAGGGTTACACTCACACAGACTCGTCAATCCTTACCCAGACCCCCTCTTGCGCCATACGGCTTACGCTCACACCAACCCATAAGTTGTACACCCCAACCCGTAACCACGTAGGCCTACGGCGTAGCGGGTCCTTCAATGGTGCAACTCGTACAGATGGGCACAAATTATTTAGCCAAGTCGACACTATTATAAACCTGTGGTTGCACTATTTTATATTAGGAGGTCATTACAGGATTAAGTCCTAAGGGTTATTTGGGCGATTTATACTACATACCACCATTTCTCGTGTTACGTCCACACCAACCTTCATACCATTCGCCCAGATGTAGTAACAGCAAGTTATTAGGGTTTTTAGGGGTGAAAACTAAATTATCTCAAATATTTTAGTCATGTACCTCTAATGACTGCCCAAAACAATTTCATGTTTTTTAAAAATGATGATTATGGCCATTAATGCCCTGGTACTTATGTAAGACTAGCATGTCGCTTAAGTACAACCTATAACTAGTAAAGTTACCACTTAATATCTAGGATGATAAGGATTAAGGAATTCAAGTTGTCAAAGATGGTATAATAATTATTTAACTACCAAGTAGGTGTGTAACTATCTCTTAAGGATTTGACATATATTTGCATAAGGAATTAAGCATGTGATTTGCTTTTTTAAAAGAACATAATTTGCATAAAATGTAGGTTCAACATGATCAAAGAATTGACTCACCTAAGTTAAAGGCAAGAGAGTCTTGGAAGTCTTGTGGTTGATCAAAATGGAGCTTTCCTGTTTCTTCGAATTCTACTCGGACGAAAGCGCCGGAAAAGAACAACAAGCAAGCAAAATAAATAAATACTAAATAAATAACAAAAGAACTCCAAATCGAACAAACTACTGCTATTAGAAAGAGCTTGAATTTAGATAAATTTAGAAATAAATTTCACTTAAATCAGAGTTAAAACGAGGGAGAACAGAACTTCCGAAGTTTTAATCCGAAATTAAATCCAGAAAATAACAGAGGAGAAAATAACATGTGGGGGTCCACTGCACAATGTCTCGGTCCATAGCACAGTGCGTGAGCCGAAGTCCACCAGCGCAGGCGCGTGTTCCACGAGGGTTGGTATGTGCATCAGGCCCACTTGTCATCCACTAAAAGGGAAACTGGGTTTTAAATGCCGTCCATTACTATTTCCTCAGGCCCACGCGACAGTGACTCAATGCGGCATTAAACCAACAGTTAATTAAAGCTAATGATTGCTTAGCCCTAATGACCGACAGTGATTCGGGGAGTTAATGGCGCTACAAGAGTATTTTAATACTTGTATAGCTCAAGTATACTACATGCTGACTAAACATCTAGCTAATCCAATCACCTTTACAGCTTCCGATCAAGTCCAAATTGACTTGCATATCCTGAACAGACTTAGCTCTATATGCATGCAACTCAACACAACATTATCTTGTATCAACTAAAAACTTCGAGTGCCAATGGTAGCTGCCGACATCAACATTGTCGGTTCATGTACTTGTCAAAAAAATAAATTAAGTATCCAACGGGAGGAGCGAGATGGACGACGTCTTCGCTGGGCCGCTACGTTTCGCCGCCGCCGCCGCTCCTGTTCGCGAGCATCGTCAAGGGGAGCATGTGCGCCACCGGGAGGAGCGGGAGAGGATCGAGGCGGGTCTGAGTAGGTACGCCGAGATCCGACGGTGGAGGAGCTCCCAGCTGATCGCGACGTCCTGCGTGGTGGGGTTCGTGCAGCAGAGTGATCACGCCGCCGTGAGCTTTGTGCGGGACAAGCTGCTGTCTGGGGTGCTCGCCAAGACGCTGCTGATAATGCCCAGGTACGACTGCGGCACGCTCTGAAGTGTGAATTTCCTACGTCGTTGTCAGGGTTGGACGGGCTGCTGACACGGTGTTAGACCATGTACAATGATATAGACGATTACTGTCTGTAATACTCTTCATATCATCTATAGGTAAAATTAAAGACAATCTATATAATGAGTTGTCTTTAAGTTATGTATATATGACTCCACAAACTATACAGACAACATGGATACAACAATGAAACAACATTCTATAAGGGTTTTATAGACTGTCTGTTGCATACCAGACAATTTTATTCTCTCTCATTGTTCTCTCTCATACACATCATTAAAAATCTTATATGGTAAAGATTATAGACTACTGATGTCACTCCACTGTACATGCCTTTAGTTGGTGTACTTTTGCTACTGTAACCGTGGTGTTGGCTGTGCTCGATGTTGTTTCTATCAGTGGAATGCTTTAGTACATTCCAATTTGCAGCAGGTGTACTTTTGCTACTGTAACATTGGTGTTGGCTGTGTTCGATGTTGTTTCTATCAGTGGAACGCTTCAGTACATTTCAATTTGCAGCACCTTTCTTGTCATGAAATAAAAAAACAGTACCTTACATCTTGAAAATCATGTCAACGTGTTAACTTTTGCAAAAAGATCACTTTAGCCATTTTGCGCATGTTAGCAATTGTGGACACCACGAGAATATGCTCATGATCCTAGGTGATGTTACAATTGGTAATTTGGTTGAAGGTTTGTTGGAATTCTTGTTTTTCAGAATGTTTCAGCAAGTGTCAGGTTAATCGGTCATTCCGGCGTGTAAGTCGCGGTACGACCGCTGTGTACGACCGCGCGGTTGTACCGGTTTTGTAAGGGCGGTAGAACCGCAGTGCGGTAATACTGAAAGTTGCTTGGCGGTTGCAAAATTCTAGAGAGCGTGTTTTTGGGGATTTTGGAAATTCTCCGAAAGCGGTACAACCGCAATGCTGAGAGCGGTACTACCGTGATGCGGTAGTACCTGGATTGACTTGGCGGTAGTACCGCATTTGCATTGATTGTTGATTTTATTGGCTAAGTGATTTTGGGATAGGTCATATCCATGTTTATCTTTGCATATGTGTTGCATATTGCATGTTTTCACTAACGTAGGTCAAGTTGTGAAGAACTTGTTCCCGAAGATTATTTATCTGTCTATTGTCGTGCAGGTGTCTTGAAGGTCAATGACGGTCAACGGCGAGAGGATCGGGACTAAGCTTGGAGAGCTGAGGTCCAAAACGATCATGGATGCTGGGTGAGGTCAAGTGGCTCAAGCGTGGCGCAGAATGGACGAGGATGACCGAACGGGCAGTTCGGTACGACGGGTTGATCAAGCGACGCGGGGGTCGGTGCAAGTTCCTTGGTGGTTCCGGTGGGATCCGGACGGGAGAGACTTGCCGACATGATGAGAGCCGTTGATCAACCTACACGTGGCGGAGCAGGTGGTTGCTTCGACAGGATGGGACTCGGTTCTTGGAGAAGGATCGAGAAGGGATATTTTGGTAATTTATCAAATACCGGCTTTGTGACTTGTTGACTAAACCACAACGCATGGTGAAGTGGTTTAGGTCAAGTGGAGATGAAGACGGCGCTTTAAAAATGCGTGCGTATGTGTCCCGTTTGTTGTTGGGCCTTAACGGGAGCCCATTAGGGTTAACTCTTCTAGAAGCTAGGCCTCTCTATAAATAGGGGGGTGTGCTGGACAGCCACCTCAAGCACTTTATTGAGAAAAACCCTAGGTTGTTTAGGGCTTAGTAGAGAAGGGAAGAGAGGTTAGGGTTCTAGGGATTGATTGATCGTGTGCTCATGTATTGAGTTGTGTCCTCCTTATTGGAGTGGTTGTAACCAGTAACAATTACGAATCAATCCATGGATGATTTCCTAAAGATGTGTCTCTTTGTGTTCTTCCTTCTTGTTTTATGATTTTTGAGTCCATCTTTGATCTTTTGGTTTTTGATTGATCTCTTGCCCTCTTCTACCTTGCTGTGATGTGTGAGAATACATCTATGATCATTCATCTCCCACGAGCAAGTGTTGGATCGAGTTTTTCGTTTTTCTCGGTTTTGAACCTTCCTTCGATAAAACTGAAAAAGATCAAAACTATGAAGTGGATCTTCTCGATCGTCGCTTGGAATAGGTTCCTGACATCCTTATTTTTTATTTCGTTTCTAGTTTGTTTACTATTTATTCGCATGATTTTACTGTTCATCGTGGTACGACCGGCCCTGTTCATCCGGTATGACTGGAGTGCGGTATGACTGGCACTGTTCATCCGGTATGACCGGTACTGTTCATCAGTACTGTTCATTAGGCTGATTTTTGTGTATTTGATCGTTTTTTTGGGGGTTTGAAGGGGATTCAGTTCAAGTCTTCCGCTATGCTTATATATATTGATCTTCATAGTTCCTATAGCTATTGGAGTCAATATCACGTTTAAATCCGATCTTAAAGCTAAAAATTGATTGAACTCCTATTCACCCCCCTCTAGTCGTCTTTCCGGTCCTACAGCAATATTTCAAGTACGGAAGCACCTAAAAATGGTTCTCCAAGAAAAATTATACCCAACAGATTTCATTGTAGCCCGACAACAATCGTTGATCTAGGTAGTGTTAGAATTGAGCACTTATTTGTAAAGGCTTATTCATCTCTGAAATTCTAAAGCATGTATGGTTTAGTTTTACTTATGATAACCGTGCTTTTCTAACTTAGTGGTCGAAACTGAATGGACGAAACTAAGTAGTCGAAACTTAGTGGTCGAAACTCAGTGATCGAAACCAAATGGTCGAAACTGAGTAATCGAAGTCAATCTTAGACCAATGTGGTCGAAGTCAGTGTTAGACCAGGGTGGTCTAAGTTAGACCACGATCTTAGACCAGGGTGGTTTATGCCTTAGACCAGTGTTGCAAAGCCAGAGACCACCGGGTCAAAGTCTTAAACCAGTGTGGTCGAAGCCTTCGACCAGTGTGGTCGAATCTAAAGACCAGTGTGGTCACAATACACTAGTCAAAGATATAGACAAGTGGTCGAAGCTGTAGACCAGTGTGTAATCAGGATCTGATAAACACTGCTTAATTACCATTAATTGGCTTTGAATTAGCAGTTGTTGGTGGTTTAATATAAGCTTTATTATTTAGTTACTAGAGAATAATTAACTCAACCTTAAAAAGAATTAGAGACGTCCAGACCAACAACAATTTTGAAAAATACTTCCTTTCTTTCATCTTCCTCTCGGTTCTTCCGTGTTGAAGAGTTGTGTTGTTAAACCGAAGTCGTCCTTTCTCCTCGGCGTGCATCGGGAAGGAGGGTGAGCGGATATCCCCGAACTATTGTCGCAGAGTTCACCTGCACGGGGCGGCAATAAGGTTTCTGGGCATCGCATCTACGCGACCGCTCGCTACGCTGCATCATCTACGATCTGCATTGCTTCAAGACTACGTTGCTTCCTAATACTTCATCGAACCCGACTACTACGCTGCCTCCTGTTTTTCATCGAACCCGACTGTAAGTTGGTCGTAAGACCACTCTATTCTGTTGTAGTCCTATTTTGTGTATATTTAGAAGTACAATGAGTTGCCTGTTGTTGTTATCGTTTTATATATCTCTAGATATTTGTGATCTTTGCCTCATACCAACATCTAGAATTAAAATATTGTCCACATTTCCAACAAGTAGTACTGGTGAGCACTTGAACCTCTTGATTAACAATTTTAGACACAAGTGCTTAGCCGCCCTTGTGCCTTTTTAACAATAGATTGATCAGATTAAGACAGAGGAAATCACCTTGGTGGTTCCTTCAGATCCCTTCAATCAGTGAGTTAAGAAAATGTTGGATCTTCTGTGACCCTACTTCTTGTGCACCATTTCACATCAAGAGACTGCCAGTAGGATCAGCCATCAGGGCATAATTTAATGGAAGTAATCTTCAGAGTGGCGGAGCCGGAATCAAAATCAACATAGACGATAAACCAATTTGGCAACAGATATGATATACGTGCCCTAGCGTGATACTGCAACATGACGCTGCAGTTTGACCAGCAACATACAGGATCTGTCGCCTTAGTCGCCTCTATGGACCAAATTCAAACTTTCCTTCTGGAATCCGGTTCTGCATCCATCCACTGATCCAAACACCCAATTCGTCACATGTCAACCACCATCTCCCCATCTTGTTATAAACAAACGAATCGTAGAGGCTCCTGGTCCATCAGAACGTGTCTCCTCTGGTCATGTTCTAGCTTGCTCTTGCCTCTTCTTCCCTCGGTTCCAAGGAACACCAAGTACAGTGCAACTCATGGAGGCCGTCGAGGACATCGTCATCGCCGGCGCCGGGCTCGCCGGACTCGCGACGGCGCTCGGGTTATACAGGTAAGCATCTTCGGTTTCCTGTACAGTTAGAAATCAGTTCGGTCGTTGCGCTGTTGTGCTCCGGCCGGGATGCCGAGCTATGTTAACGAGCGGGCTGGTGCCTGGTGGTGCCGTGCGTGTGGTACAGGAAAGGGGTGAGGAGCGTGGTGCTGGAGTCGTCGCCGACGCTGCGCGCGTCGGGGTTCGCGTTCACGACATGGACGAACGCCTTCCGCGCGCTCGACGCCCTTGGCGTTGGGGACAAGATCAGGGAGCACCATGTGCTCTACCAGAGGTGAGCAACCGACCAACCCGTTGCTACTTGCTAGTGGGGCCTTAGAGTCAGTGGTCAAACCAGACTACTATTCATGCAGGGGTCAAATCTTTTTTTTAAAAAAATTATACTACTTTGAGAACTACATGTAATTTTCCATTAATATTTGAGCCTTTTTAAAATGATGCGTGTCAATTGACACTACTACTTACTGTGTGCCTCCACAATACAAGTGAAGGGCAAAATAGAGAAGGTACATATAGCAGAAGATATATAAATGAGGAAATTTTGCTCAATTACATTGCAAAGGTGTATAAATGTTAAAAAAACATTCAATTTGAGGCTGGCAAGTGCATCATGGACCCAAATGTCGGTCTCTGAAGAATGAATCCCGACATTACAACATATATAGTCTAAGAGCATTTTGATACTGTGTCATCAGAATCTAGTTCCACCCCTGGTCCTGAATTTACCCTTCTATGCAACCTAGCATATCCGGGAAAGCAAGAACAACCACTTCCATTGAAGGAGTTAATATAATGTATGTAGAAGTTTTTGGAAATCTGCTAGGTTGTGACATCTCGTACTTGTTCACAGGTTGGTGACCTTCTCTGCATCCACAGGCGAAGCTGCCGCAAAAGTGAGCCTCAAGATGCAAGGGAAAAGGTACTGAAACTATGTTCATTCACAGTGTTGTGTTACAGACTGGTACAGTTTCTGTATGTAAAATCTTACGAGCAGATATCTGGCAATTTGTTTGTAAAATTTATGGATTCATCAGTGGACCGCACGAAATTCGGTCCGTGAAGCGGAACTTCCTACTGGAGACGCTCGAGAATGAGCTGCCGGAGGGCACCATTAGGTACTCATCCAGGATCGTCTCGATTGAGGAAGAAGGCAGCATCAAGCTCTTGCATTTGGCAGATGGCTCTATCCTGAAAGCGAAGGTGAGATAATAGTGCACAGAGCAGCTTAGTTATGCTGCATCTTGTGCTTCTCTTCTTCTCCACAGTTTAGCTTACACCATCGCTTTGTTGTGTGCGCCGTAAAGGTTCTTATAGGGTGTGACGGAGTGAACTCCGTGGTGGCGAAGTGGCTGGGCCTGCCAAAGCCAATCCTCTCGGGGCGCTCGGCCACCAGGGGCCTCGCCGAGTACCCGACGAGCCACGGTTTCGGCCCCGAGATCCTGCAGTTCATAGGCCAAGGCTTTCGCTCCGGCGTGCTGCCCTGCTCCGACACCTCCGTGTACTGGAACTACACCTGGTACCCATCCCCAGATGGTACGCATCGTTATACATTCCCAAATTAACCATCTTGTTCCATCGAGCCAAAACGTCTCGCAATGACAAGTTCATTCGTTGATTAATCTTGTATCGTGCAGACAAGGATGCCGAGGAGAGCGTGGCCAAGATGCGGCAGTACGTGCTCACCAAGCTGAGGGGCGCCAAGATCCCGGCCGAGGCGCTGGACGTGATCGAGCGGAGCGAGATGAGCGACGTGGTCTCCTCGCCGCTGAGGTTCCGGTCCCCGCTCGCGCTCGTCCGGGGCAGCATCAGCAAGGGCAACGTCTGCGTCGCCGGCGACGCGTTCCACCCGATGACCCCGGAGCTCGGCCAGGGCGGCTGCGCGGCGCTGGAGGACGGCGTCGTCCTGGCCCGGTGCCTGAGCGAGGCCTTCGTCGGCGGGAAGAACAACGGGGGGTACGACAGCGTCAAGGCGGCCCTGGAGAAGTACGCCGAGGAGAGGAGGTGGCGGGGCATCCGGCTGATCACGGCCGCCTACGTCGTCGGCTTCATCCAGCAGAGTAACAACGCGGTGATCAAGTTCCTCAGGGAGAAGTTCTTGTCACGATTGCTGGCCAAAGTGCTGATCACCATGGCCGACTACGATTGTGGAAAGCTGTGATAATTTGGTTCCTGGAAGAAGGAAATCGCATGGACATGGCAGTACGGAGAACCATCTTGCCACATCAACGTGGAACAATCTTGCGTTGTTGTAAACCAATCATATTAGGGAGCTTAAAGTCCACCGTACAATGTACTGCTACGTACACGCAACATGGCAGATGCAGAAGGCGACTCGAATTTTTTTTAAAAATAATCTACATTTTATTATAAATTACAAATATAATCTTGTCTTTTTTATTACATGAATATACCCTGCCGCCACCTGTTGGCGACTTAGAAATGTAAAATACAATGTAGTAGTGGTTGCATGTCGTATGTTGTGATCGACTAGTTGTAATATTAAAAATATTTGCACATATCTGATGAAGTCATGCCTGTACCACTACATTGAAAGTGCATTACGGTGTTGGCACCGCTCGTGAAGGTCCGTATGGTGTTGACTTGAGTAGTTTTTCTCAAACCACTCTAGTACACCCAGGCAAATGAGAATGCACGAATCGCAGATGTGATGTACCGCTCACCCGTAGCTTCTCCTTGGACCCCGAGTGTGCGCGTGCCGTCATACAAGGGCTTTGGAGCCGGTCTCACGGACATCGATGGGAGTTGAGAACACCGATGCGCACGGTGTGTGGAAGGGCTTCATAGAAGGTTGTAGGCGCCGTGGATATGAGTGTAGTGCTTGTGCAACCATGCCCAAAAGAAGTCGTGCAGGACCCATTGTCGGATATCATCCTCGTGGTGGGAGCACTGGTGCTCAGTATGTTGGTGAAGAAGAGGAGGTGAAGGAAGGCGTTAGGAAGGGTTCGAGGATGTTGCTTGTGATAAGCCCGACGCGATAGATGCGAAGTAAGAAGAAGATCGGCACCGCATGGTGAGCCTACAGACAAGGCGATGAAGGAGAGCACATGGAGTACATATTGCGCCGAATGGATAGCGATGACCGGATGACCTTGGGTGAAGAGGAAGCTCATGGAGGACGGCGAGGATAGTTACGATGAGGATGAGCTCCCATTCCCGTGAATGGAATAGATTTGACGTTGAGGGTGTGGCACGCATGACGAGCATGAATCGCCGTGGGAGTACCATGCTACCGAGGTTCGTTGCACTCAATGTTTGTCGATAAGACATCCTGCAGGATGCCATTAAGTTGTGGGCTATGTCCATGCAAATGGACGTTTCGGTCATTAAATCTAGCAGAGATTACCTTTGTCAAGCGCGAGCAAGCCGTTGTCCTTGACGAGTGCACGCACATAGACCAAAGTATGAGACTCACCGGATTGTCTCAAGGTAGAGGCGCAAACCCGCATGCTCAACACTCGCTTTGTCTAGACATCGTAACCCAACGCCGACCTTCGTAGCCAATTTGATGTATGGAGAGATAGTAGAGAAGAAGGATGTGGAGGTCAAGCACATTATGGTGGCTATCGATAAGAAATTCAAGTACAAGATCACTACGCAAAGGCGTGGCGTGCGGCAAAAGGCTTTAGAAAGACGGTTTGGATCTTTTGAGGCGGCGTATGACAACCTTCCTCGTAGGCCGGAGGTGCCGCAGAGAGAAACCCGAACGACATCTTTGTAAGGGACATGCCATCTAAAAAGCTGAGGGTTTTTAATATTGCAAAGGGCCTTCTTAGCCTTCGGGCCCTGCATCGAGGCTTTTAGGCATATGCTGCCCGTGATCTCAGTTGACGGGACCTTTTTGACTGGGAAATACAAGGGGCAAATCCTAACAGCCATAGGCGTTGACGGGAATAATCAAGTCTCGCCATTGGCCATCGCATTCGCCAAGGTGAGAATTACGACGGTGGTTGTGGTTCCTTCGACATCTAAGGGTGGGAGTTGTTGGAGGTCGTCCGGTGTGTGCGTGATCCACGATCGCCACGCCGGATGTCAAGGCCATAAGAAAACTTCAAGAAGACCCCAGGAGTCGCTCCTTGGTCGGATATGAGGAGTAGATGGTGCATTCGACTTAGGGGCGAACTTCTTTAAGAAGTTCCCGGCAACCACTGGTGAAGCTATTCAAGAGGTGGCTATGCGTAACCAAGAATAAAATTTGACGCCTTATGGATGCTACCGATGAGCACGCAGAAACACGTGACGTGGATGAACCACGGAGCGTAGTCCGAACCGCCGAGCGAGGCGGAGGACCTTGAGGAACATCGAGTGCTTCGCGACCGGATCGAGGGCGTGCCATTGGAGAAGTGGTCATCGCCGCACGACACCGATGGGGCGAGGTATGGCATAATGACGACTAACCTTGCGGAGGTGTACAACCGGGTTCTTTGGGGCCTCCGCTCTCACTCTTCGTCGCCATCGTGGAAGGTGTTCGCGCACAAAGACAATCGGGTATTTCGTGGAGAGACGTTCAAATGCCGCACTTCATGCCAAGAACCCTCAAACAACGATCGCTCAAGATTACGGCATACATACGGCGAAGACGGCGGCGGGCGATCGCACGGTGCACGTGATGGGTAATACGAGCATCGTTTGACGTGCTCCTCCGGATAGAGCCGGATTTGGGACGACTCGTTCTCTTGTCACGCAGAGGTATGGCTTGAGATCATGTGAACGAACCTAGCTGTACATGCAATAAACCGAGGCTATTACACAAGCCATGCTCCCATGTCCTCGCCGCGCGTGGATTGTGCGCATGGACCCGCCCAACTTTGTGTCCGAGTACTTCTTGAAGGACAGGTGGTGCGAGCTTGGTGGTGAGCTTAGGGCTTGTGGTGGGTAACTTCGCCACCGAGGACATTGCAAACATGATCGGATTCGGACCTCGACATCGAAGGGTGGCAAGGGGCGCGGCAGAGTCGGCGATACCAATGATATGGACGGCACAAGCCGGGCGTTGGGTCAACGCCGCTGCGCTCGCGCCGAGAGGCCACACACCGACGATGCAAGGCACCGGTGAGGAGTAGGCTCGCCATGGTTTGCGGCACCGCTTCTTGAAGTGTGCAAAGTGTGACCTTGTGTACGTTGTACTATTTATGTAATCGCTCGCTACTATATAATTTGTATTGTCGTGGTACCGTGTGTACTTCGTGATTGTGTATGTAATCGTTTCGCACTATGTACTTCGTATGGTTTCATTGTTTACAAGTTAAATTCACTCTGTTTACATTTCATGTAATATTTCCATGTATTTTGTACCTTCAATTTGTTTTGCGTGTATGGCTCACGGATCGAACCGAGTTTCGCTCTCTTGGAAGAGCGCATCGATCGGCTATACATCGCGTCGCGTCGTGTCCTCATCCTGGCGCGCGGTGGCCGACGCGATCGTGTTGGGGTGATCCGCACGCGGACACCTCGGGTGGCCTGGAGGCTAGACGCACGCTCGACAGCCATGTTAGCATTCGTTGGCACTATTTTATCACCAAACACACTTCTCGTACTAACCTTTTGTTGTTTTGCAGGCTCAGCGCGCGGTTTACTCCCACTCGCCGGATGGTGCAGCCACGACGAGGACGAGCGGCGGCACCGCGGTGACGACGACGACGCAGACGTCCATGCCGGACCAGAGCGGTCCCGACGCTTCCCATTCGACCGGTCCTTGTTGACAGCTCTTGTGGACCGGTGGCGGCCGGAGACTCACACGTTCCATCTCCCGTTCGGGGAGATGACCCCTACAGCCCTACTCTACAGGATGTCTCCATGCTACTTGGCCTCCCTGTCGCGGGAGGTGCTGCTTTCTCGCAGGAGCCTCCGAGAACCGGCGTCGAGACATTCAGGTAGGTTTCGTGGAGTCTTCCGCCGCGGCGCGCCGGTACTACATCTTCCCGGAGACACAGAGGCACGGCCCGTCCTTACGGTGGGCGCCGCGAGCCCGCACGTGTTCGACCATGTTCGGCGTTCGCGCACGCGCTTATCTTTTTGTAGTACGATCTTACTTTCTTTTGGTTGTACACGGCCGAGCGGATGGACTCGTCGCGACGACCGGCAGTGTCATGCCACCGAGGCGCACCGCTCGCTATTCGGTGGGTCCTATTCACCACCACCACGGCGACACCGTCGACGCCGCGGCTCATTGCGTATGCGGGGCCATCGCCGACGAGAGGCCCCGCAGATCACCGGGTTCGTGCATTTGCCGCCACCTATCGCGGGTTGTGCGACTGCGTGCCAGACGCGGCGAACTCCGTCCTCACGGGTGTCCTCTCTAGCTGCGATTGTGGTCGTTCGGCGCTTTAGCCTCGGGCGACCCTTGTTAGAACGACGCTCTCCCACGCGGGAGATGTACCGGAGGTGAGGTTGATCGCCGACTATGGGCTCGCTTTGGTGTCGACGACAGTACGTATTATTTTGTGTGACTTATTTTTAATATCATCGATCATTCAATCTAATACGCCGTGTTGTGTTCCTCGCAGTACGCTTGCGACGCGCAGTGACACGTGCGTCTGGCCGCTCGTGGAGTCGTCGACCGCCACGGCGGACGACGCTCGTTGGCGCCATACCCCTGCGAGTTAGCGCCCGCGCTCTCACGGGCTTTCCTCGCGTGCTCGCGCGACCACGACCATCGCTCACCGCAGGTGCTCGTCTTCGACGTCTTCGTTGAGGACTACGTGGCACATCGCGTGATGCGACAGTTCGGCCTACGACAGGAGGTTCCAGATCGATTCGGCGGCGGTGCTGCGGCGGCGTGCGCACGCGTGAGTAATCGACAAACATCCCCAGTTATTTGCTGTCGTCTAGTACGCATGACTTCTAATTACATGTTACGTCTTGCAGGTTCGGTAGGAAGGGAGTTCGTCGCGGTACGAACTGGGGTGCTAGGATGAACGACTGGGTGGACCAGTGGGACGGCGCACTAGATGACCGTGTGCAGGAGGACACGCCTTACGACCCTACGACCTACGACGCGTACCTCCGCTGATGCGCTCTCTGACACGCACCGAGCTCGTACTTCGTAGATGTGCCCGCACCACGTGTCCCCAAGACCGGCTGCACACATACCCGTGCATTTCGCGCAGATGTCCATAGCGCGATACGTTACATCCTACTTCCAATACCCGATTCCGCCTCGCTATTACATATTTCACCGTGTCTTGTTTTCGATGTAGGCAAGCATCGCCGCGAAGATTACGACGACCGCGTCGGTCATGGGTTCAGAGGTTATCGGACGGTGTCGAGGGCACACGCGAGGAGACGGTCCAGATGGTGCGTCGTGTGGCTGATCAAGCCGCACGTATTTTCGGCCTGTTGTCGTGCGCCAGGCTACCGGAGGTTGATACCGGCGGTTGCACAGTCGGCATCCCCACGTCCGTCGCGCGCGCACCGTCCGACGGCAGGCCAGCAGACGAGAGGGTCAGCTAGACCACGTCCGACACCGGCACGCCCTGACGAGGCCGGATGCTCGAGCAGACCCTGTCCGCCGAGGCCTGAGGAGGCTGGAGGTTCCGCCTGGGCACAGCCCCGTACACCGACAGCGCCGCACTACGTTGGTCCTCCACAACCCTTTGCCTTCCACACTCAGTACACACAGGGCGCGTACGGCGTGCCATACTACCCTACGGACGCCTTCGCGCGCGCTATGGCGGTAGCTGAGAGTACGTAACATCTCCGTTTCTCAGCATACATCGTGTTTTTGTTAATTGACTAACAATACTTTACTGTGTAGGTCCAATTCCCTATGACGGAGGGTCCTCTCCAGGCTTCGCGGAAGCCCACGACTTCTTGGTGGACGACTACCCGGCACCTGAGCCCACTCCGGCTGAGGTTCTCTCTGCGTCACAGCTTGCCACTGCGCCATTACCCACACAAGCGGCCGCCGCCCACCCTTCGCCTCGGTCCTCGTCAGACCAGGGCTCCAGACCGTCTTACCCTGTCGGGGCCGAGGCCCCGACACCCGGCGCAGAGGAGGGGGCCCAAGCGAGCCCGTAGGGGAGGAGACGTAGGTGGAGACGGCCGTGGTGATGGAGGAGAGGATGGTGGGGGTGCGGTTGGCGGGGCCTAGTAGGGGGCTACTAGGGGGAGGGGATGCTACGGGTACATTTGTTCGTTATGTCATACTTACATTTTGCACTTCATATGTGATGCATGTAATACTTTTGCGTATGTGATGCATGTCATACTTTTGCGTACGTGATGCATGTAATACTTTCGCGTTTCACTACCCACTCGTTCATATAACACGTGTTCGTCGAATGCTTTTTCTTGACGACGTGAGCCGACTAGCCTGCTTTTTCTGCACAATGTGACCAAACGAGCCTGTTTTTTCTGGACGGTGTGACCAAACGAGCCTGCTTTTTCTGGACGGTGTGACCAAACGAGCCTGCTTTTTCTGCACGGTGTGACCAGACGACGCAGATATTCAATCTGAGGGCATGACCCGACGAGATAGCTTTATCAGGACGATGTAACCCGACGAGCCAGCTTTCTGTGAGGACATGACCAGACGAGGTAGTTTTTCAGGACGATGTAACCTGACGACCCAGCTTTTTCTTAGGACATGACCATATGGGGTAGCTTTTTAGGACGATGTGACCCAACGAGCCAGCTTTTTCTAAGCCCGCTACCACTCCCTCATTGCACCTATAAATACAGTGGCAACTCATCCAAGAACTCCACACCGGGACCACCAAGTAGAAAACATGGACAAGGAGAAGGAATGAGAGAAAATCCGCAAACTTTTGAAGGATGGGTGTCTCCCATGAGACCGCCTTCGCAATCGTGCGCTAGCAGCCGACCTTTCACACACCAAACTTTTCCGTAACTAGTGGATGTCGAAGGCGCCTCGTAGTTCGCCCAATGATTCGTGGTCGAGCCGCGACCCGCCAATGCCCGCGGAACGCCCTCCGGAAGGGCCATCGATAGGGGTGGCGCCACCCCTATGCTGGTGTTGGGACGCCTGTAAGTGCGTCAAATCAACTGATGAGTGGACCATTGGCCAGCGCTATTGGTGCTGCCCAAACTACGCCGCGGACTACAACGACAGACAACCGGTAATGAAACCATATCTCGGGGTACAATGCTCTTTTTCCTTGCGTAACGGCGTAACGAACTATCTTCACCTATTGCAGTCTCCGCCACCCCTATGCGACTTCCGCCAGTGGATCGACGACAAGATCCACCCCTACGACATGTGGTGGTTGCTGACACGGAGGAGTTGGGCCAGGGAGGACATCGAGGCCCGTCAAAGGCGTCTCAAAGAGGTGAAAGCTGAGCAGGCAGAGCAACGTAGGCTGGACAGGCAGCGCGAGGAGCAGGAGCGTGAGCATGCTAGACGACGGGAGGCCGAGAGGGAGCGGAAGAGGGCCATCGCGGCGAGAACTAAGGCGCAAGGCGAGGAGTATAACGCCGAGCTAGGCAGCAAGGGCAAATGGCCCCGTTCCACTCAGTAGTTCTACCCTATTCGTCCACATATCGCATGTATTTCTATTTCCCTAAAGGCATGCATGTACCGTCCTCGGTTCGTTGTCCTTCATGCCATGTAACCCCCCTGTTCGATGAAACATTCTGTTCTTATTGTAATATCAGTTGCCTTCGTACGTACGAATCATTAAAACCGCAATCGTCCTCACAAAATTTTACAATATTCACCTTAGTACAACAATACATGACATAATTTAAAAAGATATTGGCCAAAAATCCAGCCAGTTTTTCATTTTTCATGTTTCACTTAGCCACTTTTTGATTTTCATAAAATTTAAATGGTACCAAATCTGTTGCACTCGCAATAACACTTTGTCATCGTAGTATGTTACTGTACTATGGTTAATTTTTGGAGAATTAATCGACAACGTTACAGGTATGAACGATTCGTAAACGGAAAGATAAGTGATATTGCGACTGGTACCTCAATTGACGCTCAACTAGCGATAGGTTCCATATTTTGGTAATTTTTTTTAGCGACTACATATATTTTGTAATTGATTCTTCAAAATCATATTATTTTTTAAAAACAACAAGGGGAGCTCCTGTCGCCCATTGGTTGGGCGACTGCCAGATGTCGCCTAACAGTTGGGCGGCTGACATGCAGTCGCCCAACGGTAGGGCGACTGGGTCCTGTCGCCCAACCGTGTGGCGACTAGTCCCTGTCGCCCAACGGTGTGGCGACTGGAGTATATTCCTGTAATAAAAAAAATAGCAGGAATAAACTTGTAATTTATAATAAAATATAGATTATTTTTTTAAAAAAATTCAAGGCGACTCTATGCTGTTATTTTTCTTTCAGAGGAAACTTGATGTCAACACTTGAATTGTGAGTTGCGTGACCGAAAGAAGTTGATCACGCTTGTAGTGGAGTTTTCGTGGTGCAGACAGAGCAACAGGAACTGCCGTAACCACATGATGCGATTAATGAGCCGAACATACGCTGCATATGGGCAAATTAACAAACCAGTTTGACCAAGTGGCTTCATCCGCATCCAAGGATCCCATGGACCACGATTCGAAGAAATTTGCCGTGCCAAGTGTGAGGAATCCCTGCCTAGCCCTTATCATATAGCCGACCAAGACAATGCATGATTAATTTCGTAGCATCGATCTTTAATCTGCCAAAAGGATGGCAGTATAATTCTAGACTTCTAGTCCAAAAACAAGGTGGCTTAGCTCACTGGTTACGTCAAATACGACCGTAACTCAGTATCCATTTCACGGTAACTTGAAGTATCGTCATGAGTTGTTCTCGTTAAATGATTTGTAGGCCACTCTAATGTTGGCCAATATTCGACTGTTCAAGATGCAGGGCTAACCGTTTATGGTATAGGAGTATTAATCAGCAGAAAGTCCAAAACAGGGGAGAACCTCTTCACAGAGATATGCAGCATTTTCTTCCCACCGCACGAATCATAAAGCGCTTGTTGATGGACATCCTAGCTAGTTACAACAAAAGAAAAGACTTCTAAGAGTCAGACATTTCTTTAACAAAAAAAAAAAGCATGAACTTGTCAGCTCTTTTTTTTTCACTATATTTTGCATCATTCAAATCCAGAGGTTTGACCATGTAATCTAGCAGGGTCACCAATAAGGTAGTACATCTACAAACAGCTGCCCTAATAGTCCAATGGAGGCCTTAGCCCTTGTGTGACAGTTGACTTGCAAGTGAGTTTCTTTTGGTAGATTCCAATCAACCAAACAAACAAGACAACAAACTTGCAAGAAATTTGTTGACCTGAAACAAAAATTACCTACCTAGTATTGCAGTGCTAAATTCCCTAGCCTCCAGCCCTAGCTGTTACCTACCAGTGGGGACCACCCAGTATAAACTGCCCTCAAGTGGGCATTTTCATCTTTTGGCGGGTTCCATTAAGCGCGTCAACCGCCTAAATCCAAGGGCTGCATCATGATTTAGGGGCGGGTTAGGCCAGTCAGTCTCAATGGAGGTTTCATGGGGGTATCATGCACATTTATTATGGTGCCATATCAGCAAAAAGAGAATCTTTGCATGAAACTAGGAGGAGAGAGAAAGAGAAAGTTTCATGGGGATGAAACTTATCAGCGTTGTTTCCAAAACGTTGGTAATCGTGTGAAACTCCCATTGAGGACTCAATTCGTTTCATCACAGCACCATACTAAAATGTGATTGGAGCAGATAGGACCCACGAATACTAAAATAAGCTATAAAACCGTGCAATGAAACTTACATTGAGAGAGAGCCATGTTTCATATCAAAGTTTCACGTGTTGGAAATTAGGAGATAAAATTTAGCATTGAGACGGGCCTTAGTGGCGCTTCTCGATCCAATGACCCTCGGTAATCACGCAACCTCCAAGCAGTAATCCCATGTGACCCAGGCACCGGAGTCTCGTGAGCTCACGTGACGCCTCCACCTCTCCGATTAACCATCTAATCCTTCGTCTCCCTCCTCCCAAATGATTGTTTAGTCGTACGTAATCATAAGACCGGCAGGCACGGAGTGAAACTCCCTGCCGGCTCTGCTGCTTGTCAGATTGCTTCCGCAGAGAAGGATCAGCTTCTGGTGGCAGAGATGGCACGGCATAGAAAAATGGCAGTGTCGGCTGGGTCCAGATCAGAAGAATCTTTCGTCAAGGAAAATCTTAATGGAGCAGGTGCTAAAAATAGGAATCGCAGCATTTAAGGCGCACGGTGCAACATCTGGGTGCAACAGGCATCGGCATGTGAGTCTGCGTCGGGGTTCGTGAGGTTCGATCTCGTGAGCTCGCCTCGCCACCGCGTTACTATTTAAGCACCGCCGCGATCGCCTCCCCACCTCCTCACTGAAGTCACCTCATTGCCCTGTATCTGAAGCCACTTCGAGAGTTCGAGATGGCGCCGAAAGTGTTCTTCCACTCGGTCGTCGTTGTCGCGGCGTGCCTCGCCGCGACGGCCGGAGCTCAGTGGATCAGGGGCTCGGCAACGTTCTACGGTGGGAGCGACGCCTCCGGCACAATGGGTAAATGATTAAGCCTCAACTTTCATTTATAATACCTGTGTTGGTTGCAATGCGTTTGCACACGGTTTGGATAGCGGAAACTAACGTCGTTGCAACGTACAGGCGGCGCTTGCGGGTACGGCAACCTGTACTCGACGGGGTACGGGACGAACACAGCGGCGCTGAGCTCGGCGCTGTTCAACGACGGCGCGGCGTGCGGGGAGTGCTACCAGATCCAATGCAACTACCAGGACGACACGCAGTGGTGCAAGCAGGGCACGTCGGTGACCATCACGGCGACCAACCTGTGCCCCCCGGACTACTCCAAGCCGAGCGACGACGGCGGCTGGTGCAACCCGCCCCGCCAACACTTCGACATGGCCCAGCCCGCCTGGGAGAAGATCGGCGTCTACCGCGGCGGCATCGTGCCCGTCAATTTCCAGAGGTACATGCATGCTCCAGCTCCACCCATCTTTTTTGCCGTGCGCCGCGCGCGCGCGTACGTGACCGACGTTGTGTTGCTGCAAAAATGTGAGTGCAGGGTGTCGTGCTCGAGGAGCGGAGGGGTGCGGTTCACGATCAATGGGAACAACTACTTCGAGCTGGTGCTCGTCTCCAACGTGGGCGGGCCGGGGTCGATCAAGACCGTGCAGATCAAGGGCTCCAGGACGGGGTGGGTCACCATGTCCCAGAACTGGGGCGCCAACTGGCAGTCCAACAACTACCTCAACGGCCAGTCCATCTCCTTCATGGTCACCGCCACCAACGGCAAGACGCTCGTCTTCCAGGACGTCGCGCCGGCCAGCTGGCGGTTCGGCCAGACCTTCACCAGCGCCGTGCAGTTCTACTAGCGACGCGTGTCACGGCGGCCCCGCCGCGCCCATTCGTGCATGCCGGCGCCGGCTCGCCTGCCTTTCCCTTCACCATTTTGCATTTGGAAACTTGTCAAAAAAGACATTATTTAGCCTCATTCTGATGGGAAATGTTAGTAGCTAGGGGCTAGGTACGTAGCGAGGCCCGTACGTATGCGTACTGTGGTTTGCATGGCTGAGGTGGGTTCATGGGTTCGCCTCGCCGGCCTGATCGATTGCCCGCCATGCCTGCCGCTTTACGGTGATTGCTCAAACAAGAAATTATTTCGGTCGTGGCTGCCTTTGCTTGGACACGAGGCAAGGGTGAGCTGATCGATCGGTGTGCTAGAATGGCGCTCATTGGAAGGCGCAGACCACATGCGAGTTTATTCTTGACCGATTGATGCTTTTAATGAAATGAAATGGCTATGGTCTTATAGCTGAGAGTATATTTGGGCTTTGATTGCGGTGAAATTGCTACATGTGCTCTACAAATTAAGTAGTGGAGTATTCATGATTTTGACTATATGTGTGTAATCTACAAATTAATTAAGTATGGAAATTGGTAGATGGCACTCGAATATTATTTTGTTTGATGGTACTCGACTTTTGTGGCCGTCACATGTAGTTTGAAATTTGTGCTGTGACTTTGCAGCTGGGCGTGTACAACTGTAGTTACAGGTGTACACATTAAAGCATAACCCATTTGTAATATGAAATCGGTCAATTTTTAACATTGTTTACCTGGAATCCCGCGTCTATCTGTCGAGCAGTTTTTATTATTTAATCATTTTTAAAAGTTATTTAAAAGATAACATCTTCTTAACTTTATTTCAAATTCTGACTCATTTGGTCACGCAATGACCTATGGCGTGACCAAACTGTGCTGTCACGTCACGACCACGGTGTGACCAAACTGTGCTATTACGCCAAGAGGAGTGGCGTGACAGGATTTAGCCTAAAAACGGACACAATGTCACGATGGATGGTTTAGATGGGCACAATGTCACGATGTGCCATTACAACACTATGTCAGGTGTAGAGATGACCAGATGGACCGTGCTGGTCGGGCCGACTAGAAGCACGATACTGTTGGGTCCGCCTAGGCACAGCATAGCCCGCACTGTAGATAGGCATGCTTAGAATGCTAATTCAAATTATCCTAGGAGGAGAATGTAACCGAAGCCCTGCTGGGCTTCTAGGTAGCTTTCACATCCTTCGGTCCCTTACCAGACTTCTACATAAGCTATATTATACCTTATACCCTTTTTTTGTGAATCGGGTACAAAAAATTCAAAACTCAAATTATGTAAAATTTGTATTATATATGTGAACCTTTTTCTCTCGTACCCGCAGGCCGTAGTATTTTCTGTTGTTGCTTATGCTGGTGCTGTTGTAAGCTAAGCTAGGGAGGCTAAGTTAATTAAATTAAGCTAATGTGGATGTGTACAATTAATGGATGTAGATGGTGACGATGATTTGAGGATTTCTCGAAGTGTCCCCCAGCTAGGTTGACACTGTGCTATTCAATAACGACGGTGTGTAATTGTGATGGTGTGCTAATCAGTCGTTGTGTGTTGGTTTGAGTTGCTCTCTAATCTCTACTATCCTATTACAGTGTGCCTACTTTACTTGCTTTTTGCGTGGGTGTTTGTGGAACACTGGGATTTGGTAGCACTTTTCCTCTTTTGTGTTCTAGCTAGCTAGTGTTGCATTCATTTTAGTACTACCTGTTTTTTTTTTTTTTTTTTTTTGTTATGTGTGCAGGAGTGTTACATTTGCATGTTTTGTGCTGTTGTGTGAGTTGGAATCCCATCATTTTAAGTTTATCAATATGCATATATACCTTAGTACTTGTAGTTGGAAACATGTTAGTGGCCAAAAACCCGCCAATCTGAATTAGTATAGTATAGCAAGCAGTAAATGAAACTTTTCATTTCCAAACCCTATACTTTTTTTTTACATGCTTTACGTACTAAAGTTGCTAAATTCAAATTATGTAAATTTTGTAATATATGTACGTGAACCTTTTTCTTCATACCTGTAAGCTGGACAGGGATTGGGTGCATCCCACTAACCTGGCGCAACAGGGCTGTGTACTTGTGTCCTCCCTGTAGTTGAGGATGATGCAATATGGTTAAAAAAAATGAGAAAATTCATTATATGCCGTCGAATAACTACATTCTTCATGACATGTCATCGAATAACTCCATCACAATATATCATCGGATTCCAAATTTTCTTCACAATATGCCATCGTCGTCACTTCTCTGTCCAAACCCCTCCGTTAAGTCCTGAGAAAAGACCATTTTGCCTCAGTTGTCACATTGTATTGCTCCTAATGTGTTTTAAATTGCCACCGAGTGGTAGTAGTATCCAATTCACCTGTAGACTTGAACTAGAATAATTTGCAATGAACAAAAAAAATTGGCATGGAGTGAAATGTGACACCCGAGGACAAAATAGTCTTTCCTTAGGGCTTAACGGAGGGCTCGGACGGAGAAGTGACGACGATGTCATATTGTGAAGAAAAATCGGAACTCGATGGTATATTGTGAAAAAGGATATATTCCATGGCATGTTATGAAGAAAGGAGTTATTCGGTGGTATATAATGAATTTTCTCTTTAAAAAAATAGCAATATACTCAACCTAACAAAAAATAAATGGAGGGCAAATCGACATTTTTTTCGCCGGTTTACCTTGAAGCCCTTGTAGTTTGTTCCAATACTGTTTTTGATTAAATCAATTTTGTTGTCATCAATACGATCATCAGTCAGAATACCAGAATACCCTGCCAAAAATTCATGAGTTCATTTTTTTTTGTTAACTAATATGTTTAAGTATGTTAAAAACCAAAATACAAACTTTTCCTGTGTTTCCTATTTTTTGGTGCCAGAATACCTTTTTTAGGAGTGATGCCAGAATACCTGGTAATACCCTCTTGAACATTGCAGATCGGTTTGTACTTGTGCAGTGCATTACAAGTTTTTAATAGGAGCTGTAAGAGATAATTCATTATTTGCCACTGCAATTGAGTAAATTCCAGGATTTATCACTCTATGTGTGTATGACATCATACTCACAATAATAGCAAATCCTGAATTACATACGAAAATACAGTGATAAATAATTGAACCTCCCTCCCGAACTGTAATAGGTCACCCAAGCCCATTAACGGGCAACTGTATAAGGCTAGACAAACACCTCAACAACAGTTTTAACAGGGGCCTGAGAAAAACCACGACAACAACTTACAATGGGCCAAAAAAGAAACCTGTTAGATGTTTAATGGGCTGGACAAAAAGAAACATACGGTATATGTGCAAACCGCGGGACGTTAGGATGCACAGTTCTCGCTATCCTACGGCTACAAATTTGAGTACCCCTAAAAAAATGTACTTGAATGTTACCTAGACAACGCCGTTAAGTATTAGCCTTCCATTCAAAGGAAGAGGAGGAGGAGAAGCTTGATCTCGAAAAATATCGACAAGCGTTATGCTTAGTAGATGGGTAATGGGTGGCTGTTACTGTGTTTCGCAAGTTACATATGGATGCAGTATCATTGTGCTGACAGGTATAAGTATAACAGACCACACCGGATTGGCATCCTCAGCCATTGCCAACGGTAGAGGAGCACAGTACCATGACATTTGGTAGATTTAAGCTATACGATCCGGAAAGAACGGTTCAGATCAACCGTTACAGTATGCTACGGTATTTATGAATTGCACCAATACTACAATTTTACTACAGTTACACAGCACGATCTCATCTTTTTTTTTTTCTGATCCGACGGTTCATACATAATATCATGATATTGTAAGCTATGACACTGCTACAAAATGTGAGAGGATTCATTTCCGACCACACCACACCGTGGTAGTGTAGTTTCGTAACAAGTTACTAGTGCGTGCTGCTCATTACTCCAGCTACTTCGATCCTTTATTAGATTTACATATGAGCCTGAATTGGTAAAGTTAGTTGATCTAAATGCTGGTACCCTGACAACTTACCAAGCCAATTTTCTCCCTGTATTCTTGCGTATTTTTCATAACATGGTTATGAGTACAAATGCACAATACATTCCTATTCGTTGATGGTAAAGGATGGCATCAACTAAAGTACCTTTTTGGCCTCCCACTGATCATAGATGACTTCCATGGTTGTAGGAGTCGACCAATGTTTAGAACTCCCAAATCCCAAGTACTACTACGTACGTAGTACGTACGTCCATCGTCTTCTCAGACGATACATCTGGGATGTGGGCATGTGGCCCGTCTAAAAGAAGTTATAAAGAACATTTGACCTGGCATTGCTTACATGTATTTCTGCCTGGGGCTTCTTGATTCGATTAAGCATTATATTCCATCATTAGTTCATTTTGCTTATTTAGACAGTGTTTTGGGACTGTCTATTTATAAGGTGATTGAAATTTTTTTAAGCATAAGTTATTTTTTATTCATTAGATCAATATCCAATCATATGACACATTAATCTCTACACAAATTCAATAATCACAACAAATAACTTAAACTTACGAAAATTGCTGACGACTAAAAGTAGCCAGACTTATGAAGTAATAGCTGCGTACTGATCAGCCCAAAATAGCTGCTAAAAAGACCGAGCGCGGCAGCCCGTTTAATCCAAAGGCCCTAACTAGGTCCAGATGAAAAAAGCCCATGTATCTCTGGGCTATTAGCCTGGTGAACATAGTAACCTTGGGCTGGACCGTCTTGTGACCTGAAGCTTGGATTTTTCTCCCAGGTGCTCGATGGCCATATCACCGGTTCGTGGTCGGAGTTGCATACTCTGACCATTTTTTATTTTTGAAGGAACGATACTCCGACGTAGCCACATGTCAGATCTGAATCGGATTACATTGCAAGGATGGGGATTTATTGGATCGATGTGAACGCAGCCGGCGACTTTTCGCGTCCGGTGAATTGATAATTAACCATCTTCTCTCCATATCCGTGTACGTGACAGCGCACTTAGAATCTTCTTGTGGCCGTCCTCATGTGAGCTAGCTTCCGCTTGTTTCCTTGATCACCTACCAATTTCCGGGTTCTTCTTATCGTCAAATGGTCGACCCTCTTGTATGGAGTGTCAACTTTGTCAAGTAACTTAACAATTCAGGATCGTCTTTAAGAAAACGTAAACAGTTCCAGCTAATCATTCCCTTGGTCGAGCAGCAGAGAACATGCGGAAGTTGCAGTGATCTGTTTGTGCCACTGGTGATACAGCAGAAGGAATATAAGACGAGCAGATGCAGATCGATCTGACGGAGAATCTTCTTCTCCTCCTTACTCGCAACTCGCAAGTCCCAGGCATGTTAGTGTGCGTGCATGGAAGAAGCTACGAAGAAGGGAAGCGATCGCCGATCTGCGAGGCGCGCAATTCTAGCCGAGCGACCACATGTGTTATATGCGCTGTAGTGCAGTGCAGGCCCTGGGCAGCAAAATTCCACGATGCTCCCGGCCGCTCCTATTTAAGAACCGTACATGCAGATCAACTCCAATTCTTCATACCTATCACGCACTGTCACTCCATCAGTCTCTCGAGCTAGTGCTAGTACGTACACTTGCAAAATTCATGGAGATGCGCAAACCACTGAGCTTTCTGTTGTTCATCGTCGCCGCGACCTTGCGCCTCGTGCCGCCGACGGTGGCGGGCTGGTCGACGGGCACGGCCACATTCTACGGCGGCAGCGATGCCTCCGGCACAATGGGTACGTGCTATAACTGCTACGTGCGGCTCTATATAGAATCTTGCCTCCAAGTTCCAACTACCAGTTGGTACAGTAGAGTGGTTAAGCACACAGGAAGGAATGCATATATATGCAGGTGGCGCGTGCGGGTACGGGAACCTGTACTGGTCGGGGTACGGGACGAACACGGCGGCGCTGAGCACTGTGCTGTTCAACGACGGTGCGTCCTGCGGGCAGTGCTACCAGATCATGTGCGACTACCAGTCCAACGCGCAGTGGTGCTTGCAGGGCAAGTCGGTGACCATCTCGGCCACCAACCTGTGCCCGCCCAACTACGCCCTCGCCAGCAACGACGGCGGCTGGTGCAACCCGCCGCGCCCGCACTTCGACATGGCCGAACCCGCCTGGCTTCAGATCGGCATCTACAAGGCCGGCATCGTGCCGGTGCTGTACCAAAGGTATTTTAAATTTTAATACTACAAACCATTGGACGGTTTGACTAGGATATATATAACTCAATGCTTTTAATTTTTTTTACTATACTACACTATAGTACCTAGTAAAGTAGCAAAACTAGCAGGGTGGCCCATGCGAGCTAGATTTATTACAAAGTTTGTAGTATTAAATGATATGTTTTGATGCTTGAGAAAATTTATGTATCTTGTAGGCTATTTATATTTTTAAGACATCAAAATATTGGAAATAACAATAGAAGTTTAGGGCATCTCCAATAGTGTATTTATTGTCGTCTCTTAGCTATGTCATGTCAATAAAATCCTATATGAAGGAGAGAGGGTGAGGAGAGAGAGCATACGTCGTCTCTTCCTAAAGAGACGGTCGTGCACGTGAAACAAGACATGATACATTAATATACTCTAGATATATATATGCCCATTTGAAAGGAAAATTATAAAATATAAATGTTAAAGAGTGTGCTAGAGACTATCTATTGGAGATGTTGTCTCTAACATATATTAGAGACAACGTTATCTCTAACTATTGAAGATACCCTTAAAAGAATGTAGAACTTGAGAAATATAATTGAAGTTATGATCTTCGATGGAAGAAAATCATTAAACATAATAAGTTATTGTGGTTATTATGAATATAACCATTCTCCATCATGCATGGATTATACAGCTGCATGCCCCTATTCTTCCTCGTTAATTCCTCTTTTCCAAAATGTATGCATGCACATGTACCTCTATTTAATCTCAAACAATGTGTTGATTATATATGCGATAAATTATCTTATTAGTTTATATAGTATTAGAGTATCTTGCTCACGCATACACCAATACATCATGGGAGACCTATTTTAAACTTATCTTACCTCATACACCGGCTGTATTCTATCTCATCTCGCCTTCACAGCTTTTCTACTTCAACCTCTAACAGCAAGCACAATTCTTGATTGATCCCTCTAAGTTACTACCCCTTCCAATACAATACCCTATCACATAGTTATCTTCTACTTCTATCAAATTATTGCTTAATGCTGACCGTTGCGACATCAACACGTATACACATGCAATCATCACTAGTCCCTACCAGGGACACCCGTCACGCTCTCTCCAGTGATCCTGAGCCCATTTTCTATGGTTGCGCTATCTCTACTCTGAGCTCTTTGCTCTTCTACTTCTGTACACCTTTGTTTCTATTCGTACAGATGCATGCATATATATACATATGCAAGGTGTTATACATGCTCAATGCCCTGTTCTCCCATATCAGTCGCTCATCTTCTTCAATGTTAGCCAACTCAACGCTCTCTTCTTCGATGTTGACCAACTTAACGATGTGGTTTCTTCACTAACCGCGGCGACCTCCCACCTTTATCGATGACGGCATGTCTGCTTTAGCTGTTGTCTAACGATATAGAGAATCTTCTCGACATCGCCGATTACGTTCTGCCCTCACCAGCGATGACACGCTCTTAGCTACTCGATAGCCTCATATCGTTCATAACTCATCTTAAATGGAAAACTTCATATCATCTATGGATAGGGCTTCCTCATCATTGAGATTCTTATGCCACTGACTTCTTTAACAACACCGACACTTACTACTTGTCGTCGCGGCTCTTGGCTCCTTCAACAATGCCGACGCTTACCACTTGTCATCGCGGCCCTTGGCTCATTCAACTCTGGCCTTTCTCTTCAATGTCTTCAGCGAGCAGCACGATACTGTTATCATCTCCGCCGTTGCCTAGGTTGTTCGCTTCCCCGTTGGTCAATGTCTTCTTGCAAGACATATCGACGCCAATTGCATTCTTTCGTGGTCTTCTCCAATACTATTCGTACCATCCTCATTATAACTTTTATTTTTATCAATCTTAGTTTTAGTTATTTAGAGATTTTACTTTGGAATTCGTCTAGAAATTCTTTTATTTTTTATTCCAAAATTCAATTATGTTTGGTTGGAATCCATACAAACCCAAATGCTAATTTTTCTTTAATTTTTATTCCAAAATATAGCTATTTACGGATTTTACTTTGGAATTCGTATCAAAATTGAATTGCTAATTTTATTTTATTTTTATTTCGAAATTTATTTATTTATTTGTTGGAACTCGTATACAAATCCAATTGCTATTTTTTCTTTAATTTTTTTATTCTGGATTATATTTATGTAGGGATTTTACTTAGGAATTAGCACGGAAATCAAATTGTAAATCTTATTTTATTTTCTAATCTGAATTTCAATTATTTTTTACTTTGAAATTCGTGTACAAATGTAATTTCTAACTTTTTTATTTTTTATTCCGAATTTGTATTTAATAATATAATAGATTGGCAGATATCTCGTGATTGATGATGTGTTGTGTAGGGTGCCGTGCGTGAAGCAAGGAGGGGTGCGGTTCACGCTGGGAGGGTTCAACTACTTCGAGCTGGTGCTCATCTCGAACGTGGCCGGGAGCGGGTCGATCGAGTCGGTGTGGGTGAAGGGGACGAGCACGGACAGGATGGCCATGACCAGGAACTGGGGCGCCAACTGGCAGTCGCTCGGCGGGCTCGTCGGCCAGGCGCTCACCTTCGGGGTCACCTCCACCGGCGGCCAGACCATCGTCTTCCAGAACGTCGTGCCGGCGTGGTGGACTTTCCGCCAGTCCTTCACCAGCAACCTCCAGTTCTCCTACTGATCGGCCAGGCTGCTAACTAGCTGCAGTGATCGAGTTAATTCGTTGGGCATGCACTCGTGGATGCATGGTTTGGTTGGAGGTTTCATCGTACTTTGGTTTGAATAATGCCGCAGCCTGCAGATTGAATTAGGAGCGTAGTGGTATATTGTCAAACAATAATGGGGAGGGAGTAGTCTCTGTGTAGTGCTAGCTAGGCTGAGTGAGGATCCATTCATGACAGGAGCAGATTCCAGGCAGCTGTTCTGTTCGGAGTTTGTGTTTCTGCTGGAGGTCGGTGACCGATCAGTCATTCATTCTGTAGATGATGTTTATAGTTTCGTTCTTGTAAATTGTGTCATTCATTCAGCTAGGACTGAACATCTATGAGTAAAATCCCCTTGTCGAATCTATGCCTGAGAAAGGCCCGTGCTCGATAACTTGTGGGCTGGGGGGACATTCGGCTATGCACAAAGTTGGGCCCAGATCAGCCCAAAGTGCTGCCGAGGCGCAACCCGAGCCCGACCTAGGTGACACACTGACACTCCCAACAAGTAAGCAATTGAAAAGGCCGTGAAGCCTGTGCTGAACCATACAACTAAACCGGCGGTAAGTCGGCAGCCCGGCACTGTCGATGGCGATAAACTGGTGCTGATTATCTGTTCACTGACACCATGCAGATATTCTCTTATATATATATAGTGGAATTAACTGGCTAGTGTAATCATGTTAAGACTCACAGTCCACAGGGTGACATGTTCAAATCCCGAAAAATCCACACAAAAAATATTGTGCAACTTGACAAACTATTCCATCTCATGCTAAAGAGAGGTGATCAATCTGAACGAAGTACGGGCAATAAACCTCTGACTCTTCGAGCCAGATTGCCAATGATTAGGCATGTACGTACGCCGTGAGTTAAATTAGCACGTACTTGTTTGTCCACATCCCAGCCACAATCCACGTGCTGACATAGCTGGCCCTCATGTGGGTCAGAATTTCTTTACCACGCTCCAATTCTCCCCCAAGAGTTTGCTAATTCCGCATATGAGAGGCAGTAACCCATGCCAATTCATTCCAAATTATAGTTTATGCCATAAACTAATATAGGAGTAGATCCATTTCAAGCCGGCAAGTACGGATTAGGGAACATGCAGGGTGCATGATATATATATATATTTTTCCATGTCATGCTTATCAGGAGAAATGGAGAAAAAACCTAGCCATGCTGCCCATGCACCAATCACCCAAACGCGCAATTCTAGCTCCAGTTCTTGGCATCAATTCTGCTTGCATTGCATGTGAGCTTGGCTAGCATACTAGCACTGGGATACCGATGGCATGTTATCCGCCATTCCCTGCTCTGCTCTGGCCATAATTTTCATTCCCTGCTCTTATATAAGCCACCCCACGTTCACTGCAATTCCGTCAGTAGTGCACCTCTTAATTACTCCCAAGTTTGCAGCATTCTTCTGTGCGTTCCTCTCTCATGTACAGTGCAGTAGTGTTCCCTGCCCATGTCAACGGAGATGGACAAAATCCTCACATTGTTCATCGTCCTAGCAGCAGCAGCAGCCTGCTTCGCGCCAGCGCAGGCGGCCTGGAGCAAAGGAACAGCGACGTTCTACGGCGGCGCCGACGCCTCCGGGACAATGGGTAAGTAGCTCAATTACCCAGAACCATTTCGAGTTTTGGCCACTACGTACTACTACGAGCAAGTTAGAAACACCCTTGGACGTTTGTACGTAGGTGGCGCGTGTGGTTACGGGACCCTGTACTCGGCGGGGTACGGGACGAACACGGCGGCGCTGAGCTCGGTGCTGTTCAACGACGGCGCGTCGTGCGGGCAGTGCTACCTGATCATGTGCGACAACGACGCGGCTCCGCAGTGGTGCAGGATGGGCAAGGCGGTGACCATCACGGCGACCAACCTGTGCCCGGCCAACTGGGCGCTCCCCAACGACAACGGTGGCTGGTGCAACCCGCCGCGCCCGCACTTCGACATGGCCGAGCCCGCCTGGCTCCAGATCGGCATCTACAAGGCCGGAATGATCCCAGTTTCTCCACCAGCAGTAAGCCCACATCGTACTATGCTACACATCGCAAGTGCACTTACGTACATGCGGCACATTTTGTTCGCAGTGTGCTGTTGTAATAAAATTGCTACATGAATGGTGATGATGATGTAGGGTCAAGTGCTGGAGGCGGGGGGAGGGATCAGGTTCACGATTGGTGCTGATCTCGAACGTGGCCGGGAACGGGTCGGTCCGGTCGGTGTCGGTCAAGGGGACCAACACGGGGTGGATCGCGCTGAACCGGAACTGGCAGTGCAACTCGGGGCTGCTCGGCCAGGCGCTCTCCTTCGCCGTCACCTCCACCGGCGGCCAGACGCTCTACATCTACGACGTCGTGCCGGCGTGGTGGACGTTCCGCATGACATTCACCAGCAACTACCAGTTCGACTATTAATTAGCTAATACCTAGCCTCTCAGGCTACATATACATGAGGGAATGACGTATGGAGTTGGGTTAATTGATCGATCTATCGCATGCGTACGTCTTTTTTGGATTCGTCTGCATTTTCATCTCCAGCTGGAGATAAATTCGTTCGTTCTTTTTTGGATAAATATGTACATGTATGTACATCATTTTTTTTCCTGTCATATATACTAATTATTATTATTTGAACTCAGACGTGGCTTCTGGGCTCCCCCTTGGGTCAGATTAACAGCTAGCTAACGTAGGACTAGTGGATATAAGATAAGAAAAAGAAGAAATGTTAGCATGCATGCTCTAAGTCGACATATCTCAAACAGCTGACATAGCAAGCTCATGCGCCACTTTATCACAAGAACGCGGGCTGGATCGAGATTACCCAATACCCACACTTCAGAAAAGTTACTAACCAAAAGTGTCTTGGCCTCCTTCACCAGCACTCCAACTCAACTCCTCGCAGGGCAGAGATGATATCAACAACATCATGCTCTAAGATGATACGCTCCATCCCCAAGTTTAACACCGCCTTGATAGCTAGCTGTTAAAAGTGGAGACCTTAAGCTGCGTTTCAGCATTCGTCCTCCATATCTCCCTGAAAACCTCCTCCACTGATGCGTACCAATGGAGTACCGGTACATTGTCAATTTGCCATTGCAAAAGCTGCCGTCCCGGCCCTTTTCCGTGTTCCTTTTCCAGTCCCATGACTTCCATCGGCCATCTCTTCCTAATAGGCCGAGTAATCACTAACCAGACGTGATTTATGACCCGTGATCCAAGCTGCATTGCGCTACCTTTTAATGGGCCTCCTCCTCGGTTCATCCATTACATGTCTTCAGTTGGGCCTTCTCTCTAAATGCATATATACAGTTTCGTACTTGGATCACATGAGCTAGCTCGGAAGTGGAGGGTTGCCGTGTTTTGCTCATGAGTCACTCGTGAGTCGTGGCACATCTTCTATTGGATAGTTTTTAACGAATTCAGTTCAAGAAAACTCTTGAAATTTGTTTAGCAACTCGCACAACATGTAAACTGTGTGTCTGTGTGGTGTGGGGACGGTGCATCATGTTGTCTTCCAATATTGTTGAATGTCCCATTGTTTCGGTGGTGGTGTGGTTTGAGATGCTGAGGGCAGGTCTCGACTTCCTATTGGCCTACCCAGTTTAACGTTTCTATTTCTGTGGTCTTGTATGGTTAAAATGGTAACTCCAGTTTCGAGTTTTGCTGCGACTCTTTTAAGCTTACAATATATAAAAGCTGGACCGAAGATCTTTGGTCTAAAATCAATTTGCATAACACTACAAACATAGGTAGCGTTTGGTTGGTGAAACGAGGCTGAACGGAATGGTTCTGTTCGGGAAATAGAGTGATTCACGTATTTGGTTTGGGGAATAGAACCGAATGGTTCAGCACCAACTCGTTCCATCAGAAGAAATATTCCGTGTAGATGCTATACCAGTGCATTCGATGAAAAATCCTGAACTACACGGTCCATCGTCTCCTCGCAAGCGCTCATCTTCCCCAGCCATTGGATTTTAATTGTTTGGTGAAAATTTGCATAATAATAGTGGAGAAAAGGATTACATAGATAAATAGAGAATAAAATTATAAAATCAAAATAACTTAGTTCAACTCATTTCGAGTTCAGAAATATTTTCTATGAATTTTCAAAGTTAAAAGCAATTTTTAGTGTGAAAATAATTCGGTTAAGAGTCAATTTCCAAAAACTATATTTTCTGGGCTAGAGACAAGTTTGAAACCTATTTTACAATAAAGTTCATTTAAAATAAAAAATATCAAATTGGTTTCACTTGATTTGGAGTTGAATTGAATTATATATGAATTTTTTAAGTAAAAAAAAATGGACCGTCCGATCGGAATCGGACCGTCCTGATCGGAGGGTCCGTTCAAACTGCCCTAAAATAAAATAACTTCAAAAATGCATAACTAGTTTAAAATTAATTCCAAATAGAAAATTCATCATCTAGCTAAATTTATCTAAAATTATCATCTAGCTAATGTAGAAAATTCATGTATTTTTGAGCACTTTGAATTTTTAGGGTATCGTTGAACCATCCAGGACCATCCTATCCCACTAACCAAACAAAATCATGTATCATTATATCCCACCAACCAAACATCATGCTTGTATCATCTCATTCAGGATCATCACATCTATCCTATACCAACCCATCTCATTCACCCTAGTTCACCCAACAAAACGCTACCTTAGTCTCAGTAAAAGTATGAAATTGTTGCCACCAGAAAAGTGCTTCAGGCGCGGCAAGCACCACGACCCTACGGAAGGTGCCTCTTAGCAATGTATGTGACGTGCCAGTCGATTTTCTAGCAAATTGGCAAAGAGTCAACGACGGATGATGTCGCCAGAAGAGAGTTCCAGGTGCGACAAACACTACGAAGTTGGCAGTAGGGGCTAGAGTAGCTCGAAATCAATTCGCTTGATGAACATAAATCGAATTACAGATGAAGGATTGGATCTACTAGCCACAAACTACTCCTAAGGTACATGAAAAGTAAAGGTAAATGTGTTTGGCTGATTGGATGTTGTTCTTTCCCATCAACCTGTACAAGGTTTTTTTATAGCATGTGCTACGACTCCTAAATGTGACCAACTCAATATGAATTCTACTTCAAAATCCTCTTCATATTAGCCTAACTTTGTCTTCAAGAAAACCCTTCCCATCTTTGTCTTGATCTTCTCTCCTCCATTTCTATCTCAACGCCATATTTTCTTTTAACTGATAGATCCTTCAATATCAACTAAACCTTCTTTTCTCACACTTTCCATAATCGAGTTTCCTTTCTTGTTGATTACTCCATAGCTAATTTTAGCGCTTTTGGATTCTTTCGTGCTGACTTGGTCTCGTTGACTTTTCCCCAATTTTGTGCTGATATGACCGACTATTTTGCCTGCCAATGCGGCAACATAAATCAAGAAAAATAATTCGCATACAAAGCGATTTGACAAAATTATGTCAAAGTCGGTAATCCTTAATCCTTAATTATTTTACTCCAGGAATATGTGCTTAACTTCCATATGAAAAGAATTTATGACGGGATATGATGTTAGATGAATTAAAGTGTTCCAGGCCCCTACGGAGGGTGCCTTTTAGCGACGTATACAATGTGCCAGCCGATTTTCCAACAAATTGGCAAAGGGTTGATGACGGATGATGTCGCCAGAAGAGAATTCCAGGCGCGACAAGCATGACGAAGCCAATGGTAGGGGTAGAGTAACTCGAAATTGATTCACTAGATGAACATAGATTGAATTACAGATGAAGGATTGGATCTACTAGCCATAAACTACTCCTAAGGTACGGGAAAAGTAAAGGTAAACATGTTTGGTTGATTGGGTGTTCTTCTTTCCCGTCAACCGGTACAAGGTTTTTTTATAGCCTGTGCTACGACTCCTAAACGCGATCGACTCAATATGAATTTTGCTTCAAACTCCTCTTCATATTAGCCTAACTTTGTCTTCAAGAAAATCCTACCCATCTTTGTCTTGATCTTCTCTTCTCCGATTCTATCTCTGCGCCAGATTTTCTTTCAACCGATGGATCCTTCCATACCAGCTAAACCTTCTTTTCTCACACTTTCCATAATCGTCTTTCCTTTCTTGATGATTACTCCATAGCTAATTTCAGCGCTTTTGGATTCTTCTGTGCTGACTTGGTCTCGTTGACTTTTCTCCAATTTTGTGTTGAAATGTCCAACTATTTTGCCTGCCAAGGCGGCAACAGAAATCAAGAACAATAATTCACATACAAAACAATTTGATGAATTTATGTCAAAGCCGATAATCCTTGAACATTAATTATTTTACTTTAGGAATATGTGCTCAACTTCCATACGAAATTTTTTTATGATGGGATATGATGTTAGGCAAATTAAAGTGGTCCAGGTGCGGCAAGCACCATGCCCCTACAGAGGGTGTCTCTTAGCGACATGTGTGACGTGCCAGCTAATTTTTCATCAAATTAGAAAAGGGTCGACGATGGGTGATTTCGCCGGAAGAGAGTTCTCAGCGCGACAAACATGATGAAGCCAACGATAGGGGGTAGAGTAACTCAAAATCGTTTCAATAGATGAATATAGATCGAATTACAAATAACGGATTGGATCTATTAGCTACAAACGACTCCTAAGGTACATGAAAAGTAAATGAAAACATGTTTGATTGATTGAGTGTTGTTCTTTTCCGTCAACCATACAACGTTTTATATAGCCTGTGCGACGACTCCTAAATGCGGTAGACTCAATATGGATTATGCTTCAAACTCCTCTTCGTATTAGCCCAACTTCGTCTTCAAGAAAGTCCTTCCCATCTTTTTCTTGATTTTCTCGTCTCCATTTGTATATCTATGCCAAATTTTCCTTCAATTGATGTATCCTTCCATATCAGTTAAACCTTCTTTTCTCAGACTTTCCACAACTGGCTTTCTTTCTTGCTGATTACTCCATAGCTAATTTTAGCGCTTTCGGGTTCTTCCACGCTGAGTTGGTCTCCTTGACTATTTCCCAATTATGTGCTAACGTGGTCGACTATTTTGCTTGCCAAGGCGGCAATATAAATCAAGAACAATAATTCGCATACAAAACGATTTGACAAAATTATGTCAAAGCCGATAATCCTTGAACATTAATTATTTTACTCCACGAATATGTGCTCAACTTCCATATGAAACAAATTTATGATGGGATATGATGTTAGGCAAATTAAAGGGGAAAAACTAGTCATAACTCATATATAAGGCATATTGAAGACATAAATCGTTGCATGATTGTCATTAACTAACTGGATTGCTTCAGCATAGACGAGTTAAGAAACGACACAGAAGTATGTTGTTAATTAATTAATGTTACACTACCGTCTCTCACAATGGATTATGATTGATATAGTGGATGCAGATGCAGAATTGGAAATGAACAAAACGGTTATGCGTTCATAGAAGCAAGAATTGAAATTATTGTCATTGTACATTTGCCAGTTAGTATGTGCTCACAGTGGAGCAGATGCAGTTTGCCGAATGCAGTAGTACAGAGTCATCATTTTGTTTATCTGTTTCTATCTATGGGATTACTTGACTCCAACATACGGAGAATTTTACGTATATACACTCGATGCCTTGTTGTTCTAAACTTCTAATCCTGCTTTTGGATGTGACATCTAAGTTGCTATAATTCAATTTCAATTACTTTCACACAAAAAAAAAAACAATTTCAAAGCACAAACATACATATAGAACTATAGAAGTGGTGTATCCTAATTAATCGTGTGTGGTTTGTAGTTATTTGACCTCAAACAGTGAACAAGACGATGTATATTGTTTTGACTACTTCAATATATTTAGCTCCATAGTAGTTAGAAGTGAGAGTCAGTTGTCGGCTTGCTGTTGCAAGGATTCGAAGGGGGTGGAGCTTGCAGTTAGACAGTTTTAATTAGTGGTTGTCATTAGCACATTCAGTACTGAAAGAACAATTATGAAGTAAAATACTCCTAATTTCGCTTTCAGCTACTCGCTTGCCCAATTAAAAATTGGACGGTCCGAATGTAGGTAGACAAGAAATTAAACACTTGCATCTTCTCTGGTGTGAAATGTGCAGCATTCTCTCTTATTGTTGATTTTTGATTGAATTGATGAGAGCATTTTCTATTTTGATCCATGCATCCAGCAGAGGATAGAATTCCCCTAGATAAACAGAATGTTTAAATCAAGAAATGGAGTTAAGAACATTATAAACTACACGTACCCTTCAAATCTATCCAAAACAAGCTAGCTAGCAGCCTAGCAGAAACATTCGCGTGCATAGTTGTTCTTCCTAAAACTGAATTGAGCCGGTTATACCTACTAGATTTAGTAGACTAGACTGTGGAAGAATGTTAAATTATTTTCTTATTATTTTGGATGGAAGAAACAATAGAATTGTAGACTTGCAAATCAATCATTATAACACGCAAGTCAATCTCTGGACGATGCAGCCATGTGCATGCTATCATTAGGAACAGTAACAACAATCATTCCTCTCGGAATAAATCCATGCCCAGCCTCCTAGATCCTATTTAAGCACCACCATCGTCGTAATCATTTCTCACCTCCAAATCCATTCGCTACGATATCTAGCTAGTTCCAAACTTCATCGCAACATTCTCTCCATCTCTGTGTAGCTCTCCTAGTTTTTGTGATCACCACTCTCTGTCGACTATGGGGAAATGTTTCCTGTAGTTGTTTGTCTTTCTTGCACTCTACCTTGCACCAGCCAAATCTGACTGGCTTCTGGCCACCGCCACGTTCTACGGCGGAAGCGATGGCTCTGACACAATGGGTAAGCTATGCTTCTAGCTTTGGCGTGATTAATTTGTTGAGCATTATGATACACATCTGCATGAATGAAAGGCTAGTCTATCTAAACATATCTGCATCTCCATGAATTCATGGATGTGCAGGTGGCACATGTGGATACGAGAACCTATACGAACAGGGGTACGGGATCAACAATGTGGCACTGAGCACGGCGCTGTTCAACGACGGTGCGTCGTGTGGGCAGTGCTACTTGATCATCAGCGACTACGCCAAGGCCCCGCAGTGGTGCAAGCTTGGCACGGCGGTGACGGTGTCGGTCGCCAAATTCTGCCCGCCCAACCGGGCGCTCCCCAACGATAACGGCGGCTAGTGCAACCCTCCCCGCCCACACTTCGACATAGCCCAGCTCGCCTGGGAGAACCTCGGCATCTACCACACCGGCATCGTCCTCATCCTTTACCAACAGTAAGTGCTATATATACCAGCAAGCTACGTGCGTGCATCAGTGCATGCATGAGTAACCTTGATTTGTGATAAAAACTAACTGATGGCATGATGGTTTCTGTGTGAAATCAAGCAAATACATGGTGAAGTGCTGGAGGCAGGGGGCGTGAGGTTCACCATCAACGGGTTCAACTACTTCGAGCTGGTGCTGGTGACGAACATGGCGGGGAGTGGGTCGATCCAAAGCATGTCGGTGAAGGGGGTCAACACGGGGTGGATCCAGATGTCGAGGAACTGGGGTGCCAACTGGCAGTGCCTCGTAGGGTGGGCCGGCCAGGCGCTCAGCTTCTCGCTCACCTCCACCGGTGGCCAGACCATCGTCTTCTAGGACGTGGTGCCGGCGTGGTGGTAGTTCGGCCAGACCTTCACCACCTACCAGCAGTTTGACTACTAGACTCAGGCATCGAGCAATCCATCGAGAGTGTTGTTTCTTACATATTCGTACATTAATTACTTCATTTCATTTGTCTTGACTCCTAAGGGCTTTTTGGCTTGAGCGTTTGGAATCACTTGGTTGTTAATTCAGTTCCTAATTGATGGTTGCAAATTAAATTGTAATCCACTTATTATTCAGTTTATCATATATCTCTATTGATATAAGAAATTGTTAATTACATCCTTCATGTGCTGGTGACAACTGACAAGTTGGTTAGGTTCCATTCGATAAATAACGTGGCACAGAAACTAGAGGCAGGACGAAAAACACATCAATATACGTAACAATGTCTGAATCAAGCTAGCAAATAAGTAATTTCGAGGACACAAAAATGACAGGGGAACGACGCCTGAATAGACCCCTTGGGTTTCCAAATGAGATGAATAATGCAAGGAGATGTAGCATTAGTTGGTGATGGTAGCAGCGAGACTTGTAGGAAGGCAACAAAGAAGAGTTCGTTGCCTCTAGGAGGAGACGAGAGACGATGAGCTAGCACGCATGATCTATATAGTCAAATAAACACAAGCCAACCTGGGTTAAAATCATCTCTTTTTAAATACGTTGTGTAGAGAGAATAAGTCTTATCGCTCCAGAGCAGCGTTATATAGTAGAGGAAACTGAACTATAGCATGTGATTCGTGGCTAGCTTGGTGATCAAGAAGGAAGGGCGTGGATCTTATCCAACAAACATGTTCTTGAGAAACTCGATCGCCCTACAGCCAAACGCAAGAGAAGATGAAGCGGCCAAATTCTCTCGTAAGATTACATTCACATTGGCACTGCTTTGTCTCATGCCCATCCTTGACCAAATATGCAGTCTTGATTATAAGAAGCGTCTTAAAGTCTTTTGATAGTCTCTTTTTGAGATGAAAAAATAGTGTTAAAATCTGGATTCATAATAGGAAAAGTCCACTTTCAACCCTCAACTATTGTTCGAGTCCACTTTTCAACATCGAATTGTAAAACCATTTGAAAAACAACCCTAAACTACTAATACCGGTACAAATCAAAACCTTGGCCCGAATCTAAGGTGATTTTTCCTGTCGCAGCGATGACGTGGATCTAAGGTGGCGAGTTACACTGATGCGGATGGACACGTCGCTCTCCTTCGTTGAGAAACTGAAGAGGGGAGAGAGACAAGCAGGGACTAAGCTATGGCTAACCTCAGCTTGGCTTCTCGACGACGAGGGGAGCGACAACGAGGTCTGGTCAAGGGCAAAATGGGGCGAGCAAGGGGCAATAGCCTCAGGGGTGGTAGCAGCATCGGCGGGGACGCGTGGTGATGAGCTGGTGCCGGTGCTCAGCGGCCACAGCAAGGAGGCGTTGGCGACAAGCTAGTTGAGGAGGAGAGGCGAGGAAGAGCATAAGCAAAATCGATAGGTCCAAAACCCCACACCCACCTTCCTCGAGCTCGTTCGTCTCGCATCCTCCGCCATCGTTGATTAAGCCGCCGGTAGCGGCGAAGACGATGGTCATTTTCCTCACCGAGGACGTCCTCTGCGACATCCTCCGTTGCATCACCCCCATAGCCCTCGCCTGCCACTGTTGGCGCCACCTCGTTGCCCACTATCTCCCCTGCGCCCCTCCCCTCCTCGACTACTTCTTCCATCGTCGCCCACGCCAGACCCCAAGTTGGTTTCCGCCCCTACGTTCCAACCCCTCAACAACTCCTCCCCGTGCCTCTCCCTCGACTTCACACTGGACGCCTCCCACCTCAACCTCTAAATTGCCACCTCGGCCTCGTGTTGCTTCTTTCGTTTGCGTTGTCATTCCCTAGAGGGATGCTCTCCTGCCTCCTCGTCCTTGACATGGCCTCCCACTACCGTCACGCGACGTGCTGCTGGACGACTGCTGGCGCCACGATAGGCACTTCGTCGGCGCCAAGATGCTCTCCCGCGTGCACCCGAGCAGGCTCTGCTTTGAGGTCGTATGCCTCACCATCAACGACACCAACTCTAACCTTATGAGCTTTAGTGGCGGTGGCAGCTGTTTAAGGTGGGCTATGGGTGGCGGAAACGCTCATGGTCATTGGCCATGGAGGAGGAGGTGGGAAGGCGTCGTGGAAGAGGGTTGAAGGTGGTGGAGGAGAGGTAGCCATGGCGGCAATTGAGAGGAAGAGAAGAGAGGGAGGAAGAGGAACGAAAGAGTAGGAGAGGTAGGGGCTGACAGGTGGAGAAGAAAGTGCTTTGAGAATGATGTGGACGGTGACGTGGATGAACATAGACATTGGTGTGGATGCACACATGGGCGCTATGTATTACTAGAAGTCCACATCAGCGAAAACCATTGTCACGTTAGTCGAAACCACAATGATTTTGGGCTAAGGTTATGTTTTGCACCAGTATTGATAGTTGATGGTTGTATTTAAAATGATTTTAGAGTTCGAGGGTGAAAATAGACTAAGACGATAGTTGATGGTTGAAAAGTTGACCTTTTGCTTCGTAATACTACCAACATCTTTAGAAAGCAGGGAGCAAGGCTGGGGCACGACATCATTGGGTGGGAGAAAGAGATAAGGGCGTTGGAATCCAGTAACAGAGGCGGGTGGATCATTACTACTTAAAAAGAACCTAGTGGTGGTGAGTGATACATTCTTCGCATCCCCCTCTAATACTCGCAAGTCGCAACCCCTTATCCCCTCGAGAAATTGCATGCTGACCTGTGGACCCAATCTCGTCACCCTAGATCTATCGCGACCCCTTCTCTTTCAAAAAAAATTGTATGTGCGCAGCCACTGCCTCCCGAATACCTCGCGAACCCTTTCTCCTATATTTGCTATTTTTGATTGCGCAGCCTCCCCTGCTTTCCTCGTCGCGATGCTTTTCTCCCGAACAAATCCCAACAGCCCGTCTTCCCTCCTAATCAACACCGTCCCTAGGCCTTTCTTCTACCTTCGCCTCCCAGGAATAACCTTGTCACTGGACGAATCCTCGGTTCTTGGCATCAATGAGCCCAACGTGATGTGGTCCCAACCCTTGGCGGCCAGCGTGGTTGCCCGGTGCCCGATGGTGTGAGGTAGCGCCAACGCACGGCTTGCGAAGAGTAGATAGATGCGGTGTTAATACTCCAGCTCCATTTCGCCCTTCACAACAAAGCTATCGAGTAGGTAATACTTCAATTCAAGTAAGCAATTCATCCGTCCAATTTTATTCTTTGATATACATTGTTTGTTTTGTGATTGTTTTCCGACAATGCATCTTGTGAACACCACAAAGTTTATCACTAATGAATTGTACTAATCATGCCTACAAGATATCTGGGAGAAAATAAGTTCACATTGAAGCCTTATGAGCTGCTGTTTGGGCAAAATGCCTAGGACAGCAAGCAACGACTTTCTTCGTGCTAGAATCCCTTCCTACTCAAGACAGTGATAAAACGACCTTGGACTTGAACTGAGGATTTAGAAGCATTTGATTTAACTGATCTTCTGCATGTAAGACGAACATAGTGCCGGAGATGCGACGCACCACAATCGAGCTCAGCCAGATGTCTTGACGGGTTGATGGCGTGGCGCAAGCCAAGCCCAGCAACGGTGGCGCGGTGTGCTGGAGTAATATATTTTTTACCGGCTAACTTTGTTATATTTTCCTGTTGAAACTACTTACATTGATGCCGTACCAAACAACATTCATAGAACCGCTCCCAAATCACGGTAACGACTCTTCGGATAACATGGTTGGGGAGGGGGGTTTCAGTTGTTGTTGAAAACCAAATCTCAGATGAAGACGTCCTTAACATAATGCAGAACAAGTAGCAACATACTTATCTTTTCTTGCATCCTCTCTGCATCAGAGCTCAGCCAGGCATCGTGCTAGAGCCAAGGTTATGCTGCAGGTTGAAGCACTGAGCATGATAATACATATGGAGATACGATGCGGTTTGACATGGAACTCAATAACAACGACTCGACGTGTTAGAGTAATATTTTTTTGTATGCACGCAGTAATCAGCTAGTCTTGGAAAACAGGGGCGGGCGGCGGTTGCCGGTGCGTCCCAGGCGCCTCCCTCCACTGGTGGATTTGCAAACCCCAAAGGTCGCAATAATTCAGATTTCCCGGGACGTGGATCCTCCGCAACCCTGCAGCCGTCGATGCCCCATCGGACGGTCCTCCCGCCCCCAGAGACGGCCACCCAACAGCTACCAACGCCCGCAGCCAGGTGGGCCCCACGTGCTAGCGCGTCAGACAAGCGGGCTGACGCCAGCGCGAGCAACTTTAGAGCGACGCGGGCCCGGGAGGAATCCCAGCCGTTGATCCAGATCGGACGGCGCGGGGAGGTGTAAACGGCCCCCGCTGGTCGCTGGCTCGCTGCAGCCTCCTTGCCTTTTGTGGCCCACCAACAAAGGGAGGGATCCCCTCCGCGTCCATTCCGCCCGTGGGAAGGGAAGGGAAGGGAAGAGCTGCGAGCGAGCGAGCGACGCAGGCATCGGTTCGGCCGCCTCCACCTCCACCTCCACCTACGCCGCCGCCGCCGCCGCCACCACCGCGCCGAACCATCCCGTTGCTCCCCCTCCCCGATCCGATCGCCGTTCGCCTGCCTCGCCTCGCCGCGCGGCAATATTTGGAACCCCGAAATCCTCGCCGCCGATCGGCCCATGTCGTACTACTGATCGATCCAGTCGCCGTCTGCGCAGCCGGCGCCTCTCTTCAGTCGCCCGTGGGAGCGCCGCCGCCCGATCGGATAGAGGTGTGGATGATGGCTTCCGGCGCCGACCCGCACGCGGCCAGCGCTGGCGCGGGGACGCCGCCCCCGACTGATGGTCCCTCCGCCGCGAAGAAGGCGGTCGCCGCCTGGAAGCGCCCGGGGAACGGGTCGGTGCCGATCGTGGTGGCACCCGGCAGTCCCATCATGGACGCCGACTCCTGGCCAGCGCTGCCCGGACTGACCTCTCCCCCGCCGCCGACGCCGCCCAAGGCGTCGCCTAAGGCCGCTCCTCACCCGTCCACTGTGAGTTCATTTCAGCGTTTTATTCATTTTGTAGTATTGGAACTGGATTTAATACCGTTTGATGAGATTGGGTTTTGCTGTTGTGGGAATGGTCTCAGGGGGCGGTGATCTCGCCTGTCTCTTTGGGCAATTCTGGCGCTCTGGATGCTAACCCTGATCACGACGCACCGGTGCGCAATCCACCGGCCCGGCGTGTCCTGTTGATGCCTGCAGGGGATGGGCTGGAGAAGCGTACCCCTGCTCCAGAGCCATCCCCAGTGTACTCGCCTAATGCCCGGAGCAACGGTGGTGGTGATCATAATCAGAACGGCCGTTTTGGTTCCCATCCCCATGGCCGAGGTGGCAACTATGGTGGGGGGAACAGGAGGGGTAATGGTGGAGGTGGTGGTCGACGCGGACAGGAGCTCCATGGTGGTTTTGATGGGCAACGGCGTGGCGGTGGCCGCAGGGATGGACATGGGCCAGGACACCAGCAGCGTGGTCACCAGCCATCATACATTAGGGCTCCTCCTCTGGCTGTTGTAGCGGCAGCACCTCCTCCTCCTCCACCATTTGTTAGCCCTCCTTCTCCACAGACAGCACCTTATGGGGCGCCTATGGGCTTCCCTGGTATGTCATGCATGTGGTTTGTGAGAACATGGAGTTGTGGTATTGTTATGTACTTATGTTGCCATAATTTTCTTTATTTTAAATAGCAGAGATGGCACCAGTCTACTACTTTGCTGGGCGCCCCTCAGAAGGTGTTCAAGCCCTGTCCTTTGTGCCTCATCCAGCAAGCCCTCCAGCCATGTTAATTTCTCAAATTGAACCTCTTCGAAAGGAGCTGCTGAGACAGATAGACTACTACTTTAGGTAGTTGTTTATCTATGTTTACGGGAGACACTTTTTCTATAGCACCGCTAAGGTCAATTTATTAAGGTTCAAGTTGAATTTTTGCAGTGATGACAATTTGTGCAAGGACATATTCTTGCGGCAACATATGGATGATCAGGGTTGGGTGCCATTATCCCTGATTGCTGGTTTTAACCAGGTCAGTTTGCGGGTTTGACGATTTTTCAGAAGAAAATAAATCCACACTAAATTGTTTCTTTATTCAGCAGTCTAATAGTTTAGTAAGCTTCTAGTTACTTTGTATAGTTAGTTGCTTACTTGTCACCATTAAATGAGAGACAGAGAGAGATGACATTTAGCTGTTTAGATTCATTTAAATTCAGTAACAAGACAGCCAGTTTGCTATTAATAGGAAATTGAGTGTATAGTACTGGTGTGGTTGATATAACTTAGGTGACACATCTGACATTGTGCTGTTTAAGTCTAGCCTCTATCGCATGAGACTAGTTCTTTTTCATCCGTTAGGCATTTGGTTCCTGACATCTTAAATTAGATACTTTCATAAATTTGTTTCGAATTACTTTTTAGATATCTTCTTCCCTGGTTACCTGAATGTTAAGTTCTTGGATTATGAGAAGCGGCATGCTCATTTAAATATGGAAGGATGATCTTATCGCGTAGCTGCCAGTTTTAGATATTAGCCAAGATAACTGTCAATTTATATCCTGTGTAATTACTGCTGATTCATAATGACAGTGGGCATGCAATTGGCCATGCACAATTAGTTGCATTGACGCTGGTAAGGAATATGAAATGAAGAGCCTTCAATCTATGCATATTCATAGGTATTCATGGAGTTTCATATTCTATCCTTGATAATTAGTTATTTTGGTGAGTGCCATTGCATGTTAATGGGACTTGTAATTCCTTCTGGTTGTTTTATCCAAGTGCCAAGACTAGACTTTGTGGGTTCTTTCTTCTGCTTTCGACAAGTCATTTCCTAACATTGGCTCTCGTGTTCTGTTCGTTAAATTACATTAATGTGTCTTGTTATGAACTGTAGCTTGCATGTACTATGTAGAAAAGACTCTCCTACATGGACTCCTAAGTTAGTCCTGCTTGGTTCTTTTATGCCTTTTCCCCTCTTGGACTAAGAGAGTAGAGCATGTGGTGGTGGTCCATCCACAAACCAAATCGTTGTTTACCCCACCAAGTTCCCGACCTATGCTTGTTAGTATTTATTTTGGTTTTCTGCATATAATCAGTACAAAGCACTCCAAAGATATAATTTCTTTTTTTGTGCAATGTTCGAATGAATGAAAACTTATCATCTGCTTCTGTACTTTGATAATTTGACTATTTGAGTGCTTAAGTTTCTAGAGAATGACAAGAGTCTTGAAACCACAGAGTTGATTCCCATGTTTAACATGTTGAAGTTAGACAATTACGCAATAAAATGTCTTGGATGCATGACTAGAATAGAGAAAATGATCCATTGAAGTTGTCCTTAGTGGTTTGCGATGCATGAAGACGAACACGACACAATATGGACACACTGATATTAACGTTTTCCCAAAATTTTGGCATGGCAATGTGGCTATGTATTGTAAAAAAATAAAATAATATGTATAACATGTATATATATGTTCTTTCCCAGAAATAGTATCTATATTCATGGGTACATATGTATTACTATTGCTTTACAATTTTACATAGCTCCCTACCATGGTATAAAGGCTCGGATGTGTGTTGGTGATACACAGTGCATTCTGTTATGCATTTTTCCAATCTGGCGATGTTGCACTTAAATTCACCTTAGCTTCAGCTGTCTCAGATTTAATGATTTATATGAACTAACGGTTTTGTCCTAGCAACAGCCGTCACAGATTTATACAGGCCAACCGTTGAGTTTGTATGTATATGCTATTGTTTATGGTATAGTACATATGTAACAAAAATACGCTTTCTGGGTATGGCACAATCAAGTTTGTTTTGGGCTAGGCCTGTCCACAGTTTGTCAGACAGTGTGCACAATTAAAATTGTTTTCTCTGGATAGAAATAATATGAGACTGACACTGGTAGGTATGAAAGATTTGGAAGTATGTCGGTGCTATATAGTTAATGGACATCAATTTAAACGAAACCAAATTAGTTGAGGTTACTTAAACTTAAGAGGAGGATGGCACGTCAAAATAAGTTGTTGTGATAAGAAGAATGATATTTCCCCCATTTGTTTGTCCTCCTTAGCTTTAGTTTGTAAGGGGCAGTCAAATTTTCTTTTTTTCAGCCTAACTGTTGAATGTGAAGCATGCACATGTTTTACTCCAAAAACGGCAAAGCTGTGCAATGCGAGCAAACTGGTGCAGCTGTTAGTAGAACAGTTTTTTTTAGATTCCAAGTTTTATTCACCCTCACATTTGAGATTTTTTTTGACACTTCTCTGTGCTTCCAGAATACCATCTCCGTCTTCCTTCCATGTTGACCCCCAAAAATTCTGAATTGTCTGGACTAGTTATTTGTTTGCTTAAATTTCGTAGAGTTTTCGTGGTATGCTATATCTTGAATGTACATGACAAAATTTATAACTTGGGAGAAGCAAAGTTATTGCTGTATCTATAAGATTGGCAAGCGTTTATTATTACATGTCTTTATTTACTACTTCTATTAAGGCAAATCAGTTCTGCATTTTACTAACTCAGCATTAACCTATGCTTTGAAGGAAGAGATGGCTGAACTAGGATTTATTAATGTATGCCATCTATGTACCACCTATTTTGCATTTAACCTTCTAAACCAGAGGCTTGCCATACATCTTATCATTCTGGAAATGACTTGAACAATTTTAGAGTGGAGAGCTAATGAAAGGTTCCTTCAGAAATTTAGTGATGTCAAATTCGAAAGGAGAACTTCGTATATTTTATGTTTATGCTACTCTTTATTTTGTTGTGTAACTGTGACTGTGAGGTATGGATGCTGGTTTGCCCTTATTCTACAGCATGCATCATTAAGCAATGATACACGTGAGAATTTGTAATGATGTATCTGTTAATATATGAAAATATGTACTACTAAGTAAATGTGGCATCCATGTGAAGCATTATAAAACAAGACAACTCTATCCAGAATATTCAAATAGATAAGTTTCTTCTTTTGCAAAAGAGATGGATTGCTCACCTATATTGTTTTGCGCAGGTCAAAAAGATGACTAATAATGTACAGTTTATCTTGGATACAGTTGTGCTATCTACTGTGGTGGAAGTACAGGTAATCTTTTATATGCGTAATTTACCATTGAAGTGACTTTAAATCATATTTTACTGACTTTTTTTTTGCAATTATAAATAAGCAATTAATACTCATGTCCTGCTATATGCCAAATCGGTTGACACTGGACACAATACAAACACAGCTACTGATATCTGTATTACGTGAATCTGATATCCTGCACCTTTTACTGAACAGTATTTGAAGTTTGGAACTATTTCACCACTTGATCTGGTGCTTAACGTTATAAGTCTTCTCTTGACTAGATGTTCTAAAATAGTAAAATAATATCAATATGCATAAATGGCTTGCCATGCTAAAGAGCTAGCTTGCCATAGAAGTAATATTCCAGGGAAAATATTTCTTTTGATTTCTAAAATTACCATATGTAATGCTATACTTGGTTGGTATCTTTTTTTCTTTTGATCGGGTTGGTTGGTAATCTTCACAAAAATAGATAACATGATTTTGATTCAAAACTTTACTTTCAAAAGCTTGTGTGTCCACTTTTGATTTCAACCTACCTGGTAACTCTTTATGCTCTATCAGCATGATATCTTAGCTTGTATGCCCATGTTTGATTACAAGAGGGATCAAAAACTCGGTACCGGGCCAAATCCCGTCCAGGGTCCGGGAACGGTAACCGGCCGGTTAGCGGAAATACCGGAAATTTTCCGGTTGAAATTCGCTCGAATTTGATTAAAAACCATTCAAAATTCAAAAATCAGAATTTGAATTTTAAAAACCTGAGAAAACCGGCCGGGATTTCATTTCCCGGTACCCACCGGTAAATCCGGTTACCGGCGGTTACCGCCGGTAACCGGCCGGTTTTTTTTCCCTGATTACAACCAACTAGGTAAGAATATTGGAGTGCAGGCGCAACTTATGTCCAGGTCTAATCCCTGCTTGTATATTCATAGAAACTTAGTCCAACTTTGTATTCATACAGAACCTGAATCCACATCTGTCAGTAAAATACATGTTGAAATGTGGACATGATGCACTCTTTATCCTTTATCTTTTCATTTGTTTCTCATGTTTGGATGGACAACCACGCAAAGGAATCCTGGAGTGACTGATCAATACTTCAATAGCATTTTCAGCACCCTAGAGGGTCTCATCTCTCATATTCAGCAAGCTAGTTTATTTTTTTCTTCCTCATTCCTGAAATCAGAACTTCACACATAAATGAAACACTGTGTCTTCACTTACAAAGTTCCTTTGGTTAACAAGTATATTGATTACAAGTAGTACACTGTAATTGATTAACCATAAGTCCACTATAAATGTTTGAATGTCTTAAAAAATAATACTAGTGAGTAATGACATGACGAAGAGATCATTCTTATCAGTCTATAGTTGAAATGACAACCGGCGTACAGTATAATGATCCTGAGTAAGCCAAGTTTGGCTAGCTAGATTCTAAAGGGCGGTATTGTGCTAGCTTGTGATCACCAGTTATTTTATCAATCCAGTTAAGCATAGTTTGTAGTCAAACGTGGTGTGATTACTCCATTTGGCATAGAATGAATCTTCTTGTTGTAGATCTGGAGTTTTTTTTTCTACATCTATATATACTATTATTTACATGTCATCTACCCAAGGTTTTAACTCGCGATTTTCGCGGCTTTGCGGCGAAGTCCCAAAAAAGCTATAGCGCACTATAGCTAGCAATTTACCTATTTTCGCGGTTTCGTGGCTTAGTGTTTGGGGTCCAAAAAAGCAGCTATAGATAGCTATTTAGAACCTTGCATCTAACTGAAGGTTATGTTGTTTTCCTAATAGAATTATGGCCATGGCAAACTTGGTCCATGGTTGACTCAACAAAGATTGACTGACCCTGTGCAGCTTGCTCATTGAGTGACTTTATGTTGTTTCAGTATTAAACTATTAATAGCTCATAGCAAAACCTAAAGCACTGTTTACAGAAATTGATTAATTCATGTAATGTAAATAGAGTCGCTGGGTTGGAAACTTGGAATGATCTTGGCATCAGTTCGGATTCTTAGCCCGCTGATACCTTCCAATTTCCAAATATTTAAAAGAAAAACTACCAAAATGGAAAGCTGAGCCTTGCAATTAGCAGTCTGAAAACAAGAATGACAACTCTTCTATCCTCACTGATCAGAAAGCACTTGCAGATACTATTACAATTTACATTGGCAGCATATTGTTACAAATCTTTTGAAATAAGATGACTTACTATAAAGTTTGCTTTAACCAGTGTAAACTCTAATTCACTCGATGCTTTGTATGTCAGAACTATTACTTACTCCCTTTTGCTTTCTACCACAGTTGCATGCCTCAAAATGGGAAACAACCTGAAAATCATGAATTTATTTATGTTTTGTTTTTTTTTCCTTGGTGACATTTTCTTCATACTTCTCACTGAAAGGCTTACCATTTTTACCTATGCTTTAACAGGGTGACAAGATACGGAGGCGTGCAAGATGGGAGAGTTGGTTGCTTCCGAAACCAAGTTATTCTGCTGGAAATTCTTCTGGTTCGCTGTCCCCTGTGACATCTAACATGGATTCACTGGCATCTCAGTTTCAATCTGTTGGACTTGAGGGGGCAACCTACCATACTATTATGCAAGGAATGCCTGGTGAAGTTCTCCTTACTAGGCCAGCGACTTCAGTTAGTCTAGGTTATCAGGTACCCACCATGGGTGGACTATACAGCAACGGGAGTGGACCAATTTTTCAGCAGAAGTCAGCGAGAAGTTTGCTCCGGAGCGATACCTTTTGAGGTTATACACAAGAAAGATACAGTACAAAGGCATGCCGAGTTTTCACTGGTTACGGCACGCGTACCTCATCTACTGGGATGAGGAGTGAAAATCCAGTTGGTTAGGAAGAAAAAAAAACCAAAAAAAGAAGCATAAAAACACAAAAAAAACAAACAGAGAGAGAATTACAAAACGAATAAAAAAATGAAAAAAAAACAAATAATTAAAAAAATAAAAAGAGGTTAGTGTTATGTGCATGACTTCTGAATTTTATGGTTGTGCTGTTGCTCTTTCGGAGATGTGTTATTATATGTCAGGTTTCTGTTTGAATGCTGGCAGGTTGTTTTTTAGTATTGTGTAAACTGAGTTATTCCAGACGTCATGGATGTTATTATTCGGAATCTGTTGGAACTGAACAAAATTATTAAAAATGACATTATTAATAATACTGCTTCCTTCTGCTGATTGCTGCGGTGACAGTAGAATCCACATTTTTGTTTCGTTGTGTAATCATATTCTCTTATGTAGTATTTGTGCTGGTTAGTTTCGGTCGGACCATGGATCCTAATGAACCTCTTGCTTAATATGTTTCCTGTTGGGATCTGAAACCGTGATGCGGTTGTCCACTGCTTTTGTGTGGTTCTGGCACAGATCATTGGCCATTGTTCCACTTATCTGTAGACTCCATATCTAGTTGATCACTGATTCACTAGATTTGTTCTATGCACCTATTATCTTATTAAAATAGAGTTAAAAGAAGCTATCACGTTTGCTCTGAAAGACTATAAATTTTCATATTAATCGGTGGAAAAAGAGAAAGAACTATACCATCGATCGCAGTGGATTCAGATTATAATGTTTTAGATTAAAAGAAAGAATCTAGGTCAAATAAAGTAAAATAAAACTGAAATTCAAAATAAAAATAAAATAAAATCAGCAATATGATTTTCATACGAATTCCTAAATAAAGAGACTATATTAGGTACAATAAAACTGAAATTCGGAATAATAATTCCCACATTAATAAATGAAAAAAGAGAAATATCTACATCGTCGATCGTGGTATAACCAAATTATAACGGTTTATATTAAAAAAAGAGTACATGTCAAATAAAATAAAACTGAAATTGAGAATAAAAAAATAAAATAAAATCAATAATTTGATTTCCACACGAATTTTTAAGTAAAAGATTCCATATCAGGTATAATAAAATTGAAATTAGGAATAAAATAAAACTAGCAATTTGATTTCCATACGAATTTCTAAGTAAAATCCTCAAAAATAATTATAATTTGGAATAAAAAATTTAAAAAAAAATGGAAATTAGATTTGTATACGAAATACAACAAACTAATAACAAAAATTCAGAATAAAAATAAAATAAAATTAGCATTTTGATTTTGATACGAATTCCAATAAATATAATTTGAAATAAAAATTAAACAATAATTAAAAATTAGATTTGTATACGAAATACAACCAAAATATAATTAAAATTCTGAATAAAATAAAATAAAAGTTACAATTTTATGTTAAAACGAATTTCAAAGTAAAATCCCTAAATAATTATAATTCAGAATAAAAATTAAAGAAAAATTGGCAATTGGAATCAGATACGAATTTCAAAAAATAATAATTAAAAATAAAAAAAAAGGAAAAAAATTTGCAATTTGATTTCCATACGTATTCCAAAATAAAATCTTCAAATAACTAAAATTACTAATAAATTAAATAAATATAGCAATTTGATTTGTATAAGAACTCTAATAAAAATAATTAAAATATTGAATAAAAATAAAAATTATAACGAGGATGACATCAATGATGTCCGAAGAGACATAAAAGAAGTCATCATGTTCGCTCTCAAGGTCATGTGTTTATATTGTTGCTTTATATGGAATAAAAATAAAAAATTAACTGAAATTTTGATTAAAAAAATGTAAGTTATAATAGCACGAAAGAGTGCAATGACATCAATATATCCTGCAAGAAGGTATTGATCTACGGGGAAGTGAAGAGCCAAGGCGGCAGTGATGGAGATGAGGACAATATCGTGCTGCTCGCCGGAGCCATTGGAAAAAAGTCCAGTGTTGAAGGAGCCAATGGCCGCGATGATAAGTGGTGAGCGTCAGCGTCGTTGAAGAAGTTAGTGGACAAAAAAGCTCGATGATAGGGAAGCCCTGGTAGAGAGGAGATGAAGCTTTGCATTAAAAACGAGATATGGACGATATAAGGCATCGGGTGCTATGAGCATGCCATCACTGGTGAGTGGCACGTTGCCATCTCCATATCGTTAAACAATGACTAAAACAGACATGTCGATATTAATGAACATGAGAGGCCATCACGGTTAGTGAGAAAGCCACAACGTTGAGTTGGCCAATGTCGAAAAAGATGAGCAACTGATATGAGAGAAGATGACATCGAGCATATATAACATCTTGCATGTGTATGTACATACATGCATCTGTACGAATAGAAGTATGGGCGTACAAAGGCAAATGAGCAAAAGCTTGGAGTAGAGATGATGCTGCCGTAGGGAATAAGCTCAAGGTCGTCGGAGAGAGCGTGACATGTGTCCCCAACTGGGATCAGCGATGGTTGCATGTGTATACGTGTTGATGTCGCAATGGTTAGCATTAAGCAATAATTATAGAGAAGTAGAAGATAACTATATGGTAAAGTATTGCATTAGAAATATTAGCAGCTGAGAGGGATCGATCAAGATTTGGGCTTACTATTGGAGGTTGAAGCAAAAAACGGTGATGGCAAGAAGAGATAGAAGCCACTCGGTTTGGTGGGGTAGCCAGCATGCGAGGGAACATAAGTTTCAAGGTAGGTCGCTCATGGTGCATCGGTGTATGCGTGAGCAATGTACTCTAATATATTATACCATGTAAACTAATAAGATAATTTATCATATACATAATCAACGTATTGTTTGAGATTAAAAAGAGGTACATGTACAAGCATACAATTTGAAAAAAAAACCCTAATAGAGTAAGAATATGGACACACAACTACATGATGTATGTATGATGAATAGTGGTTAGTTTCTAAGAGCCACAACAACTTATTATGCTCAATGATTTTCTTCTATGAAAATACATACTTTAATTACGTTTCACAGGTTGTAATTTCTTTCAAGTTTATATTGTCATTTCTAATGTTTAGAATATCTTTAAAAGTCTAAATAACCTACAATATATGTAAATATATTATCAAGCATTTATACAAACGTCGAAACAAATCTAGCCGCGTAAATACGTAGGGCACCCTGCTGGTTTTGCTAAAGCCAACTTATGTCCTTGTATCGACATGTAACTGCTTTCAGTCATGTAGTTCTTGGCAACTCTAGTTTTGCTAAAGCCAACGTATGTCCTTGTATCGATCAGTGTCGTGAAAAATAGAATACGGTCATCAGACGTGCAAGGAACCGTCATGCGATTAATCAGAATACAGACGATTAATCGTAAGTATGCGGGCAATTTGGCGTTCTGCTTATATACGTATGTATGTGATGATAATACTGTCGGACCCCAGGTTTTGAATACCCAAAGCCCTTATGTGTGTACCGTACTAGTCCCATAATCAGTGGCTACTACACACATTCACAACATTGATATTCACATCTATACATTCATACATACAAAATAAAATAAAATATGGTACATAACTTAAACGATTACATTATTTACAATACAAGGGCCGATCGACCAAATGAACAGCTTAAGTATCAAAGTTGCAAAAGTAACAGAGTGTTGCGAAAAGCATAGTAAATAAACCAATATAGTCCAACGGTATGCCCATCCAATCCCACAGGTTACCGACAAGAACTACCCATCGTCATTCGGAACTGGTTCGTTCTCATACTCTAAATCGATAAATTAAGCAAGATTGAGTACATTGCGTGCTCGGTAAGACTTGTAGTGTATCACAAAACTTACATAAATGCATGGCTAATCAAGGGATGGGACTCTATGCTACAAGTTATTTTGCTTTAAGCAAATTTTATTTGTAATATCAATGCGTAGTAGTTTGCAATGGAAAATTTAAAAGCAGTTAAATAGATAAAGGACAACAAGTAAGTAATTGAATAAATAACAACTCGCAACTCTCCTCAGCTGCGAGCAACATTTTATTTCCAGCCACACACATGACACTCAGTTCAAATATAAATCAACAAAACCCTTTCCCTCCTTTTCCAATGAAACAATTTTTATGAAAACCAAAACTATACTCGGCAATACTACACTTAGCATGCTCATCACCGTGAGCACGGCTATTTAAATAGATTTATACTATGCAGAGGGGTATAACTTTATCCACAACACACGAATTCTCTAGTTTGTTCGGCATCCGTCGATACCACCGCTTACCACCTTTGGTAAGCAGTCTAGAGCACGCGTCAAAGCCTTTACATCATCTAGTCCTATCCTTGCACTAGCCTGGCGAATGAACACCCTCACTTTGCCTAGGTATACTCTCGTCAAGTGATGCATTCACCGTTGTGTCGGAAGGTTTTGTGCCTAACACCTCGGTGAAGGGAGCCCCTTCGAACATACCTACACCGGTCATGCTTGCACTACTTTGGTCTACCAACATGCAAGGCTAGTTTTCAATTACTTAATTAGCTAAGGCCGTCCCATACCGGCACATGTGGTTGCACGCTTACGCTTAAGTCGGATATACCGGTGTTCGGTCCTTAATTGACTCGAGCGAGGATCTCCCCCTATCTACTTGTGAGATAAACTTCCCACACTTCTCATAATATAATATAACTCGCTCACGTCGAAAACTAAGTTTTTTATTTTTATACAAAATAACAGAGATAAACCCCTTTGGATCATTATTTCAAAAACTCCCAAACTCATATTTGACATGTCATCCATTTTAGCAATTTTTTGTAAAGACTAAAGCTTGGCTAAGCAGTTATGCGAGATTCACATTCGAAAAAACCCGAGTTAACATAATTCATTATCTAAACCATAACATAATGACTATAATAGTAAGGATATCAATATTTCAATGAGGATCATGCATCGAATAGGATTACAACTACCGTAAACCCTGAATATAGCAATTTTAATCAAACATACACGCATGCATAATGGATTTTGCGAAAAGAAGTACATTAATTAAAATAGTAGGATCAATATGGTCAAAGGAGGTGTTTTCCTTGCTCTGGTTGCTCTGAAATGAGGATGGAATATCGTCGTAAAATCGTCCGAACAATCGACGTCTAATCAAAAGAGCTGGAGGCAAATTAAATATAACAAAATAATATCAATAGAAACAAAATCCAAATCTCTTTGCATATTCAGGTAGAGCATAATTTTAGATGAATTTTTAAAAAAGATTAATTTCATTTGGAGTTTTTATACAAAAGTTATTAAGGTTTCAATTTGCTTCAGTTTGAGAATTCCAGAAAAAATAGAAAAGGGTGACGTCGAAACCGTATTTTTCGAAGTTTACGCTTTCCAACAGAGAAAGCTTATTCTTCTCTGAGTTCTACCGTGCTTTACACTTTCTAACAGAGAAAGGGTATTTTCCTCATAGCTAAAGACGGCTTTATCATTTTTCTGGTTTTTTTAGCTTATATGTGGGGCCTACTTGTCAGTAACTCATACTTTTGTTTTATTGATTTTATTTTAAAACTAGAGGCGGTCCCGCATGTTATAAACTTATTATGTATTAACTAATGATTAAATTTATTTATTTTTATTTTATTTAGCTTACAGCTGGGCCCCACCTGTCAGTCTTTCGCTTTTAAAATGTTTAGAATTAGATTTTTGATTACTTTTTCAGTCGGTCCCACCTGTCATCGACTTAGTGCTTTTAACCACTGTCATTAACTGCTAACTAACATTTTAAACATGTGGGTCCCATAGGCAGAGAGAGGAAGGCAGCGGAGCTGCGCGCATGGCCGACAGCCATGGTGAGCTCGCCGTTGGCGGACGATACGATGAGCGGCGGAATGGAAAGAGGGAAGTTGTGTGAAGCTATTGGTGGTGGTGGTAGTGATAGAGATGGTCGGAGGCGGTATTACGGTGGCGAAGAGCGGCGGAACGCCTTAAGTCTGTGACGTCTTTGACGAAGGAGGTTCCCCCTAGGCTAAAGGAGGGGTGTACTGGACTTAGTGAGTCCAGGCGATGTTAACAGGCTAGGCACGAAGACCTAGGGTCACCGGAGGCAAACCAGCGACATGTAGCCGCGACGCCGCCCTGGGTGGCTACGAGGAATATGATGTAAACTACTCGCCCTCTACAAATTGAAGTGCACATGAGGTTCAGAGGCTCACCATGACCACAAAGGTGCAAAAGATGAGGTCAGGGAGGCTCTGGAGCGGTTTGTTGACGACGTCGCAAAGAAGGTCCATGACGGCAGCTCACAACAGCAACAAGGTGCTACAAGAAGCATCACATTAGGTTCCTGGGGTGCTGAGGATAGTGTAGACGTGAGGAATTAGACCGAGGCTCACCGTATTTCGAGGAAGATCAGAAATGGCGGCGACGACTGTGAATGAGAAAGACAAGGGTGATGCTCGGATTCAGGACGAGATTGCCTGCATTGACTGAGGAAAAAATCTCAATAGGGTATGGAACAGATGGTGACGTAGTTGGTTTGAACCCGAACTCACCAGAGCAACAGGAACGCGTTGGCGAGCTCGAGTACGCACTGGAGCAGCGAACGAAGGTGATTGCGTTTGAGCTACAGGTCACCCGGGGCCTCATTAAGCAAAGGAGAGGAGTGAGTGAGGTAAGAGGATCAAGATGACGCAGGTGTCGTGGTTGAGGAAGCTCACCAGAGCAAGAATGGTGCGGAGACGCGCTCATCGGCGTCGAGAACGACACGCACGTTCCCACGAAACCAAGGAGCTATGAGGCTCGGGTTAGCGCAAAATAGAACGGGGGCGAGCTAAGGAAGACGATGTGCGTGATAGGGCTTAAGTAGCTAGGACGTTTGCTTGAGAAAATGGCAAGGCGCCGGCGGTCAGCGCGAGAAACTCGTGGGCTGCTCTGGGTCTCTCCGCCAGCGTGGGAGATTCTCGCCACGAATGAGGTGGCTAGCATGGGCAAGGTCTGGCGGAGGTGATGGCAGTAGGTGAGGCACAAAACTGTGGGTGGCAAAAGAAATCCACGGGCGAGGGAGCGCTGGCCCGCTGGCGAGGTGGAAGACAACCTCTGGCAAGCGGGGCCCACACGTCAGCGAAACGACGAGCAAATTTTTTTGGGAGCGTTCCTGACCCAGTATAGTTGTTTATGTAAATTTTTTCGGATTTTATGTGCTCTGTGGTTTTTCCCGAAAATTCTTATAAGTTGCTGCTTGTACGAAACTCCATTATTTATTTTATACAAAAGTTCAAAAATCATGCAAGACTAATTTTCCATATAGAATAAGCCCAAAATTACATTCCCATTTATTTTCACCATGTCTTTCCAAAAATGAGATTTTTGGGATGTTACAAATACTAGCCCTAAAGGTATTTAAACACATAATGTTGCCAGAATGACTAAACATACATGTACCACACTCTGGTTATGACATGGTTTCATTCTGAAAATTCAAGTTTGTAGTTGGCCTAGTTCTTCTTCAGCAATGTAGGAAACTTAACAACAACAACAAAGTATCGATGTAAACTCATAAAATTGTTGTGATGAAATAATGCAAGTACCTAATTTATTTAACTTTCTTGTTAAGGTACCAAAATCATCAAAGAAAAACCACTGTTAAGATACAAGAAACTAAATTACTCAAAGACGTAGTTTGCATTTGCTTGGAATGAAGACTCATACCAGCAGATCCAACAAAAAGAAGATGTGATTTTGTCGTCTTGTTTAGATAAAAGCTTCAAGTCTACATATCTTACTATTTGATAAAGAATAAACCCTAAATTGTAGTGGCGAGAAGGCCAAGAGTTCACGGAGGGCAACACAAGAGATTATCAGTACATGTACTCCCTTTTGGACGGCTATATTGGGCCGCTGGGCATACGAGCTAATGAGCTGACATGACTAATTAAACGGATTATGCAACCGATTAGTTGGAAGCGGCCAATTAATCGGTATATGCAGCTGATTAAGCACTCGCCCATATCAGCTAGTCGTGACAGATTGCTCGCCGATTCCATTTAGTCAGCCGAATAATCAAGCTAGTCGTAACGAATTGCTCGCCGATTCCGTTTAGTCGGCCGAATAATCGACATTTTAACCAATTTTTTACCACTGGTATCGACATGTAACTGTTTTCAGTTATGCCGTGTAATCTTTCTTAGAACAAAAAAACCCGGGCCGATTGAACCTATCGTTGCGTGATAGATGCATTCTTTTTCTGGAAGCTAGCACACGAATTTCCTAGCAACAGAATAAGCTTCCACACGAACGAACCAAGGAATAACTAACATTCATTGGTTAGAACACGAACACATTTGGAATTAACACCATTTAAAAAAATTGCAGAACACGTACACATTTGGAATTAACACCATTTAAAAAAATTGCAGCCATGAGCTATCATACATACAAACTACGGAGTAGTTTGGAGTACAAACCGTAGAGGGAAACAGAGCTTCACACACAGACATGCACTTGGCGCGCACACAGAGAAGAAGAATCTATGATAGCTATCTCACACACGAAAACAAAGTACAGCAAGCAGGTCGATCTATCACATGAGGGCGCAGGAGTTGGGGTTCTCGTCGCTGAAGGCGGAGGCGTACCTCTCCTCCGTCGAGCTGGCCCGCGCGAGCGGCGCGGCGTCCGGGTCGGCGAGCGCGTTGCGGACGTAGCCCGGCGGCGCCTTCTTGTCGTAGGGGCGCGTAGGGATGCGGTACGACGTCGTACGGCACGTAGGGCCACGGCTCCGCCTTCTTGCCCGCCCGCCGCCGCAGCCGCTCCAGCACCTCCGCCTGCTCCACGTACCCCGTCACCGTCACCTTGTTCTGCTTCATGTCCACCTCCACGCTGCTCACGCCTACATGCAAGTAAACGCAAAGAGAAAAATGCGTTGTGAGATTGAATTAAGGATTAATGTGTGCGCACGCGCGTGTGCATTATGCACGTACAGACGTACGTACCTTTCATGTCGTCCAATGCCTTCCTGACCTTCCGCTCGCACCCTTCGCAGTCCATCCGGACCTTCACTTCCACCTTCTGAATCAGTACAAATAGAACAACGTCAAGCAAACAGGAGGAGCTCAGTTACCAATCGGCAGGCAGAAATTAGTTCCCGTTGTTCTACGTGAGTTCAACAGTGTCAGCACTTGTCGCTCATAGCCATGAATGGATTTATACACGCATGTTTCGAGCGTAATTTTGGCTACTAGCGTTGTCCGGTTGTCCCTCTCTTGTACTCGTTGCTACTGTAATTTGTAAAATGAGTCTCTGTTCGGTGCAGAGCAGTGAGAGGCTGTACCTGGAACTGCTTACGCTTCTTCTTGGCGAGGATCTTGGTCGGCAGCTCGCGTAGCTCAGCGACGAAGTCGTCCACCACACCCATTCTTCCGTTTTTGGTGGGTATCCGCACCTGGACCAATGAAGTAGCGAGAAGAGGCCACTCTGGCTTTCGCAAGATTTCGGCCGTCCGAAGCAGGGTAAGCTGATGCGGCCGTTGTGCCTTTCCCCAAGTACTTATACCGATGGAGATAGGCTTGCGCAGAGGATAACTTTAGATGCTTCGTGTGTTTCTGGAGGGGAAAAGTTTGGGATACTCGTATTTCTAACGGAACAGTGATGTTCACCGTACGTATCATAAGATAGACAGGGTTTTGAAAATTGGTATGAAAATTTTACCGGGCCGGTTTGGCCAAAAATCGGAAAATTTTAAAATCAAAGCTTGAATTAAGAAAAGGCCAGAAATCACTAAAAATATCGACAAAATTTTAAAAATAAATTTCGGCACAAATTTCTTCTAAGTTTGACAAAATTCATGTAAATCGGAACCGGTTTCAGAATTTACCCAGGAACGATAGAAACGATTACAGCTGATAATCGACCAAAATTTGGAACTGTGAAGATAGTGGTACTAGTACATTGCAAAACTGTTCTGATCTCAATTATACTAGGATCTGAAAAAAGTAGTAGTTTCTGTGAGCTCCAGTGCTGTCGCCAGTATAGATGGAGTTAAGCAGTTTCCAGAAGAAGCACGTAACAGAGGAAGGGCTTGCCCAGAGCCCAGGAGCCCTTCCAGTACCAGCCGGCAGCAGCAGGAAAAGTCATGCTGCACCTCCGTCAGAATTGGCCGCGCGACCCTTCCCTTTTACTCTTGGAGAGACGCGTCTAGATTCTTCCAAACTCTTCCAATCACACCCTTCCAACCTCGGCAATGGAACTTTGCCCGGTTTGCCCTTCCCAGGCTGTGTGAATCAGCATCTCGGGGTTCTTCTACACTTTCTTATTATCTCTGTTTTGGTCGGCCCTTGTGTTGCTAGGATTTCTGTTCCACAGCGCTTTGTCGGGAACGTAGGCTGTGCTGGAGACAGCGCCGACGGCCTCTCTCTGCTTACGCGGGCACTGAACTAATCATCTCGCTGCAAATGCGCATAGTGAGGATTCTTTGATCGTCACTTACGTTTGCAGGAACGTGTCAACTTCTCATAACACGAAGTTCTCAGCGGCGGCGTCCTGGGTTCAGGTCCAACTTGGTTTGTTTTGGCATTCAGCCTACACCACGATGCAAACTTAATCTGCACCTTTGCCTTTAATTTGCATCGCCTTCCTGTACGCAGGAAGTTTTTTTTTTTTTACCTTCTAGGTGACACCCGTGTCATACTTAAACAGTATTCTGAGTCTGTTAGTGCAGCTCCTGGTTAAATCATGCTGGATCTGTGGCCTTCAGAGAGAGGCCTGACACCAACGGTAATGAAAACGATTGGCCTCAGTTTCAATGGGCAGCAAATTTTCTGAATTGTATTCCCCAAAAATTGCATCACGGCATGCCTTGTATCCTTGCATCTGGGATCCCATTCATGAGATGCAAGGGATCATAATACCAGAATGATCAGCAAATGCTAAATAGAAGAAAAACAGTGTGAAAGTGAGTACGCGACAGGTTCAGTACACATTTTGCAGTCTGAAAATAATGGCCATCTATTACCAATTTGAGCTAAATTGACACTTACATATTAGGAAAACAATATTGCCAGGTAAACAAATGGGGATGGCATCAGTATAGGCTGAACCCAAAGAACTGCCCAACAAGAAGAGCTATCCCCATGCATATAGCTACAAGTGAAGCAGCCCATGTCAGTTTCTCAGTTATCCTAGGAACCCGTTCTTTTAGAGCCTCGCTACAAGAACCTACAAAAGCAGTGTAACTCCCCATCGAAAATACAGTCCCGACCAAAAACATACCGAGAAACGCAGCACCAGCTAAGCGTGAAGGAAGAGCTAATGCGGGTAAGACCATCAGCAGAGCATCTGGTTGGAGACCATGAACAACTCCGGTGGCAAATGTTGCAAAACCAATTTTCTTCTTCCTGGAAGCAGCAGGGGTCTGCAAAGGCTCACTGCCGCTCATGTTGCAGTCCACACCCTCCAAAGGTAGCGATGCCTTGTGGACCTCTGAAGCTTCCCGGATGCCCATACCACCTATGATAAGAAGGGTCAGACCTACAACTCTTGTTCCCCATGTACGGAGAACCTCAATGTGCAAACGATCCTTGAGTAACAAGAAGAGCAGTCCGAAAATAACTTGTCCTGCATCATGACCACAACCCCAAAGGGCACCAACCAGCCCACTTTCAAGTCTTGATCTTCCGATCGACAGTGGTGCCAATGCAACGAGATGGTCGGGCCCAGATAAAGTATGTAAGCATCCAGCAAAGAAACCAGCCCAACCACTGCTTAGTAACTCTGTTGTGAGGAGTTCACCAGTTTTGGTTACTGGTTGCACCGATGCATAGGCAGGATGAGGAATGCTAGAATGCAGGGTGCTGGTAACAAGTGTCATCAATAGGAAAAGAGCAGCAGTAGAAGCCTGTGCTACAGAAATTATTGATTACATCAGAACAGAACTGCCAAAAAAATCAGCAGGAAATTTTAATAAATAACGGCATAAACTGGTAGATGCTCAGATCCTTGTGCGCGAACACAACAAAGTAAACCAGAAATCAAGCAAAATGTAATGTTTCAGATGTACAATCACGTAGTCAGATTCATGTTCACAACATCCTACAGAACAATAATACTAAAATCTCAACCCGCACCTGTAAATGTAACCCCATCTAGCATCAGAATTCAAAATTGCTACTAGCCTTGGCCCTCTTCATAAATGCATGTTTCATACTATCATTATAAACTAACTCTCCATTTTCCTAAGTAATAATTAAGAGTATGCGTGCTTCTGTACCTAAGGTTTTAGGGTAGAATCAGTTACTGCATTTTTTTTACGTGTGCCTAGCAAGAGATCCTAAGTACCAAAGAACATGTTGGTGCCAGAATTATTGTCAGCTACAACATAATCAATTCAAATGGACCTTCTATTCAGCCAATAAATCACCCAGAGAACGTTGGGAGTAGGGAATGTTAATGTGAATGACTAAAGCTAACACCCATTACCAGTTATCAAGACAACTTCACACATCTGAGCATTCAAATCACCCTAGAAAGAAAATACAACCATGTTTGTTTGCAAGAGAATGTGATAGACCAATGAAATAGCTGAAGGCATTTGATTATGATATTATCTATGGAGCGTGTAGCAATCCCTAGTTCCCTACATGTTTATGAGAAAGTACCATGCCCACTTCTGAGGAAACCTCAACATGGTATTAAAAACAAAGGGCAGCAATTCATAAAAAACAGAACACAAGGTCAGCAGCTAATCTGGCTGCATTGACATAAATATTCTACAGCAAGATTTACCATCTCAACTAAAGACTATGAGGATTTCCATCAATCTTGGAAGTCACTGGGTTACACGGCAAGACCCTACCTACAACCACGCGCATATGGAGTTTTTGCAACATCTCTGAGCTTGATTCGTAAAGAAAGCCACAAAATAAAGTTTGTCCAAAACATCTCAAATTCTATTTCAAGCTAACTCAAAGCTGACATTTACCGCACGATCTCTTAGTTTCCAAATGAAACAGTGATAATATATGAGTTCTCTGCAAACTACAAGAATTCTGAATCATTTTCAGACACTTTCATTCACTGTAGTTCTATTCTTCATTATTTTAAGAGCTTCATAAGCTTCAGTGGGCCTAATCATGATAAGGTGGTGTGTTGAATTAGAAGCTTAGTCTTTGCAACACTAGGTTTGATACTTTGATTGAAGTGCTGCAATACTCTCCTTATAACTAGAAGCTAATATGATGTCCAATCCATTGGAACGTTGCACTCCAAATGTCTTTCTAGAAGAAAATTTCCTTTTGTATCATGCCATATACAGGTCTCACAAAGATCACTTCAGTTAATTTTTCCTTTCCTTCTAGTATGGCGCCTTTAACATAATATGCATTTGGACAGAGTGAAACATGAATCGAGAGCAAAGTCCACACTGCATTCCCTCTGATTTACCGTAATTAAGTTTTTCTCTCTCGGTGTATTGGCTTTGCCTTTCTCCGTGCAAAGCACTAGCCGAGACCTCTTAGCAATTACAGAGGCAGAACGACAGAAAGAGAAAACTTTATCTTGTTACCAAGCACACTATTTTCATTCCTCGTCCATCTATGGTATCTTTGATAATTTTTTATCGTATTTAGAAAGAAAGAAGCTTGCGTTGAAACCAGGCCAGGCACAGCATGCTACTCGATCTAACATAGAAGCTTGCCGAGCATGAATTATTTATGAGGCGTAATTAATTGCGGCAAGCACCATCCGTGACCCTATCTTAGCAGTCTTATATTTCTGAACCAAACATTGCAATCTTATATGAAAAAAAAACTGGATTTCTCACCTTCGGGAGCAGACTTCCAAGCAGCTTCCACGGAGGGCCAACTACCGCCGCCTCCCTCGGCGCATCCACAGGCGGCGCCGCGGCCGAAAGACCATCATGGCGCAGTGGCGAGGTCGCGGCGATCGCACCGAGGCGCGGCGCCTGCGCGCATAACCGGGTCCACGGCGCGCCGCCGCCACCCGCGGCGGCGACGCGCCGCGAGGGGAGGAAGGGGGATCTACCGGGCAGGTGGATCCGGGGCTGGGAGGGGGAGGCGGACGTGGAGATGAACCGCTCCATGGGCGTGGGGGAGGACGAAGAAGAGGAGCTAGGAGAGTATAAGGGAGCAGCGAGATCGTACCAACTTTCGGGACGGGCAGGTTGGACTTGGCGAAAATAGGGGAGGGATGGCGACTTCGGAAGAGGGCATATGAATAGGTTGGTTGTGTTGAGGAACCGTCATTTGTGAGTCAGGTCCAAAGCGATTGACACCGTGAGCAAGCGTAGAATCGTAAGAACAATGCATGAACAACAAGAACAGAATAAGAGATTGAACACGAGAGATATAGGGGACGTCTTGGTTCTCTTTATTCCTTCATCCATCGATCGATCGTTACAATGAATAGCACCCCTATTTATAGGCTTACGCCTGCTAGGGTTTGGGATGAGGAGCCCACCTTGGGCCGGGACTCACAGTCCAGGCCCGTTCTTAACACTCCCCTTGGGCACTCATCCTTCATGTCCATGTCTCATCAAAACTCCATAAAACCAGTGGGAAAAATTTGGAGAAAGAGTACATGAATCATGTTCTCGTTATCCGCACGAATTGCCTCATTAAAAACCTTAGCGAGAAACTTCAGAAAACTCGTCAAGGAAAAAGAGTACAATCCACCCAATTTCATTTATTCTCCGGGATTTACCTTTTGGGTACTCGATCTTCGTGATCAAGCTTTAGTAATGAGTTTGTGAAGATTCTCCCCCTAAATTCTGCACTTCTCTAAGTCTCATCATTCTAATTCCACGTATGCACCTTTCAAAGCTAGATCTTTGGAAGTGACTTAGTGAATAAATCTGCAAGATTATCACATGACTTAGTATGCAGTGCTTTGATTACGTTCATCTTTTGCAATTCACGAGCATAGAAGAACTTGGGGTTGATATGCCTTGTGAGAGGATACTTCACATAACCCATATGTACTTATGCAACACAAGCGCATTTATCTTCATAGATAATAGTGGGGTTAGTGCGGCATTCAATCCACATGATTCTTTGGATGTGGTGAATCATCGCCGAAGCCAAGCACATTCTCGTGAGGCCTCATACGATGCTATCATTTCCGAGTGGTTCGTCGAAGTCGGTACAAGACTCGCTTAGACGTTTTCCATGGAATTGTAGTTCCACCACATAGGAGTTCATAGCCTTTGTTTGCAATTTGGTGTATCACGGATCCTACAAGTACCCGTCATCTGTATTGCCATTCATAGTTAAGTCTTGGTTCTTTCAGAGAACAGACTAAATTCTTTGCTTCTTTAGAGGTATTGAAAGATGTCCTTCATTCTCTACCAATGCCTTTGGTAGGTTACAGACTATACCTTGCTAATAGGTTCACGGCAAATGCAATATCCGTTCTAGTACAGTTTGCTAAATACATTAGTGCTTCTATTGCACTTGATGTGGGAATTCGGTCCCGGACTTCCTCCCCTCTTCTTTAGGTGCATGCGGGTCTTTGTCTTGCTGCAAAGATCTCCACCATTGGCACTTTCAAAGGTATGCCTTCGCAAAGTCGAACCTTTCTAACACCTTCGAGTGTAGGTGACTGATGCACTAATATCCCTTCAGGGCATGCTCAAGCCGCAAGCCTAAGCAATATTTGGTTTTACCCAAACCTTTCTTTTCGTGTAAGAGCTTGCTTTCTTAATATCCTTGAGGTTCCGATGATATTCGATTATCTTCATACACCGAGATTATACAAAAACCATTCGGGATCGTCGTATAAATACACAGAGATTATTCTCATTGTTCGTGTAGCCTTTCTTGCATAGAAAGTCGCCTGGCGATTATACCACATTACGCTTTGATTGCTTAAGTTCGTATAATGACTTTCGAGTTTCACACTGTACATATTTCTATTTGCTCGTTTTGGTTGGGATGATGATACATTCGGTATCTTCATATAAATGTCCGAATCCAATATTTCATAAAGGTATCTTTGGTACCCATCCATCAATTTCGCTTCTAACTTCAAGTTCATCGCCATTGAGATAAATATTTAAAGGAGTTCCGCCCATGACCGGAATAGGTTTCTTCATAATCATCTTACGGATGTCCAATGAAACCTTGTACAACGAGCCTTGCTTCTTTTCATTTCTCTTTCGAACAAATACCCACTTATACCCTACGGGGTGCACAAGGGAGGCGTGCGGCTATGTGCCCAAACGTCTTTCTTTTATTCGGAAAGAATAATTCGATTCGATTGCCTTCTCCCAATCTTCTCAATCGATCTTTTCTTTCATTTATCGAGCGATGCGAGCTCGGATCAAGATTGATGATTGTGGCAAGTTTCTTTGCAAAGTAAATGTCGACGTTGGTCGTTGTCATATTCAAAGATTCTCCGAGGTCATAAAGTTTATAACTATTTCTTCAAGGGGCGATTCTTTTAATGTTTCTACTTGTTCACCGCTGCTTCCAATTGCGGGGCAAGTCCCTTTAGTTTTTCAGCTCCGATGTGTGCGCACACATTCATGCTGATGTCTCCCTTCATGGGGATGTTCAATTCTGGTATGCCTTTCCTGAAGGTTCCATACTGCTGCCAGGTCTCAACTGGCTCCCCTTCTAATTCTGGGGCACTTCGGTGACCGGCTGTGTCAAGTCCTTCTTATCCTTTTTCACCAGGCGTCCCCGGTTACTTCGGATTCGAGGGACCGGAGTTCTCGTCCTTTATCCCGAGGCCTCGGGCGGGATTAGGGATACCTTCAATGGTATTTCAACCTCTCGGTGCATTGCTTGCAGGCAAATGCTACTTATTCACGCTCTTCAAATCACTAAAGTAGTCTGGCAGTTGATTCGCTAATACTTGCAAATCAATTATCTTCTGGACTTCAATTGTCTTCTAGACTTCAATTATCTTCTGGACTTCTCTATTTGCTTCACTAGTGTGCGGGTCATATGCATAGATTTCAATTATCTTCTGGACTTCAAATGTCTTCTAGACTTCAATTATTTCCCGACATTATTATCAAGGGTTGATTTCCTCCCCCTAATGACGGGAAACTAATCTCATCTATTGTACTATCAGCGAATCGGGCATTATGCAAATCTCCATCATAGGGTCCAAATACTTGATTATGGATGTTGTCTCATAACCAACGTATATCCCAGACTTTCGGAGAAGACCCATTGCGATTCATGCGGTGGTGGTATAGGTATATAACCCTTGCAACCAAACTGCGAAGATGAGAAGTTTTGGTCGACCCTTACGCTAGTTGCATAGGTGGATGGATGTTATAGGCCGACGGTCTAAAATTGATGAGAGTTGCTGCGGGCAGGACTGCGTGTCCCCAACATGTAGTTGATAAATTACAATTCTTCAAAGTTCTGCTAGTCCATTCTGGGTGCGGACATGCGGTACAGAATGCTCAACTTTTAAGTCCCATTTTCATGCAATAATCATCAAATGCTTTCGGAGTAAGTTCTCCAGCGTTGTCCATTCAGGTGGACTTCTCATGATGATCAGGGAAAATATTTCTAATTTAATTATCTACGAGATTTAGCTATGCAAAAGCATGATTTCTCGTAGACAATAAACATACGTGCGACCATTCCGAGGAAGCATCGATGAGCACTATGAAATACCTAAATGACCCTTACAGTGTATAGGACCGCAAATGTCTCCTGGATACGGTCCAGAATGCGAGGACTTCATCCTTCGCTTTCAGAGCAAAAGGTCTAATAATTAATTTCCCGGTGGCGCATGCAGGACACACAAAATCTTCCTGATTCGGGAAATTCTTTATATTCATATTATGTCCCTGTGAATTGTTAATTATATTTCTCATCATCCTAAGACCTAGGCGCGTAATCTATCATGCAGAGGTAGATAAGTTGAGCTTCTAAATACGGTTTTCAAAGCGTATATAGTGCAGTGCCTTAATATTAGTGTAGTATAGCCCAATTTCATATGAAGGAAGATATTCTAATGCCATTTTCACTTTCTTCACGCTTTGTAATGAGCAGTATTCATACCATACTCTTCTTCAGTCTCTACACGCAAACTATTAGCGCAAATATCCTTGAGAGTTCTAGTCGATTCTGGGTACAACAAGTCTTCTTCAATGACCAAAGTTGTGCCCATTGGGAGTATAATTGTGGCCCTTCCTAAGCCTATTATACAAGTATCGCTGCCTGCGATTGTCGTAAGACTATCAGCATTCTTGCTAATCGACTGGAAAAATTTCCATTTCTCTTAGGATGGTTTTCATTGTGCTGCTACATGCTAAGCACACTTCCTCCATAGGGCACCACACGCATTCCAATATAATGTACTTTATTAATATGTAGCAGAAAGCAAGCAACACATAAATAAAATACTTGGATATCAGAACGTAACTTGCCATTATAAGGACGGGAAAATAAGTCTTGCAGGACTCATAATAAGAATTTAATGCTTTGCTCTCCTAGAGCTTGCAACCATTATTCAATAATTCAAAATTCTGCTTTAATTACAAACTGTAAGTTTCTATAAAAGATCCAAGTGCACTGCGTGCACTAGATCGAATGGGCGAAGTATTCAGGAACTTCTGCCTCAATCTGCTCCATGGCGATCGTTTCCTCTTAGGCAACTACGGCTGCGGCCGCTGCGATGTCCAAAGGAGGGGTGATGGGGGCTGCTACTGGGCTGTCCACATCCATAAGTGCAGCTAATGGATGTGGACCCTCTATGCCTACAATGGCGAGGTGTGCCTCATGCTATCATTTGCCCTTTTCCTTAGACTGGAAAACATCAATAACGTCATGACGCACTACCTTACCCTTCGTGCTCCTCTCATTCGTGAGAGGCTTCATCACCTGTAGTCGCTAGTAGTGGCTTCATGGCCAACATTACTACTAGGTGGTCGCGAGATGTAGTTCTTTCTTAGAACATCATCTTGAGTTTCGCAACTTACATGATGTCAATTAATTGACAGATATGCATGTAGCCGTCTTGGCGATAGTTGCGTGCGGATTGCACCGCGTTCGTGAAAGGTAGAGAGTCTTCTCAATCTTCTGCGCATCCGTGATTACATTACCACGTAATTAAAGACCGATACAAATTCTATACAAAATCGGCCATCTGGTCGGTTCTTGAACTACTAGTTCGTGATGCGATCATATTTATATTCATACAAAGTTTAAAGGATTACCGCTAGTGTCTGCATAAAATGGTTGCAAAATTCTCATAATGCTCATCGAACTCGTGTTCGTATTCCGTATTTTTCTACGCATTTTTCAAGATTTCTTGCTATTTTCAATGATTAAAAGCAATATATACAATTACAGATAATCAAAAGCAAGAATACTGATAAATAAATTGCATAGAAATAATAATAACGAGAATAAACATGCTTCAAATCGGCCCGATTCAAAATTGATTCAGAGGCCCTTTCTCTGGAAACAAGACTTTCGTACAAAACGCAAGTTTTGGGGGTTAAAATGCAAATTTCGATTCTGAGAGAAAATTCGTGTAATTTTCAGATTTACGAGGGTTATTCTGCAAGAATATACATAATTCCTGTAAATTTCCCAAATCCGGGGTTTCTGCAAAATTCCTTATTTTGAAGAGATTCTCGTAATTTTGAATTACGAAGGTCTTTTCTAAAAATTCCCATTGCTGCCCTTTTTTTCTCCTTTTTTTGGATTTGGTTTTCGGTCGGGCCTTCTTTTCGCCCGATCGGCCTTTTCCGATGCCCGCGCGTTGGCCCAAAGCGCCCATCGCCTTGCCTACCGCCTCTTCATCAAAACGGCGCTAGGGTTCCCTAGCTCCACCGCAGTGGCGGCGCACAAACCCTTGCCGGCGGTGCGGGTTTTTGCAGCGCCAACGCGAGCGGTCCGCGCAGCACGATTCCGACGGCATGAGGGCGGCGGCGGCGGCTCATGCGGGAGGCTTATCGGCGCGCGCATGCGGCGGTTTCAGTGATGGGAGCTCGCGCGAGGCTCGTCGCGGCGCGACGGGCGAGGCTCCGTCGCGCGAGATGCCGCACTGGCGGCAAGCGGCGGCAGCGCGGATGCCGCTACGAGCGCGGCCGGCGTCGGCGCGGCTACCCGACGTCTTGGCCACATGCGGCGCGCCGCGGCGGCTTCGCCACGTCGTGGCCTGCAGGCGGCAAGGAGCTCGCGGTGGTTGGCCGTCTGGCGGCGGGTTCATGCGGCGTGGCGAGGCGATGCGAGCGGGGGCCGACGCGGGTGGGTCGGCGGCGAGCGAGGTGGGTGGTGGCGCCACGGCAGTGCGCGCCGTCGCGTCGCCATGCGGTTTCGGCCCGGTGCTTCAACGCGACATTTGCCGGCCGAGCGTAGTCGCCGCGCGCCGCGGCGAGGAGTGCCGTGCGGCCGGGCGTCTGCGCGGTTCTCGCGAGATCCGCCCCTTTTTCGATTTTACTGTTCATATATGCGATGCAATACGTAATGTAATGTAGTACAAAATTGCAACGGAGGCGCGGCTTCATGCCGTCATGTGCGTGCTTGCCGCGTGTTAGCGGCGTGCACTGTCGTTACCTCCGGATACGTGATGGCGGACTATGCCGGCCGTAGCGTGTCGCGAAGTAGTGATAGCCGCTGCGAGTGTGTCGCACATGGTGCCTTTCATGCGGTTGCATATACAACCTACGGTACAATCATCATCTACTCTTTCATGCAATCCACCGATCGGCTTGGCCGGCGACTTCAAGTCGGCTCGCGGTAGATTAGAGCAGATTTGCACCGTAGAAAACCAATCTAGAAAGCCAAATTTGCGAATTGAAAGCAATCTAGAAAACGATTCAATCTCGAGTGTCGTTCATCGACGGTTACCTTTCGATGCGAGGAGAGTCGATCGTGCGATAACGTGTTGAGGAACCGTCGCCGGCGAGTCGGTCGGCGATTACCTGCGTGACAAGCGAGAATCGTAAGAACAATGCATGAACAACAAGAACGAGAATAAGAGATTGAACACGAGAGATATAGGGGGCGTCTTGGTTCTCTTTATTCCTTCATCCATCGATCAGTCGTTTACAATGAATAGCACCCCCTATTTATAGGCTACGCCCTGCTAGGGTTTGGGATGAGGAGCCCACCTTGGGCCAGGACTCCTGGTCCTGGGCCCAGTTTCTTAACAGGTTGGTCGGTTTCTCGCGGCGCGTCGCACCGCAGCACGGCACAGCGGCTGCTGCGCTTTGCTTTGACTTTGAGTGCGGTAGTTGGGGTGACTCGCGGAGAGTCAGAGCAGAGGTGGTGGTGGTGCAGCGCACGTTCCCTGACACTAGTCGCTCGTGATATACCGTTGGGACATGCTACCGTAAACGTTTGTTCCATGGATGGCCAAAATTCCAAAGGTTGACTTTCTTAGTTGAAAACTCGCTGACAGCTAGATGAAGTTCTAAGATAAGATAAAACTAGAGGAATACTCGAAAAACGCGTTTTCGAGCCAACCAACTGTAGAACTTCTTGTCCATCCGATTTGAGTCATCCAACTCACCTGGTCTACCCCTATCTTCACCTTATCCCTTTGTTTTCCCATTCCACTCATCTCGATCCATATCCCTTCCCCCCTCTCTCTCTCCCTTCCTCCTTCCGCTCGGATCCAAGGTAGCCAGCAGCGCTCCTCCTCCTCGTCAGCTTTATTCTCGACGACCCTCGTCCTGGACAACTCCATCCCCGCTGTCCCTCTCATCAACCCCCATGCATAGCACCGCGTTTTCCCGTTGGTCCACCCCAATGCCCCTTTCCCAAGCTACTACAGGTTTGTTCAGATCCGTTTCCTCCCAGATTTTTATTTCCATGCTTGTTTGTTGAGGCAAAAAATGAAGAATATTTGTTCAGCTCGAAATTTTTCCATTCCCCAGTTCACTTTGCTGTTTGACCAAAAGTCTAGATTAGTAAAGTAAAATAAAACTAAAATTTGGAATAAAAAAATTAAAATAAAACTAGCAATTTGATTTCCCTACGAATTCCTAAGTAAAAGAGTACATATCAAGTACAATAAAACTGAATTCAGAATAATTTCTAAGTAAAAGAGTACATATTCTTGGAGTTTGGTGGTGGTCAAATTTTCAGCTTCTTTATTTCCAAATGAAAAATAAAAAATAGCAATTTGATTTCAATATGAATTCCAAATTAAATCCCTAAATAACTGTAATCCGGAATAAAAAGTGATATCTCCTTTTCAAGCCCCTCCAAAGTTGAAATTATACCCTTTTATGCCACTGTCGTCGCCTCTGTTAAATTTTTTATCAACTTTTTCCCCTAAAATACCTTCATTTCTTTCTTCTCCTTCCTCCATTCCTTTTCTTCCTTCTCTCTCTCCTCCAGTCCACCCGACATCACCGCCTCTCTCTACCTGAGTGGCCGCCGCCGCCCTAACTGATGGGCGAGCCCCCCTCGCCATGCCCCTTCCTTCTCTCCCCCACCTCCCCCACGTTGCCCACGGCCGGCCCCCGACGCTGTGGTGCGCCCCGTTGTGAGGGCACGCGCCAGCACCATCCATGCGTCGATCCTCGCACGCCTAGGCGGCACCGTGGAGACCAACTGCCTCCCCTCCGATGTGTGCAACCACGCCATGGACACTGTCGACCACTTCGGTGGCCACATCACCATCAGCAACGTCGCCCCCCACGCCGGCCTGCAGCTCACCTGAGTCGCACTGCCGCCACGAGTGAGCGAGCGTGAGGGCGGCGCCACCTCGTCTCAGCACCGTTTCGCTGTCGATCCTCACGCCGCCCCGTCGTTGCCATCAGTATCAACGTCGCCGTCGGTACCTCGACGTCCGAGCGACAATTGCCTCCTTGGCCGCAATGATCCACTCATAGCTGGAGGGGCTGAAGGAGAGTGAGAAGAGGGAGTGAGAGGAAGAAGACGATATCAAGGGCAAAAATGATATTTGCACAACCAATTTACGGCTTGACTAGTCAACAGTGGCGTAAAAGAATATGGTTTTGACTTTGCAATAACATGTGAGGGAGATGTCACTTTGTAATGGCACATCAGAGTTTCGAAACACTTGTAGTGGTATATAATATTTTTCTCTCTTTTTTTTACAGGAACTCCATGTTATTCTGTTATTGATCTATATTCAGCAGATGATCACTGTATGAACAATACTCCACGGTAGTACTGTAGCAAATGATGCAATAACATGAAAATGTTCACTGTAACGATTTACTATAGCAAAACACCGTATCTATTGATCTGAACCTTTACTTTATGATCGAACGGTGGAGATCGTTTTCTAATGCAGAGCACTGTAGTGAATTCAGGTACTAGGCACAGAGAGTGGCAGTAGCAGCAGCCATAAGGATGCTCTATAGTCATAACGATAGTACATTTGTAATTGTGCACAGAACAAAAACTCTAGTTGTACGCCAAAAAAAATCTAGCTGTACAAAAAAAAAAAAACTCGTACCAGTGTTTTCAGTTACGGTGCCTATCTTTCAGTCTAAGAGAAAAATATAATCCATGGACCTATTAGAATGTTCTGCCTGCCGTACGAGACGCAACGCCGACAGCATTTTTTTTCTTCAATTTAACACTTTTTTTTCGTAAAAAACACATATTTATACCCCTGCTAGTCTTATTTCCAGTTTTGGACCCAGGAGGTCGGTGCCGTGACTCACGGCGCCGAAGCTAGCTAACTGCTGGCGCAGTGAGTCATGGCGGCGAGGTCCCAACCCCAGCCACCGGGCGGCCGGCGTGGCCACCGGGCTGGGGTTGGGACCTCGGCGCTATGACTCACGGCGCCGAGATGTGTTAGCTTCGGCGCCGTGAGTCACGGCGCCGACCCCCTGGGTCCAAAACTGGAAATAAGACTAGCAGGAGTATAAATGTGCGTTTTTTATGAAAAAAAAGGCTAAATTGAAAAAAAATTCGGCAACGCCGACCCGCTACATCTGCGGAACACGGTGGCACGACGTTTCGCTCCGTCCACGCCGCCGCGCCGAAGTGCGGCTGTGTCGGGACTCGGCCGTGCGCTGCGCCGCGGACGAGGAAACACGGCACGAAAGGGAGGAAGCGCGATGCGCGATGTGAGCTCGCACGGCCAACTGGGCCAACCCGACCTGGCAGTTTCATCCAGGCCGAGAGGATGGATGACGGGGGAGTCGGCTTTCGGGTTGGGTGGTGCCGTGGTAAAACGGGCCACAGGAGGGAGACGGCTGGGCCGTTCGGGCGTTTGACGCGGTTGGGCTGGGTGCACTGAACACCGCTTCTTTCCGACCGAGGTTGAGCGTGACGGGCGTTGCCTGGTATCGCTGTTTGGTCACTGTTTGCCTTGCCTGCCGTGCAAACTATCGCCATCACGCATCAACAATTGAACGGCGGTGTGGGGTGATTTAAGCGAAAGGTTGAGCCCCACGTTGTATCGTGACACTTACGTGAAGCGATTATTGAGTAGTTTGTAATATTCCCCGGAAACAGTTGGGCGCACATGATCGCAATGCATGTCTCAGTTGTGCCTTGTGCACAACAGCACAAGGTGTGCATCTCTCTAGTCTTTAGCAGGTCAGGACCTTCAGGTACATAAAACCGACATGAGAGTTGAAAGGTTTTTCCCCCGATCCAGAGGGGAAATGAGAGTTGAAAGGTAACGCACCGAAGTGACCGAACCGCCTGTACTATCCAGGATGCGCGTGGATTGGCAATTGGCACCACGCGAGACACCAAAGGAGGCAGGGGGGGTGTCCACGGCAACAGCGGCGACGCACGTCCACCACCTCTGGGTTCTGGCGCATGCAAATGCGCACTCGTGCTGGGGCTACACTGCTGAGTGATAGTGGTGGCGCACGTACACGGCCACCGCATAAGTGCATATGCATTCGCGGACAAAATTGCCAGCCAGGAGGAGGCGCAAGGGGTTATTGTCGTAAATTAAATTAAAAAAAAGTGAAGTGCGCTGCAACCGCCAAACAACAATTATTCCAACCGCCAGCTCACGGGCGCTTTGGCCCCTGGGCCCTGGCACAGCAGCCTTAACCCAGGTCCTGTTTAATTCTAGCGCCAAACCTACCCACGCTACACGCAAGACACAGCTACTACACACGACTGAACGACCTGTGACTGGACAGCCCATTTGTCAGTGACGAGACCTTTTGAGTAGATAATTGAACCCCACGAGCTCTCAGAAAAGGTGGAAGCTGTATACACGTGTCAATGTTAAACGTGTCATATATCTTTATTATTATAAAAAAGATTTAGATGACGATGACTCTGCTTTCTGTCTCATTTTGAGTTGGTGAGATCTTTTATAGATAAATAAAGTATATATATATATAAGATGATTATCTGTGTTTATAGTTTGTGATAAAATTCTATATGACTTGTTGATTGGATACAATTATGTATGAAGCTTTTATTTTGCAGAGATAATTACGTTATTTTTATTGATTTTCTAAGTCTATAATTTATATTATGTTTGATTTAAAATACGTTGCAACGGAAGCTAGTTCTTAAACAAATGGAGTACTGAAGTAAAGTAATAGGTGCATAGTAAAGTACTCGTACCGCCCCGGCCCCTACCTGCCTGAGTGCGTGCGCCCAACGCTGAACTGAAGCACCGAGGCAACACAATGACCCAAAATCAAAGTTGTCAATACCATTCCGGTACTGACCATACCGGCCGGTATATACTATACCACCGCTAAAGTGGTACGTAAAAGCATGCGTATAGTACCGACGGAAATATCGGTCAATACTGATCATATCGGCTCAATGCCGGCTTGATACCGGTTACCGGTAATTGATAATACCGTCTATTGAACTATATGTTATATTTGATAGTATTACTATGTATTTGAAATAATACTACAAGTGATATTTGGTGTGTATATAATTAAACAAATATATACTTATAAATATATATACTCGTATCATTATATTAAATCCGAAACGGTACGCCGGTATAGACCGGTACTAGAACGTATGATTCCAATAACCAAACCGGTACAACCTCTGTTACAATATTGACAACTTTGCCCAAAACTACATGAGTAATAAGCCTAGTAAACAAGAGACACAAACTAGACATAGGGAAAACAGGGAGCAGTGAGCGAGTTAGTGGAGGAGTGAATGAGAGTATCTACAATAGTCTATGTCATTTGTTACTAAGAGATTGACACATCAATATTTAGATAATGTGGAGGAGAGAAAATGAGCTTCTTTCTAGATAAAGAAACAAGCAAATTGTTGATACCAAGACACAAGAAATAATAAAATAACTATTGAAGACTTGTTTGTTACCTAAAAACTTATTTTTGGATAGCAATTAAAGTAATAATTAAAATTTTAGATACAAACTCAAGAAACAATCTATTAAAAGATATATTTTTTTATTAAATTAAATACTATCTCTCGTCTTAGTAGCCAGCTAAAAAATAAACCAATTGCAGATGCTCCGAGTCCAAAAGGGTGTCTCGTAAATTCGTAATACCGAGCTACCGAAGCAACCGACAGAGCTGCACTGCGCCTGCGCATCCCTCCCTCCGTCGCCTCTCCTCCACTTGCAGGCATTTTGCCTGCACTCTTACTCCAGTTCTCTTATCGGTCGCACAGCTCGAGAGAGATTGAGGGTGATAGGGAGAGGCTCAGGCGCTCGCCCTACAATTCTACATATCTCGAATTCCGCCATTCCGAGCACCTGTTTGCTTGCTGAGGCGGAGGAACCCACGGGAGGTAAAGAGGAAACGTGCTTTCCAGAATTTTTAGTAGCATTTTGACATTCCCTGCGGAAATTGTTCGGCACAAGCAAAAATCTCATCTTGATTTCTTTCTCGCAGGCAACAAAAGGGAAACAAGGGAACGGGAGTGACAAGGAATGCTACCGCTGCTCCTGTAATCTGGCAGATCTGCTCCGCTGCACTGTGTTTTCTTGGAATCTCAAGCCGAAAGCGCGATTCTTGCAAGGCGCAGGAACCGAATCGTATGGCTCGGGGGGCGAGGCATCATGATGGGTAGAATTGGCTGGGTCTCTCTGATCTTTGCTCTGCACGCCAATTAATCCAGGCATTTGTTTGTTTCCACCGTCTAGCCAAGAAATCGAGTGATTTGCGGGAAGGAACCAAAGATAGCAATGGCGTCGTGGGAGAACCTGGGGGAGATATCCAACATCGCGCAGCTGACGGGGCTGGACGCGGTGCGGCTCATCTCCATGATCGTCAAGGCGGCGTCCACGGCGCGGATGCACAAGCGCAACTGCCGCCGGTTCGCCCAGCACCTCAAACTCATCGGCGGCCTGCTGGAGCATCTACGGGTGTCGGAGCTCAAGAAGTACCCGGAGACGCGCGAGCCGCTGGAGCAGCTCGAGGACGCGCTCCGCCGCGCCTACGTGCTCGTCAACTCGTGCCAGGACCGCTCCTACCTCTACCTCCTCGCCATGGGCTGGAACATTGTCTACCAGTTCCGCAGGGCGCAGAACGAGATTGACAACTACCTCCGCCTCGTCCCGCTCATCACACTCGTCGACAATGCCCGCATCCGGGTCGGTAATCAGCTCCATCCCATCGCTACGCTGAAACCAACTTCTCTCTATATTGATTTGTTTAATTCTGTAGTTTATATATTGTTAGACACCTAGATTAGGTATAACCATGTAGACTTTTAAGAAATGTTGATTTGTTATAAGATTCCATTCTTCTGGGATATGCTGGTCTAGAGAAAAGGTTATGTGTATCATTGTTTGCTCTAAAGTATTGTATTTTGCTTCTAAATCATAGTATATGGAATCTCGGCTTTTGAGATTTGATGGGAGATGATGGACTCGGTGGTTTTCCTGCATGGTCTTGATGTTTGCTGTTGGTTGTCCACGAAGTTGGTGTGATCCAAAGGATTCTCACTCTCTCATTTGGATAGGAACATCCGAACATAGCAACCTTTTGGTGCTCCATCGTTCTCTCTCTCTCTCTCTCTCTCTCATTTGGATAGGAACATCCGAACATAGCAACCTTTTGGTGCTCCATCGTTTTCATTGTTTATATACACCTGTGAACTTATAGTTAGCTACTAGGAAGGCAGCTGTTTTAGCTCCAACACCATGAGTTCAATAACTAAACATGTCACTTTGGATTAGTCCACTGTTATCATCTTTTGTTGCTCCTCTCCATATTCTCTTTGGTTTTATGGCTTATTCTTCATCATTTTTTTCTTTATCTCAGGAGCGAATTGAGTACATTGAAAGGGATCAATGTGAATATTCTTTTGATGAGGAAGACAAGGAGGTCCAAGATGCTCTGTTAAACCCTGACCCTAGTACAAATCCTACAATAGTGCTCAAGAAGACTCTGTCATGTTCGTACCCAAACTTGCCATTTAATGAAGCTCTTCAAAAGGAAAGTGAGAAGCTCCAGGTGGAGCTTCAAAGATCGCAAAGCAACATGGATATGGGCCAATCTGAGGTTGTTCAACACCTGCTTGGAGTAACTAAAACTATGGCAAGTTCTATTCCAGAGAAATGTACAAATGCCAAGGTTTCCGAAAAATCAGATTCAAATTACACAAAATTCAACGAAGATAGTGCAAAACCGTATGATGATGACTGTCCAAAGAGGCAAAAAGATGCCTGCAATGTACCACGGTTAGTAAATTTAGCTATGTTCTTTTGGTGCCTGTTTCTTTATGATGTGGGTTTCAGAGAAATTAAAAGTATCAAACCTTCTTCCCTTGTGCTAACAGAAATTGAACTTTTCTTTTACCATTGTCTTCCTTCATTTAGAAATTTAAAATCTGGTATATAGTATATTAAATTGTGTGATCCAACAAAAGAGAATTGGACTCTTGTATCTACCCACGGTGTGCCTGTGTTTTGGACTTGGAATGGAAATTAGGTAATGCTCTGCTAAATGAGCGCGCATACCATAAGACCTTTGATAGCACTGATGGTGTACATCCTGTGCAGAAGTTCTTCACCAGTTTCGTACGGCGATGATCTGGTCTCAAGTAGAGCATCACAAAGGGACGAGTGGCATGCAGATTTACTTGGTTGCTGTTCAGAGCCATCTTTGTGTATGTCTATTTACCTTCTTTTGTACAATCGAAATTTAATTGTATACTTTTATTTTCACTGGGTGGTTTTAATAATTTCTCCGTAGTTTTGTACATGCTATTTTTAACACAGTTGTTCAGTCTTGCATCTAGCTTATCTCTCCTTATCCTTTTTTATAACCACACAGGCACACAGTTTATGCTTGAGGGTATAGTTCAGCAATCTATGTCCAGTTAGTACAATCTGACCGCATTATTAAAAACCAAGCAATGGAATGCATCTTAAACAGAAAGATTCACATAAATGGCTGCAGGACATCACCACACTTAAAACCAGTCTGTTGGGGTATGGCCCGAATTTAAAGAAAACAATAGGGGCGGGGGCATGCTTCAATGCTTATCAATGATATGGACATGTTTCTTACATATTTTGCTCGCTGATTATTTCCTTGTCATAACACAGGCCTGAGGACCTTCTTTTTCCCCTGTGGAACATTCTCAAGGATTGCTTCAATCGCCAAGAACAGGCCCATGTGTAAGAGTATTCTCTGAAAATAGTCACCATGTACCATTCAGAGTTAATAATGTATTTTCCCTCTCCAGTAATTCCTTCATATCAACAATGCATTATTTGCCTCTTCTTGATTTACTATGTTACTGCCAATTCCGCACATGACTAGCAAATTCCAAGGACGTGAAGCATTTTGTATCAGATAGCCTTTGACCAAACCTTACTGTGCATCTTACAATTCAATACTTTCAAATAGATGTTGTCGCACCATTTGTGAACCTAATTGCTTCTGTAAAACTAAAAGCCTGATTTACATTGTAATTCTGTGTTGTTGTCAGCTTCGGCAGAAGCCTGCAATGATATTATGGTGTACTCCCTGATATTGTCCTGCTGCTGTTACACTTGCTGTGTAAGGAGAAAGCTTCGTCAAAAGCTAAACATTGTGGTAATATTCATTGCCTCTGTTAGTCCAATGCTAGTGCAGAGGTTTGATCAAAGATTCCCTACATAGTCTTATCTGAGAGAGAGAGAGAGAGAGAGAGAGAGAGAGATGTTCGTATATACTAGTGAACTTGCAGAGAGCCTTCTATAGTACCTAAAGTTCCGATTTTCTTATGCTGCTGACAGGGAGGGTGCTGTGACGATTTCCTTTCACATGTGATGTGCTGTTGCTGTGCGCTTGTTCAAGAATGGCGAGAAGTGGAGGTTCGTGGCGCTTATGGTGAGTTTCCTATTTCCATGCTCTCCAGTGAACCATGGCATATGATCTTCAGTTGTTACTTGTGTGACAGGAATTATGCATGGGACAGGATAGTGCACATTGCCTCTTTGATAAAGAAATGGGAAGGAAAATTGTGTTAAAATAATATTAAAGCCTCATCGTTAATATTATTATTGGGACAGAACAGTTCAAATTGCCTCCTTTATGCAACATTGGATTGATTATCAGTTATAAGTTTATAGCACAGCTGCACAAGTGATATTTTGATGGCTTGATGCCAACATAATCCTGCCGATTTCATAAATATTGATTTCTGTGTGCCTCATTTCCTGCAGGAGAGAAGACAAAGATAAGCCCACCGCCATGTCAATATATGGAACACTGAGCAGCAATGCGAGACTTGGACTTCTGTAAAGATATTGAGCAAAAGTAATCAGATCTCGTACTGCGATGGTAGTGTTTATGCTTACTGTCCATTGTTCGTGTTGGTACTTCCATTATAGTGTATGTTACAGGCCGGTTAGAGCCAGAGTTAACATCGTCAGTTTGGAAGGCCAAGCATGTTTCCTCTAGTTTTACTTTTACCTGAATAACAGAAATGTGAGTCCAGAATATGAAAATTGGAAAGCTCAATGGACTCCAGAAATTCAGTTAAAAAAACTGTAAACAACATAGGTAAGCATTGCTGTGTTGGGACCATCCAAATGTGATGTACATAAATAAATAAAAGACCCTCAACTGCAAAACATTAGACTTTCACCCTGAGCTTCCGTCCATCACGACGAACATGAATTTCCAAGATTGAAGGTAATATTGGGAATCTGAGCAGCGTGGAGCTCCTTGATGCCACTGCATTTCTTCACTAGGAGTAGATGCCAGCAGTAAATGAGTCCCCGTCTGCGCAACACATTGAGAGTCAAGACACTTGCGATGGGAAGCTCATAGTTTTTTACTCTTTTGGAATCGTTGACGAGCGAATTAACAAATTTAGCCCTCTTAGAAAATCAAAGTCGAAAATGGCACCGCAGAGCCGTGTGGACACGCTATGTGCCCTAGTTCATGCTCCAAGGGTCCGAACTTACCTCCATCGTGCCCTTGGGGCCGGACCTCCTCTAGTCCATGCGGTAGGGTCATGGACACCCCTCCTCCCCGCGCATGTTTTTTTAATGTTTTGAGCGAAAATCCATGATTTCAGGCACACCCTGGATTCTCGTTGTTCCTCGCATGCGCGAAAAACTCAACGCTTCGGTCGTGAGAGGGAATCGGATTTTGTCCTGTCGCTTCGCGGTCAGCCTTCGTACGGCTATAAAACCCGGCGATGAGCTTTCATTCCTCCACACCAAAACCATTCTGCTCTGCGTAGAGAGACAGAGAGGATCGATCGAGCGAGATGCAGCACGATCGGCCGAAATTAGTTCTGATTTCACTACTGATTTGAGTGTTTAGAGAAATGTTTAGCGGTCGTTTTAGTAGAGTTAATTCGACATCAAGTGAATATCTTCTAGAGGAGTTTATTTTTCTTGTATGCATTAAATAGTCATAATTAATTAGTCCTAATTATGTAGTGATAATTAATTAATCATATTTAATTAGTCACAATCTATTTGTCCAAATTAGTACGCTTGCACGTGTGCGCCTGTATGTTCGATGGACAAGATGTGCCATGTTATAGCTTACTGCACGGTCGCCTTGATAGGGAAGTGATGCCCAACTTACAGGGTGTCAGGATCAAACCCCTACTGCGACTTTTCTTCTTGTGGCAGTACGAGCGACCACACCGCATGATCATCAAGTTTGGATGCCACGTAAGGCACCTCCGATGACACAATTCTGCCGATCGAACCATAACCCTAGGGTGTGTCCTCCTCGCTGCCATTTAAGCTTAGGTCGGTGTTCGGACTCCGACTCGACCAACTGGTCCGGTAGAAACTCATGGCAGTCAATGCGGGCCGCCCAACATTGTCCCGCCCCCTCATTTTGCATAAAATTATGTGCAAATTTTCTCTAGTAGTCTTCCTCCAAAACAACACATTATGTGCTACTGTCTTCATGCACTGCTTGCGGCTTTCCCGCTTCCTAAGGCACCAACATCATCAAGGTTTGCTGGCACCATGTGTACAAAATTCACATACACAATTGGCTTCCCGTATATCATTGCCTCGGTCTGGGAAGCAATCTGCATGTACTGGACCCATGCAACGCCACCATTCACCTTCAGTAGCTCCCATACGTCCTGCCCTCCTCTATTCGTGCAGGTGATGTCCTTGATGACAAGTTTCTTTGCTGTTGCCTCCGTGTCTAACTCCATCTGGATGCAGCTCCTCAGCTCGTGAATATTCATCGCATCGAGCCCCTCCGCCTGGACTACCTTGTACTGGCATCTCGACAGGTCCAACCCATCGGGTCAGCCCCGTTCTAGACTGTCATCATAAAACACAAGCAAGCATTGCATGTACGACATTACCTAAAACCACAACATCCTAATTTATTGTACACAATATAACAAACAGGTTACACTACGTAGTCTACATTTCTGTACCCCAGAAAAATAATCACACTACCAAACCTAACAAAAAATAATAACTTCGGGGTATGCAGTGCATAGAAAAAAAACTACAAAATTAGATATGACTAATTAGTTATGGCGAGTTAATTACGACTAAATTAGTTACGACTCATTAATTATGACCATTTAATTAAGCCAAACTAATTATGACTAATTAATTAATACTATTTAATTAATCCTAATTAATTATGACTATTTAATTATGGTTATTTAATTAGGACTATCTTAATTTCAACTAACTAACTATGACTAATTAATAAATTGCGACTAATTAAATACGACTCATTAAATACCACTAAATAATTAGGACTAATTATTTACTACTATTTAATTAAGGTTAATTAATTATGACTAATCAATTATGGTTAATCAATTGGGACTATTTTAATTAAGACTAATTAACTACGAGTTATTAATTCCACGTAAACTAAACACGACAAATAATTAGGACTAATTAATTACCACTAAATAATTAGGATTTAATTAGGACTATTTTAATGATGACTAACTAACTACGAGTAAATAATTACGACTAATTAAATATAAATAATTAATTACCACTAAATAATTAGGACTAATTAATTATGAGTATTTAATGCATACAAGAAAAATTACCTACTCTAGAAGATATTCACTTGATGACGAACTCACTCTACTAAAGTGACCGCTAAAAATTCTCTAAACACTATCAAATCGGTAGCAAAATCGGAACTAATTTCGGCCAATCGCGCTGCCTCTCGTTCGCTCGCTCGATCCTCTCTATCTCTCTATGCAGAGCAGAATTGTTTTGGTGCGGAGGAAAGACAACACATCGTCGGGGTTTATAGCCACGCGAAGGGCCACCGTGAAGCGATAGGACGGAATCCGATTCCCTCCCACGGCCGAAGCGCTTGGTTTTTCGCGCATGCGGGGGATAGCGAGAATCCGGAATGTGCCCAAAATCACTGATTTTCGTTCGAAACATAAAATCACGTGTGGGGGGTCCGTCATTCGTGCCCCTGGCGCACGTACTGGAGGAGGTCTGGCCCCAAGGGCATGGTGCAGGCGTGTCCGGCCCCCAGGGGCATGGTGGAGGTAAATCTGGGCACGTACTAGGGTACGTGGCGTGTTCACACGGTTCCGCGGTGTCGTTTTTAGTTTTGATTGTGCGAGGGGACTAAGTTTGCTAATTCGCGAGTCAACCGTGCCAAAAGAGGGGGGGAAAAAAGCTCGGAAGCTTAGTAATAGATCCTACCTAGTCTTGAATGTAACTCCACAGAGTTCAAAGTAAGCTCAGTATTAGGCCCCAAATTAAGATTAATTATGCTAATAGCTCGTCGTTGCTCGTTAACGACAAATTAAACTAAACTGTTTAAACTGCACCAGTAAGGATGCTATATACATATACATGATGATGATCAGGAGGGTGATCAAGCGTGAATTCCATGTCTATGTAGAGCTCCAGGTGATCTATAGAAGGAAAGCGGCGCAGCAACTTGAGGCACTCCAGGATCCAGGTTCGATTTGGGCTGCAGATGCCCATGCAGCCCATGTGATGTGATGATCAGGTCTCCAGTCTCCGAAGGCACCTGGTTTCTCCGAAGGCACATGGCCACCCCACCCCGAGCTGCTCCAGCCTCGGTGCGGAGACCTTGACGACTAGTGATGGCCAAATGGGCCAGGCCTAACGGGCTGTCACGAAGTATGACACTATTGGCCCGGCACGAGCACGACCGACCGCCTCGTTCATGGGCCGCGGGCGACCGACACGACCCCGGGCGTCGTGGGCGCCCCCGGCGCGGTGGGTCGGCCAAGACGACACGCACTGTATGGCCCGGGAGGCACGGAGGCGAGGAGGCGGAGGGCCGGAGGCGGCGACACATGGTGCTGCGCGGTCCGCCGGAGCGGAGGGAGGAGGGCGTTGTATGGAGTTGCGCGGGCGTGCGGCCGAGGAGAGGAGGCGGGCCAGGCGGCGGTACGGCGCACGGAGCTGCGCCTGTGCGGACCGGTCGTCAAGGAGCCGAGGAGGCGTTGACGAGGCGACGGGGCCGTCGAGGAGGTGGCCGGGCGGGGTCGACGAGGAGGCGGGGTCGTCGAGGCGGTGGGGTCGACGAGGCGGCGGGCGGGGTCGCGGGGAGGCAAGGAGGCGTCAAGGAGGTGGGGTCCACGAGGCGGTGGGGCCGTTGAGGCGGCGGCGGGGAGGCGGGATTGCGGGAGGCGAGGAGGTGGCGTGGTCGGCAAGGCGGTGGGGCCGAGGCGGTGGCGGGCCGCGGGAGGCGAGGAGGCGCGAGGTCGGCGAGGAGGCGGCAGGTCGGCGAGGCGAGCGAGGCGCCAGCGGGCGTGCGCGAAGGCGACATCGCCTAGTGCCGCACGCGACATGGGCGGCGAGGCAAGGAGAAGAAAGGCGGGCAACGGGCAGCCGGCGGCGCAGGCGAGCGAGCGCGGCGGTGGGCGGGGCTGGTGGGCCATGCTTACACACGACACGGCCCGAAAAATCCAGCCGTTGGGGGAGATTTTAGCCATTTTTTGACCATTTTTACCGTTGGGGTCTTAAAAAATAGCAACAAAATTTAAAAAATCCCAAATTTTTTTCTATAAATAGCCACCATACCCCCCTCATTCAGCACACCCTCATTCTCCATTCTCTCTGTGCAATTGTGTTGTGCAAATTCAAATCTGTGTTGAGCTAATTTGGCAAAATTCAAAAAAATTATGCCAAAATTTGGAAATTTCAATTTTCGTCCGGAAGTCGGCGAAAGAGGTACAATACTATTTTTGTAATACTTTTATTGTTCCTTTTTGTTTATGCTAAGATGAAAGTAGTAATAGTGTTAGTTTTAATTTTGTAGTTTTCGTTATGGACAGTCCTTACGACAGCTTTGCTCTTGGTGAGTACGGACTTTCATCGAAGGAAATTGCGTCCATAGAGCCGGCTGCGGCTACCTCAAACGAACTGGAGGTTTCACCAGAGTAGTATGGTGGAGTTCCGTCATCAGGCTCCACGTCAGCATCAGGCTCAACGGCAACCGGAGCAAAGAGATCGAGGCCATCTACATGAGGAGTGTGGGAGAATTTCGACAGGACAACCAAGCAAGACACAGCGGGAAATGAGGTACCATATGCTATTTGTAAAATTTGTCACCATGAATTGTCTGCGAAGTCTACAGGTGGAACGGGGCACTTTCTTAGACATGCTACAAGATGTCGAACCAAGCAAGGATTGGTGATGAGGCAGACGCAGCTGCAATACAACCCTGAGGTATTGTATCTAGCTGGAACTACGATCCTCATGTAGCCCGCCAATCTCTCTGTCGTTAATTGCTTCTGAGAATTTACCGTTAGGCTTTGGCGAGTCTGCTTCTTTCTAAAATTACATTAGTACTGCGCATAATCCTAGATTTGCTTCCGTTTCTAGACAGACAACAACTAGAGATCTAGTGAAATACTATAATGAACGTCGTAATAAAATAAAGAAACTATTTAGTATGTGCACATTTTCGGTGGCCCTGACCTCGGGCATATGGAGTAGTCGGGATAGGGAGGATTACCTTAGTGTAGTTGCGCATTATGTCAATTCGGCTATGTCGAACGCTACTCCACCTCCAACTGGGCTCCTCTACTGCCATCAATTCGGCTATGTCGAACGCTACTCCAACATACCGACGAAATTACTTCACTTATATCTGGTGCTGCACCACCTCACATTGGGTCGAGGGCCTTGTATCAATTATTAGGCCCAAAGGACAACCACCACTCTAGGTTATCTGGGCTGGCCACCTCCCTTGAATAGTAATTATGAATAGTACCACCCCTTAGCTCTTAGCTATGTGCGGCTCTCCCTTCCCTATTTAAGGAGGCCACACCCCTCTAGTTTTTCTCGAATTTTGTTGAATTAAAAGTTAGCTACAATGCAACTTTGTGTATTGGCTTGTGTCAACTAGACCAACCATAATACTGTTTCGAAATCCTAATTTATCAAGTATTTCAATCTTATTTGTAATTTCATATTGCGTTTTACCTCGTTCTTGTGTGCTTTTTCGGTGTATGCAGGGATTGACCTTCGTGGTGAGGTCATCCGGGTATTTGTATATGTAACAGTCATCAAGTTTCTATGTGAATAATAAATTGGACCAAAGTAAGGCATATTGTTTGATAGGATTTACTGTTAGTATTCGATTGTTACAACAAGGTTACCGCTTGCTAGTTAACATTTCTATCAAAAAACTAAATATTAATATAGTGCTAAGTATCTTGCATGATGGTATATACCCAATTTTGAATCAAGCTTTAAGTTTACCATTCCTATCCTGATATGAGCATTTATTTATCTTTTAATTTCAACTGCAAATCTTGCTTCCAATATTTCTGCTAGCATTAATTCCATTCCTATGCTTACTGGTGCAAACTTTAAAGAATGGAAAGAGAATATTTTGATTGTTCTTGGGGTAATGGATCTAGACCTTACACTTCGTAAAGAACAGCCCGCTACTCTTGTGGCTAACAGCTCCATTGAGGAAAAGATGGAGTCTGAGAAGTGGGATCGTTCAAATCGCATGAGTCTTATGTGTAACACCCCGGCCCGACATGAGCCTGGAATGCTACTAAAATTAAATTAAACTAAACTAAACTAAGATCAATTACAAATTTTCGGCAAAACCTCCTTTGTATAGTCAGCTATACCGAGGTTCCAACAATTAATCATGGCATTTATCAATACCTTCATAATCAGGTTCTTTCAAGCATGCAGGATAATCTCATAAACATAATCAAAATTTGTTATTCTCATTATTACGATTAATCAAACTCAAACCATCCATAAGTAATTCTTAAGATTGAGTGGTAGTGCGTGCATCCAAACATCTACTCCTCCCATGCATGCGGGTCTTGCAGTTGTACCTAAAACACATCAAAGCAAGAGTGAGCCCAAAGACTCGTAAGTACCAACAAGGCTAAGCAAGTTATCATTCATAGCATCAATAATCCAAGATAAACAATGCACCAAAGTATAGCCTTCATGCTCATGTGAATGCAACCAATGCAATGCACCTTTTCAACTTTATCTCTTTCGCATTTTACCAGAATGCGGGTACACAACCGTCGCCAGATATACCTTGCGCTGTGCTCTCAGCACAGTGGACCAAAAGCCTATACATCACATGTATAGGGACCTTTGCCCATCACTTTAATGATGGGGACCTCTTTATTCATAGCCCACATTCCACGAATGTGGGACCTCAAGCCGTCATCTACATGACGGGGACCTCAACTATATGTACTTGGTCACCACGTGACCAGGGCACCTGTATGCTCTCAACATGCATATGCGCCATGATAACATATTCATAAGCAGGATTACATCATATTCTCATTATCATGTAAGCAACCTTACTTCGCTATCATATATCAAAACATGCATACATGACCAAGTATCCAACACGTTTGAAACATGCAAATGCTCCATGCCCACGTCTTTCATACCCAAGAATTTAACATGTACATAACAACATGTAAGATTTAGCAACGCTCAGGGGAAACATTAACCATAGCTTGCATTCATCAAGATAAAAGGAAAACTCATTACGCTAACATTCGTGCAAGGCTACATCAAGCAATCACAACAATTTTATCATACAACCGAAAATACGCTATAACCCGAATACTTGCCTTAACTGTGCGAGGCGGTGGAGCGCAAAGAGGGCGCTGCCCTGGGATCACGCTCCTACCGAACATAAAGATAACCAGACTAAGTCCAACATACTGGACCAAAAGCATAAGTACAACACAAACGAACTCGCTAAACTCCCAAGTGTTTTCCAATCTTCCAATTCCTAGCGATCGCTTTGGTGATCACTGCGGATAGTCAACTTCTAAAATACATAACTTTCCGCTCAGGGGTCCAAATAAGGTGTTCTCAGACTTTCTGGAAAGGTAATTTAATTACCTAAATAAACTTAGTTGGGGAGCCCTTTTGATTATGCCAACTACTACGTCTACCAAGCCAACCTACAGAGCAACAATTATCATGTCGGGTTCTCTGGACAGATCACTAAAACCATCATAACTTTTGCTACAAAAGTCCAAATCTTGCGTTCTTTATCTCTATCAAAAGGTATGGAAATTACCTACATTTTTCGTTATATTGAGGTCCTCTGATTTCGACCTTAACTAGCAGATTCATCCCATTTTCTACAGACTGTTCTAAACGGACAGATTAACAGAGCAGCGATACTAAAAAATTCATAACTTCCTGACCGTTAATCGGATTTGGGTGATCTTGGTGGCCACTGAAAGATAAGAACAAAATCTACATATCTCTAGGAGACCAAACCTCCTAATTCGGCCTCTAAACACATGAAACTGGCCGCGCAACGTTCTGGACAGAATTGCAACTTTAACAGACCGACTTCAATCTTGCCAAAACTACTCGATTTGGATCTACGACTAAACACACAACAAAAACGAAGCTAGTTACCCTTGGCGCAGCTGAAGATCACGAACTCCGGATGGGATCCCGCTTTCTTCTCTTCTTCCTTCTCTTCTTCTTCTTCCTTCTTCTTGGCCGCCACAAAGGGGAGGGAGGGAAAAGAGGTGGAGATGCAATGGGGAGGAGGGGCTGCTACTGGCGGCGCTACAGCGTGCTACAAGAGTAGCATGGCTGCCCCCTCTACTTGGATGGTTGCCCTAATGGGCCAAGGTGTTGTGGGCTTTCACCACACCCAAGTTTTCCAATTACGCAAAAATCCCCGAACTTCATTAAAACCACTCCTCTATTCAATTCTCCTCCCTACAATCTTTCTTCTCATTTAAATAAATATTTGGAGTGTTACATTCTACCCCTTAAATGGAATTCGACCCGAATTCTAACCACGCCTACACCAAAGAACAATCACAACTAGAATTTACCAACAATACCACACACCTGCTGTGAACAATTCTGGATATTGCTCGCATATGCGAGACTTCAATTCCCAAATTGTTTTCCTCTCGGACTTTTGGGACTAACGCACCTTGATACAACTAATGTATTATACCTCATCACTCGTGATCGACCTAACGTAATCACTCAACGGACATGACTCGAAGATGCGGTATTACTCATCGGTCAACGCTCTTATGAAACCTCACACTCCAAATGCCTCAAGCATTATATCAAAACCGGTCATACAAAACGTTATATACCGCGCTCTAGGACTCGAGACAATTCTAGCGAATTGCTATCTTCCAAAATCCCTGCAACTTCCAGAACAAGCCAAATATACTCTAGGCTATCATTCCCTTTGGGGACCAAACCACAGAACTTCAACATAAACATATGTAACTCTTATTTCATCTCTCAGTCGACCTCTTCATCCTAGTAAGGAGAACCTTTGTTAAGCAGGGACGCGCAACACAACTTATTTTAAACAAACTTTAATAATCAGAGCTCAGTAGAAAACAAAAAATTCACAATGCCACCCACTATTAACCAACTTTCCTCTAAAAACACTCAAATCCAAAATTGAAGATTCATCATGAAAATCTTTTCACATTCCAATTAGGCAGTTTGCAAATAAACACCACATAAGTCAAAAGAGAAATTGTTGGAATGCCCAAATCAAACACTTCATTTATTTTCCTGATCAGAAGGAACCTTCTTGCCGACATAGGGTCAACTCAAACTGTAAGTGTTCTCCGTCATAAAACCCAACTCCAACAAGAACCAATAGAACACTTCTCTCTGGAGAAAACATTCTTTCTCGAGATGTTTTTTAAGAAATAAACATTCTCCAAAATCTTGGATTTCCAAATCATCAAACTTACTCCTTCCTCTTAACCGACAACCCCAAAATGATCCTCAAACCGAAAGAACAACCACACTTATCTAGGGGGACTCTATTAATCCACACAAGGATTCTCTAGTCCACTCCTATACCAAAGGAATTATTTTTTGACAACCTGGTTCCCAACACCTCAATAAAGATTTTTCACCCCAACCACATCACCTCATTCTCGTTAAAGATAATCAACTTGAAATTCTCAGCACATACTCATTTACTACACCAAGGATTCTATCAATGATCAATACTATTCGGAATCCACTTTTGTTCTTCTTCTTCTACACATAACATTGGGCCGCTGAGGTCCTAGCATAGAAAGGCAAGTCCAAATTTAACCTCCAAGTCTCCTATAATGAATTTCTGGTATGATTGATAGGAAATCCTCAAATTCTTTTACTATCTTTTCACATAGCTCAACAATAACCTCAGTCATTAATATCAATATTCCTCACTAACCAAGTAACCGCCCAAGGCGTTTCATTTCACCAATCTTTGACCTTCACTCAACCACACCAATTAATTTTCAGCTACATGACCACAATATACCCATTCACAATACCCTCACTAATTGACCAAGATTCAAACATACTCAATCACTAACATTAATAAATAAATATATTCTTTGACCAAGATATCCTTAGAGATAATCTAACTCCCATAGGGTTACTCACCGAGGCCGAGTCATGCTTGACAATAGCTCAACAATCCCTGCTATCCCATTAATTAACACGACGATTATTTTTTTTTCCACACTGCTACTCTCATTAAGCCACACCATCATAATTCTTCTACACAATCTTACCGAAGTACCCAATTGCGATACTCTAATAAATTTGGTCAAGATTTTCATACTTTCTAATTCTAATGTTCATCAAAATGAACAAAAGATCTTGGACCACATCCCTTTATAGGTTCTACTAGTTGCGACACGTAATAAGTTAGCTCCAAAGACAAACATTCTATTTAAATCGAACACTCTCCAAGGATTAATCTAATAAATCAATTTACTCAATGCCTCTCAAACAACTTGACACATAAAGGTTCACAAAATCATCTACTAGACCACCACTATCTAGTTGCCAATTCACAACCGAAGGGACTTTACAATACATTCGGTTAACCCTTTCTTAGAAAAAGAGGCAAACATAAATCATTTTCAGATATAGGAAAACGTTACCACTTACAATAGTTACAAGTTCAAGAGAAACAATCAAATAGAAAAGATCTTAGAAAACAAAAGAGTGATCATAGTTGAGGGAACACGTTCCACAAGCAAAGTGTATCAAACCTCAAACGAGAATAAAACATTGGTTTTGGGATTCAGAAACTCATGGGCAAACAAAAGCTTAGGCAAGAATCGATAAACCGCAAGTTACAAAGCTTGACTTCAAATTGAAATACTCCTACTTCACTCTTTCCTTTAACAAAGAAAACGACTTCCGTTGGTTACAAGATCACCATGCCAACACTAACAAGAAGAGATTTCAAGTCCACAACACATAAACTACTTAGGAACCGATAAAACCTCTCAAAGACGTCACTTTGTTCAAAACAATTTCAGCTACCACATCAACATGAGGTCCGAAAGATTACAAACGCGTGACTAGAAGCATTTTCATTTAATCAATGTCAAAGTGAGCGATCCAATTCCCTTATACCAAACATTCAATAGTATCATCATAATCCTCATCGACAATCTCACTAACAATGAAATAATACACTCCTAGCGAGAATCATCATAGCCTCTTATCCCATCATAAATCTCTCCAAAAGAAACACCCTTCAACTATCATTGACAATTGACAATTGTCTCTATCACGTATACAAAATAGGGTCCTACTGCTATTTATAGTCATATAACCATTTATAAACACAGAGTCAACATTCCATTTTATGCTCGTGGTTTAATTAAGGATTTAATAACATCATCTCCTTTAAACACCGGTTTTGCAAGGTACTACCTCAACATTCATCTAATCTCGATATACATGTTTCAATCTAGCAATTTAGTATAATCATCAAGTTGTCAGCTTATGAAAATTACTGGATTGATATACTGTAAGTCATTGTTCAATCACATCCTTAAACATGACCATCACTAATAGGTAGATTAATCCATTGGAACACATTACTCCAAATTATCCAATAAATTTACCAAATTCCACAATCCTATGATCAGACCAAATCATTAATATCTCACACTTCTTAATATAATTGTGGATTCCTAGTATGTATAGTCATACCATTAAACAAGTTCATCATGTAACTACTCCATGACAACATCAAATCTTTCACTTCACTTCCAAGGATCTTGGTTAAGATCGACACGCATCAAACTACAGACCCAACTTGATAACTCATACATTATCAATTTATCTTTTATGCGTGGAACCTCTCACATAACACAACAAATATTTCAAAATAGTTTTTGATATTTTCTTTCTCAAAGAGGATGCACGAAATTTCAACATTCCAACTACTCCAAAAGAAGTGCATAAAGTCGAAACATACTTCAATGGAGTTGGTAAATGATATCTTCCATCATAAAAACTCCAAGCGAATAAATGGGTCAAGTTTGCCAACAAGAAGGTAGAACTCTCCTGAAGAGGAACAATATTGCCAATGACAACGCTTACAAGTAGCAAGAATAGCTCAAGAGTCGAAAAGATAATATTTGCTCAGAAACAAATACAAACCAATTGAAACCCATCGATCGCATTGCAACCACTATCCAAAGAAGGTTCATCAACCGCAAGCTCAATAGTTCGAAAAAACAATGTTCATTTTAAGATTCAAATTAAATAAATGGAAACAAATCGAGTGGAATAAGAACTACTAACCCCAAGAGAAATTTATCAAGCCCAACCGACAAGAGTTAACCAAATTCAAATTCAAGGAAGAGAACAACTTCTAATGATACTCACTATCACGCTTGTACTAAGATATCCGAGGTAACCACTTCACTAATCTCTTACTACAAATAGTGGTGTAACCTGTAAAACCTGGGCCACAACCACAACCTCTCAACATCTATTATCCTCACATATAACAATCATATAATCGCTAATAAGCAATCTTACTATATTCATATCAACAATTATCAATGCGATATAATAGAACCATAGATGCAATGCAATAACCCAACCCCACCCATCATGCACCAAAGTGTGTCAAACTTTTAAGTTGATTAGTCATTCGCAAATTTTTAATTAATCTAGTCACCACGGACCTACACACGCGCTCGATACCAATCAGAAACACCGCCCGACATGAGCCCGAATGCTACTAAAATTAAATTAAACTAAACTAAACTAAGATCAATTACAAATTTTCGCAAAACCTCCTTTGTATAGTCACTATACCGAGGTTCCAACAATTAATCATGGCATTTATCAATACCTTCATAATCGAGTTCTTTCAAGCATGCAGATAATCTCATAAACATAATCAAAATTTGTTATTCTCATTATTACAGCTTAATCAAACTCAAACCATCCATAAGTAATTCTTAAGATTGAGTGGTAGTGCGTGCATCCAAACATCTACTCCCTCCCATGCATGCGGGTCTTGCGCTTGTACCTAAAACACATCAAAGCAAGAGTGAGCCCAAAGACTCAAAGAAGTACCAACAAGGCTAAGCAAGTTATCATTCATAGCATCAATAATCCAAGATAAACAATGCACCAAAGTATAGCCTTCATGCTCATGTGAATGCAACCAATGCAATGCACCTTTTCAACTTTATCTCTTTCGCATTTTATCGGTAATGCGGGTACACAACCGTCAGTTGATACTCTTGCTCTGCTGTGCTCCCGCACAGGGGACCAAAAGCCTATACATCACATGTATAGGGACCTTTGCCCATCACTTTAATGATGGGGACCTCTTTATTCATAGCCCACATTCCACGAATGTGGGGACCTCAAGCTCGTCATCTACATGACGGGGACCTCAACTATATGTACTTGGTCACCACGTGACTGTGGCACCAGATGCTCTCAACATGCATATGCGCCATGATAACATATTCATAAGCGTGATTACATCATATTCTCATTATCATGTAAGCAACCTTACTTCGCTATCATATATCAAAACATGCATACATGACCAAGTATCCAACACGCTTGAAACATGCAAATGCTCCATGCCCACGTCTTTCATACCCAAGAATTTAACATGTACATAACAACATGTAAGATTTAGCAACGCTCAGGGGAAACATTAACCATAGCTTGCATTCATCAAGATAAAAGGAAAACTCATTACGCTAACATTCGTGCAAGGCTACATCAAGCAATCACAACAATTTTATCATACAACCAAAATACGCTATAACCCGAATACTTGCCTTAACTGCATGAGAGCGGTGGACGCAAAGAGGGCGCTGCCCCGGGATCACGCTCCTACTGAACATAAAGATAACCCAGACTAAGTCCAACATACTGGACCAAAAGCATAAGTACAACACAAACGAACTCGCTAAACTCCCAAGTGTTTTCCAATCTTCCAATTCCTAGCGATCGCTTTGGTGATCACTGCGGATAGTCAACTTCTAAAATACATAACTTTCCGCTCAGGGTCCAAATAAGGTGTTCTCAGACTTTCTGGAAAGGTAATTTAATTACCTAAATAAACTTAGTTGGGGAGCCCTTTGATTATGCCAACTACTACGTCTACCAAGCCAACCTACAGAGCAACAATTATCATGTCGGGTTCTCTGGACAGATCACTAAAACCATCATAACTTTTGCTACAAAAGTCCAAATCTTGCGTTCTTTATCTCTATCAAAAGGTATGGAAATTACCTACATTTTTCGTTATATTGAGGTCCTCTGATTTCGACCTTAACTAGCAGATTCATCCCATTTTCTACAGACTATTCTAAACGGACAGATTAACAGAGCAGCGATACTAAAAAATTCATAACTTCCTGACCGTTAATCGGATTTGGGTGATCTTGGTGGCCACTGAAAGATAAGAACAAAATCTACATATCTCTAGGAGACCAAACCTCCTAATTCGGCCTCTAAACACATGAAACTGGCCGCGCAACGTTCTGGACAGAATTGCAACTTTAACAGACCGACTTCAATCTTGCCAAAACTACTCGATTTGGATCTACGACTAAACACACAACAAAAACGAAGCTAGTTACCCTTGGCGCAGCTGAAGATCACGAACTCGGATGGGATCCCGCTTTCTTCTCTTCTTCCTTCTCTTCTTCTTCTTCCTTCTTCTTGGCCGCCACAAAGGGGAGGGGAGGGAAAAGAGGTGGAGATGCAATGGGGAGGAGGGCTGCTACGCTGGCGGCGCTACAGGCGTGCTACAGAGCATGGCTGCCCCCTCTACTTGGATGGTTGCCCTAATGGGCCAAGGTGTTGTGGGCTTTCACCACAACCCAAGTTTTCCGATTACGCAAAAATCCCCGAACTTGTTAAAACCACTCCCTCTATTCAATTCTCCTCCCTACAATCTTTCTTCTCATTTAAATAAATATTTGGAGTGTTACATTATGATCATGAGGCGTGCAGTTCCGAAAGTATTTCGGGACAGCACATCAGAACAAGCCACTACAGATAAGGGTTTTCTTGACAGTCTTGAGCAAAGGTTTGCTAAAAACAAAAAGGCTGAAACAAGTACGCTTTTGGCAAAACTTATCTCAATGAAGTATAAGGGTAAAGGAAACATAAGGGAATACATTATGGAAATGTCTCATCTTGTTTTAAAATTAAAGGCACTTAAGTTAGAGCTATCTGAGAATTTGCTCGTGCATTTAATCTTGATATCCCTTCATGCACACTTTAATCAGTTCAAGGTGAGCTATAATTACCAAAAGGACAAATGATCCCTTAATGAGTTCATCTCCTATTGTGTACAAGAGGAGGATAGATGGAAACAAGATAAAACAAAAAAGTGCTCATTTGGCTATAACCCTTAAAGTCAAGAATAACAAGAGAAAGAGCAAAGAAGCTACAAGTGTGCCATCCATAAAGAAGAAACAGAATAAACAATGACCTAAATTGGCTTGTTTCTTTTATACGAAGGATGATCACGTAAAGAAAGATTGTACTAAATATCACACTTGACGTGCTAAGAAAGGTATAATTTTTGCTATGGTTAGCTTTGAGGTTAACTTAACTTCTGTACCTGAACACACTTGGTGGTTAGACTTTGGCGCAACATCTAACATTAGTGTGTTAATGCAGGGCTGCCTGAATTGCCGAAAGCCAAGTGATGTTGAAAGATTCATCTATGTGGGCGATGGCAAGAATGTGGAAGTTGAGGCTATAGGCACATTTATGTTGATGTTAAAGACTGTATGTTATTTGGATTTGAAAGAAAATTGTATTGTGTCATCTTTTAAGTGGAATTTGGTTTCTATTTCTGTATTGGACAAATCAAGTTATAATTGTTCTTTCGGAAATGGTTCACTTAGTCTTTTTCATAATTCCAATAAAGTTGGTACCGGTTCTTTAATTTGACATGACAACCTCTATTTGCTTGATATTATTGCCTCAAATAATGAAGTCATGCATACGGTTCTCAGGGTATAAAGAGGAAATTTGCTAATGAGAAATCAAGTTTCTTGTGGCATAAGCGTTTAGGTCATATCTCCATGTAGAGAATTAAGAGGCTTGTGTTAGAAGAAATTTTGGATCCCCTGGATTTCACAGATTTCGACATTTGTGTTAATTGTATTAAGGGGAAACAAACAAATATGAGGAAGTTAAGTGATAATAGAGTTTCAGATGTCTTAGAATTGATCCATACGGATATCTGCGGCTCATTCCCTACGACTTCTTGGAATGGCCAAAGGTATTTTATCACGTTCATAGACGACTTTTTGCGATATGGTTATATTTATCTTATTCATGAGAAGTCACAGTCCCTAGATGTGTTCAAAAGCTTTAAGGCCGAGGTAGAAAACCAACTTGGCAAAAGAATTAAGACCGTTCGATCTGACCGTGGTGGAGAATACTATGGCAGAAATGACGGATCAAGGGTGCGTTTGGTTGGTGGGATGAGGTTGAATGGGATGGGATGGTATGGGTATGATGGGATCGTCCTGTATGGAATGGTACAGTCAGTCTGTTTGGTTGGTTGTATGGGATGATACAGAGTTTTGTTTGGTTGGTTGTATAGGATGATTCTGGATGATTCAAGATGTTGTTTGGTTTGGTGGATGAATATGAAGTTTGCAAATTGTTACAGAAACAAACTAATTTATAGAATTTTCTGGGTTTTTTTTGTTAAAAAAGCTTTTCCCTAATTATTTTGAAGCCAAAATAATTTTCTATGCAAAAACTATTACCAAAAATAAGTTAGAAATATTTTATTTAAGTCCAAAATAACTCTAGGAATTTCTGTCAATTTTTTTTAGAATTTTTGGATTTTATGTACTATTTTCTAAAGCTATTTTCAAATACTGGAATTATTTAAATAGCTAAAACCATTAGAAAACCCAGCATAGTTCTTAGGCAGAATTTGGCTCGGCCCAATCCATTTCACGCACACGTGCAGCCCACGCGGCCCGCTCACCCATGCGCTCCCACCCTCCTTCTCACTGACAGTGGGGCCCGTTGTCAGCCTCCCACTCGCCGCGCATTTATGTTTCAACTCATCTCAACCGTCCGATTTAATTTGGACAGTCAGATCTTGTTAGCACTTTCACACGGTCAGAACGACCACTCAATATAGACCGTATGATTGAAAATGAACGGCCCGATCGTGTTTGCCGATCGGAGTGATCCGAACATCCCAACCAATATGAACCGTTCGATTTAAATCTAACGGCCCAGTCACACCCTTTGCATTTCCTTCTCTTTGTCGGTGTGGGCCGAAACTTTGGCTCAGCCCAATCCACTCTCACGCGCACGCGGCCCAGTCGGCCCGCTCAATCCGCGCCCGAACCTCCTCTAAACACGCTCGCATGCGGACCGTCGGATCATGATCGGAGGGCCCAAACGGAGTGGGCCGTTCGGACCATCCCAACGGGCACTCAAATCCCAGCCCTACGATAAAAAAATGAACGGACCAGATGCGTTGGGACGTTCGGACCGTTCTAACGTCCCAACACATGTGAGCCGTTCAATTTGCATCGGACGGCGTGATGACGCGGTGTGAACCAGACTCGGGTGACGTCTCATCGGAATCGGACCGTCCGATTTCGATCGGACGGTCCGAACAGACCCAACTCTATAAAATAGCAAAAATAGTGAAAAAAATTTCCTAAAAAATCATATAATTATTTTAAACTTAATAAAAATAATTCCAACTTTAAATCCAATAAAAATAATAACTTTATTAATTTTTATGACACATAGGGCCCACATGATATATATTCTTTTTTGCACTAAAATATTCCAAGAGTGGTCTTGTTTTGTTGATTAAATGACAATGAACATAACAGTTCAATCGGATCGCAAATCGGATACTCGGTTTAGGAAATTTTGTCATTTGAAGCTCATAAATTAAACGAATAGTGACTACCACGTCATCAAGCAAAGCCTGAACCATTTGGTTCCATGTGGTTCGACATTTTTCATGGAATGCTTTGGTACAACATCTAAGGAGAATATTCCTCAAAATGGAATGAGTTGGTACTGAACCATTTGGTTCCATTCCCTGAACCAAACACGTGAACCACTCCATTTCCCGAATGGAACCATCCCGTTCAGCCTCGTTCAACAAACCAAACACACCCCAAGTGAACAACGTCTAGGAACTTTTGCTAAATTCCTAGAGGAATGTGGGATCGTCCCACAGTATACCATGTCGAGATCTCCTAGAATGAACGGTGTTGCTGAGAGGTGAAACATGACTCTTAAGGATATGGTGAGGAGTATGATTAGTCATTGTACTTTACTAGAGTCTATTTGGGAGAAGCATTGAAAACTACAGTTTATTTACTCAATAGAGTATCAACTAAAGCGACTAACAAAATACCATACGAATAATAGATAGGCAAAAAGCCTAGCATCAGGCATATACGTACATGGGGATGTCCATCTGAGGCAAGGCCGTACAAGCCTAATGATATAAAATTGGACTCAAGAATTGTTAGTAGCTATTTTGTTGGTTATTCTGAAAGATCTAGGGGTTACAAATTCTATTATCCTACTACTAAGACAATTTTTAAAACGGGAAATACCTGGTTCTTTGAGGATGTTGAGTTTGAAGGGGGAGATATAGTTAGGAACATTAATTTTGAAGAAGTTCATAAGGAAAATTTATTTCCTCTTCCTTTAGTTATTCCCAGTAATGATCGGAATTAGGGTCTTTTACCCGGTATTATTGAGGAAAATAGGATTTAAAATAATGTTCATGAGGTTCCTCCACAAAATGATGTTCCCGCGAAAGAACAAACTTATTAACCTCAAGAACCAGTGCCATTAAGGAGATCCACTAGAGAAAGAAGAAGTGCAATATCTGACGATTACATTATCTTTCTTCAGGAGAACGAGACTTGTAGTGAAATTTTGGGAGAAGATCTTATCAATCTCCAAAAAGCCCTACAAAGTCCCAATTCTGTCAATCGGGTCAATGCCATGAATGAAAACTTAAAATCAATGAAGGACAATGATGTTTGAGATCTTATCCCATTGCTAGAAAGAAAGAAACCCATTAGTTGCAAATGGATATTTAATATCAAACGGGATTCGAAAAGCAATGTAGAAAGTTATAACGCTCGTCTTGTTGCTAAAGGATATACTCAAAAGGAATGCATAGGCTATAAGGAGACTTTCTCTCCGGTTTCTTCGAAAGATACTTTTAGGGTCATTATGACACTTGTGGCACATTTTGATGTTGAGCTTCATCATATGGATGTAAAAACAGCATTCCTAAATGGAAATATTGATGAGACAATTTATATGGAGCAACTAGAAAACTTTGTGGTTAGTGACCCGAAGAAAATGGTATACAAATTAAAGAAATCTATCTATGGGCTCAAACAGACATCTCGACAATGGTACCACAAATGTTATGAAGTTATTATCTCGTTTGGTTTTGAGGTAAATACAATTGAAGATTGTGTGTATCATAAATTCAATGGAAGTAAGTTCATATTTTTTATTATGTATGTTGATGACATATTGCTTGCTTGTAACGATATAGGCTTGCTGCATGAAACCAAGAGATTTCTCGCTAAAAATTTCGAGATGAAGGATCTTGATGATGCTTCTTTTGTATTAGAAATTCAAATATGTCGAGCTCGCTCTCAAGGTATACTTGGATTATCACAAAAGAACTATATCGATAAGGTATTGTAAAGATTTGGCATGTAGAACTGTAAACCTTTAGATACCCCTATGGCCAAAGGTGAAAAATTCAGTCTTACCCAATGTCCTAAGAATGATTATAAGGCTAAGAAAATACAGAGCATCCCCTATTCATCTTTGATAGGGAGCTTGACGTATGCTCAAGTTTGCACTAGACCAGATATAACATATATTGTTGGAATGCTAAGCAGGTATTTAAGTCATCCAGGATTGGATCATTGGGTCGCAGCAAAAAGGGTATTGCGGTATTTGCAAAAGACAAAGGATTTCGTGCTCACATATTGGAAGTCAGATCAGTTGAAGATCATTGGGTATTCTGATTCTGATTTTGATGGTTGCCAAGATACTCGCAAATCCACTTCAAGTTACATCTATCTACTTGGTGGAGGAGCGGTTTCTTGGAAAAGCGCTAAGCAGTCACTCGTTGCCCCGTCTACAATAGCAGCTGAGTATGTTGCTTGCTATGAGGCTTCAAATCATGGGATATGGTTGCAGAACTTTGTCACAGGACTACGAATTTTGGATCAGGTCGACAAGCCAGTAAAGTTATATTGTGACAATAAGTCTGTAGTCATGTATTCTAATAACAACAGGAGCTCGTCAAAGTCTAAGCATATAGATATCAAGTTCCTAGTTGTGAAAGAAAGAATTCAGAGTGGTAAGTTGTCAATTAAGCATATAGGTACAGACTCCATGATTGCGGATCCGTTCACTAAAGGGTTGACACCTAAAGTGTTCAATGAGCATGTTGCTCATATGGGTGTGGTTTCACCTGAGGAATTCAATTCTAGTGGGAGTTTGTAATTTTTATGCCAATGTGATGATCTCAGTTTGGTGTAAAAACCTTCAGTTATATTCTTTAGAGAAATAAAGTTCATATTCTTTTACTCTAAATTCATATCATCTCATTTGGTTCTGAGAAGATGTTTTGATCTCATAAGGTATAAAGTTGGACCAGTTAGAAATATGCATGTTATGATCACATCTCATGTAATTTCCATGCTACACATCCATATTTGATCCATGTCATTCTTTTATATTGACATATGTGACTACTGATGGGTTTAGTTATGCTTAAAAGTGATGAAGACCGCTTTGATCCTATGTTGATATAATTGATGGATCGGATTGGTTTAAAGATGCTCACGACATAGATAGCAATTTTAGAGCTCATAATGTTTTTGATATGTATTTACTCATTTTGTCCAAGTGGAAGATTGTTGGATTAATTTCCTAATGTGGACCTATATGAGTTTAAATAAATATCAGCTATCTATTTTGGTTGGCTCAAATATATAAAGTGGTCAAATAATGTTATTAAGCGCTAGAGTATCTATTAAAGAAAAATATGGAGTTAGATTTTAAATCTGTGTAGAGACCTGTTTGGAATCTATATCTAATTATGGGACATGATAGGACTCCATACCAAAACACTATAAATAAAGGTCAGATCCTCTCAGCAGGGTAATCTCATGTCATACCACCTATTCCTATCTGTAGTTGGAACTTGTGGCTTACTTGTTGTTGGGAAAGATCAAACCCTAGGTAGATAGAGCAATTGTCCATCTACTGTTTTAGATCAATCCTACGTCAAACAATGGGATCATCATCAGGTATGCTTCCGTGTTTACAGAATTTATAGGTGTTGCAATTACCATATATGCGATCTTGTTTTAGTTTTGATCATCTGGTATAGATCAATATTTATGTTCTAACACTTACACTGTAATTTTAGTCTTAGTACTATACAACTATAGGTGATTGATGGATAAAAAAATTTCAAGCAACTGAAAATTAGCGAATTTGTAAACTTACACCAACAGCGTACTAGATACATACATGATTAGCAGGGTGAACCATTGGTGAAATATATAGCTCACGAGGTTCCAGTTGTCTGTCGGCGTAAATGAGAAAAATATCCTGAGTGGTCTAAGGCCAGTCTCAGTGGAGGTTTCATGTCCCAGTTTCCAACACACCTATATTTTGGAAACAGTGCAGAAGAGTTTCATCCCCATGAAACTCTCTCTACTCCTATGAAACTTTTATCATCTCTCTTCATCAAGCAATGCCATGTGTATTTAATGGGGGACCTAATTTCACCAATCGGGAAGCTGTTGGGGGCACGAGGGACTTGCCACGCGAGCTCCTACAGCCTCGGCGCGGAGACCTTGATGGCCATGTCCTCGCGCCAAGAACCAATCCTCAGGACGCGCAGCTTCGCGGCGTCCAGCTCGAGGCGCCGGAACTCCGTGTACGAGTTCGCCTCCAGCCTCTCGAGCACGGGGGCTCGGAGCACCAGGGACACGAGCCCGGCGTCGCAGTCCACATCGAGCTCACCCAGGCGAGGGCAGAGCTTGGTGATGAGTTCCGCGAGGCCGCCATCGTCGCCGCAGTTGAAGCGCACGTTCCGGAGGGACATCTTGGTGAGGGAGCAGAACACGCCGGCCGCGGCAGGGGGCAGCCGGGCGGTGCACTGGGGGAGCTCCAAGGACAGCGTCTCCACTCGCTCGAAGACGGGCAGGTCGATGGACTCCCCCGGCCACGCCTCGTCAATATCACCGGGCACGTGTAGTTTGAAGTCACCGGCGACTCGGCTCGCCGCGAAGCGGAGCCACTCTCTGAAGTGGGAGGCGCGCACGATGCGGGGGTCAATCTCGCAGCAGCAGGTGATCTTGAGGGTGGTGAGGTGCTGGGCGGCGTGGCCATCGAGACTCGAGAGCACCGGAGACGATGCTGCCGAAGCCGGGATCAGGCTTGTCGCTTAAGAGGTCAAAGCGGAGGTGTGCTCGCGAGATCGGTGCGGCCCGGACTGGGCTCACCGCCTTCCATGGAAGCTGGCGGAGGCCCCCCCCCCCCCACCCCCCAGTGGGGCACCCAATCGATCTATAAGCTTGTGCCGATTGCCCTAGGCATCCGCTATTGTTCTCCCCAACTCAAAACACACTCGAAAGATTCCGGCGCTGCACACTGGAATTTGGTTGTGCGAGCTCGTGGGCACGAGAATCAATCGCGACAAGGAAAAGAAGGTTCGGGAAATCGACTCCACCTCGGGTAGAGCTGGGCATTGGGCGGGCGTGCCGGCCGCCCAAGCCCGCCGTGCCGGCCGCGCCGCGCCGCGCCGCCGCCCGGCCACCCCGCTGCGTCGCGCCGCGGCCGCCCACCTCACCTCCGGCTAGGCCTGTGCACGCCCAAAGCCCGTCGTCTGGTCGGTCGTGGCCGTGCCCAAGCCCACCCTAAGTAACTATATAGCGCGTGGGGAAAGAGAGGAGTGAGAGGAGGTGGTTGGAGGAATGGAGGAGGGGGCGCCGAAGGCACTGAGGGAGGAGGCGCGATCGGCAGCGTATGGAGAGGAGGTAGTTGGAGCTAGAGGGGGGAATCGTAGAATGTGATTAGGATTGTGAATTTTGGAGCCGAGGCCGGAGAAGGGGTTGGGATGGGGTTGGGAGCTCAAGAGGAATGTTAGGCTAGACCGTGGCGAGGGGTTATTGGTTGGGCAGCGCGAATGGCAGAGGAGGGTTATTGGTTGCACCAGCCGAGATGGGAGTGATTGAGCAGCCGAGAGAGGAGGATTGGGCTAGAACGGAAGGTTGGGCCTATTTCGCCGTCGCCGCCCAAACACGCCCAACCGATCGTAAGCCGCCGCGTCGCACGCCGCATTCTCAGCCCACTACCGTAGTTCGCGTGCGTCGGCCCACCACCACGCGTCGCGCCGCGTCGCTTTAGACCGCCGCGTCGCGTGCTTTGGCCGGCCAAAAAGCACTACCAAGTCCCAGCTCTAACCTCGGGTCTCATGCCGCGATCGGGCAAGTTCAATATGGAATTTGAGAAGAGTACTCTCCGATCTTAAATACTCGCATTTTTATATCAATTCACGTGTATTAAGGTGATTATAGTCTAAATAAAATATTATCGAAATGCACTTCAATAATAATATCTCTCAAGCACATAGATCAAAGGATAAATTTCATAAGACTCCACCCCTTTGATAGTTATAGTTGCATAAAACTGCAGGTTACCTTTTTAATGGGACTTAACCCATGCTTTACGGTGACAAGGTTCCATAAAACCGATTTTTTAAAAATACTATTATTTTTTTAAAAAAAAATACAAAACTAAATAGTCATCCGAAATAATTACAAAACTAAGTCACCGTCGTCAGTTGAAATGACGACATGCTCCTATCGTTAGTTTAACTGTCGCACTGGCGATTCATTCCCTCATAATACAAAGTTTTTTGTGGAGCCTCTCGACACATTTTAATTGCTTGTGTAATTTTTCTATAATTTTATCCGTTCTGAATTTTTCTCTAAAATTCATTTAATTATACCATTTGTAGGAATTTCTAACTGTATAAAATAAGCTACAAAAATTATGATTTTTTTTTGTGAAAGCTCCTTACACAGTGGAATTGATTATATAATTTTTTCAAGATTTTATATATTCTGAAATTGTCTCGAACAAACACCATGACATACTCCCACGTATAAAGGAGTCTCTTACCTAGAGTATATCATGGTGTTTATTTGAGATAATTTCAGAATATATAAAATCATGAAAATATTACACAATCAATTCGACTATGTAAGGAGCCTTTACAAAAAAATCATAATTTTTGGAGTTTATTTTATATAGTCAGAAATTCCTACCAATAGTATAATTAAATGAATTTTACAGAAACATTCAGAGCAAATTACACAAGCAAGCAAACTGTGTTGGGAGGCTCCACAAAAATTTTGTAATTTTTTAGCTCATTTGCTATATTTAAAAATTTCTAGAAATAGTATTGTATTGTGATGGATGAACAGTGTCTCTCTCGCTAGTTGAGCTGGCGACAGGAGCCTGTCGGCATTTCAACTGACGACAGAGACCTAGTTTTGTAAAAAAAAAATTACTATTTAATTTTGTATTTTTTTAAAAAATAATATTATTTTAAAAAAATTCCTGTAAAACCTACTCTAGCCAAATCAGTCCTTTCCTCCAGTAGTAAAAAATGATGCACCACGAGTGTGAGCGGAGGTTGTCGTCGCGCTTCTACGGTGGCCAACTGCCATTGACATCGCCAACCACTGGTATGAGTTTCCTTAAATTTTTAAGTTCTTTAAATTAGAGTGAAAGTTCAAAATTGCTCTTTGGTTCCCAATTGAAATTTACCATGTTGCTGTTGAATTTTAATTTTGGTGGGTAAAAGTTAGAATTTCAAATTGATTTTTCTTGGATTTTTTTAAACAAAAGTCTTGAACTTCGAATTAGAAGCTATATTTCGCGCTTTTCTCGATTGAAAGGTTTTTTAGATCCATCTGAAAGTTCTTCAAGTAGAAGTTCTATTTTCTCGAACCAAAACCAATTGAAAGGTTTGAATTTGTGAAACTTGAGAAAAGGAAAATTACGGGTTGCTACAGAGGGGAAGGTGGAGTTACTTCGCTAGGTGGTGTGCTAGCGCCAGGGTTTTGAAACCCGGTATCAAAATTTAAGAGGGGGGTCCAGTAGAGCCGGTTTGGCCATAAATCGAAAAATTTCGACGAATTTTGGCCAAAATTTCCAAATCAAATTTAGAATTTTAAAAAATTGTCCAAAAATTGGTTGAAAATTTTGAAAACAAAATCTGTCACAAATTTCTTTATATTTGACAAAAATGCATGCAAAACAAAATTTTCGGAGCCGATTTGAATTTCTACCGGGTGCGATAGAAACAATTTTCACCGGCCGATATTTTTATCCGTGGCTAGCGCACATGGTTGCGCGTTAGATGTCCCCGAGATAGTTATACACGTTCAACGCTAAAAAAAATTAGTTTAATTTGAATTATTAGAATCACCTTACCTAGTCCAGACGGACCGGACCCGACCTATCAATCCTAGAGGTACACCAGCAATCTAAACAACTATCTATTAATTTGTCAATCACTTAAAACATGTATGCATCCTTAATGCAAAGGCTGGGATAATTATTCTCTTCCATTATCTAAAAACAATGCAGGTGTTTAAAGATGTGTTTAGCAAAGAAAAACTGATTTTTCTTGCCATGTGGGATAGATAAAGCGCTTATTTTGTATTATCGATGCTTGATTAGACACTGGTGCTTAAGAGATGCTTATGTATATCACTATATATAAATAATAGATAATACAATTGTCGGACCCAGATTTTCTAATCCAGAATCCTCTGTGAAACACTGTGCTATTCCCTGGATCATTAGCTAGCACTCACAAATACATTACTGAATCAATTCATACATGGCGTAAAACCATACCATTCATTAATTAACACAACAGAGTTTACATAGACCGCGTCGGGTCGAGTTTTACAATAGGGGCCGATCAGGCCAAATTGATTACATTACAAAAGCGGAAGCGACAACGGAAACAAAAGGGGTGAGAGCTCATCTCTCCACAGGCAAGCGACTGGGGAAAACCCGTGTGCGACCGATATTAACCATGGCTTGGGTAATATTGGATGCACGCAAGTACCGACGGAGTCAATTGGACTGAGGCGAGATTAGAACATCTAAAGACTACACTACGCTTCATTATCTCCTGGGCCTCCAACTTCTGGATCCTCGTAATAGTCGTAATCTCCAGGATTTCCTGCTCCTGAGGGTTTTGGAGGAGAGAGCGAGAATGAGCACAACTTCCGTGCTCGCGAGCCAATACACAATGCAATAATATACATGCAATGCTTAACAAGGATGGCTCGGGTTCTTTTATTTGCTAAAGCAATATTTTCAATTATCATAATTACAAAGTCCTATCACTTAGCATTTTTAACAAATTGTATTTTTGTTAAATAGAGTAATTGTGCAATAATTTATAACAAAGAGAGATTCCTCCGTGGAAACTCTACCTTATGCTTACTTTTGATTGGGTCCGTCCCCAATTACCAACATCACTGAGTTCAAGCACTCAGGCAAAATCCAATCTCAGGGCTAGGTGAGCCCACCACATTTTTCATCCCAATCACAAGGTTTTTGAAATAGAACTAACTCGAGTAAAGATTCCCATGTCTGCCTTTGACCGTAGGCGCGGTTGTTTAAACAGTTTAGACTCTGCAGAGGTTGTACACTTTACCCACAAGAGATAGTCATACTCGTTACCCCACATGATTCCTTAGTCATGTAGTTGAGCGACCGTCACAGTAACCTTTCAAAATATCTCGCCCCTTCCGTCATCTCACCTATATGGGTTTACGCCCATATGTTGGTGCGGGATGTCACCCTCTACATCTTGCTGTAGAAGACACTTCACCATCGGTGTCCCATTCAAATGTGATCAAGCTCACACTTGCACCCTTTCTTGTTCCTTCTGTGAGACTGACTTTCAAGGTTCAATAAATCTACTGAGCCAAGTTGCAATTTGCAGACTTGTGGTTGTACTTGTTTTACACGGGAGGTCATGACAAAATTAAGTCCTTAAGGTTGTCTAGGCGGATCATTTCACACATCAACATTCTTTGGGCTGCATTAGCACCCATCAACATACTCTTCATCACACAGTCCGCCCAGACAGTAACAGCAATATTAGGGTTTTGAGGAGTAAAACTAAATCACCACATTTATCTCAGTCATGGACCACCAATGACTGTTCAAATCATTTTTATGTTTAAAGAGATGATGATTGGAACATTTTAATGTCCCGGTACTTAAGCAAGGCTAGCATGTCGCTTAAGTACAACCAATAGTTAATATTACCACATAGTTACTAGGGTGACAAAGATTAAGGGATTCGAATTGTCAAGGATGGCATAATAATTAAGTAATCATCAAATGAGTATTTAACTACCTTAAGCTTTAACATACATTTGATTAAAGAATTAAAGCATGCAATTTGCTATTTTAAAAGAATATAATTTGCATAAAATGTAGGCTCAATATGATCAAAGTATTGACTCACCTTAGTTGTAGGGAAGAGAGTCCGGGTAGTCTTGTCCTTGATCGAGGTGGAGGTCTCCGGCGCCTTCGAACTCTACGCGGGCGAAGTACCGGCAAAATAAACGACAAGCAACAAGGGCAATTAAATACACAAGAATACACAAATGAACTCCAAATTGAACAAGACCTATGCCATTAGCAAGATCTTGAATTAACAAATATTTAGAAATTTATTTTATAATTTTTGGAGTTAAAATGGGGGAGATACTTATTTTTTAAAATCTCTCTTTTGAATTAAAATAAAGAAAAAGGAAAATAAAATCAACCACAAAAGAAAAACGGCGCAGCCCACAGAGAGGATTTGGCCCGGCCCAAGGCCTCGGGCCGAAAGCGCACGTGCGGACCACGGAGGGCAGGGGTGCGGCCCACGGGCGCTTGCCCTAAAGGGTGAGGGGGCGCACGGGCTAGCAGCAGAGAGGGGAGATAAGAGGCGGCGGCGCGCGGCGGGAAGGGGGCTCGGCGCGGCGGCGGCGGCTTGGCCGGCGGCGGCGGCACGGGAGGTGGGGACGCGGCCGGGCGGCGGCCACGGGAGACGGAACGGTGGCGCGGGAGAAGGGGCGGTGGCGCCGCGGGAGAGGATGGGTCGAGGCGCGACGGCGGCGCAACATCGATGGTGTCGGGAGGCGCGGCGACGGAGGAGCGGGAGGTGCGGCGACGACGCCACCGACGGCGGCGACGGCGACACCGGAGGTAAGTCTCTCGGCCTCCTCCTTCTTCTTTCTTCCTCGGGTTCTTGCTTGGGGAAGGGTGGTGCGGAGGAGGAAGGGAGGTGTCGGGGGCTCTTTATAGCCGAAGAGGGAGGAGCGGGAGGCTCGGTGGAGAGGGGTCCGGCGAGCACACGCTGCGGGGTGATGATGGCGGCCAAGGCGTAACGTGCACGCGGTGGATGGGACAAGGCGAGGGCGTCGGGAGGTGGCATGCACGCGGCGGCAACGCGGAGCACGCGAGCGGGGTCCGCGGCGGCGGCGCGCGACGGTGATGATGGCAGAGAGGCGTGCGGGAGGGGCACAGCGGGGAGCAAGCGGAGGTGCTCGGAGGTGGCGTGTGCACGGCGACGACGCAGAGCACCAGAGTGGGGAGGAGGGGTGGGGTCCGGCGGGGGTTGACCCGGGGAAGAAGGAAAAAGGGGCGTTACAACAATCATTTAAGCACCTACAAAACAGATGTTTGTATTGGAGGAAACGACTTTTATATATGTACTTGACGACGTAGCTATATTCTCTTTATTTAAGTACTTGTAAATAAGCATCTCGTATTGTACATCCCTAATACGTGGCTAGCACCTGCTACTATTTCTTCCTCAGCGTTCACATTTGGCCTATTAGGCAACTAGCAACAGGTAAATATATTTGTCGCGCTCTGAAGGTAGCAGAAAGACAGAACAGTAAAAAAAAGATCCGTCTTTTCATGGCGCAATATATAATACAAACTTTCCTACATCCGAACTGCCAGTAAGAAGTACGAGTGCCATCCTTGTAGCCTCCAGGCTCCCGTTAGTGCAGTCGACGACCGATTCGCTAGCTGTTCGAACCCTTCACTCTTCGAAGGGACAGATATGCCAGCGCTCGGTACGCGATGATCATCGCAATCAGGGCTCCAACTTCTGTCACGCCGTTATCGAGAGGTATACCGTTGATCAGGATGTCCGGCACAGGATCGTATTGCACCTTCAGCAGTAGCCTGTATGTGTGGTAGTTGAAGGACAGGTAGCGGAGCCAGGATATGAATGGTGGAACTCTCTGCAGATCAAAATAGAAAGGAGGGCGATGCATATCATAGAGTGTCAGTCAGTATAATCCAAGCCATTTATTTGTTCTTGCAAGATTATATGTCGACATATTTGCGCAAGATGTATTTTAGCATCGCATTGCTTCTCACCTTTACAAAGAACCCTCCTGCTAGCATGAATGTCATGACTGTAACTGAAGCTAGAGTTGTTGCCTTCTTGATATCCAAGAGGGTAGCTCCAATTGCCAATCCTAGTCCCTGCGTATAACTTTGTTTCTTGAGTCATAGACTTCTAATCACCGTTAATGTTCTTTTGTAGTATGTTGCAATACTAAAATGTAGATTGATGATAGAGTACACAAAATATTCCCTTACTAATAAGTAATACAGGTGATGGCTAGATAACGTCATGCTTGGCATTTGCCAAAATTCCTCAGGACTCAATTCCCTTCTACCTATCTATTTAATTAGCATGAGTTTGAGGTTCATCCTGCATTCTTCGTTCAAAACCAAGTCTCATGTAACTAGTACATTCATGACTAGTACAAGTTTAACCAACAGAACAAACCTTTTAGAAAACTAAAGATGTAACCATTCCATTGCACCAATGGGTATTGTAACACTCAACTAGCTCTGGCTTACATACCTGGGCAGCAATGATGCTGAGAAAGACGGTCAACATGCTAAGAAAGAAATGTGTGACACTTGCTTTGAGGCCTGCCATGAAGTAGACGATCACCATAAATATGACTGGGAGGAAAAGGTCTAGTGGCAGATCACTTGTCGTTCTGGCCAAGAAGTATGCACTGAGCTTGTACATGTCGACTGCACGCTCCTTGTTCAACATTGCCCTCTCTTGAGGGAATGTGAAGATAGCAGTAAACACAGGAAAGAAACCCCAAAACACAGCTATGAAAAACAGTAAGCCTGCCTGCATACACGAGATGACATTGTCTTATGATGCTACATATCATTAATTAGCTGTATGGGCATTGACTTAACCAATTTAGTTATTAATCAAATGGATCAAACAGTTAGTTGTGCGTATATACTACCTGATCTTGTAGACCTTTTGGTGTGGTGGGATCAGAGTGCCACCAGAGTAAACCTAAGATAATCGATGTAGCTATGACCTGGGTTATTCTCATCCAGCTCAAATAATCATGTCGTCTTTCTTTGATCCCTCTACAGAAGAGGATGAAATATTGCTGCCACCAGCTTGTGCCCCACTCTCGCTTCGAAGACGATATAGTTGCCTTCATATCATCACTGATTGGAAGTGGTGCTAAAAGCTTCTTCTTCTCCTTATATGCCACTCGATTCTCATAGGCGTCTACAAGATACTGCAAGAAATCCACATACAAATTATTCATAAAATCTAAAACCAATTATCAACACATAACACCAGCACATTGCTTTCATGTCTTCACCTCATGAACATCTTGTGCTGATGGCTTGTTGTCATTCTTGGAACTAGTATTCTGCAGATTTTGATTTTCCATGTGCACCTTGTCATCTAATTCAGAAGGAATGGAAACATCATTAGTGTTGCCATTGGCGAGATCCAGTAGAAACTCTGCTGGGTTCATTGCGATAAGCGGGCTGCATCCAATGGACTGAAAGTAGGGCATGACTTCAGATGCCTTCCCAAAGTAGAGCAAACTTCCTTTGCCCAGGAGGATAAGCTTGTCAAACTTATGAAATAGTCTGCTAGATGGTTGATGGATTGTGGTGATTACCGTCTTCCCAGCCTGCAGCAGGTCAACAAAACTAAAGTTGAACTGAAATGAAGTCCAGCTAGTGTATAATTACTTTCATATTACCTCAGCTATGTCATGTAGAAGTTGAACTATCCTAAGAGCTGTAGTTGAATCCAACCCAGACGTTGGTTCATCGAGAAAAAGCAAAGATGGGTTTATTATAATCTCATTTCCAATGCAAACTCTTTTCCTCTCGCCCCCTGAAACCCCACGCACAAAAGAGCCTCCAATCATCGTGTCCTGGCACCTTCAAACACACTCAAAATGATTAATTAAGCTATCTTGTAAGAATAAGCGCCATGCAACTATGCAAGAAATGGAAGAGTATGTAATGTATACCTTTCAAGGCCAAGTTCATATATGATGTCCATTGCCCGTTCTTCCTTTTGTTGCCTTGTCATCGTTGTTGGGAGACGAAGTAGTGCTGCATAACTCAATGTCTCCTTTACAGTAAGATGAGTAAAGAGAACATCATCTTGAGTCACAAATCCTATCCTGCAAGCCAAGTATAAATCCGATTATATGTCAAAATTGCAATGGCATCACGAGGCAGATTTTTTTTATTTAGTCCTTTTTTAAATAATATTTTAAAGTTAGTACATCGCTAACTTTATTTTTAATTCTAACCCCTTTGGTCACGTCATAACTCACGACGTGGCCAAACCATTCTGTCATGTCACTTACCTCAGCGTGGCTAAACCTGTCACGCAAGCCGTCGTGCACACAACATGCCTACGTGGAGGGCTTGCGTGGCTCAGTCCTTGTACTTATCACGCCAGTACTAATAGTGTGATAAGCCTGTCTTGTTACGCCAACGCGCGTGGCGTGACAGAGATCACTTAGATGCCGCTGGCCCACTTAGTTCTTCATTTTCCCCCAATCTTCCCCTCTTCCTCACGCGCCTCCTCTCTCCTCCCCGCCCCCAACCTCCCCAAATTCGGTGATTTGGAGCCGATTCGAAGTGTCCATAAACCCGTGGAGATCATCCCTGAATGTAATCTCACCCATTCCCTCTATTTATTTTGGATAAATTTGGTTAGATTGGTGGATTTAGGGTTTTAGCCGAATTGCATGTTTGAGTAGAATTGGTTTGAATCGTTGCACTTCGGAGTGAATTAGATAGCATTAGTATGCAATGGTACTTGAATGTGTGCATATTTTGTTGTGTTCATGCGATTTTTAGTGATTTGTGGATAAAATTAGATGTTGTGGGTAGGGTTTGTTTGGGTAATCGAAATAGGATATGTTATTATAGTTTCATGTAGTTGTAATGGAAATGTGGCTATTAAATCATAGTTTTGTTATTTTTGTGAGAAAATACTTTTTTTGGTTGCCACGTCCCAGGTAGTAGCGTGGTCAAAAGAGTCAGATTGGAAAATATAGTTAGCGAGGAGTTAGTAATAAAATTTGGCTTCAACAAAGGCCTATTTAGTTCAAATATTCAATTCCCAGCTTGTCGGATCTTTTGGCATAGTAGTCGATGAATTTTGTGTTCATTTTATATCAATCAGTATTAGTTATATATGGAATGGTTAGTACTATTTTGAAGTGCAGTTGTTCGTTAGTAGTATGTGTGTGTGGTAGTTGGTACCTATGGCATGCAGTACTGACTTTGCAATATTTTGTTTGGATTGTTGGATGCAGATGGATAAAGTTGTACGTGTTTTTACTGATTGGCCGATTAGCCAAACAGGTAGTGGTGTCGAGTTTGTTGGCATGGAAGTAATTGTACTTATGTTTCAAGAAACACCAGCCTTTCGAACTCTTGTGACGAGGATTAAGTCGACTATTGAATGGGATGAGCCCGGGGTCGTTGTTGGAATGGCAGGGCAGTATGATGTTGGGCTGGATTCAATGGTGCACACCTTGTTGATACCAATCTCGTGTGACGATGATTGGAACACGTATAAGGAGATTGTGCTCGCATCTCTGGTGCGCACGTTAGAGGTTGTGGTGGAGAGGACAATCACCGACGAGGATATGGGAAAGAATGTAGGTGTGGTGAACAACACCATGGAGCAAGTTGAATCCACTGTGAAACTTTCGTAATGCCCCCTAATGGAGGAGCAACCATCCCAAGAGGGTATTGGTGTCGATCTTAACAACGATGCCCCTCCCCCATTGGTGGATTTGTCCTATATGCCTGTTTCTGTGTCACACCATCTTAGTGATCCCGTGACTGATTTCAATGGGGCTGTACTGAACAACGAGCTTGACGAGAAGGTGTTCCAAGATGAAACAGTTCATGACGTTGAGTCCGACGAAGGTTGGAGCTCGACCGAAAACGAGCATCCACTCCGCTTTTCTCCTAAGAGGAAGGTCGGGTTCTTCAAAGTGTAATGAGTGAGATCATGTCGGTACATGCATTCGAGGATGTCAGAATGGTTGGTAATGCTATCTGTGCAAATGGATTGAAAAGCAGGGATAGCATTGCGGACCCAGATAATGGTGTCATACATGTTGTTTTCAAGTATGGAGGATGTGAAGGTTTGGCTACAAGAATACTCTGTGAGGCACCATCGTCTATTTATAGTACAACACTCTGATATGAACAAGAGGTGTAATGTGAGGTGAGAAAGGGGTACAGATGGAAGGTATGAGGGTGAAAAACTAGGGACAAGCAATAGAAAATAACAAATGTGAAGCAGCCTCACTCTTGTGGGGTTGCACGAGTGTCTGAGGAGCACCTTCAGGCGACCGCTAATTTATTGCTAGGCGCATAACTGGGGTTGTGGCTGTCAACCCTGATGTGACCGTCGCCACCCTTATTGAGGCTATATTTGGGTTCATTAAGTATCTCATGAAGTACGGGAAAGCATGGAGGGCAAAGTAGAGAGCGATATAGTTACTGTGGAGTGATTGGAAGGAGGCTTATGGGATGCTTTCTCAGATCCTAAGCGTCATGCAGGCCAAGAACCCGGGTATGGAGTTTTATCCTTGGCATGGGAATCGAACGGAACCTAATGAAGGAGTGTTGAAACATGTTCTCGGGTGGGTGTATTAGTCTTTTGGGCAATGCAAAGAGGCCTTCAAGCATTGTAGGTCTGTCTTATCAGTTGACGCCACATTCCTAACCGAGAAGTACTATGGTGCCTTGATGGCCACTGTGGGTATTGATGCAGAGAACCAGCTGATTCTACTAGCATTCGCACTTATTGAGGGTGAGAACAATGCCAACTGACAATATTTCATGGATATAGTTTGTCTTCACCTTATTGGGCCTAGACAGAAGGTTTACATTGTCTCGGATAGGCACCGTGGCATTACGAATGCTCTGAAGAGCAAACTTGATGGACACCCGGATGTGCCGCATAGGTGGTGCATGTATCACTTAGCGGTAATTTTTTTAGGCAATGGAATAGGGAAGATCTCACAAAAAAAAATTCAAGCTGTTGTGAGGATGTTTGGAGAAGATTGACTTCAAGGGTAAGCTGAAGGAGTTGAGGGGACTAACAACCAAAAAGGAAATAAGTAGTTGGATGAGGTCTTGCAGCACAAGAGGAAATGTGTACAGACATATGATGAAGGTGGATGTAGGTATGGTATGATGACCACGAACATCTCGGGGGTGTTCAACAACGTTCTGAAGGGCATCCATGCTATGCCAGTATCGGCCATCGTGGTTTTGCAGAGAAGAAGGCAGTGAAACACAGTAGTGAAGAATTGCTCTTGCCTCTATCACTTTCTTCCTGCAAGTAAGACATAGGCGGTCACGCCCACACCTTTCCCCGGAAGCTCAACAAGCTAATATGGTTTTGTAGAGAAGAAGGCTCAAAGCTTCACACGTACATACCAGTAATATATATACAGGCCAGCCCACATGACATGAACATACACGTGAGTAGCTAACAAATTTGTAGGTAATCAAATGCACCATGGAGCGTCAAATGCAGGTTTGCCACACTAATGGGTGCGACGTTGCAAGACTTGGCCCCTCGCCACGTGGCGACATGGTTTGGTCACGCCATTAAAGATGGCGTGGCAAAGGCTCCTACCACACCATGAGTCCTGGCATAACGAGACTAGCCCACGCAAGCCCTCCACGCTGGCACACCATGCGCACGACGACTTGCGTGCCAGGTTTGGCCACATCGAGATAAGTGGCATGACAGAATGGTTTTGACCACGCCACAAGTTATGGCGTGACCAAAGGGATCAGAATTGAAAATAAAGTTAGCGATGGGTTAACTTTAAAATATTATTAAAAATGATTAAATAAAAAAAATCCATGAGGCATCGCAACTCGATAGACATTCAAGGGCACTTCTTGGCCTTATTTATCCTCCGACAAAGAATACCTGACGTTGAGTTTGTGCGTGATACAAATTGAGTTTGAGTGTGATATAAATTTCGTTTTCTACTCTAACTCATAGTTCTACTTCTACATGGAGTCTTTCATATACCACGATAAATATATCCATATAGTCCATATGGAAGAGTAAGAGCTTCATTGTAAACATATCATCATATAGTGATATTGCCTTCGTGCGACCGTGGTTTTTTCCGAAATAGTTTTTCACATAAAATTCGTGTATTATTTACAACTAAAGATAGAATCGTGGGTTAGGTGGACTCAGATTTTGCTCAAGATTTGGATAAGAGAAGATCTCTTACTGGTTATGTGTTCACTGTTGAAGGATGTGTGCTTAGTTGGAAAGCAAGACCGCAAGCCATTGTCGCATTGTCCACTACAAAAATCGAGTATATGGCTATTTTTTAAGCTTGCAAAGAAGTTGTTTGGCTAATAGGTTTGTTTATTGAGCTTTATAGAAGTACGTCTTACACAACACTATTATGTGACTGTCAAAGCGTTATTTTTCTTATAAAGGATTAGATGTTTCATGGTAAAACGAAGTACATTGACATTAAATATCATTACATTGGAGATGTCATAACACAAGGTGATATGAAAGTCAACAAGATAAGTACTCATGCTAATCCAGCTGATATGATGACAAAACGAGTTCCTACTATTAAGTTGAGCTTTGCTCAGACTTAATTGGTATCATTCAGTAGTCTTGTGGACGTTCGACGCATAAGGTGCTCATACTAATTTGTTTCAAGGAGATCACGTTTTGTTTTGGCTACAAGAAGAATTCGTCTCAAGGTGGAGAATGTTGAGTTTGAGTGTGATACAAATTGAGTTTGAGTGTGATGCGAATTTTATTTTCTACTTCAACTCGTAGTTCTACTCTTACACAGAATTTTTCATGTACCGCTATAAATATATCCATATAGTTCATAGGGAAGAATAAGAATTTTATTATAAATATTTCCTCATACAGTGATATCACCTTCGTATACTCGTGATCTTTCCCTAAAGGTTTTTTCACGTAAAATTTATATCTCCCGTTCCTTCGTGCATTGTTTACAACACCTGACCACAAGACAAGGCTTCACCAATGACTACACAAGGACTATGCAGAAGCATAGCTGGAGACAGAAGCAGTCATGGTGACAAAGACAAACGTGAAGTACAGCATTTGAAGGAATGGCGGGAAATAGATCCCGATGTTTAGGAAGAAATGGACATCTGAACATGGATACTTGTAAGTTCGATGGATGGTGGGCCTCAGTTACTGCGCATTTACATTGATGGGAGCTTCGCTATTCGTCGGATCATTTTTTAGGGCAATGGAAGTACAATTTTGGCCTCTGCACCAAATAGAGACGCACACAGTTATTACACCACCATCAGCTAAAAACTTAAAACAAAAAAGGCCAAAAGCCAACAATGACAAACAAATTGCCATGCAAAGGCTAGCCTAAAAAAAGACCATATAGTCCCACCTCCGGGACCAACCAGGAGATCGTCCACACGCGAACAGCAGCTGTGCAACAAAGAGATGATGATGGATCAGTCTCCGTAGCGACGCTTCCAAGAAGGGATACGACTCACGTCGTCGTCACCGGATCCAACGAGCGAAGGTCAGATTAGGAATTTTCACTCCGAAGCTCAGGTACTGGTTCTCCAAAGCAACACGTTCAAGAAAGTAATGCCGCTCAGGTCGTCGTCATTGCCGGATACAACCAACGAAGGCCAGATCAAGAGTTTTCACCCCGGATGGAAGGTACCAACACTCTAAGACCACGTCACAGCACGACCTCGTCACTGGATCTAACCAATGAAGGTCAGATTGCCATGATGACGTCAGCAATATCCCCAACAACCAACCGCCACCAGCACCAAAGGAAGACGACGTCCACCGCAGCCCACGCGTTGGCCGGTTAAAAGCCGTCCACTAGGGAGGAGTCGAGTGCCGCACAAGCCACCGCCACCGAGCCGTCATGATCTTTACCAACTACGCCAAATCTGGACCTGCACCATGCCACCTCCATCGTCATGCCATCGACGAAGCCGCGCTGCTGAAAGAAGCTGGCGGAGAAGGACCCCGGATTGCCATGCCCGAAGACGAGCCGACAGAGAAGGGCCCCAAATCCAACCCCGACGAAAGTCTACACCGTTGAAAATCGACAGACAGACGTCGGACGTCGGGAGCGCGATGCAGATCAGACACCATCACCGAGGAGAAGAAGCCCCGCCGTCGCCGCTGGTTGGCCGGTGGCTGCCGACGACGACGGCGAGGAGGAAGGGAGGAGGAGAGGGGAGCTTATTTGGTGGTGGCTAGGGTTTTTAGGAGGATGTTCGACGGCGGCTGCCCCTCTTAGAAAAGTGGATGATTCGTCGGATCATGAAACGTGAAAACATGTGCACCACCCATGGTGTTAAGTTGCAAGTTACTACATCTGGTTCAGGAAATTTGTCGAACAGGTGGTTTGGCACGCGGCAAGCTGCAAAGATTAGCATGTAGTAGCTAGTTTTTACTTACTCCTAGGATTAGCGAAGCACCAAGCCTAAACCACCGTTTAAGCCATGAAGAGGAGCCAGCCAAGAGGAAGAGATCCTCTCGAGTCTGGACCGCTCAGCGAGATAACCGTGAGCCGTGCCTAGCTAAGCCACCTTTGTTAGCTAGAAAGGCACGGCTGTGCATGGAATACACCTGTAGCTGCAAGCAACACCTCGTCGCATGATCCGCATGCGTCTCCCCGAGCAGTGACCGATCGAACGACCGACTTAACTTATCGACAGCTACAGCTGGTTAAGCCACACAATTAATTAAGCGCTGGCTAATTATTTAACAATTCTGCCCCAGATAAATTAATTAATTAGAGAGCCAACTAGCCAATCAAGTGTATAATGGAGAGTACATGCTGATTATTAATCGATTAATTGAAGCAGTGCATGCATCCACGCTAGCTAGCTTATATTACCTGCGCTTGAGGGACTTGCTGTACGGCTCGTCGTTGTAGGAGATGCAGCCCTCGACGGCGTCGGCGCTGGCGGCCCTCCCGCCGAGGATGCTGAGCAGCGTCGTCTTGCCGCTGCCGGACGGGCCCATCAGCGCCAGCACCTCGCCGGGGGACGCCGACCCGGATATCCCGCTCAGTATCTCCCTCGGCGACCCCTTCACTGCCACCCTGCACTTCACCTCTGCGAACTGCATGCATGGATGTATACTCTCAGCCTTGCTAGTAGTACTACTTACTTATGCAGGGATGTGCAGCATGCATGGGGTTTCGCTTTGTTTTACCTTGAGATATATGGGCAAGGTCGGCTCGGTCATGAGCTTCTTGCGCCGCGTGCCGGCCTCGATGTCCATCGCTGCGTATATACATGGACTAGTTAGTTCAGTACACGAAGATGCAGTCATGTATAATTAAGCTTGGAATGCATGGGCGCATGGCTATGTATGTAAGATGTGCGTGCGTGCGTATACCGTTCTCTTCGTCGCTGAAGGGCGTGGGGTCGGCGGAGCAGATGTCCTGGGGAGGCGGGGTGAAGCCGGTGAAGGTGAAGGAGAAGCCGAGGCTGGCGCTGGAGGCACGGCTGAGCGCCGCGCCGCTGCTGACGAGGTCCTCCATGTCCAGCTTCAGCTGCGCGCTCCGCGACTTGCGGATGTGGCTGTGCCCGTGGCTGTTCCCGCCTGAGCCGGCGCCGCCCGACGCCGAGAGCTTCCCGAAGCTGGACTTGCGCGACAGGCTCATCAGGTCGGTCGTGCTCAGCACCGTCTCCGCCGACGCCGTCCTGCTCAGCGACTGCGACGGCACCAGGCTGTCCGACTTGGTCCGCCCTATCCCCCCGCCCGTGTCCATCATCGGCCGCTCCATTATCGACTCCATGAGCTAGCTAACAAACACGTACAGGTGTACATACACAACTACAACTGTAGCTTTACACGAGCCGAACTGATATATACATATGCAGCGCGAGCGACCACCAGCTAGCTAAGGGAACGCGCGCGCGCGCGCGCGAGGTGAGGTGAATTCTGGTGATCGAGGCGAGCCGCGGGTGGGCGGGGGCGAGAGCGACGTGCGCGAGCGGGCGGAGGCAACGGAGGGGCAGGGGCGCGCCAGCGAAGCGCGATGTGCGACGCGCGCGCGGCCGGGGCCAACCGCGCATTAATGACGCGGGAAAGTGGAGGTGTGGCTGCGCGCGCCCCGGCTGCCACCTTCCACACATGCCCGCCTCACGACGACGTATCATCCAGGGCACCGCGGCTGGCTCAAGCTGGAGCTATAGCGCGCGCGAACGAGCGAGCGGCAGGCGCGGATGGGGATCGATCACTCGCTCTCCTTCCCCGCTGTGCCGAACTGGCGATCCATCTGGCTGCTTCCTAGCTTCGATTCGATCCGATCCCTCCTGCATTTACGCGTGCGCGCAACGATTTCTCGCAGCTTTTGCCCGGCCGAAACGCCCAGATGGATCGGTTTCGTAGGAAATCACCAAGATCTATGTCTCCACGTCTAAAATGAACGTTTAGACCGAGAGCTACGGTACAAAAGTACTGTATTTTCGCTGCAGTAAATATACAAGTTTCTAAGGTATTTGATGTTACATTATTGTAGAGTACTGTTCGCACTAGTGTTCACACAGCATTCTCTGCCGTAACAGCTGGGGATCCGGATACATACAAAAAAAAAGTTTGGCGCAGGCGAGTCACGCTTGTGATGGACATGCCTCTCTTTCTGCTTTCCATATTCACACAGCTCAATTATTAATGTGAAGCAACGAGGTAGGGAGTGGGGATTGATCGAAACTGAATACTCGCATTCACAGTGTATTCTTGACGAGGCTGGAGGAATGAAGCACTGTTGCAGGGGTCCCTCACAGTGGCAAGTTGTTGGCAAGATCAGGGGTTGGACTACGGTGCACATCCGACCGGTCCTTTCCCTGAATTCAGGGGTCCCCTTAACTAAAGACTTTGAAGCACCGAGCAATTGGAAAATGGCATTGGCATGCCGCTGGATCTTGATACTGTGCTCCCCATTTATGGCGAAATGTGACCAGACATACACGTTAGGGAACATCCGGACCGGGGTAGACGAAAATTCCTTGTCAGCAGTAAGCCAGTACTAAGCTAGTTATTAGTTATTGCTACAACTTGCAAGATTTTTTTGTCTGAAGACTTAGTCCCAGTGCTTCTAATGTTGGCTTCAACTGCACAATGTCAGAGAAGGTAGGGAAGAAAGGACATGGACTTATCCACCTAAAAGTGCAAGTAATTGTATAGTTTTTTAAAAATTGAAAATTTCATGGAGGTAGTACTTGCGGTACATGAAAGTTCTCGTGATGGAATTCTACAGTACTTGCTACTTCAAAAAAGGCAACCACACTTGTGAGATAAAGAAAACAACACTAAGTGCAATGAATAATGATATTTGTTCAAGTGGTACTTGTGTGTTTTTCCTCTCCCTCCCATGTATGGACATATTTGACTCTGAAATTTTGCATGTGCGCATTAGACACATAGTAGAGTAATGCGGATGGAATCTTAAGATGAGATTAAATAATATATGTTGCTCAATCTTTCACAGTGGAACAACAAAATTACTGCCGTAACACTCATGCAGTATGTAGTAACACTGCCGCGATAGTATAGTAACACTACGTCTTTCGTACAGTAACATAAACACACCAAGATAATTAGCCAGAGTTATGTATGAGAAACAAATGTATATGCAGAAACACTCCTTTGGTACTGTAGCAATACTACAGTTTTCATACAGTAACACAATCACACCAAGATAACTAGCCGGAGTTACGATATGAGAAACAAATACAACCCACGGCTTTGAAGATCTTTCGCCCCGTGAACACCACAGCTCATGGTCCAAAAGGGTTGAACCAAAAGGATTCGTCTACGCAAAGCCAAGTGCAATCTTGACCCCTTACAAACCCTAGATAAAATTCCTCAACCCACGCACACAACACGTGAACGAGAGATATAAGATCAATTGATCCAACAGATGAAAATCAATACCACAGTTGAATCACACGCACCCGAATAAGAATCCTCTCGATGAATTCCTCGATAAATAGTTCACTGTGAACTATTTGAAAGCAATGGTTTGCATTTTTCCACTCCAAACTTTGATCCTTGCTGGAATGAATTCGTCCGGGCACAGATATCGGTGTGGCACGCTTAGATAACTTCACAACGAAGAATCATTCTTCATTTATTCGCAAATTTATTTATTGTATGTGCCGCATTCTTACAGTAAGTATATTTACACTAAATACATGGATATCTAAATTAGGCAGTACAAAGTAAAGCTGCTAAAATGTTGAACTCTTGCGTCTACTTCCCTTCGAAAGTCAAGCGAGCTCAATTTTATCCGAGCTATTCGTGGATTTGAAAATTAAGTTGGCTAATATTTAACTCTTAGACCTTGTTTGATTGGGCCATAATCCCGGTCCATCCATATGGATAAATCGAGATTTTAGTTTAAATTCTTGATTCATCCACCTGGATCCTGGTGGGAAATAAGCCTCCCAAACAAAGCCTTAATATACGAAGGTTGGTTTGAACCAAATAATTTTTTTAGGGTGCTTCGGTTTTTTTTCCTGAAAACTTGAAAACCACTTCTATTTGAGCATCAATTAAATAAAAACGAAAATTTCCACATCTATAGACTATTATTACATCATCCTTTAAAAATTCAAGTTTAAACTCAAAATTATTAAGGAGAAAAGGAATTTTCTTAATAGTAACTTTGTCATTTGTTTTTAACTTATATTATTTTTTTGTTTCTCCCAATATAACCTGAATTTGAATTTTATGTTTTATATGGATGTTTGGTAAATTAAGAACTGCCTTCATTTTCTTATTAAAATTTTCTTTTTTATTTGGTGCTTAAACTAAAATAGGTATATGTGTGTGTGTGCGCACGCGTATATACACACACGCCCCCCCTATTTCATACTATTTGGAGTATATACTCGCACTTCTAATATACTATCTAAACGAACATATTATACTTTTTATCACTTTCAGTATACTTAAATACCAATTATAAGATAGCCCAATACGATTTGATTGAAAAAATTTCATTGCAGCCTTATATATATATATATATATATATATATATATATATATATCATTCAAGATTTATGCTGAGTGTATTACAAATCAAAAATTGCTGAATATAAATTAATATTTTAAATGTTATAAAATAAAATAATTAATAATATTCAAATAATATTAAAAACAAATATTAAATAATATAAAAATATATTTGCTGAGAGATTTGATCTCTTAGCTCAGAATATATTCACAAATATATAAAATACCAAGACTGATCTTGATATAAGAAGACTGATATGCGTTCTATATATTCAAAATTTATGTATTGAATATGCTTTTAATATTTATGAGTATGATATAGTGGTTGAACCACCAAGTATACTATAATTTGTAATTAATATTCAGTAGTAATCTGATTGGTGAATAGTATTTGTGAATAATGTGAATAGTATTATGAATAGTATTTGTGAATAGTATTCATGAATAGTATTTTTAATTTAACTTTATCTCAGGATCTTGCAGGTTGGCGAAACCAATATGACGGCCGATTTGTGCAGAAGTTGTAGAGTCTTACTCGGTACTCACCATATTTCTTGCTAATTTGCTTCAGAAGTAACTAAGCTTTTTCTTTAAGCGTTCTTAGTTATAGTCACATGAGATAATTCTGCTTTATTAATCTTGAAAATAAATATATAGTAAAATTACCCTTTAAAGATGTTTTGGGAATAAGAATCCCAGTAAAAATAAAACTAAAGCAAAAATTATTTTCAAAATATTAGCTTTAGTAGATACAGGATGTACAAAAAATATTATCCATAGCAAATATCTCATAAAATGTCATGAAATAGTTCAAACAATAGATGATAATAAAGCAGAAATATCCACAGATATGTCAGGAATAAAAAAGGTCCATAATAATTTGGCTTATAATATTGAAATATATATAAATGATACAAAATATAGAATAGATGAAATTAAAATAAGAGACTTATCAATGATAAATGAGGATATGATAATAGGTCTTAGATTTTTACAACAATCACTACAAACTACAATTATACATGAACAAGGAATCACGTTCATTCCATATCAAGAAAATATTTCAGAAGAGCGAAAGCGTGGTGAGACCCCTTCATCACAAATCCAGCAAAGCTTAGAAATTTCTAATTGTAATCTTCAAAACAACATATTCCCTGAAATAAAAATAAAAAATGAATTATGTGCAAATATTGAACAAATAGCTATGAAGCGTCACGATATTAAATTGTCTAACATGTTATTTCATTTTGCAGGAATGAAGAAGACAACAAATTATAATGGGATAGAATCTTTCAGCTTTGGAGATAATAAGCTCAAAATATTCCCACCAAATTCATATAAATTTAAGCCAAAAGACCATATAATCATTGATGAAATACAAGAATGTATATTGGATAATTTTTGGTACCAATATAATAATAAACGTGAAGATAAAGGCTATATGTTATCAATATTAAACAGCCTTTCTGAATATTTTCATATAAAAAATGAGACAATATCAATATCAGAGAATTGGGAGACTATAGAACAGAAGACTTTATATGTGGTATTTGAAGGAAGAATACCAGGAATATATATATATCATTTGAAGAAATAGTGGCTCAAAAAATAGATTCAAAATTAACATGAGGAATATCTTGGAAGAAATACACAAATATTGATGAAGCTTTGGCTCAAGCTAGAAAAATATTGGGAGTAAATTATTATATGGAGCCAGCCGCCAAGAATTATATCCAAAAATATAGAAAAATAAAAAATAAGGAAACCGTTGGGTCTTCACCCTTGGTAAATACAGAGACATCGAAAAAGAATACATATAAAGAATGTCTAGTCAAAGGGACAAATCCCCTAGACGAATCATATATAGACTTGAAGATTGATGAAAAATTCGAGAATATATCTCCACAATGGAAGAAAAATATAAAGGATGAAATATTAATAGATATAAGAAATGAAATGAATTTTAAGTTTGAAGAAATTAAAAAGGCAATTGATGAAAAATTTGATATATCAACATCAGATATAGAAATTATAGATATTGTTGGACATGGGCAATCCCAAAATTAAAGAATATTGAAGGTAACCCTATGAAGGTACGTCAATATTGATGGGGTAATATCATTTATCTGGATAAAAAGATTTATATATGTGAATAGAAAATTTCCAATTCATACATATACCAGAAGAATATTTATATCAGCAATTAGACACAAAAAAATTCTCCAGATCATACTGCAGCAAATAAAGACAATCCATGTGCTCACCAGAAGATTCATGAAGGCTAGCTCTTGAGGTTACAAAGAATCAACCAGAAGATCAGAAAAAGAGCACCTACAGATGTTGTACCAATAGAAGAAAGAAGAATATGACACATACTTGTCTTTACCAAGCCAAAAAGTTATGCAACGTGGCACAGAGCACGGACAAAAACAAAACCACTATGGCATCATGTAACAATAAATGATGGGTTCTACCTACCTAAGAATCTATCATGAAGTGTCGGTAGAATTATGTTTTGTCTTGTAATAGTTAACTATGTTGTCCTCTAATAGTTAATTATGTTGTATATTTAAGCAACCTTGCTTTAAGGCTTTAGTAGCCTAGGTTTTAGCCTCATAGGTGGGAGGCTCATGAAGACTCGAGAGAAAACTCTTCCTGGAGGACGTCTTTCTAGCTCCTCTCGTTGCTATAAAAGAAGAACATCAAAAAAAAAAAAAAAAAGAAGAAGAGGGAGGAAGACAGAAAGGGAAGAACATCAAGTGAAGAGTTAGCATTAGCTATCCACCAGAGTGCTCTCTTCTTAAGTGTTCTAGTAATATTCCACTGTAAAATATAATTATCCAGAGTTTGTAATATTCTCCGCTGAAGGTAACCTCTATCTTGTGTTAATTGTCGGGTTTCCCGAAAGGGAAAACCATATGTAAGCTATTTTGTGGAAATGAAGTAGTTTTGAATATTCTTGAGTTTTCTTAGTTTATTCATATGAGGCAAGGTTTTATGCTAAGTACTCTATAGGAGACCCCTCAGGCGGTAGTTCTGTAAATTCCCCCTAAAAATGGGCAGAGTTCCCTGTGAGAGTGGTGTGAACATTAGTCCGTAGAGAAGTGTTCCCTTCGGGTGGAACTGCCTGGAGTGACGATAAAAAAATTACCTCATGTGACTATAACTAAGAACGCTTAAAAAAAAGCTTAGCTACTTCTGAAGCAAATTAGCAAGAAATATGGTGAGTACCGAGTAGGACTCTACAACTTCTGCACAAACCGGTCATCATATTAGTTTCGCCAACCTGCAAGATCCTGAGATAAATTTAAATAAAAAATACTATTCATGAATACTATTCATAGATACTATTCATGGATACTATTCATAATACTATTCATATTATTCACAAATACTATTCACTAATCAGATTACTACTGAATATTAATTACAAATTATAGTATACTTGGTGGTTCAACCACTATATCATACTCATAAATATCAAAAGCATATTCAATACATAAATTTTGAATATATAGAACGCATATCAGTCTTCTTATATCAAGATCAGTCTTGGTATTTTATATATTTGTGAATATATTATGAGCTAAGAGATCAAATCTCTCAGCAAATATATTTTTATATTATTTAATATTTGTTTTTAATATTATTAATTATTAATTATTTTATAACATTTAAAATATTAATTTATATTCATAATTTTTGATTTGTAATACACTCAAGATAAACCTTGAATATATATATATATATATATATATATATATATATATATATATATATATATATATATATATATATATATATATATATATATATATATATATATATATTATATATGCTCTTGAGTATGTACTCCTACTTTCAATATACCACTTAAACGAATATATTATACTTCTTTATCACTTTCAGTATACTTGAATACCAATTATAAGATACTCCAATGTGACTTGATCAGAAAATTTTCATTGGAGTTTTTTTATTTTTGCTATATACCCTTTTTCATACATCAAAGAAGTGTATACACGGATTTTGGTATAAAAAGTGGATTTTCATGAAAATTTTCATGGAACTCACTTTGGGGTATCTTATAATCATTATTGGAGTATACTCAAATTGATAAAGAGGTATCATTATATAATTTAAGTTGTATATGAGAGGTGGGAGTATGTACTCCCAGGAGTACCATACCATTTTCATATATATATATATATATATATATATATATATATATATATATATATATATATATATATATATATATATATATATATATATATATATATAATAGTGGGCTTTAATGAAATTTTTCATAGAACTCACTTTGGTCGGGATATCTTATAATCATTATTGGAGTATGCTTAAATTGATGAGAATGTATCATCATATGATTTAAGTGGTATATGAGAAGTAGAAGTATATACTTATAGGAGTACCATATCATTTTCCTCTCTATATATAATACTAACTACTCCTGGTGTAATTACTCCTGCTCTCATTGCCATCTGATTGCGTTCAGATACGTGCATTCTTTAACGGGCCATGGACGCAAAAAAGTTGGATTTCTCTACTGCGCCCCATTCATGGTTGGTATTAGCTCCCGATTTTGTTGGCTATTTAAAAATTCAAGATTAGATCGACATGAAAACATTCATTCCCTTCCTCATTCCCAACAACATCAAAAATAGCACCGACGATTGCTATCTTTTGCGAGAAGAAGAATCGCCCGCAGAAAGAGGTATGCATGCCAGTCTACTAGTTTTAATTGTTATTTTCTCTGTTCTGGATCATTAAATATAAATCTTAGGCTGTGTTCAGGTGAATATCACTAGTTTTGGAGCCGGTGGTATCTTCTTCGAGCAGATCGATTTGGTTGCTTTCATGTCTTACCGTGCATCAGGCAGCGGCGTCGCCCGCTTGTCTGCCTGGGAGCGTCGGCCGCCGCAGCGAGATGGCGCAAGGTGTAGTTGTAGCGATGACGAATCGGCCAATGGCATGCATGCCCGACGCGGTCTAGGACCACTCGCGGCAGCGATGAGAAGAACCATGGCGAGGCGTCGAGGCGACCACTTGCAGTCATGCAGGCGGTTGATCCAACTGGGCATCAGTACGCTGGGGCTCCGGCGGGATTGCTGCTCCGTCGCGCGCATGACGACGGCTGCCAATCCGGCACGGACGTTGATGGCAACCTGCAGTGATGTGGCACCTGTCCCTGCTGTCTCTGACGTCCAAGTATTAAGCTGCACGGGCCCGACGGCGCCGCCGGTGCTACCGATGGGTAATTGGCTGTGCTAACGTGATGGAGTATGTTACATTTATATTCAGGATTTCAGGGTATGGATATTGGTATCATGATATACTTCGTACTCGTTGGCAGGGGCGGATCTAGAACGAAAATGATCGGGTGTCCGATGTCTTTCATTTGGGTTAAAGGGTGTCCAATACTATTCATACATAGAATATATCTATAGAAAATAATTTTGGACCACGTGTCCTGTGCATCCTGGTGACCCTTCCTAGATCCGCCCATGCTCATTGGCATGATGTACGACTTCTTAGTTTATACATGGTCTTATGATCCACTCGCACATTGACAGCATCACAAAGATCATCTCTCGCTATTACTATTATTTTCAGTACATGTATTTGCAAAAAAATTCTTCACATTGATCCAAACTAATTCTTAAGCTTCTGATGAAAGATGATCTTTTCCTATTGTACGTGGCTTCTGCTACTACTCATATCACACTTTCTGGACATTGCTCCAAAATTTCTAGACATCTTCTTTTCCAAAACTAATTCTTCGTTTCCGATTCAAGCGGACTTGACGATCCCTCACTGCATATGTAGGCATCAGCTGTAGATATGAGATGAGATGAGATTGATGACTCACGGCCTGTTCTGTGGTACATGTCGTAGCCGAGCAACCAATGCTACACACACACAGGCGGGATAATAAACTAGGTATATATGCTTGAAAAGTGGTATGGAGTATACTCCCTCGTTATTTTTTCAGAGGTAAATACTCCCTCGTTAATCAGTACTACACATACACGGTCCATATACTCGATTCTTGCTAGCTAGCGATGCTTTATGACAGAAGGCATATACCATGTGTTTATGCTAGATAGTATGAGGGTACAAAAGTACATACTCCCATGCAAGAAAAAAAGAAGTAAATAATTCGCCACCGTACAGTCCTTTTTAAACACAGATACTCCTTTCCAAACGAAATTATTCATACTCCTTATACCGTAGTAGATGTACTACTTTTAACGAATAATACATGAACCATGCACCAGCTAATTGCCTAAAACCTAGGAGATTGATTCATGTACGAATTTTAAAAACAAATTGTACACAACCACGTACGCTCAGCCGCTCGTAAACCTAGGAGATTGATTCATGTGCGAATTCATAATTTGCCATTATGAGATAGATTGATTTCAGGACTTGCCCCCGTGTGTCTATGACATGTGGATCCAGTGCCACATGTCATAGATACATAGGGAGACAAATCCTGAAATCCATCTATTAACTATGGTAAATTCTGAATTATTTCAAGATACAATGGGACTAGAAAAAAGCCTTCCTTTGTGTGTGTGTGTGCATAGATGGGCGAATCTAGAAAGGGTCACCAGGGTGCACAGGACACCTGGTCTAAAATCATTTTCTATAGATATATTCTATGTATGAATAGCATTGGACACTCCTTGGCCCAAATGAAAGACACCAGACACCCGATCATTTTCGTTCTAGATTCACCTGTGTGCACACACACTGGGAATTTCAGTTAAATACCACTACAAAATCATTTGAAATATTTTACTCTATAGAAAGGAAAATTGGAGGAAATGTTGAATTAGCATTCAACGTACCAATCAAAATAAAGGGAAAAAATGTTTAGCAAAACAACAGTGTGGGCTAGGCGCCTAGGCCAAGGACGCAGGAACGGGAGCGGCGAAGTCGGTCGAACTGTCGGAAGTCGAAACGAGAATTTTTTTTTTGAAATAATATATTTTTAAAAAATATTTACAAAACTAGGTCATCGCTCCCAAAAATTGCAAAAATAGGTTCATATCACTAGTTCATCTAGCGACAGGTTCCTATCGCGATTGAATCGCGACAGAACATCAGCATACGGGCGAGTTCTGTCGTCAGTTCAACTGTCGACAGGAATCAATGAATTTTTAAATATAGCAAATAAACTCAAAAAATTACAAATTTTTTTCTGGAGTATCCTTATAGACTATTCTTGCTTTTGTAATTTTTTCATAATTTTATACATTATGAATTTGTCTCTAAAATTTATTTAAGTATACTATTTGTAGAATTTTTAAATATAACATATTAGGTCCAAAAATTATGAATTTTTTTGCGAACTCTCCTTACATAGTGTAATTGTTTCTGTAATTTTTCAGAATTTTATATGTTTTTAAATTGTCTCTAAAATTCTGAATTTAGGTTTCCGATACAGTATACTTGATTGTATACCCTTATTTTTAGAGACAATTTCAGAGCATATAAAATTCTAAAAACATTACAGACACAATTAGACTATGTAAGGAGAGTTCACAAAAAAATTCATAATTTTTGGACCTCATATGGTATATTTAAAAATTCTACAAATAGTATATTTAAATGAATTTTAGAGACAAATTCATAATGGATAAAATTATGAAAAAATCACACAAGCCAGAACACTCTTTCAGGATACTCCACAAAAAAAAATTGTAATTTTTTGAGTTTATTTGTTATATTTAAAAATTCATAGATTCTGCCGCCATTGAATCGGCGACGTAAACCCGCCCCGCTGCATGTTCTCGTCGCTGATTCAACTAGCGATAGGAACCTGTCGCCAGATGACCTAGTTTTGTAAAAAAATTTAAAAAATATATTATTTTAAAAAAAAATCGTCGAAACGAACCCCAGATCCCCCTCCGCTCCTCCTCTTCTCTCGCTCGCAGGTCCTCACCTACCTCGTCGCGCGGGGCAAAAATCCTAGCCGCAACCGGAACTGGTGAGCCGGCCAAGGCCAGCTGCGGCGGCGATGCAGCCGCTGGAGCCCTCCTCCTCCCCTCCGGTCCTCCTCAACATCGGTCGGTCCCTTCTCCGTTCTCGGATTCGCCGCTCCGCACCTCACCCCCCCTGCCCGTTCGGGCGCGAATTAGAGGCTTATTACTGTTATGATGCAGGGGGCAAGAAGTACACGACCACTGTCGAGACGCTCACGCAACGGGAGCCAGACTCCATGCTCGCCACCATGTTCAGCGGGAGGCACACGCTCCCGCGCCACCCCACCACGGTACGATCCCTCAATGGAGCTCTGTCGTCACCATTTCTTGCAGCTGTAGTAAGTAGTAGCCTTGTAGAACTAGATTGGGGGAATCACCACACTCGGGTATGAGGGGTGCCTTTCATATATATAGCCATGTACAGGTACAGGGGTACAAAGGTAATAATCCTAATACCCGCCCGCAGTCGTAGCGGTAGGATCACGGACGCACTGATCGTTCGAAATCGATAAATAATCAGACAGGAGACCCTTGGTCATGATGTCAGCGAACTGGTGTGTCGAGGGGACATGTAGTACCCGAACCTGTCCCAATGCAACCTTCTCGCGGACGAAGTGGATGTCGATCTCGATATGCTTCGTGCGACGATGATGGACAGGGTTGGCCGTCATGTAGACAACACTAACATTGTCGCAGTAGACGACCGTCGCGACAGGGACCGAGATGTGTAGTTCCTGAAGAAGCTGTCGCAGCCAACAGTACTCGGCCACGACATGCGCCACAACACGATATTCCGCTTCAGCGCTGGAGCGGGAGACCGTGGTCTGGCGCTTGGACGACCAGGAGACCAGATTGTCGCCGAGGAAGACGTAGAAGCCGGAGGTGGAGCGGCGCGTGTCAGGACAGCCCGCCCAGTCGGCATCAGAGTAGGCGATGATCCGTTGACGGTGCCGACGCCGAGGTGAAGACCGAAAGTGAACCCTTGACGCATCGCAGATGCGCGATGATCGCGAGGTGTGGCTCGCGGGGATCATGCATGAACAAGCGCACTGGCCGAACGGCATAGGCCGATCGGGCGTGTCGTGGTGAGGTATCGAGGCGCCAACTAGACTCGCACTCGGAGGGGTCGACCACGGAGCGCCATCGGTGGTCGGCGCTTGCTTCGAGCATCCGCCGTGTCGTAGTCGGTGGCACTGCGGACATGCCAAGACGCTGGAGTAGGTCGACGCGCATCGACGCGGCGCGATAGGAACACCGCCACCGCGCGCACGCAGATCCCGAGGAAGTGGTGCAGGTCGCCGAGATCCGTCATGGCGAACTCCGAGTGAAGGCGCGCGATGATGTGTTGGAGCAGTGCCGGGGACGAGGCCGTGAGGATGATGTCGTCGACGTACAGAAGCAGGTAGGCGACGCTATCTCCATCTTTGTAAACAAAGAGAGATGCATCGGACTTGATCGCAGTGAAGCCGATGCGGCAGATGTACGAGGCGAATCGCTGGTTCCATGCCCGAGGAGCCTGCTTGAGCCCGTACAGTGACTTCTGCAGAAGACAAACATAGTCAGGGTTGTCGGGGTCGATGAAGCCCGACGGCTGTTGGCAGTAGACGGTTTCCTCCAGGTGACCGTGGAGGAATGCGTTCTTCACATCGAGCTGATGGATAGGCCAGGCACGCGAGGCTGCGATGCTGAGGACGGTGCGGATCGTCGCCGGTTTGACAACCGGGCTGAAAGTCTCGTCGTAGTCGACACCGGCCTGCTGGGAGAAGCCTCGTACGACCCAGCGAGCCTTGTGCCGGGCCAGGGAGCCGTCGGAGTGGAACTTGTGCTTGTACAGCCACTTGCCTGTGACAATATTAGCACCGGGCGGTCGAGGAACGAGGCGCCAGGTGTCGTTGTCCATGAGAGCCTTGTACTCCTCCGCCATCGCAGCGCGCCAACTGGGGACGGACAGCGCACTGCGGTAGTTCGCCGGAATCGGCGAGGCCGTCATGGCGGAGAGGTTGAGGCGGTGGACGGGACGTAGGCTGCCAGTCTGAGATCGCGTCGTAGGGCGCGAAGGTGTCGGCGCCACCGGAGCAGCCACGGGTGTCGGGGACACGGGGGGCGCCGGGGGCGGCGGCGGTCGCCGCTGGTAGACGATGGGACGCCGCCGCAGCGAGCAGCGATCGGGCGTCGGCCGTGAGCGAGGGCGATAGGGCGCCGCCGCAGCGAGCGGCGGTCGGGCGCCGACTAGTCGGCCGGTCGGTCGAGGGACCGGCGTAGATGACGGCCGGTCCGAGGTCCGGCCGCCAACTCGCCGACGAGGAGCAACCGAGGCAAAGACACGGCCGCTCAACGCCAAGAGGCGGAGCCGTCGTTGAAGATAGTCCTGCATCAAAAATCCGGTGAAGACGGCACGAGGCGCCGAGGTGCCGAGGCGAACGGAACACAGACTCATCGAAGACAACATGACGTGAGACAATAATGCGACGGCTGGACATATCCAGGCAACAGTACCCCTTGTGGGAGGAGGGGTAACCAAGGAACACGCATGGAGTCGAACGAGGGGAGAGATTGTGAGGTGTCGTGGCACTAAGGTTCGGATAACAGAGGCAGCCGAACACACGGAGGGATGAATAATCCGGGAGTTTGTGGTGCAGGAGCTGGTAGGGGATATTGTGATGTACAAAGGAGGACGGGCGCCGGTTAAGCACATATGTGGCAGCAGCCAGGGCTTCGGCCCAGTAGGGTGGAGGCATGGATGCATGAATCAGCAGGGTGCAGATGGTGTTGTTGATAGTGCGAAGTAGGCGCTCAGATTGCCGTTTTGTGGCGAGGTGTATGGACACGAAAAACGTAAGGCAATACCGCGACTAGTAAGGAAGGTAGTGATGGCATTGTTGACGAATTCGGTGCTGTTATCGGCTTGGAAGCATTTGGGCAGAATGCCGAACTGTGTATGAGCAAATGCTACAAAATCAACAATATGACGTTGCACATCAGATTTATGGCGTAAAGGGAACGACCAGCAAAAATGAGAGTAATCATCAAGTAACACAAGATAATATTTATAGCCGGAAGCGCTAAGAACTGGAGATGTCCAAACATCACAGTGAAGTAAAGCAAAAGGAGTAGTAGTGACAGACGTGGAACTACTAAAGGGGTGCCGCGTGTGCTTGCCAAGCTGACAGGCATGACACAAGGACCGCGGACTCTTATTACAAGCTATGACCGACATGTGTTGTAGTTTGGCGAGGGCGGAAGGACCGGGGTGACCAAGGCGATGATGCCATAGGGTGGACGAGGTGGCGAGGCTGCAACTGTGGGACGACGTGGACGAAGGAATGGTGTAGAGGTCCCCGCGGCTATTGCAGCGAAAAATCACGTGCCCCGTCCGTGGATCCTTAACAGAAAAACCCAAAGCGTCAAACTCAATAGAACACTTATTATCACGAGTAAACGGCGACGCAATGCATGCAAGTTGCGCACTAGGGCAGGAGCAATAAGGACGTTGCTGAGGTGAAAATCAGTGCCAGCAACTGGTAAGGTGGATGTGCCACGACAGGAAATGGGGATGGTGCTGCCATTGCCTACGGTGATGAAAGAATTGTATTGAGGTAGGCGGGAGAGCAGTATACCATCCGATGACGACATGTGAGCGGTGGCGCCGGTGTCGAGTACCCAATTGTTGGCGCCCTGAAGCACCATTTGGTTCGAGCGGGTGACGACCGATTGATCCCATCCGCCGCGCCGGCGCTGCGGTGCGGCGGCGGCGAGCCGCGTGGCGGCGAATCGGTGGCGCGAACGCGGTGTGCACCTGCGGGTGCGCGCCCAAGATGTCGGGCTGTGAAGGACGCCACGGCTGCTGCGGCGCGCCGCGCGGTCGCCATCTTCGCCGCATCGCGCCACACGGAGTGAAGCACATCGAGGGCGGCCGGTGGTGCGCCGCGGTTGCCACCGCCGCTCGTAGTTGCCGCCGCGGCCGCCTTTCTTCCGATTGCGGTTGCCCTGTCCGTGACCGCCGCCGCCGCCTTGGCGGCGGCCGACCACCGGGCTGAGTCGCCGCTACGTGGCGTGACCGCCGCCGGTGCCTCGCCGTAGCCGCGGCGTGGCATGCCGCCGCAGGCGAGGTGCCGGCGTGAAGCGCATCTCGGTGGCGACCTTGGCCGTTGATGAGGCGGAGTTCTTCGTAACCGCTTCGCGGCGGTGGCGGTTGGGCGGCGGATCGAGTCGGCGATGTTGTCGAGGTGCCGAGAAGCGAGGTTGAGGCGCGCGCGAGTTGAGGACGAGTGCGAGTCGAGGACGGCGTAGCCAACGCCACGCAACGCCGCCGGCGTGGCCTTCATCTTCTGGCATGATTCGTCAATGGAGAGTACCGCGCCATGGAGTGGAACTCGTGGTCGAGGAAGACGGCGCGGGAAGCCTTGTTCGCCTGAAAGAGGGCTTCGATGGCGAACCAAAGCTGGCGAGCAGTTTGGTCAGGCGTGAGGGCGAGGCCAAGGACGTCGTTCGCAACGGAGCCGAGTAGCCAGCTGTGGACGCAGGAGTCGGCGATCGCCCACCGAGCATCTCGTGGCGTGCCGCGGCGAGCCGTCGACGTCGAAGCGAGCCGCCGGCGTCGCGAGCGAGCCCGAACTTGCCGCACAGGGAGAGGAAGAACGAGGACCAGCGGTTGAAGTTGGGACGCTTCAACTCCAGGGTCACCGGGACGTGCGACTTGACGGCGATCGTCGCGTAGGGGGCGACGAAGATGGGCGACGCAACGTCTGATCCGGTGGAGGCCATGGTAGCACTTGATGACGAGGAGGACATCGCCATGGCTTGGAGGTGGCGCGGTGGGGCCGGCCGAGAGGGTGCGGCCGGTGGGAAAAGGCCGGGTGGTGGTTGGTTGGGGGTGGTTGGGGTTGGTTGGGGTTGTTAGGCGGCGGGTGGTGAGGCGCCGGGGGGAGGAGGCCGGCCGGGAGGGAGAGGCCGGCCGGGAGGGAAGGGCGGTGCAGGTGGTCGCGGAGATCCGGTGGGGTGGGGTGGTGCGGGGTTGCGGCGGGGAGGAGGGTGCAGGGGTGGTCGCGGGAGATCCGACCGAGGTGGGGGTGGGGCGGGGTTGCGGCCGGAGGTGGTCGCCGGGGAAGGCGCCGGGAGGGTGGCGCGGGTGTTGGTGGTGGTCGCCGGGAGAGGGGGGGGCGGGAAGGAGAGGCGGTCGTGGGGGTTTGGGCTAGGGTTGGGGGGGAAGCAGCCGGCCGAGAGGGGGGAGAGGCGGCTGGGAAGGGGGTGGGCTAGGGTTTGGCCCAGGGTTGCTCTGATACCATGTAGAACTAGATTGGGGGAATCACCACACTCAGGTATGAGGGGTGTCTTTCATATATATAGCCATGTACAGGTACAGGGGTACAAAGATAATAATCCTAATAAGCCTCAACTGATGAATGGTGGGTACAGGGGATGGTGTTCGTGGACAGGGACGGGAAGCATTTCAGGCATATGCTCAATTGGCTGAGGGACGGCGCCACCCCGAGCTGTCGGAATCCGAGTACCAGCAGCTCCTGCGAGAGGCGGAGTACTATCAGTTGCTCGTAATAGAAATTCTCAGTTGCACCTTCTTCGATTCATTGGGTTCCAGCTTCGGATCAGCCATCGTCACAAAGATGATGGTTTGTTTTCTAGGGTTTGGCTGATTACTTAAATGAGAAATTGGGTTGGAAAAGGGCTGAGAATTCTTCGGAGACCGAATTGACGCGCAAGGATGTGATCAAGTGTATCCAAGCCCAGAAATTCAGATTTCGCGGTGTGAATCTATCCGGGCTTGATCTATCTAAGCTTGTAAGGCCTTGGAGAGACTCACTTCTTTTTGTTCTCTATTGCGTTAGCGACTCCATTTTCTGTACTTGCCCAGCTTATCTTTGTGTAGCATACACGGGAAAAAATCGAACAAGTATTTTACTCTTTTCCTTAGTTTCTTGTCGACAAATTGCACTATTATAAATGGATTTTTTATGCTCTACAGGACTTATCGGAGGTGGACTTCAGCTATGCATGCATTAAGAATACCAATTTTTCCTGTGCTAATCTTCATAAAGCAAAGTTTAGGGTATATCACTCACACCAAGATTCTGCATTGTCATTTATCAGCTTTTGATGCAGTATTAACCCTTAGCAACTATGATAATTACTCTGATCTGTTTTAAAACATTTCAACTCTGTCACCAACTAAAAAAATTATCTGAGACATTCTTTTAAGAAATATCAAATATGTATCGATAATACCTTGCCTTCCATGTTCCTGGCAGCTGGTGGAAGCTGCCTGTTCTTCATTTCAATGCGCAGATTTACATGAGTAAGATACACCAACAAGCTTCCTGTAGTCTTGTAGATAGGCTCAAAGATGAATTTTTCTTTCCTTTTACTTTTTGTAAGGGTGTTGGGTGCTTAGGAAACTGGTTAACTATCTATTCCTCTCTTTTTCTGTCAATTTTTTTTTCCCGTTGATGCTGTTTCTAATTGCTCAATTTGGACTAACAGGTGTGAGCTTATTGGAGCAAATCTTCAAGATTCTGTCCTAGATAGAACAAACCTTTGGAGTGCAAACCTACAAGGCATGCAATCATTTTCTCCTCTATCATGTTTCACTTTATCACAGTTTATTATTATTTTTATGTTTATACGCTTATGATATGCTAAAAAAAAATATGCTCAACCTTATCCTGTTTCTTCATTTTCTTGGCTTTTGACAACTGTACCACTAGAGGAGATCTTTGTCAATTGTACTATATTAAGCTATGCTTTGCTTGCTCTCTCTCCCCTTTGGGGTGTACAAGTTGATTTTGTCATATTCTTGGAAAGATCCCTGATTGAGTTTCTATGCTTCTTAAAACTAAGTAGGAAGTGATTGAGTTGCTAGGTCTATTTTGCAGATGCATGCTTAACACGAAGTAGCTTCATCGAAACAGATCTTCATTCTGCCCATTTACAGGTTTGTGCATTGTTGTGCACAGTATGTTTTTATAATATTGAGTTTCTGTTCACTATACCCCAAAAATAATTAAACAGTGGCATAAAGCAAGGCATAATCTTTCTCTTTGTTTTGTTGTTGTTAGATGTTAGTTCTGCTGCTAGTGGCACTTAGATATCTATTTTCCATCCCTACAATATTTTTTATTATCCAAAATATGGCAGCAGAACCCAGTCCTTGCGCAAAGAATTAACTGTTTACAGAACGCATGTCTATCTATTTTCTCCTCATTGGACCATTTGCTGTTTTCATAGATAGTTTCACATAGAAACTTCATAGAACGTTGTTTTTAGTGATCCAAAAACCATCTAAGTTTGTGTGCTGATTATTCATTTCCTGTGTATCTTATTGTCTATTCAAATGGATTTTCAGAGTGCTAACCTTATGGATGCCAATCTGAATGGAGCTGTTATGGAGAAAGACGTGAGGCGGGCCAACATGCGTGTGAACAGTACCATGGTACTGTAGCGAACATGATTACTCGGTGGTACTGTAGCATGTTACTTTCCATGTGTGCGGATTGGTTTCCTAGAATAGAGAATAATTGGTTAGGTAGTATTTTAGGATTCCTTATCTATGTAGTTATTATTAGGAATAAGATCTTATTTATTAGGAAGATTATTTTTAGTAGTTGGAAAGATTGGATTGGATTGATAAGTTTCCTTATAGATTATTTCTTAAACGTCAAGTTGGACTGTTCCTATAAAAAGGATAGCATGTATCCATTATCAAGCAAGCAATGAGAAATCAAGAGTTCAACTAAGCCTCAGAGCCTCGCTACCTCGACAGGGAAGAGCCTTGCCGGCGGTTAGATGAGGGTGAGTGTCCTACCTTCAGTCATCGGACCCGTACCCTGTTGAATAATTCTTGTGCATGTCTTAGTTGTTAGCTACATTCTTGGTTAGTGGTTAGTTGTTTGTTTTGACTGCTTCTTTGTTGAGCACGTCTTTCGCCTGGAGTTTTGAGTTGCCTCGCAAGCAGCGTGCATGTCGGGAATAATGACCCATCCATTTGTAATCTTTTCTATATAAGTTAATAGAATCCCGAAACGTTGGTTGTTCCCAGCAATACAAAATACTGAGTCTTCTCTCTGAATTATCTTTGGCTCGTGCATTTTTTAGTTTTCTGTGTGTTAGTGCAGATTTCTGGGGTCACCGGCGACGTGGGCGACGTCGTTACTTCGGTGAACTCTGACAAGTGGTATCAGAGCTTCGTTGCGGGCCGGGCCACGATCGCGGCGTAGTACCGCCGTTGGAATCGTGAACGCGTGACGAATCTGCACCGATGACGGAGCCGGAGTCGCCACCACCGATGGTCGGTGAGAAAGGCGACGGGACGAGCGGCACCAAGGACGGCGCCGTGATCCAGCGGGTAGTCCGTGAGGTGGCCGGCGGGACTAGCTACCCCGTCCTCACCAAGACCAACTACTCCAATTGGGCGCGTCTCATGAAGGTGAAGCTCAAGGCCCGAGGACTCTGGAGAGCCATCGACAAGGGAAACATTGATTCCCAGGAGGACATGATGGCGCTCGATGCTCTATGCAGCGCCGTCCCGCCGGAGTTGGCGACTGCAATCGCCGACAAAGAAACGTCCAAGGAAGCATGGGACGCCATCGCCACCATGCGCATCGGCGACGACCGCGTGAAGAAGAACACCGCACAACAGCTGCTGCGGGAGTTCGACCTGGCGACATTCAAGGATGGCGAAACTGTGGAAGATTACGCACTTCGCCTGAGTGGCATGGTGGCCACTCTAGCGACTCTCGGCGAGGTCGTGGAGGAGACCAAGGTAGTGGAGAAGATGCTCCGCAGCGTGCCGTCGCGATTCCAGCAGATCGTGCTGGCGATTCGGACCCTCCTCGACACCTCCACGCTCACCGTCGCCGACTTGACAGGGTGACTGAAGGCTGCCGAAGAATCGTTCGAGCCGCCGCCGACGATTCAACACGACGGCAAGTTATATCTGACGGAGGAAGAGTGGGACGCGCGGCGGAGGCGAAGGGAGGCGGAGAACCAGAGTAGCGGCGGCGCGAACGGGAGCTCTGCGCTGTCGCGGGAACAGGCGCGGGCGTGGCCAAGGGCGTGGGAATGGCGGCGGATCGTCGGGAGCGTCTGGGCCGACGACCAACTCCGGCAAGCATGGCAAGGATCAGTGCCGGAAATGTGGCAAAATGGGCCACTGGGCCCGTGATTGCCGCTCCAAGCCCAAGAGGGAGGAGGCCCACGTTGTACACGAGGAGGAGGAGGCGTTGATGCTGATGAGGGCAACCCCAGTCATTCGGCTCACCTCACCTCCGCCGCTGGCGATTTCCACCACGCCACCACAGCCGCCATCCCCGAGAGGCCTCCCCGTGTCTCCGCCGCAGCCAAGATCTACCACGCCGCCGCCGCAGTCAACCCCACAGGCGTCGCTCCCACCACCACTCCGTGGGGCGGCTCCGAGCGCGCAGCCTGGCGCATCGTCGCAGGAGCAACCACGATTGCCTGCCAGCAGCAGATCGGAGGATGGGGCCAGATCGGGTGCTCCGCTGCAGCTGCGGGAGGAGAAGGTCTTCGTCCACCGCGACGCGGAGGAAACGCGGAGCGCCGAGTCGTGGATCCTCGACACCGGGGCCACGAACCACATGTCGGGGTCCCGGGCGGCGTTCGCGGATCTGGACACGGCGGTGTCCGGGACGGTGCGGTTCGGCGACGGAGGAGTGGCGCGGATCGAGGCTGCGGGGCGATCGTTCGAGTGCAAGAAACAGTACATCGCTCCTTCACCGGCGTCTATTTCATCCCTCAGCTCACGGCCAACATACTGAGCATCGGGCAGCTCGATGAGGACGGGTACGACATCAACATCAACTCCGGGGTGATGCGGATCCGTGAGCCTGGAGGGCGGCTGCTGGCCAAGATCACACGCGCGGCAAACCGGCTGTATGTGCTCGAGGTCTCTCTTGCGCGGCCGGTATGCCTAGCTGCGCGTGGCGAGGAAAGCGCCTGGCGATGGCACGCCAGGCTTGGTCACATCAACATGGCGGCACTCCGGAAGATGGCGAGGGAGGAGATGGTCCGCGGCCTGCCTACAATCGAGCCGGTGGACCAGCTGTGCGAGGCATGCCTCGCCGGCAAACAGAAGAGGACTCCTTTCCCGGATCAGTCACAGTGGCGCGCGGAGCGCTCGCTTGAACTGGTCCATGGGGATCTCTGTGGACCAGTGGCGCCGGCGACACCGAGCGGGAGCATCTACTTCTTGCTCCTAGTCGACAACCGAAGCCGTTACATGTGGGTGACCATGCTGCCGTCTAAAGATCGTGCAGCGGAGGCCATCAAAAACTTCCAGGCGCATGCGGAGGCAGAGTCTGGATGCAAGCTGAGGGCGCTCCGCACGGATCGAGGCGGGGAGTTCACCGCTAAGGAGTTCATGGAATACTGCGCGGCTGAAGGTGTTCGGCGACAACTGACGGCTCCGTATTCCCCGCAGCAAAACGGAGTCGTCGAGCGCCGGAACGGGATGGTGGTCGGAACCGCCCGCAGCCTGCTCAAGGCGAAGGGACTGCCGGGCTGGTTCTGGGGAGAAGCAGTGAATACCGCCGTGTATCTGCTGAACAGAACACCAACAAAGAGCGTGGATGGAGTGACACCGTTTGAGGCGTGGTACGGGAAGAAGCCGGCTGTCCATCACCTGCGGACATTTGGCTGCCTCGTCTACGTCAAGAATACTACCCCTCACCCGAAGAAGCTGGATGATCGCGGGCGGAAGATGATCTTCGTCGGTTATGAGCGGGGCTCCAAGGCTTACCGTGCATATGATCCCATCACAAAGCGCGTTCACATAACGCGGGATGTGATTTTCGACGAGGCAGGCCAGTGGGACTGGTCAACCAGCAAGGAGCACGGCGTTGATGCAAGAAGCGACGACGACATCTTCACCGTCAAGTACAGAGTCGTGGAGGAGCACAGTGAGTCACTGGACATGCCCACCGCCTCCCCTGCTTCACCAGCGACTACTCCGGCAGCACCCTCTTCGTCACCACCAACCACACCGACGACTGCAGGGCTTACAACTCCGGAGGTCCAGTTCGCCTCACCGCCGATGGAACTGGGTGAGGGTCTGGATGTTGACCACGACGACGGCGACCCTTTGCGGTTCCGGACAGTGGACGACATCATCGGACCTGCGTCCCCGCCCGGGTACGCCGCACGAAATCTGGGCGGTGGGCAGCTGTTCGCGGTGAGCGCGGAGGAGCCGGCATCACTAGCAGATGCTGAACGCCAGCCTTGCTGGCGCAAGGCGATGGAGGAGGAGCTACAGTCCATCAAGGAGAATCGCACCTGGACGCTTACTGAGCTGCCTCAAGGACGGCGTGTGATAGGCCTAAAATGGGTATTCAAGGTGAAAAGGGATGAGCACGGCGCGGTGGTGAGGCACAAGGCGCGGCTCGTCGCCAAGGGGTACGCGCAGCGCCAAGGCGTCGACTACGACGAGGTGTTTGCCCCAGTAGCGCGCATGGAGGCGGTGCGACTACTACTGGCGCTGGCAGCACATGAAGGGTGGGAAGTCCACCACATGGACGTCAAGACAGCGTTCTTGAATGGTGATCTCCAGGAGGAGGTGTTCGTGGAGCAGGCGCCGGGATTTGCTAAACCTGGCCATGAACATAAGGTATTTAAACTCCACAAAGCTCTGTATGGTTTACATCAAGCGCCTCGGGCTTGGAATCAAAAGTTGGATGAACAATTGGGTAATCTGGGATTCAAGAAAAGCCCTTCAGAGCATGCCATCTATTGTCGCGGTAGTGGTGCAGATAGGCTAGTTGTAGGTGTTTATGTTGATGATTTAATAATCACTGGAACTAGTAGCTGCGGCATAAAGGAATTCAAGGCTCAGATGGCAGAAGTTTTCAAGATGAGTGACCTTGGGTTACTCACTTATTACCTGGGCATTGAAGTGAGACAAAAGGAAGATGGAATTTCTCTGTCTCAAGGGAATTATGCAGCAAAAATCCTTGAGAAAGGAGGTATGGTGAAGTGCAATCACTGTCAGGTGCCAATGGAAGAAAAATTGAAGCTGAGCAAGGAGAGCAACAGCCCATGTGTGGATGCTACAGAGTATAGAAGCTTGGTGGGAAGTTTGAGGTATCTGGTAAATACCCGCCCTGATCTTGCCTTCTCAGTAGGATATGTAAGTAGATTCATGGAGAAACCTCATGAAGAACATCTGGCAGCAGTGAAGCACATCCTGAGATTTTTGGCTGGAACCAAGGATTGGGGTCTCTACTACCCAAGAGGAAGGGGCTCAAGTCCAGAACTGAGAGGCTTTAGTGATAGTGACTTAGCTGGAGATGTTGACAGTAGGAAGAGTACATCTGGTTTGCTGTTCTTCCTTGGTGAAGCTCCAGTCAGTTGGCAATCCACAAAACAGAGAGTAGTGGCACTGTCAAGCTGTGAAGCTGAGTATATCGCTGCTGCAACCACTGCTTGTCAAGCTGTCTGGTTAGCCCGGCTCCTAGCTGACATGTTGCAGTCAGAGGTGAGTAAGCCGGTGTTGAGGGTGGACAACAAGTCCACCATTTCATTAATCAAAAATCCTGTGCATCATGACCGGAGTAAACATATTGACATAAGGTTTCATTTGATTCGGGAATATGCACATGACGGCCTGATTGAAGTGAAGTTCATTCGGACTGATGAGCAACTTGGTGACATATTAACCAAGCCTCTTGGCAAAGTCAAGTTCAAAGAGCTGAGCGTTCAGATTGGGCTACAACAGGTTTAGTAGATGGCTGCACAAGACTTAGGAGGAGATTTGTTGAATAATTCTTGTGCATGTCTTAGTTGTTAGCTACATTCTTGGTTAGTGGTTAGTTGTTTGTTTTGACTGCTTCTTTGTTGAGCACGTCTTTCGCCTGGAGTTTTGAGTTGCCTCTGGCAAGCGTGCATGTCGGGAATAATGACCCAGTCCATTTGTAATCTTTTCTATATAAGTTAATAGAATCACTGAAAACGTTGGTTGTTCCCAGCAATACAAAATACTGAGTCTTCTCTCTGAATTATCTTTGGCTCGTGCATTTTTGAGTTTTCTGTGTGTTAGTGCAGATTTCTGGGGTCACCGGCGACGTGGGCGACGTCGTTACTTCGGTGAACTCTGACATACCCAACCAACGACCACAACAGGAGCTAACCTTGAAGGGGCCAATCTCAAGGTAAAACAATCTTGTGACAACAATAATATTTAAAATAAAACCTCAAGCTAAAGGCTGCTGAATATCTGGCTCATATTTAATGTGTTGCATGATCCTTCTGGCTGTTGTTCAAAGTGTTTTTTGTTTCCTTTTTCTATTATCTGTTTCACTCCTTATGAGTAGCTATTTGAGGGAATATACTATAGACATAATGGAAAACTCTTATTTAGCAAATCTTACACACTCTGTATACAGTCAGGGATTAAAATATCATTTTGAAATAAATTTGGACCCCACGAATTTTCTGGTTACTGCCGGTAACTGAGTTTTTTAATTGAAATTTGATTTTTTTAATGGAAAAATTGAAAAGCTAAAAAAATTCTGGCTGTGAGGTTTTGAGCATTCAACATGTGGCCTTCCAAGCCTGTTGCCTAACCACCATGCCAAACGCAGCTTTGTGATGTAGTTATGACTGATTTCTTTTATTATATAATACATCATCCCAAGTTTTTTAGCCCGGTACTGAAATTTCCCTGTATACCCATTCCTCACAAAGGCTGAATTTAAATTTTAATGGATTCAAGTCTTCCTTTACTCTCAAGCTTGAAATAAATAGTTTGAAGCTTCCACTAGAATATAACTATTGAAGAGAATCATCAGGAAATGTTCCAAAGACATGATGGTCCTGGGATGTGCATGTGCTTATTGCATTTTGCTTATCAAATGTCAACAAATAGCATCTTTTTTCTAAATTGTGATCAGTTCTTGTTGGGTTTTTTTAACGATGTTGCAGGTTTCTATAACTAGTAGGAGGATACCAAAGAACAAATTTATGCTAATCATCTTAACTGACAGTAGTGCCGACAATATAAGAACATCTGTTTATCAGGGTCTTCTTTGTAAGTATGACATTCGCACAAGTGAAAATGTACTAACCCTCAGTAAATTGTGATAACACTGAATACCCATTATCTTACTTTGTCCAGAACCATGACTGTTTGATATGTCTTGTAAGCCATGTGTGTCAATTCTTATGTTTACTGAAGCGTACATAAACGAAACAACATTAGCATTAACATCAATCCCTCTTGTCTGGTGCCTTACCGGACAATGGATTCACATGGTTGTTCTCACCGCGTCATTCAGATCCCTATGCTAAGCTTGTCTGATACTCTGATTTGCAGGGGGCTAAATTGGCCGGTACAACTTGCAAGGTGCAAATCTTCAGCGAGCCTACTTGCGAGAAGTTGATTTGCGTGAAACTGTATGTTGTCATGTTTGCTAGTTTTTCTTTTCAGTTTAACTGAATTGTGAATTCACTTCCACTAACATCGTGTGTGATCAGAACTATTTATCTACATTACTTCCACTGTTTGCAAATATGAAGCAATAGCCTCCTAGATAAAATTACAAAGCCTGAATGATCTTGCATAATTCTTTTTTACCTCATTTCTTGTGCATGTACTGGTGCTGATCCCACGATACCAGACAAAAGATTTAGAAGTCTTAAGCCTGTATCTTAAACTATGTTTTACTCTGATGAACAGCATTTAACTGGAGCTAAGCTTGGAGGTGCAAATCTGCTTGGAGCTATCAGATAATACAACGGGAGAAGCTCGTATCCTGCATACTTGACAATTTAATTGGAACTGGTACTGCAATGTGATCGTGTCTGCAATTCTAGTCTTAATGGTTTGCAATGGAGAAGAACAGTACAGCAGAAAATTCAACGGACTCAATTGCTATCAAGTGTGCCAACGGTTCAGTCGTACTCGTACCAAAAGATTTACATGCTGGTGTAAGTTTCTTGCTGCCGTTTACGGATATATGCACTTCATTAGTTGATTGCTGTATACTGGATTCGCGTTTCACATTCCTCTTATCCAAAATTCGATGAGCCTGTGGCTAGTTGTTAGATATCATAGCTAAATCATCATGATGGAAGAAATTGCTGCTTTATACAATCCAATGTAGGCATGTAAAGACGATTTTCGGTGCTAGTTATCTAGTTGCAGAAGTGACCCCATAGGCTTGTACTTTCGCGTCTCTCTAAAATTGCAGTCATGGTAAGATCTTGGTTTATTCAAATTGCAAGGACTCCCAAGCACAAGTGTTAACTAAAAATAAAATAGATAATAGAAGGCTTGTTATTTAACAGTATAACATAGACTATATACCAATGTCAACCAAGCCAGCCGCAACGATTGGATATCCATATAACAAAATTCACCAAACCAAAAAAAATTGTAAATGAAGTGAGTGAAAATTCAAAACTCATATTACTCTTTTCTATTTTCCATATGGGTTGCCCGGGACTCGAACCCGGAACTAGTCGGATGGAGTAGATAATTCTTCGTTGCTACAATAGAGAACAAAAATCTCTCCCCAAATCGTGCTTGTATTTTTCATTGCACACGACTTTCCCTATGTAGAAATTCCTGCTTATTGGGATGTTGATGACAAATGTATTTGGATTCTTTAGGGGAAAGTATATATTGTTGATTTTTTGCCCATTTATTTCGATTAGGCCGGTGATCTTGGTATCATGACGATGATTTTGTTCCTGAAACTTTGTGCGGGCGCTGTCAGGGTTGCTCCTTGTATGAGCGGGCAAGGGTCATAGAAGTGATTTGGCTGGACGTATGGTGTTGCTGGGTTGCCTGTGCTAGGTCGGGGTGGAGAGCAGAGTACTGGGGTGCCAGTCTGGAGAAGGAAGGGATTGCTTCAGAGATGCATTTGCAAAGAAGCTTGGGGCGTTCTGCTGGGTGATACCTTTTCTTTTCTCGTACGTACCATGCTCTTCCCGTAACTTTACTATGTTACCATTCCAGTTTGTTTCAGGTACTAGCGTGCGTGCCCAGAAGAATCACATTTCCGCACGTACTTGTAAAAGAATCTGAACTTTTCTTTGACAATGGGTAGCACCATATGTACAAGCACCGATTGTGTAAGCTACGGTAAGATCACGGTTACACATTGTTCAGCCGGCTCACGTATCATCATCACTGTTATTGCACGGCGATCAATAGTCAGATAGGCCGACGATATGATCATCTGCCGGTGCCGGCTCAGCCGATGGATCTATCAACCTGTACTTTGCATACAACCCAGCGCCTACCAAGGCCAGCACCACGGCAAGGAGTAGTGTCCACACCATCATCCTCCGGTACCTAACCACGCCGTACGCCGGTCGAGTGGTAGGCGCAGCCGCCGCCTCTCCTCTGCCGCCGTCGCCCTCGCTCGTGTGCTCTTCTTGTTGATCAGGACGCTTCATGGCGTCCTCCTCCTGGCGCTTCTTCTCTTGTTCACCCGTCTTCGCCTCTGCCGCCATTGGCTCCCCGGCCGGCGACAACCTAGGCATTATGATGTGGAGGAAGCCGTCCTTCCCGAACCTCGCGCGGATGTTGTCGGCGTTGAAGCCCTCGGGGACATGGAAGTCCTCGCGGAAGCGGCTCCACTGGCTGCCCTCTAGCGGCCGCTCGCCGCTAATCCTCAGCATCCCGTAGTTATCAATCTGCACCCTGAGCTGCTCCTTCTTGAACCCTGCATGCATCACACACAAGGGCACGCGTGGTTTAGTAGTAGATAGCTAGCTACAGAGAAGTAGAGAAGCATATGCATGCCTGCTGCAGAGAGGTCGATGACGAGGGTCTGCTTGTCGGCCTCCTCGACGAGGTTGTGCGGCGGCACAAAGTCCACGTACGTGCGCGCGGCGGCGGCGGCCATGGCTGATGATCAGGTTCAGGTAGATCGATCGAGGTAGCGGCGCGCGCTTTCAGAATTCAGAAACGACTTGATGGAACAAATTGATGTGGCTGGGATCGATGATCGAGAGTTGATTGGTCAGGGGATGCAGGAATTAAGCTAGCAGTGTCCGTGTGCATATATATAATATACTGGGGTGGAGTGCAGCACGGGAGGAGGAATCGCTTCGTGGAAATGCGTTTGCCCAGGAGCCGGGGAAGCTTGGTTGCGCTGCGCTCCCTCGGTAGGTGATACCTTTTCTTGCCTTCACGAGTGGCCAAATGGCGGCACAGGGCAGGGCCGACCACGGCCCATGAAAGGATCGGGCTGTGTTGGGCCGGCCCACGTGCTTAGGTGACGGCCCAAGCACGGTTCGAAGGGGGCTCGTGCCGTGTCGGCACGAGCTTGTTTGGCTCATCGGGCTATTTACGCCCACTTGGTCCGAAAATTCAAAAAATCAGAAAAATACAACAAAAAAATAATCAAGAAAATTCCCCAAAAAAAGAAAAATGTGTATAATTCATAAATACATACGGAAGTTGTAAAAAATGAGACAAACATATTGAAAATATAATAAAGAGCTTTATTAATATTGAAATGGTTGTCTCGTTAAAATCTTTGTCAAGTAAAAACTCAACATGAGAAAACTTTGCCAAAAGAAAAGGAGTACAGTTTGTAGTTTTACATACATCTTTGTTCTAAGTGTCACTATCGATGTACATATTTTCAACACGTCCAAGAACTCTTTATTTTCCACAGAGCATTGTGTTCGCGAATCAGCTTGTTCCCAGTCCTTCACGGTTAAAAGTATCTCCACCATCTCACTCATGAGACGTGTTATTCTCTCCTCCAATATTCTTCCAGAAAAACTAAAAGCAGACTCGGAAGAAACCGTCAAGATAGGAACAGTTAACACATCGCGTGCAAGTATAGATAGGACGAGATATGTTAACTTATGGGCATGCCACCATTGCAAACTTTTGAAGCCTTCTGAGTTGAAATCCACCGTATTGTTTTTTAAATAGGTAGATAGTTCACCATTCCTTGGGGTTGTTCTTGGTTGAGCAAACGATGTTGTACAAGAAAAAGACTTGGACCTGGAGGAAGAGTCACCGAAGATCGTGCCCCACATATTTGTCTTGCTACTTGAGGTGGCGCTACTGGAGGTCGTTGCAAGCGGACTCACCGAAACTTATTTTTGTACCTTTGATAAACCTCGTGTAATCGAGAATGAACTTCTGCAAAATAGTTAGAATAGTCTAGCCCTCTAACATCACTAAGAAGATCAAGAACATTAGCAAATGCTCCAATTTTACCTTTATAATCTAAAATAAATACAAATGCATATAAGAAAAGTATTTCTCTCCAATATTTAAGGCATTTAGTTTTCATAGCAACAATAACCTCACGTAAAACTAAGTCATTTTCATACATTTTCAATTGAGTAGCAATCTGTAAAATACTATGCACAATAATAGGAGATGTTTGATAGTAAACAACGGACAAAGCAACAGTGGCCTCATAAAAAATTCTAAAACCTGTAGTATGTTCTCAGCAATGAACCAATGTTGCTCGGTCAATAGTATACTATCGTTAATGCTCTGATAGTGCGTTTGAATAAAAACAGAAAAAGTGCTCTGATAAAAGACTCTTAAGCATCAGGTAAGTAGAGTTCTATTTTACCGGCATGTCTAAACCGAACTTTCTTGGACGTGCACCTATTGCCCTGCAGAAGTTCTTATATGCTGCTATTCTTACGTTACAATTATTCAAGAAAGATCTCATCTCGAAAATATTTAAGATACATATCCAACCTCTTTAAACTGGATTTTACTATAAGGTTAATAATATGACAAGTGCGTCGCTGATGTAGCAAGAAGGGATCGATGTATGTACTAAAGACTGGAGTAATAATATCCATGGCCTTAGAGTTCACAGCGGTATTGTCTAGACTAATTGAGAATATTTTATTTATAAGATCAAAGTCTTCCACGACTTTGATAATACAGTCCGCAATATTCTCAGTCATATGTGCTACATCAATTAATTTGAAACCTATAATTCTTTTCTCCATTACTCAGTTGTCATTAACATAATGAGCAACTACACTAAAATAAATCCTCCCTAGCGCGGCCACTTCATATGTCCGAGGTTAGGGCCACCGAAAATATGCAAATAGCAAATTTATCATTTAATTTATTACGGTGTTCATTGTAATATTTTACTAGATTCTTAGTTGTTGTCTGTCTAGAAACGGAAAAGAATTTAGGATTATACGCAGTTCTAATGTATGTTTGGAAAGCATTAGACTCCCCAAAGCCTAACGGTAAATCCTTATAAGCAATTAAATGACAGAAAGATTGACGGGCTACCTCAGGATCATAGTCCCAGCTGCACCATATCGTCGGGTTGTACTACAGCTGCGTCTGCCTCATCAACAATCATTGCTTGGCCTTACATCTTGTAGCATGTCTTTGCAAGTGCCCTATCCCCCTGTAGACTTTGGAGACAATTCCTTACAACAATTTTTGCAAACAACATATGATACCTCATTTCCTTGTGTGTCTGGCTTGGTTGTCCTGTCGAAATGCTCCCAGACTCTAGATATAGACAATCTCGACCTCTTTGCTCCGATGGTCGCGAACGAAGATGCTGTCGTAAAGCCTGATGACGGAACTCCGCCTTGCCCTTCTGGTAAAACCTCCAGTTGGTTTGAGGAAGCCATAGCCTCCTCCATGGATGCAACATCCTCCGGTGAAATTCCGTACTAAGTGAGAGCGAAGATATCGTAATTTTTCATAACAAAAACTGCAAAATCAAAACTAACGTTGTTATTATTTTCATCTTAGCATACCAAATAATAACAATAAAAATATGTAAAAATTAATATTATACCTCTTTTGATGACTTGCTGCCGGAATTTGAATTTCCCCAAATTTGGTACAAAAATTTTGAATTTTGCCATATTATGTCACTACGAATTTAAATTTGCACGACCTAATTTGAAAAAGATATTGAGGAATGGATGTGTGATAAATGAGGGTGGAGATGGTGCCTGTTTATAGAAACAATTTCATGATTTTATGATTTTTTTTTTGCTATTTTAAAGCCTCAAACGGTCAAAAAATCAGTCGAAATTTCAAAATTTCCAAACGTTACAGGCCAAATGGGTTGTGTTGGGTCGGGCCGGGCATGGCCTACCATACCAAAATAGCTTGCAACGACTATTTCTCCCTGGGACGTGCCGTGCTGACGCGGCCCACTTGGCCCGGCACCCCGCCTCCCCTACCCCTACCTTCTCTCTCTCCTCCCTCTCCCTGCCTCCCTGGCTCCCTCCGCCCGTCCCGACCGTCGCCTCGCCTTCTAAGCTTCTCCTCCCTCCGCCCATCCCAAGTGCCACTACCTCCGCGCCAGCCGTCGGCGCCGCCCCGCCCCGCCCTCCTCCTCCCCTTCCTCCTTCGTCGCCACTCCTGTGCGCCCTGAGCTTGTCGTGCCGCCTCGCCTTCTCCTCCCTCCCATCCCGAGCACCGGCGCCGCCTTCTCCTCCCTCCGCGTTGGCCGTCGGCACCGCCCCGAGCCCGTTGTGCCACCTCGCCTTCTCCCCCCTCCCGTCCTGAGCGTCGGTGCTGCCTTCTCCTCCCTCTGCATCGGCTCCACCCCTCCCTCCTCATCTCCTCTCCTCCCCTCCCTCCCTTCCTCGTCGTCGCTCCCGTGTGCCCTACTGCCTCGGACGCCTTGCACATGGGTCAGATGGGCCCTGCCGCCATCATGTCATGCCTAGCATGACCCGACACTATCCGTGCCGTGTCAGGCCGACCCATCGTGCCAGGGTTACAGCCCAAGCATGGCACATGCCTTCGTGCCGGGCCAACACGACCCATAAACAATGTGGGTCAGGCTGCACGGATCGGGCCAACGATGTCGTGTCTCGTCTTCGGCCGGCATGGCCATCTGGCCATCACTAATGAGTGTATCCTTCTACCAGAAGGTATATGTAGTTAATTTCCTTGGTTAGTTTATGAGTAAATAAAGCCGTCGACGAAGTTTGTATCTGGAGTATTTCAGAAGACCAAATCTGCGAGTACTACTACAATTTTGGGCCTTGAAAACAAGCCGCTCAGCCGTAAGTGTAGCATTAGTTCACGGCCCATTTGCTGTTACATAGCATACAAGCCAGCCAGCACCACGGCGATGAGTAGAGGGACGATTATGCGCCGCCTGCCCCTGGCCTACCTCTCGGCCCACAAAACTCTGGCCTATCGGGAATAGCGCTCGCTCCCTCACCTTGGGCTGACTCACACATCAGCTGTCCGCCGAGCTGAAGAGGAAAGCCCACATGCCTTTTGTTTTGTGTTTAAAAGTCCGATTCACAATCCCCTTGAAAACCTCGTGTTCCTTACATGGATATCCTCAAAACAAAACCCCACTTGCATATATTTAGATTTAGTAAATCACATCATTATGCATATATTTCAGTAGATAAAACAAAATATTCTACACATTACTTTCCAATTTCCCATTAGTTCATGGATGATGTTTAGTAGAGGTGACCAAATAAGCGGTCCGACCTGACACGAGCCCGATTAGGCAGAGCACACCCAAACCGACTAACTAAATGGGTCGTCTCCTGCCGGTCTATGGGCCAGGGTGCTGGACCAAGCACACCAACCTCTCAGGCTGTGTCGGGTCGAGTCGGGCACGATAAGCCCAACGGGCCTTGGTGGGCCCGATCACCGCCACATCCTCCTCCGCCGTCAAATGTGCCTGTGCCGTGCTAAGCTGGGCCGCTAGGTCGAGGTCACAACCCAAGCACGCCAGGCCTCGTTGGGCCTGGCATGGGCCAACAGTCCTGTGTTTTGATTGCCCAGCTGGCACGATTCATTTGGCCACCTTTAATGTTCTGTGTGTATCTTTTGAATTGGGGAATCGAGTGGGTGTTGAATGTCCCCGTAGGTACAATGAATTTTTCAATAGTTCATCGATAATGTTCCGTGCTTTTGGTTTCGATGTTCCAAATTCAACGACAATGTTCCACGGTTTGGGTTTGGGTTTGGGTTCCGATGTTCCAAAAATTATGATGATTTCCTAACAGTTCATCGATGGTGTTCCGATGGTAGGGCAAGGTGAACTGACCATGTGTGAGACAAATCAAGGTAATTAGTTGAAAACAGAATAATATAATAATATAGTGATTTTTTTAAAAAATGAGGAACAATAACAAAAATAAATACTTCAACATTCGCCGAAAGAATACAACTAAACTAGAAGAACAGAAAAAAGAAAGGGAAAAAGAACGGGACGAATGGCCCCGCCATAAGAGGGTCCTCTTTTGTGAAGCCTTGCTTCGTGGGCCTGAGCCACGCGCACTCGCTGTTCGGCCGTGGGCCGGGGCTGGGCGGAAAGTTGCTATACGCCGTGTGCGCGGCATATAAGATTTTCCGGTGAGTAGTGCTTAAACCATCCTCGTCCGACCTTGTGTGCTCATTTGCCCCTGACCGTCACACTGCAGCATCTTAATCTTAATTTATAGGGCTTTACTATACGCCCTAAACGCAAATTGAATAAACAATTCCAAGTGTTTTTTCCCCCATGGCGTTTATAAAAGGTCAGGAAAAATGACATCGAGTAATCCCTTCGTTTAGACCTACAATGCCTGCACAATAACGTGCCATGGTTTATTGGATTTCACAGTCACAGCGTTTACAACCGCCCTCGGATTTGTACCACGGCGTTTATAAACCCCTGATTTTTTATATTTCCATGGCATATCACATTTACTTCCCAGGTCTCCTCTTCAGCTTCTGCAGCAGCTGCAGCATTTGGCTGTGCAGGGCTGTGACCACCGTTCTGATCTTGGCCGGCGTCGCTGCCACCCATTTCCGCATCTCCTGTGTTTGGCTCCTCGGCCGGCGCCGTCCACAATCTCGGCATGGTGATGTGGAGGACGCCGTCCTCCTCGAACCTTGAGCGGATGCCGTCGACGTTGCAGCCCTCGGGGATGGGAAGCACCATGCGGAAGCGGCTCCATTGGTTGCCGGCGAGCGGCCGCTCGCCGCTTATCCTCAGCCTCCCGAGGTTGTCGACCTGCACCTTGAGCTGTTCTTTCTTGAACCCTGCATCGATCCACATGTATATATGACACACAAATCCTGCACATCAATTGATGAAACACTGGTCGACGTAGAGATCGATTCATGTGTACCTGCTGCAGAGAGGTCGACGATGATGGTCGCCTTGCCGGGCTCCTCGACCAGGCTGTGCCGCGGCACGAAGTCGACGTACGTGCGCGCGGCGTCCTCCATGGCGGACGGTCAGGTTCGGGTTGATGATGACCGGAGTTGATTGAATGGAGGATACAGGAATTGCGCGAGTGTTTGTGTGTACATATATGCTGGAGTGTGTGACTGTGGAGTGCAGCACGGGAGGAGGAATGCTTTGCTTTCTGGAAAGCCGACTGCAAATTAACAAGCAGCAGGCGAAAAAGCTAGTAGCTTGGTGCGCTCCGACCTCAATTTCTTGCCTTTGGCCGAGAGAGCGTGTTCCTCGAGTCGTTTTTTTACCATTCCTCGGTTTGGTGCCGGCGGCTTGATTTAAGCTATTGTAGCACGATCGAGCATGCACGCAGAACAATCACGAGTGCGCATATATTCCATTCTTCTCCACTAAGGTACCTGTTGTTTTCTGCACGCTTGTGGTCTTTTTTCTATTTATTAGTTAGTGCCAATGGTAGGTAAAACCGTAGAGCAGTGTTGTCACTGGTCAATCAGCGTGGTGGCTAGCGTATACTTGGGCCCTGCTAAAACCACTGGGCTCTAACGCATCTGATGGCGTAGTTTCTTTGATTGAAGTCGAGATCCTCATACGCCGCATTATCGGGCCTCAGGCAGCATTCCCACAAAACGAGGACCATCGACAGGTGATGCACGGTCCATGGTACGTCCCGAAGTCCAAACTCTCTCCGAGTCCACTGCTCCCAGGCGAGCCGGGACTGGGAGCGAGGAGAGGAGGAATGGGTAACCGAGCGAAGAAAACGAGGGGGGACGGCGACGGCGGGAGCAGGAGGCGCGTGGAATGGAAACGGGACGAGGTGGCGAGCTGCATGGGCTCATGCACGCGCACACACCAAGTCACCAACGAATAAAAGCACGCGCGCACGCACCCCGTCCGCTCCCTCGGTAGGTGACATCTTTTCTTGCCTTCACGAGTGCATCCTTCTGCCAGAAGGTATCTGCACACACTAGTTAATTTCTTAAACCATGAGTCCTAAACGGTTGAGCGTAAATAAATTTTGGAGGGAACTTTCCGAATTGGGCAAGAAAACCAAACTCAAGCAAGTTTTAAATTTTTGATTTTTTTTTTGGGTTTTTCAGATACCGGTTCCATGCTTCTATTAAAAGATGAAACCAGAAAACAGGGTTTTGTTCTCCAGTTCAAAGTTTATAGATCCTAGTGGAATGATCATGGTGTCTGCTTGTTTGCTGGTTAGAGAAATCTGCCTTTCTGGTGACCAAAGGCACGACAACCCTGCGTCCTTTTTGTCATCAGAAACGTGTTTATTCTGTGTTTATGTGTGCTTGATGAGTACACATATCTTCAGAAGTTTCTAACAAGAGATTTAATCTCTTTTCTTTACCTTCAACTGTTAACAATCCGTTGTGGGAAGCACAGAACTGCAACAGCTGCCAAACCTTCTTATATATCTTCAGAGAGAGTTGCAGCGGGGACACAAGGAATCCACTTTGACAACTTGACTAATTAGCTCTGATCAAATAGTTCTCGAGTCTTGAGTGTCCACTTGCAGACGGGAGATGGTCCTGTGCATTCACAAGTTCCAGAATTTGTGCAGGCACATTGCGTAATCACTAATCACTACTAAGAGAGAACCTCTGAGGAGGATTACAGAATCAATAGAACTATTGCAGAGATACCAGATATGCATGCATTTCATATTACAGAATCAACAATTATTGCAGAGATATCAGATATGCATGCATTTCATATGACAGAATCAATAGAATAAAATTACTCTCGTATCTCTTCATCTCTTGGCTCAGCTGCTACTACACCAAAATGCTTTGGTGTTTGTTCTGAATTTTCACTACCTGAAGCGTGCAAATTAAAGCAGTTGCACTCCAGAACAACACGGGTGGTTATGCTTATGCTACTGATCAATCAGCAGCGGCAAAATCGAAACCATGTCTTTAACCATGGCATCGTCGAAACATAGACCGACCATCCCAAACGTTGGTTAAGAATGGATCGATGTGACGAGATCTACCCGGAAAGCAAAGCAAAAGGAAAGAGGAAGAGAGGCCTCACGCCCTCACCTCAGGGGGGCTTCAAGAGGAAAGGTCTCGTGCGAGCCACTCGTCGGGGCGGAGGATGGCTCGAACAGCCCCCTCACGGCGTCGGCCCCCCGACGCGGCTGCCGCCGAACGCCGGCGCCCCGCTTCCCTCCGGTCATCGCCTGCGACTAGGAGTGAGATAATTCGAAGGGGCCCCTATGGAAAAACGCTACCACGAAACTCATAAATTCCTCCTCAATCGGATCCGTACAGCATTGATCGAACGGCCCACGATCGCGAATAAAATCCGCGATCCAAATCTGGGAGGGCGTACACGGATAATAGCGAACAATGCAAAGGTCCTTTCTGAAAAGGTGCCTCCAGACACACGAGTTCTCCCCACATCTGAATCGCACAACGTCGATCGAACGGCCCACGATCGCGGATTTTATTCGCGCTCCAAATCTGGGAGGGAGTAAACGGATAATAAATAATATCGTAAAGGCCTTATATGAAAACGTTCCATCGCTTCGTTCTCCTATGCCGTCGCGCCGCCTCCCCACGTGACGTGAGTTCCTTCCGAATCCGTGCGCCGTCGTCTTCCCCGGCCAACCGTCCCGCCTCCCCACGTGAGCGGCCGAGCGCAGTAGCCTTCCCCAGGTATCCCGACTTCAGAATCTTGTTTCTCTTGTGCACTATACAACGCTACAAGCTGACAAGTCCAAGGAATTCGTCAGCATTAAACCCAACAACAACCAATGTATATACCTGCCATTGAGATAAAATTTCAGAATCTTGTCTCTCTTGTGCACTATACAACGCTACAAGCTGACTCGAATCCCACTTAAACATTGAGCTCAATTCAGAAGCCACTAGATTGGATACTTGCACGTAAACGCATCAGACATCTAGCTCCTGTCCTGTACATAAACAATCTTCCCTCCCAATCCCAGAGGGCTAGCAAATCTTCCATGCCATCTTCTTCAAAGTTCAGACAACGGCGACCGGGTTATGCAACCGAACCTCGATGGTACGATCTTACCATGTCAATGAGGACAAGAAGATCGGCAAACTCGGTTGCTAATTGCCAACAAGATCGAGACATGGAGGAGTCAGTCCCAGATGGCGATACAACAGCAACAATAGCATCATCAAGATGCTGAGCTGAACTCACTGACGCAATGTCCATGTGCGTCAGATCAACTGCGGTCACGTAAATACGAAGATACCGACTAGCATCGATGGAGTATAAGCAAAATCTCAGGAGCGCGAAAGATCAAAGCAAAGTGTCACCAGTAGAACTCAGAATTGTAGGAAAAATCAAGTCAATCAACTAAAACAAGATCACTATTGGCTGCACGCCTTGCGCGGCGCACAAATTTATCTTTTCAGCCGTCAGTTGCGCGTCTGTCGTCGCCGTTGGGCCCGGCCGCGGCAAGCCCACGACACACTAGCGGCCAGCGTCTTATCTGCTGTTTCGGTGCTTCGCCGTCGCCAGTTGCCACGATTGAAGTCGTCGTCTCGCTGAGTAGTATCGTACCTAGTAGCAAACAACAAAAATGAGACTTCTAGATGATCTGATCTAATCAAATTGGCTTGCCCGCGGACTACATAAATACTGTTATTTTTTTTCTTCTGAAATACGGGGGGCACGGCCACGTTGGCCAAGACGGACCTCCGTGACTCCGTCCCTGCCGACGAGCACAAGACGTCACACACAGTTGAGCTGATGTAATGGTTAATCTGGTGCTTGGCACTTGGCAGTGGAAATAGTACTAGCACATTCTACAGATATTTTCATGTGTGATTTCCCCTTAACCAACTAATGATCCCTCTCGCGCGCGCGCGCGACATTTGAGTTGAGTTTTTACATGTTTTAATCAGGTATTACACTTTGAAGAAACAAATTTACATCACAGGAATGCACACCAAACGGGAAGATATTTATTAGACGAGCGATCCCGATCCCGATCCCAAACACGTAAGATGGGGAAAAGTTTTGGTTCGACGCATGAACAACTGATGAACAAGGCAACTAGGCGAGGCTACCCACAGAGCAGCGTCACACGTACCACCTGAGCTGAGAGGCGGCAGAGGCAGACGCCTCGTCGAGTACATAAAAGCAGAGCAGGGGGGCGTCGAGCCGCGTGCCTCGGAGTAGAAACCGCCATTCCCATCCTTTCCCCGGTTCCCCAACTCAATTCCACCCCGTGGCGAGGCCTCGCCGCCGCGGGGCGCCTCCAAAACCCTAGCTCCCCACCCCATGGTAGCGGCGGAGGCCTAGGGCTCGGCCGCCGCGGAAGCAGAGCAAGCCCGCCGTTGCCTTCCTCGCCGCCGCGGCGCGGCTACGCGGCCTCTCCCCCGCGCTTCCTGGCCTCCTCATTCGACTTCCGCTTCTGCAATAACCCCCCCGTCCGCGTCGCCGCGGCGAGCACCGACGCCTCCCTCGCCGCTCGTCCCCGAGGTAGCAGCAGTTCCCTCGGGACGACCTCGACGACGACGCGCACCACCGGCCCGTGGACCTCAACGACGACCTGCTCGAGCGCCGCGGCTCCTCCATGGACGAGTTCAAAGGCCTGAGGGGGAGGGAGGAGGAGGCCGGCCGCAAGGCCGCACCGGAGGAGGCGGGGGACGGGTTCCAGGTGGTGCACGGCAAGAAGAAGAAGAGGTCTAGCGGCCAGGGCGGTGGCAATAATGGCTCTGATGCCATTTTGGGTTCCGGGTCGGTGAGGATGACGACCAAGGACAAGGCGGCCGCGGCGACGTGGACGAAGGCAAAGGTGCTTTTCCACGATCCCAGCATCCCGCGGCCGCAGGATGTGTACTCAATCAGAGTGAACAACTATAACATACCATTCGAGCATGTATGGCTAGAGCGCAGCGAAGATGGCACCCGACCTATTCACCCGCTGGTTAGTGTTTCATTTCTTCCCTTGGTAATTATCTGTTCCTTTTCTATTGCTTGATGTGTTTAGGATAGAGGAGCTATTAACTCCTTGATCAAAGTGAGAGACGTGACATGAACAAAAATAGTTTTACCTTAGGTTTGTTTAGTGCTTCATTGCATCAGTAACCACTAACTAGTATTACAAACATCTGTCAAATCAAATAGTAATGTCAGATCCCGAGGATCATAGTTGTAGCACTTTCTCAGAGTGTTGTTCTGGATGTTTGAAAACTTGGTCTCTTTCTGGGTGTAATATTTTGTTCTGGAACTGGTAGACGTTACTTGCTAGGCGTAATCCTTGTGTTCGAGGTTGACATTAGGTTGCGTAAGTAGTATCGTCCTAAGATGCTCTTGCTTGTAAAAACTATATGTTTCCATTCTCTTTTATGGGAAATGGGGAGTCTCTCCAGGTTCGAAAAAACAATTAGTAATGTCCCTTTTCTATTGCTCGGTGTGTTTAGAATGGTAGAGCTATGGCTTGATCAAAATGTGAGACACGGCATGAGAAAAAAATAGTTTGACCTTATTTTGGGGGATGGATTACATGAACTTTGGAAGATGAGTTTAAGAGAGCATGTCTGCGTATTCTCAAGAAAAGTTTAAGATGGCATGTAGAGAGAAGAGGGGAAATGTGAATATTTGTTGATATCTATTTTTTTTGGATAATTGATTGATTTATTTTGAAAAGGAGTCAAAAGTAGGCCTTTAGCATCTTGACTGAAGGATTGGACAAGTTTGGTACAAGAGAATTAGTATGAATGCTGATATTTGAAAGGGAGAAGGTAGTCTCCTCACTGTTTAATGACCTGTACCAGGTAAAATTAGTATAATGTTTTGCTTTTCAAAATCATATAGAGTTATTCTAAATTTGTTGTTTATCTTCTGTACTAATAAATCAATATTCAAAGGATTGGCGTGCATGCATGTCCATGTAATAAATGTGATGTAATATACCTTTCTTCTTGCAGGAAAATCTTCCTGTGGAACAGTTTATTGACAGAAATCTTCCTGAAAGTGAACCAGTAAAGCCAGCTGATTTAGAGGATACCCCGTTTACGCTAGTTGAAGATCAGAAAGGCTTAATGGAATTGGCTAAAAAGTTGAAGTGTGTAAATGAATTTGCTGTAAGCATTCGTAATCAAGTTTGTTTTAAAAAATCAAATGAATCTTTATCATACTTGTTTGCCGCCAATGTGTATTGAAGTTGAACTGTTCAAGTATTTTTTTGTTATGTTGCATGCATTTATTATCGAAAAAATTATAAGCACACCTCCCTTCACATTTGTTCCTGCTATTGGATTATAAATTCTGCACATAAATCATGACAGCAATTCTCAATAAAATGTTTTAAGTGACACATGGCTGTAGTTGCTGTTACATGGTAGCTGTTATGGGCTGTACATTGAGTTTGAAAGTCTTATTCTGAGCTGAGAGCATAATTTTGCCTTAAACATTGGGAAAGTCTTAAAGCTATGCTACTTCTAAAACTGTTTGACAAAAGGCAAATATCTCAGTTTTTGGTGTTACCATTCTTCCTGTTATCAGCAGACTCCAGTCATAAATCCAATGGATCCTGTTAGGGTTAAATCATTCTACATGTAAACTGAGAGCTTATATTGTAGCATTTGATTTTGGACTTCAAATTAAATCAATACTTTATACTTTCTTCTGTATGGTAGATTGCTCCTTCTATTGTTTCCCTTCCTCTTCCTTGTCTGACAACACTGCCCTGGCTTCATGCCATGAATGACACGGAGTAACTTTAGTGGATACATAAACAAGAACCTACTTCTCGTTTTCTTTCTGTTTCTCATAGAAAAACCCTTTTACACCCTTTTATGTTCTGGGCCATCTGGCATCGAATAAAACAACTGCTGAGGCCTCGGTGGCTGTTAGCAACTTAATTTTTGCATCACTTTCTCTGTTGTTTTCAGGTCGATTTGGAGCACAATCAATATAGGTCATTTCAGGGTTTGACCTGCTTGATGCAGATTTCAACTAGAACAGAGGACTTTGTTGTGGACACCCTTAAGCTTCGCATATATATCGGTCTCTACTTGAAAGAACATTTTAAAGATCCAACCAAGAGAAAGGTTTTTGTGCACTCTCCAATCATATCTGTCTCGATGCATTCAAATTTTTGGTTGCTCATTTGTTCTTGGGCAAATAGGTAATGCATGGGGCAGATCGTGATATAATGTGGCTCCAACGGGACTTCCACATATATGTGTGCAATCTTTTCGACACAGGACAGGTATTGTGAAAAATAGGGTTGATAATAATAATACCATGATTCATGATTGTGCCTTTCAGTTTACCTCTTTCTGCATCTCCTTGAAAATCCTCATTTTCATGTCCTATAAACTGAAGTCTGACTTTCCTTTCTAACCCCAATCAGGCTTCGAGGGTCTTACAAATGGAGCGAAATAGCCTAGAGCATCTATTGCATCACTTTTGTTGTGTCACAGCCAATAAAGAGTACAACTCATTTACCCCATAAATTTTACAAATATCCCTAATTATCTACCATGAGATTTGTTTCTGAATAAAACATACCTTTCCTTGTAGATATCAAAATGCAGATTGGAGGTCGAGGCCACTTTCTGATGAAATGATAAAGTATTATGCATATCTCTCCTTTCTTTTGGTTTAGTCTTGGTTCATTTTTGTCTAATCTTTTTCATCATTTCCGTCAATTATATGTAATTGAGATTGCTCCTATGAAGGTATGCTAGAGAAGATACACACTATCTGCTCTATATATATGACTTGATGAGACTGAGACTACAAAGGGAATCGACATGTGGAAACGATCTTTTTCTAGAGGTGAAACTTCTGTTCACTAGTATTTCTTTTGGTTCCAATCTGATTTGTTGAGTTCATGGGAGTGAGCATGGTTTGGTATTATCTGTCTCCCTGAACGAAACCTTAATTTAGAACTGCATGACAGAGCTTAAAAATTGGCCATGATGTACTTCTTTTATTCACATTAATTTGCAGTCTGTTTGATACTCGTTTTTGGTTACTTCAGGTTCAAAAGCGCAGTAATGAAATTTGCTTACAGTTGTATGAAAAGGAGCTGCTGACAGATACATCCTATCTCCATATATACGGGTTTGTATGCTGTTACTCTCAGTTACTTCACTTGGTTTATGTGCTTCGCCTTCATATTATGTGTGCTTGACCCATTAACTCGAGTGTGTTATTACAGGTTGCAAGAACATGAACTGAATGCTAAACAGCTGGCTGTTGTTTCTGTAAGAAAATAGTTTCTTCTTTATGCATTCCCTCATGACCATGATTATTCTGTCTTAAATAGGCCTAGCATGTGATGTGGCATTATTCCTATAAATGAATTTGTAGCTGTCAGGTACCAAATCTTGCTATTGATTTTTCATTTTGGATATATTTCATAACTTTGGATGATTTCAACTTTCTGAAAAGCCATATGTCATCCTAGTTATGAATAACCACTTTCACTTGTTCTACCGAGCTAGAGTTATTTGATTTGCATGTGTATGCGAGAAGCATCTAACATATTTTTTCCCCATCTCAGGCTCTACATCAATGGAGAGATTATATGGCTCGTCAAGAAGATGAGAGTACTGGTTATGTATTGCCGAATAAAGCTTTAATTGAGATAGGTATTGCTGATTTATTTGGGTTGTTATGGTGCAAAACCTGATGATTGGCTAAGCTAACTCTTTCATTACTCCCCCTTTTGAATTTAAAAGCAAAGAAGATGCCTACAACTACTGAAGATTTAAAAAGAATTGTGAAATCAAAATATCCATTTGTTGAGGATAATCTTGACCTAATCGTGGACATCGTCTGGAATGCAACTGAAAATTCTTATGCCTTTGAAAGAACAGCTGAGCAACGTAAGAAGGAATGGCTGGAACAGGTCTGTTAGGCTGAACTCTGGATCGTTTTTTTTTTTTTGTCAAGGCTGTATGAGAGATTTACGGAATGCAACTACTTTTTTGCTGAGCATAGCATTGGTGCTTAAGGACTTCTTTTGAAACTAGTATCCAATCTCGTGCAGTTAGCGTTGAAAAGTATGCAGGCCACTGGTGAAGATAATGAAATTACTCATTTGGATGCTGATAATGATAGGAGTAATTTTGATCCATCTGATCAATCTTCTGTAGCTCCTTTATCAATAAATAAGGAAGTGCTGAGCAATAATAGCCATCAGCAGGTAAGAAATCCATTATAACATCTGTAGTTTTTATATTTTTTTCTGTAATAATATAGCTGCATTGTGCAGATGGCACAGGCTACTGTTCAAGAACTGAACAGACCTACGGCTTTTGGAGCTTTGATAGGAAATTCAACATTTGGAAGACAATCATATATATTTGGAGGGTTTTCAAATGAGCAGGTATAGGCAACTGTTGCTCTGAAGAATGGAAATATTAAATTATTCATTTAAAATACCTAGTTGCTGTGTATTGATGTATCACTTTGTTTTGAAATGTTGTTAAGTTACTGATAGTACTTTGAAAAGTTTGTTCACTCCTTATGGTTTTGGTCGTCATTGTTACGCAACTTGGTGCCTATTGTTCTGAATGTTGTCTTTATTATAGGCATTTGAAAGGAAGTCTTTAGGTTGGCTTGAATATTCTACAGAAAAAAAGCATATGCCAGTAGATGTACTCCATGTTTGCATTCCTTCAAAAAAAAATGTTAACCCTTTGAAATTGTTGATATGTTTGGTCTCGTCATTTTGTTTATTGATTTTTATGAAGTATCACCATTTTATGTTTTTCATCTGTGCTTTGCTGTAAATATCTTAGCTTCCCCCATTAGATTCACGTAGGAAATGGGAATGCCTTTTTTTGGGCAAGAATTGGGAATGCTTTGTAACTATACTAGACTTCTGTTTATTGTTGTGCAATTGCAGGAGGCTGAGAGCAAGGTGGAGAAGGCATGACCTTCTCCAGATTTTTACTACTCCCGGCTTCCAGAATATATCAGTGAAGTTGGACGGGCCCGTCATGAAACTGAAGGCATGAAGACGTCCAGGTTACTGTCTGGTTCTGAGCACGGCTTTCAATCAATAAGAAGTACAGGAACAGGTCCTGATGAAAATAAAGAAGATAATCAGGACCCGAGAAGACGGCAATCTTTCCCACCTTTCGGTAACAGAAGTGATACACGGTAGCTGTTCTGATGTATACCTGTTGCACTGCATGTTCCCAAGAGAAGGGAGGTATCATCGCCTTCGATTGGTATTTCTTGTGCAGAAAATAGTTGTAGAGAGTAAAACTGGGCTGTTTTTTACTTGTGCCCTCCCATATGAGAAGCTACGCCTCCCCTGGATTTTCGCCGTTACGCTAACAGAACGGTGCGAATAGCCCGTAACTTTGACAGTAGATGCAGAGAATGAAAAATGTCATCTGAATTGGCTTGTATGTAACAGCTGGCAAACATGTGTTGTGCAATGGTGGATACTGGAAATTGCACAGGTGGTATACTGTAATATTGGTATAGCATAGCACCGGAATACAAAGTCTGAAGAGAAACAAACACTAACAGCGTTGCTCTCTCTTAATTTCTTGTATCATGTCCTCATTTTTTGGCTGTCGTATCTTTCTGCTGATTTTCGTACTCATGCTTGCTTTCATCATCTAGGAAACGTCGTTATGGGAGTGTTGCTTTTACAATGTGTAATTCTAAATTCGCCCACAAAGTTGAACGTTGCGCCTGAACTGTAGTAGTCAAGTGTGTGTTTGTTTGTGCGGCTTGTGCCCATCAGAATGAGCATGGAAGCAACGAGACAGATCAGTTAAAGTAGCAGCTTAAGATACGGGTCAAATTGCGCCACTGGCCAATTGGCCATGACATGAGCAGAGATCGTATCGGTTTTGGCGTGCCGTTTGTTTGCTACCTGTACTATATTACTAGTACGAGGAGTGTATTGCATTTTTCCACATAGCAACACCTGCTCCAACAACGTGTCCTAAAATATTTTATACCCATTCAGCACAGGAGTCGCAAGGACAGCCATGCTAATTGGATTCATGACCCTCTAAAACTTCTCAAATCAGAAAATATCACTCTGAAAGAACAATTTGAAAAATACCACTATAAAAGATAACTTCTTTGATATATCCCACTCTAGAATTGTTTTGTCCCTGTTCCTTCCTCCCCACCGTTCTCCCCTATTCTTCCTCCACTGCCAGCTGCGTCGCCGTTCCCAACCATATCGCTGCACTCCTCTACCTCCACGATCGTCTTGTCCGCTTACTCTTATTCACACCTTTCCACCCTTGTGCGGGCCGCCGCCTCCCCAACTACACCGCCATGCTCCTCGCTTCTCACCATTGCGTTGCGCTTCCTCCCCCAAATTCCTTGTGGTGGTCGCCGTTGAGCTCCTTGCCATGGCCGCCCGCTCCACCGCCGAGCTCTTTGCTGTGGACACGTGCTTTTCCCTCGAACTCCTCTTTGTGGCCGCATGCTCTGCCCCGATCTCCTTTTTGTGAACGCCGCCCCACGCACGAGCTACTCGATCCTTGTCACGATCAACCCACTACCGAGCTCCTCACTGCCCGCCGCCCCTGTCAAGTTGCTTGCCAAGGTCGCCAGGGGGAATCGCTTTGGAAGTGGAAGTCGACTTGGGTGCCTACCGGACCGGTACTCGACGGTGGCGGTGACGCAAAACCAGAGTAGCTGGAGGAGAAAGTAGGTGAGGACGATGGGGAGGAAGCAAAACAGTTCTAGCGTGGTATATATCAAATAAGTCATCTTTTAGAGTGATATTTTTCTAATTTGTTCTTTTGAAGTGGCATTATCTGAATTGGCAAGTTTTAGAGTAACATGAATCTAATTTTGAAAAAAAAACGCTCATACATATAGCTTTGCAACTAGATTATTTTCAGTTTGATTCTGCATCCAATGTGGCAGGCAACACATACACTACATCTTGCTAAACTGATGTGCAGGTGTGCAAAATCTTGTTTGCAACTACTCAAATCGAGCAATTTGCAACACAAATCCAATGCAATTTGCAGTGCAAAGACCTTTCCTATTAGCATTTCCCCTTCCACTGCACACCTTCCTGTAGATCCACTTGACAGCGCCACCAACCCCTGACTGACGCCTCCCCTTCCTATAGATCCCGTCCCTTCTCTCTCCCCGTTTCGCACCAAACAGCCCAAAACCCTCTCCTTTCCACGATGGCCGCCGCCGCTCCCCATTCCCTCCTCCTCCACCGCCCCAGCCCCGCCAAGGCCGGCTTCTCCTCTCTCCGCGTCCCCGCCCGCGCCGCCAAGATCTCCTGCACTGCCGTTGCCGCGCCCTCCCCCGCCGCGGGCGCCGCCGAGCGTGGCGTCTACAACTTCGCGGCCGGCCCGGCCACGCTCCCGCTATCCGTACTGCAGAAGGCGCAGGTGGAGCTCGTCGACTACCGCGGCTCCGGCATGAGCATCATGGAGATGAGCCACCGCGGGAAGGAGTTCGATGCCGCCATCAAGAAGGCTGAGGCCGACCTCCGCGCGCTCCTCGCCGTGCCAGACACCCACGCCGTCCTCTTCCTCCAGGGCGGCGGCGCCACCCAGTTCGCCGCCGTGCCGCTCAACCTCTGCTCCTCCCTCTCCGACCCGGCCGATTTCGTCGTCTCGGGGTCCTGGAGCGACAAGGCCTTCAAGGAGGCCAAGAAGTTCTCCGCCGCCTCCGTTGCCTGGTCAGGCAAGGACGGCAAGTACACCTCCCTCCCGCCCTTCGACGCGATCGCGCAGAACCCGGAGGCCAGGTTCCTCCACATCTGCTCCAACGAGACCATCCACGGCGTCGAGTTCAAGGACTACCCGGAGCCCAAGAACAAATCCGGCATCCTGGTCGCCGACATGTCCTCCAACTTCTGCTCAAAGCCAGTGGACGTCTCCCGGTTCGGCGTCATCTACGCCGGAGCGCAGAAGAACGTCGGCCCGTCCGGCGTCACCATCGCCATCGTGCGCAAGGACCTCATCGGCAATGCGCAGCCCATCACGCCGGTGATGCTGGACTACAAAACGCACGCCGACAACGCCTCGCTGTACAACACCCCGCCCTGCTTCGCCATCTACATCTGCGGGCTCGTGTTCGAGGACCTGCTCGCGCAGGGCGGCCTCGCGGAGGTGGAGAAGAAGAACGCACACAAGGCCGGCATCCTGTACGACACCATTGACGCCAGCGGCGGGTACTACATCTGCCCGGTGGAGAAGTCCGTGCGGTCACTGATGAATGTGCCATTCACGCTGGCCAAGGGGCCGGACTTTGAGAAGCAGTTCATCGCCGAGGCGGCCAAGGAGGGCATGGTGCAGCTCAAGGGGCACAGGTCGGTCGGTGGCGTGCGTGCCTCCATCTACAATGCCATGGTGCTCGCCGGCGTGGAGAAGCTCGTTGCGTTCATGAAGGATTTCCAAGCCAGGAACCCTTGATTGGCTTGTGGTCATGATCTTTTGTATTGCCTTCAGTAGGATGGTTTGTTCTTCATAACATAAGTAGGCTCTGTGCAAGAGCTGCGCTGCACAAATGCGATTTGCGATCCATCTGTAGTATTAATACAGTGATTAGTTTGCAATGTTGCTTCTTTTTTCGTGTTTACGGGATCTCCTTTCCATGGCTCACCATTGAGGTTGGAACATGTTCTTTTGGGAATAAAGGTAGATGGTCAATTGTCTTGAGAGTAGGTGACGCTGTTGTATGATTCAGAGCTTATGTTACAGTGTCCAATTTCAAGTTTGGTTGCTTTTCTCCGCTGAAAACAAGCAAGTTTGGTTGGTTTTCTTGTGTGATCATTCCTTCATGGAGACTGATTTGTTGATATTCATTCATTAGATTACCGTAATATTTTTGTGTGATCATTCCTTCATGGAGACTGATTTGTTGATATTCATTCATTAGATTACCGTAATATTTTTCTAGTGGAAAATTCTGTGGATTGGGTGCAATGTTACACTCTTTTATGTACCCATTGCTGTAATTTTTAGACAGATAGGTCCATGTTGAGGACTAAGCACAGAACACACTGCCGTTAGTAATTTAAAATTGGGAGGTTGGTGAGCAGTGAGCACTCGTGAGTTTGGTGATGAAGAAGTATTTTTTGCTGTTTCTTGCGTCTCTGTCTAGACTGATTCAGTGAGCTGATACGACGAATCAACAAAAACAGATAGTGCGTGTGACAGCGGTTCGTTGCAAGCCAAGAACAAAAAATCTCATGAAACTTTGAAGTTTCAAATCACACGTTTGCTAAACATGACATAATAGTTCTTTATTTGATATTATCTTTTGATTTGAGTTTGTACAATCAAGCCGTGAGTTGTTTGATCACATCATGTGTTTTTTACTAGACTTTGGGATATTTTCCAATCCCATGTTGGTGTATCTTTATTTTGAGAGACGTGGAGAACCCGAAGTGCAGTGTTTACTTTTCTGAATCCCTGGCATATTCAAGTGAAAACGATTACTAAACCTGAGAGTACTATATTAACAATTTGGGCATCATAATGTCATCCATGATTCATGTCCCATTTGGAGGTTTCGTTTGGAATTGTTATTCTATCCAGCCGAGTGGAGATTTCTTTGTCAGCTTTCTGAATTGAGGGAATAGAGTATAAGCCGCGGACCTGTGATTCTGATTCGACTTTCATACTTTGTTGTACTTTCGGTAAAAACAAATTCACCATAGTTATGGTGCCATCGTTGACAAATTTGCCATACAAAGCAAATTCTTCTGTTGAAATTGGAACCTTCAAGGCTCTGTCCCTGCTGCTAAATTGCTTGTATTCTTTTCAGAAGGAATTAGCTTTTCTTTTGTTTAGATTATCAGAAGGAATCAGCTAATCTAATCAGGAAGCACGGGGATTGGGGGGAAGTCAATGGCTGCAGACAAGAGCTTTTCTTCTTCTTTTTCTTTTTTTGAGAAATGCAGACAAGAGCAAATGCACAGATAGCAGTGTCTGTCTACAATGCTTCGCGGGGCCAAAGTGAACTTGTGACTGAGCAAGACGAGCTTAGACAGTAGGCCCAAACTCCAATTTACACTGCAGTTGGCCGAGCCGCATGGCCCAGCAACCGAAACGCGGATTAGCCACTCGTGCAGTCTGCCGTGTGTGCGTGCATCGTAAGCAGGAGGTTTTTTTTTTTCCTGGTTTAGCACGTCGTGAAGGCGAAATAGCCGAGAATAACCTCTCGTTAATAAAATATATATATAAAAAAGATATTTTTATTGTGCGAAACAGTCGCGGCATACCACCCGCCGCTGATCCAGAGTACGGTAGGACATATAGCGACCTCTAAACCGACGGCAGGTGCCTACCGCTAATCTAGTCCGTGATGACAACCTTCCGCTAATTTAGTCTGTGGCGTTTTCGTATAATAGATGTGTTATTTTTGCTATTTTATTTTTATAATAATTATTTTTACTATTTGGCTTAAAAACGAGCTGTAATAGCCAAAAACTCTGATAAGCAGCTTAGCGGCGGCCTCTGCTTACATGCTAAGCAAAATACTACTCGCCTAATATAAACCCTTCTACGGCGAGAGGGAAGGGGGTAAAAAGAGGCAAAAAAACGCGAACCGACTAGAGACGAGTTGCTCCTGTTCTCGATTGCTCTCGATCTGCTTTTTTCAGTGGGAGGAGATGGCGGACGGCGGCAAGACCGAGCCGGAGAAGAAGTCGTGGGCCGACGTCGAGGAGGAGGAGGAGGCCAAGGCCAAGGCCGCCGCAGCCTCCTCCTCTTCTGCCTCCGAGCCGGCGGTGGAGGCCAAGGCCAAGGCCGCCGCAGCCTCCTCCTCTTCTGCCTCCGAGCCGGCGGTGGAGGCCCAGGCCAAGCAGATTGAGGCGCTCTCCCTCTCTGTGCCGGATGATGATGGCGGCGGCGGCGGCGACCAGCAGGGTCCGCCTCTCCTCGACGACTCCGACGACTCCCAAATCCAAGCCGTACACTCTGCTCTTCTCCCGCCGTGCTTGCTAGCGCTAGCCAATCTCGACAGCTTCCTAGGGTAGTGAATTGATCGATTGATTTGGTGTTTGACACGATTGCTCTTACAGGTGACGTCGGGCGGCACGGTGTACGAGTCAGCGACGACCTTCGAGGATCTGAAGCTGACGCCGGAGCTGCTCAAGGGGCTGCACGACGAGATGGGCTTCAGCCGGCCCAGCAAGATCCAGGCGGTCACGCTCCCCATGATCCTCACGCCGCCCTACAAGGACCTAGTCGCGCAGGCGCACAATGGCTCCGGCAAGACCACCTGCTTCGTCCTCGGCATGCTCAGCCGCGTCGACCCGAGCCGCAAGATCCCCCAGGCCATCTGCATCTGCCCCACTAGGGAGCTCGCGCAGCAGGTCGCTTTCGCCCCTATACCTCCACGCTCTCATATGTGATCTTCTCTTGCTATTGGATATAACTCTATAGTGTACTGTACTTGCTTGATTGTGCCATAGTGTACTGAATTTGCTTGGTTGTGCTGCGCAGAATAAGTCGGTGCTCCTGAGGATGGGCAAGTTTACTGGCATTACATGTGCCTGCGCCATCCCGCCGGCTCAGAAAGATTACGTGCCGATCTCCAGAATGCCTGCGGTGACCGATCAGGTGGTAATTGGCACTTCTGGGACGCTCATCAAGTGGATTACCAATAAGAAGCTTGCGACAAGGGAGATCAAGATACTTGTGTTCGATGAGGCAGACCATATGCTTGCTGAGGTATGGTTGAGTTTTGTTGCCATTTATTTCTTCATGTCTTTCATATGCCCAGTGTTGTTACTTAATTCGTTATTATGACGCCTTATTTTTAGCTGTTGGGGACTTTGGGGGATGGAACTTTATGGAAACGTAGTTGACTTATTATAAGCTCTATGGGAACAATGAAGCAAGAAGCATCGTAAGCTTGAATCATCCTCATGAGAATTGCAAGTGTTATTTCTTAGCAGCAAATGATGACGGTATCAATGGCATAAATTTCTTCAAGTCTATGGCCAATGTCGTTACTTGTTAGTTATTAGGATGTGTTGTTGTTTGTTGTTTGGGGCTTAGGCAGATAAATCTATATGGTCTGCCTAAGATCTAAGAAACAATGAATCAAGAAGCATAATAACTTTATGTCCTTGTAAGAATTACATGAAATATTTTGTAGCAGCAAACGATTAGTGTATCGTGATGTTAAGTCCTTTAGTTTAAAATGATGATACCCTTTCCTCTAAAGATTGGCCATCACATGTATCTACACCCAAGTGATGTTCTAGTAACTATCCTGGGGGAGCAAAGCGGTGGCACTTATTTGCTTTGCTTGCCATTGACTTGCTATGGTGTCGTGTTGTATTCGCTTTTGAAACAGTGATCTGTTCCTGTTCCCTAACAAAATGCGGTAGGTTATTTTTGTTCCATTAATCAAATATTAGTCAACGAATCAGAGTAACGAAATGAATGCAACCCTTTGAAGTTTGTACTACTAATAACCCAGTGGGTATTAAGGGGTGTCACCGTGATGCAGGTGTGGTGCTAGGCGTGACCATAGAGCACTGTTGAGCAATTAGCTCCTAGTATCTGTTTGCTCTGACTCTGAGTGGACTGAAAAGAAACAACAGTGTCTGTTTTCCAATGGCTCAGATTAGTTGGCCTTTCCAAGAGGAGAAATATTTATATAACTGGAGCTTTGTTCTCAAATTGGGGTTGTCGCTTATAAATTCCATGCCTTCCTTTGTACTGCATGAATTTTTGTCCATGACTTAGCAGACTTATGCTCATGTAATAACTGCTTTTTATAAATTTAACGAGTCCAGTTTCTTATGATGGTGAATGACCTCTTGCAGGATGGCTTTAGGAGTGATTCTGAGAGGATCATGAGGGATATACAAAGAAGTGCTGGTGGTTGCCAGGTAACTTTTTTCTAGTCATCTGACTAGTTGACTTCATTTGCTACAGTAGGATCAATTGAAAGTTGAAACAGCCTGCATGTACCTTGTAGAAGGTGCTGTGGATAAAGTTTAAAATCAGATTTGAGTTTTTATGTCCATCCTGCGTTTCAGAGAATATTTGGGAGGCTAAGGGAAACAACCTTTTCCTATGCTTGCACATGTTCAGTTAGCTTATTGTTGGCGAACATCTATCAATTGCTAATGATGGATAGAGGGTTATCAATTGCTAATGATGGATAGAGGGTTTATTGTTGAAAAAGTCATCCAGTGATGCAGTTGATTTACTTACATTTTGCAAGTTCATCCAATGATGATATTATTTTTCTTCATTTCTTGAACTACATGGTTCATGCATTGGATCATCTTTGAATTTAGGACTTCCAAATTTTTTCCCTATACTATGAAATTTTCTTATGTGATTGGTTAATTGCTTATTGGAGAACTCTTATCTGTTGCAAATGGTGGAAGGGGGGTTTATTATCGTAATCTTATGGCCATCCACTGGTGTTATTTACTTCAATTTTGCAAGTTTGTGCAATGATGATATCGATTTACTTTAGTTTTGAACTAGCCCTGTCCATGTGGTGGACAATCTTTTGAGTTGCCTGCAACTATTTGTGTGATTCCTTGCTCGTGCCATCAACTAGCCTTGGCCATAATTGCTAAAATCTTTTGTTGGCTAGATGTGTTTGTTTGCCCTTCTGTATGGAGCTTGCTTTTTATTGTTTGAATTTGATTTATGTCAGGTGCTTCTCTTTTCTGCAACCTTCAATGAGAGAGTTAAGGATTTTGTTACAAAGGTCATTAAGGATGGAAATCAAATATTTGTGAAGAAGGAAGAGCTTACTTTGGAAAAAGTAAAGCAATATAAAGTTCAAGTCCCTGATGAGTTGGCAAAAATAAAGGTTATAAGGGACAAGATCTTTGAGTTTGGACAAAAAATCGGACAGGTTATCATATTTGTTAGAACAAAGATTAGTACTAAGAATGTTCACAATGCTTTGACAAGAGAGGACTATGTGTGCTCCTCAATTCAAGGATCCCTTGACCAATCGGAGAGGGAAAAGATAATACAGGAATTCAAAGATGGGTATACCAAGGTTCTTATATCAACTGATGTTCTGGCTCGAGGTTTTGACCAAGCACAGGTACTATGTGTGTCATACTGACTTCGCACTGCACTACATACAAAAGTTTCTCCTTCTAACATTGTTCCTTTGAAAGGTTAATCTGGTCATCAACTATGACATGCCAATCAAGTTTGGTACGATAGATGAACCTGATTATGAGGTGTACTTGCACAGAATTGGCAGAGCTGGGCGCTTTGGCCGGAAAGGTAAAATTGTGTGATGGTTCTTTTTTTAATTTATAGCAGAACTGTATTTCTATGTTTAGCATGTGAAGGCATTGTATTGAACAAACAATAGTCAGTATCATAGGCAGCCACTGTAAGTACCTTGATCAACATTGTGGCAGATGATCTTGGTGTTAATAGGAATAAATTCACTTGAGGATAATGATACCAAACCAAACCTGTCTGTTGGTGCTTAGCAAGCATGCTACCTCTAGTCAAGCCTATAGTTTGTTTGTCCTAGGTTGAGCTTGATCTTCTCACCCAAATAAGTTTAAGCTATTGCCGAACACAAACAGTGTTCCTAGTGTGGAGTAAACAAGAATTTTCAGCTGCTTTATGAGGATATAAGGTAGAACTGTCTGAGCATTTTTGTCGATTATTATGGAGGTATAAATTAGCTTTCACTGGATTGTTGTCGTGTTAGGATTTCTAGATCAGAAGCCTTAGAAGTCTGACTAATTAGAGAAACTCATGTTAGGCAAAACAAACCCCTATTCAAATTGACAGAACCCTTCTATACAACACAGTCCATATTTTGTAGCTTATGTTCTTAACTGAATCGTTGCTGGTCACAGGAGCTGTATTCAACATGCTTTGTGGTGAAACTGACAACGTTGTGATGAAAAAGATTGAGGACTACTTCCAGCACAAAGTACCTGAGGTATGTAATTTGTACAATGTGTATGCTTGCATCTTGTGCTCTTAAGCATATGCTTATTGTATTGTATTAATATTTAGGTTCGCAATTGGCAAAGCGAGGAAGATTTTGAGGCCGCTCTTAAGGATGCTGGCTTACTTGAGTAACATCCTCAGAAATACGGCAGCAGATGCGCTCTGGACTCGGGACGATTAGGCGGTGATTATTAGGCTGATCCAGCTGCCACAGCAGGCTTATTGAGCTCTTGTGCTTTTCTTGGTATCAGCAGTGGTTGTTTTGTACCAGATAGTTGTGTCAGGAGTCTTGTGAATTCTATTAAGACTCTATTAACAGTTTTGATAGTTGTGTCAGGAGTCTTGTGGATTCTGTTAAGACTATTAACAGTTTTGATGCTATCAGCTATACAAAGCAGGCAAAGAGCTGTCGAATCAACGCGCCTCTTCGTCGAGTACTTTGCTCTTGGACTATTGGCGCCTAGCTTTCAGGCTACACCTGCATTACCACGCGAATCTACTTGTACTTGATTGGCAAACCAGTTGGTTTATACCGTTGTCGTCAGGATGCGTTTCGTTTACGTCCTTGTGCAAAATGGGAAATCTCTTTCTGCATCCCTTCCCAGTCTGTTGCAGAAGAGACGATAGCGTTGAACGCCCGAATATACCTGAGATCAGCCTCGCAAGTATTGTATTCTCAGTGCGCGCTTAAGATCAGTGTTTAATAAATAAATGTGTTTTGTTTCACTGCTTGTAATGAAAACAACACTTCGTGTATAAATTGGTCGCATTGGGCAATTACAAGAGAACATACGAGAGACCCAGCCACATATATGAGAATGTACACGAGTCCTTCAACTCTGTTTACCCAAAAAGAAAAAAAAGTTACAAATTGTCGTGCTCGATGACCTGCGCCGCCCTCCACTCCTCGCCGGGGTTGACAACGATGGGCACCAGCATGGACGCCGGCCCGGTGCACAGGAAGTAGTCCTTGCCGAACGTCTCGTACATGGCTCCCGGGCTGCACAGGTACATGTCGTCGTACCCCATCCTCACCAGCCTGAACCCAAGCCCGCTATACTGCAGATCGCAAAGCATCAAGATGATCAGTGAGCAAGTGATGATGATCCATGATGCATCTTTGTCATTTGGTTTAATTTATTACCTGATCAATGGTGGTGAACTTGGAGGGCGCGGTGCTGTAGATGCGCTTCTTCCTCTCCTCCGGCGGCGCGGCGTAGACCCGGCTCACCTTCTTCTTGAGGATGGTGTAGAGGTTTTCCTCGACGGCCCAGACACCGGGCTTGGGCTCGTCGTCTCCGCCGCCGAATGAGAACCAACCGGGGTCCTCCCGCTTCATGGCCTCGGCGGGGGAGAGGAGGCCGAAGCCGGAGGCCAGTGGCGGGTGGGAGCAGTAGGGGCAGCCCCGGAGCCCCTCCACGGCGGTGCCGCGCCTCTTGTCGAACTTGATGTGGCTCAGCACGGCGCTCGTCAGCTCCACGGGCTTGGTGCCGTTGTTCTTGACGATCACCGCCGTCGCCATGCTCAGAGGGTAAAGCGTCACCACGTACGACACCTCCAGCGTGCCGCTGCCCTTGGTGCACCCCAGCTCAACCTACACCACATGAACGTGGGTGATTTGCACGGCAATGTCATTATTTTTTCATAATAAACGGTGATTATGATGTCGTTTAATAGTTGAGATCTTTACAATGCAATTTTTCCTGATTTCCTTTATTTGCAGATGGTACTGAGCTAATTTTCTCACGATTAGATTGTCCTAATTAACAAAGTAGCAAATGAATCAATCTACAAGCTAGTACAATTATGGTCTACCTAAATACACCAATGCACATGGCATGTATGTACCTGCACTGCATCGTAGGAGTCGGAGTCGGCGTCCTTGACGGACCACTCGGACCCGACGAGCAGCGAGTCGGCGGCTCCCGACGAGGACACCTCGTTCAGCACCAGCCCGATCCCGCCCTTCAACTTCCCGGGATCGCCGGCATCGGCGACCGTGTGGAGCACCTCCCTGCAGCCGCCGTCGTCCTTCCAGTACACCTTGGGCCGGTACGACGTGACCAGCCCGTCGTTCAGCAGGAGCCGCAGCGAGCTCCCATTCCTCACGCTCAGCTCCGCCGTGGGGGCGCCGGTGGAGTCGGTGCCGAACCTGATGCCCTTCCGGCCGAACGACTCCTCCAGGGACTGCGGGGTCGGCGCCGACGACGCCAAGGAGGCCGCGGCGGCGGACGACGAGGAGGCTTTCACGGCAAGAAGGGCGGTCGGCCTGGTGGAGGCAGGGAGGTGAAGGGGGAGGAGGGAGGAGGTGGCCATTGGAGGGGGAGTGGAGTGACGGAGTGAGTGCGAGAGGAGCAGCGAAGAGAAGGAGAGCTCCCCTTGAGATGCCAAGCTTTCACTGCAGCCTCATACCCCCCCGGCTTCAGGATAGATAGTTTTCTCTGTCTCCTTCCTTGCTTCGCTTCCCGTCCCTCCCGCTCTTTTTTTTGTGCTTTTCGCAAGAGATATTAAAGAGCTTTGGGCCATATTGGCACATTTGCCGGACGAAGTAGCGAAAATAGCATTCATCGTGTGGTATTTACAGAAATAGAGTCTTCACCATACGATCACCGTGCATAATTTACCAACGAGCGACACGTACCCGTTGCCGCACGGCCACCGTGCGGTGGAGCCCAAAAAACCGCTGGTCCGTGACATCCAGACAGCGATGTAATTGAGAATCTCCCCTTTATTCCTTTTCCTTTCTATCCCCTCAGTGTCTTTCAATTCCATCCATGTGCCCACGCAAAATCTCCCTCCCGTCATTAGCGGCACGCGATTTCGTCTCATTCGCGCTATAAATTCCGAGGAAGCGAGCGAGACTCTTCGCTCACACTCTTCCACGCTCGCTTTCATTTTCGTCGTCTCGGTCAGTTTCATTTTCACGGACGATTAAATATTGTTAAGTGTCGTCATTTGCGGTCATATTAATAGGTATTTTTTCTCGTATGAGTTGTCTTTATTAAATGTGTAGTTAATTAGTTGTAGTTACTTATGTGTAATTAATATAGTTCTTATTGTTTAGGCGGTATTAAATTTGTGTTATTTAGTTAGTTGCGATAAATTAGGCCGTAATGAACTAGTCGTTGTTATGTTAATCGTACGGATTTTAATCAGTTAGTTAATTACTCGTAATTAATTAGTTGTAATTAATCGATTGTAGTTAATTAGTCGTACTTTAGTAGCCACAATTAATTTAATCGTAGTTAGTCGGTTGTAGTTAGTTTAGTTGCTTCATGAAGTTGTAACCTTTTCCTAATTCATTTTCTATAATTAATTAGTCTGAATTAATTAAGAGGTTAGTTAGTTACCTTAATCATAATTAATTTAGTGTGAATTACTTAGATGTGAAGACTTACTCGTACGAGCCTTAAGGATTTATATTTTCTAAAAATTAATTTATGAACTATTAAGTTTCTTTGCTACTTTATGTTCTGTCTTAGTATCTTTTTCTTGTCTTTACCTTCATTATTTAAACTGGATACCGGTCTTCTCTTAATTTCAAAATTTTGTAGATGAGGGAGGTTTCTGTGCAGAGTTGTGGTGCATACTTCAGGGTTTGGGCTACGTCCACCGACTGGAGTATCATGGCTTCACTATCAACAAGTACGCTAAGGAAATGTGGCGCGTCAAGGTCACCATCTACTCCAAGAGCTATCTATGAGGAGACAGACTCTACCACTTCACGGTAGAGAAGGAGACAGACAAGTTCGGGATGCAGGATGCTACCAGGGAGGCCATCATCCGTCTAGGGTTCCACTACCACAGTGCACTGGTACGTACCGCCTTCCACTACTTTTTCTACTACAAGAAGGGGGAGGTCTTTAGCAGGTTCAGATCCACTGAGGGGGAGCAGGACACCACCATCACCGACATGCTGTCCTTGATCAAGGCGTAGGACAAGGCCTATGTGTTCAAATAATCAAATGTTCAATATAGATATCTCTAATCTCTTCAATATCTTTCTGTGATTCTATGCTGTCCAATTCAATTTTAACAACTAATTTATTATTCAATATTCATATCAATATCATCTAATATTCTAATTCATACCATCAATGATCAATTCATCATAGTATCATACCATTTACAAATCACAAGTTCATTAGTTCACAACCATTACCACTGAATTTGAAGAATCAATCACTGATTACATGTCTGAATCATCAATCAACCACACTACCACAACCAGTCAGTAGCCACTTACTGTTTCTTTTTAACATTGTGCTATGCACTATGCAGGACCGACCGTAGGAGGACCAGGAGGGGAGGCAGTGCGCACTCGCCCAACGCCGGGTGCCTAGGAAGTGGACTGGCGGAGGCGGGAGGCCGGAGGCCAGAGCAGCGTCGCCGACGGCCAGCGCGGCGCGGCAGCCTGGAGCTCTGGAGGCCGGAGTAGCGCCTAGGAGAGTGAGAGGCGCCGAGGCGAAGCAGCGTTGCTCAGCGTGGCGCTTGGAGGCTGGCACCATGGAGCAGCGTCGCCCGGTGTCGGTGGCCGGCGCGGCGACACCTCGAGCCCTCGGCCCTCGCCCCTCGACAGTCGACGGCTCACAGCTCGACGCTCCGTCGCCCGGCGCCTCGGCCTCACCCCGTCACTCGGCGCCCGTGCTCCATTCGTCCGCCGCCCAGCGCCCCACGGCCCCAGCCCGCGCTCACCGATCGCCGCCTGCGCTCGCCGCCTCAATGGCTCGATTGGATCTAGGATTTTGGGTGAGGGTGTGAGGGAGACTGGAAGCAATGGCCAATGGGGTACTTGGGCTGGCAACCTGGCACTTGACTTGGGGTCTTGGGCACTTGGGCTGGGGCCACTGGTGGGCCGCGAAGACTGCGCCGTTGCTCGTTGCCGCGTGCACGCGATGTCGTGAATGGGAGGCCGGGAGGGAGGAAGAGGGGGGTCACCGACGCCGGCACCTCGGGCGGCTACCAAGCCTCGTCCGATGTTGGGGCCACCCTAGGTACGAAGACCATTGAGTGTGTTGAGTGGGTGGAGGTGCACCAGTAAGCTGAGTTGGAGGAAGCTGAGTCTAGTAAGCGTCGATGTCGTCCTGCTAAGACATGCCAAAATAGGGGCCATCTGCAATGAAGTCATGAACGAGGGACTGCATTAATCCACTCCTGAGTTGTTCACCCCCAAGCTACGATGTCTATAACTCCGATCGTGCGGAGGAGCTCTAGCCCTAAACGAACGGTGTGCTAGCGAACCCGGAGTAGCTCTGCCCTGCGTACGCTCCAAACCCTGGGTGCCATGTTCCAAACCCTTACACCGTGTTTTGCTCCCTAGCAAGAGATGGGAGGCCCGTGTCCTCATCAATGGACTTAAACTGGTCATCACCCCCACGGTCAACTGAAGGCTGCAAGACAGAACGATGTTAGTCAAAATAAATACTCTGGACGTAAACTAAGAATTTTGTGCCTCTGATGTGCAGTGCAGATGACCGAGGGGGACCGCTAGTCTGTGTACAGGGTGCGGATGGTACAAGTGATGCATTCTGCTGGACCTACGGCAGGAGAACAACATGATATTAGCGGAACGTAAGACATAACCAAAAAAATAAAACGTAGATTTGTACATAACTTACCTCCTCGTCGATCTAGCCCGCGGATGACCAACGGGGAGCGCTACAATGCTAGCCGGTCTTGCTGGGCCGTGCTGACCTAGCGGGTGAGCACGGTCCCCCCGCTTGGTGCCCGATGCGCAGGATGTCATCCATCAAACGACCGCAGCTGAAGTTCTTTATTATGTTATTTGACTCTGCGAAGATGTACTTCAAAGTTTTCAGCAGTCCCGATGCTATGTGTGGGCTGCGGATGGCGGTCTCTGATGCGCTTGTGGTGTGCTGCGCTCATTCCAACTGAAGTGACATACATAATAGGTTCAGTAATAAAGAGAACAAATATCATCAATGAAACGACCAGAGGTTGTAAGTGTCTTACGGTGTCATCACGCTGCGAAGCGCTGTGACGATCGTACGAGTGGCTGAGGCTCTCCGGTGCGTCACTTGCTCCGGGCGCTCCGGTGGAGGAAGGGTGAGTCTGGAGCGCGACCGTGGTGTGTACCACTGCATGTACTCATCGTACGTCCGAACGTCGTATGGATGCTGCACCTGCATGACCTCCAAGTGTCCATCTCCGTCCATGTCGTAATCCACTCATGTTGTACTGCTTGTCAATCCTCAACATGCCAACCCGCCCTCGACTGTCTGCATTTCTGGAAGGATTGATGTCAGAAAAGAGGACATAAGAAGTGCACACATTACTCGGATGAAGTTTGACTCACAGGTGTATGGCTCAATGCAGGACCCTGCCATCCGGAGGGGACACGACCTAGTACAAATCAAACTGTCTCATTACACGCTGCAGTGCGTAAGGCTCCACCATATGTGCGAACACCAGATGGTAGGTCGTCGCCCATAACCTGACGTCCTAGGTGCATTGCACGGACAGCATGTGTGGAGCTACCGTGCGCATGAAATCTGGAGTCCATGGAGCCCAGATGATGTCCTTGTCGTGCAAGGACTCGAACTCATTGTGGAACAACGAGTAGCACTTCGCTGGTGTATCCTTGGCCCAGCTTAGACGGGCAACAGTCCACCGAAAGCCCATAGTGGGCCCGTCTATGTAGGATTAAGGATAACCGACTAAAGGAGGTGAATAGGAGGTTTTTGAAAACTTTTCGACTAACTAACAATTTTAAACAAGATTGTCTTAACAAAACTTCCTAGGATAAAAGTAATGAAAGAACCACTAAGTTTTTCAAGACAAATATGAACTTATGTCAAAACTAGATACAAATCTAGCTAGGCAATTCTACATAAGTAAATTGCTAGAAGTATAAATGTGGAATAGTAATGACAAGAGATAAAACCACAATGAAGACAAAGATATTTTTCCCGTGGTATCGAAGACTTACCAATCTTCACTAGTCCACGTTGAGGAAACTTGAACGAATCAAGCCGGCTCCACGTATTTAGCCTCAACCCTCGATCACTAGAGTTGCTCTTCCTTCGCTTTGGAGTTAGTGAGCACAACACCAATTATAATCTTGTCGGGACTCTTCACAATCTCCTTGAAGAGTTCACCACGCAAATTCTTCCTTCAAGCTGTCTAGGTGTCGGCAAGCACCAAGGGTAATAGATTACGAGTTTTGCTTGAGGTACTAAAAGTGCCTAAATGATTAACTAATGAATCAATGTACTTCAATTCTCTCAACTAACTCAAGAATAGGCAAACAATACAAATGAGTTGTTGAAAAGTGTATGTGAGCTCAAAAGAGTTCAATACAAGAGTATAATGCTCAATGGTATCAAGACTTACTGCTAGAAGGCAGGTGAGGGGGGTATTTATACCATTCACCAACAAATCTAGCTGTTACAACCACTTTTTTGAAAAAATCAGGATATGCGATAGTACCGTCGTTGAAACCCGGTACTACCGATTTTCGATATAATAGTCGGAACAGTGGTATTTAATGCTCTAAACTAGCCGTTACAAAATAAAGTTGCGGTACTACCGCCAACTAGAAATCGGTACTACCGCCGCGCGGTAGTACCGCTCAGCTAGAACGAAACTACCGTTTTCCAGAGTTCAAAAAACTCAGAAAAACACCTTCTCTGGAAAAACGCACTGCCAATAAAATATCGGTACTACCATACTCCGGTAGTACCGCTCAGATCATGCGGTCATACCGATTCTCAAGGGAGATCAAAACTCCCAAAAACACACTCTCTGTTATTTACGTACCGCCATATAAATATCGGTACTACCGACCTGCGGTAGTACAGCAGTTGGAATGCGGTCGTTCTGATTTTCAGAGAGGATAAAAAACACTTAAAAACATGCTCTCTGGAAAATACGTACCAACATGTAACTATCGATACTACCGACCTATGGTAGTACCACATATCACTTCCGGTCATACCGTTTTTCAAAACAATTTTCCAGAAGCTAGAAGCAAAACAATGCATGAATCCTAATTGATCATTATGGCACAAAGATAGTTTCTTAAGCTACTAGTCATAATCCTTCTTTATAGTATGGCGTTTATCCTATAAACCCAGTTTTTCTCCAAACACCGAGACTGGTAAAAACTATAAAAAGATCCTTAGGCTATACAATATCTTTGTCTTGATCCATGTTGATTTTTCATCACATATAGGGATGGCAATCGGGCGCGAGTGCACGGTAGTGCTCGCCATACCCATGCCCGCGATCCTAATTTCTCCCACGGGCATACCCGCGAAAGACGACGGGCGAAAAACCTCGCCCATACCCGTCGCCTCGCGGTACCATCACCGCGGCATGCCCGTTACCCACGATCATCGCAAAGATCTCTTGAATTCATCTATTCATGTAAGCTTCCGTATTGGAAAGTAATCATCGTTTGTTCAACTTCTAGTAGTATTTGTATGTTCTTAATTTCTTCTTATTGTGTGTTGACCGTATAAAGCCCATTAGTCAAGTGAACAACTCTGATTCTAGTGTGGTGCTTGAGCTCTCAATGAGATTTCAGTGGCATTTCATGAATAACACTAGGAAAGGTAAACAAATACCATATCTCTACCTTTCTAGGCAAAGAACACTAACAAAATGATGCAGTTATCTGCTTGTTTACTTCTGAATTTTATCCACATTGGATACACATCAGATGGCAATCTCTAATCAAGTTCATCTTTTAGGCTCAATCTCATCGATGGTCGTTGAATTAAATATAAGAAAACAGAGTTGAACCATCAAGCAACACATTTATGAAACAAATGCATACTGGAGATCCAAGTATCGATTATTCATTTATTCTCACATATTTTTCAGTAAGGAAGCATGCAATTTTTGAACAAGAAAAGTAATTTACCCAGCAGCCACCAACCAAATTGACCTGACCTGAACACTGATCAGTTCTTACTCTGCCATGGACTTTGAGAACTCCGAGATGTTGCTACGATCGAATCACTTCTCCAAGTTCCTCCCGTCCGCTTTCTTGTACTCAATGTGCACCAGGGTGTCGAGGTTGGACCTCGGGATGTAGAACGAGGTGATGTCATAGACCCTGCAGAACTTGTGCTTGGTCGTGTGGGTGCCGAAGGTGTAGGTGGTGACGAACTCGTCGGTGCCGTCCTGGAGCACAAACTTGGCGACGAGCACGACGAAGTGGGTGTTCCCCCGCATGAAGCAGTTGCAGATCCACGCCACCAGGCTCGTCGGCGCTAAAGAACATAGCGGAACAGAAAAGATGCCATCGATTTTGTACGCCTGATGCCGCACGCTTCTGGCAGGGAAAGTAGCTGGCCGGGAGGAGGACAACCGGGAGGAGGATGGGGGCAGTGGCTGGCCGGGAGGAGGACAGGAGGAGGAAGATATGGATCGGGGATGGGGACGGGAGGCGCGCGGTTGGCCGGGAGCCCGGGAGGAGATTTAGTCGGGGAGAGCGATGGGAAATTGGGAAGTGGGAGGGCTTCTTCTGGCGGCTGAAAGTGGGAGGCTGGGGTCTGGCCGTCTAGGAACTTGACCGAGCGGGGTGGTCTAGGGTTGTACACAGTGACTCAGTGAGGGCCCACCTGTCAGTATAGATGGCGGGTAATCGGGCGAAGCGGGTACGGTGGAGCTTACCCATGCCCGCATCCGTTTACCCGATGGGCAAGGAATTATGCCCATTTTTATACCCGTGGGCAAAGAAAGACGTCCACACCCACCTCCATTAGGGTATTTGCCCGCGGGTACACGGGTAATCGGGCATAATTGCCATCCCTAATCACATATGCATTTCCAGTAGCCTTGTCATCAATCAATCATTAGGACTTAACCTTTAACATATCTTAGTACACATGTTAGTCCATTAACATAATGTTGATATTAATTACCAAAATCAATTCTGATGGCCTAGATACTTTCAGTCTATCGGGTCATTCAACTCGGAGTACGAGTGCACTGCTATCTCAAAGGCCACCCGCCCAACAGGGAAGTGCTCCCAACTCCACAGGTGCAGGAGCACGTAGCAGACGGTCGGGATGGGGGTAGCACCGGTGTCGCGCCGTGAAGCGTCACACAACCCCTGGTATATGACACAAATGACGGTCGATTCCTAGCTGTACTGAGGCATCGCCCCAGCCTCCGCGTCAACCAAAGACTCAGCGACGCAGATGAAGCTGGGGTAGCACCAACCGCCCTATGTGGTTGAAAACATGACCCAACCAAAGAGTTGAAGAAGGTAAGTAACGAGATGTGTCCTAATGACCTCGTCAGGTACATCCTGCGGGCATTGACTGAAATGTCTTAGCCCTCAGTCAAGTCCGAGGGACACCATGTGCACACTCCAGGACAGGTATGCCGAACCGATGCTCCAGTCTAGCCTTCCAGTCCATCGACAAACGGCCTGGAACAAGTGGCTCACCCCGGAGAGGAGACCGGTAAAAAATGAGACATCCTGCAGAGTGACCATCATCTCACCCTGTCTATACTACCGCAAGTGCCGACAATAGACTGGTGTCTAGGGTGAACCGGCGTTTGACGGAGAGCAGCCTCGCAAGAGGCAACAAGTCCGTGTACTAGAGGATTGAGACGTAGCAAGCATCCAGTTCCCAGTAATCCCTCCCTGACCGAAGCAGAAGGCGTGGAGGGCCCTCCGCATAACCGGCGATCCACAGCTTGCACCGGTGGTTCTAATTGTAGAAGGGTTTCAAAAGCGCCGGTAGAGACATGACTTGCAACACATGGAATAGACGGAATATTAGTGAGAAGATTGATAATGACAATAAAATACCGCAAATTAAAAATTATGACCAAATGAACACTACAAATTAATGTACACTAATTTACTAGTACAAAATTAAATACGATTACTAAATCAGTTCATTTTGCTCTGATTCTGGTAGTTCATTTTGCCTCTCTGTTTTTTAACTTTCTTTCAGTTCTTGGAAAACTTGCTGTTATCTCCTAGGAGCTGTCTTACTATTTATGTTCCTTCATGATCATCTTATTCTAGGAGCTGGAAAACTTTCTTTCATCTTGCATGTCAACAGGTGTGCATCGTTGAAAAGCATGAGCTTTTTGTATCCAGTTAGACAAGGTTGGGTAAATCCCTCGAAGCTCCTTTCTTCATAATGTTACATCTAAGTACTTGGTCTTTTTCATCTTTGATGGAGGCTGCTCAGTTTTGGTTTGGTTGCCGCATTGTTCAGTTTTGGTTTAGCTTACAAGAGATTGTACGAGAAACAAATTATGGGTTGTGTACAAAATGTGTGACAGTATGATTAACAAATTACAAGTGAAAAAGAATAGTGGATAGGAATTAAAGAGATACTAATATTTCCTTTGACCTTGCTTGCACAATAAGGAAAACTAGATCTTGGAATGGTGGTCAAAATTAGGCTCTTTATGTAACTACTCTATGCACCACATATCCTATAATTGCTATATCCATTATTGTACATGAAAGAAGCTGGTTGAGCTGCAAAAGGCTGTAGTATGGTAACATGAGTACATGAACATGAATTGGTCAATATTCTATATGTTTTCCTGAACTCATAGTAGCATACATGCATACCTTCAATTACTATACTACTTTGATTATTTTCTATTTGATTTGTTTTAGACAATAAGCTTAATACAATATCGCCACTGTTCGATGCATCCTTTTGAGTATGACAGCAACAGAGAGCTACAAACTCCAACCTGAAACCCTGCTAGTCTTTTTTTCAATCTATAAATTTATATGCAGTTTATGTGTGCATTATGTAATCATAATACTTCTCACTCACTAACAACGTAGTTAGTAAAGAATTTACAAACGAGGAAAAATCGACAGAGATAAAAATTACCTGTAATATGACTTCTAATGATGGCGGTTAATAACGCTAAAATATCCTCGAAATGAAATCGACAGAGCAGAGAGAGAGAGAGAGAGAGAGAGAGAGAGAGAGAGAGAGAGAGAGAGCAAGCGATGGTGAAACAAAATCGTGCTCGCTCACTAATTTATAGCCGCGGGAGGGAATCCTTTCCCCACGCGAGGCAATTGAAGCTTGCATGCATGTGGTAGACAACGATGGGACGACGATTGAAGTTAAAGGCGACCGATGGAGGTGACGGGAGGGGGCCTGTCGGTGGAAAAGGGGAAGCACGAGTGACGGGAGAGGGGTCGGTTGGTGGAAAAGGGCTCCACCGCACGGTGGCCGTGCAAGAGCTGCTCCACACGACCGTGGGGTTTTGGCTCCACCGCACGGTGGTCGTGCGATTGTTGCTACGTGTAGACCCATGGGAAAACCACACTATGGTTGTGCAGACGAGGCTCTATTTCTGCAAATACCGTGTGACGAGTGCTATTTTCGATAATTCATTCGGGAAACATGCTAATACGGCCAAAAACTATATATTAAAGGGGTGGTATGTACAAATGTACACTACAATACGATATGTGAGTGACGGAGCAAAACAGAATTGCAACTTTTTGTGTGTGGTGGTGGGGTGGGGGTCGGGGCAACTAGTTAAGTGCCTGTGCGTTGCTACGGAACAACAATCGTGCATGCCGTGAGATTTGTAGTTATGAAAAAAAAATCAATTTATATATAAAACATTACAAAACATTCCATTTGTATTGAGATACTAAATCCGGTGGATCAGTTAGAGGCACATATGTTAGCACAAGTAATAATATGATGGATGAGTTAGTTCAACATTTGTCATAGAGAGACTAATGCAAAAAAAAAAACTAACAAAGCTCAAAATTTTACAACACTTTAAATGCGCCACAACTCACAAAGCCATTGTGATGCAAGTTTGTTTTTTGACGTGATCAATGCAATTATATTGGTGGAAGCATGTCTCAACAGATTAACACTAACTTTCTAAGAACAGAGGTTTAAATTAAACTGTCATTGCATCAAATGATTATTAAGCTAGTCTTCAATAGCAAATCAAGGATTGACCATGCTGTTAAAATGAGGCAACCACTGTCAAACTATGTTGAGTCTCGAAAGAAATGCACACTGGGAAAAAAAAAGAAGAGTATAAACAATGGAGCATCTGAACCAACATACAATTGGATGTGTTGAATTCATGGATTTTTATGCATGAATCAAAGTTAGCTTGACTTGACCGATTAGTATACATTTGAGTAAGAATAAACTTTAGCAAAAGCAATATTTCAATAAGAAAAATATCAATATGAATGCATTCTGGATACCTGCCAAAGAAAATTCATGTCTTCTTAAAAACCATGACACCTCCAGTATATAATTTACAATTTGCAAGATCAGGGAACATTAATCAAGGAGCTTTTCTTATATATGTCCTTTGATGAACCAAAATCTTCTAGGCATTGAGTTCTTGTACAATGCATCAATATTTCTGCAAGCCAAATTTTTTATTCCCCACAACAGTAATGCTACAGGAGAACCACTTTGGAAAATGACCTGAAGGGTGTAGTGCATACATATATCAGTTACAATATGCTTTAGGACCATATAGCAAGAAATTATTCTCATGTATTAAACACATGAACTCAGCATCATTTGTGGTGACATCTAATCAGTGCTCAACACTCTTCACACTACAGCCAGGAAGTATAGTGCTGAGCATTTCTCATTTCAGAAATCTTCAAACAAAAAAGAATGGGGACAGAGAGCTCAGTACGGACGAAGTCAACTCCCATCTCCATTATGAAGAGAAGTGCATCAGGTCATGATTCATCGACTCATTCACTGCTTTGGGCTATGCAGCCAAAATCAAACAACCTCAAATTAGCAAAGTAATCAAAATACAATTAGTAAATGAATTATGTAATTAGCAACCTGGAATTGAAACACGAGTAAGCAATACATTGTCTATGATGTGAGGACCTCTCTTTAGACGATGTTCCTCGTGTACGTCCCACAACTTGGATCACTTGGTCTTGTCCTTATCACTGATGGCGAGGATCTTGATGTTCCTTCTTGCGGTCGCTCTAGACAACGTGATGTACTACTGACCGTGAGAGAACACCGGATCGGGTGGTTACATTTTAAGATATAGAAAAGTCTGCATTCCATTTGACTTGGAAACCAAACACAGATCTTTGGAAGTGTAGAGCTTCTGTACAAACATGACTTTTCACACTCCTAGAAAAGAGACCCGCCCCTCCTATTTTCCTCAAAGAAAAACTTAACTGGATATCGGGAAGTTAATATATATGCAAAATATCATATACAAGCTAACTGAATAAGAATAATGAGGTTGTTAAGCCAAATACTGATATAGAAAATAATCTTTGTAAAAAAAAGAAGAAGAAGCATACCTATGCTTCTCAATGTGAGCCTGAGCTTCCGCATCCAATCTAATAGGTGCTCCCGTGTCTCTTTCTTTTCTCTCATGATTACTTGGTCCAACCTCCACATGAGCTCTATTTAATTACATATGTTAGTTTTTAGTTGTAAATGTAAGAAAAAGAAACAAATAAGACAGGACCAAATTTAACTTACGTTAATCTCCTCTGCAATCCTGATGATAAGGATATTGGGTTTCCTATGTTTTCTCCTTCATTAGGGCTTTCTTCTTCTCTACTTTCATCAACTGGCTTTTCATTTTCTGGCTGCATCAACAACAAGATAGTAATGAAAGTGTATCTAGGACCTAGCCGATATGAGTAATGGCGGGGTGCACTGTTCTGAGAAAAATTAGTTCAAACAAAGAACTTGAGGACATCATATGTTGTAGTTGCATTGATTTCTACACAATACAGGTGGAGGAATTTAGCATATCAGTGAAAAACATGAATCAACATATTAAAACATACCACTGGAGCAGCGAGCCTGGCAACTAGTGCTCCAATATTTTCTGAATACTCACTAAGCTTAGATTTTGAAACACTGAATCAAGAAGAAATTCATGAATGAACATGTTGTTCTGATCATGAAAAAAGCCTACATAAGCAACGAAAGAGAAATTTCAACATAAGTAAATGCTTGCTCTGTTCCACCTACTACTAAGACCATTGAACCAGCTGTAAGATTGTTAACGAAAAAGGTAAGCAATAGCCTAGAAATTCTCATCATCAAATTGCAGGCTATCAAATGAAAAAAAAATGTCATGAAGACTTATAGTTGTAAACTTTTATATAAGGGTTCTTTTGTCATTTAGGAAAGAGTATCCAAATTTTCATGAACAGCTTGTTAATAAATCCAATAGAAAGAAACCTTGCATTTGTTTAATGCGAAAGCATGGGGTCTTTTTATACTACGAAGAAGGGTACTTCTAGAAGACTGTCAGAGTCAGTGTATCACATTTGGAAAAAAAAACATCAAATATGGGCATAAGGTAAAAGTTACTCTTGTATTGATCATGAGTTCCTATCTTGTCATTGATGGCAAGTCATATACCAGCTGGGTTTCTTTCAAAAATTATGGATCCTCAACAAAAGTTAGCTGGACCACAGTCAACATAGGTAAATACTTGCTTTGCTCCACCGACTACTAAGACCACTGAATCAACTGTAAGATTGTTAATGAAAAAGGCAAACAACATCCCAAAAATTCTCAACATCAAATGAAAGGTCATGAAAGCCTTATAGTTGTGAACATTCACACATGAGTTCTTTTTGTCATGCTGGAAGGAGCATATCTTTACAGAAAGAGTATCCAGATTTTCATGAACAACTTGTTAATAAATCCAAAAGAAATAAACTTTGCATTTGTTAAGTGGGAAAGCATGGTGCCTTTTATACTAAAGAAGAAGGGTACTTCTGGAAGCCAGTCAGTGTATCACACCGGAAAAAACTTCAAATATGTGTGTAAGGTAAAATTACTCAGGTATTGATCATGAGTTCCTATCTATTTATTGGAACCATTCATGTAATATCAGTATAGAAAAGCATTCAAGTAGATTATGCTACACCAATTCATCAGTGTTTGAAAGCTGAATGTTGAAACACACCATCAATCAAAGCAAGCTAGCAGCAAAGTGTATTCATAAATTAGAAACAAGTACTCCTTTAAAGACTTACAGAGTTTACCTTGAAGCAAAATGCAAAAAATGGATGGTGATACTGCTGCGCTAGAAAGATCAATGATTGGTAGCTTGGTAGGACACAATAGAGTCACGTAATAGGAGCCAGAGATGAGGTTTACGTTTATATCAGACTACACATTTTTATGGTTATGGTCATGTCATTGATGGCACATTCATATACCAGCTAGGTTTCTTTCAAAATTTATGGATCCTCAGCAAATGTTAGATGTACCACAGTCAACATATCAATATTCCCAGAAAGTGTGCAACGTTGTATCGTCATAGAGAACATACAAACCCATGAGTACCTTGATATCCCTTCTGGTGTAGTTTCTGCTCCTAGCTGCTACAACAGCTCCCTGGATGTGGTTACATACTGCAATTGGAGGATGTCAGTGCTTGTATACAATCCATTCAAAATGACAATGATTAAAGAGAAGATCCATTGGCTACCACCTATTAAAATTGAATAAAGACAGAATGAGGCCAGCAATATCCCATCACTCAATTTTCCTAATAATCGTTTTAGCAACAACAAAATGGCAAAATCCTCATTGAGATTATATCTTTCTTCTCCTCTTTTAAATTAAGTTATAGAACAGTATATGCTCACGCGTTGAGCATTATCAAATCATGATGGAAATCTAATAAAATCAGAGGAGCTACGCTTACATGGACAAGCTTAGCCTGATTCTGCTGTCGAGGAGCCGCCTCAAGCAGCCTTCTCAATTTCACTTCCACCTTGCTGAGCCTCATAATCAAGATGATTAACACCTACTGAACCATTTAAAAACACTATTATCTAACACACAACACACGACAATCAAAACTAATTTGAGATTTTTTTCCCGTCCTAACATCAACAATTGGTTGCCACACTTGAAGTAGCATAAGCACTACAGCATAATCACACCCCCAATAGCAACGGTGGGGAATGGGATACCGGGCAATATCAGCAATTAGCTCGAGAACTTTCCAATCCGCCGAGCAACTGAACCGTAATTAAACGGAAATAGGATGTCTCAGTCACAAGTTTACCGATGGCTCGATGTCACGCGCCAAACGATCGGCTGCGGCGTGCAGTGATGGGACAAATGGCGGATCCGAACGGGGCTCGCCTTGGACAAACTGGATTTGCTCCCAGCGGCGGCGACGGGGAACTCACGAGAGCGGGTGAGGTCGCCGTGGAGCCCTTTTTCTCTGAATTGCATGTCTTCTTAAGATGGGAGCATATCGGGCCGGGAAGGGATGGGAGCATGGAGAGGAGGGTGCTGAGGAAGGGAATGAGGCGGGGGGAGCAGATCGGGTCGGGGAGGGATGGGAGGTTCCCGCCGGTCGGAGCCGAGGAAGATGGGGGCGGCCATGGTAGGAGGAGTGGAGGAGGAGGAGAGAACCCTAGGGGGGGCGACGGGAGCAAATCGGACCGGGACGGATGATGGAGAGGATGGTGCTAAAGGGAATGAGTCATGGGCCCACCAGTCGGCAATTTTTTTTTGGAGGGGGGAGGGGAACAAGAACGCATCATTTATCGCCCTAGAGTCTTTTTAAGTAGTAAAGATTTAGAAGCATGTATAGTTCAATTCTTTTTATTCACAAAATCAAGGTTAAATGTGTGATGCTCAGATGGAAATTTGAGGATTTGCCACTCAAATCGTTGCACCACCAACAAAATGCCATTCTCATCTCTCTCTCTCATTTCTTGGTTTTGTAGCCCTTTTTCCCCACTTGAAAGGACCATAATGCCCCTGGCTAATATCTGACCACAATTCATACTGCTCCTCGCGGGCTCTTCCTTCACAACATGCTTTTTGTTCATCTCAGACTTTGAAGCAAAACAGCAAACAGCCTGTAGGCTGTATGCATAATTCAAGAGGAGGGAGGAAGCCGTACCATGGGCTGCTGGCCACCGGATCCGGGCAATCAAGCTCTAGAGTATACAGGCTGGTGCGTGGTGTCGACGAGGAAGCCGCCGCAACGGGAGAAGAGTGCAGAGAACCGACAGGGACGAGCTACGCGGTGCGCTGGGGGTGCGGCACCAGAGCCCATGGCGCGAAGACGCGAACGTGGCAAGCGGGCTTGGCGAGCTTGGCGACAAGGGGCTGTGCCGACTCCGGGCAGCCGCGGTGGCGGATCGGCATGAGTTGGTACCGCGGTCGCCAGTGGTGCCGTGGTGGCATGCTGGTGCTCGAGGAGCTGGGATTGCTCAAGGTCGATCGGCTGGGGGCGCGGGGGTTTGCGGGAGGCGAACGAGGTGGTTCAAACCCGAGCAAACTAACTACGGATCAAATCATGGGCTCGGGTTGGAGCTGATGTTGTACGGACTACGGAGGAGCTCGGGAATTAGTCCTCTGCCAATTAACAGTGAACAGGGAGGTGGGGACAGCGCACTCTGAGGACGGAGGTTCCGGCGCCGGGATGCTGCTCAAGCAGCATCGTGGGAGGCGACGGCGTCTCCGGCAGCGGGATGGCGACGGCCGCTACATGGGGCAGCGGCGACGACGGAGGAACTGGAGGGCTGCGGGGGGAGGCGCAGAGCAGAGGGGCGCAAAGCATGGGAGGCGGCGGCCTACGGACTCGAGGGCGGCGCAGAGCAAAGGGGCGCAGAGGAGGGGATCGAGCAGGGGAAGAAGGGTGCATGCAGGTCAGGTGCGGCCCAGGTCGGGTTAGATGGTTCGGTGCAACCATTTGGCTCCAAGCGACCCAAGGGGTATTATGGTCACTTCAAGTGGGCAGAAGAGGCTAAACAACCAGGAAACGAGAAAAAAGTGATGAGAATGGCATTTTGTAGGTGACACAACGATTTGAGTGGCAAATCCTCAATGCCACTTGTTTTGAGTGGCAAATCCTCGTATTTGTATGCTTAGATCGGCACAATGAAATTTACTCTTAGGAACGCATCGCAAAGATGTGCCTTCTGGTGTTTGACAAGCAACCACATGCCCGGGAATGGTAATTGGTAATTGGGCTTTGATATCTGGAGTATGGACGGTAATTGGGCGCAGCGGGAAGCCAAGAACGGGTAGTGCTTGTCCATACTCATACTCGCGACCCTAGTTTCCCCCTACGGGCATGTCCACGAAGGACGACATACGAACAACCTCACCCACGGGCATGCCTTTGTACCCACCACAACATAGTTCAAAACTTCAAATGGTCTGTGAGACTGTGACATGCATATAAATTTCTATGGTCGGTGATATGCACCATTATTAACATTTCCATACAAAAATGAACACATCAAGTTCAACAACTAATTAAGTTCATCACACATCAAGTTCAACAACTAATCAAGTTCATCACACATCAAGTTCAACAACTAGTCAAGTTCATGAATCATCACACATCAAGTTCAACAAATAAAATGGAAATACAACTAAAATGGAAATATGAGAGTTGAACACAAATCAAAAGTAACAGGGGGATGAGGATGAGGAGGGCCGACCGAGGGTGTGAGGAGACCGTGTGAGGAGGTCGAGTGTTGAGGAGGGGGCGGTGGTCGGGCGGGAGGAGGTCGGGCGTTGAGGAGGGGCGTGTGAGGAGGTTGCGCGTACGGCGGTAGGGCGTTGAGGACAGGGGTAGCAACTGGGCATGAGGAGGCCGAGTGTTGAGGAGGGGTGGTGGCCGGGCGGGAGGAGGGGGCAAGAGGACAGGGGCGGCGAACGAGCGGGATGACGGGGCCAACGGCCGACCGGGAGGAGGGGCTGCAAACGGGCGGGACCACGGGAGGATCGGAGGAGTGACTGAGTGAGGATTGGATCTGGATCTGGCCATGAGGATGACAATGAGGGCTTTGACTGCTTGGTGGCGGCTGGGTGTCTAGATGGGTATTAGCCATTATGGTTTTAGTCGGACCACCTGTCAATGGATGTCGGCGGGTAAACAGGCAAGATGGGCACGAGTGGAGCTCATCTATACCCGTGCCCGTTTACCTGGCGGGCAGAGGGTTGTCCCTATTTTTCAAGCCCATTGGGAAAGAAAACACGCTATGCCTGGATCTATTACGGCATTTGTTCGCAGGCACGTGGGAAATCGGGCGCAATTGGCATCTTTAATTTGGAGGATGTGGTATGGACATAATGGATAGGTAGGTTTCCTAGCCAAATTGAACCAAAAAAGTCAGGATGGCCGAGTGGTCTAAGGCGCCAGACTCAAGTTCTGGTCCTCTATCGAGGGCGTGGGTTTAAACCCCACTTCTGACAGTTTCCCCCTTTTATTTTTCAGTTTGGTGTAATTTTATCAGGGAATTGACAACCTCTGTAAAAAGAGCAAGTTCACTACTTGCAAGTAGTGGCGGAGCCACGTGAGATCATGGGGGTGCAGTTGCACCCCCAAAATATTTTGTATGTAAATTTTTTATACAATATATATCTAGTATAATATACAGATTATACAATAAATTACATTGTGTTATTCTCAGCAGACAATAGTCAGCAGTCCACTAACACAAACAATATTTTGTGATATCGGTTATATTAGAAACATGTAATTTGTTCCACTTGAACCTTTACTATGTCAACTTTTATGTACATGTGAGTGCGCAAAGACATATTTTGTAATGTTGTGATTTATTCTCGGCCTCCGCTTTCTAGACATGTGATATGAGGCGCATGAGTGTGTGTGGTGGGATGTGTGCATATGTGTCTTCTTTGTAATCACAAAAAAAGTTTGCACCCCATCACAAATCCTGCTCGTGTAACAAAGCTCTAACTTAGGGTTTGTATTTCAAATGTAAAATTTTGAGGAGAAATAAAACTTTTGTTGTCTCTTCAAATCATTTGAAAGTTTCTACAATTTTTCCTAGCAATTTCCAATTTGTAGAATTTAATTCTTGTGATTGGAAATTGTTGTTATCAGATTCTTAGCCTTCAAACTTGTGATCATCCTCTGAAACTATTTTTCCTAGCATCTTGATCATCCTATCTACCTCCCTGAATTATTTCACAATTTTTAGATTTTGTTTGCTATTTCAAATGGCCAAGTCAACTCGTTTGAAATCTGGTCAAACTCCCCGACAGCAGCATTTCTCTAGAACCATGCAGTGCATAAAAGTTCTGGAAAATTATACAGGGTTGTCCTCTGTCCCTAGTAGCTACCATAAAAATTTCGAAATTTTGGAGCTCAGGAGCTACCTCTAAAAATTTTCAAACCTTCTCTGTCTTTTAAATCAAACTCAAATCATCGCTCTCTGCTCGCCCAACCTCTGCTCGAGTCCGACTCGCACCACTTGGCTCGGTCGCTACAACTAAACGCATCGCCGAGTCCAATCGATCGACCGTCCGATGCAAATCGAACGATCCACGCCGCGCGGCAACCGACTCGTCCGAATGCATACACTAATCTCACCGGTCCGCTTTAGATCCAACGGCTGGCCGCGATATTGATCGAGTCAATCACTGTTCGCACCACTTCGCTTGTCGCCGACATGTGGGTCCCACCGCCAAGATCAACCTCGCTCTTCTCCGCTGTCTCACCGAGCTCACGGCCGCCAGGCATGTGTGCCACGATCGCCGCCACGCCAGGACGCGTGTTCCTCCCGAGAATCGCCAGAGTCCATCTCGACTTCTCCGCCCATCCTTTAGCTTCGCCGAGAAAACCCGAGGGCGGCACCACCACCTCACCGCTGCTCGAGCAACAATGACCGCCGTCGTGTTCCCTTGCCCGCCGCCCCATTTTGCCCATCCCAGCCCTCTGTCCAGCAGATCGCCGGGGCGTGTTCGCTGCCTCCACCTCCGGTGATCTCGCCCGCGAGCCTAGTGCTCGTGAGTTTCTAGCTTCGACACTTGGTCCTTGGATCGCATCGATGCACCAATCTAATGATGGCTTCATTTTTGCCTTTGTGCATCGGTGAGGCCGCGACTCTTCTTCCCGAGCTCGGCTTCCGCCAGAGTAATTTCGCCGCCTCGCATTCTTCGCTTGCGTTATCTTGTGCTTATCGCTCCGGTGTCTCCGCGATCCCGTGGCGCACCTTTCTCGGCCGCCAAGTTCAGAGCATCGCGCGAGCCGCATTTCTTCTCCGCCCCATTGCCGCAGCTCATCTCCGTCGACCATTGGGCTCCGCCACCGCCACCGGTTCGTGAGGTCTTGCGAACCTTAAGGTACCACTCACTGCCTTGAAACTCACCGTTTGATAGATCACCGCGCGCCGCGCCGCCCTCCGCGTAGCCGCGAGCCGCCAAGCTTAGTTATCGCTAAACTCGGTTCATAGGTCACCGACTTGTGGGCCTCTCGTGTTAAGCCTGCTTTTAGGATTCAAATCTAATCGCTTTAGTTCTCGAGTCTCTCGTATGTGGGCCCGAATGTCGCTAGGGATTGTGTAGTTTTGTTAATGCGTTTTTCTTCATGAAGCGTATTTTTGCCGGGCATATGTGTTAGGATTATTGTTGATAAGTCAAGACGTATTCTTTGAATACGCTTCGACGCCACCTTATGCGGCAATCGCTCGACGACACGCTGGCCCGCCGGCCGTTGTCCGGGGTTAGTTATTGTGGTAGAAAAGGATTTAATGCTTTAGTATTTGCAATATGTTTTCGTTGTAATCATAATTCATTTAAACTTAGAAAATGCATAACTAATTCAATTTTTATCCAAATTGCATGAATCCAAAGGTTGTTTATTTTCATTTCAAATGTATTATTTACTAAAATTAGTTTCACCCATGTCTCTGTAGTAAAATCTGTTAATTAATAAAATGATGTTTTATGTATCTCCTAGATTAGAAAATGCATATCTCTTTCAATATTTGTCCAAACTAGTGAAACCAATTTTGTAAGTTGTCATTTTTAATGTACTAATTAGTAGGATAGGTTTTATACATTGTTTCTGTTCATCCTCCGCACCATATTGAGCAACAAGAACTGTGCAAGCAGCTTGATCATGTTAAAACCTCGTATTTTAAATTCTAATATTTTGTTTCACCAGATGTATGCATTGCTTAATTTGTGTTAAATTGATTAGTTAAATCTGTAATGCATATCCTCGTAGACAAAATATTGACCTCTACTACTTGAGCCTATGATCTCTTGTCACTTAGTGTATCAGTGTATGTCCTGCAGTATTTCGCTCCAGAGGTCATGGATGCATCTCTTAGTCAAAGTACAACATACCTTGAAGCTGATGGACTATGTTGATGTCGCAGCTCACAATCCAACATTCCACGTCAAACAGGTTGCCGCTTTAATGGCCGGGAGAACGCTGCGTGGCGTCAAGAGCCGGTCATGATGAGGAGCTTCCTCCTCCGACCATGGCACGAGGTTCGCGCCGATCGAGGCGAAACCGCACAGGGCATATATGCATACAAAATTTTGGTGTATCCTTGTATGTCTTCTTCAAAACATGATGCAAATAATCATGAAAATTGTGAAAAAACTTGAAAATTTGCGGTCGTGGATGTTCCCATAGTATAATTCATTATGGAAAATCTCCTTGGGGTTGTCAGGTGATCTTTTCAGCTGAAGAAAATGTAAGATTGATATGTGTATCTTTGGCTAGGATGAAACAAAATTAAGGACCGAACAAATTTGTGAGTGAATTTTAATCCAGATATTTCGCGCATAACCACTTAGAAAATTCATAGAGTATATGGACTCTGCTCTTGACCTAGTACTTTGGCGTTATTCTGCTCCCGGTCGCAGGAGGTCGCAGGAGGGATGATGATTGCTTAATTTGTGTTAAATTGATTAGCAGTGCATATCCTCGTAGACAAAATATTGACCTCTACTACTTGAGCCTAGGTTATTTATGTGATTAGAGGTCGGATGATCTCTTGTCACTTAGTAGATCCGAGTCAAATTGCTTAGACATGCTTAGTATCTGAATCAAGCGGTTATTTTCTTGATCACACAAAATTTTACAACTTTATGTTTCAAAGATTTTGTTTAATTGCAAAACTAAAATGAAAATAAAATGATTTGGACGCGCACAATGGTAAGATTGGTGTGATCTTTGGGTGTGATCGAAAGGTGCCCGTCAATTAAGGACCGAACATCTTGTGAGTGAATTTTTATCCAGCATTTCGCGTATAACCACACTAGAGTATATGGACCTCTCTTGACCTAGTACTTTTGGTGGCTGGCTCCGGTCGCAGGAGGTCAGCAGAGGGACTGAGGTGGAGCATGGTAGTTGTCCAAAAGCTTTATCCGAGTGGTAGTTGTCTTTTCGGCTTTACCATGTAAGCGTATGGTGTTTCTACCACACGAGCGGCTCGGGTTGATACACAATATTGGAAACAATTCAGAGGACTTAGCCGTGCAAGATACCTTCGAAGTGTGCTTTGGCTTAAAGGCGGTCTCAAGTGTGGGTACAGGTACACCGCAGGTTAAAACTATTCGAATAGCCTCGCCCTAGGTGATGGACACGCTGGGTAAGCTTTTCAAGAGTTAGACTACAACATTTAAATTAAAACTTGATGGGTGGTACGAACTGGGATTCGTTATTGTTGTGGTGACTATTGGGATAGTCACTTCTAGGTTGTTTTATCTTTCGCTTGTTATTAATATCCGTCATCGTTATTTCAATCTTAAAATGAATTGCAAACTTGCCTTCAAACCAGATACACTATTGCAAATAAAGTTGGCTTTATGCAAATAAAACATATGGCCTCCACTAAACAAGCCCGCATGTAGCTTATGAACAGTCCGCTAGTTCACACGCAGTTTTGCGTGGGTACAAAGACAATCTTGTACTGTGTGCTTTGCTTAATGTTTTTGTTGCAGAGGAAGAAGGTGAGCCTCGTGGTCCTCACTTCGTGAGTCGTGTTGCCGCTTCTTGGACGACTAGTCTTGCGGTCCTGGTCGATGCCTTGTGGGTAAAGGCACACCGATTGGCTTTGTTTATAGCCATCTTATGGCACTTTTGCTTCACTGCCGTTTGTTTATTTGTGTATCTTGGCCCCTCTACTTTGTCCGTAATAACCTCTACTATTTGTTTATCTTTCGCTTGGTAGTGTTGTGTTTGGACTCTATGTGTGGAATGGAGTTGATGTCTAATTTGTACCTGGTGTGTATACGCTCGGGAAGTATACATATTCGAGGATCGCTTATTTGATTTGTGATGCTAGGGACTGTGTGGTTGGTTAGCATTACAAACCAAATAAACTGGGTCCTCACAGTTGGTATCGTGAGCCATTCGACCGTAGTAACTCAAGCATAGTCGTCTTTAGGATATTTTGAAAAAGCTTAATTTCAAAGTATAAAAGGGTTTACGAAAACCTAGGCAGATTCTCGATTTTATTCTTACCTATCTTAGCTTTCACCCTCATCTTACTCTAATTTAAGTTTTGAAACTTGGTTTTCTCTTCACCTTCAAAAGATAGTTACTACCTATGGAATTAGTTTGGGAGAACCATGAAGTTTAATCCAACTAAAATTTGTGGGGGTGTAAGGGTAAGATATATGTGAGTTTGCTAAGTGTCCGATTTTTGTCAATTGGTTTTGTGACTTAAAAGTCTCGTGTTTGTTTTAGCCGTTAGTAAACTATTTGCAGTAGGTTGTCGACTTCTTGTTTTCCCGCTATTGTTAACTTGTCTTAGTGAAACAGATGGCGGAGAACGCTGCGGGCGCCACAGCTGGTCATGATGAGGAGCTTCCTCCTCCGACCATGGTCGAGGTTCTCGCCGATCGAGCGAACCGCATGGACCGACGCACGCATCTTGGAGGTTATTGCAGGAATACCTCCACTCGCCGGCAGTGGCGGCCACCGCACTCGCTGGGACTTGCGAGTTCCTCCGCACACGCCGCCGACTTTCTCCCGCCCGAGGACCTCTCGATGTGACGATTGGTCGCGCATGGTTGAGCCGAAGCTCAACATAGCTCGCTGCCAGCGCAGATAAGGCACTTTCGCGCCCCACCACCGAGGGCGCGACTCATGGTGGGAGAACTATCTCGCCATGCAGCCCGCGCCATGTGGTCGCGTGGGAGGAGTTCCGTCCGCTTTTCGTCGCCCACATTCCGTATGGCTCGATGAAGTCACAGAAAAGGAGTTCTCGCGCCAAGCAAGGGCGCAACCGTGATTTGAGTACCTGCACGAGTTCAATCATCCTCGTTATGCTCAGGAGGTGGCCTCGATGAGGCTAAACAGAGAAGTTTATGGATGGCTTGCCCGAGGAGCCGCAGACAAGCTATCTATTGTGGACTTCCTCGACTTTCGTGCCTTGGTAGATAAGGCCATTGTTGCCGAAAGCATAAGGCGAAGGCGCTGGCGAGTCCAAGCGCAAATGGGAGGCGACGCCTACTCACACCACCGCTCCGTCTCTCGGCCGACCAAGAGCACTGGTCCGCTTCTTGCTCCACCCGCCGAGACCATCTCGCACCAGCCGCCCACCGCAGCCGTGTTTCAGCCACGCGGCGCCGCGATCCAAGACAGAGCGCCCGCAATCCGGCGCCGAGGTTACTTGTTTTCGCCGCCACAACAAGGGCCATGCGAATGCCCGCCTCGTAGTGTTGCAGCAGCACTCGCCCTAATGGAGGACGCGCAGTGGGAGTGGTCATCCACCGACCGTAAGATGATCCGAAGCCCTGTGGTGCGAGCAATGGTCGAGTCAACCACCTTTCACCGAGGAGGCTCAGAGGCGCCGATGTCGTGATGGGTACACTTTTGTTAATTCTCGCCCCGCCGCAGATTATTTGATTCTCGAGCATCGATTCTTTTTATTTCAAGATCATTTGCTGCCGCTAGTGGTCTTCACGTGTTTCTTTGAAGTTCTTTGCTCATCCGCCTCGGGTCGAAATGAGAGCCGATTTATGTAGTTTCCGGATGTTCCTATCATAGTTGAAGGAGTGGGATTTTAGCAAATCTTATTCGCCGGCTCCAATGAGTCCGATGTGATTCTTGGCATGGATTGGTTGTCCCAACACTTGGGGCAAATCGATTGTGCCAGAAGGTTGTTTATCTTACCACTCTTTCAGCGAGCAGTCGGATTTTCGCCACACCGCAGGGCCGATCTATGTGCATTAGAGACAAAGCCGCCTTGCGCATTCGTGGATGTTCCCATAGTATCCGACTTTGAGGATGTTTTTCCGATGATTTGCCCGGATGCCTCCTGTTCGAGATCCGAGTTTGTCATCGAGTTGCCGCCGTACCGCCCGATTTAAGGCGCCAGACGGATGCCTCCCAATGAGCTAGAAGAATTGAAGAAGCAACTTGGGGAGCTCCAAGCAAAGGGTTTCATCCGTCCCAGCCATCTCCTTGGGGTTGTCCTGATCTTTGTGAAGAAGAAGGACAAGACCTTGCGCATGTGTGTTGATTACCGCCCTCTCAATGAAGTGACTGAAGAACAAATACCTCCGCCCGCATTGATGATCTTTTGATCGCTTGTCCGAGCCTGTGTTCTCCAAGATTGATCCGAGATCGCTATCATCAAGTCCGGATCGTACCGAGGATATTCAAGACGGCCACTACTCGTTATGGCTCAGACAGTACACCGCCATGTCTTTCGGTTTGACCAATGCTCCAAAGATTGTTCATGAACCTTATGAATTCGTGATTCATGGAGTATTTGGACAAATTTGTGGTGGTTTTTATTGATGACATTCTTATCTATTCCAAGATCGAGGTAGAGCATGCCGAGCATCCAAGATTGTTTTGGGCAAGTTATGGAGCACCACCATATGCAAGTTCAAGAAATGTGAGTTCGTTGAAGGAAGTAGCATTTTGGGCCATGTTCTTTCAATGAGGCATAGCCGTGGATCCCAAAGAAAGTCAATGATGTTCTATCTTGGGGCCACCAAGTCGGGCCACCGATGCGGAGTTTTCTTGGTTTAGCCGGCTACTATCGCCGCTTTATCGAGAACTTCTCCAAGATCGCAGCCGATGACCGAATTGCTTAAGAAGGACAAGAAGTTTATATGGTCCTCTGCTTGTGATGAGAGCTTTCAGAGCTCAAGCAAACATTGACTTCACTCAGCCTCCTTACTCTTCCCGATATCCACAAGAGCTTCGATATTTATTACATGGCCTCTCGCCGGGGACTCTGATGTTCTTATGCAGAAGGCAAGGCAGCTGCCTATGCATCCAGCAATTGAGGCCTCATGAGCTCAACTATCCCACCCATGATTTAGAGCTTGTCAGCAGAGTTCATGCCCTCAAGATTTCATGCATTATCCGACGCAGAATCATGTGAGGTGTATTCGATCACAAGAGTTTGAGATACTTGTTCACTCACCAGACCAACCTCGTGCAGAGGAGATGGCTGGAATTGATCAAGGATTATGACATGGGTATTCAAGATCATCCGCAAAGCCAATGTGGTTGCCGATGCACTTAGCCTAAAAGTGTATTGCAATACTGATGATCCAAGAGCAAAGAACCGCACTTCTTGCGCACTTCAGCGCTCAACTTGGTTTGGTTGAGCACGGCTTCTTATCGCCTGACAGCAACCAACCTTGGTGGATCAAATCAAGGCAAGACAAAGAATCGATGATGGTGTGGGTAAAATCGCGTAACATCGTGAATGGATCACCAAGTGTTTCACGTAAGATGAGCACGGTGTTGTGTGGTTTGGGCAGCGCCTTGTGGTCCCAAAGGTCCCGAGTTATGGATTTGATTCTTCAGAGGCCCATGATTCGCCTTTGTCCATCCATCCCGGCCACTAAATGTACCAAGATCTCGCGCAGAGGTTCTCGTGGACTCGCATGAAGCGAGATTGCCGTGTTCGCCGATGTGACACATGTTGTCGTGTCAAGGTCGAGCATCAGCGCCCCGCAGTTCCTCCAGCCCTTGCCTATACCGTAATGGAAGTGGGATTCAGAGGCATGGATTTTATCATCGGTCCGCGATGAGGACATCAAACCTAAGGATGCAACCATCGCCTCGCTTGTCGCACCGCATTCTCTACTTCAACAACATCTTCGCCAATAGAACTTTCGGCTAATGCAAGACCATATTACCCAATTGGATCGAGCTACGTTTACATGCCATGGTACTATATCTACATGCCATGGTATTATGTCTACAAGCCATGGTGCTACTGCATGTACCAAGCTGGATACGTTTTGGTCAGATCAGTTCGGAATCAGCCTGACAACACCAACTTCAAATGGGCATAACTTTCACATACAGAGTCCGTTGGAGGTCCACGAGTACTTGATTGAAAGCTTATTTCGTCCTCTTTCCAACGGATCTGGCCTCATCTTCAAATTCCTTATGGACTGATCGCAATCATCAAAAGAAGACGTCATATCACTTGTTTGGGCCAATCTGGGCCTTGTAATCATACTGAACTTGGCCCATCTGTCGGCGGCCCACCTGGGGGCGTGTTACTGTTCACGTGAACAGTAATCCGTGAATATTAGTCCCGCCCCGCTGTTTCTATTAGATGTGTGGCTCCTCATCCCCTATTTAAGGAGGTCGCACCCCCTCTAGTTTACTTGGATTTTGTTTAGTTAAAAGTTAGCCTTGTTGCAACTTCGTGTATTGGCTTGTGTCGACTAGACCAACCATAATACCGCTCGTAATCCCAACTCAATTAAAGATTTCAATCCTATTTGCAATTTCAGATTGCTTATTATCTTGTTCTTGCGTGCTTCTTCTGCGTATGTGAATCGACTCGTGGTCGTCAACCGGTATTTGTGCACCGCTGATAACCACTTGTCAATCGGCCCAGCGATTGCGTGGTTTCGAGCCTTATGTGTTCGTAGTCAGATCGTGAGAGTTGAGCGACACCCACCGGACTTATCGCTTCTCATCGAAAGATCGGGCCAACAAAAGGACCTTCGGTTCATCAGTGGTATCGAGCCCCGCTCATCGGTGAGAATTTTTTTCCTCCTACACCAAATAGCCAAAATTAAACAAAATTAGGTTTAGTTCATCGCCCAAGCCAATTTGTGCCTTTGCAATTTATTCTTTTAGTTTGTTTTGTTGAATTGTCGTTGCATCGCCGAAGTCTTTGTGCCGTTTCTTGTCTAGATTAGCAAGTTTTAGGTTTTTTGTCGATCGCCTAGTCCGTTTCTTCATACAAAGAGAAAAATTTGGTCGCGGTGTCTCCCGGGCGCTTCCTATCGCCGCCGCCCTCTTGAGTCGCGCGTCGCGACTGACCAAGCCGAATTCGGCTTCTTCCGCTTCATCACGAGGCATTCGTTCTTCGCGCTTTCATCACGCAGGCAAAACCGAGGCAGCACACACACAAAAAAATCTATATCGACGGTTCGGCCGCCTCCGCTGTAGTCGCCGTCCCAAGGGGTTCACACACGCATCGATCGATCACCAAAGGAATTAACGAACAAGCTTCGTTGGTTAATCGCCACCGAGTTCGGCCGACATTATCATCCAACAAAGAAGCGTACATTCATTCACAAAACAAAGATAGCAGATTGGTTTTTCTTCTCGCCGCCGCCGCCGGAAAGCCGACGCCCGCCTGAGCCGCACTCGCTTCCACCGCCGTTGCCGCCTCCGCCGGCCCCGCACCACCGCAGCAGCCCACCGCCCGCCGCTGGTCGTTGTTCTTCGCCGCCATCGCACGTGGCGCCGACGCCGCCGCCGAAGCGCGCCGGAACTGACCACCGCCGGGGCTATCGCTGACCGCCGCCGGCTTATCGGCCGCCGCCGGAGTTCCCACTTGCCGCCGCGCCGTGGAAGTGGGAACCGCGCGACGGGCCGCTCGCACTCGAGCCGCCGCAGCTTGTCCTTCGCGCTACGCCGCGCCGAGTTTCACTTGCGCCGACGCGACGCCGCCGCTTTGATCCTTCAGACTTCCACCGCCCGCACTCCACCTCCGAGCCTCCGCTGCCGCGCGCCGCTGCCGCCGCCGCGGGCGCCCGCCTCGCTTTGGCCTCGCGCAAAGAATCGCCGCGCGCCGCCGAGCCGCCTGGCTGTATGCTGCCGCCACCTAGAGCAGAGCTCCCGTGGAGAATCAAGTGCCCTTTTTGCTTTTGGAGTCAACTGTTTCTAAGTGTTGAGGTATAAAAAGGAAAGCGAAAAAAAAGAGGAAAAAAAAAAAAAAAAAAAAAGAAAGAAAGAAAGGAGAGAAGACTCAGTTTTTTTTCATTGCTACAGTAAAAAAATCATTTTTTGGTACTGTAGCAACCTGAAAATTTCATGTTTTCAGGCCCCGTGGTGTTCTGAGGTTAAAAAAAAAAGAAGAAAGAGAAGAAAAAAAAAAAGAGAAGAAAGATTAGAAAGAAAGGAGAAAAAAAAAGGTGAAGAAAAAAAAATACAGAGCGGCCTCCTTTTTCTTGACATTATTTCCTTGTTCAATGGGCATCTTTCATCCATTGCTCGCCGCATTGATAGTTCTTGTGCTAGCCGTTGTTGCTACTAGTCGTTCTTCTAAGTTGCTCTAGCTAGACTTGGTTTAGACTCGGACCAGCACTTGTGACTAGTACTTTGAACTGCTATTCAACTTTGCATACTGAATTGAATAATTGCTACTCCCTTGCTACATACTAGCCTTCCGAGCTCCACTTTCTACTAACTCAGCAGGTGTCGTTCCTCGCAATCGTTGGGCTCATCGCAAGTGAGAGTATCACGAACCAGCCACCGGTTATACCACTTTCTTGCTACATTGGTAAGATCTTGTAAGAACTTGGTAAAAGCTTGAGTGTGAGTGACCTTTGAGCCCCAGATCCTAGTAGTCATAGGGACATATACATTGTGATTTGTTCTTTGCTTTGATACTAACGATGGCAGGATCAGGGTCACACGAGGAGCATAACAGACCAATGTTGAGGACAATGCCCTCTCACGCCGCACGAAAGATATAATGCAAAGACTTTTCACGCTTGTTGAGTCAAGATTCGAGCGTATTGAGCGAAGTTCTAGATCGCACCAATATCGAACTCGCGCGCGCTGCTACACGGTGGAATCTAGAGAGAGCTCCACCTCATGTGGTCGCCCCGCCGCCGTTGGTGTTGCACAACCACGCCGTAATCCATCCGCTGCTCGCTCTCGCTCTTGGGCCGATGAAGTGGAAGAAGAAGAAATGAACAACTACATCACGACACGGAAACAGATGGAATCAATGTTCACAATGATCGCAACAATCGCTGGCTTCATCACAATCGCCAAGGTATGGGAAGACATCAACGTGAGGTACGTGACCATAATGATGCGCTTGGTAAAATTAAATTCACTATGCCATCTTTTGTCGGAAAATATGATCCCGATGCTTATCTTACATGGAGCTACAGAGAACAAAAATTTGCTTGTCATGAATTTCAAGATAAGAAAGAATGCTACTAGTGAGTTTTCCGATTTCAGATCTATTTGGTGGAGTGAATATGGTCGCATTTCATCGTGACATACCTAGGACATGGAATGCTTTGAAGAGAGCAATGAGACATAGATTTGTACCTTCATATTATTCACGTGATTTGCTTAATAAATTACAACGCTTAAGACAAGGTAGTAGTTCTCAGAGGATTATTATCAAGAATTGCAAACCTGTTTATTGCGTTGTGGTTTAGATGAAACCAAGATGCTAAGATGGCTAGATTATTGGGAGGTTTAAACCGAGAAATTCAGACATACTTGATTATAAAGAATACAATTTATCACTGCTTGTTCCATCTTGCTTGCAAAGTCGAAAGAGAAGTGCAGTGGTCGATAATCTCGCTCTAGGGGCAATTTTGGAGGTTCTTTGCAGACGCCAAGTCAACAACAACACATTGCACCTCCTCGCCGTGCGCCCTTATTGCTCCTTCCACTCGCGCATGTCTCCGATGCAAGCAAATCGCAAAGGTACAAGTCCCTACAAAAAGTGCTTCTTCCGTTGTTTCTACTGTGCTATCTAGAGATGTACAATGTCACCAAGCAAAGGATTTGGACACTTGATGCGTGATTGTCCCGGCCAATGAAGCCATCGATCAAGGACAATGGTGAGTACACTGCTAGCGACATTGAGGAAGAGCATGTTTTGCTGCAACTAACAATGTAGGTGATGAAACCGAGGAAGAACATATAAGCCATGAGGCATCCGCATGTACCAAAGCTTAGTTGTCCAACGGTGCTAAGTGCTCAAATGGAGCTTATAAAAAAATCAACGCTACACCTTATTTCAATCAAAGTTCGTTATCAAGGAACGATCCCAGAAAGTCATCATCGATGGTGGAAGTTGCAACAATCTTGCTAGTATAGACATGGTCGAGAAGCTTGACTTGACTACAACTCAACACCCTCATCCTTACTACATTCAATGGCTGAATTCTTGTGGTAAGTTGAAGGTGACTAAACTTGTGCGCGTACATTTTTCTATTGGATCATATCATGATTATGTTGATTGTGATGTCGCACTCATGCAAGCATGCTCATTATTGTTAGGTAGACCTTGGCAATATGATAGATATATCAACATCATGGTAGATCTAATCATTATACTTTCACATATAGAGAAAAGAAAATCACTTTGCTTCCAATGTCTCCTTCTGCTATATTAGAAGATGAATTAGAAAGAACTGAAAGAACAAGTAAGGAGAAGATAAAAGATGATCATCAGATTAAAGCTCCAAGTGAAATTAAATTGAAAGCTCCTGTTATGTTAGCAACAAAATCTGCTTGCATTGGCATAGAAAAATATGAATCTGAATGCTATACTATGATTGGCAAAGAATCTTTATGTCCATTAGAAGAATCGCATGTTTCTTTGTCTCCCCGTTGCTCTAACATTTTGCAGAAACTAATGATTTACATACTACGATTGAGTCGAGGACGACTCAAATTCAAGAAAGGGAGGATGATGAGGACATCAAACCTAAGGATGCAACCATCGCCGCTTGTCAGACCGCATTCTCTACTTCAACAACATCTTCGCCAATAGAACTTTCGCCAATGCAAGACCATATTACCCAATTGATCGAGCCACGCTTACATGCCATGGTACTATATCTACATGCCATGGTATTATGTCTACAAGCCATGGTGCACCGCATGTACCAAGTCGATACGTTTTGGTCGATCAGTTCGAATCAGCCCGACAACACCAACTTCAAATGGGCATAACTTTCACATACAGAGTCCGTTGGAGGTCCACGAGTACTTGATTGAAAGCTTATTTCGTCCTCTTCCAACGGATCTGGCCTCATCTTCAAATTCCTTATGGACTGATCGCAATCATCAAAAGAAGACGTCATATCACTTGTTTGGGCCAACTGGCCTTGTAATCATATCAACTTGGCCCATCTCGTCGGCGCCCACTGGGGCGTGTTACTGTTCACGTGAACAGTAATCCGTGAATATTAGTCCCGCCCGCTGTTTCTATTAGATGTGTGGCTCCTCATCCCTATTTAAGGAGGTCGCACTCTCTAGTTTACTTGGATTTTGTTTAGTTAAAAGTTAGCCTTGTTGCAACTTCGTATTGGCTTGTGTCGACTAGACCAACCATAATACCGCTTCGAATCCCAACTCAATTAAAGATTTCAACTTATTTGCAATTTCAGATTGCTTATTATCTTGTTCTTGCGTGCTTCTTCTGTATGCGTGAATCGACTGCGGGTCGTCAACCGTATTTGTGCACGGCTGATAACCACTTGTCAATCGGGCCTCGATTGCGTGGTTTCGAGCCTTGCGTGTTCGTAGCAGATCGTGAGAGTTGAGCGACACCCACCGGACTTATCGCCTCATCGAAAGATCGCCAACAAAAGGACCTTCGGTTCATCATCCGCCTGCATTTTTCGTGGAAGGATGCTATCCGGTTGTTATCGATCGATTGACGGTTGTAGCGACTTCCGCCAAGATTTACCACTCTCGTCACCGATCGCGATCTCTACATATCCCGCATTGTGAGTTTGCATGGTGTGCCACTTAACGATTGTGTCGATCGTGGCTCTCTTTTCACTTCTCGGCCATGGCACGCTTTACGTGAAGCCATGGGGACCCGCCTCTCGCTCAAATTTCACCTATCATCTCGTGATCGATGGTCGACGGAGCGCCAACCAAGTTCTTGAAGATATGCTCCGTGCTTGTGTTCTTTCCTATGGGAAGAATTGGGAGAAGTGCCTACCACTTGCCGAGTTCTCCTACAACAACAACTTCCAGCTAGTCTCGTGATGGCACCGCTTGAGGCTTTGTATGAGGCGATGCGTAACCCCATTGAACCGGTCGAATCGTGAAAGGCGTTCTTGGCCCGATTCGATCAATGAGGTCGAAAGTCAAGTGCGCTGATTCGCGAGCACTTGCGCGCGGCTCACCCGTGCGTAAGAGTTATGCGACGGCCGCCGTGAGTCGAGTTTCCACCAATGACTTTGTGTATCTCAAAGTCTCACCTCACGCGACATCGCTGCTTCTGTCAAGGGCAATCGCTCCTCGATATGCCCGCCATATCGCATCATCAAGAAAGTGGGAGCCGTTGCATACCGGCTGGAGTTGCCACTACACTTGAGGGGGTGCATGATGTTTTCCATGTGTCACAATTGAAGAAGTGCCTCCGTGTTCGGCTGAGGAAACACCATTGGAAAATATCGATGCGCAGAAGATCTGTCTTATCGTGAGCGCCCCGCTCGTATCCTCAAGAAGTCGAACGTGGAACAAGGAACCGTGGTGATCAAGTTCCTTAAAGTTCAGTGGTCGAACCACTCCGAGGATGAAGCCACATGGGAGCGGAAGATCGCCTCCGAGCAGACCCGCCCTTCTTCTCCAGTGATCGAATCTCAAGCAGATTCCGTAAGGGGGAGATTTGTAACAGCTCTAACTTAGGTTTGTATTTCAAATGTAAAATTTTGAGGAGAAATAAAACTTTTGTTGTCTCTTCAAATCATTTGAAAGTTTCTAATTTTCCTAGCAATTTCCAATTTGTAGAATTTAATTCTTGTGATTGGAAATTGTTGTTATCAGATTCTTAGCCTTCAAACTTGTGATCATCCTCTGAAACTATTTTTCCTAGCATCTTGATCATCCTATCTACCTCCCTGAATTATTTCACAATTTTTAGATTTTGTTTGCTATTTCAAATGGCCAAGTCAACTCGCTTGAAATCTGGTCAAACTCCCCGACAGCAGCTTGAATTCTCTCTAGAACCATGCAGTGCATAAAAGTTCTGGAAAATTATACAGGGTTGTCCTCTGTCCCTAGTAGCTACCATAAAATTTGAAATTTTTGGAGCTCAGGAGCTACCTCTAAAAATTTCCAAACCTTCTCTGCTTTTAAATCAAACCAAATCATCGCTCTCGCTCGCCCAACCTCTGCTCGAGTCCGACTCGCACCACTTGGCTCGGCCGCGTCAACTAAACGTACCGCCGAGTCCAATCGATCGTGACCGTCCGATGCAAATCGAACGATCCACGCCGCGCGCAACCGACTCCGTCCGAATGCATACACTAATCTCACCGCCCGCTTTAGATCCAACGGCCGCCGATATTGATCGAGTCTAACCGCTGGTTCGCACCACTTCGCTTGTCGCCGACATGTGGGTCCCACTCACAAGATCAACCTCGCTTTCTCCGCGCCTCACCGAGCTCACGCCGCCAGGCATGTGTGCCACGACGACGCCGCCGCACGCCGTGGACGCGTGTTCCTCCGAGAATCGCCAGAGTCCATCTACCCCGTGGTCATCCATTCTTCCTCGCATTCATTCTCACGACTTCTCCGCCCATCCTTTAGCTTCGGCCGAGAAAACCCGAGGGCGACCACCACCTCACCGCCGCTCGAGCAACAATGACCCGCCGTCGTGTTCCCTTGCCTCGCGCTCCATTTTGCCCATCCCGAGCCCCTGTCCAGTATCACGGGGCGTGTTCGCTGCCTCCACTCCGTGATCTCGCCCCGAGAGCTTGCATAGTGCTCGTGAGTTTCTAGCTTCGACACTTGGTCCTTTGGATCGCATCGATGCATCGAATCTAATGATGGCTTCATTTTCGCCTTTGCATCGTGAGGTCGCGGCGACCCCTTCTTCCCCGAGCTCCGCCGCCAGTAGCAATTCCGCCGCCTGCACTCTTCGCTCGCGTTATCTTGTGCTTATCGCCTCGTGTCTCCGCGATCCCGCGGCGCACCTTCTCGGCCGCCAAGTTCGTAGCATCTTCGCGCGAGCCGCATTTCTTCTCCGCCTCCCGCCGCCGTGAGCTCATCTCCGTCGACCATTGGGCTCGCGTCACCGCCACCGGTTCGTGAGGTCTTTGTGAACCTTAAGGTACCACTCACTGCCTTGAAACTCACCGGTTTGATAGATCACCGCGCCGCGCCGCCGCCCCCGCGCGTGCCGCGAGCCACGCGCCGGCTTAGTTATCGCTAAACCCGTTCGTTAGGTCACCGACTTCAGGCCCTCTCGTGTTAAGCCTCGCTTTAGGATTCAAATCTAATCGCTTTAGTTCTCTCAGTCTCGTTATGTGGGCCCTAATGTCGCTAGGATTGTGTAGTTTTGTTAATGCGCTTTTTCTTTCATGAAGCGATTTTTGCCGGGCATATGTGTTAGGATTACGCCGATAGTCAAGACGATTTTGAATACGCCGACGCCACCTTATGCGCATCCGCTCGATCCTGATCAAGCATACGCGCCGGTCGTTGTCCAGGGTTAGTTGGTGTGGTAGAAAAAGGATTTAATGCTTTAGTATTTCAGAATATGTTTTCTCACAGTAATCGTTAATTCATTTAAACTTAGAAAATGCATAACTAATTCAATTTTTATCCAAATTGCATGAATCCAGTGCTGTTTATTTTCATTTCAAATGTATTATTTACTAAAATTAGTTTCACCCATGTCTCTCAGAGCAAAAATCTGTTAATTAATAAAATGATGTTTTATGTATCTCCTAGATTAGAAAATGCATATCTCTTTCAATATTTGTCCAAATCCAAGGAAACCAATTTTGTAAGTTGTCATTTTTAATGTACTAATTAGTAGGATAGGTTTTATACATTGTTTCTGTTCATGAAAATTTGTTAAGTAATTAACTAGTGACTTGTTGTGTTTTTAGCTTAGAAAATCCGCACCATATTGAGCAACAGCAGCCAGCAAGCAGCTTGATCATGTTAAATCCCAGTATTTTAAATTCTAATATTTTGTTTCAAATTGTATGTATGCATTGCTTAATTTGTGTTAAATTGATTAGTTAAATCAGAAGTGCATATCCTCGAGACAAAATATTGACCTCTACTACTTGAGCCTAGGTTATTTATGTGATTAGAGGTCACTGGATGATCTCTTGTCACTTAGTAGATCCGAGTCAAATTGCTTAGACATGCTTAGTATCGGTAGAGAACTCAAGCGGTTATCGACTTTAGTCAGAACCTTGATCACACAAAATTTACTACAACTTTATGTTTCACATTTCGCTTTGTTTAATTGCAAAACTAAAAATGAAAATAAAATGATTTGGACGCGCACAATGGTAAGATTGGTGTGATCTTTTGGGTGTGATCGAAAGGTGCCCGGTCAATTAAGGACCGAACATCTTGTGAGTGAATTTTTATCCAGCATTTCGCGTGCTAACCACACTAGAGTATATGGGACCTCTCTGACCTAGTACTTTGGCGTGTTGGCTCGGTCGCAGGAGGTCGCAGAGGGACGGAGGTGGGAGCATGGTATGTCCTGCCTCCATGGGCAGATCTACACAATATTGGAAAAGCTGATGGTATGCTGCGTCGCAGCTCACAATCCAACATTCCACGAACTGGGATTCAAACTATTGGGATAGTCACTTCTAGGTTGTTTTATCCGCTGCAACTCAATCTTAAAAATGAATTGCAAACTTGGTATTACACTATTGCAAATAGTTGGCTTTATGCATATACTAATTTTGGTGTATCCTTCTATGTCTTCTTCAAAACATGACGCAAATAATCATCTTATGGCACTTTGCTTCGCCGCCGTCTTGTTTAAATTGTGAAAAAATTGGCAACATAATTCATTATGCAATCAATCATCGCTTTATTTGATTTGTGATGCTAGGACCGCATTACAAACCAAAAATTCACCGCTGCAAGTATGGAAAAATGTTATGTGTATTAGGAGAAACAATGTGTAAAGGAAAATTTTCAGTTGCCGCAACTGAATAGTATTTTGGTGTATTTTTCTTCTTTATAATCACGAAAATTGTTTGGATTTCATTTTCATCATAATTGTCTTTTTTGTTTCTTCATATGTAGATCGAATTTATATTTGAAATTTTGTGGCACAATAGATTGATTTTGTGTCAATGTTATCAATTTTTTTTTGGAATTCTTCATGACTATATGCGTGGGGATACACCAAAAATTAGATACATTTGATATGTGATATGCCCTCTAGGGTCAGGTATGCCGATTTTTTATTAAAAATATTTTTAATACAATTACTAAAATAAATGTATGTTTAATAAAATTACAAAAATAGGTTTATGTCACCATTTCAAATAGCGAAATAGTCATGTCGCCATTTGGATTGGCGGATCTTGTCGCCAACCAAATAGTATTAAATGTCTTTATAGCTATTTGAAATGGCAACAGAGATGGAAGTCGCCATTTGAATTGGTGATACGTTCATGTCGCCATTTGGAATGGCGACACGACTTGGAATTTTTTTTGCACAAAAATGAAATTAGCGGTAAACAAAAATAGAAAATTAAGTGCTTACATTGTTCATAATAAGAAAAAGGAAACAAAAAATAATAAGAAACAATATTAAACATACTGCAAACAAATTTGTCATTAGCGGTAGTACATAGGTTGCATAGAATTATTTGACACACGACATAACATCAGTACATCGGACAACGTAACTAAATAGGACATACATCATCACATAGTTGTAATCTTTCACACGCACGGCATACAACACACTTGCATGTCTATAACTAACACATAGTTCGTACAAGCGTTGTTCGATAAATCACAATGATAGTAAGCAAAACATTCATCACAACATATTTCAACAAGGTAAACCATCCCCGTGACCGTCGTGTCGACCTCCACGTTGCCCGCCTTGCGTGGGGCAGTCAACTGAGGTCCTCGAGACGTCGTCCGAACTGTCAACCTCTCCATGTTGTCCATTTCTCACATGGCAATACTTGAAGGTTTGTCCGAACTCCCAACAAATAGAGCACTTCTTCGTATGACATTCGCTTCTAATTCGTCCATATTGTTCCTAATACGTCGTCTCTGTCGTTGAGCAACCATTACCTTCAGCCTATTAACGTCGGCAGCCCATTTCTGCTCCTCCTAGGTTAGATGACCGGTGAAATGGCCAACCACGCCGTAGTCATACAGCTCTGCACTCCAGGTTAGCATCACCTCTTCCTTTATGAAATATTCAGAAAGGTATTGGCCAAGATGTTGTGCCAACATCGAACATGCGGTCATCACATGTGAGATTGGCCAATGCAGAAGAAGTGGTTTGTTGCAAGTGCATATGCAACGAGCACGGTCATGTGTGCACTCATGGATGATCCTCTCACGGTTCGCTCCGTGATGTCCTTTCTCCCTATAAAGTACCTCGAAATGAAGTTCTCTTGTGCCCATCTTGAATGCCCTGTGCATCTCACTCTTCTTACTCTTCTCCTTCATGTACTTGGTGATCATGGTGAGTACAATACTCTGTCATTTTCCATAGACAACGACGCGATGTTGCTTCAGACAACAAAGTATTTTGTAGAACCACACAGAACTGCCTCTACGATACCAACCAAAGGGAGAAACTCCACACCGTGCATGATCTAATTGTACACCCAGCTAGATTCGTTATTATGACACCATATTGAGCACAATCCTTGTCATGTAGCAATTATCACTTCACTTTAGGCTCGTGCTCAATCCAGTCCGAGAAGCATTTCACCTGTCTGCCGATCTTCCTCGTCACACTAAGACCATATGTGGGTAACTGAGGTAATGGCTCAGGGAGGTTTTCAACGCTTGTGTCGGGCTTTCTCTAATGGTTCGTGTAACACCCTGGCTATTCGGATGCCAAGATATGGCTAAGATTTACAATCCAAAATTGAAACTACAATTATCTTGTTTAAATCCACGACGCATGAAAGATGGAGAACAATTAAATAATTCTATTTACAGTTCTAATAAAGAAATTTCAGCAAGATACTAGACTCAAAATCACAATTTAAACATCACTAGCAAGGGCATAAGTACTATGAATAAGATCCAACAAGTAATAAGCATCATCCATTAATTGAAACTATGAAAAGAACCAAAAGAGGTACTAATAGGCCATATATTACAATACTCGAGTCTCATTGAAGTAAAACAATGAAAATATTATTATATGTTGGATGTGTGCAGCAATATGGTATGCAAACGTGAGCTAAACTTTCTCCAAGAATGTCATCCTCGACGGTCACCTAAACAATAAACAAACAAGCGTGAGTCCAAGACTCAGCAAATACAATTGAATATCATAGACAACATTGAATCAAAGATAATCATTCTCAAGATATCGAATACATAAGAAAAACGCCATGCTCTTGATGCAAGTATGAAAATAAAATCCACTTCTCTTATGCATATACCGGTATAGCCATTGAAACATCCGTCGGTGTTCACTCAGGCTCGCATTATCAAAATACGGGATCCAAGGTCCGTATGAAGAATATTTCATACGGAGATCTAGTGGCCCATATTGGACTGATGGGTGCACATATTAGAATGATGGGACTCTTAATATCCACTCCCGTGGGTGAATCATGAATGCTTGACATGAAGACAATGTAATGAAATGCATTCTCTCATAGAAGCAATTTGATATCAACCATGAACGGAATCATGTAAATAACGAAATTACTCACAATTCATATAATTTAACCATGTCATAAGCATACAACCTTTTTGAACAAATAAGCAATCAAGATAATTCAATCTGTACTTGCCTTTAGCGTTGCGACACGTTAAGAGGTAAAGAAGGTGCAACTATCCCCAAAGTCACTCCTCCTGCAAAAATTAATTTACTCAAAACAAGCTTAACAAGGTAAAATAACGCTATTCGCAATGCTCTCAATCGCATTCCCAAAACCTATGGTTCAAATATTTAATCTACTCAAATATGATGACAAACTAGCATAAAACCAAAACTGGACAGCAGCCTTCTAAAATACATAACTCCCCCTCTATTAATCATAAAAAGGCATACTCAATTTCTCTGGAAAGATAACAAAATTATCTACAAAAACTTAGTTGGTGAGATCTCCTAATTCTTCCTTTAACTAAACATAACAGACAGATGAAAACCTACTGTCAGAACTGACAGACAAAATGGACAGCAGCAATAGAACAGCTATAACTTTCAATTGGCTGATCCAAAAATTGAGTTTTTTTTATCAATCTAGAAATCTTAGAAAATTGCCTACAAAATTAATGTTGGGAGACAACCCTGATTCGGCCATTGACAATTTCTTATCTATTAGTTAACACGACTGTTGTAATCTTGACAGGGTTTTGGATAGCAGCAATGAAATCATCATAACTTCCAAACTACAACTCCAAATAACATGAACTCGGATCCTACTGAAACCTAATAACATTTCCCACAATTATTTAGGAGGCACTAACCTCTAATTTCGCCTTGAACTAGACGAAAACTCATGAACAATAAGACTATAGATTACAGATTCAATTTCAGCACGAACAACGATTCGCTAATCGACAACAAACCATAGAAAATAATTGAACCAAACAGTGATGAGTTGATATTTACCCTAGAAGACACGTATGAACTCGCTGAAATCCCCGCGAGGTTCTCCTCTCCCCTTTCTTCTCCCTCTCCTTCACTTTTCTCCTTGGCTGACAACAATGGGAGAGCACCACCAAGAAGGAGGGGAATAGCAACGGAGTGCAAGGAGGAGGGTGTCATCAGAAGGCAAGGTCGCCAGAGTGAGTGTGCTATAGTAGTGGACTAGGGTTTTCCCCTCCTTTTAAAGGTGGCCGACCCCCCTCCCACCTCTTGGGCTTCGTTGGACCAAAGACCCGAGGCCCAGATTCTCAAACCACCGCAAAAACCCTTTTAATCCTTCTAAAATTCTCTTTTAAGCGATTTCCTCCTTTAAAACATTTCGGAATATTACAGTTCTGGTTGCACAATCGCTTGAAAAGCTTCATCAAGTTCTTGTTGTGAAATTGCTTATTCAGGTCAGCATGTTAATCATGTATGACGCATACATTAGGACGGCCTTGTACAACAAAAAACTTCATGTTCCTCAGAAAGCACAATCAACTTTCCGTGTTCTCGCTATCGACGAATGCAAATGCTATGGGAAGAATATGGTTGTGCTCATTCGTCGCAATTGCAATAAGTATCTACCCCCTTGTACTTATAGGTCAGGAACATATCATCTACGCACAAGACCGAATGACAATGAAGGAATGCATAGATGCATGCACCAAAGGCGAAAAATACTCGCTTCAGTACTCTCTTCCCGGCAAATTGCGGATGTGTGGAATCTTGAATGTCGATATGAGTACCGAGATTCATGTACTGTATGACTCGAAGTTGACCGGGTAGGTTATGGTACAAGTCCTCGAACGTACCGAAACTTGATTCTAATGTCTTCTGCTTTGCCCTCCACGCCTTAGCATAATTGATTGTGTGCTGGAAACTTGACTCTATTGCCCAAATGATGAACCGTGGCTCAAAATCTAGGTTATCCACAATCTCACCGTACATGACATTCACAATGAAGCCTGATGACAGGTTCATGTGGGGATTGCATTAATTCATAGATGACATATGTGAGGGATTACTATAGAGCATTTTCAATAGGTGTCCCACTTAGGCTGGAATGTGTGAACTTACCAAGGGCATCCCACTATCTCGCACTTTACGTTGTAGCACCTGGGTTCAACTTCACTACCATGAATGTTCGCTGCAACGACAAGGATCGGGATTTCACAGCTTCTTGTACCGTCTCCTTGCATTTGTACGTGGCTCCTTGACTCACATCGTTCTGGTGGTACTCTCACGGTACACGGGATCCTTCGTCCACGACGAGGTTATCGAATTGGTATGTGTTCCACTCAGATGGAACTACCTGTTGTTCCCCACCATCCTCATTATATGAACCTTCATCTTTCGACAATACCTCATAGTCCCGGTCTTCGAGCACTAACCTTTCAACTAGAGCTTTGATCTCCTCACCTTTGTCCGTAATCCCACTAGCTTCTCAGACCAAAAAAAAAACTTCTTTGACCCCATCTTCATTGGCGACATCAACAAATCCTAGACCTTCGGGCATTGTGTGCGTCACGTTGTAGCTGGAATCCCCAACTTCTTCGGCATCACCACCAACTACCCCTTGTTCAGCCGCATATGCATGCGAAGCTTTAACATATGCATGTGCCAGAAGGACCAAATCCCACTCGTGCTCCCTCGTCATGCTTATATATGATTGCCATGACTTCGTTCCCTTTAGCTGCACTAACTCCCAATGTGTACGTGCTTTGTGGTGCCCAGGTGGCAATACAACTGAATTTCAGATCGTGCAAAGCATGGTTCAGCTCGAAAGTGTAATACAATCAACGCATCACAGCGCCCCATGTCGCTCCTCTGGTCTTGTTAGGCTGACGGTCACCGATTGTAAATAACACAAATCAACCTCCTGGGACTCTCTAGAACAGTCCCATGACCGTAGTAAATTTTGAAATTGATTGCGCTCGACATATCTACTTATTACACTATAAATAAGATTTATACGATTAACTACATATCTAAAACAAAACTATAACACCTAAAAAGGATATACTACAACATATTACACTACATAACAATACATCTAAAACTATCTAATCCATTCGGTTACAAAAAAAAAACCCACAAAGTAAGCGACCGAACGGACAGCGTTTTGTTAGCTCCTTTCCTCCCCCCCCTCCTCTCACTTCCTCTCTCCTCTCTTTTTTTCGAATTAAAAGTGAATTTTGACCGAATTTTTTTCTATTACAGGAGAGATTGTGTCATCATTCAAATGACACAAAAATTTGTGGGTTCTATGTCACCATTTGTAATGGTGATTTGCCTAGAAATTTTGGCAAATTACCATTCCAAATGACGATATGGAGCTTGTCGCTATTTAAAACGACGATAGAAGTCTTTTTTTATAATTTTATTAAACGAATATTTATATCTGTAATTTTATTTAAAAAATGTATTGTTTTTTATCTACCCCGCAGCCACTCATTTTCAAGGGCTTACTTGCGGTGCTACGTTATTGTTCTAACTCTATTGTCCCGGCCTACGCTGCTTCACCGTAACAAATTACTTACCCACACTCGTTCGCCTACTCTTGGTACGGTTCCTCAGAACTTACCCACACACTTGGTACGGCACCTCAGAAGGCTGTAGGCTGCTGCCGTGTGCATCTGTGTTACTGACACGATTGTACTATAGATACTAGGTACCAACCACAGCACTAGTGTAACTGACCAGGCAGAGACCTGGAACTGATAACTTCGTACTGTAGATACTTGGTACCACCTACCGCACTACTGTGACTGACCAGGCAGAGACCTGGAACTGAGAACTTCAAGCAACCAAATGAAATGATGCAACGCAAACGCAACCAAAGCTTTACCACTGCGACTCTGCGAGCAAAGCAAGCAGAAGGGCAAAAGGCAGGCACTTTGGTTCGTCATCAGATTGATAGGAAAGCAATATTTTGTTATAAAAATAAATAAAAAAAGCTCTCAATCTAACCCACTTTCAGAACCACTCAACACCAAAGGGGATTATAGTACTCCACTCCACTCAATAACGCAACACGCACACACCAGGCGCAGGCGCACGCACTTTTGCAACATCTTGTCTTTGCCACAAGTTTCTGGCGTTCTGCTGACGATGATGATACTATAAAGGAAGTCTTAGAAGAGCTAAGCAAACTGAAACGGGGATACAGGGAAGAAAAACTAGGGAAAACTAACTAGCCAACTGCTCTCCAGTAGTAGCAATGAAGCAAGGCTCTTGGGGCCATGCTGCCAGTTCCACAGATAGCCTTTCTATTCTAGATCAGTTCCTCCGGACCACGTCTGTCGAGTTTGTAAGGATCATACATCCATCCTTCATGGCTAGCTAGGGAACATGGGGTATGCGATCAAGCTAACCGGTTTTGACGGCACCGTTGGCGATAACAGGTTTCTCGGTTGCTGATTGGGCTACCTTTGCAGCGTAGGTAGCAACTGGAGCAGCGTTCTCGACAGTAACCTTCAGCTCTCCGTTAACACCGCTTGGTACAGATAGCTTTGGCTTCCCATTGGCAATATCCTGCTGTTTCTCTCCGGTGACAGAATTGGGAGCCCTACTGTCCCAGACCTAAATGATTAAAACAACCCAGAGTTACTACAAAAAGGATAAAACGGCAGAGGTGGTGATGAAATTTGATGATTGAGTAGGCTCAGATTCGCATGTACCTGCTGTTGGATCTGCTGTTGTTTCACCCTTTTTTCCTGCATCAACTTCTGGCGGTTCTCATAGAAGGTAAAGTCATCCAGGATAGAGGTATTACTGACATGCTCTTTGAATATCTTGAGCATCTGAATGCCTTGCTCAAGGTTTACCTGGATTTTGTTGACAAAAGGATTAAATAAGATAACAGTAAGATGCAGCCTTTTTTGTAAGTTGACGAATTAAATAAAACACGGAGGATGCTTACCTCTTGTGTGTCACGGCTATTTGTGACTGGCTTGTTCTCATTGTTCTCTAGGATGATGTGCTTGAGAATATTGTTGGGCACATCTTTGACAATGTGCCACTTGACAGAGAATGAACCATTCCACTTGTCTTGTTGCCAGTACTCGAGGGTTTTCTCAAAATCAACAGCACCAGTCATTTCAGCAACACCAACAAACTGCCCACTTGTATTCACCTGAAAGTTCACAGTGAAGGAGATACAATTAGCCAAAGGAAACCATACTTTAACATTCGTAAACAATACCAAGTGTGGAGAAGATCTATACCGAGAAAAACAAGAATATAGGGCAGCCAGAGCTCTTTGCTTGAGCTTCTTGATAAGCAGCATCCAGCTTCTTGTTTCCATTGGTGGTGCTTGCCCACACATTGTATTTTATACTCTTGTGGATATCATCCTCGCTGTACGATTTAATGACAAAGAACCTTGCATCATCATATTGAACAGGGAAGTCATCTCGGTTGAACTGTGCTCTATCAGGTACAGAACTAGAGTTCTTATTTTCACTTGACGGAAGGCTCTGCCCTTTCACAGCAATAGTAACGGAATGGCCAAATAATTTCTGGTTCTTGAAACGACCTGATCTAGGACCTCTGTTCAACTCAATTGTTCCATCCTGGCTCTCATTGCCAAAACCATAATATCCATTACCACGGCCTCTAGGCCTGTATCTGTTATCCATAGTAAGACCCCACCGACCATATATCCTGGAATCATAGCCATTACTTCTGTAACCATTACTTCCATAAGAAAGACCAGTTTTCATTGAATTCCCATACTGGCTGTATGACTGGGTGCTCGGGTACATCCTATTTGGGTATGTAGGAGCAGTTGATCCTGTTGTGGTTGGTCTCCGGTTATGCATGCCCTGCATACAGACAATATAGAGAAACCATGTATTTCAGCACACAAACAATATTCCGCACAATCAAGCTAAATCTTCGTAATCAACTGAAATAGAAGTATAGAACAAATATGCCTTCAAGTTTAAAAAAACCAGTATGTTCCGGCAGTGTTAAGCCAGATGAAATTTTATTGAAGATAATGCATCCCATCAAATAGCTTAAATTAAGGTGCAGCCATTAGAAGTGAAATGATATCCATCCTATGGTGACTATGAAGCAGCGTAGTGAGTGTGTCAGGAAAAATGCATAAGTAGAAAAAGATTACAAGTACTAAAACCCATCTATCCATATCAATAGCAATATCAACATGTTTTCTCTAAACTCACCATCTGCTGTGGTGCGTAGCTCTTGTTCTGATTCCTTGCTAAGGAGCCATTATTATTAAACGCTGAAGGCAACATATGATTGGTTGTAGTTGTTCTTTGCTGTCCATTTGTATAAGCAGAACCATCGTACCATGCAAAATGTGCTCCTGTACTGTCATACCCATATGTTGTATCCAGGTAACCTGCAGAAGGAACTCCACCTAGCAAGGGTGCCCTGTAAGTTCCATCAGGGGTCACTGATGAATTTTGGTGGCTTGACCCAAGGGGTGGAGTTCTGCTGTTACTGTGAGCAGTACCATTAGGAACACCATTTGTGGTTGTTTTGGCAGGATCTGCCTTAGGTGCTGGCTTATCAGGATTGACAGAAGGCTGCAGGTCGCCTTGAGTGGTAGAAGGAACAGGTGTAGGAGGCTGATAATACGCAGTTGGATACTGGTAATGCTGCGGGCCAAACATTTGACCTTCAACTGTTGGAACTGGAGAACTGGCAGGAGAGTATGCACCATAAGGAGCATACCCATATCCATAAATATCTCCATATACTGCCTGTAAAATTCCAAGGACCAATTAGAATAGTTAATTGTAATGTTCACGAAAGTAGCACAAATACGAGAGCACAACACTTTTGAGATACAAGATGCAACATTCTCATGACAAGATATTAGTGGCAAACAAACACCACAAATGCTTTTCAATAAGAATTGAGAGGTTAAAGTGCACAGAGCATAAGCAGCAGAAAAACCCATCCAAAATACAAACCATACCCAAGAAATGGGTGAATAGCTTTCCACGTATTACATATCCAAGAATAGACTTGACAGGACAGCTCCTAGTAGACAATAATAGCAAACATTTGGACCATTTCTACATTAAGAATATGCCCCATGATGCAAATCATCATGAGTGACTAACTAAAAGATCCTCCAGATAACTTACTGGGGCAATCTCCACTCCATCTGGATTTACATATCTAGGATAATCATCCCATTCGCTCATGGAACCGTCGTAACCTGGAAGACGAACACAAATATAATTCCGTCAGCATAAAACGAAGTACATGAAAAGAAGCTATTTCTAAGGAATAAGCACAGAGCCCATCAAACAAAGAAGTGATTCGGCTTCTATTAACAGGTAAACCGCCAACAAGTAGGAAGCAACAAGGAACCTGCTAAAGCTAGCTAGTACATGATCACCATAAAAGAATTTTCCCGTGGTCCCTCACCTCCATAGTAATATGCTGGCAGATAGAACAGGTTGGGATCCATAAAATCTTGAAGCACCGGCGTGATGGACCGCTCCGGCGGGATCGACACACTAAGCGGCTGGCTGGGAGCAGGCCCCTGCTGAATTAACAACCAACAGCAGCGCCACCGCACACATCAGAATCACAGATCACCCGGAGCAAGCCATGAACATACACAAGACCAAGAATCCATCATTTCTATTGTTCTATCAATACCTTCTTGGCTCCAGCAGGCTCGGTTGCATCCGCCGCCTTTGGCTGCGAATCCAGCGACAGCTTCTGCAGCAGATCCGTGGCTTCTTTGCACAGCAAATTGATGAATTAAGGCGCCACACGGTGTATTCAGATCCCAAATCTTGCAAACTAAATCCTAGCAAGCAACAACAACAATTCTATTCTAAAAAAATTGCAAAAAAAAAAATCCTGCAGTTCGCAAACAACGGATAAAGCCTAACAATAGTAAAAACACATCGATCTGGACAGGTCAAGTAAGCGCGACCGCAAGGACAGACAAGAGCACAGGGCATGGGGCCGGCCGACGGCCGCCGCCGTGCATAACCACCAAGAACGGCACAGCAAAGCATACCCAACCCAACCAAGAAACCAAACCCAGCAAAAGGCAAAGAAACCTTCAAAAGAAAGTGAAACCAGCACCGAAAGGATACGATCCGCGGCAGGGGCAGCAGCAGGAGCAGGAGCAGCAGCCGGCGGCGGCGCGGCGGGGGCAGCGACGGGGACCGGAGGCGGCGCGACGGCGGCCATGATACTAGATCCCAACGGAAAGTCTGGAGGCGAGATCCGACGAACCAGAGCGCCCGACCCTTCTCCCCTCTCCTCTCTCTTGCGAGCCTTGATAGCAAGATGCGAGCTTGAGGCAGAGAGAGAGAGATAGAGGAGGCGGGTGGGGGAGGGAGGCGAGCCGCCACCAGACCAGAGGAGAGCAGCGAGGAGACTAGCAGCAGTAGCGGTAGTAGTAGTGGCGTACTGCGAGCCTGCGAGGGGAAAAAAGAGGGGGGCTTGGGTAAGGGTCGGGAGCTCATATATTGGGATGGGATAGGAATTGCGGAGGACCACGGCTCACTGGAGGAGGGGCGCATTGGATTCCCCTCCTCTCCATTTCCTCCCTTATTTTTTATCTTCTGGTTGCAGGGTTGTGACTCAATGACTTTTCTTTAGTTTCCTTTTTTTTTGTTTTCTTTTTGGTTTATGCGAGCGATGAGGTGTTGATTAGTTTATATGATTGCTTTTGTTTGGTTTGTATCCCTTTCTTAGCCTGGAGGGTTTAGAGGCTATTATTGATTTCGTTTTGGTCGTCATCCGTCTAGTTTGCGGCTTTGTGCTGCTACTGGTAAATGGACTGTTTGACACGGTCGTAACTTTTCTGAAAAGCAGTTTTTCAGTTGAGCTAAAAACATTTGATATTTAGCTTTTAGGTAGGTTGGCTGTAGCTTATGAAATTAAAAATATCTGAAATGCTCCTCATGCAAATAAAAGCTTGTTTGATGTCGTTTCACGATAATTAACGATAAAACTAACGCAATTAACAACAATTAAACGAAAACTACCGCAATTAACGAGAATTACTGTAATTAGCAACGACTACCGTAATTAACGACGATTAACGTAATTGACTGCAATTAACAACGACTATTGTAATTAACGACGATTAACGTAATTGAGTGCAATTAACAACGACTACCGCAATTAACGACGATTAACGCAAATATCACAATTGACCGAAATTGACGCAATATATCGCAATTAACGTAATTAATAATAAATAATTATTATAACAAACAATTATTATAGAAATAATTGCAATAAGTAATTATTACAATAAAGAATAATTATATGAATATTTCATTTACAACAAAAAGGAAAAAATGAAAAAGAAACAAATAAAAAAATGCGGGGGGATTGCTAATGGCGGCTAGGCCTGTTGTTAGTGGTGGTGGTGCACAGGTAGAAACTCCGGCGTGGAGAGAGGGAGAAGGCGGCGGCTGCAGGCGAGCGGGCGCTGAGAGAAGCAGCGGCAGGGTGCAGATCCGCGGGAGAGAGGAGGAGGGGTAAGGGCGGCGACGGATCTGGTCGAGGCCGAGGGAGGAGGAGGGAGGCAACGGCTCAGGCAAGCGGAGGCGCCGAGGGAGGAGGAGAGAGGGAGGCGGCGGCGCGGGGTGCCAGATTTGACCGAGGAGAGAGAGCAGGAGGGAGCCCGCAGGGTGGAGGAGGGAGGAGGGCGGCTGCGCGGGAAGGGGAGGAGGAGGAGGAGCGGGTGGGGCCCGCACGTGGGAAGGAGGAGGAGGCAGGCAACACTCGGGAGGAAGATGGGGGAGCAGGTGGGCGGGGCAAGGTGGTGCTTGTGTTTCGTGCGAAGGGGCTGGTGGTTTTGTTGAATGGCAAAAGCAGGTAAATATCACCCAACTTCGAGGTAAATTTGGAGGGGTAGTGGGAAGTCATGGGAAGCTGCCCTGCGGCGGTTTTCAGCTTCTGGCTTCTGAGAAAGCCGGTGGAAAAAGCCTCCATTTTGATGGCTTCTGGCTTTTTCGAGTAAAAAACCGAAGCCTTCCCAAACACCCCTAAAGAGTGATAGAGCAGCTTCTTTAGTTTGGATCGATCTTCGTAGATTTTTTTTTTGCGTCGCAACAGGACATGATTTCCCCCCATAGCTCTGTAAGTATAGAGTGATGTTATATGAGTGTCATGTAATGGATGATGCCTTTGGTTGGGTGCAGAGGCACAGCTAGGCCTCAGACCGCTGGGGCAATGCTTGAGGCCCAGGGTCCAAATACAACGTGAATCAACAGTTCCACGACTGTTCTGCAGTGTGAGGTGGCGCACAATTCAAGCTCTACGGTTAGGCAATCTGAGTTCTGGTCATGGGCCAGCTATGCCACAAGCTGGGTGTGAATTTTCTAGCAAATCTAGTAGTTTAAAATGTATTTCAGGGGAGTAAAAAGAAGTAGTGATTCGTGTTTTGGTTGGAAAGACGAAAAATGTGACATTGCACCAGTCCAATCTGCTTATCACCAGCATGCCCGGTAATTGATGGTGCTTTTGGTTTGGTGTGAGTTATTAACATATACTTTCCTAGCAAATCTAGTGGTTTAAAATGTAGTATTTTACAGATGCTTTCAACTGTTTGGAACGGCTTCCAGCTTTTCGGGACGAAAACCGGAAACCGAAGCCGTTCCAAACAGGGCCATAAAAGAATGATAGCTTCCGCTTGTGTTGCGGGTGGATAGAGGGAAAACGTGACCTTGCATCCAGCTGTTGAGCACTGTCGCAAACCTGCTGATCACAAGTTTTGCTCGTCTCCATGACTCAATTTCCGGTCACTAGAGAGAAACGCCGCTCGCTTTTCGAAGCCAAGAAACAGAAAAAGGGTAGGAAAAAAAAAACAAGAAATGCGTGCAAATGGAAAGAAAGAAAGAAACGAACAAGATCGAACCGCACGGCTCCAGTGAACGCATGCTGCACGCACTGACGCGCCCAACCCCACGCATGAGCCCGGCGCGCACATCACTGTACTGCAGCAGCGCCCACAGCCTTTCTTTAGCGGCGGCAAACAACTTCCTTTTTTCCCAGGCATAAAAGGAAAATTTGATCATATACCCTCCCCTTAGATGGAAATTTATGATTTACCCTCCTGGTCCACATGTCATTGACCTATGGTGACCCCACATGTCCATAAAAACAACGAGTGAAGATAAGATCTCACACGTGCCGTGCCTGCTCCTGTGCAACTTGCGAGCCAGCAAACGGGATCGTACGAAATGAAATAACCCAAAATTTCGAATTTCAAAATTTCGGAAGTTTTTGGTTTGAACTTGGATTTCTTTCCCTTTTTGGTATTTTCCAACCCCCTTTCCGCTTTCCATTTTGGGAAACCCACCTTTGCCAGCCCGAAGGCGCACTTTCCCCGGGCGCCTTCTCCCTTTCTTCCTTCCTTCCGTCTTCCTCACGCCGCCACGCCTCTTCTTCTTCCTCCCGTCAATCGCCACCTCTTGCGCCACGTACCGGCTTCTACCACCTTCGTCGCCACCTCACCCCGCCACCCTTTCTCTCCCGGCGCCGCTCTTCTTCTCCCCGCCAACCACGTCGCCGCCGCACATGCTGCTGCCGCGCCCGAATCCTTGCTTCCACCGCCTCAACCTCGCCCTATAAGGGGTCCCCGAAGAGCACCCTTCGTCGCCCTTTTCCCTCCGCACCTCCCCTTCACCCTTTTCCCTCCAGAGCCGGCGGATTTCGGAGAATCGCGCCGCCACTGTTCTTCTTCTCCAAGGGACCCGCCGCCAATTCGCCGCCTCCGACCACCAAGCTCCGAATTGAGTCCCCTGTAAGCTCCACCTCCCTCCTCCGCTCCTTTTCCCCACCTCCTCCACCCCTCAAACCCGCCGGAATTTCACCGGCGCTACTTCTCCCCGCCGCCTCCTTCACGGCCACCGACGCCCCGCCACCACAGACCTCCCCGAGCTCCACCACCACCACCCCCGAGTTCCCCTCACTCCACTGATGCTTAAGCCCCTTTCCCCTGGCCGGAAAGTCGCGAACGCCCGCTTGCCCCTCTCCGGCCGCCGCCACCCCTGCCGCACCATTTCCGCACCTCCACTGCTCCTCAAAACATCCAAAATGGAACCACTCGCCTCCCCGATGCTCCCGCACCATCCACTCCCGCCGCTGGTCACCGCCGCAGAACGCCGTTGCCGCCGGCTCGGCAGAGCCGAGCGCGCTGCCTTCGGCCATTGCCGCCAAGGCCGCCCGAGGTCGGGCCCTCGTGGCTCGCCGGCTTGGGCCAGAATCCATTTAGGTATTGGGCTCACCAATATCGTTCACAACTCGTGAAGCAGTGAAGCCACCATCGCTCACTCTTATCGGCCCATTACTATTCACTATACAGTGTATTTTACTGTTTATCCGAAAATACAAAATACTGTTCATAATCCAAAATTTTCACTATTCATATCCGTCCGAAAACAGTGACCCTAATTACTATTCATGGCCGAATCTCATTCATGAATAGTGGTTCAAATGTGTTCACTTATTTTCAGCCTTCCACTATTCCTTTGCACAGTAATTTATTTACTGTTTATCTGAAAACCAAAACACTGTCCGTAATCCGAAAAGTCCACTGTTCATTTTCAACCAAAACAAGAAATGATTATCGCTCATCCTCCGAAAATTGGTCATGTGCTGTTCGCTTCAAATAACGACAGCAATTCTAATTTCTATACAATGGTCCATTGTCGTATATGAATAGTAAATTGATACTATTCATTGCCCGACACCCTTTTTGCCCAAAACTCAAATTTGACATTATATATCAAATTTGATCGCTCAACCTAAAACCCAATCACTGTCTATTCCTTTGAATCAGCCCAAACACTGGCTATTGCATAGTAGCTATTTACTATTCACCCGACAAAACCAAAAACACTGTTCTTACCCCGAAAATGGGATTCACTGTTCATTTTCGACCGAACAGTAAACCCTAATTACTGTTCGAAAACCAAAATCTAGTTACTGTTCAGATCCAATATTTGTGTATGAATAGTAAAAATACTACTATTCATTACCCGACCCTGTTTCCACCTGAAACCCTAATTTAACATTTTATACTCTTTTTGACCGTTTCGAGCCCGTGAATCCAAATCTCAACTCCGTTCAATCCAAATAAATACCAGATAAATCTTCAGCATCCCACACACCACCTTTCCTTTGTGATTTATGATCCATTTACAATATTTTTGTTGTACTTGGATCATTTCATCAGATCCACTCGGTCCAATTCAACACCAAACAATCTCCACCACTCCAACCCACCTTTCTCTGTGTTTCTTTTCTGGTTTTTTTTACTTGCATGTTGTTCCCAGCTCATTCCTTGTCGAGCCGGATTTTATTTGAATTGTTTTATTGTTTTGTTTCGCGCTAGGTCACGACTTTGACGACCAGACTCCGGAAGACGCAGGACAAGATCAGAATCCAGAAGACTGTGTGCAAGAAGGCAAGTTGCATTCTTTGATCATTTTGAACCTACATTTCATCTATGTATTATTACTTTCATTACTGTATTTGTGCCAATTACTTTAAATATTAAAATAATACTTTTGAATGCCATGACAATTAGTTAAATCCTAAATACCCCACAAACAAGCCCACCCAACTTTTGTAGGCCATATTCACCTTGACAAGGTTAGTCCGCATAAAATATTATCTATACAAGGTAGCTTTGTCACCAAAACTGTGTTCATCAATCAAAAGCAAGTATTGGCTCTAGGCCAATGGTTTTGGTGGTGAGTTGAGGGTTGGATCCAGGAAGTTGGACAACCCAATAGACTCGGGTTAAAAGTGAGTCATCAGTGAGATCTGGAGGTGGACAGCCACGAGTTGGTGTTGGGTCATCGCCTCACCGAATGACAAGTAGGACAAGAACCTTGTGCCAAGGTAATGCAGACATAGAATCCGCCAACCACAAGCGTGGTCATTACTTCCTAGCTTAGTACACTGCTCTTCCGATTGAATACCTACAAGTATCATCTGTTGCTTGTTCGACAGGACAGATGAGCTAGGTGTGGGACGGGAATGGCCAGAAATGGTCACTCGCTGGTTTCCGCCTCGGTATGGGCCCATCAGTGTCGGAGTGCGAATTCCACGAATGGCCGGTGGTCTCCCGAGCTGTATGAATGTAGACCTACCGTGTAGAGACTAGAAAGGTTGAGCAGTGAAAAGGCTTTGTTATCTCAGCTCAGTCGCACGCTAACGTGTTGCGTGTCTATGTACTGACAGTATGAGTATGAGATATCTTGTGGGTAAAGTTGGGCAACTCTGCAGAGTGAATAATTAAAGGTATTCGAATACGCCGTGCTTCCGGTTAATGAAGCTGTGTCAATGGGTGATTCCAGTACAAAGGCATAAGTAGAGTTTTTGAGATGTTAAGTTGGTAATCAAGGTTGTTGATAAACCCCTGATGTTATTACTTATTATTGTTTTACTGTTTTGTAAATTATTTTAAATGCAAAGTGCATCCACATATGCCAAGTATGGTAAACCCCAACCATCCATTGAACTCCTTACATGTAATTATTTAGCATTTCCATGTGGCTTGTTGAGTACAGTGGTAGTACTCATTCTTGCAATTTGCAAAACATCTACAGAAGAAGATCTTTGTGAACAAGATTTTGGTGGACCCCAAGAAGGCAACGACTACTATTATTAGGTCTCGACTGCGCTCAAGCGTACCTGTGGTTTGAAGTTCTTTTGTCTTGTATTATATTTAACTTTGGGCTTAGATGCCCGTGTCAGGTCAAAACAGGTTGTTAAACCTTAGTTTTGTTTAATAAAAGTCTGGCTTTTGTTGCAATCGAAAGCTTGCTTGAGATACTATTTGCTTCGTAACTGTACATCCTGGGCGGTTGCGAAGGGTTTAGCAGTCCCGAGATTCGGGGCTGTGACACGAAATCCCACAATAAACGAAAACAGGAAAAAGAATTGAAAGGGAGACAAACTGCGTTCCTGGAATGGATCTGGCCGGTCGCGAGATTCTACGTGCGTTCGCCTGTTAGTACCGCGATCTTCGTGTGAGATTCCATCGCCAAGAAATTGGCGAATCGTGCGCGGGCGGTGTAGCTTGTTACTTGTTCCCCGGCCGTCGCCGTCGCATCCGCCCGAATCCACCGTTTTTTTTTTTTCTGCACTAGTAGTATGAATCATACAAGGGTAGGACGTACCAGGTGAGACTCGGAACCGAAGGGTGCAGACATGTAAAACACGCCGTATGATATCGTAAGAATGAGCTGACTAGTATCTAGTAGTACTAGTAGATTTAGGAAGTATTTTGAGCTACTTATCACTGCAAAACGTAGCTTCACAGAGTTGCGCAGCGCTTGAAGCGATGTAAGATATCCGTAAGGGTAAAAAATGCTCAGATGCCGACTAGGCTGCTAACATACTAGAATGGGATACTATTTTCCGGTACTATCTAACCTAACTTTGGACGGGCTATCCTTCAATTGTTTTCTCACGCGCGACTACTGATGAGCGAACGAAGGATACGTACACATCACCGTTGTCTTAGTGCTACCTCAAGAGGGGTCTGCATCATAGGTCATCCTAGACTATATTTGTCTATAGCATTGGAGTATCCGTTCAATATATTTGTCCATTCAATGAATCTAATAGTAATTGTATTTTTTTATTCACTCTATCTATGTGTAAATGTTTTAGAAGAGGTTAAATGGTTACGATATATCATTTAATATGTGTATATTTGATCATTTTATTAAATATTTTCTTATATATAATGATTTCTTGGTCTCTGTGTATGGTGAGCTATAGATAAATATAATAAAACGGGAAGCGGTAGACATTCTATACATGCGTGATTGGATGAACTGTTCCATCGCGTTCTGCGTTGATGCCGCTGATTTTTTTGTCCAAATTGTTGAATTGGTCTGGTCTTCATACTTAAGTAGCTTGCAAAGCCAACTTAAGAAGTAGTAGTACTACTACTAACGTTGATTTATACTGGAGTAGTAATCGGCAGTTAGATCACTCTGCCAAGGATGAGCTAGGCAAAGCATGAAAATTACAGTTCACCTGACGCAGAAGATTTCAGATGTCCAGTCGGCTTGGCTTGCCGTGCCTTGCTGAAATTCCCTTGCTCGCATCCCCAAACTGACGCCTCAGAAGAAGCACATCTCAATCAATGTTCCCAGAGCTCAAGGTGAATCATCAAACTTTTAACTAAATGGCACATAATAATTCGTTCATGATAGCTCTGGCTGGACCCTGCAGAAGCTATCGACTGAGAATAACATACTGATATTTGTTGCATCATATCTTTAAACTTGGCCATGAGCCCATGACACCAAACTGTCCCAAGCAATGAACTCAAAGATTAAAGAAATCCACACTGAAAAGAAGATCTGGACCACGCAGCCTGATGACCAAATCGATCGAGTTCTGACACCGTGCACTGCCAAGGACCAGAGCTTGAGAGCTAGGCAGCCTGTAGATCAGTAGCACTGCGGTTATCCCTGGCTTGTCCGCCGACGCCGAAGTCCGGCAGGTTGGTCACCATGACGACCAGCGGCGTCCGGACGAGGTGGTAGCCGTCGGACCAGATGATCTCACCGAAGTCGTACCGGCCGCGCGACAGCTTCGCCGGCGTGACGGTGACGTAGTAGGAGGCCCTGTCGCGGTGCGGGGAGAAGGCCAGCGCCTGCGGCCACACCGCGACGCGCGCGCCCTGGGGGCTGACGACGGTGGCGTGGTACACGGCGTCCCTCCGGGCGCCCACGTTCGTCACCGTCCGCTTGACGGTCACCGTGGCGTTGAGCTCGGTGAGCGCGATGGCCGGGTAGTTGAGGTCGATGTCCCGGGCCGACGCCGCGCCGCGGCACCTCGTGTCGAGCGCCGGCGAGGGGATCACCATCTGCCGCACCTGCTCCCCGGTGTAGCCGAGGCTGCAGAGGAAGCGCACGTGGTCGCGCACGTCCGCGTCGTAGACCAGCCCCGGGTCCAGCGCCCGCAAGGGGTCCACGTGCCCCGCTCCGACGTCGAAGGCGTCGGCTGCCTTCAGCGTCCCGCCGGCCAGCATCACATCGGACGTGTCGTCGTGCATGTACGCTGCATGGCGCTCGGCACAAGCGCAACGATTTACTACTAGAAAAGAAGAAGAAAGAAAAAAAAAATGCGTCGCACCAACCAATCGATCGATGCTCACATATTACTACAAGTTACAAACCTGTTGTCATGAGAGCGGACTTGATGGCCGCCGGCGACCAGATCGGGTGCACGGACTTGACGATGGCGACGATGCCGGAGACGTGAGGGCACGACATGGACGTCCCCGAGTCGAAGTTCCATTTCACGGAACGCGTGTCCAGAGGAATCACAGTCGGCGAGGACTTTGGCGGCCATGCCGCCAGGATGTTCACTCCGGGGGCAGTTATATCAGGCTGCAAATTAAGCAGAAAAATGCATCACACAACTAGTAGTAACAACACGTTTCGTGGCCCACCTACACCGGGCCGGGCCGGCCTTTAACTACCGTGGTTGCCGGGCCGGGCCATATTTGCTCAGGCGAGCGTACCTTGAGGATGTTTGGAGTAATGGAGCTCGGCCCTCTGGAAGAGAAGTACGCCACAGCCGGCGCCGGAGTTCTGCCGACGACAGTTCTGCTCGGTGAGATGTGCACGGTCGCCTTGCTGCCGCTGCACGTCACAGACATAGCACGCTTAGAAAAACAGCACGAGCCTGTGCGTTTGATGACTGATCCAACGGTCTGCGCGCGCGCAGTTGTGATCGACCGGGCTCCGCCCTACACAGCTGGGGCACGCCGCATGCATGGTTACCTGCTTGGTGATCCGTGGATGTAGAGGAGGATCTGGGTGCCCTGGTGCAGGTCGACGTGGACAGTGGGCAGGAAGCTGTCCTGGGTCAATTTCCGGGTGATGGTGTCGGCGAAGATCAGGCCGGAGCCGTTGCCGGCGTACACCCCCAGCGCCGCGCCCCCGCTGGACACCATCTCCGTGGCCGTGGTGGAGAAGCACAGCACAATCTTCCCGGTCGCCGCCGAGTGGTTCCCGTCAATCAGCTGATCGAAGGCGCACGTCCTTCGATTCGTGCAAAATCGATCAAACACAGTGAGCCGTACGTCTTGGATCATCATACCGATGAGCAATTATCAGGTGGACCAGGTAATGTACGGTCCATTAATAAAGCGGACCATAATGAGTAATGACAGTGACTTGATCTAAACCACAGTACTACTAGAAGAGTCAAACCATTTCTGTCTCAGTACTGCACAAGTACTTAATTATCTACCATTTGTTAATACAAGCTGGCTAGTTCGCTAGGGAAATAGTGCGCGCGCGTGTGTTTGAGAGAGAGAGAGAGAGAGAGAGATTACCCATCCACAAAGACCTTAGTGCTTTCTATTAATTCCATTTTCATGTCCTTCACCATGAAGCTCTCTCCCTGCGCAAACACCTCACATGTCATCCGTTATTTCTGGATTTTACCCAAAGTAAACGCATTATATATAGCTGAGCAATTCACCAAGATAAACAAAAGTTAGCCAGGAAAAAATCATAAGAGAATAGATGACTACTACCAACCTCACCACGACACCACCCTTTGATCCATGCATATATACTATGTACACCATGTACACTAGCAACAAAAACTCACCACGAACGAGGCATTGTTACCGAGCGTGATCACCGTCGGGAACCTCCTGTCGATGGTGCTGGCGGCGACGGTGATCCCCCACGGCGACACGTTCTGCACCATCGCCGCGTCCGGCCCGTCGTTCCCGGCAGAGAACACCGTCGCCACCCCGAGCTGCATCGCGTGGAACGACCCGATCTCGGTGCTCGTCATGAACAGCGGCATGAGCGGCGGCGGCGAGCCGAGGGATGCCGAGATGACGTGGACGCCGTCGCCCAGCGCGTCGTCGAACGCGGCCAGTATGTCGGCGTCGCTGCACCGGCCCGTGAAGTTCGTGAACCAGCACACCTTGTACACCGCGAGCCGCGCCCTGGGCGCGCCGCCGCGCGCTGCCCCGCGGCCCAGGCCGAAGTAGCTGGCGTTGGCCGCCACGGTCCCCACCGCCGTGGACGCCGTATGCGTGCCGTGGCCGACGCGGTCCCGCGGCGACCGGTACTCCGCGCCGCCGCTGGTGTTCAGCGGGCCGAGCTCGCTCTCGTAGCCGCGGAGGTAGTAGCGCGCGCCGATGAGCTTACGGTTGCATGCGGTGTTCGGGTCGAACTGCTCGCCTCCCACGCACGTGCCGTTCCATGACGGCGGGACGGGGCCTAGGTGGGGATCATCCCTGAAGCTTTCGGATTCAGGCCACACCCCTGAAGACACATGACAATATCAGATGTCTCAAGCATCCAAGTGGAATGCTAAGGACCACAGTACTGCAACAACTAACATGCATGAGTGCTAAAAAATGTTAAACTTCAGATCTTTGCAAGGTATGCCAGGATAAGGGAAATGATTCTGTTGTAGGGCGGCCCACCGCCTCTAATGGCATGGTCAAGAGCCAAACAAGCTGACCCCTTCGGCATACGTGAAGGGGGAAGGATGCCTTCTCGACACCTCGGCTGACCAACCTATTGGCTCGGCCTTCCTCCGAATGGGTCCCCCGCACTGAAGGAGGTCTTTGGGCGAAGGACAAGGGGAGGCATGGGCCTCGCTATAGACCAAGGAGGATAACATGGTGGACATCGTACACATGAGTCCACCGTGTGCCAAAGCTACCTATGAAGAAGGAAAAGACCACAGGATCCTTATAGTCGTAGGGCTTTTATAGAGACATTGTTGTAATCTCCTACCTCTTAGCTTGTAAGGCTATAAGTAAGTCATCTTGTGTATCAAGCAAGGGAGACTCTTCTTCTTGGAAAAATTGAATACAAATAAAGATTATCACTCGTTCTTCAGAAATGTTTACCGCCCTCCCTACCCCCCCCCCCCCCGGCAGTGGGTAGTGACACTGAGGCCTTCCATCTTTTACTGTTTGGTCCATAGCCACAACAGTTGGTGTAGTTCATGGGGAACAGTATAGAAGCAACATCGCGATAGCATCCAGAAGGAAGAATACGCCTAAGGTCTCAGCCGCTAAAGTGGCGCCACAGCCCTCAAAGCAAACTCCACCCACGGGGAGATCACCGGGGACGACAGACGGGGAGCGCAAACCGAGACATTGCTACCTGGAGGACAACATGAGGGACGCCCTCTACTCGCAAACTCAAGTGTAAGCAGGGAAGCCTACAAGGCCATGCAAAGGAGCTAGCAGATCTTCGACGAAAGCTGTAAGGCATATGTCAGCACAACCCCCAAGCATCCCTCATCACACCTCCCCCAGCCATGACATCCCTAAGCGTGTCGCTGCCGTCGGCGACACCCCATGTCGTGCTACCCCTGACAGCAACAAAGCCAATCGCGCAAGACTAGGACAAGTCTTCAGAGGAGACTCGAGTTCACAACTGAGCGTGGGCCTCAAAGCGACACGGTGGCCCGAGGACTTCAAAATTCCCACCAACAACTATGGGGGACAGCGAACCCATGGAATTCCTTCGGGTTTACAAGACAGCCATTGAGACGGCTGGGACACCGCTAAAGCGAAGAATATCGCCCTTGCCCTCAAGAGGGTGGCATTGACCTGGTCCCCGCGCGATCCATATACGCATGGGAGCAGCTCCGAAACTAACTTCGCAACAATTTCCAGTGCAACTACATGGAGCCAAAAGATGAGGGACGCATGTTCGTTGTAAGACAGGGGCCAAAGGAATCCCTATGAAGCTTCTTCAAGAGGTTCAGGGGGGTCAAATGCCAGCTGAAGGGCGCCACTGACAACACCATCACCAATGCTGCCAGGTGGGGACTCAGAGCAGGCCCCATGGCAGAGAAGGATGGCCTGAAAGCCCATTCACACCGTGGACAAATTGTTTGACAAGAGATGCATTTCCAAACATGAGGGGAAAGACCTCCTATATGAAATACACCAGGGTCTCTGCGGAACACACCAGGCTCTAAGAGGCCTGGTGGCGAAGGCCTTCCGGCAAGACCTTTTCTGGTCTATGGCCCTTTGAGATGCCCAAGACCTCGTACAATCATGCCAGGGATGCCAATGGATGGGGTGCAACACCAAAGTCCCACCAACACCGTTACAGCCAATACCGCCCATATGGCCCTTCGCAAGGTGGGGAATCGACATCATCGGCCCGCTCCTCTGCGTTGGGGATAACCTCCGCTTTGCCATCGAATACTTTGCAAGTTGGGTAGAGGCGGAGCCTGTGGTGAAGATCACCGCGGCGACATCATAGATGTTTTTGTGGAAGACAATCATCTGTCGATACGAAGTCCCATGAGAAATCATCACGGACAATGGCATCGAGTTCAACTCGGCAAAATTCAAAAGCTTCTGCGAGTAGGGTCAAAATATGCTTCGCATCGGTGGGCCACCCTGAGGCAAACGAAGCAATCGAACAGGCTAATGAGGTCCTCCTCGAAGGACTCTCCAAACGTCTAGTTGGAATGCCAAAGGGGTTGTGGCCGGAAGAACTCGTCAAGGCACTCTGGGCAGTTAGAACTTCGCCAACAAGACAAACTTCTCTTCAGCGACGAGGCTATGTCGCCACGAGAACTACAATCACGCTCCATGCGCGTCATATGTAGTGAGGCGTCCAGAGACCGCAAAGTATCTGTGGACCTCCTAGAAGAAAATCGACTCCAAGCTCTGCACACCATGACGCGATACATCGAGAGGGTCGCCACCTCATCCAACAAGAAGTTAAAGCCACACCCCTATCCCCGGGAGACATGGTCCTCAAGCGCACAACGAACCCCACCTCGGTCAACAAGCTAGAGTCAAAATGGGAAGGGTCATACATCATCTCCTGAATGACCACAGTAGGGTCATACTACCTCGAAATAGTCGATGGTGAACCGATTGGACATATGTGGAACACTAAGAACCTCTGTAACTATTACATGTAGGGACACTAGGGGCTCCGCCACTTTTGCTTTGGGCCACACCCATCTTTTGTAAACACAACCGCGCACGCACGAGTAATGTAAAACCGGATATGACTAGCCCAGTAGCCAAGGCATGTATCCCCTCCCCTGAATGTAAACACAACCCCTTTTATGGCCCCCATCAATTCCAAAACGCAACAAGGGAGGGAGCAAAAACCATTCGGTGTCCTAAACAAGTCACTGCGCATGGCCCCGCGCCCCGGTGCACACCTCGAAGCAAATAAGACCGCTCGGTATCCTAAACAAGTCACCGCGCATGGCCCTCGTGCCCCGGTGCACACCTTGAAGCGAATAAGATTGCTCAATGTCCTAAACAAGTAACTACGCATGGCCCCCACACACATCTCAAAGTGAATAAGATCACTCAATGCTCTAACAAGTCACCGTGCACGGCCCCCACATCTCGGTGCACACCTTGGAGCGAATAAAGACACCTCAGTGTCCTAAACAAGTCACCGCGTATGGCCCCTACACCCCGGTGCACTCCTTGGAGCGAATAAGACCGCTCGGTGCCCTAAACAGGTCACCGCACATGGCTCCCGCGCCCTGGTGCACACCTCAAAGCGAATAAGACTGCTCGGTGTCCTAAACAAGTCACCGTGTATGGCCCCCGTGCCCCGATGCACACCACGAAGTGAATAAGACCGCTTGGTGTGCTAACAAGTCACCACACATGGCCCTCGCTCCCTGGTGCACACCTCGAAGAAAATAAGACCGCTCGGTGCCCTAAACAAGTCACCATGCATGGCCCCCACGCCCCGGTGAACCTCAAAGCGAATAAGACTGATCAGTGTCCTAATCAAGTCACCGTGCATGACTCCCGCGCCCTCGTGCACACCTCGGAGCAAATAACATTGCTCGGTGTACTAACAAGTCACCGCGCATGGCCCTTGTGTCCCGATGCACACCTCGACGCGAATAGAACCGCTCAATGTCTAGCAAGTCATCTCACGCGGCTCATCCACATCAGAGTCTACGCCATAGAAAAACCAACTCTGATTATGAAATAAATCCTTCTTTCAACCAAGCACAACAAAGCACCCTCCCTAGGGCTCTACCAAAAGAGGTTGAGGGACGGCGCTTGTCTTCGCCTCCCCCTTCGCTAAAACCGAAGCCTGGGGGACAACACTCAGCTTCGCCTCCTCCTTCGCTAAAACCGAAGCCCTTGCTAGGGCTCTACCAAAAAAAGGTTGGGGGACGGTGCTCGGCTTCGCCTCTATCTTTGCTAAAACTGAAGCCCTCGCTAGGGCTCTACCAAAAAATGGCTGGGGGACGACGCTCGGCTTCGCCTCCCCCTTCGCTAAAACCGAAGTCCTCACTAGGGCTCTACCAAAAAAAGGTTGGGAAACGGTGCTCGGCTTCGCCTCCCCCTTCGCTAAAACCAAAGCCCTCACCAGGGCTCTACCAAAAAAAGGTTGGGGACGGCGCCCGGCTTCGCCTCCCTCTTCGCTAAAACCGAAGCCCTCATTAGGGCTCTACCAAAAAATGGTTGGGGGATGGCGCTCGGCTTCGCCTCCCCCTTTGCTAAAACCGAAGTCCTCGCTAGGGCTCTACCAAAAAAGGTTGGGGGACGGTGCTCGGCTTCGCCTCCCCCTTCGCTAAAACAAAAGCCCTCGCCAGGGCTCTACCAAAAGGATGGGTAATGGTGCTCGGCTTCGCCTCCCCCTTCGCTAAAACAAAAGCCCTCGCCAGGGCTCTACCAAAAAAGGATAGGGAACGGTGCTCGGCTTCGCCTCCCCCTTCGCTAAAACAAAAGCCCCCGCCAAGGCTCTGCCAAAAAAGGCTGAGGAACGACGCTCGGCTTCACCTCCCCCTTCGCTAAAACCAAAGCCCTCGCCGGGGCTCTACCAAAAAAGGTTGGGGCGGCACTTGGCTTCGCCTCCCCCTTCGCTAAAACAAACCAGCGCAACCCCACCCACGATTGCCCCCAGCGCGCGAGACAAGGAACACAATTACGCCCTTCAAAATTTTAAAAGACAAGCGCGAAAGCAATCGCACTACTACAAGTTCCACACCGATGCGCCAAAAAGCCACGTTGGAACAATTTTCACCCACTGACTTTGTCGGACTTCACAAGGCCGAAGGGGACGGAGCACCTAAACCCTTTGGGAATTGAAAAGGGCGCTGTTTTGGCCAAGCGAAGCAAGCCCTCGGCGGCGAGGGGCTCCTATTGTAGGGGCGGCCCACCACCCCCAACGGCTTGGTGAAGAGCCAAACAAGCTGGCCCCTTCGGCGTACATGAAGGGAGGAGGAGGCCATATCGACACCTCGGCGGACCAGCCTGTTACCTCGGCCTTCCCCCGAAGGGAGTCTTCGGGTGAAGGGTGAGGGGGGCTGGGCCCTGCTATGAACCAAGGACACTGTTCACAGAAGTCCACTGTGCGACAAAGCTACCTACGAAGAAGGAAAAGACCACAAGGCCCCTATAGCCGTAGCACCTTTATTGGAGCACTCTTGTAATCTCCCACGTCCTAGCTTGTAAGGCTATAAATAGTCCCTCCCGTGTATCATGTAGGGGCTCTTCTTGGAAAAATTGAACACAAATAAAGATTAATATGGTAGCTATATAGATAGAGAAGCAAGAATAGGACAGTGCAGCAGGATTTGCAGGGATAGGAAATCGTTAGAGGACATGTACCTGTGTCGAGGACACCGACAATTACATTGTCTCCATATTTCAGATGCATTTGGGATGATTGTTCCATCTGCATATGCAGGCTGAGGCCCATGAAATCCCAGCTCCTTGTTGTGTGGAGCTGCAGCATCTTACTCCTGAATATTGATATGACCTCTTCTGTTTCTGCTCAGAATGAACATGAGCTTTCTTGTAAGTTCATGGCAACAATGAAGCATACTGAACTAGGTAGATACAGGAATGTTCTCGCGAATCTAAAGGATACAGGGAACTGAGTACCAGACAAGGTGGCAGCTTGAGTAGAATTGAGCACTGCAGCAAAACCAGAGAATCCACAGCTGTAGCTATATAGAATAGCTTCTCTTGCTTCATCTGGCCTGCAATGTTGAGTGCAGAAGTGTCTCTTAGCCATATTTTCTTGACAAAGAAGAACAAGCATGTCTAGATTCTCTTGGCTAGGGGTTTGAATTTTCTAAGCCAATAATTGAATTGTTTTGAAGTTAAGATTGTAATACAGCTTGACTAAAATGAGAAACAAGCATAATAGTTTCTATTTAAAGTATAAATAATCACAAAAAATAACCTGGGTTTTAACTCTACTAATTCAACTTCTATCATTGTTTGTCAGATAGACATGGTATTACACAGCAATAACTCGGAGGGAATTCGCATTACAATTGTGTAAACAGCAGATAATAAAGCTTCCGCTCTGCATTTGGCAAAGTCAACTTCAAGAAAACTCAGTGTGTCTTTTGTTGTTCCCCTTAATTTTTGCGTGTCAAGGATTACAGTAGAAAAAAGAAAGATAACCAATTACTTTGTAAAGACTCTTGATAGAAGTTGGAGATGAAACCGTGCGGTTAGAGAAGGACCGAGGCCTTTGTTGTGGCCCAAGTACACAATGTGAACCTGCAAGACAACAGAAAGTGGACAGACGTAACGTGAACACATGATTTAATTAAAAGAAAAAAGAGTGAAAATCTTCGTGAAAAATACTACATGCGGATGAGATGCTGGAGTAGATTTAGTGGGATAAATGGCAAATGAGAGAGAGGAAACAACGAGCAGAAGCAGAAAAGCAGCCATTGTCCTTTACACAATGACGTTAATGGAATGGCAGAGGTATATATAGACAGAGATAGACAAAGGATAGAACATATGATTCTGTGGGGAGTCTGGGGACGAGTGCTCATGCCATGCTGTAGGGTGCTTGCAAGACAAGCTTTCCAAAGATACATGGCTCGGACAGCCCTCCAGGGCTGCATCATGCCCAATGCCTTGTTCATCTAGTGATCTAGTCTATAGATGACTGATGCGATGATTAAGTCTATAGAGTTAAGTACACAGTTCAGCTACTGTACAATGTACAAGGTAACATACCTAAAGTTTGTTGGTAACAACCTAACCTTCTCGCCCTCGTGTTTTAATCATCTGATCTAGTGTTTTTTAACTTCCTAGAGAGAAGAGGCAAAGATCCAGCTACCAGCTACAGGCATATTTAGCATGTTGTAGCCTTTGAGATTCTCTAAAGGCTAACCTCAAGGTTTCAACTTAGAGTTCAATGAAATAGGCAAGTGTCTTGAGTTATGAACATCACATGTGTGCTGAAATCATTAGACCTTGAAGATCTAATTTAATGACAAGACAAACCTTATACCTACCATTAGTAGCCAGGTTATAGCAAACTACAGTGAGAACTGATAAAGTATTTGAATAAAATCTATGATATCTAGCAGCTGTTCCCCTGAACTAAAGCCGGAAATCTTTTTTATGTCTCCTGCCAACAATTTATAGCAAAAGCCAAAAAGATAATAAAATTCAACATAGTTTAGCTATGCATTGAAAGTTTACTGCACATGCTTCTAATGCTAACCATTACCCTCTGTGCAAGCATTATGCATTCGCTGAACACTCAATGGCAATGCAAATATCACAAATACCGAACACTCATTCTTTGCAGGAAAAACTAATTCTTAATCTGCATGGACCATGCTTAATTAGATATGGTTTCATCCTTCACGCCCTACTTTACAGGCATTCAACCACTTGCTCTTTATCAACTAATATATTTCAGATGTTTGCAACTGGTAAACAGCAGGTTGTGTAGATCTAGCATGCTTTAGAAGTGGTAATCCTATCACCTTGTTCCATTATATGCAGCTTTTTAACTGATGATGAATAGACTGTTTATGGGGGCATTAGAGAGATGGAAATATCCTTGTACATGATATTATGGTTACTCAAGAACGTGGAGGCCGGTACTACAAAAAGAGAGAGAAAAGGAAACCTGATTAATCGTGTCGCATCATTTTAGCAGAACATGCAGAGTGATAGATATCTTGAATCATATCCCTGCAGATATAGGTGTACTGTACTTAAGTAATACAAAGTTAATAAAATGTCCAGAATGAAAATGTTGGGCATCATTGCATGTAAATAAACCTGAAGTATCAAAGAGTATCAAAGATATGGTATGTTACATAAAAAAAAAAAGATATGGTATGCAGCTTACCAAGCACACCCCTTGACATGAGTTCAATTCATCATATTTCTTCACTTCACAAAAAAATTACCAGCATGCTTCACCGACCGTCAATCTTCCATCTTTTAGATGCATAAAAAAATATGTGTAAATTTGCATCATTAGTTGCAACAAAGCAAAGAATGGGTTCCACATGGATTGGATCTCTTTCAGAATTATGGTTTTAATCAAAAGTGTACTCGTTTTAAGACTCACCTTAATAGTTTTCCGCACAGAGTACTATAAGTTTAAGCTCCTTCCAAATCCAAATATTCCTCTGGCTTCTGTTGAGGAAACAACTCAGGATGAGACTCGCTACTCCTCCGAGGATGGTTCGATAATGATCACTGCCCTTCTGACTTCTGAGGAGTTCCTGAAGACAAAATACATCTCCTTATTTGCTGAGCAAGGATTCGCATGGCCTGTTGCGTGCTAGGCTTTCCCTGCATGAATTCCTGAACCTTCATCAGGCGTGGGAACATGGAGCCTTTCTCAAACTGCCTTCCCTGTCAGGACCCGATAGTGTTGATCCCAAAATCTCTAATAACAAAACGCCGATAGCAGAATATTTGGCAAAAGAGGGAGAGTTGAGAGAGGAAAAGGAAGAACAGGGAAGGGGAAAGTAGATAGCTAATTAGGTTTCATTTCATCAATATGATAAGATTCTATTACACTAGCGGCTGCTTTAAGGACATGCGCAGCAAGCCATTCTAGGTTGCGACAAAACGACGGCACTAGACGCGACACAGTGACAGCAAGTCAGCTAACGGAGTACAGTACATACTAGATCCGATTACAACTGTTAGATCTTCATAACTCAAAGAGGTATAGACGATCTCGGCCATCCCTTAACTGAAATAAAACACCTTCTGCCCAAATTTGGTTCAACATCTTCAGAAGTCTGACAATTGCCCTTCCCTAACATCCTTGTCCTCAAGGATTAAAGTTTGGGAATACCTTGGAGATGAAATCAGCATCCTCCCATGTGGCAGCTGCTGCTGGCAAATTCATCCACTGAACTAGCCACTAAACGACGGGTTCGTTGTTCCTGGGAATCACCCTCCTCTCCAGAATCATTAGCGGCTCAGTTAAAATATTTCTTTCTTTGTCCACTAGGGCAATTCTGCGCTGGGAACTGCTTTCTCTCCCACATGCCCTTTCAGCTGACTCACATGAAAAACTGGGTGAATTTGACAGCCCTCGGGTGATAGCAATCTGTATGCAACCTTCCCAATCCTTTCTAGAACCCTAAATGGTCCATAAAACTTGGAATGTAGCTTCAGTGAATTGTGAATTCCCAAAGAAGTATGTCGATAGGGTTGCATCTTCAAATATACCATCTTCCCCACTTCAAATTCCCTTTCAGTTCTGTGTTGGTCAACAAAATGTTTCATCCTGGATCTTGCTTTCTCCAATTGGACCTTAATAGCATCAAAAGCCGCAGCCCTTCTCTGTAACCTGTTTCTTGTCTCTTCCGTTGTTGAATCAGGTAACATTGTTTCAATAATTTGAGGAGGTTTCATGCCATAAAGAGCTTCAAAGGGAGTCATCTTAAGAGTAGTATGAAAAGTTGTATTGTACCACCACTCGGCTTGAGAGAACCAAGAATGCCATCTTCTAAGGCTTGTAAAAGTCATGCATCTCAAGTAATTTTCCAAGCATTGATTGACTCTCTCGGTTTGCCCATCAGTTTGGGGGTGATAAGCACTGCTCAATCTCAATCTCACTCCTAGTGCTTTGAATAGTTCTTGCCATAAGGTGCTGGTGAAAATTCTGTCTCTATCTAAAACGATCACCGTAGGCAGCCCATGCAATTTGTACACATGATCTAGAAATAGACCCACTACTGTTTGTACTGTGAAAGGGTGACTCAAGGATACTTTGTAAATCTATCCACCACTACCATGATCACATCTTTGTTTTCTGATTTTGGAAGTCCTTCTATGAAGTCTATAGTAATGTGAGCCCAAGCCATTTCTAGTTGAGGTAGTGGTTGTAGTAATCCAGGATATGGGATATTCTCATATTTGTTTTTCTGGCATACTACACAACATTTGACAAATTCAAAAACCATGACCTTCATGCCAGGCCAATAGAACAGTTGCTTCATCCTTTGATATGTGCCCCTTTCCCCAAAATGTCCTCCCGAGGCTGAGTCATGGAAGGATCTCATCAACTGATCCATCAAGTTTGTGTTAGATCCAATATAAATCCTTCCTTTGTATCTAATAATTCCACCATGCAATGTGTAAGATGTTACTGCATCAACATCAATCCTCAGTCTCTCCTCCAACTCCTTGCACCTTTCATCTCCTTGGTAACTCAACAAGATTTCAGAATTCCACTGAGGAATGACAGAGGTGATGGCCATTACCTTGTCAGGGTGAGGGACTCAGGACAATGCATCTGCAACCCTATTTTCTTTTCCTTTTCTATACTCCACTCTATAGTTATACCCTAGCAACTTAATCAAAAGTTTATGTTGTATGCCATCAATTAACCTTTGCTCGTGTATGTATCTGAGGCTCTGTTGATCAGTCTTAATAATGAGACAAGATCCTACCAAGTAATGCTTCCACCTTTTCAGTGCTTCCAATATTGCCATAGCCACGTTATCATATATTGACATGGCAATTGCCCTAGGTCCAAGAGCCTTGCTCATAAATGAAATTGGTTTCCCTCCTTGCATCAAGACAGCTCCTAGCCCTTGATCACTAGCATCAGTTTCTAGCACAAAAGATTGATTGAAGTTTGGTAATGCTAAAACAGGAGCTTCTGTTAATGTTGCCTTTATCTTCTCAAAGGACTCCTGTTGATCCAACCCCCATTGAAAAGCATTCTTTTTAAGTACATTGAGCATAGGTTTGCACAGAATGCCAAAATTCTTCACAAATCTCCTGTAGTACCCAGCCAATCCCAGAAATCCCCTCAGTTGAGTGATATTGTCAGGAACCGACCATTCTTTCACAGCTTGAATCTTACTGGGATCAGTGGCAACTCCACTGCTGTTGATGATATGACCCAAGTATTCGACTTGTGGCTGGCCAAAGGTACACTTGCTCAATCTGGCATATAGCTTTTTTCCCCTTAAGACTGATAGTATAACCTGTAGATGCCCCTTGTGTTCCTCTAGACTCTTGCTATATATCAATATGTCACCAAAGAAGACCAATACAAATTTCCTAAGGTAAGGAGCTAATAATTCATTTATTTGGGCTTGAAAGGTCGCTGGGGCATTAGTAAGTCCAAATGGCATTACTAGGAAGTCATAATGACCTGAATGAGTGCTAAATGATGTCTTGTATATGTCAATGGAATGCATTCTAATCTGATGGTACCCAGACCTAAGATCGATTTTGGTAAACTAACTAGCTCCATGGAGCTCATCCAACAAATCCTCTATTATAGGTGTCGGTGTTTTAGAACCGATTTTACGTAAAGATTGTTTGATTCGGGGGGTCTCCGCAATTGATCATGCAGAGAGAGCGACACATGGATTTTTATACAAGTTCAGGCCTTCTCCGGAGAGAATAACAACCCTACTTCTGTGTGTATTGTATTGAGTATTGCGGTTACAATAAGTGGAAAGACTAAGGCTTGTACTCCTCCTGATTGTGTGTCTCCGGTCCCTCCGATTGTGTGTCTCTGGTCCCTCCAGACTTGGCGTTATCTTCTAACTGCAGCTTTATATAGTGTGTGAAGAGGTAGCCGTTTCTCTAGGTCAAGAGGTGTCTTATCATTTCATTTAATGGGCGTATTGATGGTAGTAATCACCGGAGTAGTAACCCCTCCACGTCGCCTGACAGTTACTTGTCAGAGATAATGACGCGTTACGTGCAGTTACTCCAAAGAATAACAGCGTACATTGACTGCTTAGATTCCATAATCAATTGGGCCTACTCATCTGCAGGCTTATTGATTATGGGGTGGTCGTAGCTGACCTGGCCGTAGAATAGCTTACGACCGTGAGGTAGTCGTATAAAATCTTACGACTAAGTATTGGTCGTAGAAGAATTTACGACCAGAAGATGATCGTAGAAAAACTTACGATCAGGTGGTAGTCGTAGAAGGGCTTACAACTATAGGGGTGGTCGTAGAAAGATCTACGACCACCTGGTTGGCTTCTCCCTTATGATTATAAGGGGTATACCTAAGAATCATATGACGGTATATTTACCCATAATAAGAATTACAGATAAAAATAAAATAAAAATTATTAGATCCTCGTCATCTAGCCCCCCAGCTTCAAGTGAAAGTAACTTACTTGGAAAAAGAGCTGTAGATCATCTTATGACCACGAGGTGGTAGTAAAATAATGGTCGAAGGAAAAACTCTTCGACGTGTATTTTTTTTTACCAGAAATATACTTGGTCAAAAAGACTGTTGGAAATCTTACGACTACAAGGTAGTCGTAGAAAATTTTACGACTACAAAGGGGTCGTAGAAAATCTTACGACTACGAAGTAGTCATAGTATGGTTATCGGAAGTAAAGTATTTCCGACTTGGTGTTACATTTGACCAGAAATAGACTTGGTCAAGCAGATAATTTCGCTTGAGGTGTGAAGACAGACTCAGTTTTCTCGAACCGACAAATTCAAGAATCCCAATCGACTCTCACAGTCCTGTCCGTTGGGACAGTTCCCGAAGCGGTGGCAATTGTTGGATCACCACGGCGTTTCGTTTCAAGCGTGCGGTTATAACACCTTTTCCCCCAGTCTCCTTCTTGTTAACTGATATACTACCCTTGGATATATTGCTACCCTGGTAGCTATCCTTGCTCTTCATAGCACTAGGCCATATGGTCGGTTTCCTGTACATGGGCAAGTCCTCATAATTTCTGGCATGAGCATAAGCATCTACCAATGTCTAGAGTTCAAGAGATTTCAGAGGTACTTTGATGTAATTCTTCAAGCCAGACACAAAGAAATCCAGAAAATATTCTTCTCTCGTGATAGGATTATTCCTTTTTACCATAATCATAATCTCCTCAAACTTGTCAATGTAGTCAGTGACAGCGCCAGTTTGCTGCAAGCTCCTAAAGGTGTCAGCTATTCCAATTATTCCCTCAGCAGTGAATCTTTTACAAATGAGGCTACAGAAATGAGCCCAGGACATATTGAAAGTATCAATATTATTACTACTCATCCACTAATCTGCTCTACTAGTGAAGTAAATTTAGGCCACTTGGACCATCTCCTCAATTGGTGTTTTAGACAACTCAAAACACTTTGCAGCTTTCCTAATCCAGGCCTCAGGGTTATCACCATCAAATTTAGGGAACTCCAACTTAGGGCCTTTGCTAAATGAATGCTCATAATGGTTCCTTTCCCTTCCCTGCTGGTACTACCCAGGTGACATTAATCCCAATTGTTGTGCCTCAAGTGGTCGACCATAGTATGGTTCTGCTCTTGCATGATGACCATCAAAGTATGGTTGCCAAGAATAACCTGGTTGTTGGGCATTAACATATTGTGGTCCTAACATGTTACCCATAGGAAATTGTGACGTGAACACTATCAGAGGGGTTACTATCAATGGTGGTAAGGCTCCTAGCTAGTACCAATTGGCTCCACTAGCAGCAGGCAGTATAGAGGTATCCTCATAATGGAGAGTTGGTACCATTTGAGGTGTACCCAGCGGTCCTCTCATACCTGAGCATGGTGGTGGTGCAAAGGAGTAACCACTCCCAGGAGTTGCAGCTGTTCTTCCATTAGTTGCGGTCATTCCTCTGTTTTGTTGTTGTCCCAGGTGACTGCCAGTGCCTTCGGTCACAGTAGGATGCACTACTCCTTCTTTTGCCCCCCCCCCTTTTACCCTCGTTGGACAGCATCAAGTTCATCAGGTTGTCCATTTGTTGTTGTATATGGATAGTGTTCTCCTGCATCTGAACTTGCAATTGTCGAATATTATCACCCAGTAGTTGATTCTGCGTACTCATCTCCACTAACCTTCCCTTGATTTCCTCCGCTTCTCCAGCCAGATGCGACTCACTCTCCTCTTCTCCGGCACCATGCTTAACTCCTCTCGGCATCTTGCTCGATCTCCGTCTCTTCTACTAGCTCCAGAATTTTACAGAGAGAAGTCAGAGACTCCCTCCAACCCTTGCTACTAGATTTAATCTCTCTTCACTGATCTAAGTCCCCACAAGCTGGATCCGGAATTTTACAGAGGAAACTTGCTCCTCAACCCTTTCCACTTGTGAACCACACGGATCTGGTGAAATACGCCAAGGATTGGATGGCTCTGATACCAAAATGTCAGGACCCGATAGTGTTGATCCCGAAATCTCTAATTACAGAACGCCGATAGCAGAATATTTGGGAAAAGAGGGAGAGTTGAGAGAGGAAAAGGAAGAACAGGGAAGGGGAAAGTAGATATCTAATTAGGTTTCATTTCATCGATATGGTAAGATTCTATTACACTGGCGGCTGCTTTAAGGACATGTGCAGCAAGCCATTCCAGGTTGCAACAAAACGACGGCACTAGACGCGACACAGTGACGGCAAGTCAGCTAACGGAGTAAAGTACATACTAGATCCGATTACAGCCGTTAGATCTTCATAACTCGAAGAGGTATCAGACGATCTCGATCATCCCTTAACTGAAATAAAACACCTTCTGCCCAAATCTGGTTCAACATCTTCAGAAGTTTGACATTCCCCAACCTTTGTCACAATGCAGCTAACACGATACGCATAGAGATCACCTGGAGGATCTTGAAGAGTCACAACAACTAGGTTTTCCGAGAAGAGGATGAGGAAGTTCAAACAGTCCTAAAAGTCTGTTCAACTGAACTCAGCCTTTGGACCCGTCGATGTGCCAACTCATCTACCAAATCCCTCCATTTTTTAAAATCACCATCTAGGATGATGTTGCAAGATGCATTTTGTTTATATAGAAAATAGATATGGACAAAGCTTCATTTTACCTGTATACATGTTTTTCACACATAATTAAGTTGAGGATATCCTAGGTAACATTTGGTTCCCTATAAAATGCTAGATTTTAACTCTTATCAAAATCATATACAAGCAATCAGAGAGGACAAATCAGCATGAGAGCATGATTATGAGTTTTCCCTTATCTATATTGAAAACAAACCTCTTTTCATCAAAAAGAAAGTTTTATTCCAAAAGTCCTTAAAAGTCAATATATACTAAAATGGTACTATTTCTTCGAACTAGATGTAGGAGAGGGTATTTTGTATATCTCTGCAAAATTTCAAGATCTAACTCAATCACATTGGTGAGATATGAAAATGACAAACACTTCCTGGAATAGTGCCCAAACAGTAAAACACTATTCAACAAGTTTTTGTCGTTTCTGTGCCTCTTGAATGTGATTGAATTTGATCTTGAAATTTTACAAAGACATACAACGAAACTACCCCTACATCTAGTAATTGTTTTAGATTTTTGTTTTAAAAGCTCTAAGCTAGGTGAAAATGGAATTTGCACCAGATTCGTATTTTGACCTAATATTTCGCCAAGTTATATATCATATAGAGACGGCAAAATCCTACAGAAGGTTACGAAAGTGCAAATCAACATGAGAACAACAATTGATTATTTATTGTTATTTCCATGAGTTCCTAAAAGTCCATTTTATTTTTCAGCAAAGTGAATTTTCTTGAAATGGACAACTCGGAAGATAGCTGAGGCCGAACCATTAGCTTGTAAGAAAATTTCCATGAGTGAATTTTCTTGATTATTTATTGTTATTTCCATGAGTTCCTAAAAGTCCATTTTATTTTTCAGCAAAGTGAATTTTCTTGAAATGGACAACTCAGAAGATAGCTGAGGCCTATGAACCATTAGCTTGTAAGAAAATAGCGAGCATACTAACTATACTTGTTTTGGCACTTGACCACATGCACTTAATTTTAGCCAGCCACCACGGATTTAAACTATTTTGCAATCAGCCACTTGAGTCTTGACTTTTGACAGTCTAATTTGAACTAAAACTTATCAAATTCAGAAACTAATTGAGTATATGGGTGCTTCTTAACAAGGTAAAACTCATTCACTCAATGAAACATTGGAGCTACATGGTTAACTTTTGCCATAATAGAATAAGAACAATCATGCACAAACATAAGGAATTTAGAAACAGAAAGGAAAGAACAATGATCAAAGCATGCATCATACTACTGTAGCCTGTAGGTTGCAATCAGGACCACAAAAAGCATACAGTACCCTCAGAACTAACACTAGACAACTAAGAGCTAAATGGATAGGTTTTTTAATTCCCAAATGACAAGTTTAACAAGCATTCATTTGCAAACTGCATTATAGGAGAATCTACACAATGATGTTTCTTTTCTAGTGCGACCAACAAATTAGGTTACCTTTACGGCTTTCTAGGATCAGACAACTAAGGAGGCCCAAGTGGAGCCTGTTTCCTTGATGTGTTACTACGAAAATGCAAGTGTAAAGGGAATGCAACTTATAAAGTCTCACGACAGTTAAACCCAGGAAAATAAAATCTCTGTTAATCTGAAAGTTAAGTTAACGAGTCATAGGAGTCATCCCACAACCAAGTCCTCACACTTTGGTGTTTTTCTTTCCTTTAGAATGTGTACTAAATTCTTGAGGATATTTTGTAGGTGAAGGGCTGAAGGCTATTCTCAGAAGTAAAAGACTTTGAGATATGCCATGCTATGCAATCGGTTAAATTGGCATGATAATGACAGTGTGCTGTTTTAAAAACCTGTCAAGTATGAGCTGTTACAGGCAACATTCTAACCTAATAAAAAATATTTCCAAGATGTCACACTAAAATATGATCACTCTAGTAAATAAACTTATTTTGCACCAGCCACAGACAAATCTGTCGGCACCCTCAATGTGCAAATAGTCATACAAAATCCAAAGACAAGCTGAATTCATACATCACAGCAACCAACGTCAACACAGTCAGAACAAAAATAAAATGGACAGGGCAATACAAGTGTAGCACCAGCTGGAGCTCACACGGTCTAATCATATAAGATTGAAGCTCTATTTAAGCCCTCGTGAAATCAAAATTGGGCAACCTAAAAGCGCACTACCGACAGTAAACAGAACCCAGCACCACAAGTCTCATAGGCAATCAATCGAACATGTGGTGGACAGGCGTGAAGATTATCCTCAAGCAGGGAGTCCACACTGATTCGATGAGTTCTAATCGCTCAATCGCACCGACATGCTTATTTCTTCGCTAATGTTACGATTTGACATTCAATGAAATGAGAAACTGTTTTTATCCATGGAAACAAGCAATTCACATTGTGCTGATGAACCCCAAGGGGACATGAACACCGAACACCGCTAGCCTGCGAACTACAAAGACTAAGAATCTGCAGTGGTAGGATCACCAAGCTAGCTAATAGAAGAATCTTTATGCGACTATATTATGCGCATGTAGGAACAGCATAACTGTAACTGCCTCTAGTGGGGGCCGGCCCCATTGTGCTGTAATTTGTAGCCTGGCTGAAGCAAGCACCTTTGCAAATAATCTAAAGCCATGCACCTTTCTTGATCTTAAATTAAGACGAGATTAGTCTAACCTGAGCGTGTCAATTAGCTGGGCAAGCAGAAGTTGGAGACAGTGACACCACCAAATTGGACAGAAGAAATTTTGACCTAACGAGATGAGATGAGGAGGAACAAAGGTTAGTTGGTGCCTTGGTGGGTGTTGGAAGACTGCCACTGGTCGATTTTTTTTTTTGAAAAATAATATTAATTTAAAAGATAATTACAAAAATAAATAGTCAGAAAAAAAATCACAAAACTAGGTATGACACGTTGTTGTCAATCTAATTGGCGACAGAGACATGTGCACTAGCGACAGAGGACTCAACAGTATATAAAGGTCACTGCCACCAATTGAATTGGCGATAGGGATCCTAATTTTTTTAATACTAAAATTTGGAAAACCGTCATTTCAAATGGCGATTGGGATACCGCAAGTCCATATCGTCATTCCAAATAGCAACATAACCTCTCCTATAAAAGACCCATGAAACCCTAGAATTTGGGGAAAGTCACTTTTATTCAGAAAAAAGAGGAAGAGGGGAGAAAGGGAGAGGAGAGGAGGAGAGAAGCTAGCGAAGCGCTGCCTGTCCGGTCGCCCACCTTTCAGGTAAATTTTTTTAACCTAATGAATTATATAGTTTTAGTGTACGGTTACATAGTGTAGTATATTGTACATAACCCCTTTCGGTGCATAATTTAGTTTTAGATATGTTCTTAATTGTGGAAATCGTGTTTATGGTGTAGTACGTCAAATATGTCGGATACCACCAACTTAAAAATTTACTACAGTCAGGGGACTATTCTTAAGGGTCCCGAGAGGATTGATTTGCGTTATTTCTAATCGACGACCGTATCCCTAAGAAGATCAGAGCAACGTGCATGGGGCACATGATGTGGTGGTTATTCTACTCATTCAATATAGACCATATTGTGTATGATCTAAGATTGAATTGCCTTGCCTCCCCCCTCCCCCAAGTATCACAGGGCACATATTAGGAGTTAGTGTAGTTGAAGAGGATAAAATCATAGCAGTCATATGTACGCATGGCGAGAGAGAAACTGTGGGATTTGGTTCTTCTGGTCCAGGCATATGTCAAGCCCATTTCTGCATCAGCGGCTGAACAAGAAGGGGGTGGTGATGCCGAAGAAGAAGTCAGGGACTCCAGCCACAGCCCGGCACACACAATGGCCGAAGGTCCCGAAGTACCTGATCCTGTCGATAAAGACTCTGTAAAAAGAGCTCCGTTAGTCAGGCAAACTAGTGGACTTACTGACGAGGGTGAGGAGCTAAAAGCCCTAGTGCAAAGGATTGATCTCAAAAACCGAGACTATATGACATTATAAGAAGATGGACGATCTAACGACGAGAATGTTGTGGATCAGCAGACTGTTCCATCTGAGTGGAACACATACCAGTTCGACAACTTCGTCGTTAACAAAGGCTCCCATGTACCGTGGGAGTACGACCAGAGCGAGATCAGGCAAGAAGCTATGTACAAGTGCAAGGAGGTAGTGCAAGAGGCGGTTAAATTCTGGACTTTTATCGGTATGGCGTACATTCACAATCGTCAAATCTAACCCAAGATGCTATGACGTGAAGTGCGACATAGAGGGGTGCCCTTGGCGAGTGAACGCATTTCAGCCTAAGTGGGACAACTACTGGAAGTGCTCTATAGTGGTCCCTCACATATGTGTCGTCGCTGAGTCGATGCAGTCCCACAGGAACCTGTCATCAGGCTTCATCGCGAACCTCATGTACTGTGAAATCGTGGATAATCTAGATTTTGAACCACAATCCATCATTCAGGCGATTGGGGCAAGATTTCATTACACAATCAGTTATGTAAAGGCGTGGAGAACAAAACAGAAGGCATTGGAATTAAGGTTTGGTGCATTCGAGGACTTCTACCACAACCTTCCCAAGCTACTCTGAATCATACAAGACAGGAATCACGGCACTCATGTCGACATTCAAAATTCCAAGTATCCGAACTGACCCAATAAGATGATACTGAAACGAGCATTCTTCGCCTTTAGTCCATGCATCAATGCATTCTGGTACCGTCGTCTAATCTTGTGCGTGGATTGCACATTTCTGACTGAGAAATACAAGGGCTAGATACTGACTGCAATAGCGACGGACGGAAACAATCAAGTTCTTCCTATGGCATTCGTTTTTGTTGAAAGCGAGAACACGTGTAGTTGGTTGTGGTTCCTGAGGAATTTAAGGATTTCTGTTTGTACAGGGTCGTCCTAACGTATGCGTCATACATGTGGGCATGCTGAGTGCAGTAACTCAGCTACAACAAGGAAAAGATAAACCACTTCTATGGGCGGATCTGCGGAGCAGGTGGTGCATGAGGTACTTGGGTGCAAACTTCTACAAGCAGTTCTGCAACAAGGACTTGATGAACCTGTTCAAGCGGTTGTGCAACCAGAACCAGTAGCAAAAGTTTGAAGCACTCTGAAAGATTCAGGATGAGCGGACCCAGACGCACAGAAAGGAGGCAACAAAAAAGGTCGCCCCAAGTGCTGACTAGGCCCCTAAAGCATTACCACAGCTACCTACAAATGATCCTAGTGTGGCGAAGAAAACGGGGGCGAAGAAAACGGGAGCGCATCTGAAATGCTTCTCGGACTGGATTGAGCACGAGCCTAAGGAGAAGTGGTCGCTGCTACATGACAGGGGTGGTGCTTGATATGGTGTTATGACAACCAATCTAGCCAAGGTGTACAATTGGATTATACGCGGTGTCAGGTGCCTCCCTTTGGTTGGTATTATGAAGGCAATTCTCTGCGGTACCATAAATTATTTTGTTGACAGAATCAACAACGCATCGCTCGTCATGGCAAATGACATACTCTACTCCGTCATGATCACCAAATACGTGGGGGGGAAGAGCAAGAAGGGTGACATGCACCAAGCATTTAAGATGGGCACAAGGGAGCTTCGCTTCGAGATATGTGCAGGGATAAAGGACGCCACGGGATGAACCGCGAGAGAATCATCCACGAGTACACGCTACACTGTGCTAGTTGCGTATGCACTTACAACAAGCCCCTTCTTCTGCATAAGTCATGCTCCCATGTCATGGCTAGACCTGTTCAAACGTCGGACCGGACCGGGCTTGAAAAGCCCAGCCTCAAATGGGCAGGCCCAAGCCCGGCCCGAAAATCCCTTTTACTGTTCAAAAATATTATTTTAATCATTTTTCAGAATTAAATAAATAGTTTTTTATTTTTTAATTGTTTTTACAGAAATTTCGGGCCAGGCCAGGCTTTGTTCGGGCCAGAATTTCGGTCCCAAGCCCGGCCCGAACAGGTGCGGGCTCGGGTCGGGCTACCCATGAACAGGTCTAGTCATAGCCGCATGTTCGACGGTGGCACAATATTCTAGCCAGTACCTCTTTGACTATTTCAACAAGGAGGAACTAATGAAAAACCTAGAGTGCAGAGATGCATGGTTATGACGTGGTTGACCATTTCACTAGCCATCCGACCTAAGAGTAACTTATCTGGACCACAGACATTGGTAAGTTGAAGGGAAATGTTGGCCGACGATAAGTACGACGCATCAGGGACGACATGGACGAAGCAGAAGTCGAGCGTCATACAAAGAAGTGTTCTATTTGCAGGGAGTCTAAACAAACCTTCAAGAAATGTCATACGAGAAATCCACATGACAAAGGAGACATCGGCAGTCCGGACGTCTCAACGGGGACCTCATCCAACCACCCCACTCGAGGCGGTCCACATGGCGGACGTTGAGGTCGCGGCCACGGGAAAGGTTCATCCTGCTGAAATATGTGGTGCCCAATGATTTGTAATATCACTTTGATTTGTCAAAAAACTAGGTGATGATGGCGTTGTGGTGAATGGATTGTAATGTCAGTGTGATTTGTCCATGAAGTATGTGACGACATTGCACTTAATGTTATGTAATATCATTGTGATTTATTAACAAAATATGTGACGATGTTGCGCTAAATGTTATGTAATATCATTGTGATTTTTTGATAAAATGTGTTATGATGTTGTGCAGAATGTTATGTAACATCAGTGTGATTTATCGATAAAATACGTGCTCGAAAATAATCAATAAAAAAACAAAAGAGGGAGGTCTATATCGCTAGTTGAATTGACGACAGGTCCCTATCGCCAATTGGAATGGGGACTTGTCGCCATTCCAACTGGCGACAGAGACTTCTCTGTACTGTTGGATCTCCTGTCGTCAATTGGAGTGGCGATAAGAACACCTAGTTTTGTGATTTTATTTTGACTATTTTTTTAATTATCTTTTAAATATATTTTTTAAAAAATCGCCACTGGTCCAGGTCTCGGTCTCCCCCTCCCACCAAAAGAGCGGCCAAAAAGCGATGCCTCCAAGCAAATTCCCAATGCAACACAGCTATGCTTGGAAGGATTGCAACCTCTCTCCCCTGGAGAAAAGTCGTTGGGGGAAAGCAGAGCTGGCACTGTGATTCAGACATCCACTTGCCGAGCAGCAAAGAAAGCAAATGCCAGAAGAAAAATATTTTACTTATCAAAGAAATGGGGGGGTTAGTTCAGTCATCAGTATTACCTGTGGCTGAAGTTACTGGGTACTGATTAGTGGGATGGGCACCACTACCACCAAGAAACCCCATCATTCCATATCCCTGAAAGATCAAGCAGACCCGACGAGTACATCCCTTGCAAGTCCCAACACCCCCAACCACAACCAAGTAAGCAATTTGGAAAGGAGCGAGGGCAAAGCAACCAAGGTCAAGGGCCTCACGGTCAAGACAATGGATTCTAGGATGGGAGGGGAGAGAGATAGCCACCACTACACTCCCCATTGTCCCACTCAAACTCTAGTGCGCCCTATTCTTGGTGGTCTGATGCCTTTACCTGCTGTCCGATTGCTGCATTTCCCACCCCCTTTTCTTCTCTTCCACAAACCAGAACCCCCGGAAATACGTTAAGGAAAAGATAAATGCTGAGAAAGAGAAATCTTCCATGCCCTCCTTAAATGCAAGATTTATGCCATTGGTGTAAAGGATGTGTATAAAGAAAACGGCCTACCAGAATTGATCTGTTCAGTATTTTCTTTTCTCCTCTTGCAGTTAGCATCTTCTTTCTCCTCGTTAAACGCATGATAAATAGAGAAAGGGATGTTTCACTTGAGACCTTCCTCTGCGTTTGTTTCTTCTGTGTAGCTTTCGGGAGAACAGAAATTTGCACCTTCTCCCCTCTTGCTGTTCTTTTCTTCTTCTTCTTCCTTAGTTTTTTGTTTGCTGACAACTAGGGGCCTGCTTATGTTTAGGAGAGCCTGTTCTTAGTTCAATTCCTGAGCATAACATAGAGTTCTGGGAGTATATGTTGGTGTGTGTTTTTCTTGTGTATATGTGCTAAATAAGCAAGCCATCAAACCATTAGCTCATTGCGGACATCTCTGTCTTTTGCCTCCTCTTCTTGGTGTCCTTGGTGAGACAGAGAGGGGTTGAGTTTGTTCTTTAGGAATTGTGTATTATGGGTAATTGCTGGTTTAAAGGGAATCCATACTTTAACAGGGTTTCTTCCAATGCAACAAAGTCAGGTACCACTGTCCTTTCTTGGTATGATTTATGTGATACGCAGTTGCAGCTGTAGGATGCAATAGTTTCTGTTATTTGTTTGATCCCCCAATTTAGAATAGAAATACATGTTCATATGCACTATTGGTCAATAAGTACAAACTATTGCTAATTTTCTAGACAAAATGTTCTCTTTATCTTTAACAGTTCGGCGGCAACTTTGCGCAATTTAATCTCGACACAGAAAAGGGCATGCTTACCTCCATGCTTAATCAATTTATGGCTATTCCAATACTGTAGTTTTTGTCTCATCCATTCTATTGATTATACATGTTTGTTCTCAATTTATTTATTTATTCCAATCAAATCAATGATAAGAAGTTTTCATTCTGCCACGTGAAATTCTTGTTTATCTTGAGGAACTCATGTTTAGTTGATCTGTACTGTAGGTTCTATCAAGCTTGTGACATATATGACTTGCCCTTTTATTTGTTACAGAATCTCCAAAAATGCAGAGCCCGTCGGAGAGAAACGAAAAGGAGGACAGCCTGCTGCCATCCAATCCGAAAGAGGTGGAGGCGCTGAGAAGGGACTCGGCTCGGAACCCTCTGATAGCATTCACATTTGAGGAGCTCAAGAGAATCACCAAGAATTTCAGGCAGGATTCATTACTAGGAGGCGGCGGATTTGGCAGAGTGTACAAAGGATACATCACCAAGGATCTTCGTGAAGGATTAGCAATAGAAGAGCCACTGCGAGTTGCAGTCAAGGTCCATGATGGAGACAATAGCTACCAAGGCCATAGGGAGTGGCTGGTGATTAGCCTTTCTGAATAATACGTCATTGCTAAAAGCATGCTTGTTCTCAGTTATTGTCTTGTTCTTACTTTTTCTTTTCATACTTTGTTTACTGTTATCAGATATAAGTTGATTTTTTTTCATGCCTGCAGGCTGAGGTCATATTTCTTGGGCAACTCTCTCACCCAAATTTAGTGAAGTTGGTCGGATATTGTTGCGAAGATGACCACAGGGTTCTCGTATACGAGTTAATGCCCCTGGGAAGCGTGGAGTCACATCTGTTTTCTAGTAAGACTAAGCATGTTCTTGAGAAATTGATGCTTGTTTTGTCAAAGTTTATCTTCATTTATGATGCTATTGATTATGACACCAATTGGTTTCATTTATATAATGTACCAATTTACCATTTGATTACATGAGTTACAAACCTACTTGGAACCAAATTTTACTCACCTAGAATTGTAGCCTGTTGTTGCCATTTTTTTAGACAGGAGTTGTTGCCATGTTCCATGAGGTAGGAGAATAAGAGGTGTCCATTTTATGAGATAGAATGCATTGTGTCATACATTGTCATCGACATGTTGATGGGTGGTGCTATGCCATCCGCCACCTGGGAAGTGCAATGCTCAAGTGGCACCATCTTATAGCATATCCTGTGATTAGTGTTATCATCAGTTAGCTCAAACTTCTATGTATTGAGTTTTTTCATTACATTTCAAGAATCACATTTGCAAAGTTGTCATACTGAGTAGTAGTACAATATACATCGCTTCTGTATTGCATCAATCGGCGTTCTTGATAACTGTGTGACCATTGTGGTCAATTATGTATTATATTTGTTCATTTGAGATCAGCCACCGTATTCTGTTGATTTGTTTAAGTAATGCTATTTACTTATGCAGGGGTAATGGTGCCACTGCCATGGTCTACCAGAATGAAGATTGCACGTGGTGCTGCGAAAGGACTTGCCTTCCTGCATGAAGCTGAGAAGCCAGTCATTTATCGGGATTTCAAGACATCAAACATATTGTTAGACGAGGTAGACCTTTCTTTGATGTTGTTAATGCCACATGCCATTCCCTGCAAGAAACAAGGGGGAAATTCACTCTTTTAAGTTGCTTTGTTGATGTTACTTATCCACTCTTATACACTACGATCCATGCTACTGAAATTAATGGTAATGCGCCAGAAACCAGAACGAATACTTTCTCAAATCTGATCTATAATTAGACAGCGAAGTGCTGTCATGTAATTTTGTGATAGTGATGTGAATCAATATTTCTTGCTTGCGATGTGAATCAATATTTCTTGCTTGCCTTTTTCTTCTTTGGTTCCCAACAATTTTCATGTATAGGAGTACAATGCGAAGCTCTCTGACTTTGGGCTTGCAAAAGATGGACCAGTTGGCGACAAGTCACATGTTTCAACTCGTATTATGGGTACCTACGGTTATGCAGCCCCGGAGTACATCATGACAGGTAATGTGCTCCCCATCTCTAGTCTCTAAATAAATAATGAACGTAATAATCAAGAATTAAGTTTTAAAACAATAGCTAGGCAATCTAGGTTGATGCAACTGTTTTGTCCTGCTGCCTTGTAGCCATGACAACCCTTCAGAGCAAAGCAAAGGGGATTGGTACTGAAGCTTGTATAGATCACTAGACTTTTAACTTCAACACTAGACCAATGTATTGTTCTTTTTCCACTCCAGGGCATCTGACGGCGATGAGCGATGTCTACAGCTACGGAGTCGTACTCCTTGAGCTCTTAACGGGACGTAAATCATTGGACAAGTCCAGGCCGGTCAGGGAGCAGACACTGACAGAGTGGGCCTTCCCATTGCTGACGCAGAAGAAGAAGGTATTTCGCATAGTAGACCCCAGGCTCGCCGAGGACTACCCGGTGAAGGCGGTGCAGAAGACAGCGATGCTGGCCTACCATTGCCTCAACCGCAACCCCAAGGCTAGGCCACTGATGCGCGACATTGTCGCAACCTTGGAGCCTCTGCAGCAGCTGGAGGAGAACCCCAGTGACAGTGTGGGTGGTGGCACCTGAAGTGTTCACTCCACCTTGCTCAGGGAAACAAAGATGCCATGTACTTACATATTAACATATGTGTGATTATAGTAGCTACTAGTGCTGTTGGTCTGCAGATGATTGCTTAATTATTTAATCCATGGAAACAAGAATTTGCTAAGCAAGCGTATATCTCTGTAATTGTGGGTTTGTTTGTGTATCTAGTGTTTGGCATGGCATGTTTCAGAATTTGGACGTGGAAACGGTTCTCTGTAATCTGTATCTCTTGTTGATCATCTGGTAGGAGTAGGAGTAGAACAGACTACAGATGTAATGTTGGGAATTTTGTGGAGAAGAAGACTTGAATCATGCTAGAAGCACTTTCTTAAAGCGATTATTTGCACTATGTTAAAATGCTTCTAGGGTCTACTGTAAATAAGTTAGTAGGATAAGATAAGTTTGAACGAAGTTTGCATTAAAGCAAAGTGAAAACTCGTCGTGAACAGAATCTGAGTGTAGGATTGAAAATACCAAGGGCTTAGAGGAGTTTGAAAGGATACGAAATGAAGAGACACAACTTTTGAAACGAAAAGACACGACTCTTTGACTACACCATTTCAATTTTTTGACAAAAAACTACCCGAGCAAATTGCTAATTACCCACGTGCCTCTAAGTGCTATAAGTGCGTCAATGAAAGGCATCTAAAAGGAGACACATAGCCCACGTTCCGCGCGCTTGTGTGCGCGTGGTGGAAATATAAATGGCAATTTCAGTATATTAGGCACTAACTCCACTTAGACCCAATTCTTCTCAAAGCTCATATGGAAGGTAGCTATTTAAGTTGATCAAGCTCTTCATAGACTTTCCATGTGAGGACTAAAGTTGTTGTTTTAAAAATAACTTCCAACAATCCCCCACTTGTTTTTAAAATAAACAAGTTGATACACAGTAATGAAAGAATGTTAATACAATTAGGTATCTTTCAATTTGAAACCTTAGTAAATACACAACAAAGTTTTGATGAAACTAAAGGTAGCATAAAAGATTTGAACCAATTATTCCTTATATCAAAACCGGTCATGTATTACATATATTTTTTACAACGTTCTGCCCACAAAAAACACACTTAGCACTATTAATGGCCATATACTCATCCTATATTAATGAAAAATTATGAGAGAAACTCTACTCTCATTTAGAGACAACACCATCTCATTTTTCATATAGATGAAATTCTTCCAGTATCTCTGTTACTTACAGATACTTGTCCGCAACGACTGAATCTCATTAAGAGTTAAATACTCAACCCTCAAACAATAACAACCAATATTTCACAATTAGATAAACATTGAACCATCCACATCACAACTTGTTGTTACCCTTTGAAACAAAAAAAAAACTAATCAATTACTAGTGTTAGGTTGGGTTGCCATTGTTAATGGATTTATTATTGAGCTTAAGTCTCATTCCCAAGGAAATCTTCTTTACCAAGTCTCTTGTGAGAGGTTTAGTAAAGGGATCAACAAGGTTAACATTTGTTCTCACAAATAATAAAAAAATTATTCCATCATTGATTAATTTCCTTACATAGCCATGTCTAAGACTCATATGTCTAGACTTACCATTGTACACTTCACTATACACCCTAGCTAAAGTAGCATGGCTATCACAATGTATTGATAGTGTCGATACATTTTCATGTGCCAGTGAAATTTCTAAAAGAAGATCCCTTAACAATCCAGCTTCTTGTCCCGTCGAAGCAAGAGCCACAAATTTAGATTCCATAGTGGAATGAGTAATACAAGTTTGTTTCTTGGATTTCCAATAAATAGCCTCACCGGCCAATGTAAATACCCATCCTGTTGTAGACTTGCTATCCTCAACACTTGATAACCAACTTGCGTCAGAATATCCTTCTAAAACAACAGGAAATCTTGTATAATTTAGACTTAGATATTTGGTTTTCCTAAGATATCCAAAGACTCTCTCAATTGCTTTCCAATGTTCAACACTAGGGTTGCTAGTAAATCTGCTTAATTTACTAACTGCATATGATATATCTGGTGTTGTACATTACACAACCAATAGCACTCGCATATTCAAGCTGAGCCACTACTATTCCTACATTCTTTTCAAGTTTTACACTTGAATCAAATGGGGTGTTTACTTTTTTAAAGTTTAGATGTTTGAACTTATCAAGAATTTTCTCCACGTAATGAGATTGACTAAGTTCAACACCCCTACTATTTTATTTCACTTTGATGCCCAAAATAGTGTCAACTTTTCCAAGATCATTTTGAAAAAAGAAATCAGAAATCTCTTTATTTCTGCTATGCCTTTGGCATCATTGCTAATGATCATTATACCATCAACATAAAGGTACACAAAAATCACAGTATTTCCCATAACTTTACAATATAAATATTTACCAGAAATGTTGTGAACAAATCTGTTTGAAAGTATGACTGAGTCACATTTTTCATGCCACTTCTTAGGCGCTTGTTTTAGTCCATATAATGACTTAATAAGTATACATACTTTTTGTACATTTTCAGGTAGAACAAAACTTTCTGGTTGTTCCATGTAAATCTCCTCATCGAGATCTCCATTTAGAAATGTTGTTTTGCATCCATCTAATGAACATGTAAGTTATGCAATGAAGCAAGAGCGAATAATATTCTTATTGTAGTTATTCTTGCTACCGGTGCATAAGTGTCAAAAATAGTCGATTCCTTCTCTTTGCCGAAAACCTTTGGCTACTAATCTAGCCCTGTAAGCATTTAGTGTACCATCCGCATGATACTTTCTCCTAAATACCCACTTGGATCCAATTATTTTAGATCCCTGTGGTAAATCAACAAGCTTTCAAGTTTGTTTAGATATTATAGAATCCATTTCATCTTGAATGGCTTCTTTCCAGAAAACCGAGTCTCTAAAATTCACTACTTCTTTATAAGTACTAGGATCATCTTCCACTTGAAGAATAAGAGGTACCTTTCGAATAAAGTTCTCTCTATTTCCTTCAACCAAAAATAAGGAAATACGCTGAGAATCTATTTCGTCTGGTTCTAAAACCTTAGCTTTACAAGCACGTTTGCTCTTCTGAACCTCAAGTTGTTATTTAACAATTTCAGAAGAATTCTCCCCTTGAGAGTTGTTTAAATTTTGTTGTTGTTCAACACCCTTTGAGATATTCTTCCCTTGAGAATCTATAAGGTTTTGAAAAGTTTTACCTGTAGTGGTTAAATTCTCAAAAAAACTCTACATCTCTGGATTCAACAATTACATTGGACTCTAGGTTTAAAAACCTATAAGCTTTGCTATTTGCAGCATAGCCTACGAAAGCACTCTTTAATCCTCTAGGACCCAATTTGGTCCTTGCAGGATCAAGGTTCTTCAAGTAAGCAAGATACACCTACACTTTAAAATACACAATTACAAGCTTTCTTCCTTTCCATATCTCGTATGGAGAAACTTGACTTTTCTTTAGAGGAATTTTATTTAGAATATGAGAGGTAGTGTAACATCCCAATTTTTAGGCCTTTTAGAAAATTTTCAAAATAAAAATAACCATTTGATTTTTATTGAATTGTTAAATCTTAATTTGAAATTTCATAAATTAAAAATAATTTAATGTGAGTAAATCAAACTTCAATTAAAATTTAAAATGGCTTATTGGATTTTCTAGACTTTCTTGGATTTTCTCCAAATTCTTTTACTATTTTCTTGGTGTTCAATTTAAATTATTTCCTTTTATGTTTTTCCAAAAATCCTTTTCTTGGTTGTAAAATATAATATAAATTAATTATTTTAAAATCAAGGGATTTCTTTTGGAGTTTTTTTGCATTTTATTAAATTTAATAAAGCGTACATTGAATTTCAAGTGAAAGACATTTTTAATAATTAAAATAGACTTCAAATAAATCTAAAATTATTTTATTTGATCTTTTCAGGTTGCAAGAAATTTTATATTTTTTTTTTGGAATTTCTGAATTTATTTTATTTATTTTTCTCCTTTTTTCTCTCTCTTCCTTTCTTCTACCTCTGTCACTGTCTTGTTTCTTTCTTCTCTCCTTCCCGTCGTGCTGGCCATGCTTGTCGCCCATGCCTCCATGCCCTACTCCCCTACCACTTTGTCGGATCCGGATTTCCTAATCCAGAATCCTCTGTGATAACACTGTGCTATTCCCTAGATCAGTAGATAGCACTCACAGATACATTGCTGAATCATTTCATACATGGCGTAGAACCATACCATTCATTAATTTAGCACATCAGAGTTTACATAGACCGTGTCGGGTCGAGTTTTACAATAAGGGCCGAACAGGCCAAACCGAATACATTACAAAAGCGGAAGCGACAACGGAAGCAAAAGGGGTGAGAGCTCATCTCTCCACAGGCAAGCGACTGGGGAAACTCGTGTGCGCCCGATATTACCTAAAGACTCAGATAATATAAGATGCACGCAAGAACCAACGGAGTCAGCTGGACTAGGGCGAGACTAGAACAGCTAAAGACTACACTACGCTTCATCATCTCCTGTGCCTCCAACTTCTGGATCCTCGTAGTAGTCTTAGTCTCCAGGATTTCCTGCTTCTGAGAGTTTTGGAGGAAAGAGCGAGAATGAGCACAACTTCAGTGCTCGCGAGCCAACACACAATGCAATAATATACATGCAAGGCTTAACAAAGATGGCTCGGATTCTTTTATTTGCTAAAGCAATGTTTTCAAATATCATAATTACAAAGTCCTAGCACTTAGCATTTTAACAATTTGCATTTTGATAAAGAGAGTAATTGTGCAATATTTAATAACAGCAGAGGTTCCCTCCGTCGGAAACTCTACCCATGCTTAATTTGATTGGGGTTACCCCATATTTTAATATCACTGAGTCTGCAAGCTCAGGGAAAGTCCAACCCAGGGCTAGGTGAGCCCGCCACAATTTTCATACCACACACAAAAGTTTTTGAAATAGAACTAACTCAAGTTAAGTTCTCATGTTTGCCTTTGACCGTAGCGCGGCTGTTTAAACAGTTTATAACTCTGCAGAGGTTGTACACTTTACCCACAAGAGATAATCGTCTTGATATGTACACACGTTTTCATAGACATGTGAATCAAGGGGAGATCATCACAAGACCTTTACAATGCATCCAGCAGTATTAGTTACACCCGCTAAGGTTTCGTCTTCGAAGGGTTACGTCCGTTTAGATCCGTTAACCCTTACCTAGACCCCCTCTTGCGCCCTCTTAACGACTTACGTCGTGCACCCCGACACCCTTCGCCACAGAGGCTTACGGCGTCGCAGGACATCTACCTGGTGCAACTCGTACTGAGGGATACAAATTATTTAGCCAGGTTTGTACTTTACAGACTTGTGGTTGTACTTGTTTTACACAGGAGGTCATGACAAGATTAAGTCCTTAGGGTTATCCAGGCGGTTCATTCCACATACCAACCACAACACAACAGTCCTTGGACTACATTAGCACCCACTGTTGAACCAGCCATCGCACCAGCCTCCCAGATGGTAATAGCAATTTAGGGTTTTGAGGAGGAAAACCAAATTACCACATTTATCTCAGTCATGGACCACCAATGACTGCCCAAACCATTTTCATGTTTGAAGAGATGATGATTAGGACATTTTAATGTCCCGGTACTTAAGCAAGGCTAGCATGTCGCTTAAGTACAACTATAACTAGTATTTACCATATAGTTACTAGGTGACAAGGATTAAGGGATTCAAATTGTCAAGGATGGTATAATAATTAATTAATCATCAAATGGGTATTTAACTACCTTAAGCTTTAACATACATTTGATTAAGGAATTAAAGCATGCGATTTGCTATTTTAAAAGAATATAATTTGCATAAAATGTAGGCTCAATATGATCAAAGTGTTGACTCGCCTGGGATATAGGCTAGAGGATCTTGATAATCTTGGGCTTGATCAACTTGGGGATCTCCGGCGTCTTCAAATCCTAGTCGGACGTACATACCGGAAAAAGGGTACAAACAAATAAATACAAATGAACAACAAATAATCTTCAAATTAAACAAGACCTATGCCATTAGCAAGATCTTAAATTTACAAATTTTTAGAAATTTATTTTACAATTTTTGGAGTTAAAATGGGGGAGATATTAATTTTTAAAGCCTCACTTTTGAATTAAAAAAGAAAAGAAAAAAGAAAAACGAAACAAATTAGAAATTAGGCGACGGCCCAAGGCCATCTTTCGGCCCAGCCCAGCCTTTGGGCCAACAACACGCGCGGCCCGTGCGGCTTGGCTGCAAGAAAAAGAGAAAAAGGTGGGCTCGGCCCGAGAGCAGAGGGGAGAGGGGAGGGGGAGAGGCGGGGCGGCGGCGGTGACACGCGGGAGGGGAGGAGCTCGGGGCGCACGGCGATGGCGACGGGGGTGGCCCTAGGGTGGCGGCGACGAGAGCTCAAGCGTCGGCGGTGGGGAGGAAGCAGACCGAGGAGGCTCTACCGGTGGCGATGGAGATGGCGAGGAGGAGGCGCGGCTAGGGCGGCGGCGGCCAAGGTATGTCCTTCGGCTTCGGCCTCTTCTTCTTTCTCGGTTTCTTTTGCTTGGGGGAAGAAGGGGATGGGGGGTAGGCGAGGCGGGGAACGGGGCCGAAGGGGGCTTTATAGCCGGAGGAGGGACAAGGGGCCGGAGGCGTGGGGCACCGGTGGAGGCGGCCGGGAAGAGACGTGCACGACCGTTGACGCGGGGAGGAGACGTGCACGACGGCGACGGGAGAGGAGACGCGCACTCGCGGGTGGGTCCCACGGGGGAGGCGACGGCGCCACACGGTGCGGTCAGGAGGCGACAAGATGGGCAGCGAGGACGAGCGACGCGGCGAGCGGCGGGCACAGTCAGCGGGGCGCGGAGACGCGGGCGCGGCGCACGCCGCGCGGGGTCGGCGGCGCTGTCCCAACGAAGAAGAAAAAGGGGGTGTTACACACTTTGCCCTAGTGCCATCTCCCCATGCCACCATGCCCTACCGCTCATCCCTCCTACACGCCCCTACCATCTCCTTGTCGACGCTCACGCCTGCTGCCAGGCCATGCCGGCTTCTCCCTCCTAGTGCTGCTCCCTCCTCTCCCTCTCTATAAAACCAGCTACTCTCCCCTCTTCCTTCCCTTTCCTTCCTCCTCCTCTCTCCCCCTCCTATTCTCTCTTCCTCCCCCACAGAAGCCCCCCAAACCAAAGCACTACTGTGAGCTCCATTTTCATCACCAAGTCTGACCGTGAGCTCCACCTCCCCGGTCTCCCTCTCCGGTGATCACTTCTTCGCACCAACCACGTCACGGTGTGCCCCTTGGCTTCCTCTTCCTATCACCAGAGTTCGCCCCTCTCTCTCGCTTTCTTTTATCCGCAATCGAAGCTTTTTCACCGCCGATCAAAGCACCTTCCTCCTCGCGTTCCGCTGCCGTCATTGATCCCCCGACGACATCCTCACTGCCGTTAGCTTGACCTTGCGACGTTCTACATTGTGATCCCTTCCTTTTTCCCGGAGCACCCCGGCTCACCAGTGCCACCATCTCCCCACCGGTGGCCGTGCGCCACCTTCCCCGTTATCCCTCTCCAGTCATCCATTTGCTGTGCCACCCGCGTCACAACGTGCCTCTCGGTCACTTCCTTCTATCCCCGAAATTCGCCACTCTCTCTCTTTCTCCTAGCCAGGAACGCGATTCTCCCATCGACGGACAAACTGCCTTCCACCGTCGTTCTCGGCGTCGTCGATCATCCCCCGGTGACATCGTCTACTATGTTGAGTTTGCCTCGTGACATTCTACGCCGTGCTCCCCTCGCCTTCGCTGGAGCATGGCCAGAGCATCGTCGCTTCCCTTGCGCCTCGACGCCATTTTGCCCGCCACCGCCGCACCGGACCTCCGCCGGCGACGCCATCACCACCATTGGGACCGCCTCGCTCCCGGGAATCCATTTTGCTAGTTCACCGGCCGCTCTTCCCTTTCCCTCACTGGCACCATCATTTTTTTCCCGAGCCGCACTGTAGCTGTTTGACATTATCTCTCCATCCTTTTTTTTCTATCATTTCAAGTGAGTGCAATTTTTTGCATATTCGTTCTCCTTCATACGAACTTCAATTCCATCGATTTTTTTTTCTAAATTCATCTAATTTTGATATCTTTCTATCACTACTAATTTGGTAATTTTGGATTTTATTTGGATTTATTGTATTTATTTTGCTATTTTCGCGCGTGTAAATTCTGACGTTTTCAAAGAATTCTTGGAACCATATTACGCTTAGCCATGCTTTAGTGATACGATGGGATGCATGATCAATGCCCATATATGATTAAATGTGACTTAATAAAATATGGAATCGTGGCGGAAGCCACCGTTATTAAAAATTGATGTGCCATGGCAAGGGTTGCTATTTGGCCGGGGTAAAACAAAAATGATTTATGTTCGGGCGAGTGGCCTTGTAGTAATGGGAGGAATATGCAAAGCACAATGCACGTAGCACATGGAATGCAGTAGTCTCGTCTGAGCAAGCACTAAGTACTTAACTTTGTGTGTCATTGATCTGGACCATACCGCACAACTACATATGTAGGATGGGGTGGACCTGGCCAACTAATTAGCAATATTTTGGTTTGGTTTTATTTGGGTTGATAAGCGGCGCAAGAGGGGGCCCAGAATGGCGAATCTTTAGCGAGCAGAACCAGGTCAAAACGGATCTTTGTAAAAGCCTTGTGATAGTCTCTCCTTGATTCACATGTCTAAGGAAACGTGTGTACATATCAAGATGATTAGCTCTTGTAGGTCAAGCTGTACAACCTCTACAGAGTGTTAAAAACTATTCGAATAGCTATGTCCAAGGTTATGGACAATACCTGATGATTTCACACGAGGGGTAGATTTTCTCAAAAATATTGGAATGGTTTGGTTGGGAAGCAATTTGGTTAGTTCTGTGTGATGGTTGGGAAGTGAACAGAGTTTTTTCACCATATGTTTCGAAGAACTTGTTTACTTATGTATTTAATCTTTTAAATTATGATTTTCAATCTATTTATTGTATTTACCGTCAATATTTTTTTTTTTTGCAAATTAGTCATAAAGTTATCATTGTTCAAGCCTTGCATGAATACTATTTGCATACGTTTCCCTATGACTTGCTGAGTACTTTAAAGTACTCACGGCTTTGTGCCATTTATCGATCAGTCACCGAAGAAAAACCAGGGAACTCAGAGTTTTATGAAGAGGAGTACTTTGAAGACTATGCGAACTAGGTCGCGTTCTCCACTCGATTATTTGTGGACATGTCGGATGGCTACCACGAGTTATTTATTTTTCGTTGCGAGTTTACTATTTTGTCGTTAACCATGCGTGACAAACTCTGTAAATTTTTGACCATAAGGTCCTTTTGCTACCAGGTAATATTAATTTGTCTGCTTCTTAGATACGATATTATAAACTGTGTGGACTAGCTACTGATCATAGGACTAGTTCAGAATACACAAAGGGTTTGGATTCAATGATCCAGGGTCCCGACAAGCAACAAGTAATGCTTCACCCCAAAGACTAAAAGATAACTCTGAATGTATCAACATAACATTTATTATCTCAATAAAATTTCTATTTTTACGTTCTACCAAACCATTTTGTTATGGTGTTTTTGGAGCAGAACTTTGATGGATAATACCATTATCTTCATAGAATACATCAAATATATTTTCAAAATATTCTCCACCTCTGTCACTTCTTAGGATTTTAATTTTTTGACCTAATTGATTTTCCACTTCTGTTTTGTAAACTTTGAAAACACCAAAAGCATCGTCTTTATGTTTTAGCAAATAAACATAAGTATATCTAGAGTAATCATCAATAAAGGTAATGAAATACCTATGTCCACCTCTAGTTAATATGCCCTTAATTTCACATATATCTGAATGTACAAGATCTAACAAGTTAGAACTTCTTTCTACACCATGAAAATGTTTTTTTAACCATCTTTGATTTAACACATATTTCACATTTATTGAACTTGTCAATTTTGCAAAAAATCAAACCATGTTTAACCAATCTTTTCATAGTGCTTGTACCAACATGTGCTAATCTATCATGCCATAATGAAACAGAGTCAAGCATATAAGCAGAATGAAAAGATTTATTCATTGCTACAACATCAACATTATTAACAGTACATAGTTTTATCATCCCATTGCATGAATACCCCTTCCCTACAAATACACCACCACGGGTCAAGATTAACTTGCCCGATTCATACACATTTTTGATACCTAGCTTTCCAACAAGATCACCACTCACAAGGTTCCTATTCATATCTGGCACATGAAGAATGTTCACCAATGTAATTTTCTTTCCAGAAGTGAAGCTCAGTTCAATGCTTCCTTTCCTATGCACCTTGGACCGATTTTCATTTCCCATTTGAATTTATTGTCCATCAGTTGCATCAACATAAGTCTTGAATAAAGACTTATCATACGAAACATGAACAGTGGCACATATATAATACCACCATCCAGGAATTTTACCTTGTATTGCCATGACTTCACTCACAGCGGCGATGATCTCATCATCATCCATTTTAGTTGCATATGGTGCATTTTTGTTGCCCGTTCTTGCCACAAACATATCAACTTTTTTCTTCTGCACCTTTCTTCTTAAAAATGCCTTTGTTTTTCTTTGGTCTGAGATTAAAACATTTATTTTCACCTTTCTTGTTAGGCTTCTTGTCACTTGCAATATTTGCCTTGGAGAAAACGGCGTTAAGATTGACATTTGCCAATTTTTCTCTCACCCTCAATTTCTCTTTGATTCGAAGGTGCTTTTGAATTTGTTCCAAGGAAAGATTCTCATAATTATGCAAAAGTCTTTTCCTGTAGTTACTCCAAGTTGATGGCAATTTCGCAACAATTACACTAACAAGAAACACTTCGGGAATATCAAACTTTACTGCCTTTAGTTTATTTACTATCACTTGTAATTCATGTACTTGAGAGAGAAGGGATTTATCATCATTCATTTTGAAGTCAAAGTACCTAGAGATAAGGAATTTTTTTGTACCTTCCTCCTCTGCTTTGTATTTGCTCTCTATAGCATTTCAGATCTCTCTTGCCGACGGCGTGTCGGTGTAGAGATCATACAGCCGGTCAAAGAGGGTGTCGAGTATGTGCCCACGACACATCAGATCATTCTCATTCCTCTTTGTTCTCTCTGCCTTGCGTTCGTCGGTGTTGTTCTCCTTTGGCGCTGGTACTGGAAGAAGTGCCAGATCAAGAATGTAGAAGAGCTTCATGGTCGTGAGGAAGAACTTCACTTTATCTTGCCAGCGGGTGAAGTTCGTGCCGTCGAAACGATCAAGTCGCACCATGTTTTGATTCATGAACTTGATGGCGGAAGTAGAAGCCTTGGACTCCATAAATAATCGCTTTAGATTGTTGAGAATTTTGTGGAGAAGAGGACTTGAATCATGCCAGAAGCGCTTTCCTAAAGCGTTTATTTGCACCATATCAAAATGCTTCTAGGGTCTACTGCAAATAAGTTAGTATGATAAGACAAGCCTGAATGAAGTTTGCACTAAAGCAAAGTGAAAACTCGTCGTGGATAGAATCTGGGTGTGGGATTGAAAATGCTAAGAGCTTCCATTTATATAGAGTTTGAAAGGATACAAAATAAAGAGACACGATTTTTCGAAACGGAAAGACACGACTGTTCGAATACACCCATTCAATTTTTCTGACAAAAAACAACTGCTCAAGCAAATTGCCCATGCACCCATAAGTGCATCTAAAAGGCGCCAATGGTGCCACAAAGCCCATGCCCCGCCCGCCCGCACGCGCGTGTGGTAGAAATATAAATAGCAATTTCAGCATATTGGACACTAGCTCCACCTAGACCCAATTTTTTTCAAAGCTCATATGAAAGGTTGCTATTTAAGTTGATCAAGTTTTTCATAGATTTTCCATGTGGGACTAAACTTGCTGTTTTAAAAACAACTTCCAACATGGAAAGCTTGTGTGCCACTGCGTTTGTAACCCAACATTATATAGCAACCAATATAATGTAAATAGTATATCTTTGTTCAAAGAAATGTCGATGTGCAAGCTCCCGATCTGGTACTTGCTTGGCTACTTTGGTGACCCATTCACATTTGTTGCATTGGACTCTGTATTGGTTTGTGGCTTGGGTGCCACTGCTGGACAGGAAATGATGCTTTGATCCGATGATGGCATCAAGCTTGGCAAAATCAGATGTGTCTTCAAAGCTTGGGTTGTGTTAGGGATGGAAATAGATCAAATACGAATCAAATAGTCTCGAATACGAATACGAACCTATATTTTTAAACAAACACGAATTCGAACATTCTCAAATACGAATACGAATCGAATGTGGCAACGAATACGAATTCGAATTGAATATGTACTCAATTCGGTCGAATGCGAATATCCTACAACTTTTACGATAAATCTCGGTAGAATAAATTTATGTAACATGACTACACGTCTACAGTCTACTGTCTACACGAGTCATAGAAACACCCATAGATTCGGTACCGAATCAAGACCCCATCGAAACAGAAATGCTCTGGAAAAAAACGGATAGTATTCGTATTCGTATCCAGGGAAAAACCAGATAGTATTCGTATCTAGGGAAAACATGTAGTATTCGTATTAGTTTTTTCCGGATAGTATTTGTTTTTCGGATATTATCCGGTTTTTCTCTGGATACGAATAATACCAAATACGGATACAAATACTGTCTATTTTCCCCGGATAGTATTCATTTTCTTTCGAATGCGGATTTTACTTACCACATTTGTGTTTTTTCGTATACGAATATCGGATAAAATGGATTATCCTTTACCATTTCCCATCCTTAGTTGTGCATATGCAATGCTGCCCACACAAAAGATTTCTCGACCCTTGCATATTAATGTTATTATACACCCTAACCGGTTGATTATACGATATAATCGGCCGATTGTAAGCTAACAAAGAGGGCACCTGATACTTGTATCTAGCCTAGTAGACCTATTTTAGAATACTTTTGTGAGTAGTGTTCGACGGGTAGCCCTTGAGCTGAGTTCCACCCGACAATGTTTGGGAACCTTCCCTAATTTCATAATTGAAAATGTTCATACACGCAGCGTCACTGTCTAATCACAGACAAAAGAAATCTTGGCAAGCTCAATATACCTCTAGTTGGCTGATCACACAAAACTACACCTTGCTTGCTGGTTTGTGTAAAGCCACAGATACACAACCAATACAGGTGTTGTGTACAGTGTATCCCTGAATCGTCGCCCTCACTCGTTTAGCATGTTTTCGAAGTGAAATAATAAAAATAATTTCTTTATAAATGAAATGGTAAAAATGATATCTTTACCATGCGAAAACGTCACGGCAAATCATCTGCAGCGGTAGGGCACGTGGCAAGCTCTCAAGCTTGCGGTAGGTGGTCTACCGCTAACCCAGTCCGCGGCAGCTGCGCATGCCTATCGACCTGCCGCGGACTGGGTTAGCCGTAGGTTGTCTACCGTGTTCTAGATGCGTGATAGATCCCTGCCACGGTGTTTTGTTCGTGGGGGATTATTTTTGCTATTTATCTTTAAAAGGTGGAGGCTAACCAAGACTCTGAGAGGAAAAAATTTCGTTGCGTCGACTCGGATTCGAAACAGAACAACAAAGGCTTTTGTGCTCTCGTCTCTCGGTGCTCCAAATCTATAATTCTATATATCCAAATCCAATACCATTCCCCAAATTCCCAAGGGAAAAATAGTTCAGTGACATCGCATTGGGGCGTAATCGGAGGAATGACACTTCGTTCGTGACGCACTGAAAAATAACATAGCGAACACAAAAAATTATACCGAATAACATCGTCATCAATTACTTCTGATTGTAGTTTTTTTTTAAAAAAATATAAAAACTGAGCTAAAAAATATCATTTTTTTTGTGGAGCATCCCAACACAGTTCAATTGCTTGTGTATTTCTTTAAAATTTTATACATTATGATTTTGTCTCTAAAATCTATTTAAGTATACTGTTTGTAAAAATTTCTAATATAGAAAATGGGGTTCAAATATTATGATTTTTTTCACACTTCTTACACAGTGGATTTGATTATGTATTTTTTTAAGATTTTTTATAAAATTAATTAATACAATTTTATAATGTCCACTATAAAGAGTCTAATATAGAAAATAAGATATAAACATTATGAAATGCATTAATTAAATTTGTAAAAATTATGAAAAAATTACAGAATCAAATCCACTGTGTAAGAGCGTGAAAAAAATCATAATGTTTGGATCTCATTTTTTATATTAAAAAATTCTACAAATAGTATATTTAAATAAATTTTAAAGACAAAATTAGAATGTATAAAATTTTGAAAAAAAATAGATAAACAATTGAACTGTGTCGGAAAGCTTCACAAAAAATTTGATAATTTTTTAAAATCAGTTTTTATATTTAAAAAATTCTATAAATAAAAAAAACTAACGATGATTCGACATAATTTTTTTTATATTCACGATGTTATTTTTCGATGCATGGAATAAAGTAGGTTCCTCCGATTACATTCAACGCGACGTAGCCGATCTAATTTCCCCAATTCCCAAACCGTCGCGATCCTCAGCTACGCGATGATGAACCCTAAGCCTCCTCCCCCGAAGCCCTCCTCCTCCGCCAAGCCCCCCGCCGCCGCCGGAGTCAAGGCCGCGTCCACCTCCGCTCGCACCCCGAACCCTACCCCCTCCTCCGACTCCAGGCGCCATCCCGCTCCTCCTGCTCCTGCCCCACTCGCCCGCAACCCCGCATCACCGGCGGCCGCCCTCCGCCCGCCGCAGCCGCAGCCGCCTGTGGAGACCCCTCCCCCGCCGCCGTACGGCTTCCACAACCTCGACCGCCGCACCATGCTCCTCGCCGATGGCACCGTGCGCACCTACTTCGCTCTGCCGCCTGATTACCCCTTCGAGCCAACCCCTTGCCCCTCTCCGCACCTCCCCGCGCCGGCCCGGAGGTCTGGCCACCGCATCAGCTGCCGCTGGCGCCGCACGACGCCAAGCGCAAGCACCCCGCCGACCCCGACGAGGGCTTCCTCGGCACCCCAAGCAGCGACGGTTCGAGTCGCCGCATCACCGTCGCAGCTACCGCCCCATGCGACGGTGGACAGGCACGAGGTCAGGAGGGCGTTTCTCAAGTACGCCAAGATGCTCAACGAGAGCGCACAGCAGAGGCGGAGCTACCTCGAAGGTGGACGAGTCTCGTGCCTCGCCTGCGGCAGGTTTGGTGACCCCGCATTGCTTGTCACTTCCTTCCTGGCAAGTTTTCTTATACTGTTTGTAGTCAGGTTCCTGTGCTGGTTTCTTGCCACTGTTGAGCTCGTTCTTACTCTCTGACTAGATATGTCTTTGATGTCTGTTTCTTATCATCGTAAACTGATGCTGACACTATCATGTGTGTGTCTGGCTGGAGAGATCCACATTGCAATGTTTCATTGTGTGAATAATGCTACCCAATAGGTTGGTAGTTTTTCATGCTGCTCAATTTGTATGAATTATATCTGGGGTGTACTTGGCGATGGCCGACGGGTGACTACCAGTTACACTGTTTCTAGATATCAGTTAGCAGTACTGGGAATGTTGAGGTGAATTGTAGCTTTAGTATTGCTTCATTTCATCTGGCACAGACATGGAATTGAACTGCAGTTGGCGGAGTGCCTTAATATATTTTCTGCTCTCCGCTACTAGGTGTAATGCCGTTTTGGTTCCTAAAATTAATTCCCGTTATTTAAGGTTCTTCTGTTCTGTGGTTAGAGTAATGACATCATCATATTATACTGGATCAGTTATTTGTTACCGCTGCTTATTGTTTTCCTTTCCATTTCAGTGTCTAGCTGCGAGCTTGCCTCTGCATCTATGTGGTTTATGTTGCCTCTGTTCTACCCACTGAAGATCAAGGCAAAGTTATAATTTACTTTTTTTAAATCAGAAATCTAGAGAGAACTGCAAGGCTTTCTTTTATACTTTTAGCATCTAGTATGAAATTCCATGCTATTGTTATTTGAAACTTCGTAATACTTTGGAACTTTGAGTTATAACTATCCTTACATTCTTTTAAGAGCTTCATTGTTGTATGAGGTTTTTGATTCGGTGTCCTGCAAAGTACACTGTTCTGAAATCCTGCTTCACTTCGTGCACAGAATAGTTATACATATTGGCTGGTACTGATTGGACAGATTTGCTACTAATATATTTGTTCATTGATTGTGAATAAGTACTTGTCAGTGCTAGTTATTTGATTTATAACAGAGTATTCTGCTTGTGTATTTTTAGGTTTACTTTGGATGGTTTGGTAAATTATGATATAGTGACTTTGCAATAGGTGAGGTGCTAGAGAAACATTTGAAAAATATTCTATTAAAATCTCTTATGTGCCAGTACTTATCCTGAATGTTGCACCTGCACCCGGTGCTGTAGTGGGTATCAGCACTGCTCGGGTACAGCTCGGGTACGGTACCCAGGAGTATCGGGATTTTGCCGATTAAAAAAAGAAATAAAAAAATCGGGTACGGCTGGGTACCTGCAGGTGCTGGTGTGGCCCATCAATAAATCCCTCCCCTGAAAGCCCAGCCCACAAATAACTTAACCCTAGCACATAAAACCACTGAGTCTCCTTCCTGCAGCCCCAACTCCAAGTCGCCTCCTTCTGCTGCTTCCTCTGCTGGCAATAGGGTGACCTGAAGGAGTGAGGCTAGGACTCCGGCAGCCGGCGAGGCTCCGGTGTTGACGCTCCAGGGAGGTGCTTCCTTTTGTTCCCCTCTTCTTCTTGTTTCTCTTGTTCCCATCTTCCTCTTGTTCCTCTCGTTCCCCTCTTCCCCTTGTCCAGATCTGAGTTTGTTACACTGATTTTCCTTAGGTTTATTTGTCCGTCATGGCAAGTACAAGTACAAGTTTAGAAGCAAGGGCTTCAGCCCCATGTGCAGCAAATAATAGATGAGTCTAAACCTCTTTGAAAGCATGTTGATTGCTTTGATAGGCCTGGGGGTGCTAGCGGAGGAAATGCTAGATCAAAATGCCTCTATTGTGGGGCTAAGTTAATGCCTGTCTTATGGAACTTATTTATCTATGTTTGCCTATGTTATGGACCTTATTATGTGCTAGTATTTATGTGTCTTATGAACTTATCAAATTATCTATTGTATTATATATTTTTATTATATATATACTGCTGTACTGACGTACTGGTGTTTTTTGGGAGATACCGTATCACCGTACCGGCATACCCGTACCGCCATATTGGTAACACGTACCCGTGCAACATAGATTAAAATTGTCATGTGCCACAGTTTAGGAGGAGGCGCAGCTGGCCCTAGCGGCAGTTTAGGAATCCTCAAATTAGGAAGTTGCAATTAGGCAAGTTTACTATAGGAAAGTCTCATTAGGGAAGTTTGCATTAGGAAGGATAATACCTTCCAAGTTAGTCTTCATTGCATTAGGAAGGATAATACATTCCAAGTCATGTATCCCTTTATATACGCAGCATATGCATCAATGAAAATCAGCAAAGGATTGGGTTATTCCCCAATCTCCCTTGCGCCAAAACCCACCGCTCCCTTCCGTCCCCGCCTGTGCACTGTTCACCACATTACTGTTCATCACGACTGTTCATCCGCGCCGCCCGGCACGGCGTCCCGACGCAATCCTCATCCTCCTGAGTTGATTCTTCCCTTCCGCCTTCGCTCCCCGTGCTCACCACCTGACAAAAATATTCATTTTTCTTAAAATAAGTTCCTATAGATTTTTTTACAAAAAATATTATAATGTCATCAGTTGGATGGGCGATACCCTTGAAATTGCTCATCCAAACGGCGACATGGAGATATCACCCTCCCGAAGGCACTGTTATCAGACCATCAGACCAGGACAGGACCAGCGGTTCGACCGGGGAAAAAGCTGGGACCCAGCGGCTTGTCTGGTCCAGGCCATGCTACTGGATTGTTTGAACATTTGGCCCAGGATGAACAGGTGAAAGCTAGGTTGAACGGCAAGGTTTTGGTATTAACAGGGTTGACCCAAGCTCCTCCATCGCTGCATAAATTAAACAAAAAATGTGCCCTCTGATTTTTGAACCTGCAACCTCCCGCATCAAACTTCAAGAGTAGACAGCCTGATCAACTGAACCGACAGGCTGGTTGTATATTTTAGTAAAAAAGAAACATACATAAGGGATTACATAATCAAGTTGCAAATATTATTACACACCGAATATATTTAATAACAATAGCACAGTTTGATTGCCATGTTCCTTCTTAAATGTAATTATTATCATATATAGCTACAATGTGATGATCCTTATACCATCATGGGGGTGAATACCATCGGGAGGACGATCGGGCGGCGTTGGCTTGATTGGGAGGAGAGGAGACTATAGATGAGGGAGAAGAACCTTGGGGTTGGGGGGGGGGGACTAGATTAATTATTCATTCTTCTTACATGATTGATAATGTTAGCATGCGGCTCTCCTTATATAGAGGTAAGCCCCTAACGACTCAATCTAATCTTTCCTAGTATTAAGGACAGCCTTCCTAATAGATAAGCTCATAACTTGCTAATCAAGTTGATCACATTCCTAATCCTTGTGGGGCTGGCTGTTACTATTCACGTGTTACAATGTCAGGCACGCACTGTTCGCATAAACAATAATTCCTGTATGGGCCTGTACGGCCGGCCCATGACATACAACCTTATGTGTATATATGCAATCATTTTTTTGTCATATATACCAAAGTATTATTAAAAAAATGTGAAGTCAGTAACCAAGGGCATGTTTGGATCCCTTGCTGGCCCCTCCTTGCCAAGCATGGTTAGGTGTTTGGTAGGAGCCAAAAAACTGGCTTTGCTCGACAATCTCGCTTGGGTTGGCGAGCAAATCCTTGCTCGGGCGGGCGAGCCAAATTGGCTCTCCTGCGCGAGCAAGGTTTCCTTGTCGAGTCTCGTGTCTCCTCCTCCTTGTGCAAGAAGACGACGACCACGGAGCTAAGTGGGGAGAAGACAAGTTGAGCTGGGCATACCATGATTTCGCGGCGGCGGCCGTGCTGGAGGCACATGAGCAGTCGGACGGTGAGAAGATGGCGGCCATGAACGCCACGCTCAAGGCCTTCATGCATCGCTGGGAGCTCTTCTGCGTCGCCTATGACCACGCCGAGGAGCTCGCCAAGTTCATCTGCTAGCGCATTGGCTCAATCCGCTCGCTGTCGGCCTCGATCCCCTTGCTTCCTAGTTGGATCCAAGCCTCAGAGTCGTCATCGGCCACTCAGTCGTCGTCGCCTTAGAGATTGTCGAGCAAGGGAACCAAACGCACCAAAAAAGCTTGCCTTGCTTTGCCAAGCTAGGCTAGCCTCTCCTTGCCTGGCAAGGCGAGCTCAGCAAATGATCCAAACACGCCCCAAGTGATTTGAGACCTTGGCAGGGCTGGGTCTAATAACATACCAAAAGGCAACATGATCCCACTTAGTTGGCTATGGGGCTCTTCCACCCTTTCAAATGGCAATAGGAATTATGCCACCCATTGAAAGGGCGGTGGCGGCTTACCCTATGACATTGAATTTTAGATGACTGTACATACTTCATGGATGTCATTTCTCTGCATGCGTATCAGTTCGATCGAGCTTGACCACCTTGACCAGAACGAACCGAGTGTGTCGATGTCTAGCGAGGAGACATATTATGCATGGATTGATGAATTTTTTGAAGGGACAAAATTTCAGAAGGAAGTAAAAACTATTTCATTGCACCGAACCTTCATATTTTCCTGTAGTAGAAATATGTTGGCATCGAAAAGGGATTTAGTCACCAATACTACGGCCCGTTAGCGAGGGTACATGATTTAAGACAAATTCACACGAAATCATTAGAAGGATGGATAGTTTATTGATAATTGTTGATAAAATACGAATGGATGTTCGTCGAGGGGTTTACTGACTAATTTATCCCTAATGTAGGGAAAATACGGTGAGAATAAATGCAAGAAAATTAGGGGGAAAGGTAAATGCGACGAAAAGGTAGATTTGTTGAATTGGATAGTGGTCCCTCTATCGTCTCACCAACCTTTCCAGCCATATGTTTATCGTCGACTCGTCGTAGATCAAAACTTCCTTTTCCATACCCTCATCGGTTTCCTTGTGCAACATTTCCTCTTTGTAGCTGATTCAGACTTATCATTGCTTAGATTCCTTAGGCTATGGATTCTTAACATTCTATAGTTGATCCAAACTCATCCCGTGTCGAGAACTTCCTTTCTCTTGTTCCTCAATCCGATCGTTGCATAGAAACCTTTCGTAATATGTTTGCTAGGATAGGCTTGCATGCCATATTTCCAAATTCAAGTGCCAAAAAGCCCTTTTACTGAACTTAATTTCACCCCTTTCTCAGTTGTCATTTGTTTCTGATCAAACATGCGGATCTTTTTCAATTTATGGGTTAGCGTTTGTGTCTAGATGTGTGTGCGTGCGCGCTTGCTTGATCGTGCGTACGAGTTAGCTTAGGTGATCCATACAAGTGGTGAGCTTATTGATTGGTGAGAGAGTGTTGGGTTGTGGGTGGGTTGTGGGGGTGTAAATAGACGAGTTAATTGCACACATGAGACTGTGGTTGGCTGGAGCTTATGTAGGGTCACATGGACAGGTTCATAAGCTACAGCGTGTCACTCTGTCTCACTCTGTCTCCCCTCGTGCAGCTACATGGGCGTACACAGGGGCGAAGCTAGCCAGTTGCCCATTGTGGTGGTCATAGTTGTCATGGCGTCGCCTAGTCGACGACATGTCATCTAGTCGGCCAGCAATGGACAACATCGCAATCCTCTGCTCCCTGCTTTGCTTTGCTGCTTGTCGCCCATCGCAATCCTCTGCTCCCTGCTTTGCTTTGCTGCTTGTCGCCCATCGCAATCCTCTTCTCTCTGCTTTGCTTTGCTGCTCGTCGCCCATTGCAATCCTTTGCTCTCTGCTTTGCTTTTCGCGTTTGTGCTTTGCTGCTTGCAATGCTGGTTGCTGCTGCTCGGCCATCTGCAAGGAGAGAATGAGGTGGCGGCCTGGTGGTATTAGGGCACAGGAGGAGGTAGTGAATGACTTAGATGGGCTTTTGGTCCTAGTGGGGTTGTGGGCTGAGTGGGTAGTGGCCCATCTCTCATCTATTCTTCATTTTCTCTGTTATATGTGTGTTATATGTGCTGATTTGGCTAATATATGTTATCGTCTAATCAACATCTAGGCGTGCGCCTGGATGCCCTGGCACCTTGGGGTCGCTGTGACTGGCCAGAGCATCGTGCCAACCTTGGTGGTGGTGACAGGTAGCTTGTCACCATTTCATTTCGCGATACCTCTTTGTCGCCTATTCAACAAGCGATTTCAAGAATATCTCCCATTCAGTATAATATTTTTGAAAAAATATATGTATTTATTTTCGGGAAAATGAATATTTTAATGGGATTTTTCTTACAAAAATTATTCTCTAACCAAAAGTCATGCACAATTCACCATTTATTGTCTTTCTCAAAAAAAAAAAACGAGGCTATATCACATGTTTTCATACTTTGTATTTCTGGCATGATTATGATCCAATTACTGTCATTCTCAACAAAAATCATGCACAAGGCACCATTTTTCTGAAGCTTGTTACCGGGCTTCGGATGATGCTAACATATCAATAATACATAAGTGTATGTTTAGTGTCAAATGCATTGTATATCATTTATATCTGACAGTATTTAGTTCTTATTTTCTGGATCCTTATTTATAGTAGACTAAAGTTTTAGCTTTTATCTAAGAAACATAGTTAAGGCCTGCTGCAGGAGTGCAGTGGGAACTATGCACATCAGTGGTGTGTGTCATGCGAAATTGTGGTCATTTCTTGTCAATATATGTGGCTCTCTTACCTGCCTGTGGATTTCTTATTTGATAACTGATATGTATTCAGTGTTTTTTCTACATAATCTAGTACAAACCCTTGGATGAGGCTTATTTTTATTTAGTTTATAGAATTGATTACATCACATGCATTTGGTTGCAGTTGCATGCAAGATGTCTGTTACTTGCTAGAGCCCTGCTTAATATTAAATGATTCATATTTAATCTTAAGATTGTAGTCAGGCTCATTTAGGAAATAAAACAAATCTTGAGCTAAGGAGTTGAAGTGCCTCTAGCTTGAATTGTTTTGGTCAGTGACCACAACTTGCCAAAACAAGTTCGAGCACACTCACTTTGTTCATGACCTAACCATTCTGACTCATTCATTAAATGTTTTATGCTTAACTAATGTTTCATCAAGTGCATCATCAACAGTATCTAAATTATCTAGACGTCTGAAAGAATTATGTTGTTGTTTGGCATCTTATAAGCCTAAGGTGTACATTCAGTAGTCCTTTTCCCTTTTTAACCAGTCATTATGGTGCTGTATTCTTTTTGTTGCTTTTCATCATAGCATATTCTTGATATCTTTTGCATGACATTCTATGTAACTGTAGAATAAAATCTTCCATGATCTAATCTCAAATCGTTTAACATGCTAGCATTACAAACAGTGCTTGAGGTGTGTTTTCCTCACGCCTCACCCAAGCACTTTGGTCAATAGACCACTGCTCAATTTCATTAGTCAATAGTCTGTAGGTCTGTAGCTGAATTATCTGGAAGGGCAAATCACTGCCAAGGAACTATCTTGGAATCACCGCTAACAATAAATTGTTACTATCTTTGCTACTAGCATTATCTCCACTGTAAAGGGGAGTGGCTGTAGCTACCGTTCCTTATCGATGTATGACAGAAGATCCCTGGTGTGACCTAGGCTGCTTCATGCCATAGAAGCCTTGAGTGTCCCATAGCTTGGACACGCATTGTTTTTTTGTCATGGGTGTCTTCCTTGGCATTAGAATCCTAATTTCCTGTTTTCTTACGGTACATTCATGATATATATGTTTTGGGGGCTTGGTACAGTGAAGTTGAGATTCTATTTTATTTGTAGATATTGTCATATAACGCATGTAACGAAGGCTGCATTTGGTCTGCTAGTTTTTCAGCTCCTGTTCAGCACATCTTAATTTGTTTGTGATTATGTCTGGTCAATGTGCACAATTCCAGGTCTTCTAAGGACTTTGCTGATGTGCATGGACTTGTCATGCATGCTTACAACCCACCAAATGCAGATTCATTCGTTGATCATCTTGGTTTGCACAAGGCATTATGCGTCCTTATGGGATGGGATTACACAAAAGTCCCTGAAAACTCTAAGGCATACCAATCTTTACCTCCTGACCTTGTTCAAGCAAGTAGGGAGGACCTTATCATATGGCCGCCAACTGTTGTCATTCACAACACTGCTACAGGGAGGAAGAAAGATGGCCGCTTTGAGGGTTTGGGGAACAAAGAAATGGATAAGAAAATTACAGGTAAATTTATATATTGCAGTCTCTAACTTCTTATGTGAACAGTATAGTGTTTACATGCAAGCGCCTGTTGCATAATTAGTTGGATAAATGCATGAAGGAAGTTTCTGATTTGCACTCTATTGCTTGGTAACCTCAATAACTTGTATACTGACGCTTTCTAGACCCTCTCACCTTTATCTTTGCTTCTCCATTGAGAGATTATTAAAGTAATCCATTTATGTTACGTCTAACATTCAATGTATTAATCTAGGAATGTCACAGCCTCACAGGCCCATAGCAGTAAAACGTATAGGACCATTGTATAGCTCACCAGACTGATGGGTATGAGAAGTGAGAACACTGAGTAGCAGTTAAACGTCTAACATTAATTTTTATATGATCTCAATCTGCTTACTACTGTCTTTAGGTACATATACCAGGTGATAAGGTTGACTAAGCTGACTATCTGTGCCTAGTAGCTTTCTTGATATCAACTTGTATGTTTTTTTATAAGGAGAGTGAGGGTTTTGCTGTTATTCTATTTTTTTGTTGGCTCATAGAGCAGAACTGTCTTGGCTGATTGGACATACTGCTGAGGCAGTACCTCTGGGGTGTTAGATTCTTGATAATGCATTCTTGCAAGCTTGATCTCTGCAGGAGCAATGGTGGGGACGTGGGGTATCTCTAGGTGCTTTGTTTAGCTACAATCAGCAGTCACATCCAACGCTTCATTGGATGGTTTCTGTTGAATATGCATTCAGCTAAAAGTAACTAATGCCTAGAGTACTGTGCTGACCGAAGGTTTTACATTGTCTATACAAAATTAGTTTGCCGTGGTTTTGTCTCTGTTACATGAAGTACATATCCTGGCCTCAAGGAGCTCCATTACATTATGACTTGTCAGTCTAGCAAGCATACGCGTGAACTACTTCCAGCGGGCTATGTTGCTTTGTTGGTTAGATCTGGAAATAGCATCTTTGTCCAATGTTTTGCGTTGCCACCTTTTTTAGGGAAGAACTATAGCATCAGTTTAGGGTTCATATTCATTGCTAAACTAAATAGCTAGTCTAGCAAAGATGTTGAGTGTGCAATTTAGACTTTAGCCATATTTGGACATCAAGAAATAAAATCACGTGAGAAGTAGCGTTCCCAATTATGCAATTCTGGCTCTGGCGCTCTGCTGAGCACATGTTTATGGAGTAATGCCATCTATATCACAGTAATATTTGCTGTGTCAATCTCTATCTTTGTTTTCAGAACTAGGGTTTGCTGGTGGCAAGTCGAAGTCCTTGTATGGAAAGGAAGGGCACTTGGGTCTGACACTTGTCAAGTTCGCCAACAACCCAGCTGGCTTGAAGGAGGCTGAGCGCCTTGCTGAGTTTCTTGAGAGGCAAGATCACGGACGTATAGGTTGGTCACGTGCACAAGGCACTCACTCTGTAGATTCTGATAAGAATCCTTTGCTGATTGAGACGGGTAACAGGGGTGAGAAAAAGAGGATACTTTATGGGTACCTAGCAATTCCATCCGATCTGGATGAATTAGACTCAGATTCGAGAAAAAGGGCTTCCCTCAAGAGCAGAAGAGAATTTGACCCATCTGACTAGTCTCTTTTCACAAAGTCCTGCCTTCTTGTCAGTTTATTTAATTTCCACCAAAGCTTCTGTACCTTATCTTCGATGTCGGTTTCACTTTCATAGATATATGCTGCTGCTGTGCACCAGAAATCTTACCTTGAATATAATACCTGCACTTAGGATGGTTATAATCATTATCATTATTACCAGACATTATATTTTACAGTGTCATTTCTGGCAAGCATCCATTGCTCGCTGATTGAATGATTATCTGGAAGAGTATATTTATTCTTCCAAATTGATAGTTATTGATTGAATGATCGATTGCCTCCAATTTGAACTGTGATGTTAGTCTTGTCTAGGGTATGCCTGGTAGATAATCTTTCGTAAGACACTGGTGAAACGTGTATTAATGAGAGGGCAGCCATACTTATTCCTGGTCACTGTTTTTTGTTGATTGTTTGATCTTTGAATATTGATAGTAAAGATGTGATCAAGGTTCAAAATCCCGGCGGCCGGTAACTGCCGGTTACCGGAAAACCGGTGGGGACTGGGATTTAAAAAACCAGTCAGTTTTTTTCCGGTTTAGCATATTGAAATTTCAGTTTTTGAATTTCGATCAGTTTTTAAGCAAATTCAAATTTCAGTTTTCGAATTTCGGCCGATTTTTTCCTGGTTTTTCCGGTTACCGTTTTCGGCCACCGAGCGGTTTTTCCTCCGGTTCCGAGATTTTGATCCTTGGATGTGATACATCTTTTTTTTTGGTTGATGGTAATATGCAATATATCATTACACTAGGTTGGTGCCATTATATTGCCTTCTAGGGAATTGCCATACTCTTGGACAGTCCGTACTAGGGGAAAAAAACGGCCGGTTACCGGCGGTAACTGGAAATACCGGCCCGAACCTGTAGGAAAAAAAAAACTGGCCGAAAAATTTAAAATTTGAATTTGATTTTTTGACTGCATAATGCACTTCCTAGGTTGGTTTAGGCTTTTTTTTTGCTAGATTACGTATTGTATGAGCTAAATATGCTTGAGTTATTGTATGAGCTAAATATACTTGAATTATTGTATGAGCAAATCTAGGGCTTTTTTTTTCAACTAACTATATGAATTAACCCAATCTAGAGAGCCTAGCGTGATCCGTTTCATCGAATCTCTATTATTTATGACCTCTTAAGCCTCAATGGATTGATGTTTGTTTCTAAAACAAAAGTATCTGGTCTTTTACAAATTTGTATGTATGATATAAGTACTCTATATATTTTGTTTCCTTTGGATTTGGTATTATGCTTAACAAAATGGTTTTTGCATGTAGGACAATGTTTTTGATATATTCGGTTTTTCATGTAATCTTACCGGTCCGTTACGGTTTTCAAAATTCGCAATTCAAAATTCAGTTCACGAACTTCGTCTGGTTTTTCCGGTAACCGGCCGCCGACCGGGATTTGCATCGGTACTGGTTTTTTGATCCTTGGTCCGTACCATATGTATTGATCTTTATAGTTGGGTACGCTCTCGAAATCTGTTGCATGGAATTGGATGGTGTTAAAGCCACTTAAATGCCAAGTGTGGTGCTTTTTAGTACATTTTAGTTCAGTTTTTGTTTGTGTTATGGGCAGCTGTGATTTGGTTTTACCACTTGCCGATTAGGTATGGAAGCAGTAAGGTTCATAGTGGATAGTGGAGAAACCATACCTATGTTTATAAAATTTCATCCTTATAGAAGAAATATTCAAATTTTGCTGGACATTAAAATGGATAGAGATTAGCTGAAGTGACGCGGACATCAGTTAGATCTTAAAAGAACATCTATGTTAAATTAATACTAATTTAAGGTCAATGGTTTGAATAAGAAAGTTGAAATTTTACATATGTATCTCTTCTTCCACTGAATTGTATGTATCTGTTCTGCCATTGAATTGTTTGGATATAGATATGGATTTTGCTCTCTATGTATTCCATACCATAGCCATTACGTGTTTGGCCTTTTGGAACTGGATGCTTCTTGCTGCCTCAGGTGCTCCTTTTCCAGCCCTAGTTGTGGTTCCAGACTTCCAGGGCAGAAAAGGGGTGCGTAAAGTGGTACTGGTACAGCATCTCTCTCTAATTCTATGTAGTGTTTCATGAATGGTTGGTTATTTGTATCTATCCTGTGGAGTTGAGACTGTAGACTCCAGCAGGGTGCCAAACCTGCTTTTAGTCGTATGCCTTGTTGGTGGGAGTGTTCCTTCTGCTGCCTGTCATGTGTACTGGGTTGCCCACACGGCTGTGTGCGTGGCCATCAAAGATGATTTTGTCGGCGTCGCTGCCCATCAGAAGGATCAAGGGATCACTAGTGACAGGACCTGGAGCAGCATAGTATAATGCTGGCCGGTGGTGGACGTGGATATTGAATTCTTGATTCTACTGTTCCAAGGTGCTGTGCTAGTTGCTGCTCCAATGCTGTTCCGGTGTTGCTGCAGAGATCGCAGCATGGCTTCACAATGTCTTCATCTTAAGGTCGCTGCTTGCTTGTATAGGTCCCAAAACATGTTTTGCGCAGAGACAGCGAAACCCATCTGGTCTGATCAGCTGGACGACACGGGGGCCTCCCTGGACAGGATTTTTTTTTTTATGACACCGGTGCTACATGCCACTTGAAGTCTCTAACCAAACTCCAGGTGCAATACAGCGTTTGCTACATGTGTGCATCGTGAGCTGATCCTACCTAGCACCGGTGTCGTAAAATTAATTTTGTTTCCGGACAGACAAAGCAGATCTATGCCATCTTTGCTCGCGGTTGCCATGTCAATGTCTTTCCTCACGGGCTTAATTGCTTTGCCGTTTGCCATTACGACTCTTTTCTGAGAGGTTCGTCATTACGACACGGGAGGGGAGTGAGCCCATGAATCTTATCACGCACTGTCTGTACTGAATTGAAACGAACAGAAAATTCAGTGTCAGATGGTTACTACACAGATGCGATCCATCCATCCACCCATCCAACATCCACGGCAGCCATGTGTGAGCAGCCTGCAAGTCCTGTACTACGCCAATTGGTTTCGCACGGCATCTGTTTATTATTGCCTCCTGTGGCTGGATCCGAAGACCTCACCCGTCTCAAGGGAGGAGACCTCGTTTATGGGTCAGTTTAGAAGTTAAGGTGCTGTCATTTGCAAGGATGGCGGTTCCATTTATATTCTATTACTTGTTGCAGTGGTAGAAGAAAAACGAGGAGTGCACCAATTGCAGATGCTTATCCTAAAAATAATAATGGTAAGAGATTGTGAGGGAAACCCAATAGAATTGTATTTACACTTCGAAAAATATTTAGTAGCACATCGCAATGGTTCCAACTTAGGCCCCGTTTGGAACGTGAGAGTATTTCTGAATTCCGCGGGAATTGAACGGTTTCATATGAAAGTCCTGCAAATTTTCTGCGAAATTATTGTGTTCCAAAACAGGCCGTTACAATTTCTATCACAACATAGCAATGCATGTCATGGGTTAAGCCACAGAAGCAAACTTAGCCTTCAGACAGATAGCCCAAAGAGAACACAAAGCTAAAGAGCTAAACAGTGAAAAGAGTAGAGAGGTAAAGATGGCTAAAAGGGCAAATGCAAAGCAAACAAAGCAACACCTTTGTTGAAGCTAAGATATTCTATCTTCACCAACACGCTCACACATTAAGGGTGCGTTTGGTTGATGGGATGATGTTGAATGAGATGAGATGGTACAGGTAGGATGGGATCGTCCTGGATAAGATGATTCAAGTATGGTGTTTGATTGGTGGGATAGGATGATATATGGTTTTGTTGGTGGGATAGGATGATATATGATTTTGTTTGATTGGTGGGATAGGATGGTTCTGGATAGTTCAAGATGATGTTTGGTTGGTGGGATAGGATGATACATGAATAACATTTTTTGCAGTAAAATATACCAAGAGTGATCTTGTTTTATTGATTAAATGACAAGGAACACAACGGTTTAATCGGATCGCAAATCGGATACTCGGTTTAGAAAATATGGTCATTTGAAGCTCGTAAATCATACCTTTTTTCCGTGCGCGTATTGGAATTCGAGTGAACGGTGTGGTTCGAGATTTTTCCCTTAACGGGATGATACAACATAAACATGGAATATTCTCATTTCTTGAATCATCTCATCCCGAACGGTTTGGTTCCATTCAACCAACCAAACACGTGAACAAACTCATTTCTCGTACCGGATGATTCAGAACCAAATGATTCAACGAACCAAACGCATCCTAAGAAAAGGGCAAAAGGCTATGCATAAAAACTGATTTTTGACACGAAATTTCGTAGAACATATTTACAGTTAGACGATTTGAACTGAGCACAGCATGAGCTTATTAGTCGAATCATTTTGCAAAGAATTTTCGCAGAAAAAATCTGTTCGTACTCATAGCAACGCTCTAAAAAGGAAAGAAAATGTTCAACTCCGGCAGGCATGCAGCTACGCCTCCTACAAGTCGTGCTGCTCCTCGTCGAGGTTTGTGGCAGTGAGGCGGAGGAGGAGGTCGGTGAAGGCGCTGACGACGTACTTGTGCGCGCGCTTGTCGTTGAGCGCGAGGTAGCAGAGCAGCAGCTCGTGGAGGCGCGCCCTGTCGCCGCGCCGCCGTGCGTCCAGCCGCAGCGCCGCCGCCATCTCCTCCATCGACCTCACGAAGTCGGCGTGCGGGTCTGGCGAGTACGTCGGCACCGCCACCCCGGCCGCGCCCACCCCCACGCTCACGGCAGCGTGCGCCGACGAGTCGACGATGGAGTTGGACCGGCCCGGGGAGGAGAGGAAGAACCGGCGGGACGCGATGGCTGAGGACAGCCCTGAGTCGGAGAGCGCGGACGGGTTCTTGGCGACGGCGCCGTCTCCGCCCCCACCAGCATGGAACGAGCTGACGTCGTTCTTGAAGCGGACGGAGGAGGAGGACGAGCACGGGGAGGTCCCCGTGGTGGAGCCCGCCGAGGTCGACGCCGCCGACGTGGACGCGTCGTCGGACGGAGGCATGGGCGCGGGCGCCCCCGCCACCGACGACGGCCGCCGCAGCCGGGAGAAGCAGCCCAGCATCGTGGCGTGCTTGCCTTAACGTGAGTGCTAGCTTCTTGGTTTTGTTGGGTAGACTAGAGACGAAAGAGAAGCTGTGCCTCCGCCTCGTGAATGGAGTGAGAGGGTGTGTATGATGCTGTGTCCTGTGAGGAGTTTATAGAGGAAGCCAGTGAGAGATGTTTGTAGTTGTAGCCTTGTAGGTAGGGGGGCTCACCTATTATTGGGCAAATTGAGTTCAGTGCAAGCTGAGGAGGTGACATTTGTTTGGACAAGATGATTACTCCTAGTCCTACCTACCTACTTTGCAAGTGGAGTGGATAGCTTCCTGCAGAGATATTCATAAGGTCTTTATAATCCCCCTAAATGACAACTAATTGTAAATAAACATTGAAAAACATACTAGACGTGTAATATATGTTTTGTTGGCAATATGTATCGTCCAACCTAACTCATGATATACATATCACTAACATGCTACTACTGTAATACACGACACATCTTGTTAAGCACATACACGCAAATAGAGGAAGTTAAGAATCAGGCTCATGATGACCACCTATTGTCTGGGCACGCACACACGTCCGGGTGCACATGTAAGTGCCCATGGAGGTGTTCTTCTTCTTCATCGGAGTGGTGTAGGATGGATCTACCCCCCTTTGGAGTTATTTCTGAATTGGTCGACACGTGAGCCGCCCATTTTCTACCATCGAACAGGAACAGCTCGACATTCCCATCTATCTTAGCCGCTAATTAAATGGAACATTCTTTTTTGGAATCTGCTAGGGGCCCTATCCCGTTGCTACAGGATACCTCCACCACGCCGGCCTCCACCGCCGCTCCTTCCTCCCTCTTCTTCGTGCCCGCCGCTCTTCTCGCCTTCTTCGTGCCAGCCTCTCACAACCCGTCCAGTCTAATATTCACTACGCCACCGCCTCACCCTACTACTGAAACTTAATTGATTAGGCTGCTCCCAATGCGCAGTATCTTAGTGCAGTTTCTTAGTGCATGAGGAGTGTTAGAATATTATCTTCCCAATGCATGGTTTCTTATAGTGTAGTATCTTAGGTCTTTTTAATTAATTAGATGTAGAATCTCAAGGAGATGGTGTGCACAAGATGGAAAGGAGTTAATTTTCTTGTCTATGACTTCGAGCCAGAGCAGTCTCTTATTTAAATACTGCAACAATCTCTCACCTCATTTAACCTAATATCATATCAGCATTTTGTCTACATAACACCGTTAAAATACTGACTAGGATGAAACATTAGGAGCAGCCTTACCCGCAGTTGCCTCGCCTCGTTGGCACTTCGGAGTTTTCAACAACCACATTTGCTTCGCAGATCGCAGTACATTGACTGGTCCTGGACTGTAAGAACCAGTTACTGTCTTGTCGAATCCACTCCGCTCGTACGCACGCTCACTGGTCCAGGCGTCCAGCTCGTACGCACATAGCTAATCCACTGTTGGCACGTACGCCCGCGTGTGCGTGCCCGCATACGGACATTTCACCGAGGCGCTTTCTGTGGAGCAGTACACATGCATGCAGTGACACCAATGCAATGCAATGCAATGCAATGGTTGAGCTTCCCGTGTACCGCGTGTACCGCTGCTAGATGCTGTCACGTCGTGTTCTGGTACGTGCGTACTACTGGTGGCGAGCAAAGCAGAGGCCATATGGTGTTGTGTACGTGACCTGGGGTTGGTACGTGCGTGCGTACGTATGTGCGGTTGCTGGGTGCCTGCACGAGGGTCGTTCACGTGATCGATCTTGCTACCCGGAGGCAACACATTAAAGATTTTGGAGTGCGAAGGTGCATGGAGACATGTGGCGTATATAAATGTCAACCGAATTGTGTCTCAACTTGATTATGTATATTTGGCTTTATATATGTGTGTGAGGTGTCTGCCTTTCAACTACTAGATCCTTACATTAATACTACGTACGTAGAAACAAATTAAATAAATACTACATATATGGAAGCATTTCGTTAATTTGTTGCTATGTTTTAAGAGATTTTTCATAGCTGTGTGTTAAAAGAAGCTGAAGGCATGTACATAGTACCGTAGATCATCAGCAAGTTGTTTGAGGTTTCCTGTATGTATACCGTATACATATGCATATATGTACCTTTCCTTTGCACATTATGCACGACAAAGTAATAATCGAAAACAACATGCAACAAAAATTTCTCAAAGAAGAGCCCCGTACGTTTTCCTTCCCAAAGTCTCTGGAAATCATTTCACGGGACCATTTATCACAATCAATAACCGATACAGATAATAGAGAGAAGGTACGTAGCTGTAGTTGTGTACGTATGCGTATGAACAGTCCTGGTCGACGCACGTGATCGTCTGTCTTACTTTCGTTCGCACATCTCCATCTGTGTCTTCATCGGTTGATCCACAAGGATCTCCGTAATGCAACGCCGAGTTAATTATTACTCCACCCGTTTTTTTTACAACTTTAACCAATTACTTTTTCTAATTATATATTATCAAAAAAAAAATATATAAATGATGTGTAAGTACTTTCGAAGACAAATATGCTAGTATTATTTTTATGCGACGAATCTATATACTTTTCTATGCATCTATAGTTGAAGTTTTAAAATGTTGACCGCACATGTTCTAAAACAACATTCATTTAAGAACGAAAGGAGTAGTATCCGAGTAGTACCAATATACGTGCACTTGGTGCATGGAAATTACTACTAGTAGCTACCAAAGCAGTATATGCATAGTTATAAAATCGAGACCGGTCATCGACCTGGTCAAAGTCTCGGGTCAGTGACCTATGGTCGGACCGTATGTTTTTAAATTTATATACAAAAAACAAGAAAAAAAAACAATGATACACAAAAAGCAATAATAATTAGAGAATATGAATTCTGAACAACAAATTAAGTCAGACAAAGAGAGACAACATAGGCTCACACATTAACGAGATCATTCAAACAGTTGATATTCTAGTCTATTTTTCTTCTTTGAATGAATATGTTTAAATATACTTCAATTCCTCTCATATCCAGATGCACTACAAATTTGGCGTAATACATGAATTGCCAACTTACATCTTACTATATATGTCTTAGATCTAACTATATATTGATCTGATTAGAAAATAGAACGGTAAAAATCCAACACTTACATCTTGACTAGAGAGTAGAGATAAGCAAAGCAAGCAAGTAGGACAATACATCATATCTTGCTGATGGAGGCGAGGCTGAGCAGAGAACAGAGAGGAGCTACTGGTCAGAGTGACAGAGTGAGAAAGATGAAAATTATTTATGTGTAGCCGTCAATTTCATAAGAGGTTTTTTTACTAATATCTAGCAGCACCCAAAGTATGAATATGTCCTTCAGTTTTGTCTTAGAAAACTCTTTCATTTGAGGGGTTTATTGAAAATTGGCCTCATGAGCAAAACTCAGCCGAGTCAAGCAAAACCGTCCGGGTCGGCTGGTTTTTCCCGGGTCAATTGTATCTCCGATCTTGTTAGTGTGCCTGGTCCGTGAAAGCCTTTGAATCCGAATTTTTTCAGTTCAACTACTGGACCGGTCCGAATTTTATAACTATTAGTTTACATAAGTGATTATGACTCGTACGAGCCATACTATACACTAGTATAGTTACTAGATCCTATGGCCAAGCTAGTTATAAATGAGTAACCAGCGTGTCGATGTGTAGATATGATGGATAGCAATACGGGCATGCAATGCAAGCAACCAAAGCTTGCTGCATGTGGGTGCTTCGATCACCTGTTTTGGTTAGTTGTGTGTGGGGCTGGGGTTGGGCGGACCAGGCCTGGTGCAGGATGGGCACCAGCCTAGCCCAAACCGCCCTATGTATGTAGGTCCAACTCCAAGTAGCACCCCAAAATGATCAAATCCTAGCCAATCAACCCTAGCTCCCAAATCCACCAAATCTCTCATCCTGTCGTCGCCCTGACATTCGTTAGAACCTTTGGAAACAGAAGATTTGTTTAAATTCATTAAGAAAAAGCCCATCATTGCCAAATACAATGATCGTGAGAAAGTTTTTTATGCCTCACATCAGTTGGAAGGTACCGCGGGATGGTGGGAGAACTACAGTACAACCCATGAGAATTCACAAGCTATTACTTGGGGAGAGTTTTCAACAGCCTTTCGTCAATCACATGTTCCAGATGGTATAGTGGAAATGAAGAAGAATGAATTTCGTGATCTACAGCAAAGAAACATGTCATTGAGTGAGTATCTTAACAAGTTCACTTAACTATCTCGTTATGCTCCAAAAGATGTTGCTACAGATAATACACGTCAGAAGCTATTCAAGCGTGGACTTAATCCCAGTCTAACGTGCAAGTTGTCGGTAATGACTATGTTGATTTTCAGCATATAGTTGGTAAGGTCGTACTTATTGAGGATTCAAGTCGTGAGTTAGAAGAATCTCACAAAAGAAAGATAATACAACATAGAGTTCATCAGAATCACAAGGCTAAGAGATTATCATAAGGTCTTTACAATGCACCATCCCACCGTAGTCCCGCCTCGCTAAGGTTTCGTCTCCTTTGGATAGAAACCCGTCGGATTCAAACCCCCTCTTGCGCTAGGTGAGAATATATAAAAGTAGGTCGTAAAAGACATCCACGCAACCGGATCACACGACCATGATGAAACAGTGCAAATTAGTTGGCTAGGTCCTGCCAACACAGAACATGTGGTCGTACGATGGGGCATAACAAGATGCGGCTCGAAGAACGGTCCTCAACTGACTTAGACGACTTCCAAACAAACCCTGTGCCTCGACCATAAAAATAAGTCGATCCCGTGCATAGATATGCACCCATCGAAACATCCAATTCGCCCAAGTCCAGACTACTTGTTATTTTATTTCATGTTTTCAAAGCATTTGCAAACTCCCATGACAACCAAATGTCATGGTTAAAATCTTTAGACAGCAATTGATCTTTTGGCTGTAAATTCTCTAAATCAAGATTTTTTGGGTCTATGCTTTGTCTAAGCATACTGTTTTTCAACAAGTTCTAGTCATACTAGTGTATCGACCAGATTTTTATCTATGGTGACAAGGTTTGAGGGATTCAATGTCTAAGAATTATCAAGTACGAGATCAGTATTTCAACCATCCAACAATTCAAAAGTCACGACCAGATCTACGAGTAGATCCCGATTAGACCTACGACCGTGTCTCACGACTACGACGGATCCCATGGTGAATCCACGACTGAGTCTCACGACTACGACCAGGTCTCACGATTACGACCAGATCCCACGATTGGATCTACGACCAAGTCTCACGACTACGATCAGATCCCACGACTGGATCTACGACCAGGTCCCACGACTATAATCCGTTATCAACAATCTGATCTCAACAACAACTTATTCCTATGATTCAACCTCCAACAATCATTCAATCCCCTAATCCAACAATCAACAATTGTATAATTTTATAATCAATATCCAAGAATCATGTATTTCTGCAATCCATTAATCTTCCACCAATCATGTATTGCTATAATCCAACAATAAGATGTTCTTATACTCAAACGTCCAACATGAATGCATTCTTATAATCCAATCCTCCCAATTCCTAACCCCTAAATTACAATACATTCGAAAAGATTCTCCATACTATCTATCTTGATAATAAATGGCCATACAATGAAATTGGGAATAGCTATAAAGCTTAAAACAAGACATTAAATTACTTGAGTTGAAATAAGCATGTAATAATAATTTTAAATAGAATTTAGATAATTTAAAATCCTGGGATTCAAATATGATCAAAGGTGTAACTTGCCTTGCTTTATTAGCTGTTGTTCTTAAGTGGCGTCGAAAAGTAGAGACGCGTCGAAATCCGGATCTTCGAAGTCGTCGAACACTACACGTGAAAACAAGCCAAATTCAGATAAAATCCAAATAAAATTCAAATAAACTCTAAATTAAATAATTTTGGTTCTGAGAGATATATTGAGCTTAGATGAATTAGAAATTTGAATAACTTAAATCGAAGTTGAAACGAAGGAGAACGGGCTCTCGAAAGGGGTTTTGACTATAGGTGATCGGAAGAACTACCTGGTCGGAAGGAGGTTCGACTGGTTGGAAAGAGGTTGACTACCTGGTCGAAAAGGGTTCGACTGGTAGGAAAGACAGAAGGATTCGACTACTCGACACGGTCGAAAGAAGCAAAGGATTCGACTACTCGATGTGGTCGAAAGAGAAAGAAAACAGGGCACGGGAGACTCACCAGGATTGGGAGAGAGGCCGGAGGAGGTCAACGGACTACGAACGACAACGGGAAAACTCGCAGTTGCCGGCGGAGGAGGACGACAGAGGGGAAACTCGCAGTCGCTGGCGAAAAGGTCTAAGAAGCTTCAGTAGCGCACGGGGCTCCCGCGGGTCTCCGGATACAAGAAATTAAACAAGCACCGTGTAGAACACGACCTTGCAAAGTTGTTGGTGAGGACCATGACGGTGGCGCTAGAGTTGGTGGCGTGAGCTCCGGACGGCGGTGGGGTGCGCACCATGAAGAGCACGGCAAGGCGATGCCGGGGATGGAGAGGAGGGGAAAAAGGAAGAGGAAGGCGAGAGGCTCCAGGGCTTCTATTTATGGAGGAAGGAGGGGACCAGGAGACAAGATGGAGCGGTGGGATTCGCAGCGGAGAAAACGGTATTCAATGCGCACGTCGTTGAGGAAAAAGAGGGAAGAAAGAAAAAAACACGTCGAGGCGAAGGAAAGGCGACAAAGGCTGGTCGAACCCAAGGGTCAGTGGGGCATCATTGTGGAGAAAGGAGCGGGCCGACAGAAACTTGGAACACACAGAGAAAGGGGAAATAGGTTTCTAGAAAAATATTAAATAAAGTCAAAAAATTCTAGAAAAATACACCGAAATTCCTTGAATTGATTTGAACTTAATAAGATTATTTACAACTTAGAGTTGGCTTTTACTTTTACAAATAAATTATTTTTAATTTTTCGGGAAGAAGGGAAACACTTTCTAAAATCTAGAAAACCCAAGAAATTAATCAAGTTTTCCTTTTTAACTTTAAATCCAAGAAAATCTCAGACCCTCGATAAATTCTCTTTTTGACTTTCAAAATCTAGGTAATTCAGGAAAAGCAAGGAAACTCTTTTAAAACTCAGGAAATCAATAAAATAATAATTTTATTAATTTTATTTCCAGTAACAGAATTTTGGGATATTACAATAACCCCTGCACCAGTGTCTCATTCAGTAATCTCAAGATCTCATAGCGTCAATAACAGCAAGAGTCATCAAACTCAGAAGACTAACAATCCAGCTACAGGAGTAACATGTTTTAACTACTATGAGACATGTCATTATGCCAACAAGTGTCCACGGAAGCAAGCGCCGACGCCAATTCCTTTCAATTTGGGAGCCAGGACTTCTTTGTTAGGTGCAGGAAGAGAAATGCCTCACACTCCAAGTCAAGCAGTCAGGACCCTGCCGCCTTCAGCAAAAGAACGACTGAGTCACGTCACTGTAGAACAAGTTCAAGCAGTTTAGAACATCGTTTCAGGTAAATCTCTAGTCAACCTAGCATTCGTCGCAAACTCTATTTCACTCGAAAGAGAAAGTCACTTGGAGGAATGAGCAAAGTTTGAGTTTTGATCCTATTCTTTACTTGGCCCTAATCTCAAGGATGAGATTTCGTTTAAGGGGGTAAATTGTAACATCCCAAATTTAGAGTGTTTTTTATGCCTTTAAAAGTAAAAATAACCACTTGAGTTTTCTTATTGAAGTCAAAGCTTAATTTGAATTTTCAAAAATTAAAATAATTTAATGTGAATAATTTAAACTTCAATTAAATTCAAAACTACTTTATTTGGGCTCCTTGAGTTCCAGAGTATTTTCTGGGAATTTTTGGAGTTTATTTGCTATATATTTGAGCTCTGTTTGCTTTAATTCAATTTTTGGAATTCGAAAATTCCTTTTTTTTCTAGATTTCCCCTTTGGGTCAAATTTCTTTTCTTTCCCGGGCTTCCTCTTTTCCTTCGGCCTCATTTCCTCCGCCGTCGAGCCAGCTTAGCTCGCCTCCGCTTTTCTCCCGCGCTAGTGCACCCAGCCCATTTCTTTTCTCCTCCTTGGCCCATTCCTCCTTGGCTTCCCTACGCGCGCGTGGCCCAATTTGGTCCGCCTCGCCCTCCCTCTCTCGCTGCCAGTGCGATCCACCTGTCAGGGCCGTCCTCCTAGCCCCCGATTCTATCTTCGACTCCGACACGCCACCGCCGTCGTGCCCTTCTCAAAGGCTCCCTTCGCCGCCTTAAAAGCAGCCCCAACCCCTTGTTTTGGCGTCCTGTGCCACATCGCCTCTGTAAACCTTAGTCGAGCGCCCTCTTCGTCGGAATGGCAAGGAGAAGCTCCATCACCGCTGTCATCTCTGTCATCACTTTTCTCTGCCACTGGTGAGTTTCGAGTTCTGCTGCCTTCACCCTCGAGTTCGCAACGCCTCGATCTATCCTACCGTCCCTTCGGTTTCGCCATAGCATCACCAGAGTCCTTCGTCGCAGAGAGCTGTAGCCTTGCCGTCGCTTTCCCTTGTTGGGCCGTCGTCTCCGTCAACCCTCAATCTATGTGTGTTGTCCATCAAGTTCGCCGTCATCCCCTCTCCTGGTTGCGCCGTTCCAAACCCGTCGCGCTGCAGCCGTTCGTCGTCGATGATGTCGCCGGAGTTGCGTCGCGGTCAGCGTTGACGTGACACTCCACCTAGCCTCCACCTCGTCGGCCATGTTAGTGCCTCGTCAACCCCACCGTTTGCGTGTCGTCCCTGTGGTAACACGTGTGGCACGCTCCAAACCCTAACCTAATGACATGCGGGGCCCGCATATCATCCACTCAAGCTGTGCACCCGGTCCACCATAAACCAGAGCCAGTCCCGTGGACTTGGTCCATAGACCAGGGTCCACATGTCAGCTAAAATTTGTCTCTCTCTTTTACTTGCGAGTGGCCCCACTTGTTAGTGTCCTTTTCAATTTCTTTTTCTTTTCAGTCGAAGGAATATCCCTGAAAATATTTTTCTCTCTCTTTTTCCTTTTCGGCAAATCTTTCGAGAGTTTGTTCTCCTCTGTCCGAACTTTGGTTTAGTCCGTTCAAGTTCCTAAATTCCTCTAAAATAGATCTCTTTATTTTAGAGCTGGTTTTGTTGTTTTTGGATTTTATTTGATTTTCTTTTGTATTTATTTGTGCTTCGCCTAGTGTTTTCTTTCTTGTTTAGACGACTTGTTTCAAGGAGCACGAGCATAAGCAGGTTTTAAATATTCAAGTGTGGTAACTGAGCAAAGCTAATGCAAGTTGTAATCCATTGATCATATTGAACCTATGTTTTCAAAAGTTTCTTGTTTTATATCAAATAGCATGTTATTTTGATATCAACTGTTTTTGAGAATAGTTAATCATCTATTTGTCATTATGCGTCCATTGATTAGTTGGACATATTTGTATCACCAACATGTGTATTGTAGAGATGTTTAGTCATATTTAGTTGTACGATGGACTCATGACACTTGTTTAATATTGTTAATTTGACTTAATGAGATATGAAATTATGACGGGTAGCCATTGTTGTTAAAATTGGTGTGCCATGGCAAGGTATGCCATTGATCTTGGTTGAACAAAATGATTTCTGCTCAGGCGAGCGATCGTGCGATAAAGAGGTGCGGTAGCATATTTTGGTTTTGGTTGACTACTTTGAGTAATTGTCATGGACTTAATCTTGTACGTCGTTGAACTGGATTATATCATACAACCACTTATCTAGTATGGGATAGACCGACTAACTAATTAGTAATGTCTCAATTTTGGTTCTCGTCTTGAAAGCGTGAGTTCTGAGATAGACATATACTCACAATGGCGTAAGAGGAGGGCCTGTGCAGTCGAAAAGACACTCGGTGTTGAAGTCTTAGCGGTCGAATTGGGTTAAGAAGGAGCTTTGTAAAGACCTTTCGATGATTACTTAATCGCACATCTACTAAGTGTGGTCGGACATCATAAGTTAATTTATCTCTTGTGGATAAATTTGTACAATCTTTGCATAGTTAAAACTGTTTAAACAACCGTGTCCCCGATGATGAACAATGCTTGGGAATTTCACACGGGAGATAGAGTTTTTGTAAAGATGTGTCAGAGTGTGAATGAAAAGTTCACTTAGTGAATATGATGTTCTCTTGGTCAATGGGGAATTCATTTGGTGGTTTGTGTCGGAAGGTGAATGGAGAGTTCATTTGGTTAATATAATGTTCGTTTGGTGGATAAGATGTTCACTTGATGGTTTGGTTAGGAAGTTCACTGGTTGTTTCAAAAAAATTATTTACTCTATTTACTTATTATCTTTTAAATTTCGCATTGCAATCTATTTACTGTATTTACTGTCAATATTGCTTTCTGCAAAAGAACCATACAACTATTCCTTTGTTTAAGCCTTACGTGAATATTAATTGCATATTGTTCCCTACGACTTACTAAGTACTTTATATACTCACAGCTTTAAACTTTGCTGGTTAGTTGAAGAAAGTCAAGTTGCCTAAGAGATCTACGAAGAGGAGTTTCTTTGAAAGTTTTGCGAAATATGATGTGTTCTTCGTTCGATTGCCTGTGGGTATGTTGATTGATATTTCTGAGTTTTTCATTCCGCAGCAAGAGTTTATTTGTTTCTTTAGCCCTGCGTGGTAAGTTTAGTAAACGCTAACCATAAGGCACTACTCTGTAGCAGACTTTTGGTCCGGGCCTAAAGGGCCTCTAGTCCGATTATAGAGCGGGACTAGGAAATCGGGACTAAATGTCTCACCTTTAGTCCCGGTCCCAAGCCGGGACTAAAACCGACAACTAGTTCGGTTGGTAATACCAACCGGGATTAAAGGTCCTTGAGATCAGCCACGGGTGGCCCTTTTAATCCGGTTGGTATTACCAACGGGACTAAAGGTGTTTTTTTCTTTTTGTTTCCATTTCAATTCATTATTGATTTTGGTTTTACAATTACATTAGGTTTTCAAATGCGTATTCTTCATTGCTAATATATGTATACGCACATATATAATTTAGTTTGGAACATTATTACACACAAATAAAGTATGAAACTATATATATTATGGAGCTATATATATGTATAATATATATATATGCACAAAAATTTACAAAATTATTCATGCATCCTTGGTATTTACAACACAAATGTTGTCCTCCACTTAAATGTCATACAAATGTTCGTCTGGTTTGGCTTCAATGGTTCATCAGGTTAAAGTAGAACTCGGTGTAGGGCTTGAGGACATGCTCATTAAGAAATCTGCGATTGTCTCTTGAATTCCTTTGAGGCGGTCCATATCCAACACTGTTCCTTCAACCATATCTCCTTCAATTTGCATTAAGCGAAAGAAGTATTAATATACATAAGATTTATTTAATAGCAACAAATAAATAAAATGGATTTATTATATATACTTGTTACGTACTTTCTGCATCTGTAGATGGGTTCTTTTGCATACACCATGAGGAACTCGCAAACGTAGTATCCACACAAATTGTTGCTCGTGGTGTAGTAGAACCCATCATGCGATATAAAAGATTACTCTCGTCATCCCGCGTGAGTGAAGCATGATAAGGTAAAGACGCGGGAGCTAGTACAACTTACATCCAGTCGGTGTGGATCAGGAAGTGGCGCTTTCAGATCCGGACGGTGTAGCTGAACGAACCAAGCCCAAACCCTGCCCAATAATTGGATCGTTAATTAACTATTGCAGAGTTAAAGAGCAGGAATAAATATTTAAAGATCGAAGTTACCCCTGGATAATGTCTATCATATCTTGGTAATGTTCCTGCGGTTTTCTCAACGAGTCATAGATTAGCAAATGACTGTCAACACACACACTAAGATGATGTAAGTTAATGTAACCAAAGAATGAGCTAACAAGATATAAGTGAAAACTAAATATATAGCTCATGTTGTAAAATTTATAGAAAGATGCTAGCTTGTTGCAATTGATATCTAGGGCACAAGATTGCACAAAACATCAACTAAACTCGAGAGGACAATGCTCAAGCTAATTTGAATGGTGTTCGGTCACCACTTTTGTTTTACTTCTATTTTTCTTTCTTTCTTGCTTGCTAGTAATCAAACCGAGAACCAAGAATCGGTGAGCTAAGACCAAGTTCAACTCTCTCGGTTTTGGAATTAAACGAAAGTAAATGTGCGCCATATGCAAACTCAAATAGCTAGTCTTGTATTATTTGGGAGAATATTGTTTGCCTTCAAACCTCGTCGGGATGCCGGCGGGAGCGCGGCGGCGAGCGGGGAGACGACGCCGGCGCGAGGAGAGGCGGGTCGCGGCGGAGAAGACGGCGGAGCACGCACGCCGCGGACGACGCGCGAGTCGGCAGAGCGGCGCGCGCGAGGAGACAGCGAGGAGAGGCGCGCGAGGAGACGGCGAGGAGAGGCGCGCGATGGGAAGTGGAGGAAGAATGGAAGTGGAGGAAGAATGGAAGACGAAGCTGTTGCTTAAGTGCCGGGGACCTTTAGTCCCGGGCGGTTTACCAATCGGGACTAAAGACCTTAGTCCGGGTGTAATACGGACCGGGACTAAAGGTGGACCTTTAGTCCCGGGTGGTTCCACGGCCGGGACTAAAGGTGAATTTTGTGAGGACATATTTTCAGAGAACCTTTAGTCCGGGTGGTGCCACGGCGGGACTAAAGGTGAATTTTTGCGAGGACATATTTTCAGAGAACCTTTAGTCCCGGTGTGTTAGCAACGGGACTAAAGGTCCCACTATTCAATTACGCCACAGAGAACCTTTAGTCCCGGTGTGTTAGCAACCGGGACTAAAGGTCCCCACTATTCGATTCCGCCACTATTTTCCAGAGAACCTTTAGTCCCGGTGGGTTTTGTATTAAGTTTATTTGTATAAATATGCTAATTCTTGTTAAATGCATAATAAATTAAATATTAGGCATAAATTTTTAAAAAATAATAGTTTTTAAAAATAAAACTATTGGTTTTCGATAGGAAATTTGTTTTTGCATCATTTTAACGTTAATCTTTTGGTTTCCATCATTCATTGTCCAAATGCGCGACAGAGAAATCCACCATCAAATAGGAATTTCATTGGAACTATAGGTGAGATTGGAACTACTCACGCTACTAGTACTTTATTCGCGACTTTTGCGGTTTTACTCTTCTTGTCTTCTTGATTAGCCTTTGTGCTACTTTGATCATCTTGTTTTAGGCCTGTTTTAAAGTGCAAGAAATTCGACTAACCGTTTTAAAACCCCAAAAGCAATTTAATCCTTATGTAGCAATACCCACTAAGGAGAAATTTCCATTTTTTCCTTTGCATAGTAGTTGCACTTTACCATTTCCGACATTATATGAGTTTACCCCCTTATGTTTGCAGATCATACCAAAAAATTTGCAATGCGTTTTGGAGACAAGATCCCGGAAAGATAAAATTGAAAGCATGTAATGGAAGCATTTGCTGATTGTAGTCACGGATATCCGAATAAGTTAGTCCTCGAAGCGGGTTGGGAGGCATTTGTCAAGACTAATGATATAAGGTGTGTGACTTCCTCGTATTCAGATACAATGGAAACTTTCGGTTTGAGGTTTTAATCTTCGATCCAAGTTTTTGTGTAAAGAATCATCAAATGTTCTTGAGAACATTTGCGATCATGTCAGAAAGCACAGAGATCTTATTGACATTTCAAACGACTTTTATAGTGACCACAAGTGGGAAGTGAAGAGCCAACTATAAACAAAATGAAGGGCTCAAACCACAAGTCGGGAATTTCATTTGAAGGCATAAATACTTGCTAAAAAATTTCAAGTCATTTTTACACGATGAGAAGACATGCTTCATTGAGGTACATGTGTCCTTTTATCGAATAGGAATTTCATTTGAAACGATAAAAACAAGAAAAATATGATAGAAACATCTGAAGTTACAATTATTACATAAAATCTCTAATACACACTATTTATTAAACATCACTATATATCAAGCGAGTACATGGTGAACTTCTTCTTGACGTATGACCCTTGGTTATGATCATGCCGTAACCATGGAGTGTCCTCGGCATTTAGCAGGATGCTTGGGTCTTTGGTCACATCGAAGGGCGGGATTCGATCATCCCTTTCATAATCTTCGACATGTCCGACTTGTCCTCAATTCCCACGATGTTTCATTTCCTGAAAGAACTATGTGGCGTTTTGGCTCATTGGTTGATTTGTCGTCATTTTTCCTCTCTTGGGTTTTGTAGCTAGCGTGTCTTAAGTAATGGCGCCCATCGTCTGTCTTCTCGGATGCGAGTTGTCTCGTTCTTTCATGTCCGCAAGTCCTGCCGTGCTTCGAGTGAATCCTTAGACTTTCCATACACATCCATGAATCCTAGCAGGTTCACACAAAGATTCTTTGTCAGGTGCATCACGTCGATCGCGTTGCGGACCTCTAGGACTTGCCAATAGGGTAGCTCCCAAAATATGGACTTCTTCTTCCACATGGGTGCGTGTCCCTTAGCATCTTTTGGAACAGGTTATTGCCTTGTCCCTTTTCAAAGACTACTTGCACATCCTGACCATATCAAGTACATCCTCCCGATTCGGTTCGCGAGGCTTGGTTGGTGGTCCGCCTTACCTTTAAAATGCTTGCCTTTCTTTCTTAGTTGGTGATTCATAGGAAGAAAACGACGATGGCCAAGGTACACGACCTTTCGACATTTTTTCAAATATATCCGTCAATGTCATCAAAGCAAAGTGTGCATGCATTGTATCCCTTGTTTGTCTGTCCTGAAAGATTACTTAGAGCAGGCCAATCATTGATTGTTACGAACAACAATGCTCGCAGGTCGAAGTGTTCCTGTTTGTACTCATCCCACACACGTACACCTGGTTTGCTCCATAAAAGCAGGAGTTCCTCAACTAATGGCCTCAGGTAGACATCGATGTCGTTGCCAGGTTGCCTCGGGCCTTGGATGAGCACCGGCATCATAATGAACTTCCGCTTCATGCATAACCATGGAGGAAGGTTGTAGATACATAGAGTAACAGGCCAAGTGCTATGACTAGTGCTCTGGTCCCCAAAAGGATTCATACCATCCGTACTTAAAGCGAACCTTAGGTTTCTTGCGTCATCCGCAAACTCAGAATTCTCTGTCTATTGCTCTCCACCGGGACCCATCGCAGGTGTCTCAACATGTTGTCTACCTTACGGTCTTCTTTGTGCCATCGCAACAACTTTGCATGGTCCTTGTTTTAACAGACGCGTTCAGCGTGGTATTATAGGAGCATACCACATAACCTTGGCGTGGATTTTCTTCTGGGACGTTCTTCGCCTCAACATCGCCAGGTCATCTCGCCGATCTTATATCGCGACGCTTTGCATACGGGCATTCATCCAAATTTCGTAGTCCTTGCCATGATACAGGATGCGATCATTACGACATGCATGTATCTTCCGGATTTCTAATCCCAAAGGCGAGCGACTAATTTTTTGCTTAAATGCGTAGTGGCGAGCAATTCGTTAGGCGGAAGCATCTTTTTGGATCTTCGATAATTGCCCAAATGCCTTGTCGGATACACCATTCTGTGCCTTCCATTGTAGCAACTCGGTGTTGTACCCAACTTTTTGCCCATCTTGGCGGACGGGTATAGTAATTTCTTGTGATCGTCTAGCATGCGGTCAAACTTAGCCTTCTCCTTTTCACTTTCGCAATCTCTTTGTGCATCACGAATGACATCACCAAGAGCATCATCTTCGCCGAGTGTGTCTTCGCTTTGCCTCTTCTTGATTTCGCCCATTGCGGTATCATCGAAGTCACCGTATTGAACAATAATGTCGTCGGGTCCAATTGTTCTTCTTCACCTTCTTCCATTATAACCCGGTTTCTCCGTGCTTGGTCCAACAAATATAGTCCGGCATGAAACCCGACTTCAACAAGTGTGAGTGAAGACTCCTTGAGCTAGAATATTCCTTCAAATTCTTACACAGGGCACATGGACAAAGACATGAAACCATCCCGCTTGTTTGCCTCGGCCACTCTTAAGAAATAATGCACACCATCAATGAACTCTTTGGAGCGGCGATCGGCATTGTACATCCAATGGCGTGTCATCGTCGCATTATATGACATATCACATAATTAAATTTCATTTTGTAAACAAATGAAATTAAAAATACACCAAAATTCTCTATTTCTCTAATGAACTAATTGAGTAACATGCCATGGAACACCATCATGTGTCATGGCAAAACAATTTTCAGAATTTTTGGATCATTAATTTAGCCTACAAAATTCATGGAATAATAATTAAATAAATAAGCATAAAATAGGTATAAATTCAACTTTGTCCAAATAGCCTCAAAATTTTTATATGGACTGTTCACAGTGTAACTTAGTGGAAAAACAAATTTCATGATTTTTGAAATTTATTGTGGCCTACAAAAATCATGAAAGTTCCATTTATGAATTAATTGGCAATTTTATAACATATAAAAATTATTCAAATTTCACATTTCATATTTTTCATAGATAGTATACATGTCAGAGAGCATACACAAAACTTTCAGAATTTTTGGAGCTCTAGATTTAATTATACAAAAATCACAAATCTCTGTACTATTCAAAAATCGAAAATAAAAAAATGGAATGGGTAGTGCGGTAGATGTCAAATGGACGGCAGGTTAGCATCGGAGCTTACCGCGAACACGCCGTGAATACGGTTGAGTGAATGAACGGCTCGTGGTGGACAAAGAAGAATGGCGTGTGGCGTGTCGGCGGCGACCACGGCGTTCCGGCCCTGTGACGAACGCCAAACAGAGTTTAAATAGAAGGACATTTAGTCCCGGTTGGTGTTACCAACGGGACTAAATGTCAACCTTTAGTCCAGTTGGTACTACAATCCGGGACTAAAGATTTAGTCCCGGATTGTAGTACCAACCAGGACTAAAGGTTGACATTTAGTCGGTTGGTAACACCAACCGACTAAAAGTCCCTCTGCAAAGCTCGCTACGAGCCGTTGGGCGGGGACTTTTAGTCCCGGTTGGTGTTACCAACGGGACTAAAGATATTTTGGTCGGGACGCAATTTTCTCCGAGACTATTGCCCATTTGGCGATTCGACCAAAGGTACTGCTACGTAGTAGTGAGGTCCAGTTATTATTACTATTTGTTATATTGAGATATTTTTAGTTAAATCGATAAATAGATGATATTTTATCGATATTTTACTATATGAACTAGCTACTAATCTATGATTAGTTCAAAATACATAGAGTATTTTAGATATGTAAATCCGAATCCTAACACCCGGCGGTCTGGACTCCTCCCTCCGGCCTCGTTAGGACTTAGGACCATCGCTTCTCTTAATTTACCCGTTAGGACCCGCTTAGTATGGAGCGCACAAATTTTACAGTAATCTTGCGGGAGTTGGGCTAGGGCCATGCCCCCTTAAGTTCTTTCATAGCTGTCAGTGCTAGATCCACCAAAATCGGACGGCCGAGGAGAGGCCGTGGCGGCGTGGCCGAGCTAACCGCGGACGGAGCAGACAGGATCCGCGTTTCGTGCTTGTCCTGCACGCCGCCATAAATTTTTGGCGTTTGTCCGGCAGCCCGTGGGTTTGGCGTATGCGGGAGTGGAGTAGCTGATGTTTCTGTTTCCACTCCACACGCGCCGTGGCCCGGCCGTGCGCAACCGGCCGGCCGCCACCACATGCGCCGCTGGAGCAGTTAACCCGCTAGCTGCTCGTCACGTCCGCGTCGCGTACGCGGCTCGCGAAAAAAGCACCCGTTCTGTCGGCCGCGCGCTGCTTGTGACCGCCGCGCGCCGCACGCGCAGGTAGTATATGTAGCCGGGAGTCGTCGGTTTACCAGTACATGTGACCCACCGACTAGTTACCTGGGGCTGGGGACGCCGGTTTGTTTCGACGACCTTATCCGCCTCCACTGGCAGTATATGATTTCCCGCAAATGCTAGATTCCGCGCGTGCGCGTGGTCGCTCTATACCTGCAGGATATTGACATGCACGCGGCAAAAGTTAACGGATGCTAAACATGCACGTAACTCAGGGAGCACGAACCACATATAGATACACAAAAAATGTGCTCGCATGTGTTAATTTTACACTGCACGACTCGACCTCGATTGGAGCAGAGCTTCAGAGGGAGATACAGTACACGCATGATACATCACACGTGTACGCAGTGTGATATAAAACCCGACCACCTTCTCGCGTGCATGGACTCTGACTCGGCTCGACTACTCTACACGAAATACGCAGTACAAAGACGTACTCGAGAGACCCCAACATGTTGCCGGTTGCAACAGGACTCCATCACTGGACTCGCTAAACTTACAAAATCAACGGACGACGGACCACGGGCTTCACGCACCATGTACGAGTCCACCACGAGAACTCGTACGAGCACAAAAGAGGCCGGCCGGCCTATGTATGGCCGCAGTTGAGCCACGCGCCCGCAGCTATGGACGCAGCCTTCCGAAAATAAATCGCCTCAGCGAGGGCCTCCGATATCTTCGTCCAGTGAACAGTACGAAAGAGTGAGGGTTAGTCGGACGGTGAGAAGAAGGAGCTCTCCGTGTGGCCCTCCCCGGAGAATTCCCTTCCCAGCCTCGCCGTCGCGTTGGACTTGTTTCGCGTCTCCGCGCTGACCACCCTTGCCGCGTCGCCGCTCTTCACCTCCTTGTCCGCAACCAGCTTCGCCGTCGCATTAAGCAGAGTAGATATATTGGTCTTGTCCTCGTCGCGCGCGGCCCAGACGTTGACCGCGGCGGCCGACTTCGCCTGCGCGGCCAAGCCCCCGGGAATATTGGCGTCCAGCCCGGTGGCTCCCGCTTCGGTCGCCTGGATGGCTGCCGCGTCGCTGCGTTCCACCGGCTCGCGTCCTACCGCGAACGCCGTCACCTCCAGTGCCTCGCCGATCGTTATCTTCGTACCGTCCGCCACACCTGCAGCGCCGCCACCTCCTCCTCTTGCTGCACCTCTGGATTCCCACCTCCACCTTCGGTGGCATCATCCGGCACGAGGTCTTGACCCACAGCCTATATATGTACAGCACACAACTAATTGCACGTACGTGTAAGGCCACGATAGTCACGCACGTATGTTCCCAACTAATTAGTGTTACGGGATTGCTAATTTTCAGTCGCCTGAAAATTTCTTTTGTTTCAGTCGATTTTTCAGCCTTTGGATGTTCTTTGAGATATGTGCGTTGTGGTTTTGGTTATTGGGCTCGAATAGATGTTTGATTGCGGTTTTCTTTTCAGTATCCGATCCACACGAAATGAACCCATTAACAAGAGCACTTTCCCCATCCATCTTCCCACACTTCCCACACCAGACCACCACTCTCAATCCCCATCCCCTCCTTACTTCTCTAGAAGCCGACGCCTCCTCTCCAAATTCGTGGACTCCTCCATTCTCCACCACCTCTCATGCTCACCCCCGAGCCGTTGCCGCTCAGATCAGGCCGGATCTGAGCTCGGGGATGACCGGCGATGTGGTGGTGGTTGAGGAAGGCGGGAGGTAGGCATCTCAACCAGCGGTACTCGATGATAGCTACTGGTGTTGCAGCAGCGCTCGGCGACGGCAGGAGGTGCGGCAGATAAGTCAGCGGCGCATGGTGACGGTGATGGCCGTTGATGATGCCTACTGATTGCTATGTGTGGGTTTGCTATGTGTGGTGTGGTGTTTTCTCACTAGCGTAACTGTATGATCCATCCATTCCAGTCTTGAGCTAGCTAGCTAGCTGTACATCTCCCCAATACAAGTCGTCATCGCATTTGTCACGAGTTGGTTTGTGGTCTTTGTTGGATGGAGTGTGTCCCAGTAGAGGTGCTTGCTAGGATCTGTGCACGCCTAACACCCTCTGCATGTCTGACCAACCTCAATCACTCCCGATCCGCAGCAGCCCCTCCATACCTCCGACAGGCCTGGCACAAGTAAAAGGAAAAAAAGAAAGAAAGCAAGCACATAAAGACTTTTGTCATGCCAATTTTAGATTGGGGATTTTTGGTTCTATTTCTGATCTTGGATTTGAGATTAGCGACAGAGGTTAATTCATCCTTTAATCATGTGTTTTATGTTTAGCATTTATTTTTTGCGTACTGTTTATGTTGCAGTTTAATCAATTTATGCTTATCTTTTATTCTGAACTTTAATCATGATTTAGAAGAGTAATTTTTTTTTTTGCTCATGAGCTCTGTTTCAAGTGTTGTGGAATGAAAATATACCTGGGTAACTGTTTCTATTTCTTTGCTATGTTGTTCCCAATATTCTCCCATGCCTGAATATGCGCAGTTCTGCAGTTGTTTTACAATTTTGTTAGGTTAGTATATAATTGCCGTGTTTAATGATGTGCAGTTTAGTATTAATTTGACTGCATTTTTTGAAAGTTTGCATATGTAAGGTGATACCTGGTTTTTTGTTTGTGGCTGTGTATTTCCAAATTAATTGTATCTGTCAATCAAGCTTTCTTTGATTCCATGGTATGCGACATGGCTTGGTTCTTCCATCCTGCTTGGCACCCCTGTAGATCAAAAATTTGTAACTCAGTTTATAGTTAGATCAACATGGAATTAACCTATGAACATTATCATGGATATAATGTATACAAATAACATGTAAGAATATCAGGGGCATTTTGTTCAAGGGTTGATTTGTACTCCCTGAAGTTGTGGATAATTTCTCAGATTTTGCCCATGTATTCTCTTTTGCTCTATGATAATTTAATCAGTATGGTTGTATCATTTCCTTGTAGTGGCAGTAGAAGTAGGAGCAAGGCAGGAGGTTTGCATGCCTTGGGCTAGACATCTTGGGCAACCAACAACTTAACCTCCTTGGCTAAGATTCTATTTAACCTTCTTCTGAGGGTAGCTAGCCAGCTTCCTCAAGCTTGTCGTGCACTCTTCTTTCTTGATTAGATAGTAGTATACATTATTACAGTGGTGAGCCGGCCATGTCAAACATGGTCTCCTTTGTCCTGCCTCCTTTCTTGTACTGCTGCTTCTACCCTGCTGGCAGTCACCAACAAGTACTACTATAGTAGCCACCTAACGACCTCCATCACCTTCTACTACCATGAGGGGGGACTAACCAGCCATAGGATGGGCCGAAGCGGGCTGCTATATTTGCAAGTATGTACTCTCTGTTAGCTCTGTTTCTTTAGATTGTTCTTTCTTGCTCTGTTATTTAGTTTAGTTATGCTACACATGCAAAAGACGATAAAGTATTTTGTTCACATGAGTATATGCAAGTATAGCAGCTTGGTTATGCAACCGTGACTACACATGTTGAGATTATTCTCTGCCCACCACTATTGTCTGCCCCTATTATCTTCGCAGTTGTAACAATATAAACTTTCTCACAGAGTACTCTGTGTGTAGTCAAAATTGCGAGTTGTTTACACAAATATTGCACTATCAAATTAAGTGCAATTTTATATTTATTTTGGTGCTAGTTTTTCTTCAAACCTGTTTGTGTTGTTGCATCTATCTAGGATTTATGTCAAAGTCTCTGTTATTGTCGAATTCCTACTTAATTGCATGTATGTACTATCATGCTAGTATTGATTTACACAACTTGTAATCCTTGCTGCTTGTCCTCCCCTTTCCAGACATCTGCATTTCACAGGAAAAAAAACTATTTTTGTTGTTTCATCTATCTAACATTGGTTCTATCTCCATGTTTTGCTTATCTTTGAATTGAAGTTAGGTATGGTTACATCTATCTGATTGCAAGGATTTGTATGCACACACTTCGTGTTTCTGGTTTGACATATAGACCTTTTTGTTAGGTCATATGTGTATACTTATGAGGCTATGACAACCACTGAAAATTTGCTTCTTGTACTGGTTACAACTATACATGCGTGCCTCTTGTTTGCCACTTGCTAGCTAGCAACTAGGCTTAGTAAGCTAGTAACAGTACTATGTGAGTAGCGTTTAGTACCTAGTCTGTGGGCAAATTCTGTAATGAGTGTTGCATGCTAGGTTCTTTCCCTCTATTTTGTATCAGGGTTGCTTGGTGCGCCTGATGGAAAATAGGTGGGAGAAGATGTTACATGCTATTATATCACGAGACCAAAACATTGTTTCTTTTTCATTATCGTTAATAGAAAATTCCAGGGTCACCCCATTTGGAAAAATACTCAGGATATTGATTTATCTATTGCGGTATATTCAGAGTTCAGATATGGTAAGCTCTTCGTGTTAGGCATTTGTTCTGCTTTTGACCTATGCAACTAAAAAGATCATTACGCATTTAAGCTGCAAAGGCCATTACTCAAAATAAGAACTTTTATTGAATACTTCATTGTGATTTTTTGTCCCCCATATTTTGATTTTGATGTTTACATTCTCATCTTTCTTATTCATTGTTCTTCATAATTGTTTTTGCCCACTGCTATATGATAGTTGCTCATGTCAGATATTTCTTTTTCACTTAGCGTTGGTTTAATACGCTAATGTATTTTTCTTTGGTTAGTTTGTAAGCAAACACCACTGACTGCATGTTGTCCACATATCTCTGGCTTGGTAGGTATGCGGATCATCAGTCCTTCTGATTGTCATGAACCTGTGGTTCTTTTTTAAAAGGCAGGTGTTTTGTACTTCACTTGTCGGCATAGCCACAATTGATGTCTGCAATTCGAAACTTCCACCACTGTTTAGTATATGTTGCAGTGTTAGGTCATGTGCAATTTATTTCTTGCATGTGTGCAATTTTGTGATTGGAAGTTGCTATTTGCGTACTGCTACCTAGATTTTTTTTTCTACTTGTTATCTTTTCTATCTCCATGTTCTTGTTTATATCTTTTTAGCCAAGTACTCCATGAACCAATATGTTAATCAGTTATGATTTTTAGTTATGGATTCGGTTTATCTGCCTTATGAGATATGTGTTTTATATGCAAGCATCATCTAGCGATTAGCAATGACAAAGATGCCTTGAATATTTTGTAGCCGCCTTTTTGTTTCTTAACTGAAAATCGCACACCAGGAATGTTGGGTTTTCACATTAGCTCAAGTCAATAACCCCTGCACCAGCGTCTCATTCAGTAATCTCAAGATCTCATAGCGTCAATAACAGCAAGAGTCATCAAACTCAGAAGACTAACAATCCAGCTACAGGAGTAACATGTTTTAACTACTATGAGACATGTCATTATGCCAACAAGTGTCCACGGAAGCAAGCGCCGACGCCAATTCCTTTCAATTTGGGAGCCGGACTTCTTTGTTAGGTGCAGGAAGAGAAATGCCTCACACTCCAAGTCAAGCGATCAGACCGCGCTTCAAAGAAAAGAACGATCGAGTCACGCCACCAGAGAACAAGTTCAAGCGGTTTAGAACATCGTTTGTAAATCTCTAGTCAACCTAGCATTCGTCATGCAAACTCTATTTCACTCGAAAGAGAAAGTCACTTGGAGGAATGAGCAAAGTTTGAGTTTTGATCCTATTCTTTACTTGGCCCTAATCTCAAGGATGAGATTTCGTTTAAGGGTAAATTGTAACATCCCAAATTTAGAGTGTTTTTATGCCTTTAAAAGTAAAAATAACCACTTGAGTTTTCTTATTGAAGTCAAAGCTTAATTTGAATTTTCAAAATTAAAATAATTTAATGTGAATAATTTAAACTTCAATTAAATTCAAAACTACTTTATTTGGGCTCCTTGAGTTCCAGAGTATTTTAGGAATTTTGGAGTTTATTTGCTATATATTTGAGCTCTGTTTGCTTTAATTCAATTTTGGAATTGAAATTCTTTTTTTCTAGATTTCCTTTGGGTCAAATTTCTTTTCTTTCCGGCTTCCTCTTTTCCTTCGGCCTCATTTCCTCCGCCGTCGAGCCAGCTTAGCTCGCCTCCACTTTTCTCCCGCGCTAGTGCACCCAACCCATTTCTTTTCTCCTCCTTGGCCCATTCCTCCTTGGCTTCCCTATGCGCGCGTGGCCCAATTTGGTCCGCCTCGCCCTCCCTCTCTCGCTGCCAGTGCGATCCACCTGTCAGGGCCGTCCTCCTAGCCCCCAATTCTATCTCCGACTCCGACACGCCACCGCCGTCGTGCCCTTCTCAAAGGCTCCCTTCGCCGCCTTAAAAGCAGCCCCAACCCCTTGTTTTGGCGTCCTGTGCCACATCGCCTCTGTAAACCTTAGTCGAGCGCCCTCTTCGCCGGAATGGCAAGGAGAAGCTCCATCACCGCTGTCATCTCTATCATCGCTTTTCTCTGCCACTGGTGAGTTTCGAGTTTGCTGCCTTCACCCTCGAGTTCGCAACGCCTCGATCTATCCTACCGTCCCTTCGGTTTCGCCATAGCATCACCAGAGTCCTTCGTCGCAGAGAGCTGTAGCCTTGCCGTCGCTTTCCCTTGTTGGGCCGTCGTCTCCGTCAACCCTCAATCTATGTGTGTTGTCCATCAAGTTCACCGTCATCCCCTCTCCTGGTTGCGCCGTTCCAAACCCGTCGCGCTGCAGCCGTTCGTCGTCGATGATGTCGCCGGAGTTGCGTCGCGGTCAGCGTTGACGTGACACTCCACCTAGCCTCCACCTCGTCGGCCATGTTAGTGCCTCGTCAACCCCACCGTTTGCGTGTCGTCCCTGTGGTAACACGTGTGGCACGCTCCAAACCCTAACCTAATGACATGCGGGGCCCGCATATCATCCACTCAAGCTGTGCACCCGGTCCACCATAAACCAGAGCCAGTCCCGTGGACTTGGTCCATAGACCAGGGTCCACATGTCAGCTAAAATTTGTCTCTCTCTTTTACTTGCGAGTGGCCCCACTTGTTAGTGTCCTTTTCAATTTCTTTTTCTTTTCAGTCGAAGGAATATCCCTGAAAATATTTTTCTCTCTCTTTTTCCTTTTCGGCAAATCTTTCGAGAGTTTGTTCTCCTCTGTCCGAACTTTGGTTCAGTCCGTTCAAGTTCCTAAATTCCTCTAAAATAGATCTCTTTATTTTAGAGCTGGTTTTGTTGTTTTTGGATTTTATTTGATTTTCTTTTGTATTTATTTGTGCTTCGCCTAGTGTTTTCTTTCTTGTTTAGACGACTTGTTTCAAGGAGCACGAGCATAAGCAGGTTTTAAATATTCAAGTGTGGTAACTGAGCAAAGCTAATGCAAGTTGTAATCCATTGATCATATTGAACCTATGTTTTCAAAAGTTTCTTGTTTTATATCAAATAGCATGTTATTTTGATATCAACTGTTTTTGAGAATAGTTAATCATCTATTTGTCATTATGCGTCCATTGATTAGTTGGACATATTTGTATCACCAACATGTGTATTGTAGAGATGTTTAGTCATATTTAGTTGTACGATGGACTCATGACACTTGTTTAATATTGTTAATTTGACTTAATGAGATATGAAATTATGACGGGTAGCCATTGTTGTTAAAATTGGTGTGCCATGGCAAGGTATGCCATTGATCTTGGTTGAACAAAATGATTTCTGCTCAGGCGAGCGATCGTGCAGTAAAGGGGGTGCAGGTAGCATATTTTGGTTTTTGGTTGACTCGCCTGAGTAATTGTCATGGACTTAATCTTGTACGTCATTGAACTGGATTATATCATACAACCACTTATCTAGTATGGGATAGACCTGACTAACTAATTAGTAATGTCTCAATTTTGGTTCTGTCTTGAAAGCGTGAGTTACGAGATAGACATATACTCACAATGGCGTAAGAGGAGGGCCCTGTCTGGTCGAAAAGACACTCAGTGTTGAAGTCTTAGCGGTCAGAATTGGGTTAAGAAGGAGCTTTGTAAAGACCTTTCGATGATTACTTAATCGCACATCTACGGAAGTGTGGTCAGACATCATAAGTTAATTTATCTCTTGTGGATAAATTTGTACAATCTTTGCATAGTTAAAACTGTTTAAACAACCGTGTCCCCGATGATGAACAATGCTTGGGAATTTCACACGGGAGATAGAGTTTTTGTAAAGATGTGTCAGAGTGTGAATGAAAAGTTCACTTAGTGAATATGATGTTCTCTTGGTCAATGGGGAATTCATTTGGTGGTTTGTGTCGGAAGGTGAATGGAGAGTTCATTTGGTTAATATAATGTTCGTTTGGTGGATAAGATGTTCACTTGATGGTTTGGTTAGGAAGTTCACTGGTGGTTTCAAAAAAATTATTTACTCTATTTACTTATTATCTTTTAAATTTCGCATTGCAATCTATTTACTGTCAATATTGCTTTCTGCAAAAGAACCATACAACTATTCCTTTGTTTAAGCCTTACGTGAATATTAATTGCATATTGTTCCCTACGACTTACTAAGTACTTTATATACTCACAGCTTTAAACTTTGCTGGTTAGTTGAAGAAAGTCAAGTTGCCTAAGAGATCTACGAAGAGGAGTTTCTTTGAAAGTTTTGCGAAATATGATGTGTTCTTCGTTCGATTGCCTGTGGGTATGTTGATTGATATTTCTGAGTTTTTCATTCCGCAGCAAGAGTTTATTTGTTTCTTTAGCCCTGCGTGGTAAGTTTAGTAAACGCTAACCATAAGGTCCAGTTATTATTACTATTTGTTATATTGAGATATTTTTAGTTAAATCGATAAATAGATGATATTTTATCGATATTTTACTATATGAACTAGCTACTGATCTATGATTAGTTCAAAATACATAGAGTATTTTAGATATGTAAATCCGAATCCTAACACCCGTGATCGGACTCCTCCTCGGCCTCGTTAGGACTTAGGACCATCGCTTCTCTTAATTTACCAGTTAGGACCCGCTTAGTATGGAGCGCACAAATTTTCTGATAATCTTGCGGGAGTTGGGCTGGGGCCATGCCCTTAAGTTCTTTCTGTTAGGAAACCGGGCCCGGGACCGGAGTCTCGCCCAAGGTGGGCTCTCATCCCAAACCCTAGCAGGTCGTAGCCTATAAATAGGGTGCTATTCATTGTAAAAGATTGATCGATGGATGAAGGAATAAAGAGAAGCAAGAAGTCCCCTATATCTCGTGTTCTATCTCTTATTCGTTCTTGTTGTTCATGCATTGTTCTTACGATTCTCACGCTTGTCACGAGGTAATCGCTCGATTTGGACTCGCCAATGACGGTTCCTCAACACGTTATCGACGATCGACTCTCCTCGCATCGAAAAGGTAACCGTCGATGAACGACACTCGTAGATTGAATCGTTTTTCTAGATTGCTTTCAACCCGCAAATTTGGCTTTCTAGATTGGTTTTCACGGTGCAAATCCGCTCTAATCTACCGCGAGCCGACTTGAAGTCGCCGGCCAAGCCGATCGGTGGATTGCATGAAAGAGTAGATGATGATTGTACCGTAGGTAGTATATGCAATCGCATGAAAGGCACCATGTGCATGGCACCGCCTGCAAGCGACTGTCACTACCTCCGCGACACGTTACCGGTCGGCATAGTCCGCCATCACGTACCACCACGGAGGCAACGACAGTGCCACGCCGCTAGCATGCGGCAAGCACGCACACGACGGCATGAAGCCGCGCCTCCATTGCAATCTTGTACCGCATTACATTACATTGCATGAACAACAAATAATTTACATGTATGAACAATAATTGAATATATCGAGGCCATGGAGCCACGCCGCCACTGGTGCCCGCAGTGCCATGGAGGCCATGCACGTGCCCGTATCTTGGACCCCCGCATGGACCCATACGAGTGTGAGCACCCGCCGGCCCGGCCGGCCGCCGCCGCCGCCGCCTTGCAGGCGCCGCCAAAGCACCGAGCCGCCACCTTGCAGCGCCACCAACGCGCCGCCGCCGCTGGCGAATCGCCGCGCTGACGCTTTGGAGCTCGGCGCCGCACTGCTTGCTCGCGCTGACGCCGCCGCCGCACCTCGCGCGCTAGAAGCGCCGCCGGCCGGCGGTCAACACACAAAACAAAGAAAAAGGAGGAAAGGAGGAGACGCGCTCGGACCGGCCACGCTCGCAGCGGCTCGCTGAAATGCCGTGCGCGCGCCGATGAGCAACCGCTGTGGGCGGTCGCCGCGCCACCTCCGGTCGGGAGCCCGCCGGACTTCGGCGCCGCTGCGCCGCCGCGCTCCGCTGCCGGATCCGCTCCGCCGTCGGCCCGGGCTAGCCGCGCCACTCCTCGCCGACGAGGCCGCTCGCGCAAGAAGACGACGCCCGCTCCGCTTTGACCGCCCGCCTCCGCGCGCTACCGTGGCAGCGTTACGCCGGCCGGCCGCGCGCCGCGCGCCGGTTTTGCCTCGAGCCGCGCTGAGACTTGTGTGGCGCGCCACCACCGGATAAACGGGGTAGGAAACCCTACCCATGACCTTCAGAGCAGCCGAATGGTGACCACTTGGGCGGATTTCTTTTTTGGGCGGTGGTGAAAAAGAAAAAGAAATGGGGAAAAGGGGGACCGGCCAAGAAAAAAAAAAGGGGCGGGCGGCCGGTGGAAGTTTTGCAATAAGGCCCTTCGTGATTTTGAAAATCACGGGATCCTTGTGGAAGTAAGGAAATGTTGCAGAAAAGACCTCCGAAAATATGAAAATTACACGCAAACTTTTTTAGAACTGAGATTTCGTGTTTTAACCCCTTGGAATTGCAGAATTCACCGAAAATACCTTTTTCAGTAGAAAAGAGCCTCGGGAATCCATTTTTTGAATCGATTTTTGCATTTGAAGCATGTTTAACTTTGCTATTATTATTTTTATGCAATTTATTTATTGTATTTACTGTTTTGATTATCTGTGATTGTTTATATTGCTTTTAATCACTGAAAATAGCAGTAAATCATGAAAAATGCATAGAAAAATACGGGATCATGAACCGGAAGTTCGAATAGCATTATGAGAATTTTGCAACCATCTTACGCAAATTACCAGTAGTAATCTTATGAATTTTTGTATGAATATGAATATGACTGGCATCATGGACCAGGGGTTCAAAGTACTGACCCAGCATGGCCAGAATTTATATAAAATTTGTACTAGTCTTCAATTCTGTGGTAATGTAACCACGGATGAGCAGAAGATTGGCTCGCTCTACCTTTCACCCAAATGCGGTGCAATCCGCACACAACTACTGTCAAGACGGCTACATGCAGTATGTCGAATTAATTGATATCATGCAAGTTGCGAAAACTCAAGATGATGTTCTAAGAAAGAACTACATCTCGCAGCCACCTAATAGCAATGTTGGCCATGAAGCCACTGCTAGCAGCTACAAGGTGATGAAGCCTCTCACGAATGAGAGGAGCAAGAAGGGTAAGGTAGTGCATCGCACGTTATTGATGATTTCCAGTCTAAGAAGAAGGGCATATAACAGCATGTGGCACACCTCGCCATTGTAGGCATAGAAGGTCCACATCCATTAGCTGCACTTATGGATGTGGACAGCCCAGTAGCAGCCCCCATCACCCCTCCTTTGGACATCGCAGCGGCCGCAGCCGTAGTTGGCCAAGAGGAGAAGATCGTCATGGAGCAGATTGAGGCAGAAGTTCCTGAATACTTCGCCCATTCGATCTAGTGCACGCAGTGCACTTGGATCTTTTATAGAAACTTGCAGTTTGTAATTAAAGCAGAACCTTGAATTATTGAATAATGGTTGCAAGCTCTAGGAGAGCAAAGCATTAAATTCTTATTATGAGTCCCGCAAGACTTATTTTCCCGTCTTTACAATAGCAAGTTATGTTCTGATATTTGAAGTATTTTATTTATGTGTTGCTTGCTTTCTGCTACATATTAATAAAGTACATTATATTAGAACGCGTGTGGTGCCCTATGGAGGAAGTGTGCTAAGCATGTAGCGGCACAACGAATACCATCCTGAGAGAAATGGAAACTTTTCCAGTCGATCAGCAAGAATGCTGGCAGTCTTACGACAATCGCAGGCGGCGATACTTGTATAATAGGCTCGGGAAGGGCCATAATTATACTCCCAATGGGCACAACTTTGGTCATTGAAGAAGACTTGTTGTACCTAGAATCGACTAGAACTCTCAAGGATATTTGCGCTAACAGTTTCCATGTAGAGACTGAAGAAGAGTACGGTGCAGAATACCTGCTCATTACAAAGCGTGAAGAAAGTGAAAAATAGCTTTAGAATATCTTCCTTCATATGAACATGGGCTATACTACACTAATATTAAGGCACCTGCAGCCTATACTGCCCTAAAAATCGAATTTAGAAGCTCTGATCTTTTCTATCTCTGGCATGATAGATTATGCGCTTGAGTCTTAGGATAATGAGAGATATAATTAACAATTCATAGGGACATAATATGAATATAAAGAATTTCCCGAATCAGGAAGATTTTGTGTGCTCTGCAAGTGCCACCGGGAAATTAATTACTAGACCTTTCGCTCTGAAAGCGAAGGATGAAGTCCCTGCATTCCTAGACCGTATCCAGGGAGACATTTGCGGTCCTATACAGCCCCTGTAAGGGTCATTTAGGTATTTTATAGTGCTCATCGATGCTTCCTCGGAATGGTAGCACGTTTGTTTATTGTCTATGAGAAACCATGCTTTTGCAAAGCTAAATCTCGCAGATAATTAACAATTGAAAAAATAATTTCCCTGATCATCACGTGAAGTCCATCTGAATGGACAACGCCGGAGAATGTACTCCGAAGGCATCTGATGATTTTGTATGAAAATGGGAATTAAAATTGAGCATTCTATACCGCACATCCGCACCTGAATGGACTAGCGTAACCTTGAAGAATTGTAATTTACCAACTACATGTTGGGGACACGCATCTGCCGCCGCAGCTCTCATCATTTTTAGACCGTCGCCTATAACATCCATCCAACTATGCAACTAGCGCAAGTGGTCAAGATGAAAACTTCTCATCTTCGCAGTGAACGCAATGGGTCTTCTCCGAAAGTCCGGGATATCGTTGGTTATGAGACAAAGATCCATAATCAAGTATTTGGTCCCTATGATCGAGATTTGTATAATGCTGATTCGTTGATAGTACATTAGATGAGGTTAGTTTCCCGTCATTAGGGGGAAGAAATCAACCTTTGATAATAATGTCGGGAAACAATTGAAGTCCAGAAGATAATTGAAATCTATGCATATGACCCGCGCACTAGTGAAGCAAATAGAGAAGTCCAGAAGATAATTGCAGTCCAGAAGATAATTGAATTGAAGTCTAGAAGACAATTGAAGTCGAGAAGATAATAGATTTGCAAATATTAGCAAATCAACCGCCGCACCACTTTAGTGATTCAAGAGCGTGACCAAGTAGCATTTGCACATGACGCAATGCACCGGAGAGGTTGAAATACCAATGAAGGTATCCCTAATCCCGCCCAGAGGCCTCGAAAAGGGCGAGAACTCCGGCCCCTTGAATCTGAAGCAACCGGGACGCTTTGGTGAAAAAGGATAAGAAGGACTTGACATACCGATCACCTGAAGTGCCCGAACTGAAAGGAGCGCTTGAGACTCGGCATCGGTATGGAACCTTCGAAAAGGCATACGTAATTGAACATCCCCATGAAGGAGACATCGGCATGGATGTGTGCGCACACATGAGCTGAAAAACTAAAGGACTTGCCCGCAATTGGAAGCGATGGTGAGCAAGTAAAAGCATTAGAATAATCGCCTTGAAGAAATAAGTTATAAAACTTTATGACCTCGGGAGAACCTTTGAATATTACAACACCAATGTCGACATATACTTTGCAAAGAAACTTGCCACAATCATCAATCTTGATTCGAGCTCTGACGCTCGTTGAATGAAAGAAAGATCGATTGAAAGAAGGCGAGAAAGCGAATTATTCTCTCCGAATAAAAGAAGGGCGTTTGGGCACATGGAAGTCGCACGCCTCCTTGTGCACCCAGTAGGGCATAAGTGGATATTTGTTCAAAAGAGAAATAAAGAAGCAAGGCTCGTTGCATAAGGTTTCATTGAACATCCAGGAGATGATTATGAAGAAACCTATTCCCCGATCATGGGCGGAACTCCCCTTTAAATATTTATCTCAATGGCAGTGAACTTGAAGTTAGAAGTGAAATTGATGGATAGGGTACCAGCATACCTTTATGAAATATTGGATTCGGATATTTATATGAAGATACAGAATGTATCAACATCCAACCAAAATAGAGCAAATGGAAATATGTACAGTGTGAAACTCATAAAGTCATTGTACGAACTTAAGCAATCAGGCAGAATGTGGTATAATCGCTTGAAGCGACTTTCTATGCAAGAAAGGTTACACGAACAATGAGAATAAATCTCTGTGTATTTATACGACGATCCCAGAATGGATTTTGTATAATCTCAGTGTATGAAGATGATCTGAATATTATCGGAACCCTGAAGGATATTAAGAAAGCAAACTCTTACCTGGAGTTGGAGTCTGAAATGAAAGGTTTGGGTAAAACCAAATATTGCTTAGGCTTGCGCTTGAGCACGCCTGAAGGAACATTATTGCATCATCACCTACACTCGTAAGGTGTTAGAAAGGTTCGACTTGGCAAAGGCATACCCTTTGAAAGTGCCAATGGTCGAAAGATCTTTGCAGCAAGACAAAGACTCATACAGACCTAAAGAAGAGGGGGAGGAAGTCCTGGGACCGGAATTCCCATATTTAAGTGTGATAGAAACACTCATGTATTGAATAAAGCGTACTAGACCGGGCATTGCATTTGCCGTGAACCTATTAGTAAGGTATAGTCTGAGAACCTACCAAAGGCATTGACAGGAATGAAGGACATCTCCGATACCTCTAAGGAAGCAAAGAACTTGGTACGTTTCTCTGAAAGGACAAAGACTTAACTATGAATGGCAATGCGGATAACTGGTACTTGTAGGACCAGCGTGATAAAATAACAAGCAGGCTATGTATTCCTATGTGGTGGAACCGTAATTCCATAAAATCGTCTAAGCGGTGTCTTGTACCGATTTCGACGAACCACTAGGAAACAATAGCACTACACGAGGCCTCACGAGAATGTGCTTGGCTTGGCGGATGATTCACTACATCCAGCGATTATGTGGATTGAATACGCACAAACTCCCACTATTATCTATGAAGATAATGTAGCTTGTGTTGCACAAGTGCGGATGGGTTATTGTGAAGAATCCTCTTACAAAGCATATCAACCCCAAGTTCTTCTATGCTCATGAATTGCAAAAGATGAACGTAATCAAAGTACTCCATACTAGGTCATGTGAGAATCTTGCGATTTATTCACTAAGTCACTTCAGTCTAGCTTTGAAAGATGCATATGTGGAATTGGAATGATGAGACTTAGAGAAGTGCGAGTCGGGGAGAACCTTCACGAACTCATTACTAAAGCTTGATCACGAAGACCGAAAGTACCCAAAAGGTAAATCACGGAGATTAAATGAAATTGGGTGGATTGTACTCTTTTTCCCTTGACGAGTTTTCCCGAAGTTTCTCGGCTAAGGTTTTTAATGAGGCAATTGTGCAAGATAGCAGAACATGATTAATGTACTCTTTCTCCAAATTTTTCCCATTGGGTTTTATGGAGTTTTGATGAGACATGGACATGAAGGATGAGTGCCCAAGGGAGTGTTAGGAAACCGGGCCCGGGACCGAGTCTCGGCCAGGTGGGCTCTCATCCCAAACCCTAGAGAGTCGTAGCCTATAAATAGGAGTGCTATTCATTGTAAAAGATTGATCGATGGATGAAGGAATAAAGAGAAGCAAGAAGTCCCCTATATCTCTCGTGTTCTATCTCTTATTCATTCTTGTTGTTCATGCATTGTTCTTACGATTCTACGCTTTCACGCGTGTAATCGCTTCGACCGACTTTCGCAATGACGGTTCCTCAACACTTTCATAGCTGTCAGTGCTAGATCCACCAAAATCGGACGGCCGAGGAGAGGCCGTGGCGGCGTGGCCGAGCTAACCGCGGACGGAGCAGACAGGATCCGCGTTTCGTGCTTGTCCTGCACGCCGCCATAAATTTTGGCGTTTGTCCGGCAGCCCGTGGGTTTGGCGTATGCGGGAGTGGAGTAGCTGATGTTTCTGTTTCCACTCCACACGCGCCGTGGCCCGGCCGTGCGCAACCGGCCGGCCGCCACCACATGCGCCGCTGGAGCAGTTAACCCGCTAGCTGCTCGTCACGTCCGCGTCGCGTACGCGGCTCGCGAAAAAAGCACCCGTTCTGTCGGCCGCGCGCTGCTTGTGACCGCCGCGCGCCGCACGCGCAGGTAGTATATGTAGCCGGGAGTCGTCGGTTTACCCGTACATGTGACCCACCGACTAGTTACCTGGGGCTGGGGACGCCGGTTTGTTTCGACGACCTTATCCGCCTCCACTGGCAGTATATGATTTCCCGCAAATGCTAGATTCCGCGCGTGCGCGTGGTCGCTCTATACCTGCAGGATATTGACATGCACGCGGCAAAAGTTAACGGATGCTAAACATGCACGTAACTCAGGGAGCACGAACCACATATAGATGCCGGATGCTAAACATGCCTTATGAGATATGTGTTTTATATGCAAGCATCATCTAGCAGTTAGCAGCAGCATGCCTTGAATATTTTTGTAGCTGCCTTTTTTGTTTCTTAACTGAAAATCGCACACCAGGAATGTTGGGTTTTCACATTAGCTCAAGTCAATTGTCTCAAAAATATCGATATAGACTAAATGTTGATTTTCACATCCAGAATTTCCATTTTTTTAAATTCGTGTCTTGTTACTAGTTCTATGCCATTTTTTAGAGAACCATTTTCTATTGCAAAACAAGCATCATCAACCATGTTTTTGTAGCCAATATGTTAATTTAGTGGTCAATTTAAATATTTTTTGTTATGTAGTTTTACATTTCTTTCAGTGGTCAAATCCCTTGTTGCATGCTATACTCCCTTATCTGCTTGTGTTTGTTTGTGCTATGTTTGAAAGAGAGAGGTCAAGGTGACATAGACTCTTTTTTATGTATGTGTTTGTACTGTTCTCCCCCTAATTTGTACCGTGCTCCCTATAGTATTAAAATGTTAGGTAGAATCAGTTTCTATTCATATCTTTTAGCGGATTTGCTAATTTTCAGTTGTCTGAAATTTTCTTATCTATCAGTCACCTACAGTTGCATAGTACTAAGCCTAAAATTGCAGTACCAAGTGATGTGCAATTTTAGCACAACTCTACTGTAACTTTTGTTTCTATTTCTATTTGTTTTGTATTTGTTTCTATTTGTTTTTTTATTTGTATTTGTAGGGTTCACCTACATTTTTTTTGTCTATTTTAGAAATTTTTTTGTAATACTTTTGTCTATTTTTGTATTTGTAGTTTAGAATTTTCTTTGGTTCACTGATGCTAATGGTTTTATTTTACTACAATTAAAATATCATTTTGAATATGTAGACTTGTATCACTGACTAAAGTTTTGTTAATTCTGAATCTTTTCATGGTCTACTTACAACTAGTTTTGTAGCTTATAATTAGAATAAAAAGTTTTCATTTTTTAGCTTCATGAGATCAAGAAATTGTTAGTTCGAATGTTTCATTTTTTATGACTAGTCAGCAATTCATGAACATCATGTGCATCTTTCTGTTCTTACCGAGTTGTAATCTCTATTTAGTCAAATAGGATGATTGATTCTATCTCTTATTGCTACATTTAGTTACTTGTGTGGGTAAAAATGATGGCTATATATATCTTTGATGTCGATCTCCTGTTTTTATACGTTTTTTTTAACAAATATCTTTTGCATCTGTCGGTTGGAATGGCCGATATCTGCTCCTGAAGGAAATGCACTCCATCTTGCTACAAACTATGGATGACCATATAAAACTTGCATAGAATTTGTATTAAAGTTTCAGTGTAATCTACAATGTGTGTGCAAATTTATATTCCTAGTTCAAAAGTTTAGCATTAAGCTTAGTTTTGGTAAAAAAATCTTCTGTAGATGAATTATTTCTAAAAGTTCTCTATTTTTTTTTTGTAAGGTGGGGTTCACCAAGTGAAGGAACTGTTTTTGTGTAGGATAGAGTAATATCTTCTCTCTTTTTTGTTATGGGTTCACCGAGCTTTGGAATTTTGATCTGTCTAGCATAGAATAATTTTTGTTTATATTGATTTGCGTGGGGTTCACCAAGTATTAGGAATTTTTTTTATCTAAGATAGATTAATTTTGCAGGGGTTCACCAAGTTAATGGAATTTTTTTGTCTAGGATAGATTAATTTGATCTTTTTTTTATCTATTTGTGTGTGGTTCACAAATTTTAAGATTGTTTCTGTCCATAATATAGTTATTTTATTTGTATCTGTTATTTGTTAGTGGTTCACAAACATAATGAGTGCATTGTGTTACAATATGAGCATCTGTTGCATATGAGCAAAACGTTGCCTGGTTATATTTTTTGTTACTCTACGAGCAACTATAGTAAGTCTTGTCTTCCTGAGTTTGTTTCGATGGTCTTAGCCAAATAGTGTTCTCTATTTAGTACATATTATGTGTATGTAATTTCTTGCAATATGTGCAAGTGCATCGGCATGATACTGTGATAAAAAAATCCACAACAAACAATACAAAGATAGACGTAAAAACCTAGCCCATAGCCCATGTGTGTGGTGCTCACAACAACAAAGATAGAAAAAGCTGAGAGAGTATATCAAACAAATTTTCAGGAAACTTGTATGTACAAAAAAAAGCCCACAAAGAACAGCCCACACAAAAAACAGCCAACAAAGAAACTGGCCGAAAAACAGGTACAAATTTTGAAATTCGAACCCGTTAACAGAGACAACTGTAGCATAGGTCTGTTTTGTCATGCACTTGTACCGAATTTTCCCTTACCATTGGATGAAAATCTAAAGGTTAGAAAAAGTGACTGATAAATAATAAAATTTCAGGCAGCTTATAACTAGACAGTCCCTTAGTGTTATTACCTGACCGGCGACGAACTCGGTGACGGTAGGTCCGCCAGGGATTCGGGTCTCGGAGACGGTGACGCCCTGCTCGGCGGTGGCGTCCGTGGCCTGGCCGTGGCCGACAACGCCCATGAGCTCGTTGCGCGTGGCCGAGGACTGCATGACGGCGGCCGGGCCGCCCTTGGTCGTCTGCCCGAACACGAGGTTCTTGGCCGACTGCATCGTGGCCGCGTCCGGCGTGATGGGCTTGTCCGCGAGGCTGCCGCTCACCGGAAAGACATCGCCGTAGCGGATGCCCTGCTTGCCGCCGGCATGGTCGGACGGCCTCCTCTGCTGCTCCTGGTTCATTCCCGCAAGTACACTCCTACGTACTACCACCGAAAACGCAACAACGTGCACTAGCTAGAACAATAGTGTTTTGGCTTGGCTCGTTGCTTTGGGTGTGTGTAAGGTGACTAGGTGAGTGCAGCTGAATCCTGCAGTCGATCTGGTGCATGTGGATCTCCGTTGTTTATATATCGCTTCCGTGCAGCTCGTAGGGGACAACCGGACAAGAGTGGAGAGGACGGAGACGCGGAGGCGAACAAGCGGCTGCATGGCCATGGCCCATGTGGCGCGTGCGATAGGGTGGAGGACGCTATCAGCGGTTAGGCGGCAGGGCGGAATGGGGCGCGCGCGCCCGGCCATGCGGTGGCGTTTGTTCATTTCTGCCGCGCGCGCGCCCGGCTTTCTGTGTGTTCGCGATGCGGTGTACGTACGGAACGGATTCCAACAGTACACAACGTACGACTCTGTTTTCTTTTCTTTTTCAAAAGGAAAAAAAGAAGAAGAAGCCAGCACACGGATCACAGGAAATAGTAGGCCGGCCCATATCAAGCGAGTGAATACCGACACGAATTGGGCCTCCATATCAAGTGATTGGGAAACTACGAGTTAGATTCAAACTGTACATGCAAAGTCAGCCGGAGATTCAACGCTGGAAATAGAATCCTCCTGCCTAACAGCGTGTACATCCTTTAGCATCTAAAGTAGTGCTAAGGTAGACACACCACTCTCTCTTCGTAAGACTATTGTTAGTTATTTTTACTTTAACTGTTAGTATCACCTATAGATGTTAAAGTCAGATATTTAGCTAGAAAAACGTTTTCTGAACCTAGCATCTAGCACCAGCTTACAAGGTTTATTTTTACTCTAACTGTTAGCATCACCTATAGATGTGCGCTTTGAGATTCGTGAAAAGACATGTGTCACGTGGTTGAGTTGATCTACATTAATGGAGTTGTGAACTAGATCTTATAGGATTTTTTCCCCTGTCCCAGTGCCTTGCCTAGGTATCTTGGTATGACTCTGAAACCTGTCTCATGTGATTTCTAGTAGGATTCAACCTATATTTTGGCCCGTCTAAGTTAAGCAGGTACTCTTCTTAGGAATGCATTTCTGTATTGCCACAATTGACATCGGACTATTTCATTCTACGCTAGTTCGGGTTGTTCATCAACCTTCTGATGTGTTGATTCACACATGTTGGTGCATTGGAGACACGCGGTTGGCACTGCGAAGCTGGCCCAAAACACACATGTACATAACCAAAATGAAATATTTTCAAGATTTGAGATCTCACCTCCAAGTTGCTCCTAGACGGTCAATAATGCCTCCACAATCGGGGAGGTGACCGGCCCAGTCACAAGCATAAAAAAAGCTTGGTCCTGGGAATTAGATGCGACGACCTAGACCTCCAACACATTTTGCAAAATTTGCCGGCTACACAAACAAACTTCCCTATGAGATACCTTGGACTTCCGTTATCCCTACGCAAACTGCGCCGCACTGACCTCCAACATATAGAGGATAATTAAGGCAACGTCCAAAATCCCTAGCGGGAAGAGCAACTTTAGTGAAGTCCGTCCCTACTTCCCAAGCGATATATTCTCTTATTGAATCAAGGTCCCCAAAAGTTTCCTGAAAATACTCGACAAAAAGAGAAAGACATTCTTTTGGTCGGACATTGATTCGGCTTTAGGGGGAAATTGTAAACTGAATTGGGAACGTGTTTGTCGACCAAAGTGTCAAGGAGGTCTTGGTATTCTCCACGTACAAAGGTTTGCTAGGGCACTTCGGCTCAGATGGCTTTGGGCTCGATGGAAAACTAAGGATAAACCGTGGGTAGGTATGGATAGCCCATGTGATAATACGGATTTCACACTCTTCTATGCTTGCACCTGCATCACAGTGGGAAATGGCCGCAACACAAACTTTTGGAATGTGCCTTGGTTAAACCAAAAGAGCCCACATGATTTTGCAACATCAATTTATGACATCTCGAGAAGCAAAAATAAAACGGCCCACAAAGCGCTACAAAATAACACTTGGATAGAACACATAGACCTCCATGTGCAAGTAACGGTAAACCACATACAATAGTTCATATCCGTATGGAAAATAGGTGAATGATGTGGTTCTAGACCCTGAAACAAAGGACCAAATCACCCGGAAGTTCACGACTGATGCCAGTTACACGGCAACCTCAGCATCCAAGGCACAATTCTTCGACTCAATTTCCACTAATTACCAAGATTTAATATGGAAAACTTGGGTGCCACCAAAATGCAAGCACTTCGCATGGCTCGCCATTCAACATAGACTATCGACATTGGACTGGCTAGAACGGCAAGGTTGGCCAAACCATGGCCAATACGCACTATACCGCCAACACCAGGAAACAACAATATATCTTTTCGCCACTTGTCGGTACTCGTTGCGAGCGTGGACTTTGATTTTCGCTTGGTTGGGACTTGTTGACCCGCAGTCGGCCCAGCGGCAATCCTTTACCACAACCATCGATGGTGGGAAGCAGTGTGGCCTAGTTGCGCCTTGCAGTGTGCAAGCCGCAACTAGAACATAAAAGGGTCATCCCAACTGTGCTCATTTTAATTGCGTGGGAATTATGAAAAAAGCGTAATGAGAGGGTGTTCAAAAGCAGAAGCACATCGACTCAAACCCACCTGCTAAAGATAAAAGGTGAAGCAAGAGCTTGGTGCTTAGCGGGAGCGGTGCATCTAGCGTCTGCCATATCGAGAGAATAGATTTGTACTTCTAAAGCGTTTTTTAGACTCGTTACACCTGTTGTACATATAAGGTGTCTCGGTCCAAAACTTTCTCCTCTTAAGTAAAGCTATAAACATCCTGCCGACAAGTTTTTTTTTTTTAAAAAAAAAGCTTCCACAGCAATAACAGACCTTCCCTCCATGTTTTTCCCCTATCTCACCGATGTGATGCCCTCCTCTCGTTGTTAGTAGGCGCAAGTTAAAACAGCCACTTGGATAGCGATGACAAGGATTTTTTTTTTATTAAAGGGGTGCTTATCTCCCCCGATTTAAATTAGTGAAACCAGCAACAATATTATCCACAGTACACAGCTACAGTATACAACTACGGTATTTCAACTACAGTACTATCTACAGTAGATTGCCCGGAGGACTCGACCGCGGGTAGACTGAGTGACTCTCTTGCCCCACGCCAACTGAGCTAAGCTCAGTTCCTATGACAAGGCGAAGCAAAATATTGAGAAGGCCTTGGCCGCTGTTATGCCTTCCTTCCTGGCACCACCGCAACCACTGATCATATGATTGTAGCATTTCCCTAGTTGGGCGTGTAACTGGTTTTCTGTGTTCAAATTGTTGCAGAGGCCGATACAGCGACGCATTGTTCAAGCGCCTTAATTAAGAGGTAATGCAAGCATATAATGCTATCGTTGCAGAACATTTGCAGAATCTTTACTTATTGCAGGCCGCAACTTTTGATTTGCATGACACCTTTTTGCTTACTGCTTCTGTTACTGTTGAATGCCTCTTGTCAGGGAAAAAGGTGTCGTCCTGGTTGCATGTTACTCTGGAAATACTGTCGCTGGCTCGGCACAAGTTCAGGGGACTCGGCGATTGATAAGTCTGCATCTTGGGATAAAAGTGTCCGTGATTCTATGCCCCCTCAGTTTCTAAATATACGGCCTTATGTTTCTTCACCGCAAGTTTTAATTTTGTCAAAGTACTTTTGAAGACAAATCTAGTACTAATTATAGGGAACACACCAAATATATTTGAAGCAATTGTTGGTCAATTCGCAAAGTTTGACAGAAAAATTTTGTGTGAGACTTAACGGAGGGAGTAACACAGCCGCAGGCGTGCCTGTGCAAGCAGCACACATGAATGTCCGGTGCGAAAGTAGATCTGAAGTAACACAGCCGCTGGAACTAAAGGAAATCGCGATGGTTTTAAGCCTGTACCATTATACTGTCTACGGTAAATTGTACGAGAAGATTTCCATGATCTTGTAAATTGTATTCCGTCCTTTACCTCGCTTGGCTATACTGTCTACGGTGTGTGCGCGCGCCATGGAAGAAAGCACGTGATCATCTGTGAATTGTGATGTGGGGCTGATGCAATGTGTGTGTTCTGGTCGGAAAGGTTATATGCGTGCGATATCAAGTCTCTTTGCTGTTTAGCCTCCTGTGTTTCACTATTTTTTTTCAACCAAAATTTATATTCGTTACGTCTTAAAAAAAAAAACTGACATGTTTTAAAGCAGCAAGCTATTGTGGCATCATAATATACCGTCGGATATTAGTTATAATACTCCTAAAGTTACGTACAACTAAGTCCAAGACTGAAATAAATTTTGTTGGATTTATGTATAGCGCAAAACCTTTACAATATCTCTACTATTTAAAATGGGAGTTGGTGGTTGTCCGTCATCTTCGCTCTTTTCGGCGCTCGTTGGATTAGCAAATAAGATATCGACAGTTCAGATCGCGTCGCTGAGTATAAATAACGGTTGATAATCCAACGTGATAAGGCTAAGATTTTTTTTATTTCGCAGCAAAGGGCAGTCGGTGAACTAGACTCCAAAATGGTGACTTTGATTCAGTTGAACGCGTACTCAGTGCTCACGGTAATGGGGCCGGCAAACTGCCTGTAATTTCGAAAAGGAAGGAACTTGCTATTTTGCTGGTGCTGTATTGCCTTTTCATTTTGGAGATTACGTATATTTGGCGAAAAGTAACCGCGATCGATGGCGATCGCCGCCGCTCGGCGGCGCCTGTGGAGCGGGACGCGAACTGCGGCAGGCGTGGAGACGGACAGCCCCCTGCTCACCTGGTCGCGGAGCCGGAGTGCCGCGTGAAGACGACCATGGAAGCGAGCTCCTCGGCGCCGCACCTCGACGGCGCCTTCTGGGAGCCCCTCGCCGCCGCCCTCCTCCGCACGTGCTCCCCAGCCAAGGCGCACCTCGTGAGCGCCTTCGCTTCCCCGGTCCCGTCACTAGATTTGCTGTTTGGTTTTTTCTAGTTTAGAGTTGCGGCAGAGAAAATTTCCCTCTTTTCCCATGGGTCAGATTCAGATCTGCACTGCATATGGCAATCTGTTACAAGCTCAGTGAGCAAATCTACATTTCCCTATTCTCTTGTTCCCTCCCTTTCTCTCTCTCTCTGCACTTTAGAGATACCAAATGTATCATGGGAGGACACTAAGATTCATCTTTGTTCTTGAAGGGCACCTTATCATCCAGAAGTCGCTCCATCACTTCTGGACTTTATTCTCTTTGTATAATTGTGCCATTTCCTAACTAGTAAATAGCGTTTCTTAGCTGCTAAGGTCAATAAACATGTATATTCTTTCCGACTGGTAGTTAGTGGATTATACGACATAAGAAAGAGGCTTCATATATAGCCAGGACATGGTATATAAATTTTTTGACTCCATGTTGTGGCTTTGTTTTGTGTGGATTAATACCAAAGGAAGGGATACTAGATAATATCTCTTCCATAGTTCCATTAGCTCACTTGTGTAGCAACTGTTTTAATGCTTCTAGGGCCCAATTTGTGGGTATCTCACTATCTCTATAGATTGGGTTGGTGCTCACACCTATTAATCTACTCTTATCTGGATTACGTTATCCCTTGATTCTAGTTAAATATAAAGCATCCCCAATTCTATTTGAATTGCTAAGAAAGGCAGCCCATGTGAAGCTGCCTGGAGCGTTGATAATATGGGTACATCTAGTCACTATCCAATGGATTCTATCCCTCTAGAGAAGGATCATCATCACAGAGCTATTTTTATACTATAACTTAACACAGATTGATGCATACAGCAAAAGCAATAACTTGGGTGGTCCATCTGATCTTGATAGGGTTCGTCCACTCGTCCATGATGCTGCAGATGCTTTACCAAACTGGGCTCCCCTTTTGTTAGGCATGATTCTTTGAACTTGTATAATTGCTGGTTTTCCTCTTCCCTTTTAAATTGCTTCGTGTCAGCTATATGGTGTTCTTTATATGCCAAACTGTTCACTTTTGTTTGCAACTTGATCTGAAATTTGCTAAGATGTATAGTATATAGTATCAGACCAATAAAGAACAGTATATCTATTGCAGTACCAGGTATATTCTTAAGTCTTAATCATTTATATGGAACTGTGAGTTTTGCAGCACGGTAGAGCTAACAACAATCCGACATGCATCAACTAGCAATGGTGTGCAGAATTTGGTGGGGGGAAAAATAACATGCACTCCAGATTTAAATGAAAAATCCATAACTCCAGAGTTTAGCAAAGTGATTGCTACTTGTGTCATTACTTTGTTTTATATGTGGATGGTTGGTATTAAAGAAACAAAGATTTACCGGCTTGGATGCAGAGAAGATAAAATAGTTTTGACATTTGAGGGAGTAATATTTTTGCACTGTTGTCAAGGAAAATGATAACAAAGAGTTCAAATTTAAAGATACTTGAATTGTCATCCAGCCGTATAATTCTGGTATTCTTGACCTGTCATAATTTAACACTTGTTCCAGGTGAGAGCGAGAGGCAGAGGCATTTTTAGAGTGAGAGGCAGAGGCATTTTTAGTCTCTGATTGGCAGTAGCATGTTTTAGCTTGTAGTAGCGTCTACTGCTCTGTGAGCTTATGGTGCCGGCGAGGTGATTCTTCGCCTTATGCCCGGTGATTCTTGTTCTTGATTTATTGTTTTTGTTCCTTCTAGAAAAATGAAAACCGGTGATTCAAGTGTTAGAGAGGAGTAAAACACCAACAAGGTTCAAGCCTCCATTGTGGAGTCATGTTGACGTTCTAGACAAGGATGGTCCAGGGGGAGGAAATGTGAAATCGAGATGCAAGTATTGCAAATATGTTGGCACTAGTAGCTACTCTAGAGTCAAAGCGCACTTGTTGAAAATTACTAACGGTGGATGCAAGATATATCCTAAGATGATAATACCTATTTTTGCTCAGCTTAAAAGCAAAGTTGCAAAGGATGAAGATGAAAAAGCAAAAACAAGGCCAAGAGATGCGCCCTTGCCACCATTAATTGTCAATAGTGTCGCTAGTGCTAGTGTTTCTTCATCAAGCGTGGACTCGGCTATGTTGGGGAATAAGAAGCGGAGGGGACCTGCTTCACCATTGGAGAAAGCTTGGGCTATGGATATGCACAATCAATTGGATGCTATAATTGCAAGGATGTTTTATTCTGCAGGTATGTGATCAACTTGAATGCATTATTTGAATTTTATCCAACTGACCGGATGCATTCAATTAATTTCGGTTATGTGAAATTTACAGGCTTGTCTTTCAATCTAGCAAGAAATCCATATTTTCAACATCCGTATAATTTTGCTGCAAGCCATAACATGTCTGGTTGTTCTACTTGAGTACAACAAGTTGAGGACTATGCTTCTTCAAAAAGAAAGGACTCACATTGAGACCTTATTGGAGTGGACGCGGAGCATATGGCCTAAAAAGGGAGTCACCATTTGTTTAGATAGATGGTTAGATGCGCAGAGGTGACCACTCATTAACTTTCTCGCTATTTCTGAGGGTGCACTGATGTTCTTGCGAGCTATTAGTGCTGGCAAGGTGAAGACAAAGGGGTGCATTGCTGAGAAGTTGATTGATGTTATTTGAAGAAGTGAGTGCAAGAAATGTGGTATAAGTCATCACTGACAATGCTACAATTGCAAAGGTGCGGGTTTGATTGTTCAGCAGAAGTGCACTCAACATCTTTTGGACTCCTTATATTGTTCATACTCTCAATCTTGCTCTCAAGAATATTTTGTGCTGCTAAAATGCTAAGAACTGATGATGAAGAATTAATCTTTGATGAGTGCCACTGGATAACTGAGATTGTTGCGGATGCTAATATGATAAAGAATTTCATAATGAATCATGGCATGGAGCTATCAATGTTTAATGAGTTTAGCAAGCTGAAGTTACTTGTTGTTGCTGAAACGAGGTTTGTCTCAATTGTGGTTATGTTGAAACGGTTTTGCATGGTCAAAGGGGTTCTTCAAAACATGGTGATTAGTGACAAATGGGAGGCATATAGAGATGACAATATAGGGATGACACAATTTGTTAGAGACCAAGTACTCAATGAAGTGTGGTGGGACTATATTGTTTAATTCACTGAGCCAATCTATGAAATGATACGTGCGGCGGACACTGACATATCATGCCTTCATCTGATTTATGAGATGTGGGATACAATGATTGAGAATGTAAAAAAAGTGATATATAGACATAAAGTTAAGGAAGACAATGGGAGTCCACCTTTTACTCGGTTGTTCAAAGCATATTGGTTGATCGTTGGGCAATAGGCAACACTCTAGTTCATTGTTTGACACATTCATTTAATCCAAGGTGATCTATAAATCTTCCTTTGCTTTTGCTAATATTTTAGTTTTACTTCTCACAAAGTTCTAATCCATTTATTTTCGTTTGTAGATATTATAGTGAAAAGTAGATCAATGAAGGTGTTGGTTGTGTAACCCCACACAAAGATCTTGAGATTTCACACATGAGAATGAAGTGCTACAAGAAGTTCTTCCCTGTACTTGAAGATTTCAAGAAAGTGAAAAAAGAATATGCAAGATTTTTCACTTGTTTTGGAGAATTCAATGACTTTGATTCCATTTATGACAGATGGATCCTTGATCCAATGAATTGGTGGGCAAATCATAGACAATTCATTCCTATGCTGCAAAGTTTGCCTCTCAAATTGGTTAACCAACCCATCTTCTTGCTATGAAAGAAACTGGAGCACATATAACTTCATCCATAGCATGAAAAGAAACAAATGAACTCCTAAGTGTGCTAAAGATTTGGTCTTTGTTCATAACAATTTGAGACTTCTATCAAGAAGAACAGAATCATATAAAATAGGGGCAACAAGGCTGTGGGTTGTGGGAGGAGTTGTCTTTGAATCTTTAACTGGTGTTGGCATTCTAGAAGGTGCTAATCTCTCTCTTGAAGAACTAAAGTTGGAGAGCATGTCTTTTGAAGATGAGTCTATTGTGATGAACCAAGAAGAAGAAAATGAGGATGAACTAGAAGTCTAAGAGTCTCATGTTGTCTTTTAATTACCTTGCCCCTTGAATTTGAGTTTGTTATGTAACTTAAGTTGAACCACTCCTATGTTGGCTACTTGCTGTTGGTTGAACCCCGCATTTAAGTTTTTACGTTTTAACTTGGCTACTTGTTAACTTTTATCGTTTATCAATTATTTGTTGGATGTTTGCTATTACTCAATTGGTTTGGTTGTTCAAGAATCAAGTTTACATGTTATCTTTGTAGTCTTGATGACCATGTTATTTCTTTTCCCAAGTTAATGTAATTATGAATTTCTGATATTAATATGAACAATTGAACATATGATGAAATGACTGAAAAAAGAATGAAGAAGTGAAGATCATCTTTGAGAGATACATATTCCTAGTTTACATTTTTACATTATTTTAGTTTGATAAGCATGCAGAGAAATGAAAAATAATACATATATGTATATTATTATTATTATTATTTAAATATATATAGTTATGTCGTCGAATCGGTATTTTTGCGAATTTCCGTGTTAGTGTCGTGTCGGCGTATCCGTGTTTGTGTATCATAGGTTTCTGGTAGGTATAGAATACTAGGCTATCACTGACTTCATTCAGCTAGTTACAAAAGAAAAAGGCAAGTAGAATATAATATCATACAAATAAACAAAGGATTTGTAGATAGAAGCTTCTTGAAGCACGGCAAAAAAAAAAGATCGTCAAGTGACAGTATCTTATGGTATAGCCGTATAGCAAAACATATATTGCCTAAAAGTATAAAACTATTGATATATTTCGAAGTTTGTAATGGTCCTAAGAGAATACCCGTGTTTTGTGAACTTTTCTGTTTACAGTTTGGTAATGCAATTAGCGAAGAACAAAGTTGTACCAGAATAATTGTAGTAGTTAGAACTAACAGACACTCGGCAGCAGACCGTGGGCCATTGAAATAGGACAAATTTGATGAATCCATGTGAAATGCAGCATCAACCAAGTGGTCCTATTTGCAACTGATCTTCAGAAAAAGTGTAAAATAACTGACCAAATCTGGCAAACATTACTTGGATCTAATCCAACTTACCAAGAGAAGGATTTCTCACAATTTTATCTACAATTTACATTTGATTTCAAGGAAACCAAAGAGAAGTTACAAACTTACAATAGCTTCTTCCATAGGCTCAAAAGGCAGTAGGAAGGTAGCTTATGAAACAGTTCTTCCTTAAACCAGGCAAGGAAGAGAACAGAAAGAACCCATCTTTACCAAAAAAACAAAGATGGCAAGACATTACTAGATAGATTAGCTGAACAATTAGCGTGCGCGCGCACACTATTACTCCACTGGTTCTACTGTACAACCACAAGTCTTCCACTAATATTTCTTCCTTCATTGCAGCACCTCCAAACCCCGTCTTCGCCTTCGTTGTCGCCTTCACCGCCTCCACGCCCCTTCGGGACCGTCACAACAAGCTGCCCGTTCACGTACCCGGCCACCGCCATGGCCGGACAGCTCGCCTCAGGCAGCCGGGACCTCCACTTGTCAAGCTCCATGTCGTCGTCGTCATCACCATCCTCACTACCACCGGCCCCAGCGTGCACCACTACCTTGACAACCCCAGGGTGGATCCTCACAGTGCGCACCCGCACCACGCCGGTGCCCATGGTGCTGGCCGCGACAAAGTGGAAGACGTCAGGGCCTTCAAACACCGCGACGTCGGTGTCCGCCGGGAGCGGCAGCTCGAGCACCTTGCTGTACACGTGCGGCAGCCGCCGGAGGTCCTTCTTGCCGCTGCAGCCGCCGGTGGGCGATGGATGGATCCTCATCTGCTCGCAAACAAATCAAGAACTCCAAAAGGAAGCTTTTTTCTTTTCTTTCTCGGTGTCTCCTTTTCTTGGTGGTATGGACTACGGACAGGTGAAGGGTGGAGAGGGTGATGGAATATATACGGCGCCGAGAGGCTAAAGGCTAAGGAGGTGTCACAAGGTTCTTGACGTGCGGGGAAGATAAGCCCAAGAGGAGGAGGTGAGAGTCGTCAGAGAGATGGAGATTGGAGACGGTTGTTTATTGTTTCTGGTGTACTGCGCGCGGGACGACCACGTCACGCGCGGTGGTGGGCTCCGATGGCCTTGAAGATAAGGGCGGTATTGGCGTTTCTCCATCAATCCTAACAACCAAACACGGGGCTGCTCCAACGGTTTCAACCCTCTTGGCATCCGTGTGCTGTGCTCCTTTCCGGTCAGGAATTCTGGGCGTCGCTTTGCCATTTTAATTGCAGCTGTTTTTAACCACAAACCAGTAACAGCGAGTCAGCCAAAGATACTGGGATGAATGGATGGTAGCTGCATAGGAAGCTTCCCGTGCTTGAAGAAATCCTCCGTCGTTAACGGAGCAAGCAACTTGTGGTGCAGGTAACATTCGTCCTGCGTGGCATGAAAGGTATTTTTCGACGGTCAGATACGGCGCGGCGCCTTTCCGGGTTCGGCAAGTCGCCTGGTCCGTACGCGCAGAGGTAGAATGGTACTAGTGTTATTCTGCACCAGCATCGCTGTAAGCACTGGGCTGCTGCAGCCTGCAGCCTGCAGCTGTGTTGTATTTTGGCAGCTATCGAACTGCGAGAGTTGTTTTTGTCAATTCTGGCTGTGTGGAACAATGGCAATTTCTCTGACACGGATTGTTCAACCGCGGTGCTTGGGTATGTACCATACCAGTGAAAACCGATGAAGATACGACAGAGGTTATCTAAAGCGCCGTGCAGTGTTTGGTTGCCGTGTCAGCTCACACTTTTTTGGTTATCTAATCTGGATATGCGTTCGTACGAGTGCTTTCTGTGGTCTTTTTCTGTAGTGATGACTGATATAAGCTAGCGTAAGTCCCCTGGTGTTATTAATAAGAGGATCGTGTGTGGCTCATGGCTGTTATTTTGCTACTAGTTCCTTGCCATGTTCTCACGCGCCGTTGCGGCTTTCAGCTGGAATTGAGGGAGCGTGCTCATGTGATTGTCGTCTTTTACTTGGTTGATACTGGGGGGCTGCCGTATTATCCAGCTTCGGGTTAAATTAGTACTGAATTACCTGATATTTACTGTTTTCGGTTAGCGTTAACTCCAATTTACCGTAATGTGAACCACTCGGGCATGCCAACCGCGTTGCATCTTTGTGCACGTAATGGCTGAACTTGGAGGTCTAGTATCATTGTATCAACTAATCAGGCACCAAAACATCCATGTACATATGATTGCGTGCGTTCGTCTCTCTTTTCCCCACGACATCTTCCATTCTCCCCCCGTTCCTCAGCACCTGTTTCATGAGATCGCAAGCACCTATTTCAGGAGACTGCAAAGATGACGGATGACATGGCGCTACATTTACTCATTCACAGAAACAGAACTGTTCGAATCAGATAAAAACCGAACACGCACCGGCATCACACAGATTGTTCCTGCGACGCAGCTGTTCATCGAATCCTTGCTGGCGAGTAGTTGTACAGTAGTACTCTCTCCTTCGCTTGAGAAAAATCAAAGACGAACATATGTGCTGGCCGACCCTTGCTTTGTCGACATGCAAGTACCGATCCCAAGTCGTTTTCTTCCCTCCCTCTCCTGCTTGGGCCAGAAAAATCTGCCTGTCCGTCTACATGGATGCAGCTAACTGAGCCGGTCATGTCACACACAAGTTTCTCCAATCAGATTACATACGCGTTAATGTGTGATCGCTAATCAGAGAATTGCAGTGGCAATTCGGCTCTTCGATCGGATGTGTTTCCCACTACTGTTTCCTGTCCCGTCCTGCAGCACGAAGCTTCCGGCCACTCCGCGGTGATAGCTTCGCCTGAACTACCGCTTCGATTAGAACCTTAAATATCTGCGGTTAACCAGAGCTTCCGAATTGACAAGTGAAAAGATTTTATGAGAAATGTTTCAAAAAAAGAGATATTTTATTAAAACTGGAGAATGGAAACTCACACCAAACTGTCTGTTCACAAAAGAGTTACCACTCGCAAATCATAGGATGCTAGCATCTGCACTTGTCATGAGCTACCCGACCAAAGCGGAGATAATTATTATCCGCCGATCATATGATACTACCGCCCCATTAATAACAGATTTATTATTTCACATGCGTCTCACCATTGGATTTGGCATGGAGATTTATGCTCTAATCGGCTGTCGTCCTCCTCTCCTCTCCGCCACCGTCGTCTCCCACTGCCGCCAGGGTTCACCTGTTTAGGGTTTGGGTTCACCAGTGCCCCTCAGGCTTAGAGGGAGGCCGGGGTAGCGGAGGCACGACAGTGGGTGGCGGTGCGGCGAGACAGCGGTGGCGCTGCAGGATGGAGGAGGGTGGTGGGTGGCGGCGGTGACGAGAAACGCAGAGGTTAAGAGGAAGAGGCAGATCCTACAGCGGTAGCCACAGGAGACGAGGAAGGAGGGCGGCTCGCCGGAGATGTGGAAGAAGGTGGCGCGGGGCGGATCGCCGGAGAGGAGGAACAGTGGCACGGGAGGTGGTTGGGATGGAGGGAGGGAGGAGCCGGTCGGCGAGGCGGCACGAGGGGAGGGGCAGGGGTGGCGGCTGAGGGTGAAGGAAACGAGGGTTAGGGTTAGGAGGTGGAGGGTAGTATATATAGAAGAGTTGGGGAGAGATCTGGATGGTTGGATCAAAATACAATGATCCAAAAACCGATTGTGATTTTTTCAAAAAAAAAAGTCACTATCTAATAATAGCTCCCTAATAATAATATGGGAGCGACTAGCGCTCAGGCGTACGATGGGAGCTTTTCTATCGTACACTCCTCAGTCAGATCTCATTCGAAGATGTAAATCTCAACCTTTCGATCTATGCAACAAAAAAATCACGAGACACAACAAATTGTTACTTAGCTTACAAGAAAAACTCGCGTCGCCTACAACAAATACAACCCAAAATATTACAACAAACGAGAATTATTTGTGCAACGATACAAGAAAATTATCACAAACAAAAAAGAGATGTTGTTGGAACAAACATAAACATAACCCAAAAATGCGCAACAAATGAGAATTATTTGTGCAATAATACAATAAAATACCCCAACAAAAATTAGATGTTGCAACAAATGAAACACTTGTTGGAACAATTGCAACATTTTAGAAGAGGTATTGCAACATGAAAGGACTTATTTCAACAACTCGACTTACTTGTTGCAACAATTCGACGGCGTGGAGGAGGAGGTGACATCCGCCGGATCCAAAGACTCGTTGCGGTGGGCCCGGATCGGCCGGGTGGAAGTAGCGGCGGGGTGCGGAATGGTGATGCCTCGCCCGACGGCGGTGACACTTTTGGATGCTGCTTCGAAGAGCACGGCAGCGCCGATGGTTTACGCGGTGCATTAAGCTTGAGTGGTGCTCACGAATGTCGCTTCCAACGACAAAGCTTAGTATGCCGTGAGATTGAGCTTCGGGATGCCATGACGGCGGTTGCAGAGCTCAATTACAAAGGAAGAGGAGGCTACAGTAGTAGCACAGTCGAGAACCATGGTTGCGTGCAGCGGTGGGGCAACGATGCTCTAGTGGGCTTCACGGTAAGGTAGTGGCCCTTTACGATGGTTGGCTAGGCTGAGCACATGGAAGGGTCAATGGCATGGACACTGAACGACGACTTTGGGGAAGCAGGACAGGAGAGGAAGAGTTGGGGACCGGTGTGAAGTGGCTGAGAGCCTGAAGCATCTCGATTGACGCGTGTGCGCACAGGTGGATTTTGGTTCAGGAAACTTTCGCGTTCAACACAGGTCGTTCGAAACATAATGTCCTATCGGATGTAAGGACGTGAGTATTATCCTAATAATAATATATATGATGAAACAAATGACTTATTTCGTGTGCTATTGATCGGACGGCTTAGACCTCTTTGGCTTTACTTCAACAAAAGTGCAATTTTACAAGTGAGCAGCAATCGTCAACGAGGGGAGTCATCACCGTGAAGGAACCAATCAACGACGCAGGCAGCCGGACTGATGGAACAGGGCGCTAAGGCGGCGCCGGTACATGTACATCCTCCTCTACGACTACCACCTACTAAGGCTGCGCGTCATCTCATTCACGTCCCAATCTCCGCGCCCCCACATAATTATCCCGCGTTAAACTTAACTCACGCCCTAAACCAACGGCGGTTCCTTAGGTGATTAACCCCGAACCCGAGCCCCCTTTTAATTAACCCCGCATTGCACTAAACTAAGCTATACTAAACCAGCCGCGCCTTTTTGCAGTCTACCCCCCCCCGTCACGGAAGCTTCCTTCCCTTCCCCACTTCCGTCTTCCTCCACTCCCTTCCTCCTCACCGCCCCGTCCCGAGACTTAGTCTCCTCGCCGATCACATCACGCGGCGCCGGGAGAAAAATCTGGGGCGGAGATGAAGAACCTGTTCAAGAGTAAGATCAAGTGGCAGCACCGATCCAACGAGCCCGCGCCGCCGCAGCAGGCGCAGCAGGGGCAGGGGCAGCCGCCGCCGTCTCCATCGCCGGCGAGCTCCCCGTCTGGGGCGGCTCCGGCGCTGTCTTTATCGACGACGACCTCCTCGTCCCCTTCCGCTGCGGCGACGCCAACAGCGGCGGCTGCTGCGGGTGGGGGAGGGGGAGGGGGAGGCGGAGGGGGTGGGGGTGGGGAGGATTACATGACGTCCGAGGAGGAGTTCCAGATGCAGCTGGCGATGGCGCTGTCGGTGTCCAACAGCGACTGCGTGGGGGACCTGGATGGGGAGCAGATCAGGACGGCCAAGCTGATAAGCCTCGGCAGGGACGACCGCTTCGCCGCCGGCCGGGACGTGGGCCACACCGCGGAATCCCTCTCCCGGCGCTACTGGGTGAGGCTCGATTCAATTCGAACTGGATATATGCTAAACCGCACAGTTCCGTGTCACTAGTGAGATTTTAGGTTGCAATCGCTCCCCGCTACTTTATAGAACAGTCGACTTAATGTAGAGCAAGCGTTGCGTTAGTAGTTCAGGTTCATCAGTTACCACTTCAATCCATGCTACCATTAAGTTTTTCTATTCATATCACATTTAAATTCAGTCGATGGTTTGGGGTAGTAGTTTATGTTGCTATGTCTAGATTGATTTCAAGCTTCACATCAATCCACGAGTGGAAAATCACATATAGAGAAGAAAAGTGCTACCATTTAGTAGCTCCATGCGTGCTAGTGGCCTGCGGAAGTAGAAAATATTTAGAAGGCAGAAGGCAATAGGAATGGTCCATGTCGGATGTGCTTGTGGAAGCAACTACAGTATTGTTGTTTTCCCCTTCCCCTGGTGTGTCAATTAAGCTCAAATACTGAGCAAACATGTGCGAAAATCACATATAGAGAAGAAAAGTGCTACCATTTAGCAGCTCCATTCATGCTAGTGGACTGCGGAAGTAGAAAATATTTAGAAGGCAATAGGAATGGTCCATGTTGGATGTGCTTGTGGAAGCAACTACAGTATTGTTTTTCCCCCCTTCCCTGGTGTGTCAATTAAGCTCAAATACTCAGCAAACATGTGCTATCCATTTCTTATATCTATTCGTCAATATTATTTGTTGCTGGATAATCTGAATTCAGTTGCTGGTTTGGGATAGTAGCTTATGTCCTGTTTGTTGTTAAGCTTCACCTCAGTCAGTGGAGTGCAACATCATATATGGAGGAGAAAATGCTACTATTTTGCAGCTGCATGCATGCTAGTGGACTGTAAAAGCAGAAGATATTTATCACGTTGTAGGAATGGGTCAGGTTGAGGTGCTTTTTGAAGCAACTATAGTCTTGCTTGGTCACATCGAGCTGTTTTTTCTACATATTGTGTTGACCATTCAAATACTTAGTGAGCTAGATGCTATTTGTTCTATTTTTTATTTGTAGATATTCACCTTGGCCGGGGAAGTATCAGTTTTTTGTCCTCCCTGATGTGTCAATTAAGCTCAAATAATTAGTGAACATATATCTTTTCATAAAGGGTATTTCCTGCTGGATTGTTTGACTTTTTATGATTGTGCTCTATTCCGACTTTCAGGACTATAACTTTCTTGATTATCATGAGAAAGTTATTGATGGCTTCTCGACATATTTGGCCCTCTATGGAATCCTCTAGGCAGGGAAGATGCCATCACTAGCTGATCTTCAAACAGGCATAGGGACCTGGGCTTTGAAGTCATTGTAATCAACCGCGCCATTGATGCTAGCTTGCAGGAGATGGAGCAAGTGGCACAGTGCATCCTGTTGGACTTTCCTGTTGCAAATATTGCAGTTTTAGTGCAAAGAATAGCCGAGCTTGTTACAGATAATATGGGTGGACCTGTGAAAGATGCAAATGACATGCTCGCAAGGTGGTTAGAAAAGAGTACTGAGCTGAGAAATTCACTACAGACTAGTTTGTTGCCTATTGGCTGCATAAAGATAGGCCTGTCTCGTCACCGTGCCCTACTTTTCAAGGTCAGCCCCCTCCCCTCTCGCCGTGCACCTGTTGTTCCCTCAGAAACGTAGAATATGTAGCGCCTAGTCTGGTTATACCTGGTAGACCTTTGAAAAGGGTTGTTTTTGTTAATGTTTGACGCAGAGACGGGACCCCTATTCCTTGTTCATAGCTTGGGCCTTGCATGGGTATATTAAGCCCATACTAATACCCACCCTGATCTGAATGGCAAAACTTGATGCCAAAATAACACACTCACCGTCAAAGAGGATTTTGAATCTATGTTTCATTTCCTCGTTAAAGTTTAAATACTGTCCCCACTCCATTTCCATCTATTTCATCATTGTGAACTTGGAGGTGGGTACCTAAGAAGTGGTGTACACCCTAGCCGGTGTTTGCATCCAGCAGTCCAGCTTGACACCACCACTGGCCTCACATGGACAGAGGTTCCTCGACCGCACATGTGGCTGTGACGGAATGGAGGGGATAGGAGATAATGAAAATGGTTCTGCTTTTGTTCGGGTTTGAAAAAGTTGTATTTCAACTCTTTTGGTTAATACAGTGTATGGAATCTAAATTACATCCAAGGAAGAAAAAAATCCGGCCGGTTACCGGATTTCCCGGTGGGGACCGGGTGAACAGTAAGCAGTCGGAAAATTTGAATTTTCGAATAAATAATGCACTTCCTAGGTTGGTGTAGGCCTATTTTGTGCTAGATTACGTATTGTATGAGCTAAATATGCTTGAATTATTGTTTCTGGCTAGTTTGCATTTCATATGAGCATAATACATTACATATTGTATGAGCTAAAAATGCTAGATTACATATTGTATGAGCTAAAAATGCTAGATTACATATTGTATGAGCTAAATTTTCACTTCATTAAACACTTTCTAATTCAAAATTGCCGGTTTTCCGTGCAGAATGGGTTACCGGTTTTCAAACTCGCAATTCAAATTTCAGATTTTGAAATTTGTCGATTTTCTCCCAAGATTTACGTAATCGGCGGTTATCGATATCGCCCACGAGCGGATTTGTCTCGGTAACGGTTTTTGGATCCTTGATTACATCAGAGAAATTTTGTTCCCCGTCAAATTTAGGATGTCTTGCTTTAAAAGTTATTGACATTTTTTTCCCTGGTAGAGCACCGAAGGGTCACTCTAAAGCACTAGTTTTACTTTACCTAAAAGGCTAAAACACTTCCTTTGTTGTTAGACATGTTTACTAATCACTATATGCCAGGTCCCAGGTGCTTGTCTACGTTGGATCTTGTGAAAAAATGACCTTCTCACCTTGTCACGAAACTGGCAGATGTTATTCTATGGAAGCATATGAACTTCTTAATTTTATTCGATCATTTGAGTGGTTTAGAGTGTGATTGTAAATTGTAATAGTGTTTTTACATGATTTGCCTATCAGGCAGCAGCGAAAAATATATTGATAGTATTCATTAGTAATTGATGAATCGTGGTCGAACACAACTTATATATGTATAAAAATGAATTGAAATGAAATGAAACAATGCTCGAGCGTCAAGGGTAAATACTGAAAAGCCCAAATGTATTGAACATAGCACCAGATCTCTTCATTTTCCTGAACATACCTAGAAGCACTCTCAATTTCTCATAGCTCTTGTACCTCTTCACGCAGATTCTTGCTGATAGTGTTGGCATTCCATGCAAACTTGTCAAAGGGAGTAATTATACTGGTGATGATGATGATGCTATTAATATAATAAAGATGGACAAAGAAAGGTATTGATGTATTTCAGCATTGCAGTTTGTTTACAGCATAGTTATTTCTCAGGGAAACATAATCCAAGTACATTATTCATCTACTACCACTGTTTCTAATATATTTTAATTCATTTGCTACTCCACGTTTGCTAAGTAGATTTATGTAATGATTTTCTGCAGGGAATTTTTGGTTGATCTGATGGCTGCTCCTGGTACTCTTATTCCAGCAGATGTCTTAAGTTGGAAGGGCAATTCGTTAAATTCTAAATGGAAACTCGGCCAGAATCAGATGGCTGGTTCATCAAATACCATTGATCCTAATCTGGGTGCTAATGCATTGCCACTTGAACATAAAGGTGACCAACTGCCTTTGTTTAGCAGTGGCGATTGGATATCAGCGAGTCAATCTGGATACGAGAAAGAAGCAGCCACAGCATCTTCACAAACCGCTTCAGGTGGCACATCATCTGTTACTGCTGGAAGTGTTTTTGATGGTTCTTGGACGTTAGTTTCTCGTGAGCAATCAGATGAGCCATCAACTTCTGCTGGTGCATCGTCACAGCAGAAAGTTGAATTTCCAGGTGGAGAACATTCACGGAATGGGAATATAAAACCGACTCCAGATCTGCAGGAAAATTCAGAGTTCAGAAACCTATTTGCTGAGCTTAATCCTTTTGGGGGTATCGAGGCAAAGAAAACGTCAGTACCATTCAATGGGCCAGATAATAGAAACAATGAGTTGCAAAGACGTAGAGAGAACGTAGCCCCTAGCGCTGGAAGACCACAGCAGCGATTGGTTATGAAAAACTGGTCTCCTTACAATGATGTTTCCAACAACAAGCAGTACAACTATGTTCAGGATTCGTTTGCACGTAGAAACATTGGTGATAATGTTGCATCATCATCTCAGGTGCCACGGTCAGCTGCAAAGAATGCTAATCTTAATGCTGGAGTGCGTAATGATACATCATATGTGGCATCAGCTCATAATAATGACAGTATTATGGCTGGTTTCTCTGCCATGAAAATGTCTTCTACAGCTGGGATTGGGAGGGTTCCTGAAAAGGTTATGCGTGGTGGTTTGGACAAAGGCCCTACAAATTCTAGACTGGAGGATCAACCACAATTAGAAAGACATAATTGGGGTAATTCTGCAGAAGGACCGGCTCCAACAAATACAGTTCAGAATCTAGCAAAAGCATGCAAGGAAAACTTAGATGGAAAGCAAGACAATAATAAGTTACCTCCTGATCCAAAGAAGTCTCCCCTCGACAGATTTATGGACACATCAATGCCATCAAAAAATCCCGAATCAATTTCACCATCCTCTCATGAGGTCTCACAGGCTTGATACCATGTTCGATGATGTGTCTGAATGTGAAATTCCTTGGGAGGATCTTGTGATTGGTGAAAGGATTGGCTTAGGTATTTCTTTGCAACCAAGTTTTGATGTACTCCCTCCGTTCATAAATATGATATTTTAGAAAGTGTGCAGTCAAACTTCCTTAACTTTGATCACTATTATATAAAAAACTAGTTGGATTGGTCAGGTGAAAATGACATCATTAAATTAGTGATGAAAAATATTTCCATAATATAATAATTTTATATTATTTTATGAACATATTCATATAAAAAGTAATGGTTAAAGTTGCATATTAGAGACCGTGTCGATATCCAAAACGTCATACATTCTTGGATAGAGGGAGTATTCCTTACTGCCCTTTGCACCACCAAGTTGAATTGACACACTTTTGTTTAGGGACACATATTTTAAACTTGTCATACAATATGTCAATTTGTTTGCGTGGTCAGTTATGTGCTTTTAATTCATTGCACTGTTAGGAGCCAATTTGTTGCATGGACTTGCATCTTTGTGTTCTCTGCAAGGAAACAATTGAATGAATTGCTTCCTCCTTCCAATAGGTTCATATGGAGAGGTGTACCGTGCTGATTGGAATGGAACAGTAAGTAGTTCTTTCCCTTCATTTGCATATTGAGCTTTGCCATTCTTCCAAGATGTTATATGCACGAAATGGTCTACATAATTAAGATGAGAAACCAAATCATGGAGCATCTCCACTTTTTCCTTTGGACAACACAGTGAAGTTTTTGTTTATTTGCAGGAAGTAGCTGTAAAGAAATTCTTGGATCAGGATTTCTATGGTGACGCTTTGGATGAATTCCGAAGTGAAGTAGGTGAAAGTATATGTTTTACTATCTTAGAGCTGTACTAAGTGTATCATTTATTTTTCATATTTAGTTCATTGTTGCTGGCTTGCTGCAATGTTTGATAATTGCATGTATTTTCTTTTACAAGGTGCGGATTATGCGTCGACTGCGCCATCCAAATATTGTTCTCTTTATGGGAGCCGTTACACGCCCTCCAAACTTATCTATTTTATCTGAGTATCTTCCAAGGTATTACAATTATATATTTTTTTCTTGTGGTGTTTGTGAATCAAGTTACAAGTATCCTGGTCCGGAGTCCAAACAACATGGAAGAAATTCTAGTTGGCAGACCTACATAGAAAGTTCTAATAACTTAGCTTTAAAATGGAACGTAATACTGAAAGTGCTACATGCTACTTAATAGGAAAAATACTCCTGTTCATCGGATTCACATAAAATATAAAGATCTATGTGTTCTCCGGAGGTGGCGTGTATCTCTAATATCTCCAATATAATGTCATGTAACTCATGTTTCAGCCTTAAGCAAGTCTATAATGGATGTGGCTCATGTTTGATGGCTCACACTTCACTGTTATGTCCTTGCTCAGGGGAAGCTTATATAAGATCCTTCACCGTCCTAATTGCCAAATTGATGAGAAGCGGAGGATTAAGATGGCCCTTGATGTGGTAATGATGGATCTTGTATTTTTTCTTGTCATGTTTGTTTATTTGCCCTTGCTTATGCAGATGACTGTTTTCTCTTAAGGCCAAAGGCATGAATTGCCTGCACACTAGTGTACCAACAATTGTTCACCGGGATCTTAAATCACCAAACTTGCTGGTTGACAATAATTGGAATGTAAAGGTATGTGCTCCTTTTGCCTTTTAACAATTAAATTCTGACAGCTTGTTGCCATATTAATGTGTGTGTTGGTCTATTGACTCACCAATAATATAAAACAGGTTTGTGATTTTGGACTTTCACGCTTGAAGCACGGTACATTTTTATCATCCAAATCCACTGCTGGAACTGTAAGTAACTAGCACCTGGACTATAACATGATTTTTTTTCCTTTAATCATCATTGAAACATTTACTGGTTCTACTTTTGAATTAAAATATACTTTTTTGGTACCCCACCAGCCTGAGTGGATGGCACCTGAGGTCTTGCGGAATGAACAATCAAATGAAAAGTGAGTGATTTTCTTGATGTCTCATTTTAACTGTTAAGTTTATGTCCTTGCTAGTTCCATTGACTTGTTCATTCTGGATATTCTATGTGAAGTTGTTGAGCAATTACTCTGGATGGGATGTCTATCTTCCCATCGTAGTGCTTGTGTTTCAACTTTCATGCTTGAACTTGACTCCTTGGAAGTTGGGATGGGATATAATGTTTTAAGTTTCATGTCATGGGATCCTGCATCTTTTTAGTTGACAATTGGACATGTAATTTCGATTTAAAAATTGTTGATCAGCTTACCAAGTGTGATACAATATTTTGACATATGCCTAGGCTTGCAATTCATTCCTTAGATTGGTTTGACAATTCGCATCCAATGGAAATGTGGAAATACCTGAAGTTATCGTGTAGAAATCAGAAATGTGCTGAACTACAGATCAATTAACTGATCTTCCCCAAGACATAGAAAAAGTTTGACCAATTCTTTTTAAAGGACCTGTGTATAGGGACGGAAATACAATCCCCCTCCCGAACCCTTCAGCTTTTTTTTTTGTTCCTTTTCCCTTTTTTTATTTGTGTGACATCTGAATTAGTCTCACTCAACCATTACCTGAAACTTGTGCAGGTGCGATGTTTACAGCTTTGGTGTCATCTTGTGGGAACTAGCAACACTTAGAATGCCATGGGGTGGGATGAATCCGATGCAAGTCGTGGGAGCAGTTGGCTTCCAGGACCGACGGCTTGATATTCCCAAGGAAGTCGATCCTCTGGTTGCAAGGATTATATGGGAATGCTGGCAGAAGTGAGTTTCTAAGTTTTCAAAAGAAAAACTTGTGTCGAAAGAGTACTCCCTAGTCCTGTTTTGGGTCTTAGCAACTTAAAAATTTGATGTTGAATCTAAATGCAAGCTAATATGTGGTTTATTAATCTCCAGGGATCCAAATTTGCGCCCTTCATTTGCACAGTTAACAAGCGCTTTGAAGACCGTTCAAAGGCTAGTAACCCCTTCTCATCAGGAGACGCAGAGCTGCCTCGTGCCTCAAGAAATATCGGTGAACTCATCTACCCCTTGAGGGGGTATTCCACTCTCAATTGCGAGGAATTGTTGATTGTTGTATGTTAGTCCGCAAATGCGGGCGCATTGTGTAGATTGAGCGCCCCAGATGGTGGACATCCTGCTGCCGCGACAAATCCTCCTCGGCAGAGTATGTATAGTCGTCCGTCAAACAACAATCGGAAGAAGAAATTCAGTTTGTGACATCTCATTTCTTTACGTGCGCGCTTATCTTTCCCGTTGTGCATCCAACTGGGTGCGAGCCCTCTGGAAGGCAGTGAGAGCTCATGGTGTTGAATTAAGGAGAAGCGTCTGACTGTGTTTACAGGTGGATTAAATTTTGATTGCAGCACAAAAAGGCGGCAATCTTGGAAGTTTGAAGTGTTGTAACACTGATTCTAAAAAAAGTGTGTTGTCACGCTGTACAACTATAACTCATCAAGATTTTTGGGTAAGCTGTACGTAAAGATGAGCATTGGGCGCCGGCCCGCACGGGCGCCCGTGCCCGGCCGACGATAGGGCCCGGCACGCAGGGCCCGCCGTGCGAACCGCTCGATCGCCGTGCCTGGCCGACGGCCCAGGCACGGCCCTCCGGGTCGATTTTTGTGTCGTGCCAGCCCGAAAAGCACGGGCCCAAAAGAGAACCGCCACCACCACCAATCACAAAAAACAACATACATTTTCAAATTCAAGTTATACAAATTCAAGTGTTCAATGACTTTAATCTCAGACTTCTCAGTTCATTTTGAGTGTTTGTGCAATCGCCTCATTAAAAACCTTTCTAGGTAAAACTCACACCTCGTGAGAAACCTAGAAAGGAAAAAAAAACTACTGCAGACTCATTTTCAAATTGAAATATTCAAAGTTATTACAAACCATAGTTTCAAATGTCTCACATAGTCACACTCTCACCGACTCACACACTCACACTCACCGACACACACTCGGTCCACCACACGCACAGCCAAGAAAGCCGGGCCAAGAAGACTCAACCAGAACCAAAGAAAGAAGAAAGGGCGGCAACACTCAACCGGCACAAAGGCGCAGCATCGATCATCAAGCCATAGGTTCTTAAAGGAGTCTTCTAACTCCACGGTCCTCCACATCATGTTGTGCTCTTTGTTGGCCTAACTCCCGGTCCTTGATGCGGACCAACATCTCCACCGTCTCGAGACCAATCGTCGCCGCCGCTCCTCAATGATCCTGCCGATAAGACTAAAGCAAGACTCAAGAAGTAGTTGAGACAGAAGGCCGACATAATATCTTTAGCCATGGTAGAGAGAAGCTGGATAGGTTAGTTTATGCTCATGCCACCAATTGAGGATATCAAAGTCATCCTCATAGGCCACAACATTGTCACTATCAAGGTAAGCAGTGAGCTCGGACAAACCAGAGTCACGATCTTTGGATGATGAACGATGCGCGATCCGGACTGATCCTCCAAAAATTTTGCCCCATGCGCTTTCTCTTACCATCACCCCCGATGGATGTGTGGTCTGGCCGCCTAGTTGCACCAAACTTGGATTGGACTTGTTATACGACTTATACAAGTCGGTTTTAACCTCGATAGAATAAGCAACGTAACTCATATTGTTACACCGAGCAAGCAGTTCAAGAACATTATACAAACCTCTCATCTTAGCCCTAGGGTCCGAACAAATGCAAATGAATATATCGATGGTATAGACTTCCGATGCTTCAGAACTTAGCCTTCATTGGCACAACAACAAAGACTAAGATTACTATCATGTTCATAGTCATGCGGATGGCTAGCAATCTCAAGTATATGATGCAGCACCAAAGGACTAGTGGGGTAATAAACACCGTAAAGAACAACGGTTGAATCATAGAACAATTCAAGGAACTCCAATACCTTTTCAGCAACAAACCAATGTTGTTCATTCAATAGTGGATGGCCATAGTGAGTATTTATGAACACAGAAAACACACATCTATATGGCATGAGATGCTTTAGCATATTTATGAACCATTAACTGTTTCTATGATTTCAATGAAGTCTTCCCAGACAGCAGATCGACGCTTACCAGTGGTGGACGATGCCAGAGAATTCTGGTCGTTAGAGCCCGCATCATGGCTGACCGGCGCTGCTGCCTCCTCTAGGTTGATCGGAGCAGCAGCATCTCCCATGTCGTCGACGTCGTCGGGGAGCTGCCCTAACTCGATGAGCTCTTCGTTGATGGTTCTAGGGTAGTGGCCATCGTTGTCGTCCATCTCCACCTCTCGGCACCGTACCTCAACGGCCCGTGCGGCACCAGCACGATGCACGAAGGAATCGGCCGACGACCTGCGACCAAACTCAAGCAGAAAAGAGACTAGGGTTATGGTTCATGTCCAAGAAGAGATAGATCTAGGGTTAGGGTTGTTGTGACGAACTCGCATACCGAGCCCAGCCGCGAGAGGCGGAGATGAAGACGCGCGGTGGTAGGAGCACCTCGACATGACGGCGAGCAACGAGATCGGCCGGTGGAGGACAACGCGGTTAGAGAGAGGCGGGAGGAAGAAGATAGTACGAGAGGAGGAAGACGAGAGAAGATCCGGCGGTGGAGAGGTCGCCGGAGACGGGGAAGACGACGAGAGAGGCGACAACAGTGGCAGGCTGCCAGGCTGCGGCGAGAGAGGCCGGGAGAAAGAGCCCGGTCCACAACGGGAGGACGGCAAGACGAGATCTCCAAGATCCGGCGGTGGAGACGTCGCCGAGAGGCGGCGGGACGCGGCAGCAGATGCGGTCGGTGGCGGCGAGGCGAGGCGAGAGGAGCGGGATTGGGAATGGGGATTAGGGATTTAGGGTTGGGGTGGGGGCGGGAGTGCTGGGGCGGCGGCGGGGCTTATAGCCCCCTGGCACCGCCGAGGCCGTGCCTCCGTGTGTGGACCGGGCGTCGCGTGCCTCGGTCGGTGGGTAGCAGCCCAAGCACGACCTGGTGCTTGGCGGGCGCAGACGCACGGTGGGGTGGGCTAAAAAGCGGGCTCCGTCTTGGCCACCGGGCGCAGTGCATGCTCATCTTTAGTCAGACTGATGACGCGGTGCAATTGACCACCTCGGCTAGTGTTAGCCTAGGGATGGTGCAGGTTATGTGATCGGGATCACATAACCTGACTGCAAGGATCTGTTTGTTGGCGGGAGCAGTTCTGGTTTTCCTTTTTCAAATGAAATTCACTCGAATTTGATTAAAAACCATTCAAAATTTGAAATTTAGAATTTGAACTTGCAAAATTCGAGAAAACCAGCGGGGTTTTGGATTTGGACCGGTTGGGTAACCGATTGCACGGTCGGGATTTTATTCCTAGTTAGCCCAATGGGTCATGCCAGTACACACGATCCAAGCACTGATATTGGTTGTCTAGGTATGGTATGGTCTATCATCTAAGCGGGTTGTGTCTTGCTTAAGTTGTGACCTTTGCCTAGTGACCACTGAGTGCAGTTAAGTATGGTAACAATCGATTTTTATTTTATTTTCTAGCTGCTTATATCTGTTGGGGAGCTTAAAAATATTTTTAAAAGTCAACAAATCTAAAAATATAATAACATTCAACTTTCACTCTCTTTTTGAATTCTCTGTGAAAATTTAGATCTCTTTGTGATAATTTGGCAAAACTTTAATTAGTAGATTGTGTCAGCGCATATACATGAAAATATATATATAAGAATAAGAATTCTAATCTTAATAAAAGGAAGGGTTGAATAGCATCTACTAATATTACAAAAACTTTGTGAAAATACTTCTACGAGATGGTTTTATTGAAAGCGTTCAAAACCATAGGAAAGTAACAAATCTTTCTTGGCACGTGCCCTGCTCACGATCTTGAACTAGTCATTAATGGTCGGCAACATAGGTACCCTTTTTGGAAGGTCCTGAAATCATGCTTAGCATAAGTACCTTCATGGTTATCTTGATATGAAATATTTTGGCCAAATATTTAAAATTTTGAGATCTGCATAAGCAACCGGGAAAAGATGTAACAATACATATTTTTGTAGATTTTTATTGTTCTTATTTGTTGTACTAAGGTGAAATAAATAATAGTGTAATTTTTTATTTGCGGTTTTCTTGATTGAAAATTATGATATTTTTCCTATTTCTGAGTTCGAAATTTCACCGAAGAATCTTACATCCTTTGAGAATGATGTGCCTCCAACTTAAATGAAAGAATGTTGTACCTCCAAATCAAACAAAAGAGTAAGCAATACCATCATCAGGCTCTACGAGTGTCTCTGTGTCTGCAAGCACAAGAGCAAAGAGATCTAGGTCCAGAACATCAGATGTCTCGGCAGATTTCGATAAGAACTTCATGCTAGACGAAAATGAAGACCATGTAAGATTTGCTATTTGTAAAATTTGTCATCGTGAATTGTCTGCAAAGTCTTCACGTGGAACGGGGCACTTGCTTACACATGCTACAAGATGTAAAACAAAACAATGAGCGATTGTGAGACAAACGTAGATGCAGCACAATCCCGATGGTTCGGTACGTAGCTGGGATTATTATCATGAGGTAGCTCGAGAATCTCTTTGTCATTTAATTGCTTCACAGGATCTATCTTTAAACTTTGGCAAGTCTAAAACGTTTGAAAAGTACATTAAGACTACGCACAATCCTAGATTTTCTATGGTTTCTAAACAGACAACAACCAGAGATCTAGTTAAATATTATAATGATAGTCGTACTAAATTAAAAGGATTCTTTAATACATGTACATTTTCGGTAGCCTTGTCCTCGGACATATGGAGTGGTAGGGCTTGCGAGGATATCTTAGTGTAGTTGCTCATTATGTTAACGATAATTGGGAAATGGAAAAAAGAATTGTAGGGTTTAAACTAATTGATGTAGCACACACGGATGAGAATATTGCGGACTGTATTATCAAAGTTGTGGAAGATTTTAGTCTTACAAATATATTTTTTTACAACAACTTTAGACAATGTTGTCGCAAACTCTAGGACAATTGATATTCTCACTCCGTTATTTAGCGCATACGCTAAATCCTTCTTGCTACATCAGTGATGCATCTGTCATATTAATAATTTTATAGTTAAGTGTGGTTTAAAGAAGTTGGAACCATATATTAAAGCTTTTGGCGATGTAATATCTTTCCTAAATCATTCTAACCAACTAATAGTAGCATATAAGAACTTTTACATTGCAATAAATGTACGTCTAAGAAAATTTAGCTTGGATATGCTAGTAAGATAGAACTCTACTTATATGATGCTTAACAAACTTTTACTCTATATGAGCACATTCTTTGTTTTTCTTTACACACATTATCACGCCCATGACGGTAATACACTGTTGATTGAGCAGCATTGGTTTGTTCCTGAAAAATTACTATCATTTTTAGAACTTTTGTATGATTCCATTGTTGCTTTATTTGCAACGTATTACCCAACTTCTCCTTTATTTGTGCACCGTATTCTTAAAATTGCTAGTCACTTGAAGGCTCATGAAAAATAAAATAGTGCTATGAGAGGCTATTAATGTTATGGAAACTAAATATTTGAAATATTGAAAGGATATCCCATATGTATATGCATTTGCATTTATTTTAGATCCCAAAGCTAAACTTCGAGTATTTGCTAATGTCATCCAACTTTTGAGTGATGCTACAATGATAGATTATTCTAACTATTTTCGAATGTTCGTACCAAATAGTCTAATGTTTATCAAAATTATGAACTGAAGTTTCATGGAGTTTGTTTGCAACAACCTCCGGCACCACCCACCACATGTAAGAAGAAAACTATGGGGGGAGGGGATATAGGGTGCAGAGATTCTTCCTCTAAGGATTCAGGTTCTACAGCGTCAAGTTCTGATGCAAGACACAATGCCCACCATAGCAGTAGGAAACTATCCACCTATCTGGATAGTGATACCGTGGATTACCAGAAAGAGCACTTCAATATTTTGCAATGGTGGCATAAACATAAGATAACATATCCAATGTTATCCATATTAGCACGGGATATGTTAACTATTCCTATCTCGACAGTGTCTTCTGAGTCTGCTTTCAGTCATTTTTGGAAGATTATTGGAGGAGAGAAGAATAAGTCTCACGAGTGAGATGGTGGAAATAGTTCTAACTGGGAAAAACTAGGAACAAGCGGATGCACGAGATTAACACTCTGTAGAAAATACAGAGATGGCGAATGCGTTCAACAATATTTACTTACACAACGACACTTAGAACATCGATGTATGCAGAGCTATATGTTGTACTCTTTTTTCTTTACCAAGGTTTTTTCATATTGAGTTTTTACTTGGCAAAAATTTTAACGAGTCAACTATCTAAATGTTAATAAAGCTCGTTATTACATTTTCAGTATATTTCTCTTTTTATGGGTATTGAAGTCATTTTTTAAAATTTTAATTTGTGTTTTTGAATTCTATACATTTTTCTAGGATCATGTTATGTTTTTTACTTGGCAAAGTTTTTATGGGTATAGAATTCTTTTTACTCTTGTTGATTCACTATCTTTCACATATTTTTTATAAATAAATTAATGTTTAATCATTTTACAAAAATAACATTTGTTTTATTTTTCTTTCAGAAATAACCCTCGGTCGGTGGTCCACCAAGTGATTAGGCCTAATCGCATGGTGGTCCAGCGATTTGAGGCATGTTGACATTCAGTCGCACGACGAGCAGACAAAATTGAGCCACCTCACCCGGTCGTACAAGGGAAGCGCGATTGGCAGACGCCTGACACCCAGTTGTGCTTCCCTTGCGTGACTGGCAGGTGTGTGATGGAAGACGTACAAGAGGTCACGCCGCCCAGTTTGGGGATGGAAGACTACGAGTCAATGCTCTGGAAGCATAAATGGGTTGCCAATAAGACACAGCGTATCCTGATTGTTCTTGCAAGGATGCTCTTGTACCACTAGAGTTTTCACGTCCGCAGTATGATTGCGGTAATCCCTGCATGGATCATTCAATATACTCATCCTAGTACCATCGCAAGAGCTTACTACATGTGCGGGGATTGCCGTGTAAGTCAATGCCATACATCGATATTTTACAATGTATGTTGCATTTTAAATATAATTGATTTTATCCGTGCATGACAGCTGTCAGAGCAGTTCTACTTCATCCAATGGATCGACGGCCCAGAGAAGTACGATAAGGCATTCGTTCAGTAGAAATATATGCTGAATTATGCAATTGACCCTGAGGTGTTTACCCGTTGGAGACCTTCCACAACCAGGAGCGGGGAAGACAAGGAAAAGGCATCGATGGTCCCTGATGCCCCTGCTGCACCAAAGATTATTATGGATGAGGACATGCTAGAAAAAGACCTTACAATCAAGTACTAGGAGGCCTACACGAAGGTCCGCGCTCGCACGAAGGTCTGATCCTAAGACAATAACGTGTCCCCCCCCCCACTCTCTCGGACGGGAAAACTGAATCTAGTCAATCCGCAACAAGGGGATAGTTCTAAGTTAGTATGGATGCCATTATAGGAAGGATAGGCTTTTAACATACTAATTTTGAGGATGGAACTAAAATTGATATGGAGATGGGAATTAATAAAGTACTTAGTGCCATATAGCAAGCCAGAAAAGCATACTCAGGTTCTTGCTATAGTTTCTATTTTATTAGCGTGGCCCTAACCGATTGCTTTGATACGAGCTGCGGCACCCCGTGTCATCACCCCGGAGGGTAATTACACTTAAGCAAATTGATTACTGTTCGTCCGCCCAGTAGGACACCGCTCCGACGAATAGTAAGCCTTATCAGAGTCTACGCAGCAGAACAATAAGATAGAAACTGTACTTTATTTCAGCATTTAGCCATGCAAGGCTAAGGTCTTTATTACAAGTAGTAATTTACAACTGCAAAATAGAACTGGGTCCCCTCGCTTGCTTGCCTTGCTTCACAGGTCGTCTACTCGCTCCATCCGCTGAATAAGGCATCTGCCTTGCCTTAGTCCTCGTAGTCAGCGCCCTTGCCTCCTGTGGCCTCATCGGTACCTGCGTATCCTTCATCCGCTCGGGATAGTTCCCGGTCGGACTAGAATCTAACAAAGGAGAATAATAGCAAGATTGAGTACTAGTGTAGTCAGCAAGCATTAATAGCAAAATATGCACTGGATGACTCATCTATGCTCATTATTACATTTTCTAGTTCATCTCTTTTTCTGAAAAATAAACAACTCGTCAAAACCTTAGGTGGCAAGTTTTAGTACTGAAAAGACTACTTGTCACTCGGAGAGAAGATAGACCCCCAGCGGTTCTCGTAGACTCCAATCCAGGAGACTGGCATGAATTTATGATTTGATATAGTACTGCGTAGGCTTTGTACCACTTTACGCATTGCTATTCTGAGCTAGATCCACCACATTTCCTTTGATGTGACTTCGAGTTCAGAATACATAACGTTTTTCAGGTTACGTGATTAAGTCTCCACCTACTATTTTTTGTCGGTATCCTGGGGCACTCAACCAGCCCTCCACCCAGATCCAATAATGTTGGTTGGTGCGGCTCTCTTCCTGCGCCCAACACTCCACCTTGGTGCGGTTCTCTTCCTGTGTCCAACACTCTAATGTGACCCATTGTGAAGAACATAAGTGCATAACAAGGTAGCATTTTTTGCCCACCGAAACGAGAAAATGGTTGACACTTAAATACAGCCCCTGATCCGGGTGAGAGTTTTGTTAGTCCTTATATATTAACCATATGTAAAGGGTCCCACCTTTTCCTCATTTCTTTCTCGCCACGGACCCCTTTACCACCATAATATTAACTCTTTTCCCATCTCATCTCTTTTCTCTTTTATTCGATTTGAATTTTAGACATAGTTTTCATGCATGTGTGTGTCTATATATATATATATATATATATATATATATATATATATATATATATATATATATATATATATATATATATAATTGCAATATCTGATTTACATTTAATATAACTATATTGATGTTCAAGAGATAAGTTTGCCTTCGTAATCGTAGAAAAGATCGACGTTGACAAAATCGGTATCACCTACTCTTGCGAGTGTTGGTTCGTTTGCTGCAATTTACATGACATCACTAATAATAAATAAATAAATACTTAGTGGCTTTTGGGTGATATTATGCATACATTAGTCAGTTGGTTCCTTTTGTTAGCGGGTTTTAATTTAATAATATTTTTTCGGACCCCCCCGATAGGTTAGCACTCCCCAACTACGGTCGTTCTACGGTCTACTGGCTTTAGGATGGCTAGTTGCCTATCTTTGGGTTTTATCGTACGACAAATAAAATTACTATGCATACTCACATGCAACTAGGTTTATTTAATTTTTACGCATGCAACTAAGCGCCTAATCTATTGTACGCCGATGTTGCTTAATTTAATTAATCTATCTTGAATAAATTATCTCTAGTGCACCAGGTTATTTCTTTATTTAATTTGGGAGTTATATCGGAAACTTTATTTATTTCTAAACATCTCAGATTAATTGTATGCATTTTCCTACTTTTATTTTCTACCGGTCTGGTTTACGACTATTTATCCATACGTGGCTTAATTAAAAGCATTTGGTCCCAAAAATTACACCGCGTCGATAATTAATTTTACCGGCGATTAACTCTACTGCGAAATCTACAGTTACTAATCTCCCCAGAAATTTACATTTTTACCCCTCTCTAATCCCCCTCCTTTCTTTATTTTTCTTTCCTCTCCTAATCTCTCTTTTCCTACTCCCTTTTTCTTCTCTCCTCTATCCATTCGGCTGAACACATCCTGGCCCCTTTCTTGCCTTCCTTCTTCTTCCCCCATTTTCTTATTCCTCTTTGCTCTCTCTAAATCCTCTCCCTAGAGATGGCCTTGGCCTAAGCCTTGCCCATGGTGCCTCCTCCTCCGGCTAGCCTCCGGCCTGGCTCCCTCGGCCTACCGCCGCCACCACCTCCTCTCCCGTGCGCACACCCGCGCCTCCTCGGCCCGCCTCGGCCTCTCTCTCTCGAGGCACCGCCTCTCCCATGGTGCCGCCGCCTTGCACACCGGCTCCTCCCCGGCTTGGCTCCTCCTAGGCTCGGCTCCCTGCTGGTCTGCGGCTCAGCCTCAAGACATCCGCGTGCTCGCCCTGCCACCTCCGGCCCACTTAGCTCACCCGTGTGTGCGCCTCCTGGCTCGCTTGGCCTCCCAACCGCTCGTTGTGCGTCATCACTGTGACTCAGTTTCCCCCTCTTTCTTACTTTCTTTGATGCTTCAATTTTAACTTGCAGGCTTGATGTATTTTTGTTTTGCTTACTGATGTGGGTTGATGATGTTCATGTATGCATGTATATAGTGATGGGGTTGGCTTGCTACTAGTGGTGGTGGTTTTGCCGTTGGCGTTGCATCGCACTGAGGTAACTACTCTACTCCGCCTTCTCCATCCCATTCCTTCCCCTTGCTCTGTGATGTGGATACTGAGGGCTAGTGTTCTGTGATGGATACTGAGGGCTATTGTTAGTGTGTTGATGTTGTGGTTATTGCTAGTATTATGATGGAATGGGGTTGGTTCACCTGGTTGGTTCGGCTGTGTCCAAATATAATAGTGAGTGGGGAAAGATGGTGGGTACCTTGCTTGGTCAGGTGTGGAAAATGGAGTGGCAGTACTCGATGATGATGTGTTTAGGGTGCTCTCCCGTGTTCTTGTTGGTCGCGTCGGTCCCTCTGTGGTCGTCGACGGTTCTTGATCACCTCTTGTCGTTTTTGCTCTGTCGGTCTTCCTCTTCGTCCTTGCTCTTCTTCGCCGGTTATTCTTTGTGGGTGGTGGGGGTGGTGGTAAATGGTGGGTGATGTGCTTGGGTTATTGCTTCTTTGCTTTCTGGAGGCAGTGGGGGAGAAATGGTGGTGTTGGCTTCGGTTGTGAGGTTGTGAATGCTCTTGGCCTTTGCTTGTTCTTGGGATGGCTTGCTCTCAGGATGGTAGTGGTGGCTTGGGAAGTTTTGTGAGGTTTGGCTTTGCGTGGCTTTGCTCCTGGTTGTGCTTGTGAATGAATGGCTTTGTGGAGTTTGATTGGGGGAGGTGGCTTATGGGGTTTGATGTTGCTGGGGGAGGTGGTTTATGGGGATGTGCTCTCTACACTATTCTATGGCCTTTTTACTACGGCTAGTAAGTTGATAATACGAAAAGTTGGTGTTGAGCTAGGTAAACGGAATGGGCCATTGGTCCATAAGGCAAAGTCGAATTTTTCTACAGTTGAGGTAAGTCAATGTAACGTGGGTGTCAGATTCTCAAAGTGCCGGGCGATGAGACCTACTGGAGTGAGACGGTGCCGACTAACTTAGGTTGGTCAGGGAACCTCGGTGATCTTCGTGGAATCTGACGGCAATCCCTTTTCTATTCCTCACTTCCTTTAATAGCTTTCGCTTGCTACTACTCTATTGGTCTTTGTGGGAAATGGGTGTGTTCAAGGTTTCGGATTGGTCGAGGAAAGTGGTTCGATGAGCTAGCGATCCATGGACAAGGAAAGGCTTTGCGGCATGAAATGTAAGACTTTATTTTATTCTTTTTGTAATCTAATCAAAGTTGTAATTTATATTCTCTGATCTAATGTAATTAAATCTTGTAATTAATTCGAAGACTGGACTACTGTTTTCTTTCTGCTTGCAACGAATTCTTGTAAATAACTCTGAGATTAAATTGATGATTCACTATTGCGACAATAATTTTTGTTGTAAGATCTGATTGTTGAATTATGATTGTATTATTTTATATGAGATTGCTTGGCGATGTGTTTGATATTATTTGAGATTATGATTTGTTCCTGATTAGAAAATTTTATTTTACTAGTAATTAGTGATTTGTGTTGTTTAGATTAAATTAATTGTCATGGTTCTTACAACCACCGCGCGGCGTCACGAAGACCGCACTGTTGGAGATATGCCCTAGAGGCAATCATATTGATGATGATATTTCATTGTATCCATGATTTAATAAATGTTCCTTGAATATTGCCTTTGTGTTGATTAACAAGTATGTGACTTGTTTGTGAAACTCTTTACTTGTATGGTTATTCTAAAGTTGTCCCTAGTCGGAGTTCATGTGAGGACACACGTGAATGATGGATTAGCACATGTATCGGTTGATGACCATGTTTCACAGGTCATAGACATGGAGATGTCAAACCAATAATGTGGACACATGTTTAGAACATGGGGTTGGACCGACCCAACATGAGACATAGTAATTATTCTTATGGTTCTCTCTACACAATGTGTACGCCTTGTCCTTAGACACGAGATTGTCGTATGTACTTGAGATGTGAATCGACCTACTTAGGGGCTATCAAACGCTACTCAAATCGGGTAGTTATAAAGGTAGCTTTCGGGTTTGTCATGAAGCATCTTTGCGAGGCATGGTCGGTCGAGATGGGATTTGCCCTCTCTACAGAGAGAGATATCTCCGGGCCTCGGTGATCGGATCCAGAAATGCATGGCCATGCTACTTAAGGTTAAGAGTTAACCTAGTAAGGGATTAGGATCACGGATCGAGAAAGAGTGGTCGACTTGGAGCTCATTGAATATCGTGAGGCAAAGGGATTGGCATGTACATAACGTTGTGATGGTTCGTCCGATATGATCTTTACGTATGTTTAGGAGTTGGCACGTCTTGCTAGAGGCGCTACCAACTATTGACCAAGTATGTGTACTCGCGTCATGTCTAAACATATGTGAACCATAGGTCACACACTTAGAAGTGAAGCCTAATTCGGATTGGATCCAATTAGATCGGGCATTGAGTCCTAATGGGCCTCTATTCGTAGAAGCCCATTATAAGGACGTCTATAAAAGGAGAGAGGCGGCGCGGTTGAGGTTGAGTTTTTCGTGACATCCTCAAACCACGGCGCCACCCTCCCACGCCCTAGTCGCTCGCGCGGATCTAGTAGTCCGGCGCGCGTCGCTTCCTCCGTGCGTGTGGATACCTTTGAGGCGCCGCATCGTGGCGTTGGGACGAACCGCAAGAAAGGAGCATGACGTGGACGCCGCGACGAGGACGAGGAAGTAGTACGACTACTCGCCCGACGTCTCGCATCAAGCGAGTACGACTACACCGCCCGACGCGTCGCATCAACTTCCGCACTGCGCGTCTAGTGGTAAGACCGTGATCTATAATCTGCGGTGATCTTGGTTTACTGGGTAGAATTTTTAATTTGCGCTAGTGTAGCCTACCCGTTTCTCAACGATGGTATCGAGGCGGTTCTTTGTCATGTTATAGGTTCGGGTGATTTGCATATGGCGATATGTAATCGGTATGATCGATGTGATCGATTGTATAGTTACGGTAATGGATTGATCGGTTTCGTGATCATGCCGCTAAGGTCGTGAAACAACATACCCCTACCGGTCGGATTCGCCATCGGGTGAAGACGGTGACACGTAAAACCGATTATGGAATGCGAAGATCAATATGATTGATCGAATCGGAACCTAGATTAATAATCGATGTACCGTGATCATCTTTGCTAAGGTCGTGAAACAACATACCCTACCGGTCGGATTCGCCATCGGGTGAAGCGGTGACACGTAAAACGGTTGCGGCATGCGAAGATCGATACAAATTGGTCGAATCGAACGATGAGTCGATTTGTGGTAAATATGATTTGCCGATCAAAATCCTATGTAAAAATTGCATAGATTGGATCTCTGTTTTTACAATTTCCGGCCTTGGAGATCTGCGATAGGCGCCGCCTTCGAACCCCAGGGGAAACCCCTCGACCCCTATCCAGTAGATTGCGATTCTATGCATAAACTTGTTTTTGCAGGATGTATGTGACCGTATGGCCTAATGTGTATGTGATGCATGTTTGTAATATTTGCATGACTGCGTGTGCGTGGTAGTGCGGCAACACTACTGGAGCCATTGTGTTGCCAAAGTATTGTATTAACGGCTGCGTCTTGACTTGTGATGATTCCTAGTATCCATGTATTTTATTACTAGTGTTATGAGTAATAGCTTATAGTAGTACTCGGAGGACACATCACTTGGAGGGATGGCACACATGAACCATGGAGATGGAGATCATCATGGTGGGCCAGATTCTATGGCGATGGAGATCACCATGAGAAAATGGGCCATCTTGAGTCACAAGCGTGTGAATGTTATTCCTATTGTTTTACTCCTATGCATGTTTGAATGGTAGAAGTATAGCGATCCCTCACAAAATGTTAAGTTAAACATATGCCCTCCCAATTAAACTTTGCACCATCCCATGTCTTGTAAATTGATGGTGGGTCTATAAAATTAGGGCACCATCAACTTTCCTTGACTAGATGGGTTTTGTATCGGATACTTACATGCATAAGGATTGGTGAACTTAACAAGGTTATCATAAAGGTTATGGGCCTTGGGGCATAAAGGTTGGCGCCAGGGCATAGAGATGTCACCCAACAACAAGAGTCATATAGAGATATGATTAGCAAGGTGTTGCTTACGAAGTACCTTGTCTCCTAGCGGTGATGCAAAAGCTCACTAGTAGACTCGTTAATTGCGGATCTTGAATCGCTAAGAATCACAGAGGATGTTGATTTTAGTGGGAGTACATTCTATTAAATTTGTTTAATACGATTTACTCTATCATGGTTTTATTTGTCTTAGTATTTTGCATTTCCTATTGTAGATCAATGGCATCTAGCAACCACGCACACCCTTTTGCTTTGCGATCGATTCTTGAGAAAGAGAAATTAAATGGAACAAACTATTTGATGGTCCGTAACTCGAGAATTGTTCTCGAAGGCGATAAAAGGAAAACGTTCGACACCCCAATCCCGAAGAACACGCAAATAATGCGTCTGCTGCTTTAAAAATGCCTACAAGAAAGCATGTGATGACTCTCTTGAGATTAGTCGTCTTATGCTTGCATGCATGGAACGACCTTCAAAAGCGGTTTGAGGATCGAAGCGTATGATATGATCATAGCGCTTAAGGACATGTTCGCACACGAGCCAGACCGAACGGTTCAATGTCTCTAAGGCTTTTCGGAATGCAAGTTAATGAAGGTGCACCCGTAGGCCCACATGTGATCAAAATGGTTGGTTACTGATCGGACTTTGGATAAACTTGGTTTTCCAATTGGCCAAGAGTTGGCAAGCGATTTCATTTAGCGTCTCTTCCACCTAGCTATGGGCATTTCATTTGAACTACCATATGCATGGGGCGGATAAGGGCCTTAATGAGCTTTGTGGGATGCTCAAAACAGCAGAGAATGACATTAAGAAGTGTGCGGGGCCTAGCCATGTGATGGTGTGAGAACAAGTCTAGCTTCAAGAAAAGGGTAAGCCATGGCCAAAGAATAAGGGTAAGGTTAAAGATATGATCTCAAGCCAACGCCTAAGCCTAATCTTTGGACTGGAGGCGAGACAGTATGCTTCTATTGTAAAGCGCCCTTTGGAAGAGAAAGCGCAAGAAGTACATGGATTAGATGAATGCAAGAAGAATTTGGAAGTAAGACTTCCACCCATGGTACACTTGTCATAAATGTTTTAGACATTTTCTCATGATTCTCCTATTAACTCTTGGGTATTTGATACTGGATCGCTTGCTCACATTTGCAACTCGATGCGAGGGCTAATAAGAAGTAGAGGAGTCGCAAGAGGTGAAGTTGATTTTCGCGTCGGGAATAAAGCAAGGGTTGCTGCGTTGACCGTCGGCACCATGCAACTTCGACTTCCTTCAAGATTTATTATGGAATTGAATAATTGTTATTATGTTCCTAGTATGAGTGAAACATTTTATCCCCTCATGTTTGATGAGAGATGGTTATTCATTTGCAAGTAAAGACAATGGTTGTTTGATCTCTAAAAATGGAATGTTTATGGCTTTGCGCCCATTGTGAATGGGTTATTTATTTTAAATCTTGATGATGCGCCTATCTTTAACATAAATGCTAAAAGACTTCGACCTAATGATTTGAATCCCACCTACGTTTGGCATTGTCGTTTGGGTCACATAAGTGAAAAGCGCATGAAGAAGCTCCATGTCGATGGTCTTCTAACCGTTTGATTTTGAATCATACGAGACATGTGAAGCTTGTTTGCTTGGTAAGATGACCAAATCACCTTTCAAAGGTTCTTTTGAGAGGCGTCCGACTTGTTGGAAATCATACATACCGATGTATGTGGACCAATGAGCACGATCGCTAGAGGTGGATTTCATTACTTCATAACTTTCACCGATGATTTTAGTAGATATGGCTATGTCTACTTAATGAAGCATAAGTCCGAAACTTTTGAAAAGTTCAAAGAGTTCGAATGAGGTTGAAAATCAACGTGCCAAGAAAATTAAGGCTCGCGATCCGATCGTGGTGGCGAGTATTTGAGTCATGAATTTAGCAATCATCTCAAGAGTTGCGGAATTGTTCCACACTAACACCGCCGGAACGCCTCAAAGAAGCGGGGTATCGGAGGCGCATCGGACCTTGTTGGACATGGTTCGATCGATGATGAGCCGATCGATTTACCATTATCCTTTGGGGTTACGCTCTAGAAAGCGGCGACTTTCACACTTAATAGGTACCGTCTAAATCCGTAGTTAAGACACCATATGAGATATGGACGGGAAGAGTCACGGTTTGTCTTTTCTAAAGATTTGGGGATGTGAGGCGTTTGTCAGCGACTACTGATCGGACAAGCTCACACCCAAGTCGGATAAATGCATTTTCGTGGGATATCAGAAGGAAACCTTTGGATATTACTTCTACAACCGACTAGAGGGCAAAGTGTTTGTCGCTCAAGTGGTGTTTTCCTAGAGAAAGAGTTTCTCAACAGGAGACAAGTGGAAGAGCGGTGCGGTTTGAAGAAGTTCAAGATGAACCAATCGGGAAGACTCGACGAATGATGCCCATGTGGCGAGAACAAGTTGAGGAACCCATGGCAAAGGAAGCACCACCACCACGAAGGTCGGAAGGCTCGCAATGCGCGAGATATATTATTGTTAGACAATGATGAGCCTACGACCTATGCGGAAGCAATGATGGACCAGGACTACGAGAAATGGCATAGTGCCATGAGATCCGAGATAGCATCCATGGGAGACAATCAAGTTTGGAATTTGGTTGACCTTTGATGGTGTTAAAACCATAGAGTGCAAATGGATCTATAAAAGGAAGGTTGATATGGATGGAAATGTTCATATCCATAAAGCTCGACTTGTCGCAAAGGTTTTCGGCAAGTTCAAGGAGTTGACTACGATGAGACTTTCTCACTGTGCGATGCTTAAATCAATACGGATCATTCTAGGTATTCTTGCATATTTCGACTATGAGATATGGCGGATGGATGTCAAAACGGCTTTCCTTAATGGAAATTTAACAGAGGCGTGTATGATACAAACGACGAGGGTTTTGTCGATCCAAACAATGCTAGAAAAGTATGCAAACTTCAAAAATCCATTTATGGATTGAAGCAAGCATCTCGGAGTTGGAACATTCGTTTTGATGAAGTGGTCAAAGGGTTTGACTTCATCAAAAGCGAAGAAGAATCTTGTGTTTACAAGAAGACAAGTGGGAGCTCACTCGTATTTCTAATCTTATATGTAGATGACATATTCTTGATTGGAAATGATATTCCTATGCTCGAGTCAGTTAAGACCTCATTTGAAAAATAGTTTCTCAATGAAGGACTTAGGGAAGCGGCATATATTTTGGGTATTAAGATCTATAGAGATAGATCAAAAGGCTAATAGGATTAAGCAGTACTTACATTGACAAAGTGTTGAAACGGTTCAACATGGAGGAGGCAAAGAAAGGGTTCTTGCCCATGTCTCATGGCATAAATCTTGGCAAGACTCGGTGTCCTTCGACAAGCGATGGCGAGATCGCATGAGTAAGATTCCATATGCTTGGCCATTGGATCTATCATGTATGCTATGATGTGTACTCGCCGAGATGTTTCCTATGCTCTAAGTGTTACGAGCGAGATACCAGTGATCGGTGAGAGTCATCTGGGCAGAAGATTAAAAACATCCTCAAGTATTTGAGAAGAACTAAGGATGTGTTCTAGTCTACGGAGGTGAGGAAGAGCTCGTTGTAAATGGTTACACCGATGCAAGCTTCCAAACCGACAAAGATGATTACAAATCGCAATCGGGTTTTGTGTTCCTTTTGAGCGGTGGTGCGGTAAGTTGGAAGAGTTCCAAGCGAGAGCGTTGCTGCGACTCTACAAGCGGGCGAGTACATTGCGGCTTCACAAGCGACAAAGGAAGGTGTTTGGATAAGGAAGTTCATAAGCGAACTAGGTGTGGTTCCTAGTGCGTGCGATCCTCGGATCTTTCTTTGTGATAACGGTGGGGCCATTGCGCAAGCCAAGGAGCCGAGGAATCACCAAAAGAACAAACACATCTGCATGCGGTTTCATCTCATTCGAGAGATCCTTAATCGAGGAGATTTAAAGATATGCAAAATACACACGGATTTGAATATTTGAGATCCTTTGTGAAGCCTCTCCCACACCCTAAGCATGAGGCGCACACAAGAGCTATGGGTATTAGATATCTTCTAGATTGACTCTAGTGCAAGTGGGAGGCTCGTTGGAGATATGCCCTAGAGGCAATCATATTGATGATGATATTTCATTGTATCCATGATTTAATAAATGTTCCTTGAATATTGCCTTTGTGTTGATTAACAAGTATGTGACTTGTTTGTGAAACTCTTTACTTGTATGGTTATTCTAAAGTTGTCCTAGTCGGAGTTCATGTGAGGACACACGTGAATGATGGATTAGCACATGTATCGGTTGATGACCATGTTTCACGTGTCATAGACATGGAGATGTCAAACCAATAATGTGGACACATGTTTAGAACATGGGGTTGGACCGACCCAACATGAGACATAGTAATTATTCTTATGGTTCTCTCTACACAATGTGTACGCCTTGTCCTTAGACACGAGATTGTCGTATGTACTTGAGATGTGAATCGACCTACTTAGGGGCTATCAAACGCTACTCAGAATGGCGGGTAGTTATAAAGGTAGCTTTCGGGTTTGTCATGAAGCATCTTTGCGAGGCATGGTCGATCGAGATGGGATTTGCCTCTCTCTACAGAGAGATATCTCTGGCCCTCGAGTGATCGGATCCAGAAATGCATGGCCATGCTACTTAAGGTTAAGAGTTAACCTAGTAAGGGATTAGGATCACGGGATCGAGAAAGAGTGGTCGACTTGGAGCTCGATTGAATATCGTGAGGCAAAGGGATTGGCATGTACATAACGTTGTGATGGTTCGTCCGATATGATCTTTACGTATGTTTAGGAGTTGGCACGTCTTGCTAGAGGCGCTACCAACTATTGACCAAGTATGTGTACTCGCGTCATGTCTAAACATATGTGAACCATAGGGTCACACACTTAAAGTGAAGCCTAATTCGGATTGGATCCGAATTAGATCGGGCATTGAGTCCTAATGGGCCTCTATTCGTAGAAGCCCATTATAAGGACGTCTATAAAGGAGCGGGGCGGCGCTGGTTGAGGTTGAGTTTTTCGTGACATCCTCAAACCACGGCGCCACCCTCCCACGCCCTAGTCGCTCGCGCGGATCTAGTAGTCCGGCGCGCGTCGCTTCCTCCGTGCGTGTGGATACCTTTGAGGCGCCGCATCGTGGCGTTGGGACGAACCGCAAGAAAGGAGGCATGCGTGGGGCCGCGGCGAGGGCGAAAGTAGTACGACTACTCGCCCCGACGCATCGCATCAATCGAGTACGACTACACCGCCCGACGCGTTGCATCAACTTCCGCACTGCGCGTCTAGTGGTAAGACCGTGATCTATAAGCTGCGGTGATCTTGGTTTACGGGTAGAATTTTTAATTTGCGCTAGTGTAGCCTACCCGTTTCCCAACACGCACAACCACCGTATGGTGCCCCTCTGTCGGGACCACCTCGGAGTGCACCTAGAAGACCTCCCAGGACCCCTTAGGGAGGTCCGTAGGACCACCCAGAGGTCATGTAAGTCGTCCAAGAGCACCCCCGGTGGAGGTCCTCTAGGACCTCCTAGGAGATCACGAGGACCTCCTGGAGGTCTTGGCTCTGTGCATTGAGTTAGTCCCAAAAACATTTGCCAACTCGCACAAGACCACATAGGTTAAATCAAAGCTACACAGTCCAACAACTCTAAACAACAGGATAAGCAAGACACAAATATATTAACAAGGGCCTTATGGCAAAGGTTGTTTACAGCAGTTGCCAACACAAGCTTACAAAAACCGACAACAGAACCTACACAGGGAAAAATACAAAACGCGTCGAGCCATCCGGCAAGCCCACAGGCTATTAAGTGGAGGACCCTCCTAGAAGGTCTGGTCGTCAAAGAACTCCTCCTCGAAGAGGTCTGTGCTGCCCTGAACTTGGTCATCTTCAAACACTGCTCAAACAGAGGGCTTAAAGCCATGAGTACGTTTGAATATACTCAGCAAGTCACAAAGAACAGGTATGCAGATAATATTCATGCATTGGCTGGACGATAGAGAGCTGCAGGGTTAGTTTGCAGAAAGCAAAATTTGACAATAGTATAAGTAGATTGAAGAGCTCAAGTTTTTAAAACAAAAGACAAAATAACAAGGGTTTCCAAGGGAGGTCGTGAGCACCAACTCACTTCCTCACGTGGGAGGTATTGGTCGCACCAGCATCCAGGACCACCCCACGACCACCCTAGAGCACCAACTCTAGAGCTCCCAAAGACTACTCTAGGGCCCCAACACCTCCCCGACCACCAACCCAGGAGCTCTTGGACCACCCTAGGTTTCCACACGCCTAGTCCCTGAACCTTTCTTGAGTCAGCCATGATCTCTCTAAAGCCGGCCAAGGTCTCTTCGAGATAAAAGCCACAGCCTTTCACAAAAGTGCTCAGGAACAAAGTTTTATAAAACAAACTACCCCTTGCGCATTATCACCAGGCAATGCTCAAGACCAAAGGATTCGAATAGATTTTTACACTCTGCAGAGATGTACAACTTTACCCATAATCCACGATTTCTCTAGCGAGGCGAGTTCCCGTCGAAACTCTTGCTCATTTTCGAAGATGAGCAGTGTAGAGAGCGTGACAAGGCCTTTACAAAGCTTTGAACTGGCTCAGAGCTACCCGCTAAGGTTTCGCTTCTAATGGACCTCACACCTATCAGATTCATGCCCCCTCTTGCGCCAGCACATCTCACGCTCAACCACAACAGAACCAAGCTAGCTCATTGCTAATTATTTAGCCCAGACCACCCCCATAAAGTGATCTTGTGGTTGCACGGGAAACCCGAATCAAAGAACACAAAGTTAAGTCCTTAGAAGCTGCGTCAGGTGAGTCTGACCACAAACCCAGTGTGCGTATAACACTCGCTAATCACTCCTGAGCAACTCGCCTGAGCAAAACAGTTTAGGGTTTAACCTAAGCCAAAGGACCACCAAGTCCTGGCACAAATTTTAATAGCAGCATCGCACCGTAAATGACACAACTGGGCCTCACACCACAGTTGCTCATCAGTGGCATCAACCACTGTTCCATAGTTCTTTAGTCAAGATTATTAAAAAGGAAACAAAGGTTCTCGAGACCTACGGTACTAAGGCAAGGCTAAGTATTCTACGGTCTCAAGTTGGCAAAGCAAAGAGTGCCAACAAAACCACCCACTCTAAGGTGTTCAAGACAAGCATGTCAACATGCTGTGTACAAACATCCAAGGAGGTCTAATAACACATAGGAACAGCTACTACCCAAAACCTTTTCTTAAAGAAAGTAGCCATGCATAATAAGACAAACAAGATAACTTTAAATGTTAGGTTCAAAATGATCAAAGGCCTGTGACTTGCCTTCGTTGAGTAGTGGGGAGCCTTCAGTGGTGAGAGCTAGGTCCAAAAACTCCTCTTCAAATTCGGGACCTACACATTCGCAAAGAACCAAATAAACACACAAGCTCAACAAACGAGCTCAAAAGACTAGAAAGAACTCAAGCAAAACCAACTAAAAACCAGAAAGAACAGGAGGTCCTGCGGGAGAGGAGGTCCAAGCCAAAGGGAAGTGAATCTCCAAGCACAGCACCGAGAGGAGCACAAGGAGGTTAGAAACGAGAAGAAAGGTGGTGAAAAGAGGCTCTCCTGGCTACAAATAGCAGGAGGTAGCACTAAGGCTAGGGCAAACGTGTCAAGAGTAGGTGAAAATCAGGACAAGGATTTGACAAGGCATGCCATCAAAAGGAGGTAAGCAAGTACCACGGAGGTGACTACATTTAATGTGTTGCAGCACCACATTAAATGTTTAAAGATTTTCTGCCGCAAACGCGTAGAAAGGATAAGGGATTGGGCTAGCTCAAACAAAGAGGTTGGTCAAAGAAACAGGAAAAAGTCCAACTAAGGAGGTGGTCTTAGGAGGAGGTCCTGCAGAGGAGGAGGTCCTCTGAAGGCAAGGGAGGTCCTGCTCCAACAGGGTGTTCTTTGCAAAAAGACTAGAGATCATGACCACATGAGGTGGTCATGACAAAAGAAGGTGATCTTTGCAAAAAGACCACAGGTCATGACCACATGAGGTGGTCGTGACAAAAGAGGGCGATCTTTGCAAAAAGACCACGGGAATACTCAAGGGGAGGAGGTCCAAAGGACTAAGGAAAAGGCGCAACGAATTAGGACCACACGATCTTGTTCGGGTGGTTATGAGAGATAGGAACATTCGGACCGCGCGGACGTATCCTTACATCGTAGCCGCCCAAACTAAATCGGATGATCCACAATGCAAGGGAGCATTTGGATTATTCGAATGTCTCCTCTTAATCAGGTCATCCAAATAAGATCTAACCGACCTGAGTAGAGGTGGGCGCGCACAGAGTTTGGACTTAAGGGGAAAGGATCCAACGGCGGAGATCCAAGGAAAAAGGTCCAAGTAGGTCTTAACTGCCAGGATAGACTAAAAGAGATCCCGACAGATAAAATCTGCAAGGAGGAGGTCATGACGGCCAAGATCTAACGAAGGGGAGGTCCTGGCGGTCAGGTTCTACAAGGGAGAAGTCCTGACGGTCAATATCTACAAAGAGGATGTTCTAACGGTCAAAATCTAACAAAGGGGGGGGGGTCCAACACAAGGAAGGTCTAAACCTAAGGAGATTTAAACCAAATGACAACACAAAGGAGGTTCAAACCACAGGAAGGAGGTCCAAACCAAAAAGAGGTCCTAACCAAAGGGGAGGTCAGGATCAGGAGGAGGTCCAGGAGAAGGAAAACTAAGCTAAGGAACACTCAAAGCAAACAAAGAAAAGAGCTAAAAGGTCAGGAACACTAAAGAACTTCAACAACGAACAAAGAACTAAACCAACGTTAATTGGAGTTTGAGTTAAGTCAAGTTAAACCACAAATTTTCTAAAGTTCCAAGTTAAGCTTGAGCAAAACAATAAACCAAATGGTTCCTTTTAGGTTTTGAAATCCGACAAAAACTCTAAGTCAAACGGGATGTTACACCCTCTCCCATACGACCCCCACCCCCACCGCACGACCATTGTGCGGTGGCCTCCACGTCCGCACGACCATCGTGCGGTGGCCAATTAGCTAGGTTAATTAGCAATTTCCTAACCCTAATTAGCGAATTCATTTAGGTGTACTACTTGTAGGAATTTTTAGAAATAGCAAATGAACTTAAAATTTTTATGAATTTTTTGGTGGAACCTCCTGACACAGTGTAATTGATTGTGTAATTTTTTTTCATAATTTATACATTATGAGTTTTACTTGACAATTAATTTAAATATACTATTTGTAGAAATTTTTTAATACAGAAAATGAACTACAAAAATTATGAATTTTTTTAAGGATCCTTACATAGTGGAATTGATTGTGTAATTTTTTTTAGAATTTTATACTTTCTAAATGTGGACAATCGCTACGTCCCAATCCCGTGTCCCGGAGGATTGAGGCAACGATTTGAGGCATGTCGACATTCAGTCGCGACGAGCGGACGACATTGAGCCACATCGCTTGGTCGTATAAGGGGCGCGATTGGTAGATGCCTGACACCCAGTTGTTTTTCCCTTGCATGACTTGCAGGCGTGTGATGGAAGACATATAGGAGGTGCCGTCGCTCGGTTTGGGGATGGAAGACTACGAGTCAATGCCCTGGAAGCATAAATGGGCTACCAAGAAGACACAATCGTACCCTGATTGTTCTCGCAATGATGCTCTTATACCACCAGAGTTTCTACGTTCGTAGTGCGACTGCGGTAACCTCGTATGGATCATTCAATATACTCATCCTAGTACCTCCGCAAGAGCTTACTACATGTGCGGGGATGTAAGATCGAGGTGGCCGACTAGAGGGGGGTGAATAGGCGTTTTAAAACTTCTATGTGCTAAAACCGATTTCTAATGCGGAAGCTTAACAATACGGTTTTGCACAATTAAAGCCTAAATCAACTAGGTCCAACTAAGTGCACCAACAATACAAGTCTATTGACAAATATTGCAAATAAGCAAAGACTTGTAATCTATTCAATTCTAGCATTGTAAATAGCACAAAGCATGGCAAGCATTCATACACAATGAATAAGCAAGTTTAATACAAGAAATATAAATTGCGATAAGTAAAGCTCAAGAATGCAAACCACAATGACACAGTGATGTTTTACCGTGGTGTTCGGAGACTTGCCGGTCTCCCCTAATCCACGTTGAGGGAAACCCAAACCAATTGGGCCGGCTCCACGAATTAAGCCTTCCTCCGAGGTATCAAACACCTCGCTCCACTAGGGTTGCTCTTACTCCACTCCGGAGATGGCGAGCACCAAGCCACTCACAAACGCTCGGGTCTTCTCACAAGCTTCACTTGAGAAGATCACCGACGCACGACGCCTCCACGCCGTTTAGGTGTCGGCAAACACCAAGAGTAACAAGTCTCCAACTTTTACTTGAACCAATCAAGTGTCAAAGCTCTCGTGGATACTAAATCCACCACCTAATGCAACACATGCAATAGGATTTGCCCCTTAAACCTCACTAAGTGCAACACATGCACAAATGGGAGTAGAGGGCTTGCTCTTAGCTCAAAGGAACTCAATGGGGGTACCAGCAACTTCTCCTCACACAGCCAAGGTGGGTATTTATAGCCCACACACAAAAACTAGCCGTTGGGGAGAGATTCCAGAGAATCTGGACGAAATCGGTCTAACCGCCAACTAATGGCCGGTCGGACCGCCCAAGTGACAACGGCTATAAAACTAGCCGTTGGACTCACAATCGGTCTGACCGCCAACCAATGGCGGTCGGACCGCTAAACCCGATCGACCGAGAGGTCGGGTCGGGCCGCTCAAGCGAGCAACCGAGCAAACCGAAAACACCTCTTACGGAAAACACGTATCGCCAGTAAATTTGGTACTACCGCACTCGATGAGTACCGTTACAGCGCCCGGTACTACCGCACTCCGGTAGTACCATTTCTTATGGTCGGTACAGCCGTAGGTCGGTCAGACCGCACAACCTATGGCGATCGATCGCTACCACCGATCGATCGCTACGAGGTGGTCGAGACGCCAACGATACCAAGGCGAGAACAAACATTGCACATTTGCTTCAACTCAATTTGCAAAACATATTTGCCAATTGATGCAACATGTACACAAGAGATGAAAGCTAGATTCTCAACAAGTTGCAAAACACAGTTGCCAACTTATAGAATCAACGCCACAAGGAATAAGGTACATGGACTTAAACCGTTTGCAAAACACATTCGCAAACTAAAGTCACATGCTACAAGGAATAACCATGAGCCACAACTATTTGCAAAACGCATTCGCAAATATAGGCAACATATTAAGTTGAGCTAGAGCAAACACAATGAGCTATCAACACATGACTAACTCAAGTTACTAATTAAGACCCCTCTTAATAGTACGACAATATATACTAGCAATCCGGTCTCCCAACCAAACACCGAAACCGGTAAAAGACTAGGAACAAATTCTTAGCCCTAGCTAGTCATACATTTGCCTTGCGCAATCACTTGAAGCTTGATGACGCACATCCTCGCTTTAAGTCCGGGTTATTGACTTAATGCCCATCAACATATGATGACATCTTTCATCCCGAGTCTTGACATGCATCAACTCATGATGCACTCTTTACTTGACCTTCATCAACACATGATGGATTCTTCTTGACTTGACGATCAACCTATGATCATTTCCACTTCTTGAACTTGATATGTATCAATGCGTGATACATCTTTTACTCTAAGCTCTTTACTTCAATATCATCAACCCATGATGATATTCTTCTCTTGATATCATCAACACATGATGATATTCTTCTTTTTTAAAGATCTTGACTTGATGACGATCAACTCATGATGTCATCCGAAATCTTCAATTACATGGAACATAACCTATTTCACCAACTCGTAGAAAAATGTTAGTTCCACAACGTGATTGTCATTAATTACCATAACATACCATTAACCAATAATGGTGGGACAAGATACCACAATCTTTTCCTCTTGGTGATTGATGACAATCAACACAATCTGAATAATTGAATGTAATTGGTATGGGTATATATAAACCACATAAGTTATATATACACAAAAGATATATGAGCTTATATGAACTACGCAAGTCATATGCTCATATGAATATATACAATCTACACAAGTTGTATATATTCAAGGATATGAGTATATATAAACTACACAAGTTATATACACTTATATGAATATACTAACTATACAAGTTAAATATATTCAAGGATATGTTTCAAAGTAAAGATCCTAAATATATGTGAACATAGGAATATGGATCAATACTAATGAAACCACAAAATATAGAGTGAACTCCCCCTAAATGTGTGCATACACGAATGTGTAATAAAGACATATACACATATTCAAGTTAACCTCTTGGTGAAGTTCAACCTATATTTTGAGTCCGAAGAATGCAACAAGATATAATAAAATGATGTCGAATGCATACCTCTTTGATCTTTAAATCCAACTGAGACTAAACATGAGATATAACAATATAGAGGAGTTAGTCTCTCAAATAGATTTATCAATTATGAACATACCTGTTTGGATTTTTCCTTTTTATCTCTAAGCTGAGACTAAACAATTTGTATAACAATAGAAGTGTTAGTCTCATAAATATTTGTTATTAGGAATGCATACCTCATTTGATTTTTACCTCTTTATCCATTTGAGACTAAACAGTAGGTATAGCAAAAAGAGTGTTAGTCTCATAAATAGATTTGTCATTAATAACCAAAACTCCATTAACACATAATGGCGGGTCTAGATTCTTCAGGGGATTGCCGTGTAAGTCAATGCCATACATCGATATTTCACAATGCATGCTGCATTTTAAATATCACTGACTTTATCCGTGCATGGTAGCCGTCAGAGCGGTTCTACTTCGTCCAATGGATCGGCGGCTCGGAGAAATACGATAAGACATTCGTTCGATGAAATATATCTTTGAACTCGCAATTGACCCTGAGGTGCTTACCTATTGGAGACCTCCCACAACCAGGAGCAGGGAAGACAAGAAAAATGCATCTATTTTCCCTGATGTCACTGATGCCCCTACTGCACCGAAGATTATTATGGACGAGGACAAGCTTGAAAAGGCCTTCTGACCAAATCTTTGGGAGGCCCGCGAAGGGACCGCTCATGAGGTAGTAGGACATATGCATAAGGCTAAGTTGATTTCCATCAGTAAAATAGTTTTATTTTCAAAAGGTGTGTTTGTATCGTAGTTGTAGTTCGGATCGAAAGCTCATGTATGTAGCCATTTGTACCATTGAAATAGCCATACGAACATATATACCTAACAAGAACCTACATGCCATGTAATTCAGACCTCCATGGTCAAGTTTATGTCGGGTTTGCAATCTCATCTTTGTTGCTGCATTCTCGTCTCGCTCGAACCAAAGCTTACAAAATATTTAGCCAATTGTTGAGTTCGTTGTGTAAAAACTTAAAAGAAGTTCATCCATGTAAAACGATTAACACATGATTTATTTACAAACTATTGCAATTAGTAAACTCTAGCTTTTTTACCACTAACAATTATTCACAAATAACTATTCTAACTATTTGATTTTGTAAAATTAAAGCTAATTTTATTTAAATAATTCTTAAAAAATTAACCTTATGTCGTTGGTTGGGGACACAACTGAGACACGTGGTAGAGCAATGCCTTAGTCGCGGTTCCATCGTGTGACTGAGCCTCCCACATTAGCTAGTCACTGGCCCACTGCGCGATTGGGCCTAATCGTCTGGTGGACCGACGACCGAGGGTTATTTATGTAAGAAATATAAAACGTGGGTTATTTCGATAGAACAACTAAAAATGGTTTATTTATAAATAAAAAAATCCTATATTACGCGAGTAATTGAGGCCCAGTGGCATCCCCTGTAAATACCCCAAACTTCCGAGTCCACTCTCCGTAACCGTTCCACCACTCAACCCTATCCCCACCGCCGCACCGGCACACGCCACCTCCCACCACGCGTGCTCCGGGTCAGCGTCCATTCCCAATGACCGTAATAATCCAACGTCCCAAACGCTACTCCCCATATAAAAACCCGTGCGGTCCAGCGCAGCCAGATATCACGGGGCGGTCGCACAGAACCCAACGCGCGGACTCCCGTCCACTCCCGGATTTTATTAAACCTGGTTTTGCGCAGCCCGGTTCGAGTCCGGCGTCGTGTAGTTTCTGCTCTGCTTGCTCATCAGAGTAGTTGCCCTCCACTCCACTCCACTCCACACCACTAACCCCAACCCAACCAACCCCCGTAAGCTCCTCGCTTCCTCGCGGCGCAGATCTCGCCTAGAGCAGCAACCGGATCCGCCCGGCCGCCTCGCGGATCGATTGATCCGCCTCCTGCCCCCGATCCCGCGGGTATTTTTCTCGGGATTTCGCGCGTCCGGAGCTGGCTGGCTCGGCGGATCGGTGAGTTGGGGATCGGAGCTCGTAAGCTGTTTTGAGGTTTTTTTTTTCTTAGGGGGTTTTGTTTGATCTGTGTTGGTGGTGGTGGGATTCGTGGATGCAGTGTGCGCTTGGGTGCGGATCTGGTTTAGGACGGCGACGAGGAGCGTGGAGGCGATCTGATAGGAAGGGGCGCCCTTTCTGTGCTCTGTTTGGGTTTAGATCTGTTCCTCGGCTGTAGATCTGGAAGGTACCTAATTACCTATCTGTAGATCTATGCTTTCGCGAATTTTTACTTCATACGGTGTAATACTGTAATCTTCCGTTTTGTAGAACGAAAGCTACATTTTTTTGCTCGTAAATATAATTTGTATATGATTTTTACGATAAAAATTGCACCTTTTGTAAGCTTCTACTACTCTCTGCTAGTTCTACGATTAAAACGCGATGTTTTGATCTTCTGCGTTGGGTTTGTTTGGCACTAGGGCTTCGTGGGATCTGTCAGACTGTCACTCCAAGCTGAAAGTTGTATAAGGAATTCTCCGCCTTTGACACTCATCTCCACCACCCGCACCTCGGCCATGGAGACTCTGGTCATCTCGCAGCAGCGCGGCCACCACCACCACCACTCTTCCGGTCGCCGGAGGAAGCCATCGTCGGCAACATCGCACCTCTCCTCGCCGCAGTCCATGAGTGGCTTCCATGCTGTCAATTGCCGCGCCTTTCACTCCAGCTTCAGCATTGGCATTCTGCCGTCCCCGCCCCCACCACCGGCGCGGACCTACTCCACCCCAGAGCCCAAGACGCCCAAGCAGCAGCTGCACCACGGGAAAAAGCGCAGCCGGGCAATCTCAATAAGCCCTTCAACGTCACCTCCCTCCCGTCCTGAGCTCTGGGCTGGCCCGGCGTTCTCCAACTCGCCACCGCCCAGCTCACTACCGATACCCAATTTCTCCCTCCACCAGAAGCGCAGTGTCTCACTTGAGTTGCTGCCTGCTGACCGATCAGATGATGTGGAGGTGCCTCTGCATGCCAAGTCAGCACCTTCGTCACCGACTGCTGGCTCAGGTGTCAACTTCTTTAGTGATGACAGTGATACTGCCATTGCGACTGAGAATCTGAGGAGGATCCTTCATTTGAAAATCACTGATCACTGAATGGCGGAGTGATATGTGTACATAGGTGATAGGTCATTAACAGCTAACCTTGGTAGCGTGTATAAAGTAACTTAGAATGGTCACCTTTCACTTGACGGTGGTTCTGCATCAATAGGAGTATTGTAGGTGGGTTAACAAACACATCTAGAAGGTTGGCCAGCAGGAAACTGCCGTGAAGGATGTGGTGGTGGTAGAGACTGGTGGGGTAGATGAAAGCACAGCAGTTTCTGAGTTGCCTTTGTAGCTTGTGGTCACCTATATGCTTCCAGTGTCTTTTTAGGTATTTGTTCTGTAGGTGTTGGATCATTCAGTAGTGGTAGTCTGCATAATCCTTGCTCCTGGTACATGTCAGGCAGGCAGGGTAGTATGTTAGTACTGTTCAAACTTAGGTAACTGTAGCATACTCTCTCGTATCTGTTCATGTGTTAAATATCTTTAGGATAGCTGCATCTCCTGGTACTTCCATTCTACCTCGCCTTGTAGACATACTCCCTTGCATCCTCTTTCTATCTGACTCTAATCATACCGACTTCTCATGGTGCTCAGCAATGAACACAAGGATCTCTCCACACTGGGTCTTCTGGTTTTTTGGAAGGAAGAGGCTCAGTGGAGATGTCATGAAGTCCCCTTTAGATGTTCTTGCTTCCTCATCTGTCTCTACTAATTTTATCTGTGCACCTCCTTTTTCCCGCAGTTTGTTGCATATCTAGCATGTCAAATCCCCACCACTGCCATCCAATCTTAGTTTCATGCCTTTTAACCTAGAGTTGCATCTATTAGTGGGATGCCTTTGTTCGGACACCCTCTATGATTCCTGATCCTTTGTTCATGGAAAATGTTTGGGATTCTACTTTCCTTCATATATTTGATAAAGGAAGGCGCCAGACCCCATAGACCTGCGAGCATACAAACCTACTATGGTAAGTTGGTAACTATCTGTTTTCTTGAGCTTTTACCCTTATGCAGCTGACTTGGCTAATGCTAATGTAATTTCTGTACGCTGGTGCTGCAGGTTTGCTTATCCAGTGCACTTCATGGTATACATACCTGGAGTTCGGATTTACATAAGTTTCAATAATTTTTCGTTGTAGTGAACAAGCAGCCTAGTATATGCTAGGCTGTTACTTTGCTTGGCTAGTTGTTTCTGGCACTGTTTTAAAGTTATTACAAGGTGGTGTTGTTTCATGTTATTAGCAGATGTCGCTGCTTTCTTTGTCAGCTTGATATTTGAGAACTTAAATGCTAGACCTTTGTATCAGTTTTAATCCTGTTTGTATGACATGTCCAGAGCTTAGTGTTACGAAGCTCAATCCTGTTTTTATTTGGTGGTTGTGCCTCAGATTTTCTTCTATGCGAGTGGTTTCGTTCATCAAGTTTCCTATGGTTATTGTACTTCTTCGGTGCATGTGTTAGTACTGTGGCGCGTTGTGCCCGTGCTAGCAGATTTGTTTATTAGAATAAAGAATAGTTGATGAGGTGATTATTTTGGGATTCCTTATTTATCTAATTATTGTTAGGAATAAGATTTTATTTATTAGGAAGGTTATTTTTAATAGTTGGAAAGATTAGATTGGATTGATAGGTTCTCTTATTTATTATTTCTTAGGCGTTAAGTTGGACTGTTTTTATAAAAGGAATAACATGTATGTATTATCAATTAAGCAATAAGAAATAAAAAATTCAACTAAACCTCAAAGGGTCGCTATCTCGATAGGGAAGAGTTCTGCTGGCCGTTAGATGAGGACTAGTGCTCGACCCTTGGTTCTCGGATTTGGACCTAACTAATGACTATTAACATTTGGTATCAGAGTCAATCGTTGCCCCTTCCACTATCGGGCAGCGAGAGTTTTAATTCCATGACAATCAGCATATGCTAGGTTGCATGATTGAGATGCTTGAAAAGGTGCTTGGGTTTCGAAGGAGGAGAAAAGCCATGCCGGAAGTAAGGAATGTTCTACCAATCCGCTGGCTTTGACGGCAACACTGCCGGTTGCGACCTTGGTCAAGATGGAGTAGAGTCGCCAACATGGCTACGTCACCACTTCTATCACCTCCAGAACTAGCAATCAACAATGCCATTAAATTGCCGTCACCAACACCTCCTCAACGGCAAAGATCGCCCTTGGTTGCACCCCATGCGTTCATTGAGGAGGGTTGTCATTTAGAACTGTTTAAAGCGGTAGGGCTTTGGGTGGGCTTTTGAAGCTCGATCGAAAATCTTGAACTGAGCTCGGCACTGAAAATCATTTTCATGTTTAAAAATATTATTTTAATTATTTTGGAATAAAAATAATATTTAATTTATTTCCAAAATTAAATAAATATATTTTCATTTTTAATCATTTTTATTGGAATTTCGTGTCGGGCTGGGCTTTGTTCAGACTGGAATTCTAGTCCTAAGCCTAGCCTGACGAGGATGGGCATCCGTGAAAATGATCTAGCCGCTATCTAGTGGTGGTATTTTACGCACGATCGGCCGACACTGTGCCCAAGGCGACGCGGAGCGCAACGGTTGAGGGGCCAACGTCACCATCGCGTCCTCTCCGCCATCATCACGTTTTGTGGCAGTACGTGCGTCATTGCTTCCCCCATGCTAGCTGCTCATGTCGCCGACGTATTTCTCAACGTCGCAACATGCTAAGGCGTTTCTTCTTTGGGCGCTATACGTCGGAGTGCTGCTGATCTTCTCTCAAGCGAACCGACGCTGGTACCGGATACTCTTATCAACATGAGGGTCACTAAGGACTTCAACCGTGGCCACCACCGCAACATCGCAACTCGCAAGGGGTGTAGTGTTATGGAGAAAGGTGTGGTAGCCGTAGAAGGTGTGTGAAGCATACCATAGAATGCTTGTGGTGTCATGTGAGCGATGTGCGGTGGTGCTTGTAGTGTGTTGTTTTCCATGCGTGCTGATTTGTATCCTAGAATAAAGAATAATTAGTTATGTTGATTATTTTGGCATTTCTTATCTATCTAATTATTGTTAGAAATATCTTATTTATTAGAAAGATTATTTTAATAGTTGTGATGTATGGTAGTAGGAAGGTTTGGTCAATGTTGATTTTGCTGGGCAATATTCTGTTCTGAATTCTTGATTTTTTTTTTACCTCAGTGAACAATTAGCTGTATTTCTATTGGTCTTAGGCTGTGTTTGAATGGATGAACAAAGCTGAATGAGATGGTTCGGTTCAAGAAATGAGTCCATCCATGCATTTTGTTTGTTTAATCGTACCAAACCATCTTGGACGAGATGTTTACATTCGAAGAACATTTTCGTTCGATACTGTATCGTCCCATTCCAAAAATTCGGACGAACCACACAGTTCATCACTCACTCTCACCTCCACACGCGCTGGTGATAGAGCTATGCCGTCACTTCGGTCCTGTCGCCGCGCACAGTCGCTCTTGGCCTCCTTACCTTACCTTTGGCTCTCACCTCCATCCCCTTCCTCCCTTTCTTTTTGGCTTCACCTGCTGCAGGATCAAGGATAACTGACTAGAGGTGGTGAATAGAAGGTTTTAAAAATCTTTGACTAATTAACACTTTTTAAACAAAATTGTCTTAACCAAGCTTCCTAGCACAATGGAAGAATAGAAACTACTAAGCTTTTTAAGACAACTATGAACTGTCTAAACTAGATACAATTTTAGCTAAGCAATTCTACACAATTAAATTACTAGGAATATAAATACGAAAGTAGTAAAGATAAGATTAAACCACAATTGAGACAACGAAGTTTTTCTCGTGGTATCGAAGACTTGTCGGTCTTCACTAGTCCATATTGAGGAAACTTGAACGAATCAAATCGACTCCACGAATTAAGCCTCAATCCTCGATTACTAGAGTTGCTATTCCTCCACTCCGGAATTGGTGAGCACAACACCAATCAAAAGCTTGCTGGGACTCTTCACAAACTCCTTGAAGAGCTCACCGTGCAATTTCTTCCTCCAAGCCGTCTAGGTGTCGACAAGTACCAAGAGTAATAGATCACGAGTTTTGTTTGAGAAACTATAAGTGCCTAAATGATCAACTAATGAATTAATGCACTTCAATGCCTTCAACAACCTCAAGAATGAGAAATCAATGGAAATGGATAGTTGAAGAGTGTATACGAGCTCAAGAGAGTTCAATGCAAGAGTACAATGCCCAAAGATCTCAAGAGTTTCTGCTAGAAGGCAGGTGGGGGTATTTATACCCTTCACCAACAAATCTAGTCGTTACAATCACTTTCCTGAAAAAACCAGGATTTGCGGTAGTATCGCTGTTGAAACCTGGTACTACCGATTTTTGCTCAACGATCGGAATAGTAGCATTTAATGCTCTGAACTAGTCGTTACAAAATAAAGTTGCGGTACTACTGCCAACTAAAAATCGATATGACCGCAGCGCGGTAGTACCGCTCGGCTCGAACGGAAATACTGATTCCAGAGTTCAAGAAATCACGCAAAAACACCTCCTCTGAAAAAAACGTACCGCCACCATATGAATATCGATACTCATCGCGCCGGTGAGTACCGCTCATATCATGCGGTCATCACCGATTCTCAAGGCGATCAAAACTTCCAAAAACACACTCTCTATTATTTACATACTACCATATAAATATCGGTACTATCGACATGCAGTAGTACCGCAATTGAAATGTAGTCATTCTGATTTTTAGAGAGGATCAAAAACACTTAGAAACATGCTCTCTGGAAAATACATACCGCCGTATAAATATCGGTACTACTGATCTGCGGTAGTTCCGATTTTCAAAACATTTTTCCAGAAGCTTAAATCAAGGTAATACATGAACCCTAGTTGATCAATAAGCCACAAAAGATGTCTCTCAAGCTACTAGCCATGATCCCTCTTTATAGTACGATATTTATCCTATAAACTCAGTCTTTTCTCCAAACACCGAGACTGGTAAAAACTATAAAGAGTTCTTAGGCTATACAAATATCTTTGTCTTGATTCATGTTGATCTTTCGTCACATTCGTATTTTCAATAGCCTTGTCATCAATCAATCATTGGGATTTATCCTTTAACACATCTTAGCACACATGTTAGTCTCTTAACATAATGTTGATATTAATTACCAAAATCAATTCTGAGGGCCTAGATACTTTCACCTGCGCCGGGTGCCGCTCAAGCTCTCGTATCGCCACCGTGTCGCCATCATGCTTGTTTGATGCTTGATGCGCTCCTCCTAAGCTACTGCTCCACGACTTGTTTCGCACTAAAGGACACTTTCTTCTCCACTAATTCCAAGATTCCCACCGAACGAGCGTGCGCCTCGTCTTCCTCGTTTACGCCGAAAGCCACCGGCGGGTCACCATTCTTCGTCCGATGAGTATTGCTTTGATTCCTCTCCACTTGAGTACCTCCCCTTTCCTTCCCCACCACCCACTCCTTCTACCCTACCCCATAGCGCTGACACACCGACGAACCGACCGCGCCGCCGTCGGCCCTCGTCGCCAGCCCTCCTCGGCCCTCCTCTCCAACCAATCGCATGGGTGAGCTCCTCTAGTCTCGCTCTCACTCATGCTCGCCCTATTTTCCTCCCTCTCCCACCCAAGCACCGCAGCCCCGTTCCTTCCCTAGCTTTGACCGCCGCACGCTGCCGCCCATTCGCCACCGTCCACCTCTGGTCGCGCCATCACCACACCTGGACCCCTCTTCCCCACGGGGACCCATTTTTGGAGCCACCCCTTCCTCTCCACAACTCCCCCGCGGCCGGCGAGCACGCCCACGCCGACGCTACCCCTCCTCTATTTTCTCTCTGCTGGCCTCGTCTCTCTCTGTTCATATAACCAATCAAACAAAACGTTGTATCATCTCATCCAATCAACCAAACATAGTACTGGTATCGTTCCATTTAGGATCATCCCATCCACTTGAACCGAACCATCCCGTTCAGCTTCCTTCATCTATCCAAACACACCCTTAGTGCCTTGAGGTACCAATTGAAGGATTACGTGTAGGCTATGAGATTACCACTAGACGCGCCGACTCGTAGCGGAAGTAGAGTCGATGTAGCAAGTTGATACAGTAGTAGTCGTACTCGCCGCACGTCTTCTCCTCCTTTATAACTACCCAGTTACGAGTAGCGTTTGACAATTTCTAAGAGTGCTATTACACATGTAGGAAATCATGTTGATCTTAGGTCTAAAGATTATACATTATCATTGCTTGAGACCAACTGATGACACAAGAAATCATAACAATCTTAACAGTGTCTCAAGGTGGGTCAAACCAATACCATGTTTTCTAACATGTGTCTATATTATTGGTTTGATATCTCCATATATATGACCTGTAAAACATAGTCATCAACTAATACATATGCTAGTCTATTCATATGTGTCATCGTATGTTTTCGATTAGACAACGTTTAAGAATAATTATCGCAGAAATATAGAGTTTCACAATCAAGTCACATACTTGATAATAAATATTAACGATATTATTCTGAGAACAAGATAACATATTATCCCATATTATGAACATAACAACATATAATCATCTTTATGATTTTTTCAATGGCATATTTTCAACACCAGTCAATTCAATTATGGAGCGCTTTTAACTTTTTAAGGACTTCAATCAGTGTTTTCCTCATTAAGTACTGCGCCTGGCCTAAATCTTGATTTCCTGATGGTGCAATGTTTTTCCTTTGAATGGCTTAATCAGCACCCAGAAATTACAGGTAGCTGACAGTATAATGCATTCGGTTGATAACCCACTTGATGGTCAGCTCCGATTTGCAGGGCTGATCAGCTAAGAAGGTGAGTTCTTGTGTGAGCACGAGCCTCTCGTGTTGACCGGGCCATTCGACTGATACGATGATAAGCTCTAAAGCTGCCTTTGTCCCTTAGTTGACTATCTGGGTGCTTTACTTTTCCATTTCTGCCATCGGGTTTGATTCTGGGAAATGTTCCTTGAGTTTTGTGGTTCAAGTACTCGGAGTTTGGACTCATTTGGCCCCCATAGCGCTCGTTAATTCCTAAAGTAGCCCCCTTTGCATCAGAATTCCAAATTTAGTCCCCTTCTAGCACGTCTTTGCCGTCGGGGACGGCAGAAGTGAGCTGCCGCCACCGTCGACGCGCGCGGCGGCCGTGGCGCCAACATGCTGCCGTGTGGGACAGCAGGAGCAAGGTGCTGCCGTGGGGTTTGGCAGCACCTTGCCTCCCCTACGACGTGGGGTCCGAGGCGCGCGCGGGAGGAAGCCGGCTGCGTCGCGTGGCAGAAGAGGCGACGTGCTGCCGAGCCCGACAGCAGCTTCTACGTGCTGCCGAGCCCGACCGCAGCACCTAGGTGCTGCGGTTCCACGCCGCACGATTTTGGTTGCTGCCGACTCGGACGACAGCACGTGCTAGAAGGGGGTTAAATCTGAAATTCTGATGCAAAGGGGGCTACTTTAGGAATTAACGAGCGCTATGGGGCCAAACAAGTCCAAAATTCCAAGTAGTCTATGCCTATGTGATGACTAGACATCATCAACGTTGGCAACACAACAGAAACTTGAGATCCCGGGAATGGCAAGTGGGGGCTTGTCGCTGAAAACGCCAGCTCTGCAATGGCCGTGTTCGTGGTGTCTCATCTATCCAATCTTGCATTGTTTTACACGCATAGCTATCCTGAAAGGTGTGAGGACCCGGAATATTTAACTAGTAACACTTAACCTCCAAATGGTTCTAGCATTACTAATTAAACATTCTAAGCCTCGATGGACATATGTTTCCTGCACTGCAACATATGCACATCATCACAAAATTACACATCATTTCCATACAACATATATCACTAAGTTCAACAACGACATAAAGTAAAGTTATTACAAAAGAGAGCCATGGCCAAATAGATCAATATACAAGAATGACAATGAAGCAAAAGCGCCATAAGATGGCTAGAACAAAAGTCGACAGGTTAGCCACACACCCACAAGGCAACCGGCCGAGGGCCGCAAGCTAGTCGCCCATAGCTACCACAACACAGACTCACAAAAGTGAGGCCCCTGCTCACCTTCTTCCTCCGCAACAAAACAATTAAGCATAGCAACCGAGTACAAAGATTGTCTTTGTACCCGCAAGACCGACGTGTGGAATAATGGACCTAATCATAAACTACATGCAAGCTTATTTAGGTGGAGGTTGTATGTCTCTTTTGCATGAAGCCAACTTTATTTGCAATAAGGTAATACATTTTAAAAGCAAGTTTGCAAACTGTTTTGTTATCAAAGTAATGAAATCTGAGATACATACAAGTAACCACCGAAGTGACTATCCCAAAGAGCCACCACAACATAGCACGAATCCCGATTCGCACCACCCATCAAGTTTTAATTTAAAAGGTTGTAGTCTAACTCTTGAAAGACCTTGCCAAGCGTGTCCATAACCTAGGACGAGGCTATTCGAATAGTTTTAACCCCTGCAGGGGTGTACCAATGTACCCACACTTGATCGCCTTTAAGCCAAAACACACTTCGAAGGTATGCGCACGGCTAAGTCCTACGAGACGCTTTCCAATATTGTGTATTAACTACGAGCCGCTCGTATGGGTAGAAACACCATACGCTTACATTGCAAGCGAAGACAACAAATCCCATCACGGGTGAAGTCTTTGGACACTACAATGCTCCCAACACCATCCTCCCTGCGACCTCCTGCGACCCGAGCCAATACACGCCAAAGTACTAAGTCAAGAGAGGTCCCATACCCTCTAGTGTGGTTAGCACGCTAAAATGCTTGGTTTAGTGTAACAAGATGTTCGGTCCTTGTTGACTCGGGCACCATTCGATCACACCGAAAATCACACCATCATACCATTGTGCCCAAGTCTAAATCATTTTGTTTTCGCTTTAGTTTTCATAAGTAGACATGGCACAAGATGGAAATCATAATACATAATAAGTTTGTGTGATCAAGGTTATCGACAAGTCGATAACCGCCCATTTCTACCAAGCTAAGCATGGCTAAGCAATTAATTCGCAACTACTAAGTGACAAGAGCCCATCCACGAACTCTAAATCGCGACAAGTAACCTAGGCTCATGGTAGTAGAGGATAATCATTTGCTAAGGAAATGCATCTACTAGGCCAACTATTAACACAAAATAGCAATGCATACATAGAATTTGTAATCAACATAAATACTTAAAATCTTGGGATTAACATGATCAAAGCGCTTGCCTTCTTGCTTTGTTGCTCAATTTGTTGTGGAGGGTCGCTCTGGGATTACCGTAAATGTCGAATCCTAAGCGAGAGGCAAAAGAACCAAGAACAACCAATAAGACGAGCCACAAATAAACCAATGAGCAAGCAACAATTATCCAAATGCGACAAAATTTATACATAAGGTAGAATACGAATATACCAAGACATAGGAACTGGAAAAACTTAATTTGGAATTATGTGTGCAAAGATATTACCTAAAAACACATTTTCTAGCCATAATTAGCACTGTAGCAAAAATATTTTCTAGAAAGATTTTAAAGCTGAAATTTTTATGGTAGCTACCTACTGGTATAGAGGTAACCCATATAAAATTTCAGGTCATTTGGAGTTAAAGTGATTTAGTTATGATTTTCTAAGATGCAAAATTAGCCTAATGCACTTTCAGAACATAAATATGTTCAAAACTAATTTTCTGATGAAGTATACCAACAGAGGGGTTTTCTAGAATTTATCATATATATTTTGCGATTCAGAGAATTACTTGTGCATTTTATAAGCCTTCCAGAATTTTCTAAATGCTGAAAATAGGTACTAAATCATTAATCAAGGTTCCTGCTTACAATCTTGGACTTACCATCATTTTTACATTAACATTGGGTTGATAACAAATTTATCAAAGTTGGAATCATTCATTTTGGACATACACCGAGCAAGATATGCATTTTCTAACGTTTTATCCATTTTTTGGAATATTCAAAATGACAGAAACCAAGTTATTCCTAGTTATACAATTTTCTGCTACTGGAACATGCTTAAATCCATTTTTATAATGAGCTAAAGTGATAACATAATTTATTACAGTTGGAATTAACTAAAAGCGATTAAAATGAATTAGTTATGAGTTTCTAAAGTTTTATATCATTTTCGATTGATAAACAATTGCTTACCAAATACGTAACAATCCAATAAAAGGAAATGACGTGGACAACCCCACAACCCTTGATCTAACATCCTACGGCTTACGCGCGAAAATAGCGCACGCGCGAAACCCAATGAAACCCACCGTTGGATCAAGATCCAACGGCCACACGCAGTGTATGCAACCGGACGATGCGGTTGCCTCGGCGAACCACGACCGCAGATCACAAGATGAACGGCTCAGAACCCATATCTAACCGGATGGTCCGAATGCATATAAGATCTGGGCCGCAGATCGCAAGATGGACGGCGGCTATAGATCGAAGTTCAAAAAGAGGTACTGACGAGTGGGACCGCATGTCAGTGACTACGAGTCATGACCACAACGATTTAACCCACGCGCACAGTGCACTGGGCCCACAAGTCAGCGACTGAGAGTGGCGGTTAGGACAGGATTAATGCTTCTAATGATTACCATTAATTAAACACTAATGACTCCTGAGATTTGATCTTAACTCCTCGGGCCCACAAGTCGACCGGAGAAGGTTTCCGACAGGATTAAGTGCCGACATTTTTATTAATCAATGATTAAGCATTAATGATGCCGGAACAGTGCGGGTTTGAACCAGAGATTGATTCAAGGAGATTGGGCCCACTGGTCAGTGGCTCAATAATAATGATTAAGACACAATTAACGACTAATGATTGGTAATTAATGTGTCCTAATGATCGACGTAAAACGGAGCTTCTCGGTGACTAAACCCGAGTGGCTTTGCCGTTGGTCGTGGCGACTCCGGTCATGGCGCCGAACAAGACCCAAAATGGATTCGCACAACAATACTAACCTAATGGTAGCATTCTCGTGCGCGAGGACTCAGAAGCCGGCCAGCCGGAAAACAAAGATGAAGGCCGACACGGCAAAACACGAAAATAGCAAAATGCTCATTGCGGTCCAAGGAAGCGAAGTGCCATGACTTCTAGGGACTATATAGGAGCTACCTTAACCGAGAGGAGCTCCAAAGATGGCCGGGAAGACTTGAACACGATGAAGTCCACCGAGCCAGAAGAAGATGAAGTGGAAGGTGAGGTTCGAGCAAAATGAGTGGAACCAAATCATCACCACACTTCATTATAGCTCAAAGAGGTTCCAAAGCGATTAATTGCAAAAGAACCACTTAGAATGAGCCGAGAAGAAAGGGGTGAAACCAACCGAAAATCTCCAAACTTAAAATTGAGCGATTCCTGTGAATGCAACCCAAAATCAAGTTAGGGGAAATATAAAGGAGGTTGAGGAGTTCACAAGGGTGCAAGAAATGTTGAAGATGAACCACTGGACACCAAGGCCGCCATGGAAGCACTCGGGTCAACAATGGTGGATTGAAGGTTTGAGATGGTTTTGAGCTCAAACACAGAGAGTAGCTAGGTGTAGTGCAAAAGAACACCAGGAGGACCTAGAGGGGCTATTTATAGGAAAGGAATTAGGGTTTCGAGCAAGAACATGAGCCCATGGTGAGCTCGGTTCATGGTGCTGACCATGGACCACGAAATGATGGGAGCAAGTGAGCACGGTGACCATGGAGGAGAAAGCACATTGCGCATTAAATGCATTGCGAGAGACGTTGATTGAAAGCAACTTGAGGTGACACCACAAGCCCCCATGCCCTCTCTTTCTCTCGCCATGAACGCCGCGCCCGGAGAAGCCGAGGAGGAAGAAGAAGCGAGAGAAGACGAGCCACGGCCGTTGGATTAAAAATGGGCGGTCACGATTTAACGGGTTCACGGACGATCCGATTGCCTACGAAATGCGGGCGGTTGGATTGAAATCCAACGGTCCCTATTGGCCAATGCAAGCGGAGGGTCCGAATGCTTACGAACATGGGCGCGCGATTTGAATCAACGGTGATATCGCGCGCAGCGTTTTAAAGAGTGGCTCGGTGCGTTTAGTTGATGGACCGAATCAAATGGCTCGAGTTCGAGTCGACTCGAACCCGAGTAATGATAAAATCAAGTTTGACTTTGAAATAAAAGCAGAGACTTTGAAAGATTTATTTGAGATAGCAAATTAACTCCAAAATTTATGAAAATTTTACAGAGCTTGCTAACTCAGATATTAACCTTGTGTAAAATTTTCAGAGGTTTTATACTATGAATAAACCTCCCAAAATTCTGCAAGTCTCTGTTTTAATGTTTGACTGAGAGTCAAACAGTTTGACTACCCTCCAAAATATTCAAACAATTTCTAAAAATTGTGAAATTTTTAGAGGGTCACATATCATCCCAAGAACCTAGGAAAAATATTTCCAGAGGATGATCATAAGATTGGACAAGATTGTTTTTGGAAGAACAAGATTTGGATCAAAAGGACTTGTGACAATGTAATTCCATAATCCTTTGAACAAGAATTGGTTACAACAGAAATACATGATGTAAGAAAAAGTTTTAATTTCTACTCATTTTCTTACATTTGAAACACAAGCCCAAAATTTGGGATGTTACAATTCTCCCTTACAAGAATCTCGGACCGAGATTCCGTCTACTCGAGAAGAAAGAAGGAAAATCGCACGAAGGCGATCTTCTCGCTCCCAAGTTGCTTCATCTTGAATGGTTTGACCATCGAACCTTAAGGAACTTGATGACACGGTTCCTTGTTCTCCGTTCGATTCTCAAGAATGCGAGCAGGATGCTCGCGGTAGGTCAAATTCTCCCGCACATCGAGAGTTTCCAACGGAGTTTCCTCGATTGGGACACGGAGGCACTTTTTCGTGTGAAACATGGAACACATCATGCACCCCTCAAGTGCGGTGGCGGCTCCAATCTATATGCAAGCGCTCCAACTCTCTCGACGATACGATAAGGCCCAACATATCGAGGAGCCAACTTGCCCTTGATGCCAAAACGCCGATGGCCCTTCAAGGGTGAGACTTTGAGATACACAAAGTCGTTGGGCTCAAAGCTCAACTCACGGCGACGACGATCCGCATAGCTCTTTTGTCAGGTGGGCGTGCGCAGATGCTCGCGGATCAATCGAACGACTTTCGCCCCATTGATCGAATACGGGCGAAAATCGCCGCTCACGAGCTCACTGGGCCAGTTCAATGGGGTTCTACATCTCCTTCCATACAAAGCCTCAAATGGTGCCATGCCAAGACCGGCTGAAAAGTTGTTGTTGTAGGAGAACTTCGACAAATGGTAGGCACTTCTCCCACTTCTTCCCATAGGAAAGAACACAAGCACGAGCATATCTTCCAACACTTGGTTGACTCGCTCCGTCGACCATCACCCGAGGATGAAAGGTCAGATGAAATGAAGGCGGGTCCCCATAGCCTCTTGCAGACTATGCCAAAACCGCGAGGTGAAAAGTGCACCACGATCGTAAATAATCGTCTTGGTGACACCGTGAAGACTCACAATCCTCGAGACATAAAGTTCGCCAAAGGCCCCACACGGCTGCGTCTTGACGGGGAAGGAAATGTGCCACTTTAGTCAACTCGTCGATCACGACCCAAATAGCATCATTCCCTTTGGACGGCGGGGCAATCCGGTGATGAAGTCCATGCCAACGAATCCCACTTCCACTCGCACCGCAAAGGTGAAGAAGACCTGGCTGACGCCGATGCTCGGCCTTCACACGACAAAGACACGCCGCACTCGCAACGAACACCGCAATCTCGCGCTTCATTCGGGTCCACGAATCTCGACGAAGATCCCGATACATCTTGGTAGCCCGGGTGAATAGACAAAGGAGAATCATGGGCTTCGCGGAGAATCAAATCCCGCAATTCCATGACCTTAGGGACCACAAGACGCCGCCCAAACCACACAACGCCATGCTCATCCTCCAAAAGCACTTGGCTATCCCATCCTTGATGTTCTGCTTGATCTCGCTCACACCAACATCTGTCTGCTGTGCCGCTTGATTTGGTCCACCAAGGTTGGTTGCACAACCAACGAAGCAAGGGAACCGTGCTCGATCAAACCCAAATTGAGGCGGAACTCGAAATGAGGGTAGGCTCGCTCTTGGAGCATCAACATGTTGCAATACACCTTCCGACTGAGTGCATCCGCAACGACATTGGCCTTGCCCGGATGGTACTGAATACCCATGTCATAGTCCTTGATCAATTCCAACCATCTTCTTTGTCTGAGGTTCAGATCTGGCTGGGTGAACAAGTACTTCAAGCTCTTGTGGTCGGAATACACCTCACAACGGTTGCCAATCAGATAATGCCGCCAGATCTTGAGTGCATGGACCACAGACTAACTCCAAGTCATGAGTAGGATAGTTGAGTTCATGAGGCCTTAAGCGCCGCGATGCATAGGCCACAACCTTGCCTCCCGCATAAGAACACAACCAAGACCCTGACGAGAAGCATCACAATAGATATCAAAGCTCTTGTGAATATCAGGGAGAACAAGCACTGGGGCTGAGGTCAACCGCTTCTTGAGTTCCTGAAAACTCACATCACAAGCAGCGGACCACTCAAACTTCTTGTCTTTCTTGAGTAGTTCAGTCATAGGCTTTGCAATCTTGGAGAAATTCTCGATAAAGCGGCGATAGTAGCCAGCCAAACCAAGAAAACTCCGCACATCGGTGACCGACTGTAACAGCCCAAATTTTCAATTTCAGAAAAATTTAAAAATTTATTTATGTTTGTGGTTTTTCCTGAATTTTCAAAAGCTTTTTATAAGTATTTTAAAGCTAAAACAAATTTATTTACAAAATTAAAAGCCAACAAATAGTTGGAAATAATTTTATTAAGTCCGTAATGAGTATGGGAATTTCGTGAATTTTTCCATAATTTTTGGAAGTATTTTGCTATTTTCTAAAGCCTAAATGAATTAATGTAATTAAAACAATTGAGAAATCAAAAGAAAATCAAAATTCAGTTTGGTAAAACCCACCACTCGGCCCAAACCTTCGCGCCTGCCCACCGCCCGCGCCGCACCCGCTCTCATCTCGCCACCGTCAGATTTAAATCGGACGGCTACTAGTCACCCACGCCGCTTCTCTTCGGCCGTTGGATCATGCACCGACGGTCAAGATCTTTCACAAGAACCGCACGGTCCGAATGCCATCATCAACGTGAGCCGCACGATCTTAATCCAACGGCGCGCTAAAACGCACTTACCGCTTCGCCGGTCTAATCTCAACCATTGGATCTTAATCCAACTACTGCGCCGAAAGTCACTTACGCCGCGAATCTAATCTCGACCGACGTTGAAAATCGGAGGCCCGAGTCATCGTCTTCCTCGCCTTCTTCTTCGCAGCAGCCGCGAAACGCCGCCATGACCAAGTCTTGAGCTCCGTGTTCCTCGCGATGCGCTCGCTCTTTCATCGCAATCGTGTGCAACGGCTCGCCATGTCACACCGCACCCACTTCCTCAACCCCTTTATCCTCGTGCACGTTTTGCCGAAACCGCCGCGCACCAAAACCGCGCGCACGACCTCCACCACCCCACGCCGCCTCGAACCTTCCCGGCGCCTATAAAGGGAGCCCTTGAGCCCTTCTCCTCCTCAACCATTCCCTCACTCACTCTCTCCCTCCCGCCGCGAGCTCGTCAGACCCGAGGTTTCGCCGCCGCCAGCTGCACGCTGTTGCCGCCAATTCCGTCGCCGTCGCCCACGCCGCGTCCTCACCGCCGCCACCATCGCGTCGCCTCGACCTCACCGCTGGCCCGGCGCACCTGCGTTCATCGTGGGGACCATCGCAGCCGCTTTCTTCACCGACGACCCGGCCGCACCGCCGACCCGTCGCCGACGACCTTCCGCCGCATTTTCGCGACCTCGGTGAGCACCACGCTCAAGATCGCCCACTCTTCCTTTTGGTATCAATCACACCTCTCGCCGAGACCTCTAGCGCCGGCGAGGTGATTGCCGAGCCGCCGCCGCCGCCGATCGACGTGGCGCCGTGGCGGCGACGTGTCGCCACTGGCGCCATCTCAAAGAACACGGCCCGCGTGGCGCCGCGGTCGCCACGCACACACCCACGTGGCCGGCCCACCGCGCCGCTTTCTTCCAAAGTTCGTGGGCTAGGTCCACCTTGAACCGCCACCGACATGTGGGGCCCGCATGTCGAAATCTTTTAAAATCTTTTAATTTCCGAAAATCCCTATTGGCGCCAAGATTGCGCAATAAATGGATTTTCGAGGGAAATAATTCTGAAATTCAATAAAATCTCGATTTAGATATAAACTTAAATTCATAACTTTTGCATTTGAACTCCAAATTGGGTGTTTCAAATTGCAAAATTTATATAAAATTATAATCTAGCTAACTAAACCAAAATATTTCAGTTTGGAGTTGATTTGAGCTATGTTTTGAATTTATTTGAATTTGCATTAAATTTGTCGTATTTTCACAGTATAGACTTGATGACTCGAGAGTTCGATCAAACTCAAGATTTAGAATTTCAAGACATCGACCAAGGCAAGTTACACCATTGACCATATTGCCCTATTATTTTAAGTTATTTTCAGTTTTAAATTCTTTATTGCATGCATATGTTGTTATAAATATTTTAATATCCTGTTTTACGTATAGTTAATTCCATATGTTATTGTATGGCCAAATTTGAATATTGTATCTGACTACCTTGATACCATAGGCAAGATATTACCAAAATTCAAATATATGCTTAGCCAAGCTTAGTCCACATTTTAATTTGGGAGGGTTTACACCAGATTTCTACATATTGTTTTCAAACTTGTTTTTGTGGTATTGTTTCACCACATGAGTTTATAAATGAAGTTTTTATTCAAAATAAAATCAAAATGGGTTTGGACTTGGGCGAAATGGTCAGAATGGTGGGTGCAGGTTTATGCACGGGTTTGATCCGTTAAGATCAAGGCCCATGGATTGAAGGAATGACGCCAAGTCAATTGAGGACCGGTCTTTGAGCCGCTTATTGCTATGCCATAACGTACCACCACATGTCCTGTATGGGCAGGATTTGGCTAACTAATTTGTGATATCCTAGTATATTTATGTCATGTGATTTTGTGGGTGTCGGTTAGACGTTTTATTCCCACTTGGCGCAAGAGGGGGCTTCCGGAGGACGGTCAGTTCAAAGGAGCGAAACCTTAGCGGGCATGAATGTACTAGGATAAAACATTGTAAAGGCCTCATGGTAATTGCTCAGTCACACGCCTACGAAGCGTGAATTGGCGACATAACGAGCATGTCACCTCGTGTGGGTAAAGTTGTACCAACTCTGCAGAGTATAAACTATTCGAATAGCGCGTCCCATGTCATGGACATGCTAGCATGGCCACTTAAAGTTAGAATTGTTTTTGGTTTTTAAATGCTTTATTAAATGTTGAGGATGGTTAATCCTTATGAAAATTTGGGCGGGAAGCCAAGTGTTAGGAGGGGATCCTTCACTTTATCATTGGAGGTTATCCACATTACATCATTGTCATTTCAAAATATGATTTTACCCATAGTATAAAATTGCCTTAGAAACTACTATACTTATTCAAACTGAAAATGCTGTTTATGCAAAACAACCCCGGCCATACTCACTTGTTTCTTATGCATGCATTTAAATTCAATATTGGGTGTGACTTGCGAGCACGGTAGTAGTGCTCACTCTTCTTTGAATAAATCTTGTTCGGGAGAAGACTGCTATATTGTGGTGAGGACCGGACGAGTAGGCCTTTCGACCTGCACGATTGCTCGTGGCGCATCGTGTGGCTCCCACTATTATGTTATTTCCATGTGTTTATCTTTTGACATTTGATGTTATTATTTGCACTTTGTATTAAATTAAGCTTATTTATTTAATGCCATTTACGTTTCGTGATATGAATGTGATATTCATTTTTGTGAGATATGTACACTGGAAATCTCGGATGGTGTTTGAACACAGAGAATTCGGGATCCTTCGCTCCTGGTTCGACACCGACTTGGCCGACCCAAGATAGCACGCCACCGACCTTGCTAGGGTCCACACCACACCTCCCGCTGAAAGAACATGGCCCAAGAATGCCACTTCTTCAACTAACTCGCACTTCTTGAATTTGGCATACGGTGGTGCTCACGCAGCTTGCCCAATACAAGCTTAAGATGCTCAAGATGCTCTTCTTCACTCTTGGAGTAGATAAGGATATCATCGATGAATACCACCACGAACCTATCCAAATACTCCATGAATACCGAGTTCATAAGATTCATGAATAAAGCAGAGCATTAGTCAAACCAAAAGACATGACGATTGTACTCGTAAAGGCCATAACGAGTAGCAAAAGCCGCCTTAGGAATATCCTCGGCCCGATCCCGACTTGATGATAGCCCACTCAAGTCAATCTTGAGAAGACTCGTGCTCGGCCAACCGATCGAAAAGATCATCAATACGGGCAAAGGATACTTGTTCTTTACCGCCACCTCATTAAGCGGACGGTAATCAACACACATGCGCAAGGTCTTGTCCTTCTTCTTCACAAAGATAATGGACAACCCCAAGGAGATGAGCTAGGACGGATAAAACCCTTCTCTTGCAGCTCACCCGCTTGCTTCTTCACTCCTCCAACTCATTAGGAGGCATGCGACACGGCCTCTTAGAAATAGGGACGATGCACGGCAGCAACTCGATCACAAACTCGGATCTCGAACAGAGGCATCCTGGCAAATCTTCGGAAAGACATCGCGAAGTCACACACCGTGGGGACGGCGCGAATCTCAATGCCGCCGCTTCAAGGACATAAAGATGGGGTTCTCATGAATCGCGGTGAAAACCCAACCTGTTCACCGACGGTGGTGAGGTAGACAATCTTCTGGCACAATCGATTTGCCCCAAGTGTTGGGACAACCAATCCATGCCAAGAATCACATCCAAGCGCCGAGTCGAGTAGGATAAGATTCGCCAAGAATCCTACTCTTCGACGTGGATAGGAACATCCCGCATACTTGGTGACTCTCATTTCCAACCCGGAGAGCGAATCGCCAGTGGAATCCCAGAGGAACACGGTGAAGCCCACAATCAACAAAGAAAAGACCTCGAAATAAAATAATGCGAGGCCCGAGTCAAATAAAAGCGTAGCAGACGCAAATTAACAAGGAGCGTACCCAACACCACGTCAGGCGCCTCTGTGCCTCCTCACCGAGATGTGGTTGACTCGGCGCTCCCAAGCCCGGGTCTTCGGTCGGTGGTGACCACTCCTTGCCGCGCCCTCCATTAGGACGAGGGGCCGCTCAGATCTTCTTAGGACAACTACTCGCGTAGTGGCCCTTGTCGGGCGAGAAGCGGTGACGTCGGCCGCGGGTTACGGGAACACCTGCTGCTGGGTCGCAGCGACGCGATCGAGTCACGACCGCGGAGGACGTGGAGTCGGTCTTCAAGGCCTCGGCGGTGGTGAAGCCAAAGAACGGGCCACTGTGCGGAGCCCAACTCGGGGACGAACGAGGCCGGCTGTGCGGCATCGGGCCTCCCACTTGCGCTATGCGGGACTCGTCAGCGCTCGCCTTGTGCTCGGCGATGATGGCCTTGTCCACCAAGGTCCGGAAGTCGAAGTCCACAATAGAGAGCTTGTCCCAAGCTCCTCGACAAACCCTCCACGAACTTCTCTCGCTTGGCCTCATCGGTGGCCACCTCGGCGAGAGCGTACCTCGCCAAATGGTTGAACTCATGGAGGTACTCGATCACGCACTGCGCCCTGCTTGAGCGCAAGGAACTCCTTCTTCTTCTTCATCGTGCCGGCGGGGACATGGGCCGACGGAAAGCTAACCGAACTCCTCCCACGAGACCACGTGTCGCGCAGCCGCATGGCGAGGAAATTCTCCCACCATGAGAGTGCCGCACCCTCCAACCGATGGGATGCGAAAAGTGCCCGCCTCGCTCCCGGCATCGAGCAACGTTGAGCTCCGCTCAACGCACGCGCGACCGATCGTCTGCGCCCAAGGATCTCGGACCGGGAGAAGGTAGGAGGTCGAGTACGGAGGAACTCCGCAAGTCCCCACGAGCACGGTGACCACCTCCGCATCCAGAGGCACGGAGGGAGTAGAGGTGTTCTGGCGATGACCCAAAGACCTGCGGTCCTCCGAACGATGCGCTCGATTTGCATGAGGACTTCCGCCATGGTCGGAGGAGGGGAAGTTCCTCATCGGGACTACGGTGATTCGGCCGCACGTGTCCCACCACCATCCCGATTTACTAAGACAAGTTAGATCTGATTCAAGACCAAAAGCACAGAAATCCAAACTTAGTTAAAATGACCAACGAACAGCCACAAAAGAACATGAGATCATAAGTCACCGAATCCACTTCCCGAAACGACTAACCCGTATGGAAGAACGAGTAATCGTTTGAGAAGACCCAAAATTTCAGAACTAAAATCTGGCTCAAAACAGTCCAAAAATCAAGGTATAACCACCTGATAGAGTATAGGCATTAGCTAATTTCATATCACTTCTTACCCTTTTATTCCCACCAGTTTTAGTTGAATTATCCTCTCATTATCTACCTTCTTTAGAACCTTTGAGCTTGCTGTCCGGAAATTGACGCTTGCTGTCCAGATTTTGCATCCAAGCTCCTAGTCGAAATTCTCCATTCCAGAAGCTTCAAAACCTTGTAGAAGGGCAGCCAACACTTCAATTTGCCAAACTCATTGGTCCCAAAACCCAAATTAAACGATAAGGACTATCCTTTGGAAGAAGATGAGAGGAAAACAATTTTCAAAACTCAAACTAGAACAAGATGAGAGAAGAAAACTAAGATAGATAAGGAGTAAAATCAGATAACTTACTTAATTTTCATAAACCATTTGACTCTTGAAAATAGGTTTTCGAACATCCTACAAGGCGACCAAGCTAGGGGTTTTTGGTCAAGATGGCTCGATACCAACTTTGTGAGGACGGAATATTTAACTAGTAACACTTAACCTCCAAATGGTTCTAGCATTACTAATTAAACATTCTAAGCCCGATGGACATATGTTTCCCAGAATTGCAACATATGCACATCATCACAAAATTACACATCATTTCCATACAACATATATCACTAAGTTCAACAACGACATAAAGTAAAGTTATTACAAAAGAGAGCCGACCGGCCAAATAGATCAATATACAAGAATGACAATGAAGCAAAGCGCCATAAGATGGCTAGAACAAAAGTCGACCAGGTTAGCCACACACCCACAAGGCAACCGATCGGCCATAAGCTAGTCGCCCATAGCTACCACAACACAGCTCACAAAAGTGAGGCCCCTCGGGCTCACCTTCTTCCTCTGCAACAAAACAATTAAGCATAGCAACTGAGTACAAAGATTGTCTTTGTACCCGCAAGACTGACGTGTGGAATAGCAGACCTAATCATAAACTACATGCAAGCTTATTTAGGTGGAGGTTGTATGTCTCTTTTTGCATGAAGCCAACTTTATTTGCAATAAGGTAATACATTTTAAAAGCAAGTTTGCAAATCTGTTTTGTTATCAAAGTAACAGTAAGTACAGATACATACAAGTAACCACACGAAGTGACTATCCCAGTAGCCACCACAACATAGCACGAATCCCCGATTCGTACCACCCATCAAGTTTTAATTTAAAAGGTTGTAGTCTAACTCTTGAAAGACCTTGCCAAGCGTGTCCATAACCTAGGACGAGGCTATTCGAATAGTTTTAACCCTGCAGGGGTGTACCAATGTACCCACACTTGGGCATCGCTTTAAGCCAAAACACACTTAGAAGGTATGCAGCACGGCTAAGTCCTACGAGACGCTTTCCAATATTGTGTATTAACTACGAGCCGCTCGTATGGGTAGAAACACCATGCGCTTACATTGCAAGTCGAAGACAACAAATCCCATCACGGGTGAAGTCTTTCGGACACTACAATGCTCCCAACACCATCCCTCCCGCGACCTCCTGCGACCGGAGCCAATACACGCCAAAGTACTAAGTCAAGAGAGGTCCCATACCCTCTAGTGTGGTTAGCACGCTAAAATACTTGGTTTAGTGTAACAAGATGTTCGGTCCTTGTTGACTCAGCACCATTCCAGCCACACCAAAATCACACCATCATACCATTGTGCCCAAGTCTAAATCATTTTGTTTTCAGTTTTAGTTTTCATAAGTAGACATGGCACAAGATGGAAATCATAATACATAATAAGTTTGTGTGATCAAGGTTATCGACAAGTCGATAACCGCCCATTTCTAGAAGCTAAGCATGGCTAAGCAATTAATTCGCAACTACTAAGTGACAAGAGCCCATCCACGAACTCTAAATCGCAGCAAGTAACCTAGGCTCATGGTAGTAGAGGATAATCATTTGCTAAGGAAATGCATCTACTAGGCCAACTATTAACACAAAATAGCAATGCATACATAGAATTTGTAATCAACATAAATACTTAAAATCTGGGATTAACATGATCAAAGCGCTTGCCTTCTTGTTGTTGCTCAATTTGTTGTGGAGGGTCGCTCTCGGGATTACCGCAAATGTCGAATCCTAAGCGAGAGGCAAAAGAACCAAGAACAACCAATAAGACGAGCCACAAATAAACCAATGAGCAAGCAACAATTATCCAAATGCGACAAAATTTATACATAAGGTAGAATACGAATATACCAAGACATAGGAACTGGAAAAACCTAATTTGGAATTGCGGTGCAAAGATATTACCTAAAAACACATTTTCTACCATAATTAGCAATCAGAGCAAAAATATTTTCTAGAAAGATTTTAAAGCTGAAATTTTTATGGTAGCTACCTACTGGTATAGAGGTAACCCATATAAAATTTCAGGTCATTTGGAGTTAAAGTGATTTAGTTATGATTTTTCTAAGATGCAAAATTAGCCTAATGCACTTTCCAGAACATAAATATGTTCAAAACTAATTTTACTGATGAAGTATACCAACAGAGGGGTTTTCTAGAATTTATCATATATATTTTGCAGATTCAGAGAATTACTTGTGCATTTTATAAGCCTTCGAATTTTCTAAATGTCGAAAATAGGTACTAAATCATTAATCAAGGTTCACCTACAATCTTGGACTTACCATCATTTTTACATTAACATTGGGTTGATAACAAATTTATCAAAGTTGGAATCATTCATTTTGGACATACACCGAGCAAGATATGCATTTTCTAACGTTTTATCCATTTTTGGAATATTCAAAATGACAGAAACCAAGTTATTCCTAGTTATACAATTTTCTGCTACTGGAACATGCTTAAATCCATTTTTATAATGAGCTAAAGTGATAACATAATTTATTACAGTTGGAATTAACTAAAAAGCAGTTAAAATGAATTAGTTATGAGTTTCTAAAGTTTTTATATCATTTTCAGTTGATAAACAATTGCTTACCGAAATACAGAACAATCCAATAAAAAGGAAATGACGTGGACAACCCCACAACCCTTGATCTAACATCCTACGGCCACGCGCGAAAATAGCGCACGCCGAAACCCAAATGAAACCCACCGTTGGATCAAGATCCAACGGCTCACACGAGTGTATGCAACCGGACGGTGCGGTTGCCTCGGCGAACCACGACCGCAGATCACAAGATGAACGGCTCAGAACCCATATCTAACCGGATGGTCCGAATGCATATAAGATCTGGGCCGCAGATCGCAAGATGGACGGCGGCTATAGATCGAAGTTCAAAAGAGGTGCGGCGACGTGGGACCGCATGTCGGTGACTACGAGTCATGACCACAACGATTTAACCCACGCGCACAGTGCACTGGGCCCACAAGTCAGCGACTGAGAGTGGCGGTTAGGACAGGATTAATGCTTCTAATGATTACCATTAATTAAACACTAATGACTCCTGAGATTTGATCTTAACTCCTCGGGCCCACAAGTCAGCGACCCAGAGAAGGTTTCCGACAGGATTAAGTGCCGACATTTTTATTAATCAATGATTAAGCATTAATGATGCCGGAACAGTGCGGGTTTGAACCAGAGATTGATTCAAGGAGATTGGGCCCACTGGTCAGTGGCTCAATAATAATGATTAAGACACAATTAACAGCTAATGATTGGTAATTAATGTGTCCTAATGATCCGACAAAACGGAGCTTCTCGGTGACTAAACCCGAGTGGCTTTGCCTTGGTCATGGCGACTCACGATCATGGCGGCGCGAACAAGACCCAAAATGGATTCGCAATAACAATACTAACCTAATGGTAGCATTCTCGCCGGCGGCGAGGGACTAGAACGCCGGCTAGCCGGAAAACAAAGATGAAGGCCGACACGGCAAAACACGAAAATAGCAAAATGCTCCGCTGCAGTCCAAGGAAGCGAGTGCCATGACTTCTAGGGACTATATAGGAGCTACCTTAACCGAGAGGAGCTCCAAAGATGGCCGGGGAAGACTTGAACACGATGAAGTCCACCGGAGCCGAAGAAGATGAAGTGGAAGGTGAGGTTCTGAGCAAAATGAGTGGAACCAAATCATCACCACAGCTTCATTATAGCTCAAAGAGGTTCCAAAAGCGATTAATTGCAAAAAGAACCACTTACCGGAGCTGGAGAAGAAAGGGGGTGAAACCAACCGAAAATCTCCAAACTTAAAATTGAGCGATTCCTGTGAATGCAACCCAAAATCAAGTTAGGGGAAATATAAAGGAGGTTGAGGAGTTCACAAGGGTGCAAGAAATGTTGAAGATGAACCACTGGACACCAAGGCCGCCATGGAAGCACTCGGGTCAACAATGGTGGATTGAAGGTTTGAGATGGTTTTGAGCTCAAACACGAGAGTAGCTAGGTGTAGTGCAAAAGAACACCGTGAGGACCTAGAGGGCTATTTATAGGAAAGGAATTAGGTTTCGAGCAAGAACATGAGCCCATGGTGAGCTCGGTTCATGGTGCGCCATGGACCACGAAATGATGGGAGCAAGTGAGCACGGTGACCATGGAGGAGAAAGCACATTGCGCATTAAATGCATTGCGAGAGACGTTGATTTAAAGCAACTTGAGGTGACACCACAAGCCCCCATGCCCTCTCTTTCTCTCGCCATGAACGCGTAGCGTCCGGAGAAGCCGAGGAGGAAGAAGAACAGAGAAGACGAGCCACGGCCGTTGGATTAAAAATGGACGGTCACGATTTAACGGGTTCGCCGGACAGTCCGATTGCCTACGGAAATCTGGACGGTTGGATTGAAATCCAACGGTCCCTATTGGCCAATGCAACCGGAGGGTCCGAATGCTTACACGAACATGGGCCGCGCGATTTGAATCCAACGGCTGATATCGCACGCGCGTTTTAAAGAGTGGCTCGGTGCGTTTAGTTGACTGGACCGAATCAAATGGCTCGAGCCCGAGTCTGACTCGAACCCGAGTAACAGTAAAATCAAGTTTGACTTTGAAATAAAAACAGAGACTTTGAAAGATTTATTTGAGATAGCAAATTAACTCCAAAATTTATGAAAATTTTACAGGAGCTTGCTAACTCAGATATTAACCTTGTGTAAAATTTTCAGAGGTTTTTATACTGTGAATAAACCTCCCAAAATTCTGCAAGTCTCTGTTTTAATGTTTGACTGAGAGTCAAACAGGTTTGACTACCCTCCAAAAATATTCAAACAATTTCTAAAAATTGTGAAATTTTTCAGAGGGGTCACATATCATCCCAAGAACCTAGGAAAAATATTTCCAGAGGATGATCATAAGATTGAACAAGATTGTTTTTGGAAGAACAAGATTTGGATCAAAAGGACTTGTGACAATGTAATTCCATAATCCTTTGAACAAGAATTGGTTGGCACAACAGGAAATACATGATGTAAGAAAAAGTTTTAATTTCTACTCATTTTCTTACATTTGAAACACAAGCCCAAAATTTGGGATGTTACAAAAGGTCCGAGGCAAATTTACCAATAAATAACTCGTCACTGAGAGCCAAACTGGCACAAACATTCTACTCGTCACTTACTGCAGATAGTACATGCACAGAGGCATGGGTAGATGATATCAGAGTGATAATCGTAGATGATCTTCATTGCTGATTTCACTAATTAAAATCGAAAGAGATAAGCACATCTTTAATTAAAAAGAGAAAAAACAGTCCAGTTGTTCCGGGGCTTAGGTGTTCTCCGGCCAGGAAAACACCTTGCCATGTCGATTAGATGCAATCATATGCTACTGGCTGTCTGAATTATGTATCAGGTGATGCCAAACTAACTGTTATGAATATTGTGTGTATATTGAAGATGCCTAATAGTTAATATATATGGGTGTACAAGGGTATAGATAAGTAAATATAAAAGACTTCCTATTCTATCTCTAACATATCTCTAACACTCCCTTCAAATGCAAGGCGTATGCAATAGCATTACATTTGAAGATGGTTGACACTAAAATATGAAAAATCCAAAATTCGAGTCTTGATAATGTTGTCGTAGCATGCAGCTCTTGGAAAATATGTCGAGTATCAATAGATCTCCTCCCATCCGGGTCGTGCGTGCTCGCCCATAAAGCGAGCTCTTTGAGTCTGCGCGCCAACACGACGAAGAAGATGATGAAACCGACAAATATAGAAAAACCTGTCAAATCATGTCGAATAGGAATAGGTGGAAGCATGACAGCGCAGATCGAAGTCCAAGACGGCGGTGGCGCAAAAGAAGCGCGACGGCCTTAAAAGCTCGGGGCAGCTGCTAAGAAAGCGGCGGCATCAAAAATGACTTCTACGATCTGCACGCGGCTCAGAAAGAAGAGCGGGAGCGGCGGCTGCTGTCATGCACAAGGCAATTCCTATGCTTCTATAACTGACAAAAAAATTTGTGGACTCGCATGGCTTACACAAACTTAAAGATAAAGTTTAACGGATTTGGATGGACGCAGCGAAAGAAACGACACAAAAGAAGAAAAGACTCAAACTATAGCTAGCGGCAGCAGATACTAAGCATCTCTCCTCCAATCACTAATAGAATATGGTGGGCTGGAGGCAGCTTAGGAGCAACGCCGGTTGCGCAGTAGAACTCGCGGGGTGGACTCGGTTCACGCAATGGGACCATGAACCATCTCGTGGAGCACAAATCAAAGCACACGGCCCCTGTCTTCTCGAGCACCCCAAACACCAAAGCAGCACGGATCTCCTCTTTTCTTGATCACCCACCAAGCTGGGAGGCCATGGGGGAGCCGAAGCGACAGCAGTGGTCACTCGGGCGCACGCGCGGGCGGGGCTCGGGCGGCGCGAGTGCGCGTAGCCGACGGCGTGGGGGCTGTAGGCCGGTGACTCCCAAGCCGAAGGTCGTCGAGGATCTGCGCCAAGCAAGCAGATGGGACCTGCTGGCCTCTCCTCCCCGACGTGACCCAAGGAGGCTTGCACCCAGAGAAGGAGGCCTGATCCAGATTGGATCTGAGGAGGCGGCGGCCTGGGCGACAGCGTTGGCGTCAGTTCGGGGAGACAACATCGGTCGTCGTCGGGGCTCGGGGGCGAGTAGAGGTGGCGCGGCGACCGCAACCGGAGCTCAGATCTGCGATGGATCTGGAGGCGGCGACGGTCGGGCGGGCCGACGCGGTAGAAGCCCAGATCCAGGCCGGGGGGGAGCGTTGGGCAGAGATCCGGATCTGGCGCAGCGTCCTCCATCGCAACCGACTGGTGATTCCGTCGACGAAATCTGCTGCTGCTGCTTCTACGATTGAAAAACTACGACTAAGATGCTGCTGCCTCCAACTACGACTAACACGTCGGGCAGAGACGGATCTGGTTGAAAATAATGGTCGGCCCCCGGGAGTGGAGATTGCTCCCGGGGGCGGCGGCAGCGGTAGAGGATGGAGCTAGGTTAGGTTAGAGGCTAGGGTTTAGAATTTTTGTTCTGATACCATGTTATGAATATTGTGTGTATATTGAAGAGATCTAATGAGCAATATATATAGGGTGTACAAGGGTACAGATAAAGAAATATAAAAGACTTCTTATTCTATCTCTAACATATCTCTAACACTAACAACCAGGAATCTTGCTCGGCGCCTCTCCGGATTTTCTTCTGATCATTTGGAGCATGCATCTGCCATGCATGACGGTACTTGGCATACATGTGATGGAGAAACGCAAACCAACAGAATTATCATAGGCTCGCCGATTCTGACTTATTTCCATTACTTCGACACGGAAGATGCTATAGGCCTATAGCTACTCGATAAGCCCATATGCATGCATCTAGATTCTAGAATAGTTTAGCTGAATCTGAAGCGACTGCTACAAGCCTGTAATCTAACAATATTTTTTACCTGTCTAGTGATGAGTTTTTTTTTTTTTTGCTTTTTTTTTTTGGGGTTTGGGTTTGGGGTTGAGAGGGTCTAGCGAGTCATGTTCAAAGAAGATCGCACAGATCTTAAAAGCGCCTGTGGCTAGTGATAGCTAAACGCAGATTAACATCTCATGCCATTTGCTTGGCTTCATTCGTACATACCTACGCGTGGTTTTTATTGTTTACTACTTGCATATTGTTATTCCTGTGCATGTTTATTAGAGTTTTTACAAGCATGAAGCACCTATCTGTATAATTAGTTTATTATTACCACAGGAACTGAGAGCTAAAAGAAACGAACTCCCTTTGATTTCAGAGAGAAATTGCTAGTAGACAGATAGGGAGATGCCGGATGCGAACTAGATGATCACAGGGTGGGTCACATCTTTTGAGTGAAGAAATGTACATCGCAATAGGCATTCAAGCTCAACTAAACTTCTGCCGTGCAAACCTTGTGTTCTTGAGTTCGTTTGCTACAGCCAAAGCTTCAACAAAAAACCTCCCAGGTCTAAGACTCCAGACAGTTAATAGCACTAACCTGCGGTGCGGTGCGGTGATGACTAGAAAGTAGCTACAATCTAGCTAGATTATTACATTATCACATACATGACGAAACCTGACTTATCAAGGATCAACATTCAACACAATGCTAGCTCACAGATACTGATCACTAGCTTGTTCATGTCTTCTTCAGGACTTGCTAGACGATATATGCTGATGAATTGCTGGTACACCATGCAATGCTATCACAGTATCACTTCGACCGCCTTCGCAGCATCTGCCGCATGCCGTCGGCTACCCGGAAGGCAGGGTTCTTCCTGCACTTGCCACAGAAGGACATGTGGTCCTTGAGAGCCTCCTCCAGCCCTCCACCTCCTCTGTTCCTTCCCTTGGCCACCTCGTCCCTCACCGCCTCCGAGCACAGCCCGCAGAGCCACCGCCCGCCGAAGTCCGCCTTCACGCCGAGGATGTAGTCCTGGGTGCAGTCCTCCCTCAGCTCGCAGCACTCACATTTTGCAGACTCTATCTCCATGGCTGGTTGTCTAATGCAGGTGAAGAGAGCTCAAGATCATGTGGAGCTTAGTGTGAGAGAGGGCAGAGGTCTATTTAAGGCAGAGCATTCTGTGAACACTGCATGTTTATTTATAGAGGGACTTGGCTTTGGAGTTGTACTGTGATGCATCATCCCCAAGTGTCAATATGCTTCAGGGTTTGCTTAGAGAGGTCTACTTTGCCGTGGTACTGTGCCATTGTTAGTCATGCAGTGAGGCATACCTAACTTTGCCTTGGCTTGATTTGGCATCTGAACATACATTGCTAAGTAGCTCACTTATGGAAATTCTTGCGGGGTTACACTATGCAGCATGTTGTATGATGTGATCTCTGAGATGTAGTTCCTGATGAACAATACATTTGTCACTGTGAAAATGGATGTGTTGAGATAAAAAGAACCGTATGATTGTGGATATTGGTTAGTTCACGTACGAAAGAGTTGTAAATTTACGTGATTGATTTGTGAAACATAAGTTGCTGAAGTACTCATCTTCTGACCGACTCACATTTTCAGAGTAGACGTTTCTGGCAGGTACTGCTTTACTAACTCTGATTTTTTAAAATTGTACAAGAAACTGTTGGAATGGAATTTTAGCACAAATAAGTAGGAAGACAGAATCATTGAGGAAATCTTTGCGATTCTTGTTCTCTGTATGCTCCATAAAGTTTGAACAGAAACCTTATACAATAATTTAGTTACTATCGATTTAGGACCACCCGGTAAAATCCTCTTCGTCCCTTCTGCTAGATTTCAGTCGCTGTTCATAATACGACACAACTGGCCTTGTCGGATCAGTTGTTACGAGGTCAAGTCATGCTCATGAGTCATGATCCGTGATTTATTATGAACACACATTTGCTTAACTTCTTAACTAGTGTTCTTCGACAAGATCAGTTTAGCTTGGACCTGCATGAACTGTCCATGAACTCAAGTGCCTCATTTGCATCCTCGGCATTAATGTAGGACCCTACCATCCGTGCCAAGTGCTACAGTACACAAGTTTTGGGGATCCTGCTTGGAAAGTGTGACCTAACTGCACAAATGACATTGCATCAAGTAGTTTCAAGTGTGACAAATAGGATGTCTGTACCCTGTACTGATTTATTAGCTGCAATGGTTGGTGATACTTATTGTTCCAAGTAGGCAAAGCCCTTCTTTGGTGTCCATTTGTACAGCTGGGTTGATCAATAACACCAGCTGTCTATTTGAAGATCTCTGGACATACTTAAGGCCATTGCTTGTTGCCCTAGGATCAAAACTCAAAAGGCAATTGTACCATGAAGAAATACAATGCAACACACAAACAAAACCGAGTGCCTTTTATTCTATGTGGTTCTCTTACTTTTGGTCTCTTCTTTTGCTAGACCTCACAACGTATTTTCTTACGATGAACAGCTAGGTAACTGTCTGTCTGTAGCATAAAAGTTAAACATGACAGAAAATAAGTGGTAGTACTATGATGTATAATCTACATCGATTCAGAGCTTCATTTATGTTCATTGTTGTGTAACATCTTAATTAACTGCGTAATTATGCTAGAGTAATAGCATTTTTGGCACAAGACAAGAATGAAGTTAATTGTGCAAGCAAGAAACTGAAGCACAAATGATGGAAGGAAAGAAGAGAACAAGGGAAAGAGATGCCAATTGCAAGGTTTCTGATTACTGCAACTGCCAAAGACCCCACCTTACTGGTGTGCCCTTGTGAGCTCTGAGAGCCCCTATCTTCCATTATGAATTTGAACAAGACAATGCTCGATATATTCTCTTACCATTATGAATTTGTCTGAGGACTATGATCAACTACCTCAATAATTCTTCACAAGTGTTCGTTATCCCTCCTCCATCAGAAACCTGGCCAAGTTCTACCAGATACTGATTGCCCTTCGCTCCTCCCACATGACCACCACATGCACTTGTCCTCCCATTGTTAATTATTTTAACCCCATAGCTGCTTCCTCTTCTGCCATGTACTATGTGTATGTGTATGTGTATGTGTATGTGTATGTGTATGTGTATGTGTATGTGTATGTGTATGTGTATGTGTATGTGTATGTGTATGTGTATGTGTATGTGTATGTGTATGTGTATGTGTATGTGTATGTGTATGTGTATGTGTATGTGTATGTGTATGTGAAGTAACACATTCCTTTGTTAGCAAATCATCATCATACTTGAAAGTTGAAACATGTTCACTTGTTGTACATATTTTGGTTGTTCTTCACATGTTACGATTTGACCTTGATCCTGTTCGATGATGCTTTCATGTAATAGGGGATGATGAATGTAAAACACGACATCACATTGTCCGGATAAAACCGGAGAGCACATCCTTGTCACCTGTAATGTAAAACACGACAAACTCAACTGAATGACAATAACAAATGACACCAAATTGCCCGCGGGAATAAGATAAGTAGTTTCAGAGTTTTCGACAGGATAACACCTTCTCCCATACTGTCACCATCAGGTAGACGATGACCTAAATACATAGATGCATTGAAGTATAAAGGCATTAGAATGAGTGCCTGGGGGTGAGTTGAAAGGCCTAAAGCAAGAAACACTCTGAAAGTTAAGTTAGTTTCACAAGGCCAATCTCAATTTATTATGCCAATGGCCGCTACGAAAATATTTTGTGGTGGAGATAAGGCAAATGTGAGGCTGATTAATCGTCCCAGCCTGTTGCGGGGATAATCGAAACATCATCCCAACCAGGAGGAAAGCTGTACTTCAGTGCATACGCATCTTGGACCAGATCGTCGTTGGTTGTATATTGGTCGGACTTCACATCATCCCGCTCAGCCTCTTCCTCAACGTGCTGCTTCAGCGTCTCCTCGTGAGATTCTGCTTCGGCGTTGCTGAATGGCTGGTACTCCTCATCTGGCATCTCCTTGGACCATACCACTTCATTTTTGTTAGAGGACAGGCCATTGTCTTGTCTGAAACCAGAGTCAGATGGGTCTTGATTGTGGATATGGTTGGCAGGTTCTTCTTGGTTGTAATTCCACCCAGCAGGTTCGTCTTGGTTGTCATCATACCCAGTGACTCTGGTTTCTTCTAAATAGCAATGACATTCTGGTGGTGGAAGTGGACATCCTTGATAAGAACCATTGTCCGCGCAGTACCTCAGAAGCTTATCCCAGTGCCGATCCTACAAGTAGAGCTTATTAGTTTTACCAAAAACAAAACGGTGCATGATGTGAGAGGGAAGCTTCTATACAAATAGTTAGAATGCTACAACAAGACACCTTAGTGATAATGTGAGGGTTTCCGACGATGATGAGCAATGATTTAGCACGAGTTATAGCAACATTGAACCTTCTATGGTTGCTCAGGAATCCCAGGTTGAAGAATTTGTCAAAATCGTTATGCTTGACTGTTGACCTAACTGTTGAGATGATTATTATTTCCCTTTCTTGACCCTGGAATTGTTCAACACTTCCGACTTTCAGGTCAGGCATTTCAAATGTCTCTAGGGCTTTCTTTATCTTGACAACTTGTTGACGATATGGAGTAATGACTCCTATATCAGCTTCACAAACATTTCCACCCCTTGTCAGAGTCCTGGTGATATTTACTACTTTACTAGCTTCGATCCTATTGAGCCATGATGGATTGTTGCCTTCCCTTTCATCGCAACCTTGAATTCCAACAAAAAGAACAGGGAACGACTTCTTAGGGAGGCCAATGCAGTCGTAAATAGATAAGTCTTCATCTTCTTTACAGGCAATCAGTTCACCCCCATAGAAAAGCTCTGATGGTAGCTCCAGGATTGCTGGATGGCACCGATAATTCCTCACTAGCTTCATCACATAGTTAGGAATTAGGATTGCCTGTTTCGTACTGCTCAAAGTCAAAGAGCGGCCTTTGCAGATATGATTTCCCCAAACCATCCTTCTCTGCTTGTCTACAATAAACCACAGGCCCTAATTGCATAGGATCTCCTGCTAACACAACCACAGTGTCTCTTCCACACAAACCCGACAAAGGAACCATTGCCTCTGGTTCAGAGGCTTGACCGGCCTCATCCAAGAAAATGTGTGTGAAATGGCCCTGGCGAATGCCCTCAGCCTGTAGCAGTGATGAACTTGTTATGAATAGCGCTTGTATTTAATATGAGGTCAATGGACCAGTATATATATACAAAGTACAGGTGGTGAATATGCAAATAACTCCTCAAAACAATAGGAAATAACGCACTATACATATATATCTAACACACCCCCTCAAACTTATGGTGGATCAACAACACTAAGTTTGAAAAGGTAGAAGCCGTGTTGTGCTCGAGTCTGGGCCTTTGTGAAGAAATCCGCTATCTGAAGCTCTGAAGGCACATACTGAAGAGTAATCACCTGATCATGCACACAAGACCTCATGAAGGAAGCATCAACACCAATATGCTTGGTGAGCTCATGCTGTTGGAATTAATACGGGCTGTGCCTATTTTTAATTCTAATTGATTCTTGGAAAATCCCAAAGGCACATGTGCACGTGCTAAAACTGTTTAGTCTCATATGGAGAGTTGAATGGGAGTTACACCACTTTAAAAGGTGGAACGTGGTAACCCTCTTGTGGAATTGGAGAGAGCCAATACACGCGCGCGCTCGCTCGCTCGCCTCGTGTCGGACCCGGATTTTCTAATCCGAATCCTCTGTGAAAACGTCGTGCTATTCCCTGGATCAGTAGATAGCACTCACAGGCATTGCTGAATCATTCATACATGGCGTGAACTAAAGTATCAATATTACAAACAACGAGTGACATAGACCACGTCGGTCGAGTTTTACAACGAGGGCGATCGGGCCAAATTGATTACAATACGTAACACCGAATGCGATAGCGGAAGCAAAGGGTAGAGCTCATCTCTTCACGAGCAAGCGGCGGGGGCAACGTGTACGATCGATATTACCCAAGGACCGGATAATATCGGTTGTGCGCAAGTACCAACGAGTCAACTTAGATCGCTGCGAGGCCTAGACTACAGATCCTAGACTACTCTTCATCGTTTCCTTGTCCATCAACTTCTGGTTCCTCGTAGTACGCATAGTCTCCTCCATCAGCGTCATCTGAAGGGTTTGGGGGAGAGCGAGGATGAGCACAACTACCGTGCTCGCGAGCCAATACACAATGCAATGATATACATGCAAGGCTTACAAGGATGGCTCGGTTCTTTTATTTGCGAAAGCAATACTTTTAAATATCATAAGTACAAATTCCTAGCGCTTAGCATTTTTAACAATTTCATTTTTAGATAAAGAGATAAATTGTGCAATATTTATATTAGCAGAGGTTACCTCCACCTTCATGCTTAGTTTGATCGTGGTTACATCCACCACTAAACGACACTGGGTACAAAGACCCAGGAATAACCAAACTCAGGGCTAGGTGAGCCCGCCACAATTTTCATACCACCCACAAAGGAAATTTTTAAATAGAACTAACTCAAGTTAAGTTCCCATGTCCGCCTTTGACCGTAGGCACGGCTGTTTAAACAGTTTGTAACTCTGCAGAGATTGTACACTTTACCCACAAGAGACAATTAACTCGTTGCTACACGATTCCGTAGTCGTGTAGTCGAGAGGTTGTCACGATAGCCTTTCTAAATATCTCGCCCTTCCTCGTCTCACCCATATGGGGTTATGCCCATACGTTGCGCGGGATGTCCACCTCGGCCGATGGCGTGGCGTGGCTACACCTCGATCGCGAACTTCACCCTTGACTGGTGTCCCATCCAAGCCCGACATACCCGAGCTTGTGCCTCCTTTAACCCTCCAAAGGAGATGATTTTCGAGATTTGATAAATGTACTAAGCCAAGTCGCGGTTTGTTGCGGACTTGTGGTTGTACTTGTTATACACAGGAGGTCGTGACAAGATTAAGTCCTTAGGGTTGTGCGGACGGCTCAACCACATTCCCACCATTCTCGTGCTACATCCGCACTCCACCATCTTACCATCCGTCCGCACGGGTATTAGCGATTTAGGGTTTTGAGATGTAAAATACAACAATTCAACCATCTCGGTCATTTACCCGCAATGACCCCAAATCATTTTATGTTTGAAATGATGATGATTAGGACACGTTAATGTCCGTACTTAAGCAAGTCTAGCATGTCGCTTAAGTACAACCTATAGCTAGTATTACCATATAATTACTAGGGTGACAATGGAATTAAGGGATTCAAGTTGTCAAGGATGGCATAGTAATTAATTATTCAACAAATGGGTATTAACTACCTTAAGCTTTAACATACATTTGATTAAAGAATTAAAGCATGCAATTTGCTATTTTAAAAGAATATAATTTGCATAAAATGTAGGCTCAATATGATCAAAGTATTGACTCGCCTTGGTTGTAGGGGAGAGAGTCCGAGTAGTCTTGTCCTTGATCGACGTGGAGGTCTCCGGCGTCTCCGAAATCTACGCGGGCGAGGTACCGGAAAAAGACACAACAGGCAAAAGGACTAATAAATACACAAGAATACTCAAATGAACTCCAAATTGAACAAGACCTATGCCATTAGCAAGATCTTGATTTTAGAAATTTTTAGAAATTTATTTCATAATTTTTGGAGTTGAGATGAGGGAGATATTAATATTTAAAGCCTCACTTTTAAAATAAAATAGAAAAAGAAACCAAAATTCACAGAAAATAAAAAAACAAAAGCGGCCCAAACATTCAGCCCGGCCCAAGGCCTTGGCCGATCGCTGTGCTGTGTGCGAGGCGCGGCCACGGCGCGCGGCCGCCCGGAAGGAAAAAGGGGGAGGCGGCGAGCGAGCGGCGCAAGGTGGGGTGAAAGGAGGCGCGGCCGGAGGAAGGGGGAGAGCGCGCGCGCGCGGGAGAAGAGGTGGCGGTGCCGGCGGCGATGGGGTTGTTCCGGCAGACCACGGCGGCGGCCATGGCGGCTCCAGGCGCGGCTAAGGCGGCGGCGAGAGGAGAAGAGGAGCTCGCGCGCGGCGCGAGGAGATGGCGACGACGACGAGGAGGCGCGGCACACGGAGGTAAGCCTCGGCTTTCCCTTCTTCTTGCTCGAGGTGGGGAGGTTGAAGGGCACCGGGGTCTTTTAAAGCGCGCGAGAGGGGTCCGGTGGCGCGCGGCGGCGGCGCGCGCGTCGCGACGGGCGGCATCATTGCGGCGGAGGCGTGCGGAGGGCGCCAGAGAGGTGGCGTGTGCGCGGCGCGAGTTGCAGCGCACGCGGCGGAGGAAGGGAGGAGAGGGGGTCCGGGCAAGGGGTTGACGGGGAGAGGTGGGGGTCGGCGAGGTTGACCGGGAAGGGGGCAAAAAGGGGCTTCACACCTCGCCACGCCGTGCCGTGCGTGTGCACGCGTACGCATGCGTGTCGGGTGCGTGCGCGTTTTTCTTTATCTATTCGAAAATCGAAACGCACTTACTCGCAGTTAATGGCATTAACAAGCTACCGGCGATAACAGTTCGATTACCGTGAGTAATGACGACCATTTCTGGCCTCTTCGTTTTTGCCATTAAGTAGAACAGAGCACTGTTTCACAAACCGCTGGCTGTAATGGCTGCGGTTACTAGTGATTAATGGCGACCGTTTCTGGTCTCTGGGTTTTTGCCATTATCTGGAACAGAGCACTGGTTCTTCTCTATTCTCCAATACTCTCCACGAAAGACTACAGTACACCACTTGTTTTTGTTGCTGTCTCTGGCGATCTCCATCCCGACGAGGCGCGTGTACGGCTACATCGGGAGAGTAAGCCTCCGGAACCCTCGTCCTTGAAGGCTTGCACGAGCGAGGACGAATAAGGTTTTTGGGGAGCGTTCGCGCGACTGCTCGCTTCATTTGATTCTCCGCTACGTCTACATCTGCGCGACTACTACCACGACATCCACGAAGTTCTCCGCTACATCTACATCAACTGCACAACTACTACCACGACGTCCTCTATACCATGGCTAACGACGACCTCACCAAGACTTCTGCTTCTGCTTCTACTTCTGCCGCTCCTTCTGCTGGATCTGGGTATGCCTATCTCACACTTGTTGTTTGCTTAGTTTTATTATCTGTTGTTGACTTGAACATTGAGATAGGTATGCTAGTTTCTGTCCCTCTAGAAATTCGTATGCTATAGTGTTCATGTTTTACTGCTTTGTGAAAATGGCTATAGTAATTTTCATGATTTATCTAGTATATTTCTGGATTAAAATAATTCAAAAAATGCTCATATATTCAACAATCTAAAAACCTTATTATAGGCATTTTTCAGTCATCAAGCCATTCTTTGCGCTTAAAACCCTCTGAATTCGATGGTGCGAATTACAAGAGGTGGCGCACCAAGATGGTGCTTTGGCTAACTGCCATGAACGTTTTTCATGTGGCAAGTGGCAAGCCTGAAGGAACACTTACTCCTGAACAGGAGCAAGTGTTCGAGGCTGCTGATAACCTTTTTAAAAGTGCCGTGATTAGCATTCTTGGTGAGAAGTTAGTTGATGCATACATGGTGATCAAAACTAGGAAAGAGATGTGAGATGCACTCGAGGCCAAGTTTGGGGTTTCGGATGCAGGCAGTGAATTGTATCTCATGGAGCAATACCATGACTATAGAATAGCTGACAGTCGTTCTGTAGTTGAGCAGACTCATGAGATACAATCCATGGCCAAAGAACTCGAGCACTTCAAATGTGTGTTACCGGACAAGTTTATCGCGGGAGGCATTATTGCCAAACTTCCTCCTTCTTGGAGGAATTTTGCTACTTCCCTGAAACACAAGAGACAAAAGTTTTCTGTTGAAAATATCATTGGGTCTCTTGATGTTGAAGAGAAGGCGAAGGCAAAAGATACACACATCAAAGGTAATGAGGGACATTCTAGTGCCAATGTGGTGCAGAAGAAGAATGGCCAAGCTCAAAAGTTCAAAGGTAAGAACAAGACTGCACAAACAACTAGCTTCAAAAAGAAGAAGAAGAACACAAAGGATAGCCTTTGCTTTGTGTGTGGCGAACCTGGTCATTGGGCCAAGGATTACAGCCAACGCAAGGGTGGGAAGAATCAGCAAGGGCAGAATTCTAAGTCTGCTAATGTTGTTGGTACTACTGAGACGGGAACATCAGGGTATGGTAATTTACCTACTGTTCTTTCCGTATGTCAATCTACCGATTGGTGGATAGACACTGGTGCTAATATACATGTGTGTGCTGATATTTCATTTTTCTCTTCTTACTGTGTCACTCGGGATTCATTGTTCTAATGGGGAACAGGTCACATGCCATTGTTCATAATGTTGGCACGGTCGATCCAAGTTTACTGGGAAGATTGTGCAATCAAGAACGTGCATCATGTGCCATCTATCAATAAGAATCTCGTGAGCGGATCTCTTCGTGTAGAGATGGCTTTAGGCGGTATTTGAGTCCAATAAATTTGTAATGTCCAAGTGTGGACAATTTGTTGGTAAAGGCTATGTGTGCGGAGGCTTATTCCGCCTATCTCTTTCAGATTTGTGTAATAATGTTGTGAACCACGTTTGCAGTGGAAATGATACAACTATTTGGCATTCACGACTTTGTCACATAAATTTGGTTGCATGACACGGTTAGCCGCTTTAGAGTTAATCCCAAATTCACCCTTGCCAAAGGTTCTAAATGTCAAGTTTGTGTGCAATCAAAGCAGCCTCGTAAGTCTCATAAGGCTGCGGAGGTAAGAAATTTGGCACCATTAGAACTCATACATTCAGATCTGTGTGAGACAAATGGTGTGTTGACAAAAGGTGGTAATAGATATTTCATGTCTTTGATTGATGACTCCACTAGGTTCTGTTATGTGTATCTTTTGAAAACTAAAGATGAAACTCTTCACTACTTTAAAATCTATAAAGCAGAAGTTGAGAACCAACTTGAAAAGAAAATCAAAAGGGTTAGGTCTGATCGTGGCGGCGAGTACTTTTCTAATGAGTTCAATTTATTCTGTGAGGAATATGGTATAATCCATGAGAAGACGCCTCCCTATTCACCCCAGTCAAATGGGTTGCTGAAAGAAAGAACCACACTCTAACTGATTTGGTTAACGCCATGTTAGAAACAGCGGGTCTTTCCAAAGCATGGTGGGGGAGGCTATATTAAATTCATGTCATGTCCTAAACAGGGTTCCCACAAAGAATAAAGAGATAACCCCATATGAACAATAGGAGAAGAAAAGACTATCACTTTCATACTTGCGCACTTGGAGTTGTTTGGCGAAAGTCAATGTGCCAATTTTCAAAAAGCGTAAGCTTGGATAAAAACCGTGGATTGCGTTTTTCTAGGCTATGCTCACCATAGTGTTGGATATAGATTTTTAGTGGTGAAATCTGGAGTACCTGACGTGCATGTCGGTACAATTATATAGTCCAGAGATGCTATATTCTTTGAGGATATTTTCCGATGAAAGATATGCCTAATTCATCGAGTCAGGAGCCTGATACAACTACTGAATCTGCCATTCCAATGGAATATTTTGAGCAAACCCTTGAGCAAATTCCTGAGAAGAAAGACAATGAAACTCTGAGAAAGAGTAAAAGACAAAGGACTGCAAAGTCTTTTGGTCCTGATTTCATTGTGTACTTTGTGGATGATACTCCAAGTACCATTTCTGAAGCATATGCTTCTCCAGATGCGGAATACTGGAAGGAAGCAGTCCGTAGTGAAATGGATTCCATTATCTCTAATAGAACTTGGGAGATAACTGAGCGTCCTTATGGTTGTAAACCTGTAGGATGTAAGTGGGTGTTCAAAAGGAAGCTTAGGCCTGACGGTACTATCGAGAAGTACAAGGCACGGCTTGTGGCCAAGGGTTATACCCAAAAGGAGGCGAAGCTTTCTTTGATACTTATTCACCTGTGGCTAGATTGACCACTATTCGAGTACTACTATCTCTGGCTGCCTCACATGGTATTCTCGTTCATCAGATGGATGTTAAGACGGTTTTCCTAAATGGAGAGTTGGATGAGGAAATTTACATGGAACAACCAGATGGATTTGTAGTAGATGGTCAAGAAGGGAAGGTGTGCAAGTTGTTGAAATCTTTGTATGGTCTTAAACAAGCACCTAAGCAATGGCATGAAAATTTCGACAGAACTTTAACATCTGCAGGCTTTATTGTGAATGAAGCTGACAAATGTGTGTATTATCGCCATGGTGGGGGCGAGGGAGTCATTCTATGTCTGTATGCTGATGACTTACTGATCTTTGGGACCAACCTTAATGTGATTAAGGAGGTCAAGAATTTCTTGTCTCAGAATTTTGAGATGAAAGATCTGGTAGTAGTTGATGTTATCTTGAACATCAAGCTGTTGAGAGATGATGATGGTGGGATTACATTGTTGCAATATCATTATGTGGAAAAGGTTCTGAGTCGTTTTGGTTATAGCGACTGCAAATCCTCTCCAACACCTTATGATCCTAGCATGTTGCTTAGGAAGAATCGGAGAATAGCCAGAGACCAATTGAGATATTCTCAGATAATTGGTTCACTCATGTATTTAGCTAGCGGTACCAGGCATAACATCTTGTTTGCTGTGAGCAAACTAAGCCGTTTTGTTTCCAATCCAGGAGATGATCATTGGCATGCTCTTGAGAGGGTAATGCACTATCTAAAGGGTACTATGAGCTATGACATTCACTATACCGAGCACCCCAGGGTACTGGAGGGTTATAGCGATTCAAACTGGATATCCGATGCTGATGAGATTAAGGCCACAAGTGGATATGTCTTCACACTTGGAGGTGGTGCTGTTTCATGGAAGTCTTGCAAGCAGACCATCTTAACGAGGTCAACAATGGAAGCAGAACTCATAGCATTAGATACTGCCACTGTTGAAGCCGAATGGCTTCGTGAGCTCTTGATGGATTTGCCGGTGGTTGAAAAACCGGTACCGGCTATTCTGATGAACTATGACAATAAGACTGTGATCGTCAAAGTGAACAGTTCTAAGGATACTATGAAGGCATCAAGACATGTGAAGAGAAGACTGAAATCTGTCAGAAAAATGAGAAACTTTGGAGTAATAGCTTTGGATTATATCCAAACAGCTAAGAATCTGGTAGATCCCTTCACAAAGGGTTTATCACGGAATATGATAGACAATGCATCGAGAGAGATGGGTTTGAGACCCACGTGAGTTATACCATAGTGGTAACCCATCCTATATGATCGGAGATCCCGTGAAGTAGGATTGGTGAAACAAGCTTTTGGTTAACTGAGAGGAGAGTACCTTTATAGATCCACTCCATTGGAGATGCAATTCTCTCCTAAATCTGTATGGCAGGTTGATTTTTATCTTAATGTGTTATGTGGCTTGTTTAAGCAAAGATGCTGTCCTACAGAGCAGTCTTGAAAGAACACACCTATATGAGACCGTCTGCTAGTCACAGTCTATGAGATAGGGTAATCTCTAGGAAGCTCATGAATAGGCCAGGAGTATGACTTATATGCTCCAACCCGCGGGGATGCCTGGCAGCCTAGTATCGGTTAAGGACTTAAGTGAAACTTATTCACACAAAACTACCAATTCAAGGCTTAGTCCATTGTGCAGTTGTGGATAAGTGTAGCTTCTGTTATAAGTAGATGTTTAACCTTAACCGGTCTCCATCAAAACACTGGTATATCAAAACAATACTGTGGATCAAGGCATTTGACATGTGCCCTTGGGATCTGGTGGGGATTGTTGGAATTAATACGAGCTGGGCCTATTTTTAATTCTAATTAATTCTTGAAAAACCCTAAAAGCCCATGTGCACGTGCTAAAACTGTTTAGTCCCATATGGAGAGTTGAATAGGAGTTACACCACTTTAAAAGGTGGAACGTGGTAGCCCCCTTGTGGAATTAGAGAGAGCCAATACATGCGTGCGCGCTCGCCACGCCTCGCTTCGCCTCGCCGTGCCGTGCGTGTGCGTGTGCACGCGTACGTAGGCGTGTCGGGTGCGTGCGCGTTTTTCTTTATCTATTCGAAAATCGAAATGCACTGACTCGCAGTTAATGGCATTAACAAACGGCTGGCAGTAACGGTTCAGTTACCAGTGAGTAATGGCGACCATTTCTGGCAGTAATGGCTGCGGTTACTAGTGATTAATGGCGACCGTTTTTGGTCTCTGGGTTTTTGCCATTATTTGGAACAGAGCACTAGTTCTTCTCTATTCTCCAATTCTCTCCACGAAAAACTACAGTACACCACTTGTTTTTGTTGTTGTCTCTGGCGATCTCCATCCCGGCGAGGCGCGTGTACGGCTACACCGGGAGAGCAGGCCTCCGGAACCCTCGTCCTTGAAGACTTGCATGAGCGAGGACGAATAAGGTTTTTGGGGAGCGTTCGCGCGACTGCTTGCTTTATCTGATTCTCTGCTACGTCTACATCTGCGCGACTATTACCACGACATCCACGAAGTTCTCTGCTACATCTACATCAACTGCACAACTACTACCACGACGTCCTCTACACCATGGCTAACGACGACCTCACCAAGACTTCGCTTCGCTTCTACTTACGCGCTCCTTCTGCTGGTCAGGTATGCCTATCTCACACTTGTTGTTTGCTTAGTTTTATTATCTGTTGTTGACTTGAACATTGAGATAGGTATGCTAGTTTCTGTTCCTCTAGAAATTCGTATGCCTATAGTGTTCATGTTTTACTGCTTTGTGAAAATGGCTATAGTAATTTTCATGATTTATCTAGTATATTTCTGGATTAAAATAATTCAAAAAATGCTCATATATTCAACACATGCTTTACAGGATTACGGGTAATACTGATAGCACCTGTACTGTCTGACAAGAGAGGAGTCGGTATAGTGACAAAAACACCAAAATCCTCAAGTAACCACCGTAGCCAAGTAATCTCTGCTGTCAAGAGAGTCATAGCTCGCAACTCAGCTTCTGCACTCGAATGGGACAATGCAGTCTGTTTCTTCGTCTTCCAGGCAATGAGAGAACCACCAAGAAAAACACAGTAAGAAGAGATAGACCGGCGATCAGAGGGATCGCTGGCCCAAGTAGCATCCGAATAAGCTGAAGTCAGAACGAGTGGAGCGTGGAAAGAATAGAGGCGAGAGATAGTCCCACAAAGGTATCGCGAGAACTCGAAGAAGGTGGTGTAGTGGACCAGTGGGAGCTGAAGCGAGGCGACTCGAGAATGTGAACTAGATAAGTGATATCCGGACGAGTAACAGCAAGGTAGACAAGACTCCCAACAAGATGACGATAGCGAGTTGGATCAGAAAGAGGCTCGCCATCAGAGAGTCGGAGGTGAACATTGAGCTCCATGGGAGTCTCAACGGTACGTTGATCAGTGAGAGAGGCGCGATCAAGGAGATCCTGAATATACTTCTCTTGGGACATATAGAAACCATCTGGAGTGGAAGTAAACTCAATCCCAAGGAAGTAACGAAGATGACCAAGATCCGATATAAGGAACTGCTCACTAAGACGAGCCTTGACAAAGGCAATGTACTCAGAATCATCTCCCGTAATAATCATATCATCAACATACAGAAGAAGAAGAGTTCGACCACGAGACGAAGTGTGGACAAAGAGCGTAGGACCATGATCACTAGCTGAAAAGCCAGCAGCAGTGACCACAGAGGAGAAACGCTCAAACCAAGCATGAGGGACTTGCTTAAGGCCATAGAGAGAGCGACGAAGGCGACAGACCATGCCCTCAGGAACATAATACCCAGGTAGCAGATGCATGTAGACATCCTCACGCAACTCGCCATTAAGAAAGACATTCTTGACATCAAGCTGAGAAACAGACCAGTGGCGAACAGACGCCACCGAAAGAAGAGTGCGGACAATGGTCATGTAGGCCACAGGAGCAAAAGTCTCGTCGTAGTCACGACCATGCTCCTGCTGGAAGCCACGAGCAACAAGACACGCCTTATAGCGCTCAAGAGAGCCATCAGAGCGAGTCTTAATCTTATAGACCCACTTACACGTGATGAGACTAGAGTGAGATGGAAAAGGAACAATATCCCAAGTACCAGTACGCTCGAGGGCAGCAATCTCCTCGGCCATGGCATGCTGCCACTCAGGGTAAGTAACAGCATCCCGATAGGAGACAGGCTCACGAGTAGCTGCACTAGCAAAACCAAAACGGGCAGGGGGCCGAAGCGACTGGCGATCGCGGAGAGCGTAGCGAGGAGAAGATGACCCATCAGGGGAAGATGGAGCATCAGAAGAAGATGAAGCATAAGGAGAAGATGGCTCATCTGGAAGATCCTTAGTACGGAGTCGACGAGTGTAGAAGAGAGGGTAAGAAGGGGCTATAGTGGGAGGAGCCTGATGAGCCGCAGGTGGCGACAACGGCGGAGAGACCACAGGAGGAATATGTGGAGATTTAGGGGGATGGGTGGACGAGGGCAAGACAGACATAGGTGCATCTGAAAAGGTCAAAAAGGGCAGAGACTCCACAGAGGAAGCTGAAGGAGAGGCAGGACGGGGGTAGAAGGGATGCGACTCGCCGAAAGTCACATCCCGAGAAATCCGCATCCGTCGACCAACAGGATCCCAGCACCGATAGCCCTTGTGCTCGGCACTGTATCCCAGAAAGACACACTCAATAGATCGGCGGTCGGTTTGGTGCGTTCTCGAGGCGAGGAGAACGTAGCAAACGCGATAAGCGAGCGAAGGCGAGTAGTCGGGAAGAAGACCACGAGACGCTCAATAGGGATCGCACCCTGAAGAGCATAAGAGAGCTGGATGTTGACGAGATAGGTGGTAGTGGAAACAGCCTCGGCCCAAAAGTGAAGTGGAATAGAGGCGGCAATCATCAGTGCACGAGCCGTCTCAAGGAGGTGACGATGCTTGCGCTCAGCGACACCATTCTGAGCATGAGCACCAAGACAAGAGAACTGAGTGTAACATCCCCATTTTCAACTTGTGTTTCAAATGTAAGAAAATGGGTAGAAATTAAAACTTTTTCTTACATCATGTATTTCCTGTGTGCACTAAACAATTATTGTACAAGCGTATGGAAATACAAAGTCACAAGTCTGTTGATCATCTCCTGGGAAATCTTTTTCCTAAGTTCTTGGGTTGATATGTGACCCCTCTGAAAAATTTCACAATTTTCAGGAATTGATTGGATAGTTTTATGGGTCAGTCAAACTTGCTTGACTCATAGTCAAACCCTAGCTCAAAACATTGTATAATTTACGGAGAAAAATGCTCAGCACAAAACCTCTAGAAATTTTACACCATGTCCACTCAAGGTTAGCAAGCTCTTGTCAAAATTTCATCAAATTTGGAGTTAGATTGCTACCTCAAATAAATCCCCAAGTCTCACTTTTAATTTCAAAGTCAAGTTTGGATTCCCTGTTCCTCGGGTCGCGCCAGTCCGGCTCGTGCCAGCGGCTCAGTCAAACCAACTAACAAAGACACCGGCCGAGCAGTGCAACCTCGCCACCCCGCCCTTGGATCTCAATCCAACCTCAAAGACCTCCTCGGGTCTTTGTAAAGGACCTCCCACCCGCACGACCTCCTCGATTCTTTTACAAAGACAACCTCGAGGGCCTCCCGGGACCTCCTTTGCACCTTTGCAAAGACCACCCGGGCGACCTCCTCGGACCTCCACGACCACCCCTAGCGCTTGGGTGATCGTGGGCCATCTCTCTTGAGATCGTGGCTCAGACCTCCCTAGTGTTAGGACCTCTAATACTTGGCTCAAGATCCGAGCCCTTGGATTTCAATCCATCGACTCACGACCTCCCTAGTGGGAGCTCGTGTGATTTTAGCCGTTGAGCTCTTTTGACCGGTCCTCTCAGCGTCGGGTGGGCACAGGCATTATCAATTTTGTGCATGGCGGTAGAGATCGGTGCCTTGTCAACTCTAAGGTCGACAAGCGGCTATGTGTTGCCAACATTAAAAGTCCGCGGCACCTTTGCTCAAAAGTCTCACGACAACCTACTCCCATCGGTTCGTGTACTTGGGCTCGGCACAGGTGACTTTGCCACCCTTCCCACCGGCTATATTTGAAGCTCAAGCTTCCTCTCTTAGTTCTTTTAGTCACTCTCTTGCACCCTAGTTTCTTTCTCGCTCTTGAGCTCAAGTCACCCGACAACCTCGCCACCATTGCTCGACCTTGGAGCTCTCGGCGACCCTTGAGCTCCGTGGTTCATTATTGTAGTTGTGGCGGTCATCTTGTTCCTTGGTCACCTTGAGCCTCTCGACTTGCTTTGTTTAACCTTCACAGAGGTTGATAAAGTGGAGCGTGCGGTTCGTGGCGGGGCGTCGTCTTCTTCGCCTCGGCGACCTCCACCGTCACGAGCTACGCGACCACTCCGATTCTCCTTCAATCCGGGTGAGTACTTGAGGCCCAAAACCCGATCCCATTAGACCTCTTCGGTTTCGTTTTTAGCGCATTGGTCCCCGGCGGTTATCTCGGTTAGCGCGGTTGGTGGTGCTTCGGTGTAGCTTTTGGCACCCTTAGGTTCTCCGTCCTATTTGGAGCTCATTCGTGCCTTTGGTTTCGCCGACGAGGTCCACGTCGCGGCGGCAAGCCGCTGCTGCCTTCGGGTTTTGTCGATTCAAAACCTCCCATTTTCGTCATCTTCTTAGGACCACTTTAATGCTCAAATCATTGCTCATCATTGGTGCATTAATTGTGTCCTAACTTGTTCCGTGGAGTCAGCATCGTGTAGGCGGGGCCTTAGTCATTAAGTGTTCCTTTTAGATTCATTTATTGTCAATTATTCGATGCATTAAATCGTCTTAGCCTTGCCATGCATGTCGGAGGTCTGCACCATTAAAACCACTCTAGGACCTCCTCGGGCTAATCTTAGCCGTCCCCGACCTCTCCAAGTTCAGATCCGGGCCTTAGGATCTTTTGAAAAATCCTAAGTCTCGGACCTCCCACCATATAGAATCGGCCGTTAAAGACCTCCGTAGGTTAAATCCCGGCCGCTAGGATCACCCTCCTCTCAGGGTCCTCTTTGCAAAGACCTCCTTGAGGTCCTCTGTGCAAAGGTCACCCGATCGTTTTGTCAAACCGCCCTCTCGGACCTCCTTGGGGTCCTCTTTGCAAAAGTCCTTCCTTAGTCGTTTTCTAAAACCACCTGAGCCACCCCACCAAGGTCCTCTTTTGCAAAAGACCACCCTGGTCTTTTGTAAAGAAAACCTTCAAAACCACCCTGTGGTCCTCTTTACAAAAGACCACCCTTGGTCTCTTTGTGAAGAGAACCTCGAGACCTCCTCGTCTTTGGTCTTAACCATGAGGACCTCCCGCCTAGATCTGGACCACTCGGGACCTCTCCCATGGAGATCCGAGCCATCAGATCTCTCTCAGATAGCACTCGTGTTGGAGGACCTCCCAGGGACATCTCGGCTCGTTAGGACCTCCTCGGTGAGATCCTAGCCGTCAAGACCTCTCGCTGTTAAGCACCGTTTAGGTCCTCTCTCCGCTCAGATCTAGACCGTTAAGACCTCCCCTCGGAAATCTTAACCGTCCAGACCTCCCCCTTAGCGAGTTAGCCGTAGGACCTCCTCGTGGAGCTCGGGGCCGCAGATCCAGATCTGATGGCCACGACCTCCCTAGTGCGCGAGGAGCTCCTTCGCGTGCGCTGTGCATCCGGTGGTCGGAGCCGTTGGATTCAATATCAACGGTTAAGACCTCCATTAGGCGCGATGAGGTCTTTGCGCCCGGGTGCTCGTGCGGGTTTTAGCATCAGAGCTCGTGAGCCGTGCGATCTTTGATCAACGGCCCACGACCTCCCGATTTTATGGGTTTTCAGTTTAGTCAGAAGCTTTTATTTGCACATATTAATTGTTTTAAACTTCAAAATTGCATAACTTTTCTCTGTAGCTCCAAATTTAACAAACTAAAGTTCTATAAATGCATCTGTTAAAGTACTTTAGCTTAGTATAGGTTTTTGATGAGTCTTTAATACTGAAATTAATCATGTCTTAGATTTAAAACTTAGAAAAATCATAACTAAATCATTTTAACTCCAAATGACCTGAAATTTTATATGGGTTACCACTATACCAGTAGGTAGCTACCATAAAAGTTTCAGCTTCAAAATCCTTCTAGAAAATATTTTTGCTACTGAGTGCTAATTATGGCCGAAATTAGGTTTTTAGAGAATATCTTTTGCACCACAAATCCAAATTAAGTTTTCAGTTTCTATGTCTAGGTATGTTCGTATTTTACCTTGTGTATAAATTTCGTCACATTTGGATAATTTTGCTTGCTCTTTTGTTTAAGTGTTGCTCGTCTTATTGGTTGTTTTCGCTCTTTCGCTTAGGATTCGATATTTGCGGTAATCCGAGAACGACCCTCATAACAAATTGAGCAACGACAAGCGAGCAAGCAGTTTGACCATTTCCCATTAATCCCATTACTTTTAAAGTCTAATATTTTGTTTAACTTCTATGTATGCATTGCTATTTTGTTGTTAAATTGATTAGTTAGACCTCTAGTTGCATAATCTGTAGGTAAATAATTATCCTCTACTACGAGCCTAGGTTATTTCTTTGTGATTAGAGTTCGTTGGATGAGCTCTTGTCACTTAGTAGATTCGAATAAATATTGCTTAGCCATGCCTAGCATCGGTAGTATTGGGCGATCATCGACTTAGTCGGTGATCTTGATCACACAATTACTTATACTACTCCATTATGTCCAACCCTTGTGTTTTACCATTTTGCAAATCAAAAGCGAAAACAAAAATTATATCTTGGCTTGGGCACAATGGTATGTTGATGTGATCGGTTGGGTGTGTGGAATGGTGCCTAAGTCCCTAAGGACCGAGTTACTTGTGCCATTGATCCAAGCAATTGTGCGTGCTAACCACACGAGGGGATATGGAACCTCTCTTGACTAAGTACTTTGGGAGGTGTTAATTATGAGCTGGTCGGTGGGTGTGTTCTGTGTGTGTGTGTGTTGTGGTGTTTGGAGGAGCATTAGCGGACCGGTTAGGCTGTTTAATGTGTCTTTCTCCCGTGGGTTGCGGCTCTTAATTAGCATCGTCCATTGGAAAGCGTCTTGTTAGACTTAGCCATGCTGCATACCAAAGGAAGTGTGCTAACCGTGGTGGTGGAAAGGCGGTCTATCGTGTGGGTACATTGGTACACCTGCGGGGTTAAAACTATTCGAATAGCCTCGTCTAGGTTATGGACACGCTTGGTTATTTCCCACAAGAACTAGACTACAACCTTTTAAAAACTTAAACTTGACATGGGTGGTATGAAGGGTACTTCATGCTATTGTTGTGGTGACTATGGGTTAGTCACTTCTAGGTTGGTGTTGTTCTCTATCTATGTTATTATTGTCTCTCTTTTATTTGAACAATAAAAGTTAATTGCAAACTTGCTTTGAATCTATTACCTTATTGTAAATGAAAACTTGCTTTATCTTGAAAATAAGTCCAAAGCCTCATCCACTTAAATAAAGCTTGCATGTAGTTAATTATAGTTCGTTATCTCACACGTCAGTCTTGCAGTACAAAAACAAGTTTTGTACTCATCCGCTTTGCTTAATATTAATTGTTGCAGAGGAAGAAGGTGAGCCCCAAGGGCCTCACTTTTGTGAGTCGTGTGTTCTTATTTGTTTGGGACGATTAGCTTGGCGGTCGGTTGGTTGCCTTGTGGGTAAAGGCACACCGATTGGCTTTTGTTTATCGCCATCTTATGGCCATTTTGCTTCATTGTGTATTTACTTATCTTTATGAATTTTGGCAGTCGGCCTCTCTTTGTAATAACTCTCTTTATATTATCTATGTCTTTCAGCTTGTTGCTTTTGCTTGGCTCTATGTGTATGAATGGAATTGATGCAGATTTTGTAGCGGGTGTGTATCTTGCATTTGGAAGTATACATATCTCGAGGCTTGGTTTATTTGATTTGTCTTGTTAGGACCAAGTGGATGGTTAAGCAGTACAAGTTTAATAAAGCGGGTCCTCACTGTGAAGAGAGTGTCTGCTCTCAAGCAAGGAAGTTGCTTGTGAGTAACAAGAGAGATACTCGTCAGCGGAGTCAGCACGAAAGACACGAATAGGGGTGGAGAACTGTGTGTGGACCATAGTGGCAAATTGTTTATAGATAGACAAGACCTCACTACGAGAAGACATGAAATATATCCAAGTGTGGCGAGAGAAATCATCTATATATATGATATAATATCGATGAACCCCTTTCGAAACGAAGGGAGTCGGACCCCAAACATATGAATGAACAAGATCAAAAGGACGCTGAGACACTAACTCACTGTGAGGATAAGGAAGCTGAATCTGTTTACCTAACTTACAGCCCTGACAATCTAAACATACGTCTCCTGAGACAGACCCCAGAAGACCACAACGAACTAAAGACGACAGACGAGATCCACATAGATGATCAAGACGGTGATGCCACTGCTGGAAAGAGCTGGTAGACGGAGTGGCAGAAGCGGAGAGACTGGTGACGACGGTGGTAGCAGAAGGAAGGTGAAGCCAGTCAAGCTCACAGAGGCGCTGTGAGTCAAGGTGCCGAGGGCCAGAACCAACCAGAGCTCCCGTGTGGCGGTCCTGAACACAACAAGAGTCAGAGTCGAGAATGACCCGACAACCAAGGTCAGTACTCTGCCCAGCAGAAAGAAGCTGCATGGTGAGGCGGGGAACATAAGCAATAGAAGGAACATGAAAAGATGAGTTGCTAAGAGGTCCTCGACCAGAGACAGAAAGAGATGTACCATCAGTAGTAAGAACACTGACAGGAGAATCAAGAGGTGTAATGAAAGACAGAGTGGAAGAATCAGAAGTCATGTGAAAACTTGCGCCAGAATCAAGAATCCACGGGGAGGTACCTGACTGTGTAGGAGGTGGTTTCGCAGTGCAGAAGAGTCGATGAGCGAGAACTGCAGAACCCATCGAGGAGAACCCAGGCGGCGAGCAAGCGTTGAAGTCTGGCTATCTCTTGCTCAGTGAGAAAGACTACTGAAGGGGTCGATGCAGACGTCGATGTAGAAGCACCAGTGCCAGTGCTAGTAGAAGAACGGCGTGAAAGATGCCGGTACTTCTTATAGCACTGGGACTCAATGTGATCGACCTTGTCACAGTAGGAGCAGTGAGGACGACCACCGCCGGATGGGGGGCGGCCACCACCACCTGTGGCAGCCACTGGAGGAGGTAGTGTGCTGAAGCGTGGAGCAGTCGGTGTAGCAGGTGGGCAAGCGACGAGCACGGAGGGGAGTGGCATCAGACCAGCATCACTCAGGCGAGTCTCCTCCGCGCGTATCTCGGTAAGAGCCTCCAGGAGAGTGACACGAGGGTGGTGTGCAAGGAGCTGGGCACGCCGCTGCTCGAACTCAGGACGAAGGTGAGTAAGGAACTCGTAGACCCGCTGAAACTCGAGTTAGCACGCATACCAGCAAAGACGGACAGAGCAACAGCAAAGAAGCGGAGAGAGTCGGTGGCGCCCGACAGCAGAGCTACGGCGTAAAAGCATCAACAGTGGCATCACCCTGCTGAAGAGAGTGCTCCTGGCGGACCACGGACAGGTACAGTGCATCACCAGAGGGCTCGTAGCGCTGACGAAGGTGAGTCAACATCTAAAAAGCCGAAGGGAGTCCCACAACCTCATAAGAGATCTGAGACTGCACACTGGCTATGAGGACAGCAGCAGCCCGAGCATCGTCGTCGTACCACTGAGTGTCGGTGGTCAGTCGATCCTTGTAGGAATCCAGAGCCTCCTAGTAGGTAGAGACAACCTCATCATCAGCAAGACGAGCGGTCTGAGCAGCAGCCTTGTCGGCTGTCGAGGGCAGCGCGACAGGCGTAGGCTCCATCGGAGGAGTAGGGCAAGGTGGGCAGGTGATATCGCCAGAGAGGACGCCCCAGAGACGAAAACCACGCATCTGGATGCGCATGTGAGACACAAAGTCGGTGTAATTAACACCATTGAAGATCACCGGGCAGCGAGGGAGGCGACGCTGGACGGCGCGGCGACCAAGGCAACGAAGTCTAACAGGCGGCGCTAGACGCAAGGTAGTTAGAGTCGAGATCCTAAGTTGGATCGATTTGCCTCTGGTAGGATCGAATCGTAGTATCGAATCGTAGAATCGGCGATTCTACGGAATTGTAAAAATACACATATTTAACATCTATACTATAAGTTTGTATGATTGTTATATGGTTTACCACTTACTTATAATCCAAAAGGACAAAACACTTTTATTGCACTGTGTAAAAGCATAATGGTGCGACATGATAGGTGATATAGTTAAATACAGAGAACGATCAATGACCATGACTAGTTTACTACAATTACATGAGAAATGTTCACAACTTTTGTAAATCAATATCTAATTGCAACACTTGCATGTTCCTTAAAAGCAGCTAGACATACAGGAATAAAAATAGCTTATCATTATCAAGCTCAAGATTGCTCATGTCATAATATAGATATTTGTACTAGCATTACCACACTGATATTTATAGTTTTATTCTCATAAATTAATATCAATAAATATTTCTCTAAAACAAAATATCAGCAAACCCTGACCTCTAAAAAAATCAAAAAAAAATTGCAAAAAAATATAATTTTTTTGTCCAAACGACTCTACCACGACTCTACTCTGCGATTCTACACGATTCTACGCGATTCTACGATTTGGATCGCGATTCTACCACGATTCTACCTGATTCCGATTCATGGTGCGATTTGAATCGACATGCTGTCGTGGGTTCGTAGAATCGTAAGATTCTAAGAGTAGAATCGCGATTCTAACTACCTTAGCTAGACGGCGCGGCGGTTAGATCGACGTTTTTTTTTCTTTCTTTCGGGTCGACTCTTTTTTTTTTCTTTCGGGCCGGCTCAAATAAAACTCCTGGCCTACCAAGGCAGAGGCCCACACAGGGGCGAGAGCGGCGCGAACAGGCCGGGGGGGACTAGGGTTCCCCCTGGTACCGGTGGCGGTGGTGGTGTCCTCACGGCGACACGCGCGTAGAAGAGGTGGATCCGAGCGGCAACAGCAGCGGCGACCCGCACGGCGGAGGGATCCGTCGCGGGGAGCCCGGATCCGGAGCGGCCGCGTGCGCGGCGACCTTGCGTGAGGAGGCGGCCAGGGCTACGTGCGAAGGATCCCGCGATGGCGGGAGGAGGCCGGCGAGGGGAGCCTGGATCCGGAGCAGCCGCGTGCGCGGCGACCTTGCGCGAGGAGATGGCCGGGGCTACGTGCGAGGATCCCGCGATGGCGAGAGGAGGCGTCGGTGGTGATGCTGAGGACGAGGCGACGCCAGGCGACACCGAGGCAGCGGTGGTGGAGGCGACGCCAAAGCAAGGCGCGCCAAATCCGGGTCCGGACGACAAGCGGTGAAGTCGGGCGGTGGCGGGAAGAACAAACCAGCGGCGGCTCGACGAAAACAAACCCTAGGTTTGCTCTGATACCATGTTATGAATAGCGCTTGTATTAAATATGAGGTCAATGAGCCAGTATATATACACAAAGTACAGGTGGTGAATATGCAAATAACTCCTCACAACAATAGGGAATAACACACTATACATGTATATCTAACAGAACTCATGTAGGTTGATATAATTATCTTGTACCTTATTAATGCTTGCAATGGAGGGCACTTGAACACAGTATCTTCAAAGAAGCAAAACCGGATAAAATCAGGATTGACATCCTCGTATTGACGGCTGGCAGCATTTAGCCTAAAGGTATCTCTTGGGCGGATCAGATAGCTAGCATGAAGGAGCTTTTCCAATACATGGTCAGCAGCACTATTGGAAGCAGCACATATGATAATATTTGCCCTCCTCTTAGCTGTATAAAGCTGCAAAATGGCCTCAACAAGGGTCATGGTCTTGCCAGTTCCTGGAGGTTCATATATCACATACGGTGGAACCCCTCGGCAGCCAAGTATCATCGCAACTGCATCAGCTTGCTGAGTGTTTATGTGCGGATTTAGTGGTTTAAATGGCCACTTCTTCATACTTCTATATGGTGATTGGCAGGGAAATAGAATGCCAGGTCCCGTAAGTTCCGCTTCATGGATAGACTTGTAGAGTCTTCTCATGTTCAATCTATTATATGTGAAGCTAACATGATTCCTGTCACGGTGAGCGAGGTGGAACTGATTATCAAAGCTCAAAAATATCTCATCAGCTTTAACCTTGTGAATGAAGCCCTGAAGAAGAAACAAACAAATCATTATTCATCAATAGCACTTGAACCTGAATAATTGATCTTTAAGAATGCCCAAGAAATATTTTAGTGTCAAGGAAAAAGCACTAACTTGATAAGGCCGAGCATCACCCCGAGCATGTCTGGCGACTATAAAGTCTCCATGGACTTTTTTCTTCTTCAAGGAAGTGCAAAAGCTTTGCACATCATTCTATTAAGAAGAAAGGGGATACAAACCAGTTTCTAATACAGGGAGAGGGAGAGGGGGGGGGAAGGAGATAGAGATAGGGATAACAAACAAAAAAGAAGAGCTTGGCCAAACACCGCGAAAGATGATGACCGACCCGACACAGAGACTACTCTTGCCGGCTGTGCGACTCGAGACTAGCGGCGGCCGCCAGTCGCCATTGACAATGTTCATCGAGCATCGATTGGAGAAGCTAATCACAAGTTGCCACCACCTTATTGAAGATCCTTTGATTGCGCTCCTTCCAGATCGCCCAGGAGACAAGGATGACACACACATCAATGTTCTTTCTACAGACCTTTGTGACCGAATTCCGAGCGCCTATCCAGTGGTCTTGCAATGTTGGTTGGCCGACCGGAATAGCGCAAGGCGAGCCGACCTGAACTAGAAACCTCGCCCAAACTTGAGCCGTCACCGCACATCCAACAAGAAGATGGTCAATTGTCTCCAGCTGGTGGCCACAAAAAACACAAACGCCTTGATTTGGCAACCCTCGATGTTGTAGACGGTCAGCTGTCCAACAACGTCGGCGAATAGCTAACCAAATGAAGATTTTGCATTTAAGAGGTGCATGGGCAGTCCAAATGGCCTCCGCACAAGGAAACTCGATCGATCCTTTAAAGAAAGCCCTATAAGTCGACCTGACTGAGTAGCGACCGGACGTCTCCCAACGCCAAATAACTGTGTCGACAGTTCCCTACTGGAGCCGGATTGGTAGCAACTTGTTCCACAGCCGGATGAACTCCACAACCTTAAGAATGTCAAACTGACCCGAAATATCCAAAATCCAGGTGCCATTTGTGAGGGCTTGATCTACTGTCCTTTTCTTTTTGATCGAATGATTAACCATCCTGGCGATTGACGGCGCTAGGTTTAGAATTGTGCGACCATCGAGCCAACGGTCCTCCCAGAACAAGGCATTATTGCCATTCCCAACTGTGACCGAGATCGAAGCCTTGAACATGGCTTCCTCCACCCGGCTAGAATCTGAGTGAAAGCTTCCCCACGGCCTCGCCGTCCAGGTCCTTTGCAACCATTGCCATCTGATGCGCAAAGCTCGCCCTAATAAGACCAGGTTGTGCAAGCCGAGTCCTCCCAAGCGCATGGGGCGACAAACTGTGGACCATGCCACTAAGCAGTTACCCCCAGCCACACTTTGAGAACCTTTCCAAAGGAATGCTCGACGCATTTTGTCAATCTCTTTAATGACCGAGAGTGGGGGATAGAGGGCCATGAAACTGTAGACCGCCATGGCCGACGACACTGTCTTGACCAACACTAGCCGTCCTCCTTGCGACAGCATACGGGCCTGCCAGGCCTGCAGACGATTAGCAACCTTGTCCAAAAGGGGTTGGAAATCCGCTCTTGAAGGTTTTCGCAAGGTGAGGGGCATGCCTAGATATTTGCATGGGAGAGGGACCATGCTGCAGTGCAAACTGTTAAAGAGGAGTTCAATTTCATGGTTGTTACAACGAATAGGCGAGAAAGAGCTCTTGGCCATGTTGGTCCGTAACCCTGATGCCTCCCCAAAGAGTTGCAATATTTCCTTGGTAGAAAGCAGGTCTACCTGGACTGGGGTTAGGAACACCACCGCATCATCTGCATAAAGAGAGAGGTGATGCGGTATTCCTTGACGACCTCCGATCGGATGCAGCAGTGCCATACTTTCTGCTTTGAGGAACATGCTGTTAAGAACATCCATGACAATGATGAACAGCAACGGCGATAAAGGATCTCCTTGACGGAGCCTGCGACCATGCCAAATCGGCTTCCCTGGTTGTCCATTAACCAGCACTCTGGTAGAAGCAGTCCTAAGCATGATACTTATCCAAGAACACCACCTTGGGCCAAAACCCATGTGACGTAGCATCTCCAGCAGAAAGGACCAGGACACTGAGTCAAAAGCTTGAGCGATGTCGAGTTTGAACAGGAGAGCCGGTTTCTTATGTTGATGAAGCTTACGAGTAGACTGCCTTACCAAGAGGAAGCTGTCTTGTATGGATCTCTCTTTGATAAAAGCTGATTGATTTGGAGCTACTAGCTTTGGCAGTTCTATTGCGAGTCTACGGGCGAGAACTTTGGAGAAAATCTTGGCAAAACTGTGGAGAAGACTGATCGGCCGGTAGTCAAAAACCTCCTGAGCTAATTGTTTCTTTGGAAGCAACACTAACAAAGCCCGGTTGAGCAGCTTGAAATTCTCCCCCGCCAAGAGAGCTAGAGCTTGGAATGCTGCCAAAACGTCTTGTTTGATAATGCCCCAACAATGTTGATAGAAGAGTGCATTGAAACCATCGGGACCTGGAGCCTTCTCGGGTGACAGACTTCTGATTGCTTCCCAAACCTCCTCTTCAGAGAATCCAGCTTCCAAGTTCCGAAAGTCATGAGATGGCACATTGATGAAACTCAGGTCCAGTGAATGAGCACGGTCGATCGGCTTGCCCAGGAGGTTGACGAAATGATCAAAAAATGCCTCCTCCATCCCCTCGTGAGTTTGAACCCATGTTCTAGCGACCTTTACACCCGCGATGAAATTACGGCGCCGACGGTGATTAGCACGCAGATGAAAGAAACGCGTGTTCGCATCTCCTTCCCTCAACCATCTAATACACGACCTTTGACGTGCAATTGTTCGTTCAAAGGAGCAAAGACCTGGCAATTTCTTTTTGAGCTCCCTCCATAACCAGCGCTCCCAAGGAGAAAGAGGCCTAGTTTCCTCCGCCAAATCAAACTGAAAGAGCAGTTCCTTAGCCATCCCGATTTGCTGGACTAGTGACGGCCTTCTTTATGCCAAACCAGGGACCTCAAGAGACAAAAATTCGTTACCCCTCCTTCTCATCGAGACACCCTCCATGTCATATGATCTCATCTCCTCCTGCGAGTGGGCCTCTGAAGTTAGCAAAGAAGGATAAAAGCTTAACATTTAAGACTATTACAGGTGTCGAAATACCTCCAAATTAAGCTCTTCCATAACTAAGAGTGTGCTAAATTTTTTTGCGTAGTTTATCATGCTCAGCTCTTCAGATAGGACATCAGGTCTCTGTTCACTTTGAATGAGCTCACAGATGTCTGCAGGTATTGCAAACTGAGGGAGCTTATACTTGAATCCTTGAGTGTCTTTGCGAGTCACCAACAACTGGCACAAAGGGAGCACACTCAAATTTGTTCCTTTTTGAGTGTCCCGTGGAATAAGGTTTATCAGAAAATAAGGCCTTGGAAACGTTATCATCTGCCAATAGAAAAGCCGCACGCTCAATCTTCTCATCACTGATATCAACATGCGCGATTAATGTATGCAAACCAATATATCTTCTGGCGTACAGGACAGCCAAATTGTTAGGGTTTGCCCAGGCTGAAGTGTACGGTCTTCCACAGAAGTCAAACCAAGAAAAGCCTGTTTTGCCTCCTCATCGGCATTTTTCAGTGGTGGTCTCATCATTGACAACACATAACTGTCTTCTGGGTTCGAAGAGAATATTCTCACGCTCCACAATTTATAGGTTCAGAAGAGGTATTGTCTATGCAAATGGTGCCAGCGGATGTTTCTCCAACAAGGACAGATTTAGGTTTGCCGTCCACAAAAGGGAAAGAAACTGTAACAACAATAGTACTATCAGTGTGAATGAGCTCTAGCCTTGATCGTACTATGTGAAAGCGACCCCAGAGGAGCTCTACCCCTTTCGTATGGTACTCCGTACTGGTCAACATACGATAGGGGTGAGTACCCTGGGTGCCACGGTCCAAACCCTAGCACCATGTACTACCCTCTTGGTAGGAGTTGGGAGGCCCGTATCCTCATCAGTGGATGGATGGTCGTCACCCCCACGGTTAACTGAACGTTGAAAGACGAAATGAAGTCAGGCGAAATAAATACTGATACGGACCAACTAGTAAAACTAGCTAATGCGTAGGGTGGCCCGATCTTTCACGGTACGCACAACAGAATTCTCCTTCTTGCGACTGGGGTTCAACCCCTCCTTGAACCTTGCGGTGATGAAGACAGCAACAACTTCTTCTTCTTGTAGCTATGTAGATGGATAACCAGATGTTCACGCACTAATCAATCAAAAGGACGATTAGAAGTATAAACTTGAAGCCTCTCTAAACCGTAAGCAGCAAAGATCACGAAATAGATGAGTTGAATCGTGTAGATTCGGTAGGCAATCTCAAGAACATCACGTTCTTGCCTTGCTCCGACCTAAGCAAACCCTAGATGGAAAAACCTCAACAAAACAAGCAAGATATTGCGCCACAAAGTCGTCGTGACTTTTCAGTATTTTCTTTCTAAAATTCAACCCCATTTACAATGGGCGATGCCCTGGCCTTATATTGGCACCAAAGGGTGCGGCCAACTCACACACGGTCTAATGTCGATTCTATATCTAACTCTCATATCATACAGAGATTCTTTTCTAATATAGTTATGGAAATATTACAACCGAAATTCTTTCCTAATACAGTTAATAGAAAGATTGTAATCGAATCAAACGAAAAGATATATATCAAAACTTATCTACAAACGAAAATATCTCAGCTCAAAGAATCTCTTTCATGATTTAGCCGCCTGGGCGTGGTTGTACGTGATCGTGGACCATCTGGACGTGGTCGTATATCACCTGGACGTGGTCGTAGATCACCTGGTAGTGGTCGTAGGCCACCTGGTGGTGGTCGTAAGCCACCTAGTCTTAGATCTGGTTGAAAACCTGATCGTAGACTGTCTTGAAGTGGTCGTAGACCATGTGGAAGTGGTCGTAGACCTTGGTGAACTGGTCGTAGACCTTAGGGATCTGGTCGTAGACCTTGCTGAACTGGTCGTGGACCTCGCTTCCTTCTGGCTCGGCTTGCACCTAGCTTCAGCTTGTCTCCATGTACCCGATCAACATCACTTGACCTTGTACTTGCAGATTGACTTGGTGTAGAACCAGGCAAAGTAGCGGTAATGGCACTCTGGGCCACATCAAATACTCAGGACGTAAACTAAATATCTTGTACCTCCCGGATGTGCAGTGCAGATGACCGAGAGGGAGCGCTAGTCTGAGTACGGGGTACGGAGAGCAAAAGTGATGCATCCCAACGGATCCGCAGCAGAAGAACGATATGATGTTAGCGGAACCTAAGGCGTAACAAAAAACAGAATATAAATTTATACATAACTTACCTCCCCATCAATCTAGAGCGTGGATGACTGACGGGAAGCGCTACGATGCCCGCGCGGTCTCACTGGGCTGTGCTGACCTAGCAGTGAACACGGTCCCCGCACTCGGTGCGCGGCGTGTAGGACGTCGTCTCTCGAACGACCGCAGCTCATGTTCTTTATTACATTCTTCGACTCCGTGAAGATGTACTTCAAAGTGCTCAGCAGCCCCGATACGATGTGCTCTGGGCTATGGATGGTGGTTTTTGATGCACTGCAGCCACTCCAACTGAAGTGAGAGACAAAACTGATTTAGTAACAAAGATTACAAATATCATCAATTAAACAGCCAATATTGTAAGTATCTTACGATGTCGTCACGCCACAAAACGTTGTGTCGATCAAACGAGTGGCAGAGCCTCTCCTGGCGCGTCACCCACTGTAGACACTCTGCTAGAGGACGGGTGAGTCTGGTGCGTGAGTGTGGTACATACCACTTGATGTACTGATGGTATGTCCGTACGTCGTATGGACACCGCTCCTGCAAGATCTCGATGTGCGTCATTGTAATATCCCGTTTGTCGTTAGTGGATGTAATAAAAAAATTAGAGAGGGAATTAAGATAATTAAAAGAGAAAAAAATCAGAAATTAAGAGAGAAATGGGCCACGCAGCCCATAGTCAAGTGGAGGAAAAACAGGCTTAGTGGCCCATGGCCCATGAGGAAACCAGAAACCAACTAAAGAAGGAGGGGGAACCCTAGGGTGCTACAGATGCAGTGCCGCCACCGTAGCACGGATCTTGTAGCAACTCATCTCCTCCATGGTGGTGCCCCTCTCCTCCGATGCCTCTTCATTGTGGTGGCCGACCAAGAAAAAAGGAAGAAGAAAGAAGAAAGGAGAAGGGAAGAAGAGAGGGAAGGGGAAGATTCACAGATTGCATCGCGGTCTACAGCGGTTCGTCAAGGGTAACCCCGGTTTGCCCCCGAATATATGCATATTTGATTGTTGTAGCAATGTCGGTATTTCTGTCTCCTCAGGACAGATCGCGTTAGACAGACGTTTTGATATAGTTAAGTGCGGATTCGGTCTTGGGCTTATCCTAGAGAGTTGTAGAAGACGTCAATAGCTTTCGATGAAGTGCTAGATCGTATTATTTGGACCTCTGTAGCAAAAGTTATGAATTTTTTAGTGCGATTGTTCTGCGAATCTGTCAGTATTCTGACAGGTTTTAGTAATCTGACTTTAGAGATCAGTTAAAGGGAGAATTAGAGGATCTCAGTATAACGAAAGTTGTAGATAATTGTTGTAGCTTTCAGGTAAGCCCAAGAACTCGACATTTGGACAAACGAGCTGAAAGTTACGTTAGTTTTAGTGCTCTGTCCAGAAAGGGTGACGTGAAATCGATGTTTTGTTAATCAGCTTAAAAGTGGTTTTAGATGGCCGAATCAGGGAGGCTCACCAACTAGGTTTAGTTGGGAAATTTGATTACCTTTCAATGAAGTCCAAGAACACCTAATTTGGACCACTGTACGGAAAGATATGAATTTTAGAACTTGACTGTTCACAGAGGGCATTTCAGTACTTAAGAAAGCGGAGTCGGGATCGCGTTGCAATTTGCTACTTGATGAGTTCGCTTATTTAATTCATGTTTTTTGTTACTATGGTCTTAGTTTATATTCATAATGTATTAGGTGGGGGATTGGTACCGGAGGCAGCACCGTCTTCACGTTCTCCATTCGCACGGGGTTAAGACAAGTGCATTGTTTGATTCGTGGTTGCGATTGATTGGTGTTTGTGTGCTTTTTCGATATGTGATAGTATAGTGAGATTGATGGTATGATGTTGGTTTAAGATTGGTGGATGCTCCAAATATGTTTATGCTCTGTTGTGGTATGATGTTATCGTTTTGTGGTAAATTGATGATGATTAAATGATGAGCATGTGCATATTGAGATCATGTTGAGGCTTGGTCACGTGGTGACCAAGTATATTTCCCTTTGAGATCCCCGTCATGAATGTGATTGGCCCGAGATCCCCACACTCGTGGAGTGTGGGCATGAGGTCCCCAATACTTGCGGAGTATTGGGCAATTGGTCCCTGTGCGTGCATGCACAGGCATGGGTATGCGGCGACGGTTGCATACTTTGCATTACCGGTGTAATGCACAAAGAAAGATAAAGAGAAAGGACCCTTGAGCATTGCATTTGCATATGAGATGTTCTATTGTTGATCTCCTTTACATGGATGCTGATGTTATAGTTTCTTTATGTACTTGCGGAGTCTGTGGACTCACTCTTGCTTTTATTGTTGTTTTAGGTACCCGAGCCAAGAACGACATGCATGGGGGAAGTAGTGTGCTAGTCACACACTTGCCACATGAACTAAATAAAGATGAATGATCTTCAGAACGTAATTGTTTTAGTAATTGGGCGAGATGCCCAAAGATTTATTATTTTTCGTCTCATGCAATGGATTAAATGTAATAATGATGAGTAGTAGAAATTCATATCTCTCTAGTTATGTTAGATACTTAGCATGTCTTTGATTATCTTTTGATGTCTTTGGAAGAAGGTTTTAGTTAATATTTGAATTGTCTGTGTGTTGGAACCTTCGTGTAATTAATGTAATATCCCGATTATTAATAGAGAGTACAATAAAATTAGAAAGTGAATTAAATGAATTAAAAGGGAGAATTCAGAATTTATGAGAGAATTGGGCCTTGGACCTTCGGCCATAGCGACCTAGCCCAAGTGGGCCGGCCATTAAGTGGTCAGGGGGACAACCCTTCCCAAAAACCCTAGCTGGCCAACTCCTACCCCAAGCCGCCGCTGCTCCTGCCTAGCCGCCGACGTCCTCTATAGCCAAGCCCTTTCCCATTTATTGACTGGCCGCACGGCGCACCATGCTAGCTGGTGCCGATCATTGCCCCGCTTGATTGTCCGCATGTATCCGCCTGGCCACGCGTGTCGCCCATCTGCCAGTGGCCGCTAGCGCATGGAATCTATCGCTGCCCTCCTCCTGCTAGCTAGCATTGCACGCACGTACGCATGCCGCTGTGCGTGTTGCTCTTGCTGCTAGTTCTTGCATTGTACGTGTACATGGTCTTCCTATACGTGTACATGCATGGCTGCATGCTAGTGCTGCATGTGTGCTGCTGCTCCCTTGTGCACATGCACGTATGCATGGATGCATTATGTTGTTGTATGCATGGGCCTATGTTGCTGTCACTACTGCCGCTGGATTTTCTATCATGGCTGCTCTTATTGGCTACAGAGGAGAAACAAGGAGGATGGAAGAACTAGCAAAGACATGCTGCATGGTTTGCATGGCTTCATAGTGGTTTCAACAGTAGAAGGAAGGAAGAGAAGGAAAAGCGAGGATTAGATCGTAGATTTGGCTTCCATCACGTGGGACTGTGGCCTCATGTGCCGTGCCACAATTTCGTCATCCGGCTTCGAAGGGCTAAGAGGCAAGTACATGGTAGAGTGGTGAATAACGGGTTGTTCACCATTATCGTTGATATTACTTATCATACTATTTATTATGCTCCTTAAGCTTATTCTTATACATGATATTGATGACATTAAGGGAATGAGATTATGATATGTCAGTAATGATATTGAGATATTGAGTTAATGAGATGGATTATGTTGATGATTAATTAAAGATGTTGCATCATTTACATTCCTCATGACAGGAGTTGCATGAGCCAGGTCGGTGAGAAAGTCATGTAACTAATCCGGTGAGGTCGGTGAGAAAGTTACATGACTACTCCGGAGTGCTCTAGATAAAATCATACATTGGTGGGGACTTCACGGGGTGAAGGATAGAATGGTTCATCGACGGTGAACACTCCGCTATCTGGTATCGGTGATGAGATGCATATGAGCATGAGCATAATGATGCATTCGCATATATGAGTAAATTGTTAAATTGTGCAACGTTACCTATCTGAAATATGGCTTGTTCACTTGAGTATGAGAATGACATTAAATAGATAGATGATGATGATAGCCTTGATTATGGTTGGCAAACCGTTGTTTATGGCTTTGTTGTGTATTCTTTGAGTCTTGGACTCATTCTTGCTCTATTGTTGTTTTTAGGTGACCGTTGATGACATTTCACTCGGGAAGGGCTAGCACACTTGGAATCACACCTACACCCAATCATTTGATTCATTGGATATGGGAAACTTTGATTATAGCACGATGATTTATATTTAGGACATGATGGTATTAAATAACATTAGATGATAAGTTAGAGTTCATTATTCATTCAATAGACTTTATCCGTTTGGTTTTGCATTGTTTTTAGATTATTATCTTGCTATGCTTTATAGAGATTATTTATCTGTGATTGTTATGTCATTATACTTGTTTTAATGTGACCCGTGGATGAGTTTTATTATTGAGATGCTTGCTGTAGATTATTATAAAATGATGTTAAAATTGATAGTTAGTGTAGTTAGTGGCATTCTGGGCTCCGTGTTGGGCCGGGGTGTTACAATTAACTTTACAAGGGAGGTTCTGCCGAAATTTATTAAGATTGTCTAGTTTGGAATTATTAGAGTTTGTTTAGTAGCATTCCAGGCTCATGTCGGGCTGGGGTGTTACAGTCATCTTCGTCCAAACCGTAATCCACTCGTGCTGGACTGCTTACTAGTCCTGAGCATGTCAGCCCGCCCTCGATTGCCTACATTCCAAAAGGATTGATGTTAGAACAGATGATATAGGTATGAAGTGTAAACATTACTTGGGTGGAGTTTGACTCATAAGTGGATGGCTCGCTGCAGGATCCTGTCGTTAGGAGGGGCACGAGCTGGTACAAATCGAACTATCGCATTACGCGCTGCGACGCGTAAGGCTCCACCATATATGCAAACACGAGGTGGCAAGTCGTCGCCCATAATCTGGCGTCCTGCGTGCATTGCACGGATAGCCCATGTGACACTACCGTGTCCACGAAATCTAGGCTCCATGGAGCTCATATGATGTCGTTGTGGTGTATCGACTCGAACTCGTTGTGGAACAATGAGCAGCACCTTGCTAGTCTATCCTTGGCCCAGCATCGATGGACAGTAGTCCACCGGTAGCCTATAGTGGGCCTGTCTATCGGGTCGTGCAACTCGGGGTATGAGTGCACTGCTTTCTCGATGGAGGGCCATCTAACAGGGAAGTGCTCCCAACTCTATAGCTGTCGGAGTACGCAGCAGACGGCAAGACTCAGTTTAACACTGGTGTCACGTCGCGAGGCGTTACACAACCCCCTGTATGTGGCGCAAAGAACGATTGATCCCTGGCTGTACCGAGGCATCGCCCTAGCCTTCGTGTCAGCCAAAGACTCAGCGATGCAGACGACGCTGGGGTACACCCAATCGCCTTGTGTGGTGGGAAACAAACCAAACCAAAGAGATAAAGAAGGTAAGCAACGAGGTGCGTCCTAACAACCTCGTTAGGTGCATCCTGCGGGCATTGACTAAAAATGCCTTAGCTAAGTCCAAGGGACACCATGGGCACTGTCCGGGATAAGTATGCCGAACCGATGCCCCAACCTGGCCTTCCAGTACGCCGGCAGACGGCCTGGAACAAGTGGCTCACCCTAGATCGAGATACTAGTCAAGAATGAGACATCCTGGAGATTGACCGTCATCTCACCCCACTGAAAGTGGAAGGTGTGCGTCTCGGGCCTCTATCTTTCGACAAGTGCCGACAGCAGACTGTCGTCCAAGGTGAAGTGGCGCCCGACAAAGAGTAGCCTCGCAAAGGGCAACAAGCCCGTGTCGTGAAGCATTGGGACGTAGCAAGCATCCAGCTACCGGTAATCCCTCCTGGACCGAAGCACCATGGGTGGAGGGCCATCCGCGTCTCCAGTGATCCACGACTTGCACCGATGATTCTCATCGTAGAGGGGTTCCAGAAGCTCCGGCAGAGACATGACTTGCAAGAGATAGAACAGACATATTATTAGTGAAAATATTGATAATAACGATAAATTACTGGAAATTAAAAATTACGACTAAATACAAACAACAAATTAATATACACTAATTTACTATAACCAAATTAATTACGATTAAATTAGCTGTGAATAAAATAATTATAACTAATTAATTACCACAAATGAACCTGTGTTACATAATGACGACTACATTATTCACGACTAAATTAATTACGATGAACTAAATAGCACTAAAATAATTGCGACTAATTTATTACCACTGATTAATAACAAAAAAAATTATCACAGATTACTAGGGCAACTAAATTAATTACGATTAATTAATGATGGCTAATTAATTATGTATGATAAAATACAACTAATCTAATTACAACTAATTAATGATGGCTAATTAATTAAGACTTAATTGCAACTAATTATTTACGACTAATTAATTGAGTAAAACTAACTAATTACGACTAATTAATAGATAACTAATTAACTTTGCCTGAATAATTACAACTAATTAATTACGTAAGATTAATTTAAATACAGCTAATTAATTATGACTAATAAACTCACACAAATTTTATTATGAAAATTTGAATATGACTAAATTAAGTACGCTTGAATAAGTACAACTAATTAACTACGAACATTTCACAATGACTAATTTACTAACCACACCATTAATAAAGAAATTACGAACGAGGAAAAATTACCTGCTAATATGGTTGTTAATGAAGACCGTTAAAAATGCTTAATCGTCTGCGAAAACGAAAATCTACAGAACGAGCGAGGGAGTGAGAAATGAAATCATCGTCGTCTCGGAATTTATAGCCGCTGCAGGAGGAATCAAATTCCCTCTCATGCGCGACGCTTGCATGCATGCATGTGCGACAAGGATGCGACGGGAATAAAGGGAAAAAGGTGACGACAATGGGGAAAATTTGATGGATGTGATGGGTGCGTGTGGGTGATGTCCGAGTGCATGCATAAGCGTGCGGGTGGTGGCCATGCGGACCAGTGGTGTTTGGGCGGTGGCCGTGCGGACGAGGGGTCTGGCCATGGGCGGATCCTCGAGGGTTCATGGGTGTTCAGCCGAACACCCATTTTTTTCTTCAAAATATATAGTATGTAATAGGTATATTAAATGTATATATTATTAGTTAGGTCAAAACTATATATTTGTGTCGAGAGGGGGCGTGGGCTACGAAGGCGAGTGACGGTCGGTGGACACGACACGATGGCAAACAGGCATGATGCAACACAGGGCGAGCGTACGACATCGTACCTGCACGGACGAACAGAGATGCAACGTGAGCAAGTGGGTGGTAGCGCGACAAACAGGGAGGAAGGGAGTGGACGGCACCAAGAAAGCAACGCGGTGGCCGGGAGGGAGCGTGCCGACGGAAAGGGAGCAGCATATCTAGCTCACTGTCATCGTCCTCTTTTCAAATCTAGGTGTGTTCTGCGCACTCCACTTCTTCTCTCTAGCTCTGCTCTGCTCCAACTCCGGTTCTTTCTGGAGTCTAGCCTCTTTCTCTGTTTTTTTTTTGTTCTTTCCAATAGATGTTGTACAAAAATACAATCTTTGCATTGGGCAAGGAACAAATAGTTGGGCCCTTATTACATATATTTACATGCTAATTTTTGCTCTATAGAAGGAACATTCTTAGATGAGGTTCTTACTGATGGAGAAAAAAAAAAGCAAAAAAGAGCAGGATCAGTAAAGTATGCATCTTTAAAAAAAATGAAAAAAAAAGACAGGAGCTCTACCGATCACTATTAGAGAAAGAAAATAAATTTCAATAGTCTAGTTGCTATAACCTGAAACAGAAAAAGTGAGAAAACAACAACGACCAAGACCAAGCACAAGTTTTTTTTTTTTTGATAAAGAAGACATGGCATCTACCGATCACTATTAGAGGAAGAAAATAAGATTTAGCGGTATAGTTGGTACAGACCAGAACAGAAAAATAGAAAAAACAACAACGATCAAGCACCAAGCACAAGTCTTGGCCGCACGCTGCAACAACAACATAACTCGGCAAAATAAGAAGCCTGGAGCAAAAATAGCTCTATTCCTAGTTTCCACCTCCTCAACTGTCATTGATATCTATAATTTGTTGTTTAATTCATGCCATTATGCTTGCTTTATATTGCCCAATTCCTCATATGAAATCATTAATTTCTATATTTTTTTGTATTTTATTGTATATACGCGCATCGTCGTATCAATATTTTGGAGGGAAATGACATCTCACGGTATCAGTGTATTGGTATCAGCATATTTGGACAACCTAGCTCCAAAGTCCGAACACTCATCTTAAAAATCCTAGGTCCGCCATTGCGCCTGGCCGATGGCCATACGAAATTGCACACATAACGATGTGAGGCTCATCTAAGCTATCATATTTGTAAATAACGCTGGAGCAAAGCCACATTCATAATTACGCCATAGAACAGTGTCATTTAGGCAACAGAAAACTCCGTCTCTGTCTGGTGTCCAGGGGGGTGGTGGACCGCACGGCCGGCACGGGAACTTTCACAACCGCGTGCGGCTTGTACGAAATACGTAGCCCGGCCGGCGTTGGCTGGGACTGGGATTGCGCGAACTTTCACAACCAACCTCTCAACTTCTCACGAGTCACGCCCTCGGCTTTGCAATTGCCGCCAGTTTGTTGGCGCAACGCCCGCAGGCGCGAGGGAACTCGTGGGCCAAGATGCACGCGTCATGGCATGCATATGTAGCCCGACGTTTGGCTGGGCCGGCCGCTGCCGCGCGCGCTCCTCTGAGGCAGAATTTTCGTCGCGCTGCGCCACACCGTGCCAACCCATGCACCCCACACGCGTGCACTGCTGCCGTAGGTAGTAGAAGACGCTGCCCGTGCATGAGGCGTGCTGCCACGGCGCCGAGGCGAGCCGCAACGGCGAGAAGGGTCTTTTCGTCTGTGAGGTTTTGCCATGCACCTCGAACCATGGAAACGCTCTGCGTAATTTTTCCACGTCCTAAAAAAAGACGAGCTCTGCAGCTGCACAGCTGTTCCTGAAAAGAAATTTCCTGGGGCAAAAGGGACAAAAAAAAAAAACAAAGGAAATAATAAATTTCATTGCCAAACGTAACCATTGTGGATGGGTCGATGCATGGCCCCGAGAAGATATTTAATGATCACATCGCACATGCTGAACGGAATCACGAACACACACGCCAGCCGATAGATCAAGTACATTTTGGCCTTTGGATGACGTGACCGATCGATCATATTATCTTCTTATTCCGTGCGTCGCGCGTTCTGGAAGCTAGCGGTAAAGACTAAAGAGTCTCGATCAGTTCTGATCGTGCGCGCTACCTTTACCACCCCTCGCGTACGTATAGCAAAAATCGTGAACTATACCTGCCTTTCAATTTGAGCGAGCTTTGTATATGAACGTGACTCTGACTCATCGATCACCTCATGTACGTAACGTGACAGGTGACAACGACTGACCGACACGAGTCTTGTGACTCGTGTCATCCAGTATAGTAGAGGCCAGCCGGCCGGTGCACTGATCAATCTGGTGGCATATATGACAGCAAAATTAAGTCCAAAGCCTGGAAACAAGATGGCGACGCATATCACTCGATCGTAACTCCTGATGTATACGTACGTACATCTTTGTCTACATATACTATACAAATATACAAATGGTACATACATGCATGTCATATATTGTCTGTGGAAATGTCAGGATGCATGGAAGAGAAGACTGTAGTGCGATACTGGTAGTTATCCGGCCCTTCTGACAGCAGCTTCTGCACCACGCAAAAATGGCATCTCCAAAGGCAAGGGTGGCTAGGCTTCTCACGCTCAGCTCATTTCCAATACAAAGGGCTTGTTTGGTATGGCTGTAGTTTTTTTGAAAAACAGCTTCTGGCTAGGTTGAACAACTGGGTTGAAGAGATTTGGTGTTTGGTTGTTCGGCTTTTAAGTAGGTTGGTTGCAGCTTTTGAGATAACAAATGTCTGAAATGCCCATGAAGGCAGCAATGACTTGTTTGATGTCGTTTAACGTGATTAACAACATTTACGATAACTAACAACAATTGACGATTATTAACGACGACTAACGCAATTGACGACAACTACCGCAATTGATGAGAATTACCGTAATAAACGATAACTACCGCAATTGACGATAATTAACTGGAATTAACGACGATTAACACAATTGACTGCAATGAACAATGACTACCATAATTGATCGCAATATACCACAAATGATGATTAACGATAATATACTACAAACAACGCAATATATCGCGATTAACAACAATATACCGCAAACAACACAATAAACTATAATTAGTGTATTTAACGATAATTATTACAGTGAATAATTAATACAATAAATAAGCAATTAGTTATTACAGAACACTAAATTTACAACCAGGAAAAAGAAAAAATAAGAAAAAAATAGAGCTGGCGGCAGCGGTCGGCGCCGGGAGAGGACTTGAGCGGTGGGGAAGAAGGGAGCCGACGATAGGAGAAGGGCTTGGGCGTCAGGGGAGGAGGGAGTCGACACCGGAGAAGGACTTGAGTGGCAGGGGTCGAGGAAGGAGGCCGACGGGCGGGCCAGCGTGGGGTAGAGGGAGGAGGCCGCGGGATGAGGGAGGTGGAGGAGGGCGGCTGCGGGCAGAGGAGGGTGGAGGTGGAGGAGGGCGGCCGCGGGCAAGATCCAGATCTGGGCCACGTGAGCGCAGGGGAGGAGGACACGACGTCGTGGGAGAAAGGAGCTAGGGAGGAGGGTGTCAGGGGAGGAGGGAGCTAAGGAGGAGATGGGCGCCTGGGAGGAGGTGGCCGCCGGCAGAGGAGAGCGCCAGGGAGGAGGAGGAGGCGGGCGGGCGAGCGGGGGAGGAGGAGGCGGCGGGTGAGCAGGCGAGCGAGTAGGGGAGGAGGGAGCCGAGCGGGGGGGGGAGCGGGGGCTTTTATGCAGTGGCAATCAGCCGATAATTACACGAACGTCGAGGGTAAGTTCGGAATAAAGGTTGCGGGAAGCCACGAAAACTCCCCCATGGACGGCTTTCGGCTTCGGCGAAAAACGACTGTAAAAAGTTAGATGTTTGGAATAGCTTCCGGCTTTTTCAAGCGAAAAACCAAAACTGAAGCCATTCCAAACGCCCCAGAGACTTTTCTCCGGCTTCTAATGCGAAAGCTATGTTGATGTGTTTGGTTGCTTCCCACTTGACCAAAGCTTGCTAGCTCCAGATGCTCTCCTCCTCTTCTCTTCTGTCCTGAGGTGATGGTGTAAGTACTAGACTTATTCACGGGCGGCTCGGCCCGAGCCCGAGCCATTTCAGATCGGGCTTGGGACTCAGTTTTCAGCCCGAAAGCCCGAGAAATGGTATTAAAAAATTATTTATTTAATTCTAAAAATAAATTAAATATTATTTTTTATTCCAAAAATAATTAAAATAATATTTCGAAATCAAAAAAACAGATTTTTGGGCCAGGCCGGGCTCAGGCCTGTATGTTTGTGGCCGAGCTTTTAGCCCGATCCAACCCGGCGTTTGAATAGGTATAGGTGTAACTGATAAAATACTCTGTCGCTATGTGTACCAGCTCATGAGCTATATGGCTTAAGTTTCCCCTTGCATTAATTGCACATTGTGTTTTCCTTTGGAGAAGTTTGAACGTTGTGTCGGGGAATGTATTGTCAGATAGAGCTTGCCTTGTCTTCGGTTACGAATTGAGCTATATGTTTCTTATTCCCACATTTGCTTTTTTAGCTATCTGTTGTGGGAGTGGCCCCACTGCCCCCCTTTTTGCCACAGATCAATTGTCAAAATGTCACATCTTTATTCTGTCTGATATAAAATGTCGTTAAAATCGATGCAATAGCATATATGTACATCTTATTTTCTTCGTACTTTGTTAATTTGCCTTTTTCGAATATTTAATTTATAGTTCCGATTTAATCACCCTGGCCCACATGTGAAATGTCGTTTTTGCCCCTCCTCTCATGAACAGCTGAGTGGTAGTTGGTGCCACATGACAAATGTTTCGGAACAATGCAAATAAACCCTTCCACTGCTCCGTCATCAGGTCCTCCTCCTTCCCAATCTTGTCGAGCACATCAAGATGCCCCCTATACACTGGATCATATGACATCTGAACCTGCACCACCTCCAAGATCCGTCCCAAGTGCCCCAGCTGCTTCTGAGATGAAGCCTTCATCGTCCGCACATACCCAGCTAAGAACTCGAGCACAGAACTAGAATCAACCTCATCATCATCATAGCTCTCTGCGGCTGCAAATACAGCTGGTATCACCTCTTCTAGCATTTCCAATGCCGCAATTCCATCAGCATCACTAGAGGCAAGCTTGCGATAACACTCAAGAGCGCAATGTCAAAGAGCATAGGAACGAATACATCGTTTGCAACTAGCGTGACATCGATCCAGGAGATGCACCTACATGCCTCATCAAGGGCTACGACGGCGACGGCGGGGTCGTCAACGCCGAGAGACGCGGCGGTGTCGTGCCAGTGGTGGGCGATATGGGGTACACACTGCGTGTGCATGGCATCCTTGACTCTCCCGACGTCGGCGGTCTCGTCGGCTTTGCGGGGGTACTCCTGGGAGAGCAGGTCGTCAAGAGAGAGATGAGGACGTGGGCGAACATGTCCGTAGGGCCCGGTTGCGGCAGTAGGGGTGGGAGGAGGTCGAGGAAGTAGGATGGGTAGACATGCATAGGGGTACTCAAGGCGAACGAGGAGGGAGAGAGGGAGGAGCAGAGCAGGGCAAGGTTGTCGTGGAGGACGAGGCGGTGGCACAGGAGGGCGTTGTGGAGGAACTGGAGGCACTAAAAGTGGACGTGGGCGAGCGGCGAGGAGGCAAGGCCGGAGAGGCAGAGGCGGCGGCCGCGGCGGGGGAGTCAGAGGCAAGAAGGATGGCCTTCTCGAGGTCGTCCATGGCGGTGCGGAGGAATCTAGGGGAGGGAGGGTGCGGAGACGGGGAAACTAAGGGCAAGGAGGCGGAGGGAGGGGCAAAAACGATATTTTGCATGTGGGCCAGAGCGATTAAACCAGAAATATAAATTAAATATTCAAAAAGGGCAAATTAACGAAGTGCAAAAGTAAGATGTGGTATATAGGCTATTGCATCAATCTTAATAGCATTTTGCATCAGGCAGAAGAAAGGTGTGGCATTTTGATAATGATCCCTTTTACCACATAGGTGCAAGCCAAAGGGACCCCATCCGACAAACGTTAGATTCTACTCCACCGACGTCCACAGCCACAGGACCTAGACCGGTTGAGTAGACTGTGTCCACGGTCGAGTTTGCCACACCTCGCGCTATGATAACAGGCAAGGGACGAAATGTGGATGCCAGGAGGGGCAAAAAGGCACACATGCCCTGCGCTGTAGCACTTTAGTGGGGTATTTTTGTAGCATGCCAACCCTCATAGGCACTATAAATAGAGCCCCTTGGGTGCCACCTAGGGGGTTGTAGCATTTGTATCCACTAGACACATATATAAACAAGCTACCTTTAAAAGCTCTCTTATGGTACACTCAATTTAATACGGATTATCGATTCTTTTTTATCCAATGGTTCAAATTAGTTAGGATTTAGTTATACTACACCCGGTAGAATGAGTAATAGAATCCCAAGAGGGGTAAAAATTGTAATTGTCCATGTGAGAGATCACATGACACAAGAGTACTATTTTGAACTCTAATTGGAAAAGTCCATAATACCATCATAAAAAATTATAAATACAAAAAAAGAGAGTATATTATGCTCTTAACAAATCAATGATGAGATTTTATTTATATTTTTACCATATATTACCAGTAGAATATACCGTAAAATTTCTCACCTTTAATTCGTTCGCTGTACTCGTTAGACTTCGATGAACCCTTTGCGATCCCGAGGCCCCTATCTTTGTTGTTTGGCCTCGTAGCCACAACACTATCTTTTCCATAGATCGATTTAAACCGTGGATTTTGCCAAGCTGTACCCAACACCTCCCACATCAAATCCTACATATATTCGCTATCTTTTCAACTCCCTTCACCGTGGTGTTTAGCATTATCTTGGATAACTTTATATGATTGTCGCACGTTGCAGTAAACATAACCCTTGCTTAAATGGCAAGCATGACGAGACATGGCCATCCTTTAATCTTCTTCTATCTTCATGTTATCATGCACGTATCCATTCTTTGAATGATAGCGATCGAGCTTTAGACTTTAGGTGCCTGTCCCCTACATGCATGCAAAGATTGTTCGATGCAAAAGTGTGGCATTGTCCATTTGCACTGCAGTGACCATAGCCTCTCTCTGTACTGTTCCTTTTCTTTTCGGCGTTTTCGCGTGCAAGAGGCCCATATATGCAGAGAAAGAACATACTAGAACAGTAGCATTCGATCGAGATGATGGTGTCATTGAGCTGATTGAAGTTGAACATTCTGGTGCCTTGTCTGTAAAGTGTAAAGGCATAACATTCTTTGCTAATTCTGGTGCGAGATTGCTTGCTGCTGTCGTGACGATTACTCCTGCACAGGAGGGAGCAGGAGGAGGTGGTGGAAATGATGGCCATGGTTTTCTGGGTCCTGCAGCACGGAGCTAGGTGAGGGTGATGACATCAGCCACCATGCATGCACTCCTCGAGATTCGAGCCATCTGATCACGTGGCAACAATTCATTTCATGGTCGCCACATCGATCAGTTGATGGTCCTTGCACGTACGCAGTTCCCACGATGTTGGATGCAGAGCGATCGCCTCACTCTTCATCCACCCCTGTCTCCACATGCACATCTAGCTAGAATTGATTTCTTCTTCTCTTATCTGTTTCAAAATTTTCTTCTCTCTTAAAATGTGGAAAGTATCAGAAATGATGCGCATACAAACGTCAGAAATGTTAATACAGATAGCAAGATCTAGTTTGGAATCGGAACTGCATACTGTATATATGTACTACTACTTATGTCTCTGATGACGAGGACCCAATTTTCTACTTGACCGAGCTGGCATACGTACACATGCTGCTAAAAGAGCAGCAACACGCAGCTCGATCATGGCGTACTGTGGCACTGTCCAATCATTAGCAGACACACAATCAACCCAGAACTGCATGCAAAATCCGATCAAGTAGGGGGGAAAATCTGCGATGATGAATCTTGATTGCATTTCCTTACGTCCATGAGATTGTTTGGGCCCATGCAAATGCAAAATATCGCTCTTTGATACTGTTCACAACGAATGCCTTTGGGTCTACTGCCAGCAAGGAGCTAAGGAGATCGATGCACATCTCTCTCTCTCTCTCTCTCTTCAACCGTCGTGTCTTCTCATGCATGCCTTTTTCCAATCACTTCAATGTCCAAAGGTTGCAATGTCATAGCTATTTTGCCCCATACTGATTGAGATTCTTTCAAAACCTTAAAATTGCTGTATTCACCCCGTGGATTTTAATTTACGTGATCCAGAATACCCTCTAGTCACAAAAGAAACAGCATCCCAGAATCATACAATCAAACCATTATAACTTTGACCAAAGATACTGTTGCAAAGTTTACTATGAAAATAACGACAAGTAAGTTTTGCCCAAAAAAAACTTTCAAAATATTATGTGTCTTTTTAAGTTTATGGTAATAATTTTGAAAAGTCAGAAACATCATTTCCTTTTACAAGTAGTAGTTAAAACTCGTGAAAAAAACACCCCATATGCTAGCTAGTAGCCTACCTAGCTAACACAAATAATCACCGAAGTGCTAGCTAAGACAGATCATGGATGTACTAGATCGGTAATTTCGATGCATGGTTAACAGAAACATGCTACCAACCTTCCTTGATATATAGGTTTGGTAAAACTTACAGCTCTTTTGCGGCCCACAAAAAAGAAGGTGAAAGATGGCTGTCATTTCCTCCGACTCACTCCTTTTAAGGCGCAGTAATGGTTAGGTTATCTTCTGTTAAGACCAATCAAGAAACACTGTCCTGTGAAAAGACGCTCAGTTTCTTCGGCTGGAAATGAGGTTAAAGCAGCCTCGAACTCTGCATTTTCGTTCCCTATTGAGTTTTGAAAGAGTGGGGTTAGGTCGTTAGCATGCTGAGATCTGATAGTAGTTCTTAACCTTTCTTTTCAGCTCGTATGTTTTTCTTCTCCAATTCTAGTGGGCAATGATTTGCTTCAGGAAGCCATATCTGAATCTGATCAATCACTAGTAACTCAACAACTATTGGCGTGCATGAAGTTTGTTTTAATATCTCTTCTGCGGTTCAACGATTTCTGTCAGGACTGAAGCCACTGAATCACACCACCACAGTTGCTTTAATGGAAACCGTCTGAACTCTGAACCACCTGTAGATTTTCAGATTGCCCTTATTCTGATCATCATGCAGACTATGAAATGCAAAAGAAGTAGCAAATCATTTGGTGCTAGACCTCATCAGCGCGTGCGCATGCACTCACAACGATACAAGCAAAAACAATGTAGTATTACAAATGCCTCGGCAGATTCCAGCAACACATTTCTTGGCTTTTATTCGTAGCCCCTGCATAGAACAGTGAAAGGGGGCAAAGGAAGGAGGGGTAGAACACATTTCACTGCAGAGCGAATGCTGGTGAAAATGTGACTGGTAGCCTTTTTGTCAGCTCAATTGATCAGACAATGCTCATAAAACCAAACATGACAATGATGGCCTATACATCCTTTTCCATCCATGGAAATGGTATGGACAGTGCAGGCATTCATGGCTCTTTTTTTCCAGCTTTAAAATACCCACAGAGAAGTAAACTGTGCAAAGGACTACTTGTCGTTACTGTTTGAAAATAGGGAAGAGAGAGAGAGAGAAAAACCTTGCCCTACAATGTACAGATAAAAAAAATCTGGTGCACGCTTGCCGTTGTTGTCAGTAGTATCTTTGCTGTGGCCAAAGTCTCCTGGAGTAATGATTGAATGGTCGTACTATCTGCTCAAGAAACGAACCATTTGCTGTGTAAGTGGTCATCAGGTTCCTTATTCTCTTTGAAGTCAGTGAAATAATTTGAGTCACCATCCCCACTAGTGCAGTCTGTAACTTTGTTCAGAGTTCAGAGAACATGGTCCTCCTCACCTGCAAAAGAGAGAGGAATAGGATCCAATGGCTCGTTAGACCTCTCATTCACCAGTCACCGCAAATGTAGATCTTGTAACATAAAATTGATCATACTTGTACCTTGCCTCGATTAGTCAAATCTTGTGAACTATCCAAGCAGCTGGTGCATTTCTGATGATTCCAATGTGCAATTCTAGGATTTTACTAAATTCAGTCAGTTCGTAAGTGCTTACCAAATCAACTGTATTGATCAATATATATGAATGCCACTGACCAATTTTTCAGAAGCTGTAACTTATGTCCAATTAGTCATTTGCTCTCCATCAACAATTCAGCCTGTCATTGGAAAATATTTAGTATTTATGAAACACATACATTTCAACTTTGAAATAAAATCATTCTTCAAACCATACCTTCTCATCACTAGTTACAGGACTGAACATTCAGAGGATGCCAAAGTTCCTGAACCCTTTCAGTAGAAATTTAGGTCAGTGTATCCATATGGATTTATGTCAGTATATCCATATGAGTAGGGCAGCAGTTCTTCAATGTCCAGTTGCGAGCTTGAACTACTCATCTTTTGGATTCGGCTATGATTGATTGATTCTACTTCTGCACTAAAGACGCTGTACACCGGCCTATGATCTGAAAAGCGAGATTCGCTTCGAACATATGACAGCTGACCAAGGCCCCTTCCATACCACAAAATACGATCGCACCTGCGCAGCAAGATTACTAAATTTAATTTAACTGTACAAAATCCGGCAAAAATCTAGCAGACTAGCACTATAGTGTAGTCAAAATACCATGCAGGAGTTCTCTTCTTTTCCTTCTGGTTCATGTCATCTCCAGCATACTTGTCAGAATTGTTCGAGTATTTGTATGTTGGCGGGAAGTATATTTTCCCCTCGTTCCACCCAACAAATACTCGTCCACCTCTTCGCTCAATCCTTAGCTGAAAGTGTCAAGTTTTCATGTCGTTGAGCTCATACAATATTTCAAATGATTTTTATAATCAAAACAACAGCCCTTCAGCTTTTGCCAAGCTATCAGAAATCTTGTAACATGGTAAAGTAAAAGAACAAGAAGACAGAAAGCACTGATTGCCTGTGGCACAATAATTTTACTGCTTTCTAGGGCTTCAACACTTCACACACATACACATACTATGTTCAAGATGGTTTACAAGCTCTCACCTGATCTTTCTCCAGCAATGCTTTCCAATTGCGCATCTCCACGAGGGCCTTCACTGACCGATAGGAAAGTGCGATTCGGTAATTTAGGTCCCCGAGCCAGATGATTCGACTGCAAGAAAAGGCACAAGAAGGGGTCCAATGTTACACCAAATGCATATGGAACATGCTTGATGAGTTCATTCTAAGGTTCTTTGCTTACTCATGCTCTAAGATAGTTTCTGGTGAACGCTCATACTGCCCATAAACCATTGGGAACCTGGTCTTTCTGAGGATTTCCAGTACATCTGAATTCCTACGCATCTCATCACCTTCCTTCTGTCCTGACGTCAGATGGCTGCAGACGAAGCAGAAGCTTGTTTGGTGCAATGACATGCTAATTGAAATTGAACCCTGGAAAACAAATCCTTTACCGTTGAATCCCTAAGCTAACAAGACTTATTGTTTGCGATCAAGTCATATAAGGCAAAGCATTAAAAAATCACAATAGCTAGATAACATAAGAACATTGTGACTTACCTTATTACCAAGGTAGCCCATCAATCCTCTCCCAACACAAGAAACCTTCAGATTTCTTATGTCATCCCTTATGTCTTTCCGAGTCCAAATCATCAGAAACAATCCCACCATTTGCTTGCTCGCAATCAGGCAATATCTGAACATCCGATTGCCACAAAAAATATTCACTAAATTTCATGGAAAGGGAATGTACTGTAGCTCAGGGAATGTAAAACTTTGAACCTCAAACATACCTAGTATGACCAGCTGGTCTACGGCTGTCTTCTAGAGATGTTGCATTGCCATAACCATACGACATTGGCGAATACACCGTGCTTGGTGATTCTCCGGTGTTATTTTCATCATCCGATGATCCACCCCACCGGTAGTTGGTCTCATAGTCACTAGGCCTACGACCGTAGATTGCTCGGTCACAGACGCTGTACCGCCGTTCCAGCCTAGGCTGAGGGGCAAGAATGTCACCTTCCATCCTCAAACTCCGGCTGAAACCCGCCTGAAAAGACCGGCGGTGGAAGAAGGATGCATTGTTCTGCCTCGATGACAACCCTTCAAAGTCATCATCCATCTCCACCACCGGGTCAGGTGCTGGAGACGGCGTTCGGAAGCTCCCATTGCCACTAGTACCAGGCAAATTGTTCAGCGTCCTTCTGATCAGTGACACCCACTTCCTTGCCGGGCCATTGTCCTCTGTCCCAAGAACATTCCCGGCATTCAACGGGACGATTTCTTGAAACCTACACAACACGATATCATCAAAATTACCAGTGCTATCAAACTTGCAGCGCTATGCCATCTGACATGAATTCAGAGATACCAGAGCATAGAGGAGATGAAACCAGTACCCGAGGACATAAATGTCGGCAGGAGGTGCAGCATGGAGCCAGTCCTCGAGGCTCATGTTATTTGGCGGGGATCGGCCACCTACATTCCATGTAGCAACAAAGATCCTACTTCAAGAACAAGAGGAATTATGCACGGGACAAATGTGGGATTGGGTACCACCAACATTGCAATGCAGCAGCGTACCTATAATCCAATGTCACGGTGGCTTCCGCGGCATCAAGATCGATCTTACCCCGCCTTGAGTGCTCATGGCTCCTCCTTGACGACCTCTCTGCGTTAACATTTCACCGGATTGGAGAATGCAATCAGAAATGTCATAGTCCTAATCAAAAAACGAAGTGTGTGGTCTTTTGCAGTTTGCTCACCTGTCTTGCTCTTCTTGACTGTGCCCGGCTCCCTCCTGGTGAAGCTGCTGCCCCTCCACTCATCATCACCTCCTCCTGCAATCAAAACAGGACCCGATCAATCCGGGCGATACCCCGAATAACAATGCATCAAGAATTTGTTAAAAAAAAACTTGGAACATAGGAAAGTTAAGTGCTTTTCACAAGTGGCAAAAAAAGAGAAACAAGACAATGAATAACGAGCAGTGGAAGCAGCAACGAAAACTGATCCCCAAGAGCAGAGAGGGACATGGCGAGCTCACTGTTGGAGCAACGGGGAGCAATCAGGCCCACAGATACAAGCACACACTCGCAGAGTCACACACATACACACCTCTCCTCCCAATTGCAGCTACATCGTCGGCATGGAAGTCATGGGCCTTGCTCCTGATGTTGAACCACTTCCTCACTATGCTCTTGGACCATGACAGCTACAAGTTGCAACAAGATCAAGAAACACAACCACATTTAAGCATGGGGAAACAGAACAATTACTTTTAGAATGAAGAGCTCGGGGAGAGACCAAGCATGGGAGAGATACCTTGCTCTTCTTGGTGGTGTTGCTGCCATCTCTCATTGTTCCTTAGGGGAACACTCATGCAGCCCAAGAAACAGTTGATTTGCTGCAAAATGGCCAGTTGGTGACTTGATGGAAGGTAGGGGCCAAGGAGAGGTAGAGCAATGCGGCCACTGCTTGTTTCCCTATAAACAAAGCTTGTGATTTGATGGAAAGAGGGGAAGGGAGAGAGAGGAAGAGGATTGAGGATGAGAACAAAATCTGGATTCTCTTTGGAGGAAAGAGTCTGGTAACACTAATGTTCTAACTGGCTTCTGAAGCAAAGGGAGAAGAACAAATGTGATGCTACTACTAGCCTACAGCTTCTTGGAGGAAGAGGAGTGTGTGTAGGTGTGAGTATATGTGAGTGTGTGTGCCAAGGAGGGAGCAAGAGAGAGAAAGTTGGAGGGAGGGAGAGCTCTCTCTCCTTCAAAAACCTCAGTCTTTGGAGGTGAAATTGTGTGAGTAGCCCAAATACGTGTGAGGATGGGAGAAAATAAAGTGTAGAGGAATCTTAGGGTGGTCAGTCTCTGCTTTTTGTTGCCCTTGCGAAACCAAGGAGGGTAATAGACGGGCAAACAATACATACAAACACAGTACCCTTCGGGGCAAAAAAGTACATCAGTATTTAAGCATGTGAAGACTGTTAGAGATACATGTATAGTTTGTTATTCCCCATTGTTATAAGGGGTTCTTTGCATATTACGACATGTACTTTGTCTATATATATTGGCCCATTGGCCTCATTATGAATACAAGCACTATTCATAACATAACATGGTATCGAGCCAAAACTAGGGTTTTGACTTACCTAGGTTCGCGCGCGCGTGCCGCGTCTCGTCGCCGACTCGGCCTCGCCGCCGTCGCCGACTCGGCCTCGCCGTCGCCGTCTTGGCGCTTCCCGTCGCCGCTGCCGCCTCTTCTGCGTCGGCCTCGCCGACTCCACCGGCGCTTCTCTCGTCGCTGCGCGCCTCTGCTGCCGTCCGCGCCCGACTCCACCAACTCGTCACCTCTCCCGACGCGCCGCCTTCCCGAGCGCGCGCCTCGCCGAGCGCCGTTGGTGAGCCGCGCCTCGCGCCGCGCTGCCGCCGTCGCCGCTCTCTCCCGACGCCGCGCCTTCCCACGGAACTAGGGTTCCGTGCCTCGCATCGCCGGCTTCCCGCCGCCGTAGCCGTCGCCGCGCCCCGCGTGAGGCCGCGCCGGCTCTCCCGCTGCCGCCGTCGCCAGCTCTCTCCCGGACGCCTTAGGGTTCCCGTGTGATTGTGTTGCGGGCTGAGCAGCCGGCCCGGTAAAGGAAAAGAAAAAGAGAGCGAGCGAAAAAAAAAAAAAACGTCGTGCTAACCGCCGCGCCGTCCAGCGCCGCCTGTTAGACTTCGTTGTCTTGGTCGCCGCGCCGTCCAGCGCCGCCTACCAATGGGCACCGTTTCCCTCCCTCGTTGCCCGGTGGTCTTTGATGGTGTTAATTACACCGACTTCGTGTCTCACATGCGCATTCACATGCGTGGTCTACGTCTCTGGGGCGTCCTCTCTGGCGATGTCACCTGCCCGCCTTGCCCTATTCCTCCGACGGAGCCCACGCTGTTACTTTGCCCCGACGGTACCGATAAAGGTGCCATCGAGGCCGCTCAGACTGCTGATGATGAGGCTGCCTCTGCCTACCAGGAGGCTCTGGATTTCTACAAGGATCGTCTGACCACCTACACTCAGTGGTACGATGACGACGCTCGGGCTGCTGCTGTCTTCATCGCCGATGTCCACCTCGATTCTCTTACGAGGTTGTGGGACTCCCTTCGGCTTTCCAGATGTGGACTCATCTTCGTCAGCGCTACGAGCCCTCTGGTGATGCCCTGTACCTGTCCGTGGTCCGCCAGGAGCACTCTCTTCAGCAGGTGATGCTCTGTTGGCGCTTTTACGCTCGAGCTCTGCATGCGGCGTCGTTGGACTCTCTCCGCTTCTTGGCCGCCGTCGTACTGTCCGTCTTTGCTGGTTGTGCGTCTTGATCCGGAGTTTCGTGGTCACGAGTTCCTTACTCGCCGCCCCGAGTTCGGCGCAGGCGTGCCCGGCTCCTGCACGCCACCCTCGTGTCACTCTCTGGAGGCTCTTACCGAGATACGCGCAGAGGAGACTCGTTTGAGTGGTGCTCGTCTGATGCCACTCCCCTCTGTGCTCGCCGCTCGTCTGCCTGCTACACGCCTCCTCCAGCGGCTACCACAGGTGGTGGTGGCCGTCCTCCGTCTGGAGGTGGCCGTCCTCACTGTTCCTACTGCGACAAGGATGGCCACACTGAGTCCCAGTGCTACAAGAAGAAGCGGCATCTTTCACGCCGTTCTTCTACCGGCACTAGTGCTTCTACGACGACGTCTGCATCGACTTCTTGGCAGCCTTCTCTCACCGAGCAGGAGATAGCCAGACTTCGACGTCTGCTTGCCGCCAGTTCTCCTCGGCGAGTTACGCTCATCGACTCTTCAGCGAGAAACCACCCCTACACATCGGTACCTCCCATGGATTCTTGATTCTGGAGCATCTTTTCACATGACTCCTGATCCTTCCAATTTGTCTTCTATTACACCTCTTGTTTCTCCTGTCAGTGTTCTTACTGCTGATGGTACATCTCTTTCTGTCTCTGGTAGAGGAACTCTCAGCAACTCATTCTTTCATGTTTCTTCTGTTGCTCATGTTCCTCGCCTTACCATGCAGCTTCTTTCTGCTGGGCAGATTACTGACCTTGGTTATCGGGTCATTCTCGACTCTGACTCTTGTTGTGTTCGGGATCGCCACACGGAGCTCGGTTGGTTCGGCCTCGCGCCGTGACTCACAGCGTCTCTGGGAGCTTGACTGGCTTCATCTTCCTTCCGCTGCCACCACCGCCGCCAGTTTCTCCGCTTCTGCCACTTCGTCTACCGGCTCTTTCCAGCAGTGGCATCACCGTCTTGGTCATCTGTGTGGATCTCGTCTGTCGTCCTTAGTTCGTCGTGGTCTTCGGGTGTCATCTCAGAGACGTGTCTTTAGATTGTCGGTGTAAGTTAGGTAAGCAGATTGACTTCCTTATCCTCATAGTGAGTCGTGTCTCGCGCCCTTTGACCTTGTTCATTCGGATGTTTGGGGTCCGCTCCTTCGTTTGAAAGGGGTCATCGATATTATATCATTTTATAGATGATTTTCTCGCCATACTTGGATATATTTCATGTCTTCTCGTAGTGAGGCCTTGTCTATCTATAAAAAATTTGCCACTATGATTCACACACAGTTCTCCACTCCTATTCGTGTCTTTCGTGCTGATTCTGCTGGCGAGTACCTCTCTCGTTACCTGCGCAGCTTCCTTGCTGAGCAGGGCACTCTCGCTCAGTTCTCTTGTCCTGGTGCTCATGCTCGAATGGTGTTCTTGGCGCAAGCATCATCACCTCCTTGAGACGGCTCGTGCTCGATGATCGCGCCTCTATTCCACCTCACTTTTGGGCTGAGGCTGTTTCCACTGCCACCTATCTCGTCAACATCCAGCCCTCTTCTGCTCTTCAGGGAGCGATCCCTGTTGAGCGTCTCTGTGGCCTTCTTCCTGACTACTCTACCCTTCATCTGTTTGGTTGCGTTGCTCGTTCTCCTCGCCCTCGAACGCACCAAACCGACCGCTCGATCTGTTGAGTGTGTCTTTACGGGATCTGATCTGCGAGCACAAGGGCTATCGGTCTTTGGGATCTGTTGGTCGTCGGATGCGGGTTTCTCGGGATGTGACTTTCGACGAGTCTCGTCCATTCTACCCACGCCCTGCCTCTCCTTGGCTTCCTCTGTGGAGTCTCGTCTTTCTTGACCTTTCCGGATACACCTATATCTGTTTTGCCTCGTCCACTGTCCCACCGAGTCTCCACATATTCCCCCGTGGCCTCTCCGCGTTGTCGCGCGCGCTGTGTCGTCTTCACGACTCATGAGCTCCTCCCACTGATACCTTCTCCCTTATCTTCTACACTCGTCGACCTCGTATTGAGGATCTTCCGGATGAGCCATCTTCTCCGATGTTCCATCTTCTTCGATGCTCCATCTTCCCGATGGGTCATCTTCTCCTCGCTACGCTCCGCGATCGCGATCGATTCGGCCTCCGCCCGTTTGCTTTTCTTTGGTGCGCTACTCGTGAGCTTGTCTCCCACGGGATGTTTGTTACTCACCCCGAGTGGCGACTTGCCATGGCCGAGGAGATTGCTGCCTCGAGCGTCTTGGTACTTGGGATCTTGTTCCTTTTCCATCTCATTCTCATCCCATCACATGTAAGTGGGTCTATAAGATTAAGACTCGCTCGATGGCTCTCTTGAGCGCTATAAGCGCGCCTTGTTGCTCGTGGCTTCCAGCGAGAGCATGGTGTTGACTACGACGAGACTTTTGCTCCCGTGGCCCACATGACCACTGTTCGCACTCTTCTTTCGGTGGCGTCTGTTGCCATCGCAGTGCTTCTCAACTTGATGTCAAGAATGCCTTTCTTAATGGCGAGTTGCGTGAGGAGGTCTACATGCATTCGCCACCGGTATTCTGCTTCTCGAGGGCATGGTCCGCCGCCGCCGCTCTCTCTATGGCCTTAAGCAAGCCCCTCGTGCTTGGTTTGGCGCTTCTCCTCTGTGGTCACCGGGCTGGTTTTTCACCGGTGATCATGATCTGCGCTCTTTGTCCACACTTCGTCTCGTGGTCGGACTCTTCTTCTCTGTATGTTGATGATATGATCATTACAGAGATGATTCTGAGTACATTGCCTTTGTTAAGGCTCGTCTTAGTGAGCAGTTCCTTATGTCGGATCTTGGTCCTCTTCGGTATTTCCTTGGGATTGAAGTTACTTCCACTCCAGATGGTTTCTTTATGTCCCAAGAGAAATATATTCAGGATCTTCTTGATCGTGCCTCTCTCACTGATCAGCGTACTGTTGAGACTCCCATGGAGCTCAATGTTCACCTCCGACCCTCTGATGGCGAGCCTCTTTCTGATCCGACTCGCTATCGTCACCTTGTTGGGAGTCTTGTCTACCTTGCTGTTACTCGTCCGGATATCACTTATCCAGTTCATATTCGAGTCGGTTTGTTTGGCTCCCACTCAGTCCACTACTGACCACCTTCTTGAGTTCTGCGATACCTTCGCGGGACTATCTCTCGCCGTCTCTTCTTTCCACGTTCCAGCTCGTTACAGCTTCAGGCCTATTCGGATGCTACTTGGGCCAGCGATCCCTCTGATCGCCGGTCTATCTCTGCTTACTGTGTTTTTCTTGGTGGTTCTCTTATTGCCTGGAAGACGAAGAAACAGACTGCTGTGTCCCGTTCGAGTGCAGAGGCTGAGTTGCGAGCTATGGCTCTCTTGACAGCAGAGATTACTTGGCTACGGTGGTTACTTGAGGATTTTGGTGTTTCTGTCACTACACCGACTCCTCTCTTGTCAGACAGTACAGGTGCTATCAGTATTGCTCGTGATCCTGTGAAGCATGAGCTCACCAAGCATATTGGTGTTGATGCTTCTTTCACGAGGTCTGGTGTGCATGATCAGGTGATTACTCTTGATATGTGCCTTGAGCTTGGATAGCGGATTTCTTCACGAAGGCCCGGACTGAGCACAAAGATGCTTCTACCTCTCCAAACTCAGTGTTGTTGATCCACCATGAGTTTGAGGGGGGGTGTTAGAGATACATGTATAGTTTGTTATTCCCCATTGTTATAAGGGGTTCTTTGCATATTACCACATGTACTTTGTCTATATATATTGGCCCATTGGCCTCATTATGAATACAAGCACTATTCATAACAAAGACTTCCACGAGGAAAAAAGACCAGATGCTCAAAATTAGATATATAATGCAATGTAGACTTCCATGAGAGAAATCTTGGAATTCCAGCAGAGGATGCATTTCTATTATTTTTTAATTTTTTTATTGACAATTTTTAGATCAATGTTCTTTAATATAATAATAGTTTCTGTAACTTTTATGCTTATTTTATGACAGTATTATGGAGGCACACCTCTTTAAAAAGATATTATTTGCAACATTGTACCACTACTGCACTGCTGGTGTTAACTCCCATGGTCACTCAAGCAGAGCAGAGAAAGAAAGGGAGAGCTAACAGCTGGGGAGGAACCAAAAAGAAGAAGATAAAGTCAGAAGGAGAGGGTGTTCAGAGAGATCTCACTTCTCTCCCATCCGGACGTTTTTCTTGTGTTTTTTTTGGGGGTGCGCAGCCGATATGAGATACGGGCATACGGCCCCTAATTTGTTTGTTTTTCTTTGTTCCTTTTATGCCCTTTTCTGCCTTGTTCCTTTCTTTTCATATGCTTTCGTACTCCCCATGGGAGAGGAGACTAGGAGAGTATTTGCAAGGTGGTGGACTGGTCATTGCCTCTTAGACTGGTAGATTTTGTGTCCTGTACGGCAAGGAGAATGTGAGTTGGAATTCACACCTTTTTTGCATGGCAAAAGACAGTTTCATATCAAGTACTATTCTTAGCTAGGTTCGAAAATTAAAGCAGCTGAGCTACTACATTCTTGATCATACAATTATTGTTCTTCTAAGAGCAAGGAGAATAACTCAAGAAAGACAGGTGCAGTTGTTAGCTCAAGATTTAGATGATTCATCAGATATGACAAGTGTGTGGCTACTCGGAGTGAAGCTGACAGTTTCAGAGATGTTGGACGACTCATTGTTGTGTGGGTACTTGGGTTGGGGCACGCATGCCTTTGGAATGCGATGCTGGAATCTGGACGGAAGTGATTGCACATTGGTTCCTACTTCCTAGATGTGTTCAAGAATCAAGAACACGGCTTCTTGCCTTTTTGGTAAAATAAATAAAAAGAGAAATGTGATTAATTTATTTTTTTTATTCTTCCTTCCTTTCCTTAGATCCAGAGACTGATTGGCCGACTGAATCTGATCGAGATCAAAGGAAAGGAGCTGAATAAAATAAAATACACCCTGATGTAAACCACCACACCGAATGCTAACTATTTTCCTCCTTTTTTTTCTTCTGTAAAAATGCTAGCACTACAGACTATAGCGTAATGACAACTTTTTTTTTTTTGCAAGACTGTTTATGCTCGTGGTACTTGTCAAGAAGATAACACTGAATGCCAACTTTCTGGGTAACAAGTCAGCTGCAAGCTACTTACCGAAGGACGCAAACGGACTGTGTGAGATCTCAGTACAGACATGGAAATAATAGCTGATCTCAGCAATAAAACAACCACAGGTTTGATTCTTCTGCTGCCATTTTAACCGACCAGGTTTGGTTGTTGCCCCGGAGTTATGGACTGATTCATCCGGCTTCTTTCTTCGTCCACTGTTAAAACAGTCATCAAATGGTTTTCATGCAGTAAAATGGCTGTAGTTACCATCGCACTGAGCTTTTTTCGTGGACAAAAAAGCATTCGACGGAGCGCTGCTATGCGTACGATCGGACATTTTTATGCACGGGGACTAACAAGTGGGCCAGGCACCTGGTGTGGAACTTTGGTGTCTGCCTATGGTTAGAGTTTGTAGGAATTCAATAATTTCCTTCATGACCATGGTATATCCATAATTAACACTCCAGTAATTTCTTGGAATTTTTTTAGGCGCGTACCGAACTCAACCATCAAAATCAGTCAGGAATAAGATTATAAAATGATTTCAAGAGCAAGGTTAGGGAAGAGAATAACAAAACCTTTGTGCCAATCACGTGAAGTCGATTTCCAATGATCATTTGCTCAGATGGCAGGAGCACATGTACCATTTTTGTCAGAACTGGCCAATCCGTCTGAACTCTGTGACCAGCCAATAATTAACAATTAGCATCATAATCCTGGAACCAAGAGATTACGACCGGGGTTATCTCCGTCAAAAGCCGTGCGAAGCCCCATCCTTTCTGTTTAGTTTATCCCAAAATTCCCACGGATGCATGGCAGCTCAGAGAAAGTAGCCCTGAATAGGAGCAGATTTGTTATTGACCTCTGTTCCAAGTTCACTAAAATATCATGCTACCAATACAGATTCTTACTGCCCCAATCATGGCCAAGCTAGCTAATTTTGTCTTCAACAACTGTACACACACTATATTCATGTGTACAATGTATATAGTATATATAGTGGAGTAGTATATACCAATGCTACATATAGGCTGATCCTACAAGCCCGGTATGGCATACTGAACCCATGGGACCCACTGTCATAGAATAGATTGCACGAGTGGGTGAGAAAGATGGTTAGTTTATAAATGATCACTGATGATAATAACACTAACACTGCTTCCAATCTGGGATTAGACTGGTGCCCAGGTTGATTAATCAATAAAAAAGTATAGCATTGGCTAGTTGTTGTGCACATCTACTCCCTTCCCCAAGACAAGGTCAACCTTCTTGAGTCGAGGGCAGACTTGACCAAGAATATGAACCTGGAAAATACTAACCTGCAAGCTGTTTCAATGGTTGGTGGACCCACTAAAAATATATAATGTTAGAAAACCTCATAGAGCCTTGTGTTTAAACTTGAAGCAACACAAGGGGGGCACTTACGTTAGTCTAATTAGGAGATGAAGAGGCATTAAACTTGGAATGATTGGCTGCATAAAATACATTTTGTCAGGCTAATGGCAGGGCAAAGCAGGTTTCAGGCTCTAGATTAGCTATAAAGACCATCTTGGCCATGCATGCTCTATCCCAAATCTCCAAAAATGGGAATCCCTACATGGCTACATCACCTTCTTGATTGTTGAGGCATCTACATTGGTTTACTTTAGAAAGAGAGCACCACTTTGTCAAGATTTGTGCTCTCATCACAACTTCCAGAAGGTGATTTTACAGTATTTGTCAGATTTTCAATTTAATTAAAAAATGTTAAATCGAAAACCTACTGGGCTGCTACTTGCAGACAATAACCTTACAGTTGATAGTCAGCTCTTATATTCTTGTTTGTGTGCACGATTTCCAAAATGCATAGTGTTGCTACTAGTAGTCTAGTAGATCACACACACGAGTAAAGTACAAATGAGGGTACAAGAAAGAGTATAATAAAACCTGCAAAACTGATAAGGTACAAAGCAAGAGCTTAGAAATTGTAAGCATGGTGCAAAACCTGTCTAGACTTGAAACTAAGTACTCGTACTAAGTACTAATCTACACTCTACAGTGTGCCAAATTGCTGAAACCGAAATGAAGTGATGTGAAGGTGTCCCTGTGTGGACTGTGGAGGCAGTCAAAATAGGATCTGCGTTCCATGCTTTGGCCAAAGTGTCCCTCTGTCTTAGCTTTTCAGCTTTGCACCGCCCGCTTCTCTCTCTCTCTCTCTCTTAACGGTAACAGGGCAAACTCAAGGTAGAGTAAGAAACAAGAAAATGAGAGAGCAACATGCTGGAAAAGATTGACCTAGTACTGCGACAATCTTGCACAAAAGTGTGTGGCCATTCTTCTACAGCTAAGCGAGCTAGATTACTACCTTCTCTCTCAACACACACACATTCCCCTTCCCCTCGTGTCATTGTCTGAAAGCCTCTCGTTGATAGGGATGTACACTGAGGACAACTCCAAAGCCTCTTTGATGTGAGAGTGAGACTAGCCGCCGTTCTTGATCGATCTACCAAGTACTCCATCCAACCCGAGTATGTCTTGTTCGATTGGAACAGTGGATCAAGCGCCCCTTTTGCTCTCTCTCTCTCTCTCGTCCTCCGTTACACACACACACAGACACATTCCCATCTGCTGCCATTCCACCCTTTTGTCCCACTCCCACTCTGTCCCACACCTCTCTTTCTCTCTCCAACCCCGCAGTCTCTGCATCCACCATATTTGTTGCTGTAAAAAGCTCCCTCCTCCAGCTGGGCCCCAGCCTTGATAAACGCAACAAGTGACCATCATTGATAAAACCTTGGAATTTGGCCCACACTTCGTGGCGACATGAGCATGCCCATCAAAGCCCAAAGGGTATAGTACGTACGTATCCCCTTTACAGTACTCTCACCACCTCATTCTAACAAGAAAAATAGAATGCCAAATCTGGGTGTTTTTCATGCAGTTTCTATGACATCCTAGGAGATTTCGTACACTAATAAATTCTCAAAACATGGAGCCTACTAAAATCAATAAGCATTTTGCCAGATAACCTATGAACTCTCATGCATAAGACGTCCACGAAGCCTCCTATCTCACGCAAAACCTTGCTAAACAGTAAGTACATATAGCATTAACCATCTACAGTAAGCCTATTAGTACTATACTTCACATCAAAGATAGGAGAGGTCACCCATCAAGGCAAGAAGAAAGTTGTACCACATAAAGGCATGAATACAATCAATACAAATTTCCCTAGCACATCACCAGGTTGCAGGCAGCAATGCAATGGTAACAAGCAGGTAAAACAGAAACACAAGTTGCAACGTCAGAGTAGAGTAATAAGTAGTAAGACGACAGTATTTCCTCACCTATAGTGCTCCTAGGCACGTACAGCCATGCGAGGGTTGGAATGTGGATGCTTGCCATCTCTGAAGCTTCCAAAAAAACGCCTCAAGTGGTCCATCCAGCTTCTGCTGCCGCAGCTGCCATGCTCCAGCTTAAAGGCGAAAACCAAACCTGCAACCAGCAATGTATGCAAGGACTAGTTACATATGTCGCGCATGGTGCAGATCCAGGCCCACGTGTATAGTAGCATTGCAACAAAGTTCATCGGTTATAGCATGGACAACTGACCAGAAATCGTGCATCCGAGATGCAGCAGACAACATGCAGACTTGAAGTGAAATGTGTGGCAAGATTTGATTTCCATTTGTGCAACAAGGACAGCTAAAAATGGTTTCAGTCCATTTCCATTTTGCAGTAGGAAATATCATTCTAGCTCAACCAATAATGTACATGATTTTGCACATCTTGAATAATCCAAGATTAACATCCAGCGACTTGGAAATAAGTTCTATCCAACCACTATTAGCTTCTGCCCCGTTGCCTAGCTTAAAGTTAAGAGGAAGGGCAGGGCAGAAATGAGTGAAGGGGATTACAACAGAAATGAACTGCATACTTGGCAGAAGGACCAGTGTCATAAGGCACGACATATGTATTTAGCTTGAGCAAGTTTGTTCATGGTGGAGGACCATTGCTTCGAAGCTTTTCTATACACTGAGAAAATCTTATCCTTCTTTTTTTATTGGAAATATTATCCTTCTGAAGCCCTGATTCAATCACAGGATGAACAGTTGTTATTCGCATCAGAAGTGCGGACAGCAAAAGTGAGAGTGATACCTATCAATGATACATAACAAGGAGAGTCTACTAATGCAGAGAAATGTCACCATAAACTTGCTAATAAGATATAACTGCAATCTTGCCAAAACAGAACTAGACTTCAATAATATCTCTTCAGAGAGACAGATAATCCAAAACAACAGTGCTGGGCTGCTGGCAGAAAATGTTGAGAATTCTGTGGATATGAATGATCGTACGGGAAGAAAAAATCCAAGATATCCACCAGACAAATGGACAATAATGGACCTGAGGTTGTACTTAAACAATGTACTTTCTGAACAACAAGCTTATGCACCACACTAATATGTCCCCCATTACAGAACAATCTACCAACCAATATCAGATGATGGGATGTCGACTAACAATTCACTGATATATGATGAGAGCAAGCTTGTTGAGAGGGAACATCTACATAGATGCCCATGCGCACACTTTGCTCAGAATTGATGATGTGATAAAAAAAAAGGACAATAATTGGAGCAAAGATACATCTTTGGGAGTATAGTCTTGAAGTTCGAGAGACAGGATTGAGTAAAACCGAGATCACAATGTGCATAGAGATTCAGCTTACGACATCCTCCGAGTAAAACCTGCCCGATTAAATGTAAAAATGACAGTTTAGTGATCAGTCTCACAGCTGAAATTCCTGAGTTCTTAAGAAGGAAATAAACAGACCTTGTCTGTAGAGGACATTCTAATCAATCACATATTGACTGGTTCTGTCCTTGGTAAACATATTTGACACAGACAAATATCCACGAACAATGCCACTATCACATCATATAGTCTACCAATTGCGACCCCAATCTGTGTGACATTATCATCCAGTCTTCATCAGCAAGGCAGCAACCCACTGATCTTCTCGGTGATGTTTACCCCTATAATCTAAGAATCATAACAACTTGGTATCAGAGTCACTCATCATGGCTTTCGGTGCTGCACTATTTCTCTTGGAGAAGTTGAAGGCTAACAGCGAAGAGCAAAGGGTCTTACTCGACAACATGATTGTTGTTCATTGGAGCTTCGTTGATTCTTGTTCACGTGACGCGATGTCGTCATTGTACCGTCTCATCAACATGGGCCACCAAGGATTTCAACCGTGGCCACCACCGCAGCTTGAGGACGAGCTGCCTCGTCGCGAGGGGTGTAATATCACGGGTGTTGGACCGAAAAGGCGACTAGAGGGGGGGTTGAATAGGAGCACGATCTCTTTTTCTCCCAAATCGAATTCAATACGAATCTCACTCCAATAGCTATGAAAGCTATGAAGATCAATCAATCATGCACAGAGGAAGACTTGTATTGAATCCAATCAAAACCCCAAAGCAAAATCAACACAAAACCAAAACACCAATTCTCGGGCGGTCTGACCTCTCACGGGGGCGGTCAGACCGGTTGTCCTAGCGGTCGGACCGATCCAAGCGGTCAGACCTCTCCTTCGGGCGGTCAGACCTCTAGTTCAATGAACAGTGAAATCAGCCCGAAAAACCAAAACGCAAATTTGATTCGTGCGTCCAAACTTCGTGAAACTTGACACACACCTTCCCAAGGATGTCAGGAACCTATTCCAAGCAACGATCGTGAAGATCCTTGCCAAAGTTCAGACCTTTTCCCGTTTGAGTGAAGGTGGGTCAAAAACCGAGTCAAAACGCAAATATGATCTTGAGACTTGCTCGTGGGTGATTGATGATCTTGAAGATCCTAGATGTATTTCCACATGTCACAGCAAGCTAGATCACGGCCAGAAACCAAGCAAAAACTCGCGGATCAAAGAAAGACTTAAAATCACCAAATAGAGAGGAAGAAAGCAAATAGACTCATCTTTGATGAAACTTTCTTTGGATTGATTTACTGTGGTATTAGTTTACAGCCACTCCATCAATGGAGGATAAAGACTTAATACATGAGCACGAAATCAAATCCAACTCTCTAGAACTCTAACCTCCAACTATCAACTCCCTAAGCACACAAGCAAAAACTAGGGTTTTCAAGTAATGAAAGGGTTGAGGGGGTGCAACCACCTCCCTCCTCTATTTATAGTGGAGGCCTAGACCTTCTAGAAGAGTTTCCATAATGGGCTCCCGTTAAAGCCCAAAACAAACGGGTCACACACGCACGCATTTTAAAGCGCCGTCTTCATCTCCTCTTGACCTAATCCGCTTCTCCAACGCACCGTCTTGCGCCGCGGGTTGGCAAAAGGTAACCAAGGCGGTATTTGGTAAAATTACCAAAATACCGCTTCTCGGCCCTTCTCCGAAGACCGAGTCCAGATTGTGCGAAGCACTCGCTTGCTCTGCCACGTGTAGGTTGATCCAATGGCTCTCATCATGTCGGCAAGTCTCTCCCATCCGGCTCCCACCGAAACCACCATGACACTTGCACCGACCCCCGCGCCGCTTGATTCAACCAGTCGCACCGAACTACCCGTTCGGTCACCTTTGTCCATCTTACACCATACTTGAGTCCAATGACTTCACCCGACATCGTCGATCGTTCTGAACCTCAGCTCTCCAAGCCTAGTCCCGATCATCCTCGCCGTTGACCGTCGTTGACCACCAAGCAACCTGCACAACAATAGACAAGCAAATCGAAACCGGGAACAAGTTCTTCACAACTTGCCCACGTTAGTCAAAACATGCATCATGCAACACATATGCAATGAAACCCATGAACTTAACCTAATAAGCAACCATTGCCGCCATACGGGCCGACAAGTTAAGTGAAAACCGGTCAGACCGCCACCTTGGCGGTCGACCGCCATCGCCGCTCGATCGCCATCGCGGCCCGACCGCCAATGTAAGGCGGTCGACCGCCACCAGGACTTAGCCAAAATTTCAGATCAAATCCGCAACCTCTCTGAAAATTTCAAACGAATAGAACTTTTGCCTGGAGGCTCCAAAAATTATGGGACCAAGTGCAGTAGAATCTCCTCACTTGCCTACACGCTCTATTTTTGGCCCAACTCAAAAATCCAATACCACTTATATGGCCGGTCGGACCGCTCATCAGACGCCGGTTAGACCGCCACCCAACCGGTCGGACCGCCTACCTGGCCGGTCAGACCGCCAGTCCAATTCACCCGAGGCATGGGCGGCCTGACCGCCACCAAGGCGGCCGACCGCTGAGACCGACAAAGACAAGCACTTCTCCGAAAACGCGTGTTTTCGCAAACCCTCAACGCCATTGCCAATTGTCTCATCATCCTAAGATCGTGCGCATATCCCCATGATATCCACAACGGGCTGGGTACTGTTCATGGCGTGAACAGTACAGACGCTATTGTAGCGCCACACGCTATTCACGCCAGGCCCCACGGGTGCATTAGTTAGGAAATAAAGATAGAATAGTTAGTTTTCTTATTAGTTGAGTTTACTTCTTTAAAGATATATTCCATCTAATAGAAATAAGTTTCCTTAAATATAGAGATTGTTTCTTAGGGGTTAAGTCGGGTCGTCCCTATAAAAGGTATAGCATGTATCCATTATCAAGGAAGCAAGCAAAGATGAATAAACAACTTCTTAGTCCCTAAAGTCCAGCTGTGGTCGTTCCCTTGACCGGCTATTCTAGATCTATTCCTCCCCCCAATCGGTGCCCTCCTTCACCTAGCGTCGTTCTATCTCAAGTCGTCGCCGTCCGACGGATGTTTATCCCATTATGAACTAAGGTTCGTAACAACTCAGGTATTCATAGATTAATGACATCATACAGAACCAATGTCATGCAATGAACTTCCTACTTACAGAGAAGATACAAAGCTAGGAATCGGCGAAACTTCAAGAGAACCTTGTTATTTATGGTTTTGGCCTGCATCTTGTATTTCATCAAATATGCTTCAATCAATATATAAGCTTGAAAACTTTTCAAACTCTTTTTTGCTGGATCAGTCAAATTTATAGCTTTAGCTAGTAATAACCAAACCAAGTCTATCCCTTTTTCTTTAAACAAAAGAAAATCATAATGACTCATAATTAAGGTGCTGATACTTCTTTGAGAAGCACTGTTGATTTGACTATGCATTTTCGCCCTAGTACCTGCAAATAGTAACAGCAAAACCCTCTGCAGAGAAGCACATAAATTCTAGAATAAGATGGCAAAAAGAAGAAAAATTCTACAAGGCATCTCTTGACACAGAGCATCTCCCCTTGTTTTACAGAACACCAAAATCTTGCTGTTGCTACCAAGAGATAACAATGAAGGCTAGTATGCAATTGAAATAAAACAAAGCAAGAAAGATAAAAGGTATCAGTAAAAAAAGTGTAAGGACAGCTATTATTCTGTGATAAAACAACTGTGCCGTATGTCCCGTATCACTCATTTCACATTTGTTTTTGCAAGTGCTAAAAAATATTTTCTCCTGTTATATTATGCAGACAGATTTTCTTAAACCCTAAGGTGTCGATTTTTTTTTACAAGTGTATATGGACTTGACCAACATATACATTTCGAAGTTGATATGAAAGGACGGAAAAGAGTCACTAAATGATGGAAGGCCCAATGATATACATAGTGACTTAATCTCATATGCGACTCTTTTATCTTTCTTAGCATTCCAGTGATTTCAGCACCTATGGAGGAATCTACACGTACAGTACTACAATGCTAGCTATGGGCTCATCCTCATGCTACCATATACCAGGTTACACAGTGGGCCTTGCAATATTTGAACCAGGGTAAGTCTGCATGACCATATGGGATATCCTACATCATCCACAGATTGGTACGGGTGTAGGGCAGCGTCTGCTTCTCCCCCAAGGGTACGCCTCGCTCTGCAGTAATTTAAGATAGTAATAGGGAATCTTTGCTATATCTAACAAAATATTTGTGTAAGAATTCTAAAATAGAAGTTATTAAATAACTAACTTATCAAAAATTAATGCAAAAGTGTTTTATAAAAGCCAGCTCACAGACAAACAGAAACTAGGCCTCTAATCATAGGAAAATCGCATCTTCTTTCCTAGCTTTTGCAAGAGCCTTAACTACAGTGGTGGGTGCCATTTGTCCATTCATTCTTTTCTGCATCACCAACAAGGTAACAGTTCTCATGACAGTGAGTTTGCCTAACCTCTGTCGCCAATCAAACATGTCATCCCCAATTCAGTAGGGTTCTTGGATCAGAACAGCAATAGGAAACAAGACAACCTCTTACCACAATCACCTTTTTTTGCTACGATGAGTCAACTAAATGTCCAACAAAGGATGTGGGGAAGCAACCACATTCAAAAGAATCAAGCATATATAGGATACCTGATCACACAATGCCTCTTCAAGTCACATGCGATACATCAGAGGATAAAGCACAGCTAACCTCAACTGGCCAATCTCAAATTTGACTTTACCTCATTTTACTTCAAGACTCGTGCAGAAATACAAATTTTCCTTCCCCCATCTGTAAAATCCCTCCATTGGTGGATCCCTCCATTGGTGGGATCCAATCTATCACAGTTCATCAGTGAGATTTCATACGCGCTTCACACGCATTTCACTCGCACACTTAGCATCCCTCATCATCATAACCCTAAAGCTCACAGATCCTATGAACCAATCATGTATTCATGTGTTAATACCTAACTCCACACCTACACCATATAAGCCATTGGCACCATAAAAGATGATCATAATGATAATTTCTGAAACCTAACGTACGAGTTGCCGTCATCGATCAATTCCGTGAAAGAAAAGAGATAAACCAGCAATTGCATTGTGATGCATTCACGATCAACCGCCCTCGTGCGCCCCCTCAGGTCTGAAAATTCTGCTCAGTTGCATTTGGGTGAAAGTATTCAGAGTCGGAGGAAGTAAGTTGAAGTCGGCAACCTCTTAAACTTGGGGACGAGTATGAGTAAGCCAAGATGGAGAGTGGAGATCTAAAGACACAGCCGGCGCAAGGATCTGACGACCAGACTTGCTTTGACAATTCCAACAGTGCCATCATCCGTGTAGTCGAGTGAATCCCCTGAAGGAAGCTGAACTTTACTCTGAACTTTACTGTTTTTACTCTGAACTTGCAATGTAAAACTTGTGTTACTTTTGGGCATTATATATGCCAGCTTTCCCTTAATGAAGAGGAAAAAACAGCATATTCGGTATCTAGTTGTTAGTTCTGTAGAACCCTAGCTTACTTTCCCTTTCCTCTCCTCATGTATCCACGGCTTCACCCAAATCCCATCCGATTGAATGTCTGAAACTTCAGTTCCTGACACCCTCCCCCCCCCAAAAAAAAAAGTACAAAAAACATAGAAAAGTATGGTCAGATTCAACCTCTGTTGCTCTTGCTCCAGCCGCCACGCCGCCTCCCGATCCGCACTCCGCTCCTCGAACAGCGCCACTTGCCGCCGCCGCCGTAAACTCTCGCAAGTTTTTCCCCTTCCCGACGACGACGGCGCGGAGTTTCCGCGGAACATTTTTGGGCCACGTATTGTCGAACAGGCCGGGCCGGAGACTTGACGTTCCCACTAGGCCAGTAGCCCGTAGGTCGATATCATGGGCCACCCGAGGGGAAAAAATCGGGCTGCCACTCACGGATCCATCATCCTGATGGGCCGCAGAAATATGGTCACGAGAAAGCCCAATTGGCCTAACGATCTAAGAGGGACAGTCCATTTGTCTATAAACTTGTGTTGACCAAGACGTGTCGTACTGGCAAATGCACTGACGCGCAATGATGCAGTTGCAGCAGCAGCAGCAGGTGGAGGAGAATGGTGGACATCAGATGCACCCACGGGCACACGCCATGTGAGGGAGTATGAGGTGGCCACGTGAGGGAGCACATTGGCTGCCTATCTTTCTTCTCTCTCTCTCTCGTCCGAAGCCGTTCTTGATGGCCATGGTGATTTTGGGGCCAAGGGTGGTGGTGTCTGTTTTTTTTTGCGATTTTTTTTAAAATAATATTAATTTAAAAGATGATTACAAAAAAAGGGTTTGTCGCCGTAATTTGAAATGGCGACAGGAGCCTATATACTGCTAGTCATCGTTCCGACTATATGTCACTATTTCAACTAGCGATTTGCATTAAAGAGTATGCAAATCGCCAGTTGAAATGGCGAGTTCAACTGGTGACAAGAACTGACTATATATATATCCTTAAAATTCGATGAAAAAATTATTTTAATTTCAGAAAAAAGAGAAGAGAGAGAGGAGGAGGAGGAGAGGGGAGAAGAGATGTAGTGAAGTTCTGCCGATTCCTAGCAGAGGAGAGAGAGATGGGGCAGTAGATCTGATCGCCCATTTTATAGGTAACTGTTTTTGCAACTTTGTACATAAATTCGAAACCTAATAGGTTAGCAAATAAAAATAGCGACATAAAATTCAATAGATTAGATAATTTTAGTTGTATTGTTGTTTGATATAGTACATCATTTTAGCTGCGTATAGTTTAGTTTATCGTATAGATATTATTTATGTTGCAGTAGTCGAACGATTTAGAATAAATCCACAAAAATACTAAGAAAACTTTGTAGGTTTTTATTTTTACACGATAAATATCTTGTTAATGCCGAAAACACTTTTTAAACTAGGAAAATAGAAACACACCTCTAAAAATAAGGAGATATCTATTAAAAATCTGTAAAAATTACAGTGTAGCTAAATAGGGTATGTAGAGCTTAATCAAAATAATCTTAACTTAATTTTCATTTTCATTTGTGCACAGTAAATATTCTGTTAATGCCAAAAATACTTTTTAAACTAGAAAAATAGCAAGACACCTCTAAAAATTCTCTAAGAAATCCAGAGTAGGTACATAGGATATGTAGAGCCGAATTAAAATATTATAACTTAATTCTTGTTTCCATTTGTACTCGGTAAATATTTCGTAAATGTTGGAGATACTTTTTAAACAAAGAAAGTAGCAAGATGCCTACTAAAAATCTGTGAAAATTGCATAGTAACTAAATAGGGTATGTATAGTTTAATCAAAATAATCCCAACTTAATTTTTATCGGACCCCCAGGCATGGAATACCCGAAGACCCTATGTGTGTACCTAGTAGTCCCATGATCAGTGGCTAGTACACATATTCACAATATTTGGCATTTACATCCATACATTCTCATATACAATGCAAAAAAATGGTACTTAACTTATGCGATTACAAGTTATTACATTAACGACTGACCGGCCAAATAAAACCAGTCATCAGAGTAAAGTAGCAGTGGAAGAAGTAATGCAAGTTAGAAAATTCCAGCAGCATGTCCATCCAATCCCTCAGGCAACCGACAAGGAACAAAGGCCTAGGTAGACCCGTCACCGAACCCTCCGGTTACGGGTGTGAAGAATGTATTGTCACGCATTGGCTCATCTTCAACTCTAAACAACAATGTAAGGAAGATTGAGTACAATACGTACTCAGCAAAACTTGTAGTGTATCACAAAAATTATATAAATGCAAGGCTATCAAAAGAAGAGGCTCTACTCTGCAAGTTATTTTGCCTAAAACCATTTTTAGTCGCAATATCAATGTGTAATTTGCAACGAAAGTTTAAAAGCAGTTAAATAAATACATGACAGCAAGTAAAGAACTGAATGAATAATAACAACAACTTGTAACCCTTCTCGATTACGAGCACAAAAGAAATATGACAACCACCCGTAACCCTTCTCGGTTATGGGCACAAAAGAATAAAGACAACAACTCATAACTCTCCTCGGTTACGAGCAACATTTCATGTTTAGTCATAGACATGATAATTAACTCAAACAAAAAGCATAAACCATTCCCCCATTTTCCAACAAGAATGTTTTGTGAAAATTCAGACATACCCATTAAATCGACAATTTAAGCACGCTTATGACCGTGAGCACGGCTATTATAATAGATTTACACTCTGCAGAGGTGTACAACTTTACCCACAGCACACGACTTCTCTAGTTTATTTGGCATCCGTCGATACAACTGCTCACTACTGTAGGTAAGCAGTGTAGAGCACGTGTCAAAATATTTACATCATCTAGCTCTACCCTTGCACTAGTCGAGCGAATAAAAGCCCTCATTTCACCCAGGTACCCCCCGTCGAGTGAGGCATTCGTAGTTGCGTCAGAAAGCTTTATTCCTAACGCCTCGATGAAGGGAGCCCCCTTCGAACATGACTACCCGATCATGTCCGCACTACTACGGCCTACCAACATGCAATGCTAGTTTTCGATGACCTAATTAGTTAATGCAGTCCCGTACCAGCACATGTAGTTGTACGAGTAGGTTTAGATCGGAGTTGCTGGCGCTTGGTCCTTAATTGATCTGGGTGAGAATCACCCCTATCTACTAGTGAGGTACCCCCTCACTCTTCTCAGAGTAATATAACTCGCCCACGTCGAAAACTAAGTTTTTTTATTTTATTTTTATACAAAATAACAGAGGTACCACCTCTGAACATTTTTTTTTATAAAACTCCTATTTCTGTTTTTATCATATTATCCTTTAAATACTTTTATGAAAAATCTATTGTTCTATTTAGCACTTGTGCGATAATCGCACTCAAAATTCCGAAATGACATTATATATTGTCTAACCCATAACCTAATAGCTACAAGAGTAAGACACCAATTTGTCAAGGAGATATATGCAGCAAATAGGATTTACGACTACCGACTTTCCAAACATAGCATTTTTCATATAAACATGTAACATCCCTAATTTGCAGAGTTTTTAAAAAATTTCAAAATAAAAATAACCAGTTGATTTTATTGAGTTGTAAAAGCTTAAATTAAAATTTAGAAATAAAAAATCATTTAAATTGAGTTAATCCAACTTCAATTAAATCAAAAAATTGGTTTATTTGAGTGTTCTGGATTTTATTTGGATTTTAAGTCTTTTATTGCATTTTCTAGATTTTAATTTGGTTTTTCCTTTTTGTCCGAAAAGTCAAAATCTATTTTGTTTGCAAAATTAAAAACTAAAGTATAGTTAAACGTATCTTTATTAAGTTCTAAATAATTCAATGGACTTCTGTGGATTTTCCTAGAATTTTTAGACTTTATTAGCTAATTTCTAAAAGTATTTTTGCTTTTCTGGGATTTCTTTAATCAGAAATCCATTTAAAATCTCTTTCTTGGCTTTGGGCCGAATCCCCCTCGGCCCGTTTCTCCTTTCTGCTCGTGCGGCCCAGCTCAGCCTGCTCACGCGCGCGCCCGCGCTCTCGGTCATTGTGGACCGTCCGATCAAGATCGAGCGGTCCCGATCTCTTTCGCACGTTCGGAGAGCCGAACGCCCTGATCGTTTTGAGCCGTTCGATCAAAATCCAACGGCACTCGCGCCCACGCCCTTGCTCGCTCTCGCTGACTGGTGGGCCCGCCCTGTCAGCCCCTTTGTCTCCGCGTCGTCGTCTTCCTCCGGACCCCCATCGCCACGTCCGCACCGCGCGCGTGCGCGCGTTTTGCGTTGGCCGCGTCTGCCCCGTCGCCGCCACTCTGACACGCGTATTGAGTGCGACGTGCTCCACCACACTCATTGCCGCCACCCGTGAGTGCTCCCACGCCCTGTCGCCGCCCCGCGCTGCGTGAGCCCGCGCCAGACCCCCACCGTCGTAGGGCGTCCTCGCTCAACCCCCCTCTCTGGAGCTCCCCGTGCCTATTTAAGGATAGCACCGGGTGCCCCTCGAGCTCCTCTAGCCCCTCCCTCAACTCACTCTCTCCCTCTCGCTCCTTTTTCGCTGGATTTCGCGAAGAGCCGCCGCCGGTCGTGAAGCTCACCGCCGCCCTTTGTGCTGCCGTGAAGCTTCCTCCGTCGCCTTCGACCCCACCGCCGGCTTCGCCTCGTCGCGGCGCACCCCGTGCGCGCACCCGCTTCACCACCCGCCTACGAAGCACCGTCGCCGCCGTAGCCCTCTTTTCGCCCCCGCCAATCTCTCTCGCCGCCGGTCGTTTCTACCTGTTCTCACGCCGCAACCGAGAGCGTCAGGTTCATTGCACCGCCCTATCTCTTTTGGCACCACCCATCGGGGTCGCCGTGGCGCGTAGCGCCGGCGAGCACCGCGCCTGAGCCTCCGTCGCCGTCCGCTGACGTGGCCGCCACCTCCTCACCACCTCAACGCTCCGTCACCCCCTTTGGTCTATGTGGCCGTCCACATGGAAGCCCACGTGGCACTCCAGCTCCAAACCCAATTCCAAAACCGTGTAGACCTTGTCCACATACACCCTCTCATTGATAGTGGGCCCCACGTGTCAATTTCTTTTCTTTTAATTATTTCAGCCAAAATTCCCTCTGATGACGTCAACTGACGTCATATTTGTCTTTTCCTTTACAAAAATAAATCAGGAAATTGAGGAAAACCCTGATTTCTTCATTTCATGTGATTTCTAACTTCCGAAGGCCGTAACTTCTTCATTCGAACTCCGATTCGAGTGATTCAAATTTCTAAATTCATATAAAATCCTTCTCTTGCTGTTAGTGATAGTTTGGTATTTATTTGGAATTTATTTGGAGTTGTTTTATTTATTTAGCTCTTTTCGCACGTATAGATTCTGGCATTTCGGAAGATTTCTCGGACCCGACAACCGAAGCACCTCAACTATTCAATGAAGGCAAGTCATAGACCTTTGATCATATTAAACCCATTTTACAAAACTATATTGTTTGAGATAAACATGCATTGCTAGTTGTATATTAAATGGTTTCGGGAATAAATAACGGCCTAATTGATGTATGCCTCCTTGATAAATTGCTATCGACATGTATCCTTGAATGACATGAACCCTTGGACACCTTAGGAGTGTTTATTTTAGTTGGACATTGATAAATTACCAACACGGGTATCGTGATATGCTTAGCCATACTATAGTTGTACGTCGGGACTCATGATCACATGCTCGTATGGATAAACATGACTAAATGAATTATGGAATCGTGGTGCGGCCACTTTTATTAAAAGATGTTGTGCCAAGGCTAGGGTGGTCTTTGGCCGGCTTGAAACGAAAATATTTTATGCTCGGGCGAGTAGGCGGTGGTGAGTGTGGGTGCCGTAACGCACTTTGGGATGTGGATTAGTCTCGCCTGAGCAGCCAACTAAGGACTTAACCTTGAACTGTTGATCTGGGTCATACCGTGCAACCACATGTCTAGACTGGGATAGACCTGGCCAATTAATTAGCTAAGCTTTGATGTGGTTCTGTTTGGGTTGAGAATGGCGCAAGAGAGGGCCCGTAACGGCGAATCCTTAGCGAGCAGAACTGGGTCAAAATGGAACTTTGTAAAGGCCTTGACGCGTGCTCTAGACTGCTTACCTAAGGAAGTGAGCGGTGGCATCGATATGTGCCGGACAAACTAGAGAAGTCGTGTCTTGTGGGTAAAGCTGTACAACTTCTGCGGAGTGTAAAAACTATTCGAATAGCCGTGTCCCCGGTTATGGACATACCCGGAGATTTCACGCAAGGGGTAGATGTTTTCATTAAAATAGTGGGAATGATGGTTCGAATGGAATGGTTGGGATGATCTCTAGTTGTTTCAAAGAACTGAATTACTTATGTAATAATCTTTTAAATTTGTGCTTTCAATCTACTTATTGTATTTACTGTCAACATTGCTTTCCGCAAAACAGCCATAAAGCTATCCTTTCCTAGCCTCGCATGAATAATAATTGCATATATTTTCCTATGATTTGCTGAGTACATTCGAAGTACTCATGGCATGTGTCCTGTGTGATTAATCCCCACAGAAGAACCAGGGAACTTAGAGTATTATGAAGAGGAGTATCTTGAAGACTTTGCGAACTAGGTCACGTCCTCCACTCGATTGCCTGTGGGCATGTCGAATGGCCTCCACGAGATACTTTGTTTCCGCTGCAAGTTATCTTTTGTTGTTAAGCCCTATGTGGCAACTCTGTAAGACTTGATCATAAGGTCTTTTTGCTACTAAGTAATGTTAATTTGTCCGCTTCATCGTTATTTCGTTGTATGGTTGTGATTACACCGATGTTGTAACTGTGCGAGCTAGCTATTGATCTGGGACTAGTTCGGAGTGCACAGAGGGTCTTGGGGTTGTATACCCGGGGTCCCGACAAAACATACACGCATGCATAATAGATTTTGCAAAACAAAGTACATTAAGAAAAATAATAGGATCAACATGATCAAAGGAGGTGAGGTGCTTGCCTTGCTCTTGCTATTCTGAATATATGGTTGGTTGGTCGTCGAAATAATCACTCGAGCAATCGACGTCTAATTCAAAAAGAGCTAGAAACTAATTAAATAACACCAATAATTCAAGAGTGGTCAAATTTAAATATTTTTAAATATTGTAGTAGAGCATGATTTTATATGAATTTAGAAACAAAATAATTCAATTTAGAGTTTTGATGCAAAAGTTATTAACGTTTGAATTCTGTTCGGTTTGAAGATTCCAGAGAAAAAGAGAAATACGCTTTCAAGTAGAGAAAGAATAAAAGTGTATTATCGTGCATGTTCTATTGAGGTTTACGCTTTCCAGTAAGGAAAGCGTACTCTCCTCGTGACTTACTGAGTTTTACGCTTTCCAAATAGCAAAAGCGTATTTCCTCAAAACTAAAAACACACTTCACATTTCCTTCTGATTTTTGTTAATCTGACATGTGGGGTCTGCTTGTCAATGCACGGTTCACAGAGCAGTGCACAGACCGAAGGTCTACACGCATTGTGCGCGGTCCATGGGACGGTGTGCTGCGCACTTAAAGGCCGTGGGGCCCGCATGTCATTGACTCAAAGCAAATCCATGTTTTAAATGAACTTCATTTACTGTTCTTCAGGCCCATGCGTCAGTGAGAATTAGTAGTGTTTTAATAAGTGCTAATTAATGCTTTGTCTTAACCCGATCGGGATTTGGTCTTAATGACCTTGCTATAGTGGTTGTCCCGTTCGGACAGCGCAAGAGCGCTCGTGGCTGCGCTCGTTGCTGACGTGGTGGCGCACAACGATGCTGGGGAAAGCCCAAAATGGGTTCCCCGTACCCTTGCGCACATGCTGTTGCCGGCGGTGAGGGCTGGGTGGCCCGACGAGGCGGTGCGACAGCGGTGTAGCTACGGCTGCAAGCCATTAGCCAAACCAGCGACACTTCCAACCAAAGAAGGTACGCATGAGTGCCTACGTGATACTAGGAGTATACAAAATGAAGAGGGTCACCGGAGATGCACGGAGTGTCGTTGACGACAAAGAACAAAGGCGACGAGGTGAGCTTCACCTGGAGGAGACGTGTAATACCCCAAATGTATTCGATAGAGAAGAAATAAATTAGAGAGAATGACAAATTAAAAAAACAGGAGATTAGAGGGTGGTTTATACATAATTTGGACAACCTGGGTTGTAGGCTTCCGGCCCACAGCATTTAGGCCCAAGGGGAAGGGGTAGCTGGCCACATAAGAAGGAGAGGGGGCAATCCTAGGGTTGCTACAGTAGTACGGCTACAGTGTCACCACCTTGCTGCAGTACCACACTGTGCTACAGTACCCTCCCACCCCTTGCTTTCGCTGCCAACCAAGAAGGAGGAAGGGAGAAAGCTCCTCGGGTGCTGCCGGCCAAGGAAGAGAAAGGAAGAAGAAGGAAGGGGAAGAAGGGAGAAAGGAAAGGGAGAGATCGTGGCCTGGGGTTGGTGTTCATCATGTTCGGTGGTGGTTCTTCAAGGGTAAGACCCCATCCCCTTCCGATTAGTAGATTACTTGATCTTTAGCAATGTCGGTATTTAGGTCTAACTAGAGCACATCGGGTTGGGTGACGTTTTTGAGTTGTTTAACGGCAGAATCTGATCAGGACGCCTCCTAGAGAATTGTAGGCTACGTCGATACCTTTCTGTAGAGTACAAGATCGCGTTGTTTGGACGAGTGGTTCAAAAGTTATGAATTTCGTAGCGCTGCTGTTCCACAAATCTGCTATGTTTCTGACAGTTTTTAGTAATCAGGCTTAAACTGATAGATAAATGAGTTTTTGGGAGGTCTCACTATAACGAAAGTTGTAGATAATTATCGTAGATTTCAGGGAAGCTCAAGAACGTGAAATGTGAGCAAACGCACTGAAAGTTATGGTAGTTTTAGTATACTGTCCATAGAACATAACGTGAAATCGATGTTCTATTAATTAGCTTGGTAGGGGTATTAGATGGCCGAATAAAGAAGGCTCATCAACTAGGTTTAGTTGGATAAATTGATAAACTTTCAAGAAAGTCCAAGAACACTTAATTTGGACTCTTGTACAAAAAGATATGAATTTTAGATTATGGCTATCCACAGAGGGGACAGATCGGTCTTTAGGAGTTGGAATTGGGAATGCGCTTGAGAGTATAGTGAGTGCAGTTGTGCTATCGGTTATGTTTTTGGTTCAGTATGGTTGTCTTAGCATGCTTTATATTTATATTCAGGTGAGGGATTGGTCCCGGGGGCAGCGCACTCTTCACGTCCTTCGTTCTCGCACGGTTGAGACAAGTACTCTATTTGATAGAGTAATTATGAATTATTTGACAGTGAGTCTAGCAATTTGATACATGTTAGCTATGCTTGGTTGATAGTGTGATATGTTGATTAAGGATGGTGAATACTTATGATACGAATGATTGTTATTCATATATGATGTTGATGTTGTTCATGATTATTGCGAAATTGTAAATGATCATATGCACAATGAGAGCATACATAAAACTTGGTCACGTGGTGACCAGGTATGCATATTCGAGGTCCCCATCATGTAGATGACGGACTTGAGGTCCCCACATTCGTGGAATATGGGCATTGAAAAGAAGTCCCCATCATGAAAACGATGGGCTTATGGTCTCCACACTCGTGGAGTGTGGGCTTGAGGTCCCCTTTACTTGCGGAGTATTGGACAATTGGTCCCTGCGCTTGCGAGCACATGCATAGGTATGCAGCGACGGTTGCATACTTTGCATTACTGGTAAAATACAAAAGATAAAGAGAAAGAGAAAGTGCATTTGAGCATCTTGCATAGCATGAGCATATGACATGTTTATAATAGAGATTGTAGATGGATGTTGATGATTACAGTTATTTATGTTATTGTTGCCATTTATTGTACTTGTTGAGTCTTTGGACTCACTCTTGCTGTTGTTGTGTTTTTAGGTACCTCTTTACAAGAACGACATGCATGGGAGGGAATAAAACTTAGAGTGGTTGCACAATGGCATGAACTACTCACATTTGGATTAATAGAATGATAATTTAGTAGTTGAGTAATTTGCTTAAAGAATTCCTTATGATTACTCCCTATGCTTGGAATAATTTGTAATAGAGTTGATTAGAGGATTATGAATGTCCTTTTGTTTATGCTTTAGTTGTTTAGCATGCTATGGATGATATAGTGATGATTAGCATAGTTTTGGTAGTCTCTTGATTATGCTGGATGTTGGGTTATTTAACTATGTTATGTTTAAATGTTGGGACCTTCGGTTTAGTAACTAAACAAAAGAGGTTCTATCGGATTTTAGAGAATTATTTCAGTGTTAAAATGGTTATAGTGTTAGTTTAGTAGCATTCCAGGCCTTTGTCAGGCTAGGGTGTTACAAGACGTTCGGGTGAGGTAGAGTCCTTTCTGATGATCGAGAAAGGACAAGGGAAGCGTAAAGGTGTTCTGGCTAGGAGGAATTGGCGCGAGGTTCACTAAGGAAGAAATGGTGGTGCAGGCGGTGTTGTCGGCCGGAGACAAGGAAGAAACACTAATTCCGCAACTCCTATGGACCAAAGAGGGAATTAAGTGAGGGGAAAGGTTCATGGTGCTCTGGAACATGATATGACACGGGTAGAGCGAAGAGGAACCCTCTGGAACAGCAGGAACAACGGTGGTGGAACACGACCGAAGTAGCGCTCAAGCTCTCCGAGTGTTTGAGCTTGACTTAGGAGGAGAAGAGGGGAGGAAATAAGCGGAGTGGTGAGGAAATGGAGCTAAGAAGCTCAGGGTGGCTTTTTATAGGCCGAGGGGCGGGAACCCGAGAGGGAGGCAGTTGACCGCGAGCAAGGGTAGTGGAGCTCTCGGAGGCGTTGAGGTGACTCTGGGCAGGGATGGGCGAGGAGAGGACAAGAGATGGGTGCAGAGGAGACCAGGGAGGTAACGGGGGTGGCTGACGGTGGAAAACCGGGGCCAACGTGGCAAAATCGCGAGCGCGCAGGGACACACTCGCGAGCATGCACTGGCGCGGCGAGCGCGAGGTGGACGAAGCTCCCTGGCAGTGGGGCCCATTTGCCTGAGAGAGAGATATTTGGTCTAGGTTTTGATTTTTGGCTCATTTGTTTGCCAAATTTTTATACCAAGCAAATGACTTGGGAATTTTATGAATTTTTTTTAGGGCTCTGGACCTAAGATATTTTCTTTGGTAAATTTATGAGAAGTTTATCTCTTCTATGATTTTGTCTAAAATTCATAGAATTTTCTATTTTTATCTTTATGTATTGGTTATTCTTAACAAAGTTTTTCATAAGTTGTTTAGTAAATTTTTCCTGTGAGATTATGCACAGAATAATTCTATCATCTTATTATATTTATTTTGTTTTATCCATCTTTTTTCCAGTGCATGTTTGCTTATATTTCATGGTTTGTTTTTAAACAAAGATTCAAAATTCAAATATCAGTAGATTTTCATATACAAAAATGATCAAAGGATTTTTCCTAATGCATTTATATTGTGTATTCCCAAAACATGGATTTTAGGATGTTACCATTTTGGTTCCCATTTATGCACAGTAAATATTATGTTAATGCCAAACAATACTTTTTAAACTAGAAAAATAGCAAGGCATCTCTAAAAATTCTCTAAGAAATCGAGAGTAGGTATATAGGGTATGTAAAGCTGAATTAAAATATTGTGAACTTAATTTTTATTTCTATTTGTACACGATAAATATTTCATAAATGCTAGATACACTTTATAAACAAGGAAAGTAGTAATATACCTATTAAAAATCTATAAAAATTGCAGAGTAGTTGAATAGGGCATGTATCCCAACTTAATTTTGGTTTCCATTCGTGCACACTAAATAATTTGCAAACAAGGAAAATAGCAAGGTGGCTATAAAAATTCTATGAAAATTCCGAAGTGGCTAAATCGGGAATGTAGTCGTTAATTAAAACATTGTGAACTTAATTTTACTTTTCATCTATACATAGCAAGATACCTCTAAAACTCTATATGTCGATACAGTTATGTGTAGATCAGTTTCATATGTGTCGCTAGTCGTGCAACAATTAAATTAATTAAATATATCGTTTATTATTACTTTTTGTGTATGTTTCGTAGTATTTACAATGTATGCACTGAATTTTCTGGTATGACGGACCCAGGAGACGCTGCGCAGTGGCCGTATGAGTTGGTTGACCCGGCCATTGATGTGCATTGTCGTAGCTGTCTCAGTACCATCCTCTCCCAAGAGGGCGAGGCAGCGATTGAGCTTGGCGTGTTGCGGCTGCGCACGCCCATGAGGACCTGGAGGGCGGACCCATGTTGGGTTCCGAGGTACGTGTAGTTGTGACCTTTGTGTACTCAATTGCAGTCTGACCTTTGGGTTCCGAGGACATTTTCTGAACATTTATTCTTTTTCATAAATTATTTCAATTACTTGTGCTAAGTTTCCATTGTTCTATTCCACAGGTCACCTTCACTCCGATCACTATGCACGCATCCTACCCCGGACTACGTTGCGATCTTCGATCAGTTGACGGATGACCATGAGTAGATATTTGTTCTTATAAATATCAGTCATGTTATGTAAATATAAATTTCTGTACAACTTATATTATGCTAGTCTCATGTTTCGATCCTATTTGTTCTTGTGTCTACAGGCCACCATATGAGAGAGTCAGCATCGTGACACTCCATGTTTTCAGACCTTAAAGACCGCACTGGGTCACGTCATACAATGCCACTTTTGTAGACCGAGTTGACAACACACTTCGATGCTTCCATTCCGCATCGAAAAGACTACACTCCACCACACCCCCTTTTCAGACAAAAAAAAAACCACACTCGGTCACGCCACACACACTGCCATTTTTGCAGACCGAGATGACAACACCCTTTGATGTTACCTTTCCACACCGAAAATACCACACTCCGCCACGTCCCCTTTTCGGAATGAAAAGATCGCACCTTATCACGTCACACGCTGCCACTTTTGTAGACCGAGTTAACAACATACTGCGATGCTACATTTTCAGACCGAAAGGCCATACTCTGCCACGCCACCTTTTCAGACCAAAAAGAACACACCACGACACGCCACAAACTGCCACTTTTGCCGACCAAGACGACAACACACTACAACACTACTTTTGTAGACCGAAAAGACCACACTCCGTCACACCACCATTTCAGACCGAAAAGACCTATTATAAAGGGAGAAGAGAGCTGGAGGAGAACACTACACCATCACACCCAACACTTCACCAAATCATGGTTGACACAACTGAGAGGAAGGAGATGTCAGACTCGTCGGTGAACTTCTCTGCGAAGATGCTGCGGAAGCGCAAGTGGTTTGCCGCTACGAAAGCGCAAGTGGCTTGCCGAGAGGGCTAAACACTATTTGGATTGTTCTATGAAGGATGCGCCGGTACCACCGGAGTTCCCACGTCTGCAATGTGTGTGCGAAGAACTGGCTAAGATCATCCAGTCCACACACCCGACGACGACCGCCCAGGCGTACTACACGTGCGGGAACGTCCTCATAAGAGAATCTTGTGCACACATAGATTTGCCACATCTTACATTTCATTCCACAAATCCCTAACTACATCTGTGCATAATGGCAGCCAGAGATGCGATGCTACTTCTTCCAATAGATCGACGGCCCGAACATGTACAATAGGGCGTTCATCGAGCAGAAGTACAAGTTGAACTATGCGATGCGAGCCGAGACCTTCAAACGCTAGAAACCTTACATACCTGACCCTACTGAAAAGGCACTAGAGGAGCCCAGGAAAGCAGGGTGGTGGTGGAGGACCCCCAAACATGAAGCTGAGTACGACCGGGCTGAGCGCACAGCGCACAAAGGGAAGGCTCCTGCTAGTGAGACCGATGATCATCCTAGCGCTCCCCATCGCCTGGGCATAGTCTGAATCGAAGAAGTTATGTTCAGTTTGCATCCTAATTTTTAATTTGGCCCTACGTTGTACTATCCTAACATCATTCAATCATCCAGTTTGTCTCACAGAACATGGCTGACTTCGAGACTGACCACCACCGCGGGTAGTCCATGGCAAGGGGAAGGGACCGATAGGACGCCAGAACTAATGGATTTCATTCTAATCAACCTTTTTTCAGATTCTAAAAAAGCGCACATGTATCATAGGTGTATTTCAGTTTGTTGATTTGTGCATGTTGGTGTTTCTAATATACGTAACCAAACCCAACGTGCCATGTATGTCACAATTAAATTATGAAGTACTTCAAACTTAAATCCCTTTTCCCAAATATCTTGACTATTAAATATTAATTAATTTTTTTCCGAAGGAATCGGTTCAACGAACAATACAATCGGGACAACAAAACACATGGCAACTGTAAACACAAATATTTTTTCATTTCGCTCAGAAGGGGGCTATTTATGTTATTGTGCCACCGAACTCACGTTCCAAATTGCGCTGCCGATCTCGTATTCTCTACTTCACATTTTGTTTTCTTCTTCAATTTTAGATTTCGAACTACGCTGACACTTCAAGGTATTATCAAAAAACTTCGTGGAATGACGACAGGGCTCTATATTTATTTAAAATAAAATAAATAAATATAGAGCCCTGTCGTCATTCCAATTGGCGATTGTATCGCTATCGCCAATTGAATTGAAAAATTATCCTATCGTCAGTTCAATTGGCGACAAGAACCTCTCCGCACTGTTCTAATTGGAAAGTTTCATCATTCTAAATGGCGATAGTGGCCTATTTTTGTATATAAAAATCTTGATTATTTTTTGGAATTATCTTTTAAATTTATATTATTTAAAAAATCTTTTTTTTAGGTCGCATGGAATCCTTTTGGCAAATGGCAATTGATAAAGTGTACTTCATGAATGGTGTGTAACAAGTAATAACAACATGGTTGTAGACTGTAGCTCAAGTATTAGTAGTACATGAGTGTCTGTGCTGAGAATTATGAGTTGTTTATTGTTAAAAGTTTGAGGTGATGTGATTGCGTGAGATCTATTTTGAGATGCATTGGGTGTCATCTGTCAAATTAAGTTCATCGGTAGAGGAGTTGTCTGGAGTGTTTTGGTGGAGTCAATAGAGCCTCTCTACAAAGGTGTGGATGATGTATTTTAGTTTGAGCATAACTTTGATGATGCCAATTTAATAGATATGAGCTAGTGTTGTATGCGATGAATTGGAATTCTAAAGTTTGAGAGAAATTTTATTCGTAAAAGAGAAACTGAGAAAAAGATGTTTCGTCGAGTAGCGAAACGTTTTCTTGATTCTCGTTTGAGCTATGTGTTTTGACGTATGTCTTTCGCAAATTGAGCTTGGCTTTATGATGCCATGTTGTAACACTCTGCCTATGCGGAAGCCAAGATATTACCTAAAAGACTAACATACAACAACAATACGAAATACTTTCATTCATCTATCAACTAATAACTAGTAAGAATCAACAATTGATAGAATGAACATAAGAATTAAAATAGAATTTAACAACATATCAGACTCTATTTACCTAATCATGAAGAATCGTCTAAGATAATCATATCATAAGAAAGGATAACATCAACCATCATACTTTAGTTATTACAATCCAAAGATTATCGAAAGAAAGGCAATAACAGGTTCATCTAATTAACAAGTAAATAGTGTGAAGTGAATGAATGAATCGTGACTATTCCCTCCCAAGCATGCCGTCTTCGATGTTTACCTAAAACCAGTAAACATGGCAAGAATGAGTCCACGACTCAGCAGGCATAACAGAACAATATGAACCATAGTGAATAAGAACGTAATAGAATGAACGAGTAAGAACATAACATCACATAATAGAATTTGAATGTAGAATGAACGAATATGAACATATCATCACATAATAGAGTTCTAATGTAGAATGAACGAATAGAAACATTTCAGTCATATTGTAGAACATGAATTTAGAATAACAGCAATCATATGAATGAATAAAATGCATGAACTCCTCTTTTGCTTATACCGGTATAGCCAGTGACACACCCGTCGGTGTTCAATTAGGCCCGCATTTAACAAAATACGGGGATCCAATGCCCGTATGAAGAACGTTTCATATGGGGATCCAAATCTGCTCACATTAGAATGGTGGGTCTTACGTGCCCCATACTGGAATTGATGTGTCTTTACATTCCACTCCCGTGGATGAAACATGAACAATAAATGAATGGAATGAATTATGAACAATGAAAGACAACATCTCATTAAACATGGATTAACGAACGTGAAAAGAACATGAAGCATTGAATCTACTCATGGATCATAGAAATAACAGTATGAACAACAAGCACTCAGCATTCACCAACATTAAGAATCAAAGGTACTTGCCTATATTGGAATAATGAGACTTCACTATCCACTCCCGTGGGTGTATATGAAAGAAGGAATGAATAAATATATCGAACGTAAACATATTACCGAATAATCATAGTATATCAATTGTGAAGGGAAACAAGAAATACCGGAAATACCCATTGCACATTCGTTAAAATGTGGAACAAATAGCAACCAAAACAAATCAATTGTACTTGCCTTTCGAACTGCGATGCATTAGGAGGCAAGGACGAAGCCAGTAATCCCAAACCCTCTCCTCCTACACAATAGAATTACTTGAATAAGGAACCACGTGAATAGGACGTCACTCGAAACGCTTAATCGCAACATCCTAACCCCAAAGTTCACAAAGTCGATCTACCCAAGTAAAGCAACAGTCTAGTAGGACGATAAACGGGACAGCAGAACTAAAGACACCATAACTTTTGATCTGAGACTCGAAACGGAGTAAGCTTAGATCCTATGGAAAGATAATGAAAATATCCACATTAAATTAGTTGGGTGAATTCTCTAAATCGGCCAAAATATTAGGATAACAATTAGATGAAATTCTATTATAGAATCGCCAATGTAAATAGACAACAAAGAAAGAAATGATCATATCTTTTGTTCTACAAATCCAAATAGAGTGTTCTTTATCAATCTGGAAAGATGATAGAATTATCTACAGAAATATTTTTGGGCAGCAAGTCTGAATTTGATCCTAACCAAATCATATTTTAATAAACATCTTTAATGATAATTCTCGTCAGAGTTCAGGACAGTAGGAAAGAATCTATCATAACTTTTGAACCGTAAATCAGAATTTAATGATCTTTACGTCCACTGAAAGCTAAGAACTAACCCCACATATCTCTAGGAGATGGGATCCTCTGATTCGGCATCTAAGAACAAGAAAACGGCCGCACAACAAACTGGATTGAACTGATTTACTAGCAGCAGGAATTCGATCTAATAAACCTAATCGACTTCGCATCTATTATGAATCAAACGGCGAGGATGACTTTCGTTACCTTTGTAAAACCCCAGGAAGGCGCTGAACAAAACCCACGAAGAAAATCTCCTTTTCTCCTCCTTTCTCTTCCTCTTTTCCCTTGGCCGACGACACACGAACGGTTCATCCCCCTCCCTCCTTCTTCTTAGACAGCAGCAAGGGTAGTAGATGGGTACTGTAGATAACGGGATTCTAGTAGCTGGCAGTGGAACTGTAGCACAGGCGTGCTACAGTGCATCTAGGGTTTTTGGCTGCCCCTAATGGGCCAAGGCTATGGGCCTTTGGCCCAAGATTTAATCCCCTTCTCGAGAAATTCTGAAATTCCATTTTAAATCCCGATAAAAGGTTTAAAATTCAATTATAATTCTAAAGATTGAACGTAAGTATTTGATTTGGGTATCTGAGTGGTTTCTCTTTTGGCTTATGTAGTGTTTATTTGTAAACTGTCTACTTGGAAAGCGGAAGGGATTTTATGGTGAATCTTCGCTTTTGAAGTTGACCCTTTTGGTGTGAAGTTGCCATTTTGTGGTTGCGACGAGAATATTCTCAATTGTGTTTCGTTTATAAAAGGGTTTGTTTAAAGCGAGTTCTTTTGTGAGTTCCTGGTTAAAAGAGGTATTCCTTGTTAATATGAAGAGATCGATTGAGAATTGGGACAAGAGTCCTATGTGTTATGTGCATGTTATGTGTTTTTGGTACCAAAGGAGAAGTAGGCCCAAGGTACACTGGGTTGTTTTCGATAGTTATGAGAATTAAGAAGTTAGCATATCGCAAGGGCCGTCTCGAGTCTATACGCGAGGTACGCAACGTCTGGTATGTTCCGATGCTGAGTGAGTATTTGAGAGCTCCCTAACATGTGATTCCGCTAGAACCTCTGATCATTGAACAAGATCTTACCTTCGAATCTCGATCGGTGCAAATTCTGGAGGAGTTAGAGCGAGTTTTGCGAAACAAGACGCTGAAATATGTCGATGTGCCATGGTCGCATCAGGAAGAGCGAGAAGCGACTTGGGAGTGAGAGCCTCGCATGCGCGAGTAGTACCCAGAGTAGTTCATGTCGAGTACCTGCTAAGTTGGTTGATTTCAGATTTGGTGTTTCTTGCAAATAGAATGGTGAGAGTAGAATTCGGGGCCGAATTCTTTTTAAGGGGGGTAGAATGTAATACCCCGACTATCATTTTGAGAGTGCAATAAAAATTAAGAGAGAATTAAGGAAAATAAGATAGAAAAATCAGAATTTTAGGAGAGGAATGGGCCGCCAACTCATATTCGAGAGGAGAGGAGCCGGCCATAGTGGCCCAAAGCCCATGAGTGGGCTGGCAGCCCATTAGAAGGCAAGGGAGGGGGAACCAAACCCTAGCCACTCTATGCTACAGTAGCCACCGCGCTACAGTGGCCCCATGCTATGTGGGTAATTGCGTTGGCTTTCGGAAAAGTATTAATTTGCAATTTTTTAGTTATATAATGAATTAGTTATGATTTTTGCAAGTCTGGGTGCCAGTTTAGTCTCTGGTTTCAGGCAGCGAGCTTAGTTCTATGATTTAGGTTCTGGAGATGAACGAATCTGGTCGGTTGATCTCCACGAGTTGTGTAGATAACTTCATGATGAATCCAGAGAGTCCAAGTTCATATTTTTTGGACATTTAGAACGAAAGATTTGAATTTTTGAAGTTAATGTTGCAGTCTGTCCTTCTATCAGGACAGTAGAGAAAGATTGGGCTGTTAGCAACCTTTGTTGCACAGAAGAGATAATTGTGATAAATTTATTGAGGAAGCTAGTTTTCTGTAGTTTCCAGAGAGTCTTATAACAATGGGTTTGGAGGTACCAAATAAAATTTACGAAATTCCCAAGTCAGTAGTACTGAAGATGGCAGAACGGTCTTCGAGGTTAAAAACAAAGGCTTAGATGGGATAATTTGATCTTTCGATCACCTGAGAAGTTGTAGCTATACTTGTGTAGATTCTAGGAAATTTGGATTCATGACTTTTGGAGTTTTAACTCAAAAGTTATGGATTTTCCTTTGATAGCTATCTGTTTGGACAGATTGGGATTTGTGAGTGTAACGGTTTAAGTTTCGGGTTGCGATTAGGAGCGATTGATTTCATTTTGTTTTATTGCTATGTTGTGCACTTTTGAATGATATATTTAGTATACTTTACGGTTGCCAGGTGGTGGTGAGCACCAGGGTTAAAGTCTTCCTGTTGTCGTCGTCCGTCTCGCGGTTGAGGCAAGTGCAACTAGTCGGTAGAAATATTGAAGTGAATGTTCATGAATAATTGTATTATGATTATGTTCTTTACTCATGAATGTCGCTGCTGGTTGTTACATTCTTATGTTGAGTAATTGAATAGACTCATATGCATCATGTTGTTATCCTTTAGAGTTGGCCACGTGGTGGCCAAGTATTGATTTTGAGATCCCCGTCATGTTTTAGACGGGCTTGAGGTCCCCACACTCGTAGCGTGTGGGCTTATGGTCCCTATGTTAGAAGGCACATGCATGGGTATGCATCGACGGATGCATACTCTGCATTATCGGTAAATGCAAAGAGAAAAAGAAAATGGTGCATCTGTGGTATTTGCATTGCATGAGCATATGAACTGAATTGGTATTAAGAAGTGTGATGGAATGATTGTGAAAAAGTTGTATATCGAATTACCATATTGATTGTACTTTGCTGAGTCATGGACTCACACTTGTTGTTTGTTTATATTTTTTTAGGTACCACTTATGCAGACGTCATGAATGGGAAGGGCTAGTAATAAGATCTGTTGCACATCACCATGAGTCACTCATGAATGATTAATTTTAGACTATGAATTAATAGTTGAGCAAACTGTCAAGATGATTATTATTGGTTATGTATTTATGCATCTGCTGCTTGTAATAGAGTTAATTAGCGTATCCTGGAAATTTTTTTACGATTATGAATTAAGTTGGATGTTTGAAATATTTGAATAGGTTATTAAATTTGTTAGAACCTCTTGCATGTTTAACTATACAAAGGAGGTTCTGTCGAAATTTAGTGAAATACCTTAGTTTTAAATTGTTACCTTGTTATTTTAGTAGTATTCCAGGCTCATGTTGGGTTGGGGTGTTACATGGTTAAGTAACTCGTGTCGTCTAGCGATCCATACATCCAATCACCACAACTAAAAGCAAGATCAATTACACAATTAGACAATGCAAAAGTGGAAGAACAAATTGACACAAGATGTAAAGAGAATAATATGGCAATCTTCTTTACTGCAATAATCTTCTGTAGCAATTACAATAGCATCTCCCTAATATTTATAGCCTAAGTGTCCTTTGGGTATGCACCCACGTCTCTTCTTGGAGACAAAGTCGAAACCGATGGGGCCCACAGCCCCCCTAGGGGCATCGGTTATTAAACACTTCCCCTTGGGCAAATACCGCGGGATGCACATGTCTCGTGAAAAAACTCCTTCCAAAAACCCAGTCGAAAAAAGGAATGGAGAAAAGAGTACATCGCATACGCAAGTTGTATTGCACTTGTTGCCTCATTAAAAACATTCATGTGAGAAACCTTCTAGAAAAAAAATTACTAAGGGGAAAAGAGTGCAACACTTGATCTTCATGATTATACAACCCCATTATACAATCTTGTAGATCATCTATTCTTCATGAATAGTTATCGATCTCAACAATTAAGTGGTAAAACCTACAAGATAAATTCAGGTAGTGATCATCAAATTGATTCCTTCTAGGTAAATCAAAGTTAAGACTTCCATAGTCTAAAGTATGATGATTAAAGTTTAGCATATATGTTCCCCCTCGAGACAACATTTGTTCGAGTCTTCTTATTCTAATTTCGTAAACAGATTTTTCCAGAAATAATCATAGGTATTGATATTGTGAGCAAATCTACTATATTATACAATGTTTAGTCTTCTAGACATTTATCCTACTATTCTTCGAGAGTTTGTGAGGAACAAATAATTTGGGAGCAATATGCTTAACACTTTCAAATAACCACTATATAATTATGCAACACAAGCAATTTTATCCTTTCATAGGATTATGGGGGTAAAATAAGTTGCAATGTCACATAACTTCTGGATATAACTTATTAAGCCTCTTCATTTGGCCTAAATACTTTGCAACTTTCTTTGGGTGGATTTTCAAAGTTACAACCAATTAGCATGTTTTGTAGAACTATAAGAATTGACTTGTACCACTACAGAACATATATAACTAGTCTAAATTTTGGCAGTTAGGAGATTAATCATGTTGCCAATATCACCAATGTATTCCGTACCTTCTTGGTACTAGAGGATACTGCCACTTCCACTATCTTTCTGGTGATGATGCACTATATAAGTGTTTATATGACACACTTCTTGTCTTATGGTTCTTCATTTCATTCTCTCTCAGGTCTATATGGGTCTTTTTCCACTTCTAGGATTAACATAGTCATTGGTGTGATTTCAGATATCGACTGGTAAGTCACATATTGACTTATTCCTTCAAGGAAAGTGCTCTTCTTCTGGTTGAGACTTATTAATAAGTATGAGATTTATATATGTTGCGATTTTCATTGCTTCTCATTAGGAATTTTGAGCCCTTCATAGATCTCTTCATATAGTTTTTTAGAATCCATTAATTGCATATTATTTATTCATTCATGTCATTTGCCAAAAATACTATTTAGCGAAAAATATTTTCGTTCATAATAGGAGAGTACCAGTCTTCTGCAATGAACTATGAACCATCGTTGTTCACCACCGCATTACGTTCATAATGACCCATTAAGTATGATCTTCCTGTTACAGACATACATTTGACGATTATGGTTCAACCTCAATTGCTTTCTTCATTTGACCTGATATGAGCGCTTCAAACGTCTCTGCTATGGACTTTGGTTTTGGATCTAGGTTCTCATTAAAGAAATATTAGCAATTATAGAGGCAACGTTGTCGACAACTTTTCTTTTCTCCCATATCCTCACAAGTTGATGTTATTTCAATATTAACCAAATCTTCATCATTTCCCAAAATGAATGCTTCTTGGTTTTCCACATTCCCAACATTATAGTATGTGCACGCTTAAGTTGCTGGGTTTTTTATATTCATGACGAGCCTCTTCGTGAGGTCTTTCTCACCTACTAGGCGAATTCTCTCGAGGAGTCTTAATGGGTGTTTAACCATTACTTGACTAGTGTCATTAGACCATATAATCAGCAGGCATCCCCGCAGATTTAGATCATTGACCAATAAGTCATTCCACTTAGGTGGATATATTATTCAAAACCCAGGGTATACCACTCTTAGCGATGAGTTTACTAAGTAAACATAACATAGTTACTCCTTTATAATTTCTATAAATTTATCTGGCAAGCTCCCGCTTCTGGCTTATAGGATTATCAACTAAACTTCTAGTTTAGCTTGGCTAGTGTGTGAATCTTAATGCTAAAGATCTTTTCATCTAGGAAATATCAAGGCATTCGATAATTTTGGGCTTTTCTCCCCTAAAGACGAGTTAGATCTTTATTGATAGCATACTACAAAAATCCCCTAATATGGGTGTTGGATTTTGATGGAATCTCATATCTAACCTATATATCCAACTACTAGTGGAGGCCCATAGATGTATGCTATGGTGGTGATATTATGTGGGAAATATTTCATTCTTTCAATACACGCTGATTTTAATTGGGAGCTAATCATTATATGCAGTGAGCTAAACTTTTATTAATGCAGTGACATGAAAAACTGCATTTCCCTGACAATTTATGGGTTATCTCATCTCCTAGTGGGTTATAATTCTGCAATTTTCAACTACTAGCACAAATATACCTACAATATACTTTCATCCATAATTTATAATTCTTTAGGGGATAAAACTTTATACTTATTGTTGTTCAAGCCTATAATTGGTGTGGCCCAATATGCTTGTTGGTCTACTAGACTATTTGTCCTCCAAGCACACAAGGTAAATAATGTTGACTCTAGTAGCATACACAATAATGTATATCGTAAATGTGGCAGTGTTGTGCTACAAGCGCAATAGCGAGAAACACAATGGCAAGCTAGTGCTTTCAAGCAGTGACTATGGATGGTTCGAACCGATCCATTGCATTTAAGTATTATAGTTCGCAATAAAATCACCCAAAAAGATTTACTAATCTTCGGGATATATGACAGTTCATTTAAGTAAGTGATAAACAATATGGCCAAATTTGGATCATTATAATCCAATATGCCATCGTCTTTTTATTCGGGAGTTATGTTTGCGCCTGGCAAATAACATGCTTGTAAATGGCGATGCAGTGCACTTCATGCGTGGCGGGAAGCAACAACATTTCTTGCGATGCGGTGAGGGCCCTGTTGTGGGCTACAAAGATAAGAGCCATTAACAGCATTCCTCATATCTACTAGATATTGTGAATCATTATGCGAAGATTTTATTAATCTCTCAAATAATCAAGATTATTTAATTGTTCTAGCTTATTTTGCTTCTGCCTTTTGACCTAGGATATGTCATTATGCCTACCATGGATCTTGTTTTACATATTCTTATTATGCCCCTTCATATCAAATTCACCTCTAATGCCTAAATTCCTCCCCCTTTTCACGCCATCCATAAAAATCCAGAGTGGTAGCGTGTGGTTCAAGCATTTGCTTCGAATCAACTCAGATGCTTCTAGTAATATATTGCAATCACATGTCTACTAGAGTATAATTTTATTTTGGCGTGAAACCAACACATATTTGTAATTTTTAGCTTATAGAGTTCTTAAAATAAGAAATAATATGGTAATGAGTGGAATCATATAGCCTTCAAGTCTTAGAGTCTAAGTTATTTTGTACTTATTCGAGGATTATACTATTTTATTAGGCGAGATGATTTTTTTGAGATTGACATAAGGCCAATAAATTCCATTTGTTCATGTGTTGCCAAGAAATTCTGTTCCCCTATTGCTTACTAGGCATCATTGCACACAAAGAACTAGTGGATAAATAACCTACATGGTTAATTGAGGCTTAGTGGATATCTTTTTTCGAGGAAACGACGAGAGTGCCGCTAATGCATTAAAGGGAGAAAAACGTATCAACAGATGTTACACAAAAAGCAGAAGAAGAGGGGGGCTGGCAATTAAAGCGATATTAACCACAAAACGCAGAGGTGAGGCTCTCCTGGTTAAAACATCCCCGCGGACACCATCTCGCCCTGCAAACAGGCCTGAAGCTTAGTCGCCCCGTTGAGCGCCCATGCCTGTGCTTCCTCCTTGATAATGGCCAGTAGACCTACTGGTGCCTCTCTGCGATGTTGGAATATGCGTCGATTTCTTTCTTTCCAGATGTGCCAAAGAGTGAGAAGAATTAGCGAGCTTGACCCTTCCGCAGCCTTCCTTCTCCGGAATCGAAAATGTCGAGCCACCAATCCACCATCCTAGACCGAGATATCCACATTAATGGTAATAGATTATGTCTCCCCACCCAAGTGGCCACTAGAGTCCAGATTTGTCTGGCGTACGTACAGTCTATGAACAAGTGCATAGCTATTTCTGGGTTTTCAGTACAAAGGGGGCACCAGTGATCGTTTTGCATGTGACGACCTGCTAGGACATCCGCTGTCGGAAGTCGATGTTGAATGAGAATCCATGCAAATATTTTGCATTTCTGCGGTGCCCAAATGCGCCAGAAGAGTTTCTGGAAAGGAACTTCGACCGCTCCCAAGAATTGCGTCTCATATGCCGATTTGGTCGAGTAGTTTCCTGAGACCGTCCACTTCCAAGATATGTCATCTGGCACCGTTGGAGAAAGCGTGAATTGACAAACCATGGTATAGACCGCTACAAATTCCGACATTAATTGTAAGTTGATTCTTCTTCGCAAGTCCGCTATCCACTTGTCTTCAAGAATTGCCTCCTGCACTGTGCGGTTTTTCCGCGCCGCAATTTGAAAAAGTTGTGGTGATATTTCTTGCAATGACCTCGGGCCCAGCCACTTATCTTTCCAGAAGTTTGTCTTATCGCCCCTTCCAATGGTTATTATCGTGGACGCACGGAACAATTGGTGGTCTTTCTCTGTTATCGGAAGTGACATCCCATTCCATTGTTTCTCCGGTGTCTTCCATTGATGCCAGAGCCATCGGAGACGTAAAGCACGGCTAAACCGCTCTAAGCACAGGACCCCAAGGCCACCAAACTTTTTTGGTCGACAAACCATGCGCCAGTTCACCCAGCATTTCCCTCCAGCACAGATGTCAAGAGTACATTTTCAATACTTTTTTTTTGTAATAGGCAAGGCACCATATTATTTACAATGTCAGACATACAATACACAATTTATTCCATGCAAAAGGATTCTACTATAGGTAAGAGAAGCTACTGGCAGACATTAACTACAGGTAAGAAAAGAAATCCTATAAAGCGGGTAAGATCTACCATTTTCAACAATTTGCCCTATTTTTCTGGGAAAAGATATTAATCTAATGTATACATTTTTAGCATAAAGCAAAAGATAAGAACTTGCTCTACGTGAGCATAACCATGTTCTACATGAACTATATCTAAACAAATAATGCAACTTGTGTAGGTAGGTGACATCTAATCATAGCTAAACATAACAATGACATTACTGCATGTCTCTATATACCTCCCCCTGGGCTTACCATACTCTGAATGCACCTATTTGTCCCTTTCCCTATACTGTGCATGACCTTTTCTGCAGCTACGAGCATAACTCAAAGTAATTAGTATAGTTGGAGTAACGATCTACTATTGTAAAGTCACATTTCTATGGTGGAAGGTGGACATAGCCTTGTCAATCGAATTAGCTTGAATAATTATATGGTTACATAGCCTTAATTGAGAGACAATACGATGCATGATATGATTATACTCTGCTAAAGACTTCTTGTCATAAAAGCACAATTGGATCTGGTCACATTGTGCCTGCAGGAGAACAATCGGCTTTTATTGCTTGTAGCATCCCTTCATGGATTACCATAGTGCTAACAAGCCCCTCTCAGTCAAGTACTCACTCTCTGGGTAGTGTATACCTTCGCAACCTTCGCAATCTCTATGAGAGAATATGCATATATGCCATTAACCGACATGTTAATGGTTTGACTAAGAGATGGGGATGTGAGGTTAATCCTAATATTCAATGTCTAGGAAAGGTGGCTACTGCCATTCAGGGCAGGCTAAAACCCTCATAGTGATGTCTAATAAGGCCTATATTATTCATCCATTTTTTTTTTGTAGATACACTGCTGGTAAAATCATTTAAATGCTTGAAACGAGTGCAAAATAGTAAAGATTGGTTTAATCTTAATTTCCTAGAATTTTCCTAGCATTATCCTTATATTTGGGACCTTGCACCCGAGAACGCCCGGAGCCATGCGTCGGAGAGCAATTAATTATGTATTTTAGCAATTTTCTTACCTACAAAAAAAAACCCATAAATAACTGCCCAAGCACTCAATGCTAGGAAAAGAACAATAAAAATATGATGCTTCCAGAATATATATTATGTCTGAGGTTTCACAAATTTATGAAAACTCATATGCCTAAAAACTAACTTTCTAGGATTATTTATGGTTATTTCATAAATTAAATATACTATTAAAGTAATTAATCAAAACTGAAGGGTCTAAGTTACAAATTTCCTTAGTTTTCACTGTTTCGGAGCAAAAACCAAATTCCTAAAGGGGTTTTCCGCAAGAATACATTAAAAAAAATGTTCCGAAATTTACCGAAAGTCCAGGGGTTTTTTCCAAAAAATTCCTATTCTGAAAATTGTTGTCGTAATGTCTAGAAACTTCAGGGTTATTTCCACAAAATTGCCAATTTCCAATTCGGGCCTCCTTTCCTTTATCTGAAATTCGATCCGTCAGCCAAATTATATTCGACTCGTATTGGTTCATCGGCCTGATTCGATCCAGCCCACATCGGCCCAATCCGGCAACTTCTCCTTCCTCGTGCTACACATGAGGCAGCAGTGGCGGCTGTGAGCGGCGCAACAGAGGCTACAACGTGCATGGCGACGGGTCGGCGACAGCGTGATGGGCGGCGGCTGAGCCTGATGCTGCGGGACGGCGACTAAAGGTGGCGGCGGCGACGGCTCATGTTCCGGCGGTGGTCGATGCCAGATGTGGAGGCAGAAGCGTAGCATGTAGAGAAGCCGGGCTAATAATGTGTTAAATAACGCATGTCGTCTAGCGATCCATATTTCCAATCAACGCAACTAGAAGCAAGATCAATTACACAATTAGAAAATGCAAAAGTAGAAGAACAAATTGACACAAGATACATAGAGAGCACTCCGGTGATCTTCTTTATTCCAATAATCTTCTGTACCAATTATAATAGCCTCTCCTTAATCCTTGTGAGGAGTTGATGGGCTAACCGGTCCGGTAATAATGTTTCTATGAAGACTTCCTGCAAAAGCGATGGAGGTAGTAGCAGTAATAGTGTGCCTGACCTGCACAGTTAAAGATTGCTTAGTACAAGCCTGTAAAAATAACGAGGCAGGACTAGCAGCAAATTAAGTTCAGATCAGCTGTTCTAGTTTTCTCGGTGTGTATTTCTTCTTCAGAAACACAGCAACATTTCTTGCAAAAGCATGTAATCAACGAAGAGGTTGCGCACAGAAAGAGGACAAGATCGTATGCTAAATATACATTTGCAATGTCCAGCGGAGACAAGTAGAACTGTAGAACATGGCATTTTTTCTAAGTGTCACTTTTGCTAGGGCAAGCGTGTCACATGGGGATCACCTCATCATCTTGTTTTTCTCGGTCTCTGGGTTAATCACATGAAGTCAAGTGTGCCATGATCAGAACAACTTGATGAATAAGATCGAAGTAACATGTTTGATGTTTCTCTAGAAGACCCAACCCAAGAAAGAACACATGTGAGGCTCAGCATTGGAGAGCACACAAAACATAAACAAAGCAGAGGCTCAGCCGGAAAAGAAAGACATTCAGAAGCTTGTAAAAATTACAGAGTAGGACAGAAAACGCTAGGGACTCTGCTGCGAAGTATGAACTACTCCATTTGAGAGTTGAGAGTGGCAGCAACGGGAAAATAGAAAAAGAATGGAAAACGGAAACAAACATTTAATTTGTGCACTAAATCCGACGACAGTTGCTGTTCTGATTGTCTTTGTCTTTGCTACTTAAAAATACTCTAGTAGTGGTGAGTGATGTGTTCTTCTTTTTCTCCCCCTTCTCACAACCCATCCATGCCGACAGGTGGGACCAGTGTGCATCCGCCCTCTCTATCCCTACGTGGCTCTACATCTTCTCACCCTTTCTGCCAACTTATAGACCCTCGTCTCGTGCACCCCCGCGTCTTCTCCATCCTTTCTCACATGGTGATTTCCCCGCGTGCCAAGCCCTACCCATCGCGATTCCTCCGTTTGCTGCCCCGTCCCCAATACCGCCCTTGTACACTCTCTACCCTCAACGTCGTGTTTGCCATCGCCATCAAAGCATCGCGACGCAGTGCTCGCCACCCTCACATCATTCCTCGACCCGCACCGCCGCGGTTGCTTCCCGTACTTCACAGGCGAGCTCGAGCTCCTCCATCCTTGCCGTCATGAAGTTGGCAGGCTCTGCGAAGCTCTAGACTCACGGCTCCAAAATCAGCCCGACAACTCATTGTTTCACTGCCCGCAAGTCGCTCGACAAAATGCCTTGCTCATTATTTTCTTATCTGACCACTCTCACCTCTCCTCGGCATCTAATTCCACTCTCGCTCTTTTTTCTCACAATGGCAGAAAGCATGAGGCAGTCAGGCGGGAGCGGAACGGCCGCACGACATCGGCAGTAGGCAGGTCGAGGGCGAGGGACATGCGACGCAGGCGCGGTTGGTTGAAATTGAAGGCCATGCGCGACACAAACACAGCAAGCCGAGGCCCGGTGCGGGCAGAGCAAACACAGCAGGCCAAAGGTAGGCGCAACTGGTAGGCTTATGGTGAGATACTACTCCCCCTCTCCCTATCTTTACCTCCCTATGTGGGCATATGGTACGTCCGTATTGAGTTGGGTTATCTCTCAATAGATTTGCTGTAAAAATTTAGAAATTGTTAACTTCACTGGCTCCTACGTTGATTGTGCATTTGCTTCCAATTTAGATTGAAACAATAAAAAAGCTAACATGATATTAATTCATTACCTTATGAAGTTTGATCCCAACAAGATAACATTACTTAATATTGAAAGCGTTTGATGAAATATTTATTGGGGCGATGTGTACGAGCAGTTCGAAGGACTTGCGGTAGCCGAGAGCTGCATAGGAAATTAAAAGGCCTTAAACAAGCTGGTGGAAGAAAATGATATCTGTAGCTTAGATATCAGCGCTTGCCAGCAAGGCCTTCAACAACTGAATTTGTTCAGTAATATAAAAATGAATGTTCTATATGTCTAATTGTCACTACCAGTAAACGTGATGATGCATTAGCTATATTTTTATAGTTGTACTATATTTGTTGATGATTCATACAATCACACCTTCCAATTAGCACAACACCTGATGCAATTTTTTTGCCTATATGCTAATTGATTAACTACGCCTTTCAAAAAATTGTATAATCATTCAATACATGTTTTTTATCCGTAGCAACGCATATGCATTCAGCTAGTATTTTAAGTTTTGACACCCCCCCCCCATTTATTGTCAATAGAACAACATTGTTACTTAATTTCTTGTTTTGAAGGACCATTTTTATTGCCATTCTCGATCACATAGATAAAATAATTTTTTATAGGGAAAAAAACTTACTCCTCTTTTTTGCTCTGTTAGGTCCCCGGCTTCCCCTCACCTGCTCATTAGAAGAGTCTTTTTTATTTTTTAATCTCTTTTTTAAAATATTTTAAAGATAACATCTTTCTAATTTTATTTTTAATTCTGACCCATTTTCTCACGCCACAATGCGCGGTGTGACAAAAACACGTTGTCATGCCACAGACTTCGGCGTGACTAAACTGTGCTGTCACGCCACTCCTCTTGGCGTGAGAGGACTTAACCCAAAAACGGACGCGTCCAAAGGGATTGGTGGCGTGACAGCACAGTTTAGTCACACCGCGGGTCATGGTGTGACCAAAGGAGGTCAGAATTGGAAATAAAGTTAGGAAGATGTTATCTTTAAAATAATTTTTAAAAAATGATTAAAAAATAAAAAGGCTCTCATTAGAACCATCACATTTCCCTTAACTAATCTCCAATTTAACCCCAGAATTTCGGAAAAAATTAGGCCGTTTTGTTACCGTCATTGTTAATCTTAATATAAGGATCAAATCAGTAAACAAAAATCCCACTATGTTTTTTCTTTTGGCACAATTACTTTGCTGTTTGTACTGTGTCTCTACTTTTCCTGTGTGCTTTTACAGCCTTTTCTCGGCATGTACACACTTAATGCTGCAGACTCCGGTGACCATACACACAGAAAGGGGCAATGCGTGCATTGCCAGTTTGCCACTCGTCACTGCCGCCTCTGATAGAGTCCACTATGGTACGCCACTGTGCTTCCCTCCCTCCACTCCAAGATTGGATCTTTTTTTGACCCTTTTCCTTCTCCTAATCACAACCTAGATGTTCCTCCTGATCTGTTCTCCATTTCTTTGATTCAAAGATTCATCTTTTCCGGTGTATTCTGATGTTTGTTGGTTGGCCTCTGCCTCCTGGTTGGTGTTCTATTGGTTCGTTGGTTGGTGGGATGAAGAGGAACAATGGGTGGTGAATCATGCGGTTTCTTGTTCTGGTTGGGAGATCATTACTTGGTTTGTTAGTTTTGCTTGCAAAGGGGACCCTTCCCTATGTTCTGCTGTAGCATTGGCCTTCTAAGTTCTTGGTATGTGTGAAAGTTTCCTCCTTTGTTCAGCATTTGGCGTTTCTACTCCGTTTCCTGCTTCAAATCTTGGTGGCGCGTTATTTGTGTTTTTGTTTTCCCTGATTTTTATCCTGTTCCATAGCGTTGGCCCTCCTTTCCTGAATCTAAAGAAAGGAAGGGGCATAGATATGCTATTTATTCCTGCAATAGTATTTCGTTTATTTTTTGCATCTTAATTTGTTTTCCTCATTCACTTTGTGGATCACTGTTGTTTTGGCGTAATGCAGTGGAGTTACTAACCTGTCTTAGTATGCTCTGAAACTGGTTCAGGGTTTCATCCATTCTACTGTATTTGTTAGGAGATTCATGTATGGGAGGTAAATATTTCTACTACTCATCTTGGTCATCATTTCGAACTTACCTTTCACTATCACCCCCTTTAATAGATTCATTGATGCCTTTTCTATAAAAAAAGATTTGATAGATGGCATTGGTCTTTTCAACTCCTGATCCATCTACCCTTCTGCACTGCAACATAGGTAAACTGTCTACAAATTGGAGGGTAAATTCCGTGTGCTTTGGGGGCTCCTAGCTCTTCGTTTTGCCCGGAAGCATGATAGTATATTCCACACCTGCTTGAATGTATACTCTGAAACAGTGGAGTCATCTTGTGCCGTCAAGCATGGTATACCGCATTGCTCCTCAATTCTGAGCACTGAAGACGTTGAGACACATCGTGCCATCTGTGGCGCCTTACCTTGCTCTTCTGTGCCAATGGCGTCTTTGGTCCGCCACGATTCAAATTCCACACAGTACTCATGGTGGTGGGTTAGCCATATCAGCCCCAAAAACTCCAAATGGCTACAGGAGAATCTTACTGGTATGAATTTTTCACACAAACATAATTGTTTATGTTAATCTTGTGAATCCAGTGAGGAGAATATGCATTATTGAAACGAGTATATACAAGCAATGCGATTTTTGTTTAGCTTTGCATTAAGCTTTATAATGGGTCACTCAAAGGTAGCATGTGCATGCGAGCCATTCATGTGAATATAGCCATATACAAACTCTGTTCTCTTGGCTGGCATCATTGATAATTCATTACCTGGTTTTGCTTGCTATCTGCCTAGTTGGTGTGTTGGAACATTCAGTGATTTCAACAAATTATAGGATCGTACTTTATATGGTTTGGAAAAATGTCGCTCGAACTCCTATTAAGTGTGTGCACATAACAAAACAAACCTATTATATAATAAAGGCTGATTACAGGTGATTTACAGCTACCAAGAAAAAAAAAGAGAAATATGCTATACGTTCTCCGAAAAACGAAAAGCATAGCCCTTAATTTGGTGAACCCTAATCTTAAAGACTTATATTTGATAGTTGGCTTAGAGATATAAGAATTCTCACAAAAAAAATCCAGCCCTTAATTTGGCAGGCCCTAATTTTAAAGGCTTAGATTTGATAGATGGCTTAGAGATATATTAATTTGATTTTTTTTACAAGTAGCACTACCCACAGTTCAAAGGTTGAGTGTGCACACCTCCCAATCCTCTCTTTCACATGGTGGGGGGGGGGATCTCAAAATAATTTGCGCTATGAAATCAAATATCCCATTCTCAACCATTTGGGATTCGCAAAAAACACACACTATGCTATAGCACACTACATCACACAATTGTGTGGGTCAATCGGCTAGTTGAAATAATGCTTTGATGCCTCGTTTTAAAGTTTGGGTTTACAAACACTAGCTAGCGTGTTTGGCTGTGCTATCTTTTTTTTATATATATTGGTCTAATCCAAGGTTGTCACGGCGTCACCTAGTCGACGCCAAGTCCCGTCGGCCGGAGGCAGATGCCGGGGTCCTTCGCCCAGGCCAAGGGACTTAGGAGAGCAGCTGGGGCTTTGAGTGAGACTAGGGATGAGGCCGCCGCCACCCCACTCCAGCTCACTCGTGCCGCCGCCGCCCCAAAGTCCAGCTAATTTTCGTCGCCGCTGCCGCTGTAGGATGATGGTCGCCGCATCCCTGTAGCTTGTCACCGTCGCCCCCTGTAGTCCTGGTCGTCTTCACTCCCCACAGCCGCCGCCACCGTTGGAGGCCACCTCAGCTCAGGTCCTCCTTCTCCATCCTTTCTTCTTCTCCTTTGCTCTGATTTACTCCGTTCTGCTTTTTCCCCTCATTTGATCTGCTCCTCCCTCTGTCCTTGTGCTGCTTCGTGCTCTCATTCGGTTTGCTCCCTCTATTCTTGCGCTGCTTCTTGCTCTTGTGGTGCTCGCCTGCCCCCTCTTCTTCTTGTTGCTGCTCGGCTCCTCCCTCATCTCTTGCTGCTTCGATGCTCTGCTTTTGCTCTACTTCTTTTGCTCTGCTCTTTAGCTCTCCTCCCCTCTACTTCTTTTGATTTTCTCTGTTAAGAGTGTTGTATATTCTACATTCTCTCTCTCTCTCGGCCCATGTGGCCCATGTAGCCTATGAGGCCCATGTAACTGTCTATATATACTCTCTCAATTAATGAATAAGATGAACAGTTGTGAATATCAAACTTCTTCTCTAAATTCTAACATACTATCAGAGCCTAGGGTTAGGGTTAGGGGCTAGACCCGGTCCAGCTGCCGCCATCCTCGCTGTCACCAGCGAGATCCGGCAGGCCACCACCGACGTACTACCTTCTTCTCCTCTCCCTCACCCGTGGTTTGTCTGGATCTGAAGTCACTGCTGTCTTCGCCTGTCGCCTGGCGTCGCCCCTGCTTCATCTTCGTGGCGACAACAGTAGCTCGGGTCCTCTGCTTTGGGACGCGTCGGATCTCCTCTGCTTCACGCCTCGGGCAGCCGCCGGCCGACGCCCCCACATCGGAGAGCCTCGCTTGCTCTGCTCCGCGTCGGAGAACTACGTGGATCCTCTTCTCCGCGCGAGCAGCAGCTCCTTCCGACCAGATCCGGGCGTCTCTACCCCCACCGCAATGAGCTCCTTCCGGGTGGATCCGGAGACCGCCCACCTGGATCCCTTCTCACCAAGCGGTCGCCGAGCTCCTCCACCAAATCGGCGCCCACTCCGGCGACGCCGCCGCCTGGTCTCTTGCCGCCATCCTGCGCTGGCAATCGCCTCCCTCGCGAGGCGGAGAGACCAGACACCGAAAGGGGCCAGACGAGTCGGAAGTGAAGTGAAGAGGAGAGAGGTGTCTGCCGCAAGACGACTGAACTGGAGTTACTTCGTCCGTTGGTGCTTCCTCTGCTCATCTTCGTGGTGTGCTCGTACAGAGCAACTCAAGGTCTGAACTCTGAAGAACAAGCACACACGCTTATATCACATAGCTCACCAAAATGCAGAACTTGCCTCTCTCCGCTCCACTACTACTGCCCTGCTCGGCTCTACTACTGTTGATGCTAGTGTGCTGCTCTCTACTGCTACTACTACTGTTGATGCTAGTGTTTTGCTGCTCGGTACTATTGTTGTTGGCCTGCTACTGTTAGTGTGTGCTATGGATCATGATCTCCTATGGTTGCCTGTGGTGTTAGTACTACTGAGGTTGTTGCTTGGTGTTAGTGTACTTGATCCTATCATGGCCCTTGATGGCATTCTTGGTCCTGGACCTATTCAAGGTGATACTGCTATTGCTTGTTCTGTTCCTGCTAGTGCTATGGAATCTTATGCAGCTCAGTTTGGTCAAATTCAGAATCAGATGGCAAATCTTCAGGCCCAGTTGTGTTGACTGCAGGCATCTTTTAGTGCATCCACCCGCTTGACTGCACCATCATGTCCTATGTCGGATGCTTCACTCCAATGGATATTGGATTTAGGGGCTTCTTTCCATATGACATCTGATGCAACTCAACTCATATCATGTCGCCCTGCTGCACAAGGTATCAAGATTCAGACAGCTAATGGAACACCATGCACGGTCACTCATCAGGGGACTCTTTCCACCTCTCACTTCGCAGTTTTAGATGTCTCACTTGTCCCCACGCTCTGCATGAATCTCATCTCTGTTGGACAGCTCACAAATATGCACTATTTTGTTGGGTTCGATGATAGCTCTTTCTTTGTGCAAGATCATCGAACAAGAGTTGCCATTGGTATAGGTCATCGTCAGAGAGGTTCTGCAGGGCTCTATGTTCTTGATCGTCTGAGTCTTTTTTTATCCTCCATTTCTGGTACTGCTCCTGCCTCTATTCCTTCACCCTCTGTTGTTGGTTCATCTACCCCTTGTCCTTCTGCATCTACTTCTATTTGGCAATCTTTTCCTCAATGGCATCATCGCTTGGGGCACTTGTGGGGCTCACGCCTCTCTATCTTGATTCATCAAAGTTTTCTTAGTTCTGTTTCTGTTGACACAAATTTTCAGTGCAAGGGTTGTAAACTTGGCAAGCAAGTACAACTCTTATATTTATCTAGTTCCCTACCATATGAAGTATTATTTATCATTTTTATCTCCATCATCTAATCTAGCTAAATAACTTATTGTTTCTGCTCCTGATCATTTGGGACCATCATCTTAGTACCAGGACCGATAGAATCTATGTTATACAAACAAATTTTGATACTTCAACTTCAAGTAATTTTTTTTTAAAGTCAACAGAGACTGAGCTGACACTTTTATTTTGTAATAGCATATTCTAAATTACAAACTAAAGCCTATTGCTTGTAGTATGGTTATTCAGCACTACATAAACCTGTCATTCTTTGTTTTAAGATCCTTTGGTTTTTTATAATGTCTATTGCATTCATGCTAACACTTTTTCTGAGCTTCCAGTTCACGTCAATCTCATGAGTTTCCCCATACTTAATTTGCTATTGTGCAATTTAGGAATAACAGAATTTCACAAATACTTATTACGAAAGTATTTATCGTGCATGTGTCAACATTTGGATTTACATACAAACAAAATGGGCTTAATATGCTGTTTGTGTTAGAATAGGAGTTAGAATAGGGACTCTTCTGTATTGCCTTATCTGTATATAGTATACACCTCTTGTACTCCTATATATATTGCCCATTGGGCCTCTTCAATATACACACAATATTCATAACATGGTATCAGAGCAAAGGTTAGGGTTAGGGTTACTGTAGCCGCTGTCGCCACCTCTACTCGCCTCTGCTGCCGCTGCCCCCGGGAGGAGCAATCTCCGCTCCCGGGGGCGGCCACATTAGTCGTAGATTTTCTTTCCTCATGGAAGCAGTAGCATCATCTGGTCATCGCCGAGCTTCGTCTTCATCGCCAGGCCGTCGCCGGTCCAGATCCGATGTGGACCGGGTCTCGAAACCGCCATCGTCGTGCCCAAGCTCCCCTGCTCTCCAGCAGCTCCACCGGATCATGTCCTCCCTGCGTCGCCCGGGCCAGATCCCGCCGTCACCGCACCACCCGAGCCAGATCCCGCCCGCCCGGGCTCTCTCTAGTTGCCGCGCCGCCGCCCCGTGGGCCGCAGCGCCACCAGAGCTCCTGCTCGCGCGGGAGGCCTTGGATTCGGCGCTTTGGAGACCTCGACGGAGTGACGCTCGGAGCCCTGCCGCGGAAGCATGTCGTCCGACACCATCTCCCGGCGGATCCGCCGCCGCCAGCCTGCAGCCCCCACGCCACCGGCTCCGTGTTTTCCTCCGCGCCGCCGGCCTGCAGCCCCGAACGATCCGGTGGGGGTGCCGCGCCGCCACCGCCATGGCTCTCTCGCTTGTTTGCTCGCTGGGCGTTGCACTGGTGTGTTTGGATTTGGATCGGGGGAAGGAGACGATGCTTGACTGCTTGGCATCTGAAGTTGCTATGGCCTTTTCATGGGGATTGCACTGCCCTGTTGCTGTCGGTGGAAACAAACTTATGAGCTGGGCCATTATTGTTGTTTCGTCTTGGGCTGGTGCTTGCTATTGGTGATTGGAGGAGATGCGATTGCTTGCTGCTACCCGTATCTACTGCTAGTTATCCTTAGTTTTTTTTTCTTTCTTTGTGTCATTTTTTTTTCGCTGCGTCCATCCAAGTCCGTCAAACTTTATCTTTGAGTTCGTCTAAGCCATGCGAGTCCACAAATTTATTGTCAGTCATAGAAGCATAGGAATTGCCTTATGCATGTCAGCAGCCGCCGCTCCTGCTCTTCTTTCTGAGCCGCGTGCAGATCGTAGAAGTCATTTTTGATGCCGCCGCTTTCTTAGCAGCCGCCCCGAGCTTTTAAGGCCGCCGCGCTTCTTTTGCGCCGTCGCTGTCTTGGGCTTCGATCTGCGCTGTCATGCTTCCACCTATTCTTATTCGGCTTGATTTGTCAGTTCTTTCTATTTTTGTCGGTGTTATCATCTTCTTCGTCGTGTTGCCGTGGTCGACTTTTTCAGTCTCTGCACCTTGTGCTTTATGGACTGTTACGATCTCGGATGGGAGGAGATCTTTTGATACTCGACATATTTTCCAAAGAGCTGCATGCTAGACGACATTATCAAGACCCAGACTTTGGATTTTTCATATTTTTAGTATCAACCCTTTCCAAATGCAACGCTATTGCATACGTTTTGCATTTGAAGGGGGGTGTTAGAATAGGGACTCTTCTGTATTGCCTTATCTGTCTATGGCATACACTTCTTGTACTCCTATATATATTGCCCATTGGGCCTCTTCAATATACACACAATATTCATAACAGTTTGGTTAGATTGGTGGGAGTTCAGTATGGACTATTATATTAAGATATTTCCTTCCCTCCTTTGTATTTTGCTGTACCAAACATGTTCTGTTTAATGTTTTATTTCTGAAATAAATTCGTCTCTGACTATTTTGTATTTACCTTCTTGATACATCATGTTGATGTTGACTACAATATTGAAACTTAGAAGTAACTAAATAACTGGTAAATATTGTGTGGCATATAGCTAAATGAATTTCTTCTTGTGAAACAGACATGGATGTGATGGTCAAAGCAATGATCAAACTTATCAATGAAGATGCTGATTCCTTTGCAAGGAGAGCAGAAATGTACTATAAGAAACGCCCTGAGCTCATGAAACTTGTGGAGGAGTTTTACAGAGCATACCGTGCCTTAGCAGAAAGGTATGATCAAGCTACTGGTGCACTCCGGCAGGCCCATCGGACAATTTCAGAAGCGTTTCCAAATCAGATGCCATCAATGTCTGAGGAGTCGCCCTCCTCAGGCCAAGAGGTGGAGCCGCGTACACCAGAAATGCCAACGCCCATTTGTGCACTAGTTGATCCTGACGATCTGCACAAGGATGCACTTGGTGTGTCATCACAGCTTTTTACTTTTAAGAGGAATGGAACACACCCTGATGAAATAAGTTCTTTGTCAAGTCGCAAAGGTCTCAAACAGTTCAATGATTTATTTGCAAGCGGTGACAGTGGTCACAGTGCCCATCGTGTGAGTTTTTCCGATGGAAAAGTAAGAAAAGGCCTCAGTTTTGAAATCCCAGATGTTAAAGGAAAAGAAGATGCGAGTAATGATGTCATGAATTTGCAACATGAAATTTCCAAATTATTAGCAGAGAGCCAAAGTCTGAAACAACAAATTTCATCAGAGTCTCAGCGGGCAAACAATGCTGAGAGTGAAAACGAAAGCCTTAAGGACAACATCTCATGTTTGATTTCTGAGAAAGACACGGCCCTTCTGCAATACAGTGAATCCACCAAAAGATTATCTGCTTTAGAGTCTGAGCTCTCTAAGGCACATACCGAACTCAAGAAACTTTCTGATTATATGGCCATGGAAGTTGAGAAGCTAAACTGCGCTGAATCACATAACAGTGCAATGCAATCTGAACTTGAGACTCTGGTTCAGAAGGCTAAGCTGCAGGAGCAAGAGCTTGCACAAAGTAGAAAAGAGATGGAAAGCTTCCACTTTAGTCTACAGGATGAAAGTGCCAAGCGCAAACAGGCTGAAGATGCTCTATCCACCAAAGAGAAGCAGTACACTCAATCTCAGGAAGAGGCAAATAGGTTGGCTCTAGAGATGGAGGCAGCAGATGATAGGTTGAGTGAGTTCAGGCAGGCAAAACTCAACCTGGAGAACACAGTCTGCGAGCTGAAGAAAGAAGTTCTGAGACTTACTGCACAAAATCAAATTTCTGAGATTTTAATAGAAGAGCTTCGTGGTGACATAAACTCTCTGGTGGATTCGAAAAGCAAAGTTGAGAGTGAGATCCAAGCCCTTAGGACCACTATCTCACAAATAAATACCGAAAAAGATGTAGCCCTACTTCAACACCGGCAGTGTATTGAGGAGGTGTCTGATCTGGAGATAAAGCTCTTGAAGGCACAGTCAGAGCGGGAGAAGATTGAACTGAAGGTACAGATGCTGGTGCAAGAACTTGAACAGAAGAGAGAAGAGGCTGATGCCAGACACGCTCAGCTGCAAGACGAACACTTCAATCACATGCAAAAGGAAGCAGTTCTTCTTGCAATGGAAAACGTACATTTCCAGTCTCAGGAAGAGGCTAAAAAGCTTGCACAAGATCTTGAACACTCAAAAAAGAGGTTGAGTGACCTGGAAAATAAGAACTTGAAAATGCATGACATGTCACAAGGTCTTGAGAAGACAGTTTCAGAGCTGAATTCTAAGAAAGATGCAGCACTTCTTCAACAGCAGAAGTCCTTGGAGAGAGTATCGTGTTTGGAAGCTCAACTTTTGGTGGCACAGTCGGAAATGGAGAAGATTGTACATAAAGCTCAGATGCTGGCGCAAGAACTTGAACACAAGAACAAAGAGGTGGGTAAACTTCAATGTAGTTTGCAAAAGGAAGGCCAGAAGTGCATGCTTGTTGAAACAGCTCTTCTCAGAGTGGAACACCTACATTCGCAGTCGCAGGAAGAAGCCAAGACACTAGCAGGAAATCTTGAAAGCTTAAGCAAGAGGCTTAGTGAGGTTGAAAATGATAGGTTGGACCTGCAGAATATTTCACGAGAACTCAAGAACATCATTTTAGAGATGAATTCTGAGAAAGATGCAGTGCTACTTCAACAGCAGCAGTCTTTGGAGAGAGTATCTTATTTAGAGGCTCAAATTTTCGACGTACAGTCAGAACTGGAGAAAAACAAGCAGAAAGTCCAGTTGCTGGAGCAAGAACTCAAATACAAGAATGGGGAGGTGGATGGCCTCCAAAATAATTTGGAAGAGGAAGGCCATAAACGGATGCATGCCGAAGTAGCCCTTATCATGGCAGAAAACCTGCACTCCAAATCTCAGGAAGAAGTGGCTAAGCTTGTTATGGACCTTGAAAAGTTAAACAATGAGTTAAGTGATGTGCAGGACAGCAAGCTGAGCATGGAGGAATTATCATACGAGCTTAGGAACACCATCTCCCTTCTGAATACTGAGAAAGATGCAGCACTTCTTCAACAACAGCTGTCCTTGGAAAAAGTATCCAATCTGAAGTCACAAGTCTCCAAGACACAGTTGGAGCTGGAGAAGACTGAGCAGAAGCTGCAGATGCTGGAGCAAGAACTTGCACAGAAGAGTGGAATGGTGGATTTTCTGCAGTTGAGTTTGCAGGATGAGGGCAAGAAATGTGAGCAAGCTGAGACAGCACTTGTTTCAGCTGAGAATTTGTACTCTCAATCGCAGGAAGAAGTGAACAGGTTGGCCTTGGAGATTGAGATGCTGAACAGAAAATTGACTGAGCTGGAGAACCTGTCTTCCGAGCTTAACAACACCATCTTGCTTCTGAATTCCGAGAAAGACACAACTATTGTTCAGTATAATCAGTCATTGGTAAGAATATCTGATCTGGAATCTAAACTCTCTGAGGTGCAGGCTGTAGTAGAGAATGCTGAACAGAAAGCGCAAATGCTGGATAAAGAACTCAAACAGAAGAGAGAAGAGGTGGATAGCTTGCAGACTAGCCTGCAAGATGAAGCCCGGAAGCGTATTGAGGGTGAAGCAGCTCTTCTCACGATAACTAATCTGCATTCTCAATCTCAGGAAGAAGTGAATAAGTTGGCACTAGAGATTGACACTTTTAACAGAAAGTTGAATCAAGTGGAAAACGTGTCTTCCGAGCTTAAGAACACCATCTTGCTGCTGAATTCCGAGAAGGACATGACTCTTCTTCAGCACAAGCAGTCCTTGGTGAGAGTATCTGATATGGAATCTGAACTCTCTGAGGTGCGGGCTGAACTAGAGAATGCTGAACAAAAGGTGCAAATGCTGGATAAAGAACTCAAACAGAAGAGAGAAGAGGTGGATACCTTGCAGACTAGCCTGAAAGATGAAGCCCGGAAACGCATTGAGGGTGAAGCAGCTCTTCTTGCGATGACAAATCTGCATTCTCAATCTCAGCAAGAAGTGAGTAGGTTGGTTTTGAAGATTGAGAAGTTGAGTGACAAATTGAATGAGATGGAGAACAGTAATGTGGACCTTGAGAACATGATAGCCAAGCATGCAGAGGACATCCATAGCCTTGGTGAACAAAATCTTTCTGCCGAGTTAACTATCAAAGGTCTTCATGATGAATTGGATATGTTAAAGGAAATGAAAGTGAATCTTGAGAATGAAGTGGGGCTCCAGATTGGTGAGAAGAAAGAGCTTCAGCGAGACTTGGCCTGTCAGAAAAAAGTTAAGGAAATTCTGGACAAGCAGCACTGTTCTCTGGAACATGAGATGAAGGCAGTAAACAGAAGAGCAGCAACACTTCAGCAGTTACTTGAGGAATTGCAGAATAAAAACCTTGAATTGAAGGAGGCATGCAAGGTGCATGATATCGAAAATGCACTCCTCTTGGAAAAAGTTTGTGACATGGAGAAGCTGTCAGAAGAGTATTCAATCTTGGAAAAATCATTTTCAAATGCAATTGTCGAAATGGAAGCCCTGAAGGAGATCATAAAGGAACTAGAAGTTTCAGAAAGCTCTCTGAAATATGATGTTTCCTTGCACAGTTCTGAGAAGGATGCTCTATCAATAGAACTAGAGATCCTTGGTAAAAAATATGCCAATATTTCAGAGAAGACGTCCATTTTGGAGACTTCATTCTCTAACATGAATTCTGAGCTTCAAGAACTGAAAGTAAAATTGAAAGATTCAGAAGAATTATCTCAGTCTTATCTTGCCAATAACTCTGCTCTTCTTGCTGAAAAGGACAATATTCTTTTCCAGGTATTACTTGAGTATACATTCCCTCTTAAGTTCCTTTTTTAGTACTATATATATATATATATATAGTACTAAAAAAGGATTTTTTTTTTTTTTGGAGTGGCAAGAGCATTGCCAACAATGCATTAAAGAAGGAGATAAAACACAGAGTACCACAAAAGACGCGAGAAAAAAGGAAGAGAAAAAAAAGAGAAAAGGAAAGGAAAAGGAAACCTAGCAAAACAAAACACTGGACATTACAAAAGAACTAAGTCTCCCGCCGGTAAGTAGGCCGCCAGATTCTTTGCCCCACTAATTATCCAGGCCCTAGCCTCTTCCTTGATGATCGCAACAGTTCCGATGACGTCGTTACGCTGCTGCTGAAAAATCCTCTTATTTCGTTCTATCCAGACTTGCCACTGTTACGAATAGCACTTGTATTCAATATGAGGCCAATGGGCCAATATATATACACAGATACATGCGGTGAATATGCAAAGAACCCCTTATAACAATGGGGAATTACAAACTATACATATATATCTCTAACACCCCCCCCTCAAACTCATGGTGGATCAACAACACTGAGTTTGGAGAGGTAGAAACCATCTTTGTGGCGCGAGTCAGGCCTTCGTAAAGAAATCGCTATCCAAGCTCAAGGCACATCAAGAGCAATCACCGGTCATGCACACAAGACCGCATGAAGGAAGCATCAACACCAATATGCTTGGTAAGCTCATGCTTCACGTGGTCTCGAGCAATACCGATAGCACTTTGTCATTGTCGGACAAGAGAGGAGTCGGTGTAGTGACGAAACACCAAAATCCTCCAAGAACCACCGTAGCAAGTAATCTCATTGTCAAGAGAGCCATAGCTCGCAACTCACCTCTGTGACTCGAGCAGGACACTGCGATCTGTTTCTTCGTCTTCCGGCAATGAGAGAACCACAAAAAAACACGAAGCGAGAGATAGACCGCGATCGAGGGATCGGCGCCCAAGTAGCATCCGAATAAGCCTGAAGCTGTAACGAGCCGGAGTTTGGAAAGAAAAGACAGCGAGAGATAGTTCCACGAAGGTATCGCAGAACTCGAAGAAGGTGGCTGTAGTGGACCTGAGTGGGAGCAGATACGAACTGACTCAGAATGTGGACTGGATAAGTGATATCTGGACGAGTAACAGCAAGATAGACAAGACTCCCAACAAGATGACGATAGCGAGTCGGATCAGAAAGAGGCTCGCCATCAGAGAGTCGGAGGTGAACATTAAGCTCCATGGGAGTCTCAACAGTACGCTGATCAGTGAGAGATGCGCGATCAAGAAGATCCTGAATATACTTCTCTTGAGACATAAAGAAACCATCTGGAGTGGAAGTAACCTCAATCCCAAGGAAGTAACGAAGAGGACCAAGATCCGACATAAGAAACTGCTCACTAAGACGAGCCTTGACAAAGGCAATGAAACCAGAATCATCTCCGGTAATGATCATATCATCAACATACAGAAGAAGAAGAGTCCGACCACGAGACGAAGTGTGGACAAAGAGCGCAGGATCATGATCACTAGCTGAAAAACCAGCAGCAGTAACCACAGAGGAGAAGCGCTCAAACCAAGCACGAGGGGCTTGCTTAAGGCCATAAAGAGAACGAGCGAAGACGGCTGCACCATGCCCTCTCAGAGCAGAATACCCGGTGGCGGAAGCATGTAGACCTCTTCACGCAACTCGCCATTAAGAAAGGCATTCTTGACATCAAGTCGAGAAAGCAGACCCGATGGCGAATGACGCCACCGCAAGAAGTGCGGGCGGTGGTCATGTGAGCCACAGGAGCAAAAGTCTCGTCGTAGTCACGACCATACTCCTGCTGGAAGCCACGAGCAACAAGACGCGCCTTATAGCGCTCAAGAGAGCCATCAGAGCGAGTCTTAATCTTATAGACCCACTTACACGTGATGGGGCGAGTGAGATGGAAAAGGAACAAGATCCCAAGTACCAAGATGCGCTCGAGGCGGCAATCTCTCGGCCATAGCATGCGCCACTCGGGATGAGTAATGACATCCGATAGGAGAGCAAGCTCAAGAGTAGCCGCACTAAAAACCAAAAGCAGGCGGAGGCGAATCGATTGGCGATCACGAGAGTGTAGCGAGGAGAAGATAACCCATCGGGGAAGATGGATCATCGGAGAAGATAGAACATCGTGGAGAAGATGGCTCGGTGGAAGATCCTCAAGGCGAGGTCGACAAGTGTAGACGAGTGTAGTGGGAGGAGCCGAGGAGCCGAGCGCACGGCGACAACGGCGGAGAGGCCACAGGAGAAATATGTGGAGACTCGGTGGGGCGGGTGGGTAAGGGCAAGGCAGATATAGGTGTATCCGGAAAGGTCAAAGGACGAGACTCCACAGAGGAAGTCGGCCGAAGGAGAGGTAGGGCGTGGGTAGAAGGGACGAGACTCGTCGAAAGTCACATCCCGAGAAATCGCATCCGTCGACCAACAGATCCCAAAGACCGATATCCCTTGTGCTCGCATCGTATCCCAAAAAACACACTCAACAGGTGGCGATCGGTTTGAGTACGTTCTCGAGGCGAGAGAACATAGCAAACGACCAAGCGAACGAAGGCGAGTAGTCGGAAGAAGACCACAAAGACGCTCAACAGAGATCGCACCTTGAAGAGCGTAAGAGGGTGGATGTTAACGAGATAGGTGGCGGTGGAAACGACCTCGGCCCAAAAATGAGGTGGAATAGGCGGCAATCATCAATGCACGGGCCGTCTCAAGAAGATGGCGATGCTTGCGCTCGGAACCCCATTCGAGCATGAGCATGAGCACCAGACAGAGAGCGGCGAGAGTACCTGCTCGAGAAGGAAACTACGCAGTAACAGAGAGGTACTCACCAGTCGAGTCCACGAAAAACACGAATAGGGGTGGAGAGCGTGTATGGACCATAGTGGCAAATTGTTTATAGATAGACAAGACCTCACTCGAGAAGACATGAAGTATATCCAAGTGTGGCGAGAAAAATCATCTATAAAAATGATATAATATCGATGACCCCTTTCGAAAGCGAAGGAGAGCGGACCCCAAACATCCGAATGAACAAGCTCAAAAGGACGCCGAGACACGGACTCACTATGAGGATAAGGAAGTGAATCTGTTTACCTAACTTACACTCGACAATCTAAAGACACATCTCCGAGATGCAGACCCGAAGACCACGATTTAACCAAAGACGGCAGGCGAGATCCACACAAATGACCAAGACGGTGATGCCGCCGCTGGAAAGAGGCGGTGGCGGTGTGTGGTGAGGACCGGTGGCAAGCGGTAGCGGTGGAAGGAAGGTGAAGCAGTCAAGCTCCCGAGACGCCGTGAGTCAAGGCGCCGAGGGCCGAACCAACGAGCTCCGTGTGGCGGTCTGAACACAACAAGAGTCGAGTCGAGAATAACCCGACAACCAAGATCGATGTCGCCCAGCAGAAGAAGTCGCATGGTAAGGCGAGGAACATAAGCAATGTAAGGAACATGAAAGAGGAGTTGCTAAGAGGTCCTCGACCGAGACAGAAGAGAAGTACCATCGCCAGATAAGAACACCGGCGGGAGAATCAAGGGGTGTAAGGAAAGATAGAGTGGAAGAATCAGGAGTCATGTGAAAAGATGCTCCAGAATCAAGAATCCACGGGGAGGTACCTGAGTGTGTAGGAGGTGGTCTCGGTGCAAGAGTCGATGCGAGCTGCGCAGAACACATCGAGGAAGAACCTGAAGCGGCAAGCAGGCGTCGAAGTCTCGCTATCTCCTGCTCAGTGAAAGAAACTGCGGAAGAAGTCGATGCAGGCGTCGATGTAGAAGCACCAGTGCCAATGCTAGTAGAAGAACGACGAGAAAGATGCCGCGCTTCTTGCAGCGGGACTCAATGTGGCGACCTTATTGCAAAGAGGAGCGGTGAGGACGACCACCGCCGGATGGAGGCGGCCACCACCACTGTGGCGGCCACGGAGGAGGCGGTGTCCGACGCGTGGAGCCGTCGGTGTAGTAGGTGGCGAGCGGCGAGTACGGAGGGGAGGCGGCGAGCGGCACCACTCGGCGAGTCTCCTCCGCTCGTATCTCGAAGGGCCTCGGAGAGTGACACGAGGTGGCGTGCAAGGAGCCGGGCACGCCGCCGCTCGAACTCGGGACGGCGCGAGTAAGGAACTCGTAGATCCTCTGAAACCTGTGTCGGCACGCATCTGACCGAACCGCGAGGACAAGAGCGACATCCAGCAGGTGCGAAGAGTCGGTGACGCCAAGCGGCGAGCTCGAGCATAAAAGCGTCAATAGTAGCATCACCTGCTGAAGAGAGTGCTCTGGCGGACCACGGGCGGTAGAGAGCATCACCGGAGGGCTCAGAAGCGCCCAGCGAAGGTGAGTCCACATCCGAAAGCGATGATGCGATCCCACAACCCTAAGAGAACCGAGGCCGGATATCGGCGATGAGGACAAGCAGCAGCGGCCGAGCGTCGTCGTCGTACTCACCGAGTGTAGGCGGTCGAGCGATCCTTGTAGTAATCGAGCCTCTGGTAGGCGAGATAGCCTCATCATCGAGAAAGCGGCGGTCTCGCAGCGGCTTTGTCATTTGTTGAAGCGGCCGCAACAGCGAGGTTCCGCGGAGGTGTAGGGCAAGCGGGACGGTAACATCGCCGAGAGGGCGCCCGAGACGAAGACCACGCATGTGAATACGCATGTGAGACACAAAGTCGGTGTAGTTAACACCATCGAAGATCACCGGCGGCGAGGAGAAGCGGTGCCCATTGGTAGCGCGCGCTGGGGCGGCGGCGATTGAACGAGTCTCAACAGCGGCGCTGACGGCGCGGCGGTTAGAACTACGCGCACGCGGCTCAGCGGCCCAAAGACACACGCGGCGCCTGCCTAGCTCCTGGCGGAAGACCGAGTAGCGGCGCGCGGCCTAAGCGGGCGGCGCGGCCGGGCGGCGGCGGCGGACAGCGGCGGCGCAGCGGGCCGGGCCATCGCTGCGGGAAGTGGCGGCGGCGGCGCCGGCGGCGGCCGGTGGCGGCGCGCTCTGGAAAACGGTGCGCGGCACAGGAAAGCGGCGGCGTCGAGGCGCGCGCGGCTGGGGAAGCGCGCGCGCACTGGGGAAGTCGGGAAAAGCGGCGCGCGCGCTGAGGGAGGTCGGGAAGGCGGCGTCCGAGTCGACGGCCGACCAGCGGGTCTTCGGGGCGTGCGTGGGCCAGCGGCGGCAGCTGGGAAGCCGGCGGCAGCGGCGGCGGCCATCGCTGCGAGAGGCGGCGGCGCTGGGAAGAAGAGAGAGGGGCGGCGGCCGTGAGGGAGGAGGCGGCAGCGCTCGGGAAGGCTACCGATCCGATCTGGAGACAAGCACGGCCGACCCTAGGTACGACAAACCCTAGGCTCTGATACCATGTTACGAATAGCACTTGTATTCAATATGAGGCCAATGGGCCAATATATATACACAGATACATGCGGTGAATATGCAAAGAACCCCTTATAACAATGGGGAATTACAAACTATACATATATATCTCTAACAGCCACATGGTGAGGATAAGTAGAGAGTTTTGGCCCTTCTTGCCCGCCGCCCTCTCGCTTAGTGACCTAGCCATCCACCAGTCCAGAATCGACGCATGAGCATCCCAATACGTCGACGACAAGTTCTGATGTTGTGCCCAAGTTGCAATGGCATTCCAAACCCTTTTGGTATAAGCACAAGTAGTAAGGAGGTGATCTTGTTTTTCGGATTGTTTGTGCAAAGCGGGCACCGGTAATCATTTGGCATGTGTCTCTTTGCCAAGATATCTGCCGTTGGAAGCCGCTCTTGAATGGCGAGCCATGCAAAACTTTGCATTTTGTGGTGCCCAAGAGTTCCAAATCACCTAACATATGGCGGTTGAATTGACCCCAAGAATTGTGCCTTGTGTCGATTGGGCGTGTATGTTCTGTTAGAGTCCACTTCGGGTGATATCATCAGGCATCTCGAGTGAGCGTGACTGTTGGACTCTTGCAAATAGTTGGATGAAATCCACTATGTCTTTGCTCGATATCTTTCTTCTAAGATCGGCAATCCAAGTGCTCCTCGAGTGCTTCTCTAACAGATCTGTTTTTCCGCCGAGATCGTGTAGAGGCTTGGGGCCATGACTACGAGGCGCGCCCTAACGAGCATCCTTCGAGCTCGCCTTATCTCCGCTTCCAAGATCGATTTTTGTTGAGATTCGAAAAGGCGTCGGTCAATCTCATTGGTGGCGTTTCATGCCGCTCCACCGCTTTCTGGTTCCTTCCATTGATACCATAGCCAAGACGGAGGCCCTACTAAAAGTGTCGGCGAAGGATCGAGGCCACCGAAAATCTTGGGGCGACATATCGTATTCAGATTGACCCAACATTTTCCCATACTGTGGAGAGCTCACCTCCGTCGAACCAAGCCTACGGCGCTTGTCAATTTGTTTCCTTGTCCAAGCGGTAGTTACGCAAGGGTCATGTGGTAGATCGGAATGGAAGTGAGAACCGCCTTGAGCGTTGTTAGTCTCCCTACGGACTGACAAATTCTTTTGTAACCCCTAGTCTTGCAACTATTTTATCAACTAGGGGCTGCAGCTGCACTTTCCTTAACTTGCGCAGGGAGAGCGGTAGGCCAAGATATGTGCATGGCATACATCTCCTGCTTGCCGGGAAATCTTGAAGGGTGGCGTCCAAGTCGAAATCTTGGCATTGAATCGGTATCACTGCGCTTTTGTGTAGGTTTATCTTTAGCCCGGTGACTTCGCTAAAAACATCTAGAAGTCCTTTTAGGTTATCTAAATCCTGCTTGATGGGGGGCATAAAAATCATTGCATCATCCGCATAAAGCGACAGTCTTGCCTTAACCATTCGACCATTCAGAGGGGATAGCCATCCTTCGGACGTGGCCTTGTTCAGCAAGCATTGTAGAACATCAATTGCCAGTATAAATAGGTATGGCGAGAGGGAGTCCCCTTGCCTGACCCCGCAACGGTGCCAGATTTTCGGCCCCCTGAAGCCATTTAAAATAACTGTCGAGTTGGCCGTGGCCAGTAAGATCGAAATCCACTCCCTCCATCTTGGCCCGAAGCCATAATGGTGGAGAGTGTCGAGCAAGTATGGCCAGGATACCGAGTCAAAAGCCTTTGATATGTCTAGCTTTATCATGAGAGCCGGAGTTTTGGAGCGGTGATAGCTGCGGGCCAGATTCTGCACGTAGAGGAAATTATCTTGTATACAGCGCGTCTTGATGAAAGCACTCTGGCTTGTAGAGATTAAAGTACTCATGTGCTTGGACAACCTTAAGGAAAGCACCTTGGAGATTAGTTTGGCCACGCTATGAATTAAGCTGATTGGTCTAAACTCTGCGATGTCGATTGGTTGTTCCTTCTTAGGCAGCAAAATTATGTTGGCCGTGTTGACTTTCGCAAAGTGTGTGTTGTTCAGGTTGTAAAATTTTGCGAAGACCGCCATTATGTCTGGGCCTATAACGTCCCATGCGCCCTTATAGAATTCCACGGTGAACCCATCTGGCCCTGGAGCCTTGCCACGTGGCATTTTGCTGATTGCGGCTATGATCTCGTCCTCCGTAAATGGCTGCTCCAGAGGGCCCAGGATTCCTGACTGTCCTTGGCCGGGTGCAAGCTGGTCCCAGTCGAAGGCACTAGCCGCCGGCCGTGCCGTACCAAAGATAATGGAATAGTGTCGGAACAAGGCCTCCTCCTTCTCCGCTTGCTGGGTAAAAGTGTGGATCGAATCTGAGAGGACACGGATGTACCTTTTCCTTGTCCTTGCAGTTGCTTTGGAGTGGAAAAATTTTGTGTTTGCATCTCCTAACTTGAGCCAAGTTATCCGAGACCTTTGCCTCCAAGCCATTCTGCAGATTGCTGCTAATCCCAAGATCCGGACTTTTAGTTCCGACCTTAGCTCCTTTTCGGCCGGTGAAAGCGTCCTCTGCTCCTGCGCATGGTCCAAATGAAAAATGATCTCGTTGGCTAGGCACATTTGGGTTTTCTTGTCTCCAATCTTTTCATTGCTCCAGGCTATCAAAGCTTTTGCCGTCCTTTGCAGCTTGCACAACAGGATCTTGGTCGGGTCAATTGAGTCTATCGGCTGCGACCATGCTCCGAGAACGACCTCCTTGAAGCCAGACATTAGGGGCCAGAAGTTTTGGAAGGCGAATCGTCTCGGTGGCTTTGCCCTTTTCTCAGCCGAGATCCTCAAAGGGCAATGGTCGGAGATCGAGGAAGAGAGCGGGCATAGCATGTGGTCAGAAAAGGCGATCCCGATCGGATTGGCAAAAGCTCGTCAATCCGTTCGAGTGGGGTTAGCTGCTCATTTGACCAAGTGAAGCGGCGATCTTGCGATGTAACTCCTTTAACTCACGATGGTCCAAGGTCGCTCGAAAAGAGCCATCACCGTCTATTCAAATTCGATTGTTTTGTCGCAAGCCCATGCATGCGAGTTGAAGTCGCCTAGAATCGACCAAGGGCCTGAATTGCGGCCGAAATGGTCCTCATCTCGTCAAGAAAGGCTCGTTTATCTTGATCTAGGTGAGGTCAAGTGAATCGTTGTTAGCATCCATGGCGGGCTTTCATCACATGGCGTGACGCGTGTCGTAATAGAAAAATCGCAATTGAGGGCTATCTAGTGGCGGTCCTCATCCTGGAGTAACAAGATGCCACCTCTTGTTCCAGACGCCGGTTTATGGCACATTGCCTTTAAGCGACCACCTGCTAGGTCGTTTATTACTGCACTGCTTATGACTTCTAACTTTGTCTCCTGCAAGCAAAGAATAGCACAGGAGGTGTCTAAAATCAACTCTCTAACAACCTGTCGTCTTGCCGGCGCATTGAGCCCTCTTACACTCCAGCTAACTAAATTTAGAGATGACATAAGAGCAAAGGAACCAAGAACCCACATGCATCTGCGATTGCATTAGAAGCCTGCATCTGTTACACAGGGAACAGACAAAGACCGAGGCAGCTGGTCAGGCTTAACTGAAACTGCTACCCAACGAGTGTTAAACTCGCACACAAGCATGGACAGGAATAGCTTACATCCTGCGGCCCCCAAAACCCAAAATAAGACATTCTTGCAGAACTCCTGCACTGCCGCCTACGCAACGCAGGAGGGTGCTGCCACCTCCTTTGCCAAAGCGATGGGTCCTCGCGCTAAGCCCGGTCGTCGGAGATTTGCTTGAGCTTTACCCTCAACACCGCCGGTGCCTTGAGGCGAAGATGACCTCCATTGCGATGGCTGCGAGAAGAGTTGCGCCACCGCCGCTCACGGCGAGTTGGCGGCGAGGGCGCGGGTGGCGAGGTTGGCGAGCGCTTCTCAGAGCGGCGATGCCGCTGCGCCCCTCGCGATCGAGATTCTTTGCCGCGGCCGTGAGCGCGCGGCGCGAGCGGCGGCTCGAAGCGCAGCGCGGCGCCACCGGAGTTGGCCCTAGGAGGATGGCGGCGGCAAGTAGCGATGGAACGCATCCTGCCCCTCCATCGGTGGCGTGCTTGCCCTCCACCGCGGCCGTGCTTGCGCCTCGAGCCCATCATCGCGACCTCGAGCGGCGATCGTCGACCTCGAGCCGCCATCCGGTTCGGCCCGAAGCGGCGGTCGGCGACCAAACCGCCGCGTGGTGGAACACCGGAAGCCGCCTTGTCTCCGGTCCCTCGGGACTCCAAGAGAGCAAGGCCTCGGTCTCATTGGGTCGTCTCGAGCCTCTGAGCGACTGCGGTGGGCGGACCACCGGGATTGGGTCGTCCAGGTGAGGACAAGCACTCCGTGGCCGTCGGGGGCCATGGCGCGAAGTATGGACCCCGAAGTCCTCGCATGGCTCGCCGGCGTTGCCGCAGGTGCGCAGCAGAAACCTTCTAGGGCGACCTTGTTGGTCCGCCCGACTTCGCCTTCTTGCTCGCCGCAGGCGATCGTCGTGGCTGGCCGCCGAACGCCTATAGCGCGCCTTCGGGATCGGAACGCCCTTGTAGGAGTGGTGTGAGCCTCCTCGACCCCTGCCGGCGGCCGACTGTGGCGACCAGAACTGGCGTGACTCGAACTTTGCACGCCGACCTTGTCGTCCGGCCGCCGTCATCATCCGTTGTCCTCCTCGGGCGAGCCGCGAGTGGACATCACCGCCGTTACTGGGCGTCTTACGCTCCCATCCGGCACCCTGCGATCCGGAAGAAATGGACTCGCGAGGTACTCATCTTCCGTCGAGGTCGGGCCCTCAGTCTGTGCCGGAGGAAATCATTTGGCGAAATCTTCCGGGCCGAGATGAACAAGAACACAGTAGCGAAGACCCTCCCCTGAGCGAGTGAGCATGGGGAAGGCGGCGGATGCGCTGGTCACAGTGGTGGCGTCGACTTCTTCTTCGAGCGGTCCATAAGGGATAGGTGCGCCACCTTTGGAATGGTGTCCGGTCGCGAACCGGACCCAAACCGCCCAAATGTCGGCGATTCGGTTGCGTTCACGGAGAGCTCGTCGACGCGATCGGTGGCGATTCCTCGCCACGCGCTCGACCACCGACGGACGCCGGGCATGGAGAGGATCCTTCAAGGCACGACAAGGCACGATATCTCCAAATATTGCGGTGGCGTCGGCCTCGTGGTCCCAGCTGGTGGAACCTCGGTGGTAGCCATCAAAGGAGAGCCTGCCGCTCAATCGCCGTCGTCGGCCGCCGCGATCCTGAACTCCACCAAGAAGTCCTCCCGATGATAGTGGAGACCAAGGCGTCCTCGGCGGGACTGCGGCCAGAACACGGATGGCGCGCGATTAGCACAGGCGCTGGGGTCTTTCGCGGACCAACCACTTTGACCACAACCGACAGGCTCCGAAGCCTGTCAAGGTCAGCTTCCATGTCGAGGGAGACTGTGATGGCGCAAAACCCCTCGTCCGGCCTGTTGGGGGCGTCACCAGGGCGGTGATCCTCCATGATGCCCTTGCCTCGGGGAAGAGGGGGCGGTGCCATGGCTGGGCGCGAAAGGCGGTGGTTCTTGGGAGAAAAGCGAGTTGGGCAATTGCGAGCAGTGTGGCCGTTGCATCTGCACCTAAGACATCTTATGAGGTCTCGGCAATGCGCTATGAGATGGTCTTTAGCTAGGCAGCGGAAGCAGCGACCTGCAAGCTGCGATTTAAAGCCGGATTCTAGACTGGGCATGGACTTGCCAACCACCTGCCCCGGCTGTCTTGAATGCGGCATCTTTCTCCACCAGAAGCGGTGCCGAACTAGTTTCCACTGGTCCTGCACTGGCCGCTGCTGGGAGGAGTTAATACGGTGGATGGCATCCCCCGCCTCGCGCACCTTGGCCGAGGTCAGACTATCAGCGTAGCTCCGGACTACGGCAGGCTGCCTAAGCTTGCTACCCTCGGTGGTTAAGCCATTACTACTGACCATAGCTTGGGCACAAGGCGGCAGGAAGCAGCTACTTTCCAAGACCTGTGAGACCATCGGGGACCGCTCCTTCGGCCGGCTGAGAGAGGCGGCAACGCCCCATCTTGAGCGGGGCCGGCTAGGGGCGGCGGCAACCAACGAGCGAGAGACCCAGGCGGGCGGGGCGGAGGCGGATCTTGGGCGGATTGGGGTCGGCTTTGGCCGGCGAGAAGCGCAGATGAAGACGGTTGCATCGAAAAGGGGCGAGAGGCCCTCCGGTGCCTGAGAAGACTCGAAGGTCGTGCCGGGCGCTGGGGCTACAGATTTGGAATCCGAATCGCCCCCCACAGTAAGCTTGACCGGATCTTCCAGATCTTGCCGCAGGCCCAGATGGCGCGCTAGGCAAGGATTGTCGTCGCCCAGAGATCCATAGTCCAGCGCTTCCTCCTGCAAGGCACACGGCTCGATGAACGGCATCGCTGAACCGCTACCTCCAGGGGCGAGGCTAGGCGAGAGCCGGAGGGGAGGGTGGGTGGGGTGAAGTGGACGCAATCTGTGGGGTGGGAGCAGATGCACGGCGGCCGCCGGTGCCCAGGAGGCACCGGCAGAGGTGGTTGGTGAGGAAGCCTACGTCGCCATGGAGGTCGCTGCGGAAGGCTTCTCAGAGAAGGATCGATTTTTGAGTCTCGCTCTTCTTCATCTTATACAATGCCAAAGGATATATATTCGTGAGCTGCTTGATCAGGCTCGTACCTATCTGACACATCTTCTTTTCTGTCAGCTGGAGAGCACTACACTGGCTATGAAATCCCTGGAGGATAAGCATGCTGATCTGGGAGGCGAGCACTCATCTTTGTTAGCTGAGAAGGATCTTCTATGTAGTCAACTAAGGAATCTACAAGATCAGTTGGGAATTAAAAATGAACAGAATGAAGCTCTGCTCAAGTTGCACCAAATACAGGTAAATGATTTTGAAGAGAAAATCTGTCATATGGATCAGATGCTTGAACAAGAGCAGCAAAAATGTACAAATGCTTCTATCAGCACATTGATCTTGAAGAATAGTTTGGCCGATGTGAAAGACAAAAATTTTGCTCTCTTCAATGAATGCCAGAAGTTCATCGAGGCCACTCATTCTGCAGAGGTCCTAATCACACGGCTCAAGGAGGAAGCCAAAAATGAAGACGAGGAGAAGAAAGCATTGTTGAAGCGTAATAAGAAACTATGGGATGGAATCTCACAGCAAATTAAGGTCCTCAATATCTGTAAGAATTTAGGACCTCCTGATTTGGTTCATGATGAAATTATGCTGCAGACTATGGCTCGTGAAACTTTCAACCATGTAAAGCATAAAGAGGAAAGCGAAGATAGAAATGTCTTCATGGATGCTGAGCTATCGGTTCTTGGAACAATTCTGACACAAATAGCAATTGACTTCAGAGATCTGCACTTGCAGAAGGGTGAACTTGCGAAAGAAGTGGAGACAGGGGTAGCAGAACTGTTTTTTTTGCAAAACAAAAATCACAAGCTTATTGAGTTGAATGAACAGTTGGGGCAAAGGTTGCAGCAAGGTAGCAAAAGGGAGGAGACATTGAAGATTGAAATGCTGGGTTTATATGAGGAGACATCAGGGCTGAGAGAATCTTACGAGACTTCACAAAACGAAATTAGCAACCTAACTGAGAAATACGAGTCCTTATTGCAGGAATACGAGCTTTCGGTTGAGAAGTACAATGCCTTGGATGACGAGAATGCTGATGTTCTTGCAGAATGCATAATGCTTGACCACTTGTCATTGTTCTTTAGTGATCGTAGCAATGAGTCAGCATCTGCATTGGTTTCTCTTAACAATGATATGGCTGCACTAGGTTTGGCCAAGAATGAACTTGATCATGAGGTTAAAGTGCTAAACAGAAGAACTAAGATTCTTGAAGTGGACTTTGAGCACCTCAAGAACACTCTAGAGAACTTGGTGGAGGTTCTGGGAACTCGCTTAGTCCTTTCAGAGTTTGATTCTAACACATGCAAAAGCATCTGCCAGGAATTGGCCATTGAACTCAAGAGTGGCATGACACAGTTGACGCAGAAGGATGACGAGCTAAGCAAGGCGGATGGGAAGGTTCAATTCTTGCAAGAGACAAACCAGGAATTATGCAGAATTCTCAGGGGTCATGAGGCTGCTGTGGAAGATGCAAAAGGGGTCAAAGGAGAACTTGAGAAGAAAATCACAACACTAACTGAACAAGGTGCTATAAGGGACAATGAAAATTTTCTTCTTTGCGAGGCGAACATGGCGTTGCAAGGAGAGGTTGGCATTCATAAACAGAAGGAAGAGAGTTTGACATCTACACTTGAGATGGTAACAAAAGAGGCTGAACAGCATGAAAGGGAAATAGTTGCACTGGTGAGTGATATGATAGCCTGTTCAGTGAATGGCATGATTTATGAGGAACAAGTACTTGAGCTGATGATGGAATGCGAGGCTCTTGAGATAAGAATGATTACCGAAAGGGAAATGCTAATGAAAGAAATCTCCTCAAGGGATGCTTATGTTGTTGAGCTGCACAAAAGGATTGCCAGCATGGGAGGAGAAAATGCAGAACTAAAAGCGGAGTTGAGCACATATCTGCCACTCGTATCATCTTTGTCTGATCAGATAAGCGTGCTGGAAGAAGGCACTCTTTTACTTTCAGAACTTAATAAAGAAGGCAAATTGGTAAGCTGCTTCATCTGTGCTAGGCAACTATGGAACATTTTCCGTTCTTCATGTAAATGTAATCTGCTAACCTTAAAATAAAAACTATCCATGGTGACACCAAAACAAGAAAATTTTCATTCTCCTTGACAATTAGCATTCTATCATGTTGAAAACTAGATAGTTCTAATATAGTTGCATCCACAACAAAGATGTTCTTCATTATCTTTTACTTACCTAATCCTTTGCTTCTTTAGGAATTTGTGCAAGAGGACAGACGTAGTTCAGAATCCCAAGACAACCCATCAGGAGCTTTGGAGTTGCAAAGTTTAATTGCAAGAATTGAAGCACTCCGAGTTGTAATATTAGATGCCAAGGACCGCCGAGATAAGGAGTTTACCGAATCTGCTGCCAAATTGGAAGCAGCAAATGTAGAAATTCAAGAGCTTAAAAAAGGTAAAGGCTCATGCACTGGACGCAAGGAACAGTACATGGTGGATGATAGGCAAAAATATGATGTCGATAACTCCAAAGGGAAGCAAGTACAGATCATGAAAGATATTGAACTTGATCAGGTTTCTACTTGTTCACCATATGGCACTGGAGCCACCATATACCCTCTTGGTGGTGATGCAAATGCGGAGCTTGATGATGAGATGCTTCAACTGTGGGAGACTGCCGAGAAGGATTGCAAGAACCAAACATCCAAATCTTCATCGTCTGAGCATGACATACAAGAAGTGGAGGAGGTGAAGAGTGAGTACCCTTCCTTTGAACTAGCAAGGGGAAGAGACCTAGGAATTGACAGACTCGAGATATCAACAGTGTCCCTGGAATCTCAGCAATTATGGCGCAAGAATGTCCTTGAGAAGCTCTCTTCCGATGCTCAGAGGCTGTCAATCATCCAAACAAGCATCGATGAAGTGAAGCTGAAAATGGAGGGCACTTCGAAGGGAAAATCTCCCATGAGCTCTGAATACAGCAGCATCAGAGCTCAGCTGCAGGAGATCGAAGATTTTGTCTTGGAACATATAGGTTTCAACAGCAATTTGACAAAGAAGGCTGAGGATTATCCTGCATTGGAGGTAAATGCTTCGCTAGAAGGCTATTCCAGCAGAAGGAAAATATCAGAGCAGGTGCAGAAAGGATCGGAAAAGGTTGCGAGGATGGAACTGGAACTTCAGAAGGTACAGTATGTCTTGCTGAAACTCGAGGAAGAGCATGAGTACAAAAGGGTGAAAGTCTCTGAGAAGCGTTCGCGAGTGCTTTTGAGGGATTATATGTATGGAAGGAAGGACAAAAATGTTGCCGGGCAGAAGAAAAAGAATAGGGTACCCTTCTGTGGTTGTGTGTGTCTTAAAACAAGAACTGAGCCATAACCATTTTGTTCCGTAGGTAGCAGGAGGAAGAATCTCTAGATATCAGCCCAAATAGGCTGACATCCTTGCTGCTTTGGACAGAAAGTGATGTTTTTAGGATCTCTTCTGTAATGAGTTAGCATGATAATATTACATGCAATCAAAGTGTTGGACCGAAAAGACGACTAGAGGGGGTGAATACGAGTTTAATCAATTTTTCGCTTCAAGAAGAGATTCAAACATGATATTGACTCTCATAACTATAAAAACTACGAAGATCAATATATATAAGTATAGCGAAAGACTTGGACTGAATCTCCTTCAAATCCCTAAAAGAAACGATTAAAAACAAAAAAATCAGTATAATGAACAGTAATGGTTGAACCAAATGAACAGTGTTGGTTGTACCGGACTTCGGTGCGACCGTGTGAACAGTGCCAGTTCAATCTGATGAACAGTAAAATCAGCCGAATAAATAGTAAACAGCCTAAAAGCGAAATCAAAAATTGACGTAACTTTTGATCTGTAACTCCAAACTTCACGAAACTTGAAACACACCTTCCTAATGATGTTAGGAATATATTCCATGCAACAATCGCAAAAATCCATGCCAAAGTTCCTTTCTTTTTCAGATTGAACGGATGGTGCTCTAAAACCGAGCCAAAATCGAAATATGATCTAGAGACTTGCTCGTGGGTGATTGATGATCAAGAAGACCCTAGATGGGTTCCCACATGTCGCAGTAAGTTAGATCACAGCAAGAAACCAACCAAAAACTCATAGATCAAAGAAAGACTCAAAATCATCAAATAGAGATAAAGAAAGCAAATGAACTCATCTTTGAGAGAACTTTCTTTGGATTGATTTGATATGGTATTGGTTTACAGCCACTCCATCAATGAAGGACAAAGACTCAATACATGAGCACGAAATCAAATCTAACTCTCTAGAACCCTAACCTCCAACTATCAATTCCCTAAGCACAAAAGCAAAACTAGGGTTTACAAGTAATGAAAGGGTTGAAGGGGTGCAGCCACCTCCCTCATCAATTTATAGTGGAGTCTTAGACCTTCTAGAAGAGTTTCCCTAATGGGCCCCCGTTAAGGCCCAACACAAACGGGTTACACACGCACGTATTTTAAAGCGTCGTCTTCATCTCCTCTTGACCTAATCCGCTTCTCCACGCACCGTGAGTTGGCAAAAGGTCACCAAGACAATATTTGGTAAAATTACCAAAATACACCTTCTCGGCCCTTCTTCAAAGACTGTGTCTAATCTTCGCGAAGCAGTCGTATGCTCCGCCACGTGTAGGTTGATCCAACGGCTCTCATCATGTCGGCAAGTCTCTCCCATCCGGCTCCCACCGAACCCACCATGGCACTTGCACCGACCCCCGCGCCGCTTGATCCAACCAGCCGCACCGAACTGCCCGTTCGGTCACCTTTGTCCATCTTGCACCATGCTTGAGTCCAATGACTTCACCCGGCATCGTCGATCGTTCTGAATATCAGCTCTCCAAGCCTAGTCCCGATCATCCTCGCCGTTAATCGTCATTGACCACCAAACAACCTGCACAACAATAGACAAGCAAATCGAAATCGGGAACAAGTTCTTCACAACTTGACCCACGTCAGTCAAAACATGCATCATGCAGCACATATGCACTGAAACCCATGAATTTGACCTAACTCAAAACCCAACTTCCAAGTTAACAAAAACTTAGAACAGAATCGGTACTACCGCCCTACGGTCGTACCGCTTCTCAAGGGAATCCAAAACTCCCCAATTACATCGTCTCTGGAAATTACATACCGCACTCAACAAGTCGGTACTACCGCACGGCGGTCGTACCGCGCCTTACATGTCGGTATGACCGATTACCCTGAAACTTGCTAAACTTTGCCGGAAACGCACGTTTCGACAAACCTTCAACGTCATTGCCAATTGTCACATCATCCAATGATTATGAGCATATCCCCATGATATCCACACAAAGTTGTCTTTCTTGTCCAGAAATGAGGCAATAGTGGTTAGTTTAATGAGTTAATCTTACTGATAATGTTATGAATCGGCATTGTGTATTTGTATTTCCTCATGTGCTGCTTCTGTCTGCTATGAAGATACCAAGATAATGCTTCCTTTGGAAAGATAGTTCTCGTTCTCTTTTTACTGTATATAGATACAGTTTCATCTTTCGTGTTGGTACATGGTAGTTAATATCTGCAGTTGATTCTGTGTTCAGTCCAGATCAGGTGTAGAGGAGTAGAGGCTGGAGATGCAAATGCCTGTACTGTTGCCTTTTCTATGTTCTGATGATCTGATCAAAAACAGGAATTTAATTTTTCTTGCCCCTTCAGGGTGTAGTAAGGCCAGTCTCAGTGGGAGTTTCATTCTCATTAAATGTGTTGCCACATAGGTATTTTAGATGACATGGCAGTGTATTTAAGAAGAGAGAGGAGAAATGGGTTTCATCTAGATGAAACTCTCTTGGCACGAATACCAACTCCCTCTGAGTCATGAAATTAAATGCCTATGAAACTGTAGAATGAAACTCTCCATTAAGAGTGGGTATTTCATTCGAGTTTCATTTCATTTCATATGACATGGCAGTTTTGGAAACAACGCCATGAAACTCTCTATTGAGACTGGCCTAAGTGTCCCTTATTTTTCTGGGAATGGACACAGATTTGGTTATTACTAAGCTCAATGCCTTGTATCTTGTATGTACTTAATTATCATCTGCAAATGCATTTATGATATATGACTTCTGAATTTTTTAGCAATGAGCTGGCACCTGATTTCTGAATGTTTGTACTTAATTATCCTCTGCAAATGCATTTATGATATATGACTTCTGATTTTTTTTAAGCAATGAGTCATGCAGGTACTTGCTCAACATAACCATAGTGGTTTCTATAGGTAATCATGCAAAAAAAAGCAAGATTGATGTTTGGGAAGGTTAGTCTCATATCATTTGTTCAGATTAGTAACTCTAGTGCATCTGCACAAGCTTTAATGTTTTACCAAAAAAAAAGGATTTTTTTAATGTGAATTTTTCCTCAACAATATAGTACAATACTCGAGATGTTTGTATTTATCTCGGCTTTCCTGTTGACAACTCAGGTCAGAGGCATCCATATACTACACCAATTCTCCAATCAAACCATGTTCTCATGGGCTGCTGCACTGTCGATGACCATGCCTGGCTTGTGCGAGTGCAGCACGTAATCGCACTCCGCCACCGCCTCGCCCACCGTCGGGAATATCCACTCATGGCCGATCAACTCGAGCACCTTCGAGCTGTCCAGCTTCTTCATGATTTCGCTCCCTGGGTTCGCCAGCACAATCTGAAATGAAGAACACAACAGCAGCAAACTGAATCAGCCAGAGATCACGACGCAGAACACTTCAATACCGTTGCTCTCTTCTCACCTGAAGGCCCCTTCTGTCCAGGATCTTCTTGAGTTCATCCAGCATGCTCGTGCCGCTGGTGTCGATGCTACCGACGGCTGCAGGGAGAGAGAATAGACTGATCAGGCATCATGTTACAGTTTCAGATACGATGCTTCTGGTGTGTGTATCATGTAATTGGGCCGAGATCGATTGTTTCAGATGAAGCATGTTCATGTACAGTTCTGTCTCCGTCTCAGGTAGTCAGGTGCAGTGTAATTCAGACTCAAGACAAGAACTTGGAACTTACCACCCATGTCTAGGACAACATACTGCACGCCCATCTCGCCCTTGGCCTTGGTCCGGTCCTCCTCCTCGTCGATCCACCGCAAGATCCTGAGGATCACAACACAAGTGTGATCATCGTAAGATGTCCACATCACATGCCGTTGATGGTCTAGTTTGCTGTGCGTGCTGAACTGCTTTTGCTCACCTCTCACGCAGGTAGCTTGCGTTGGTGAAGTAGATAGGCGAGTCCACGCGCAGCACGAGCACGCCGGGCACCGCCTGCGCCATGGTGTACTGGTCCATCCTTCGGTAGATCATCGAGTTGGGTATGTTCCCGAGCACCGTCGTCCTCGGCCGCGCAATGAACAGCAGGACTCGCAGAATCGATATCGCAACCTGAAACCACACAGCACCGAGAAACCTGAGAACAAGTAGTATGCAAAAAGAATTGTACAAGAGAGGGCAATGTGCCACGTTGCAACGTACCGCGACGACCAGCCCGATCTCGACGCTGCCGAAGACGACACCGAGGTAGGCGCCGATACACACGCAGAAGTCCACCTTGTCGACCTGCCAGAGGTGGATGGCGGCCGGGTAGTCGATCAGGCCGAGCATCGCCGACATGATGATCGCTGAAAGCACCACCAGTGGGGTGTAGTGGAACAGCGGCGTCAGGAAGAGGAGCGTGAACATCACCGCCAGCGACATGATCACGTTCGACATGGCCGTCTTGCAGCCGGCGTTGTAGTTGACGGCCGACCGCGAAAACGGGCCTGGCATATAAAGGATGAAAAGGGTTGTAGCGAGAGATCCTGAATTCGAGACCTGGCTATCTCACTCATGTTCGTGTGTTGGAGATAGGAATGTACCGGTGGTGAGGTAGCAGGATGTGAATGATCCAATGATGTTCATCGTTCCAAAAGCAATCATCTCCTTGTTGCCGTCGATGTGGTAGTTCTTGAACATGGCAAAACTCCTTCCTACGGCAATACCTTCCTGCGTGTGACAGAAGCATGAGTACTCTTTTTGCAGGTAACTACAGTATATACACTAGTACTGCAATATCTTTTTTTCTCTTCGAAAGAACAGGTACTGAAATATATATAACCAGTGAGATAAGGATGTTAGGCTTACGGCGAGGGCAATGACGCCAGTGATGATTCCAGTCTTCAAGGCGAGCATCATGTACGTCGACGAGAAGTTCAGACTTGTAACAGATGGTGGATTCAGACCCTTCTTGAGGTGACCGATCTAGAATGTCGGGAAAAATGTCGTCAATTAGTACTCCATGTTTTACTGAATGTTTATGTGTATCTTGATGGAAATTTGTCGATTTTATCAGTTGTTGTGCTCACCACTTGAATGCCATGGTTTTCAGCATGAGTGAGGTACACCAGAAGGCTTCCAAGGATGACCGATGTCAATGGCGCGGCGGCGGAAATCCAGAACAACCTTGGGCGCCTCTTGCTCTGTCAAAAGAAGTAAGATTATATGATATGTAATACTTGACAGTCCTGTGTGGAACATGCAAGAAATGGTTTGTAATTTTAGATGCCACTTGGATCAGAGCCTCAGAATTCAGACCAAGAACTACCACTGGAACGATTTCAGACATAAATTTGGAATCTTTTATCACAGCTAAACTGCATATGGATTATATTCATTGTTGCACATGTGAAATTGCGCCGTGAAATAAGACAAGAGACATGGAATAGTCAGCCGATAAACACAGTTCAAGTCTTCAAGAACAATTTCTGATTGTGACAATATAAGCGGGTCCTATTTTCTCCAAGGAGGCTTGCCCACGGATCTTATTTGGAAAAATCGACACTACTCCAGTGGTTGGTGGACCTTGGATTTTTGCAATTATTGGCCTATTCTTTTCACTACCCGTGATATTTGATTCGATCGCTTTTCAGTATGAAAAGTATAAAACTGATGCCCAGCAAGTCAGCAAGCCAAACGTTCTACTGACAAAAAACGACATGATGCAATTCACCTATCTGACGAAAACTAAGAAACTTGCAAGCCTAAAATTTTGTTCGTCCATCGTTAGCATCTCCAACAAGACAAGTGTTTTTCTTTTTGAGACGCAAAGGAAAGTAACAGAGATATCAAATTGAATTGTGAAATGTTGCATACTAAGAATATTCAGAGGCTAGGAAGATGACAATGGAAACCATACAGGGGACAGGCAGATTAGATCATCAAATGCATATGTACGCTATCCAAAAAGTGACCAATGGCCTCACGAGCTTGTGTCCTTATATATGCATATGGCTCCAAAACATTACTTGACAAATTCTCTTTCTTGCATCTCGAGCACACCTGTGACTCGGCAGTAGTTTCAAGTAAAACCGCTAGACCATAGACTACCTTGGACCACTCATGTCATTCGCTTCATTCACAAGATACTACTTGCTTCCCAGTTGTAATTTGTAAGATAATTATATCACAAATGTTGCATATCTTGGCAAGTAGCAACCATTTTAATTGAGTACGTCTAAGACAACAAAATTATGCTTCCTAACAAAATTACCGAGTAGGTGGTGATCTATCCCTGAACTGAGACATTCCAACAACAATTGTACTTCTTATTCGATTTTTCATGTGAATTTTAATTCAAGTTGGATTGCGCAGCCGTTCCCATCTGTTTTCTTGACCCAACTCTACGCCTTCTTTGATTACTACACGACTAAACGTATACAAAATGGAACCTTATCGCCATTATCCCCAATACTGTGTCATCAATCCAGCTTTCTTGTCACAATCCTAGTATTAGTGCGGTATTACGCCATGATCGGTTCTCTTATGTGGTCCTCATATATACTCCTTTTAGTATGATTGGACCAGTCATTTACAGGAGATTCTTATGCCTCATGCTACCTTTTCTACTACTCCTAAGTATTTTTTTTTCTTTTTTAGACGAGAACTACTCCTAAGTATATCTCTCACGCTTGAGAGCCAAAGTAAGAGAGGCTATTATGAATTCCCCTTCTCATGTTGCCTCCAGCAGAAGATTTCTCAAGTAAAAGATCATGCACAGTATTATTTAGAAAGTACTAAATAAAATGAAATGAAGGCAAGAATATTGTGCTACTTACAATGAAGCGGGTGAGGAGGAGGAAGAAGAGGAAGCCGCTGCCGAGCAGGACGCTCTCCCATCGCCACTGCAATCCAATCACGGTGACACGGCACCCGATCGAACGAACGAACGAACCCGTCAGCGACACAGGAATTAATTATTAGGCAAAACGTGCGTCGATAGGAACGAAATCAAATCGAAATTTAACTCAAATCATTAATCGGTCTCGTCAGACATGTCTGCATCATGGACCATACATGTGTCCAGTCCAGCAAGCAAAGCTGCAGGTATGTATGACCGGCCAAAGAAGCAAAAGCAGAGACCAAGGTCATGTCCCTGTTGCAATTACAGGTCCTCCTCTCCTGTCCTTCCCGGACATCCATGTAACTTGCCAGTGGCAGTACACTGCAGGTCAAGCTAGCCAGCTTTGCTAGCTCCAGAGGCTTGTGCCCTCAGGAACGTGTCATGCGTGTGCGTGGTGTCACCATGCATACGATCGATCCATCCATATGTACTCGATCATGTGTAATTATTATGTAGGTATCGATCGGTATCGGTGTTAAGTAGAGTATTGAGTGTTAACCTGGTGCGTCTGCGAGAAGACGGAGCGCATGACGGAGACGAGGTCGGTGGAGGTGGTGAAGTGGTCGAGGCCGAGCATGCCCTTGAGCTGCTGCAGGCACACCACCGTCGCCGCGCCGCCCATGAACCCCACGATCGTCGCGTGCGACAGGAAGTCCACGATGAAACCCAGCCTACACACATCAGTAAAACCCATACGTGGCAGTTACACCTAAACGTCCAAATCAATCAAGCTTGCTCTCAAGACTCGACTCGACTCGACATATACATAGGCGTAGTTGTTACTCCTAGACTCCTAGTTAGTATATCTAGAAACTAATTAACTTTTGACAAAGTTAAAAAGTAAACGGTGCTTTAATTTGGTCTTTTCACCAACTACTCTCGCTTGGTGGCTTAACCCACAAGAGAGTGTTCGTAATTAGATTGATGCATGGAGTAAGAAGCTAAATTAAACTAGTGCGTACGTACCGCAGTAGGCCAAGCGAGGCCTGGAAGACGCCGGCGAAGAAGGTGGCGGTGAACGCGAGGTGCAGGTAGAGCGCCGGGTTCTCCGCCGCCGGCACCTCCGCCCCGAGCATGGAACCGATGAGCAGCGACGCCACCGCCACCGTCCCCACAGCCAGGTCCTTAGAGCTCCCCATCATCGCGTACACCAGCGGCGGCACAAAGCTCGAGTCTAAACAGTAAACACACACATATATAATAATGTTGTTACTAGCGTATACGTTGATAAGCACATATATCTACGACTCTACGTGCATGCAGGCGCAATACACTGTACTAAGTATACGCACGACAGCGTGCTTACAGAGGCCGAGGATGGGTGGCAGGTTGGCGAGCTTGGCGTAGCTGATGCCCTGCGGGATGGCGAGGCTGGCAATGGTGACGCCGGCGATGAGGTCGGACTTGAGCGCCCCGAGCGTGTAGGCCGGCAACCACTCCATGAACGGGAAGAAGTAGCGCAGCGCCGCCACCGCGCGCCGCCCCGCGCCCTGCTCCCGCACCACTGCGCGGAACGGGTCGTCCGGGAAGAAGGTCTCCTTGAGGTTCCCCCGGAACGTGTCCAGGAACGGCCGCGCCGGCGGCACCGGCACCCGCGGCACCCCCCGCTCCCCGCCGCCTCCGTTCCCCACCTCCGCGCTGCCGCCCATGGCTGGCTGGCTCGTGTACGTGCTAGCGAACTTGAGTTGCGTACAAGATTAGAGGGAGAAGAGGAGAGCCCAGGAATCAAGTATTCAAGTAGCTAGCTAAAGTATGCTGCGTTTGGAGATGGATACCGGTGAGGCAGTGTATATATAGAGGTGTCGGAATTAGGTGTCTGGTCTGATCCGGTGCGTGTGATTTGGGGTGGGCCCGGCCGGCTGGCCGTGTCTTTTCGGGTACGAGCATGCGAGACTGGCGGGTGGGTCCGACGCGGTCAGGATCCCACTTGGCAGGGAGACGGGACGTAGAGTCCGGCGGGTGGGTGGGAGTCGTTGGCTTAATTGGTACTTTTTTTTTAATAACAAAAGTACCCACGTACCGTGAATTGAAACCGCGGAAGCTATACAGTGCAGACCGGACTGCAGAAAACAGCTTCATTCAACAGCGATGAACAGTTTTGTGCTATTCAGCTATTACTGTTGCTACAACGGCAAGAGGTCTACAGTGGTTCCAGTCCACAGCAGAAAGTTGCTACGGTCCGAAAGGTGGAATATGACAGGTGTCACATAACTAGCCTACAACAATGACATTTTTGTTATTTTGAATACGACGAGACAAGATTCGCTATTTTTTTGTTTTAAAACAACCAAATAAGCAAAAACTCCTTGGGCGGTTGTGCATACGTGGAGCATGCGGAGGCGGAAGTGGGCGGGTGTACGACGGGACACGGAATCGCTCGCTAGCTTCCTACGTGCGGGTTGGCGCGGTTGTCGTCGGTCGGCACGACGCGATTCATCTGATCGATTCGGTTCCTGTCGCGGGCGCGCGGCCGGCGGCCGGGGGAAATCTCCGTGTTTGTCTGCCTGATGATTAGGTTACGGCGGGTTCGGGAGTAGCACGCCCGCCCGCGCGCGCATACATGGGCAAACATAGTTTTCCATCGTGATATCGTTCGGGTGTCGGGACGAGTCTCGATCGATTCCGAGATATTAGAGTAGATCTCTAGCTATGAGATGCGGACATGTTACTGTCTTCTGCATTTATATTCACGCGGATACGTATCGTCTCTTAAGTTTTTTTTTTAATAGACACCGTCTTTGTAAGTTGGTTATGTCTTATGTGTGAATATTTTCATCCAAGCACAGGCACGGTAAAAATAAGAGATCTTACAAATGGATCAGCATGCTCGCATAAGGATGCATTCAGACGGCCGGTGAGAGCATGTAAGGAAGTCGTGAGAGTTCAATTCTCGGCTTTCTCAATTTGCACGTGTGTGCTTAGTAGGCCTCTCGTGCTGACATGTCCGTGTGGATGGGGTGTGTTGCCAGCATACTGCCCATTGTCTCTAGAGAGAGTAATCAAGAATGAATCAGTGCTGTGCGATGCCGTCGTCATCTTATGCATAGGCCTGCTGCATGCTTTAAAAACGCCAGATGTCTCGGAGTGATCCAGTCCAGAGCAAGAAAAAGATACTCGTTTACAAAGCTAAGTTTGCAATTAATGATTGATTAGAGTAGCTACCCGGCCAGATGACATGGGTAAAGTAGCGCACATATATATGCACATCAACATCGATCGCCTAGCTCGGCACTGATTACATAAGATGCATAAACACGTGTTTACCGTTCTGAAACAAGTCTCTTTAGTGGCTGCTCCCCCAGAAACCTCTTCTAGTACTCCTGCAAACGCCTGATATGGTATCTCACGCGTAAATTGGTCTAGTTGGTTTTATCATCACTCACCGTGGAGAAACTAGTGGCTACAGTTGCTGCACTTGGCGTTGCCTTCTTGACCTCTCAAAGACCACACAATTCCCCGCGTCCTACTTGAATCATTGACTACGTGGACCCGAACTAATAATAGAGGGTACGGCCGATCTACATTCGTAACCATGTATTGAGTGGTGAATAGGAGTCTACTTTTTCTTTTTTGGAATTTTCTTTTCTTTTCACCTTAATAGTTATAAAAAGCTATAGAGATCAAGGCCTCAAAATCACAGCGAAGATTTGAGCTGGAATCAAGAAAATCAAACTTCAACACGCCTCGGCCGATCGACGCCGTGTACCGCATTTGGCCCGACAGCGGCTTGGCGCTTTGATCGCTCACTAGATCGATGCAAAATCAACATGATTTTGGATCCACAAAATAACTAACTTTTGACCTAGAGATCCAAATACATAGCTCAACAAGAAGGCCAGGAACTTATTCCAATCGAAGATCGAGACAATTCTAGCCAATATTCAATGAATTTCTTGCAAGAGGGCTCAAAATCGGGGCAAAACCTAAACTTGATCCAAAGGATTGCTCGTGGATGAAAGATAGTCACGATAACCTTAGATCAACTTCCATGAGTTCTAGCAAGCTAAATCACAACAAAAGACAAAAGCAAAACCCCTAAAACACAAGAACCCAAAATCACAAGAGAGAGAGAGAGAGAGAGAGAGAGAGAACTCATCTTTGCACGAATTGATTGGATTGATATTGAGTAATTGAAGGTTTACAGACACTCCACCACAGAGGACAAAAGCTCACTCATGTGCACCCAATCCCACAATATTTCTCTCAATACATCTCTCAAACTCTAGCCTCCTCTATTCTCTCTGTTTTCCCTAAATCTCAAATTAGGGTTTCTAGGCTAGGTTGGATGGGTTTCAAATCCTACACTACTCCTTATATAGTGGTGGCCATGTCTAGAGAGAATACCCTAACGGGCACCCGTTAAGTCCACACACAAACGAGTCTCACACTCATGCACGTTTCTCAAAGTGGATGACGATTCGGGTCTCTCAAATTCGTCTCTTCGTGGTCTTGTCCTTCTCATGACCTAAATATTTTCTCCTTCGCGCCGTCATGCGTCGCGGTTTCTCCAAGGTCACCAATCTGGTAGTTTGGTGAAGATACCAAAATACTCATTCTCGATCCTTCCATCTTGACCAAGCCTAATCTTGTGAAGTAGTCACATGCTTTGCCACTCGTAGGTTCATCAATAGCTTTCCTCATGATGACAAGTCCCTCCCATTCGGCTCTCATCGGACCGCCTCAACACTTGCACCAGCTTAAGCCACTTGATGCAACATGTTGCATCAAACTTCCTGTTCTTGACGTTCTTATCCATCTTGCGCCTTGTATAAGACTAACCACTTCACTCGGCATTTTCGATCGTTCTGGACCTTGATTTCACCAAGCCAAGTCCCAATCATTCTTATCGTTGACCGTAGTTGACTCCAAGCGCCCCTGCACAATAATAGATCAATAAATCGATTACAGACGTAAGTTCTTCGCAACTTGACCCACGTTAGCAAAAACATGCATCATGCAACACATATACACTAATCCCATGACTTTGGCCAATTCCCCTAAATTAGTTGTAACACCTCGGCCCAACACTGAGCCCGGAATGTTAACTAAACCACTATAGCTACCAATTTAAACCTTGATCAACATTAATTTCAGCAAGCACACGTAGATTAAAATCCCATCAATGGGTCACAAGAGACACAATAACACAAAGTAACTGCAGAACTGCAAAAGAATAAAAGTTCACATATTGGTAACATGTTATCAAGATGGCTCAGAGCACACGCGCCTGAGAAATGCTCGGGATACCCGCACTCGAAAATGCTTGGGATGCCGCGCCCAAGTCACGCCAGAACCATGCTCCTGGTACATAGGATAACATCAATTAATAATAATCAACTACAAGTAAAGCAATTAAGAATCCAACCAATAACTAAGGAATTAATAAATCAAACTGAATTAAACTAATAATAAATTAACCTAAGTTCCAGCTAATAGTTTTGTCGGTGATCCAGAACCGATCTTACGTATGATTGTTTGTTGGGGGGTCTACTACGATTGAAACTATGCAAAAGTTGACACATGGATTATATACAGGTTCATACCTTCTTCGGAGAGAATAATAACCTTACTCTTGTTGTACTGTATTGAGAGTGCTGAATACAATCAAGAGGAAGACTAAAGCCTAACGTCTTGTGCTCCAGATTCCTCGTCCGCTCTAGATTCCTCGCCCGCTCTGTCTTCTGACTTCAGTCTTTATATAGCATACGAAGAGGTGGCAGTTCCTCCCAGCCAAGAGACGTCTCAATGTTCCAAATGACGAACCATTTGAGGGAAGTTATTGTCATAGAGACAGCACACCACGTCGCCAAGAGGTTATTGTCGAAGACATAGAATAGAGTGTGCAGTTATTTCTGAGGATAATGACACACATTTAACTACTTTGCGTGTTAAACACGGCGTACGATACTCCCTAATCGATTAGGCCCACAGGTCAGCAAGCCTTATCAATTATAGGGTTGTCGACGCTAGGTAGTCGAAGCCAAGCAAGTCATAGAAGATCTTATAACTACAGGGTGGTTGTAGAAAGGCTTACGACTATACCATGGTCGTAGAAGGACTTACGACCATAGGGTGGTCGTAGAAAGGTTTACGACCAGACAGCTTGGTTTCTCTCTTATGAGCATTTAAGAGATATACTTAAGACCAGTATGGCGATATTAATTACAGATAAATAATTAAATGAGAATTGTTATATCCTCATCAAGTTCCAAGATAATCAAGTCCAATTACGAATGTCCTGAATGAAATAATCATATCTCTAGATTATATAAAGCAAACTAATTGATAAAATCTGTGTGATAAATGCATGTGATGTTCGTGTGCTACTCCATTCTATGCATATCACCATCAACGGTTACCTAAAAGCAATAACAAAACAAGAGCGAGTCCATGACTCAGCAAGTATTAGATAGAACGATAAACAAATAGGTTATGAAGCATTTAAATCATCATCATTAACATAAGCATGTTCAATTATTATCAATGTCGTTATGATATTCCATGTTCTCAAATCTCATTGGTATCATTCTCATGTACTCAATCTCATCAATGTCATTCTCATGTACTCATGTATGCAATGCCAATGATGCAACTCTTTCAGTTGATATCGGTATAATAGAGTGTTCACCCGTCAATGACACACTCTCCCCCCACCTTATTTAGGGTGGAGTTCCTACATTTGTAGGATTTTAACATGGAGCACTCCGAAATAGCCATATACATAGCATTACTCACCGCCCTGGCTCATATGCAAGCAAATGATGCAAATGTTCATCATCCATTATTAACATTACCATGTCATCCCCATGGTAATTTCATCATCACATCATAATCTCATTAAATCATCAACATTTCATGTCATAACATCATTCAATCATTATCATCAAAACATCATGGCATTTAAATAAGAAATAGAAAGCATAAATAAAGATCATATTAATTCAATGATAGAGACAAGGGTTGACAAACCGATGTCTACCGCTCTACCAAGCACTTGTCTTTTAGCCTCTAGAAAGCAAGTGATGCAAATGTGGCACTGTACTTGAGGCAACACTCCTTGGATAAACAATCAACAACACACTCAAAGTATGTTACAACAGTACTAAATCATCAACCAAAATAATATCCCACCTACACGTAAAACCGACACTCTTAACTCAACTTCACCGGACGACCTACCCGCTGTCCCAATGACCAGGCGACCATAATTTTCACTTATGGACTCCAAATATAATTATTTTTATACTGTCAGGAATCTAGACGAAATTCCTCACATTATCTTAGTTATGCAAATCTTCTGATTTTGTCATTTAGGTTCCCGTTTCCAAGCTCGAAGGTCATACTAGAAAGTATCAGAACAACAGACTTCATTTTTTTCGTAACTAATTTTCTACAACATGAAAAATAGCAAACCATAATATTTCTAGAATTACAGATAATTCTATAGCTAAAATTATTTATGATCATAATTTAATTTTAACATCTAATACACGTAATTACTCAATCTTCACAACTGCTGTTATTGGCGATGGAGTTCTGGACAGCAGCACTCCCGGGGCCATAACTTTTTACTCGCTTATCCAAATTCGATGATCTAAGACTCTTTGGAAAACTACGAAAATTATATACAACGTTACTAACCAGACGAAATCTTGATTCCGAACGTAGATACCCCTAAATCCCCCAGTAAGGTTCTACAATACAATTTAACGAACTAGAGCATCATGAAACATCTACCTCCCACGACCAAACCAATCTACAACGTGATTAAACATTACTCTCAAATCAATTTAGGGATTATCATATCGTTACTCATGAAAAATCGACGACAATCATGAACCCTAGCTTTTCCTCCTCTTCTTTTCCTTCTCCTTTATCTTCCCTCTTCCTCCTCTTCCCCTTCTTCTTGTCGATCCCCTGCTGGTCTCCTTCCTTCTCCCTTCTAGCCGGCAGCAACTAGAGGAGGGGCGGCACAGGGAGGCGCAGGGGGTGGTGCTAGGAGGAGAGGGGCGGCACAGGGAGGCTGGTGGCAGTAGGAGGCTGGCGCCGGGGGTGGCAAAAGGGCGGCTAGGGCTTGGCAGTCGGCCCCTCCCCTAGCCCTCTTATGGTTCCGCTGCCCCTTGGCCGAGTCCACCTCACACTCGGTCGAGGGATTGGCCTTGGCCCACTAACTCTTTCCCCCTCTAGCTTCCAATGGGCCTAAACTCTAATTCTAATTTCTGAAATCCAAAACTCAAGCCCCAATTCTCTTTTAGTTAATTGTCCTTATTCCTCATTTATTTCTCTGGCCAAGCAGGATATTACATCAGCACACCTTGAGGTGGTCAAATGGGCGACCCGACACGATATGGGCCCATTTAGGCATAGTCTGGCTAGCTAAACAGGTCATGCCATGTTAGCCTGTGGGCTTGGCCACCAACCCAGGCACGGCACGCCGATCTCACGAGTTGTGTTGTGTCGGCTCGGGCATAATTAGCCCAACGGGCTGGGTAGGCACGTGTAGCCCATCTAGATAAAGGCTTCTGTCGCGCGCCGTCACCGCCTCCTTCGTCGCGCACCGCCATGGGAGCTGTCGCCTCCGCCACCCCCGCTGCGTGTCGCCGCTACCTCTGCCATGCGTCGCCACCACCTCCTCCTCCGCCGCCACTGCCACCTCTGTCGCTTGTCGCCGCAGGAGCTGCCGCCACGCGCCGGTCGTGCCAGCTGGCCCGTGTTGTGCCTAGGCCGGGCCAGCTAGCCCATGTCGTGCCTGGGCTGGGCCATGCCAGGCACGATACTGTGCATGCCATGCTAGGCCGGCCTGCTAGGCCGGGGCTGTGACCCAAGCGTGGTACGACTCGTCAGGTAGTTCTGGCCCTACCCATCTGGGCGTCGGTCGTGTCGTGGCTGGGTCGGGGCGACAATATTGTGCCTTAGGCTAGCCCGGCAAGCATGACCCATTTGGCCACCTCTAAGCATACCTCACTGTGCACTAAACCGTTAGGGTCGATCAGACCGCCAGCCTTTGGCCGATCTGACCGCATTCCCCGGTAACAGGGGACTGGTCTGACCACCATGGAGTGGTTGGTCAGACCGTTTCCTATTTCAAAAACACTCATCTCTGAACTTTTTAATTAAGCTCTATCTAGTTTCGCGTTCGGTCTTCATTTTTAATGACACCTCTTGCAAACACATCCCCAAACACTCTCACATAAAGTGTTTGATGTTTATTTGGCACAAACTTGTACCGCCGGTCTTATTGCCCCCCCTAGCAAGTTAGACCGCCTAAAGCCCGACAGCAATCCCACAATTTGCAAAACTGAGATATCACTCTCCAAACTCCTCGACAACGATGCCAATTGTTTATCATCTAGATTAGGACCATATCACAAGATCTCTACAACTAGCTTCTCTATTACTAAATAAATATTGTTGTTTTAGAATGTGTGCGGTAGAAATTTAAACTTTCCACCATATACTCAGATATTGCGGTTATTTGATTTAGCTCAACCTGTGTTATTTTGTAAGCCACCTGAGTGTGACATGCGAAGAAAGTGATGCAGATCGCTTCACAGCGTCAGCGTGTACGCCACCGAGTTAATTAGGCGCGTATCAGCTTATCAGCGGGTCAAAGATGCACTCAGGCGTTGACCTTTCTGGCCGCGCTAGCTCAAAGGAAGGAACTGATTGTATATCGCAACATAACGGAGTGTACTATCACACGTGCCATGTTCCATATGCTGGAAGCATATATACCAGCACCACAAAGCTGTTCCTGTCAGAGATTTTGCTCCACAAGTCGCCAGAAAGGCAGGTCAAGAATTAATTACTAGTGCTAGTTACTTATTTAACCGTGTCTTCGTCACCGGGTAGAAACTGACCAATATTTCTCGTTTTCAGCGGGGTTTCTACTGTGTACTACTACTACTCAATGTGTTCCTGTCAGAAAATTCTTACAGTGACTCGAGAGACCAGAAATCATGAGGTAGCTTAGCTAGGCTGATAAGACTTTTGCTAACTGATGCCCCCCAAAGATATCAAAAGGTAAGCTTAAGTCTACACAATAACAATCCAACTAAGCAAAAGGTAATTTTTCCTTGGATGTATCAGGACTCAGGAGGTTCTTTTCAGACACCTTAATCAGAACTTAGGACGGTGCCTAGACAAAGATGTGTCATATGATTGACTTGGTCGCACAGCGCCTAATCACATATGTAATCTACTGCATATCGGGATTTGGTGCCAACCTTGGCTACTTTCAGATATACTTTTACCTTCCAATATGCTAACTTTAGGCTTGCAACTGATAGCTATATTATACTATAACAAGGTGCACAGGAAGAAGATTCCTGAACTACTCATATAGTGACCGGTTCCCTCGTTCATATATACTTTTGAATATCAAACACGGCATCAATTGAAGAGAGACTTCCAGAATCCAGATCGAGGGTGCTAAATATGTGTGACACGACATAAATATAACAAGTGTTGGCATAAGATTTTTTAAAAATTTGGACTCATGCTGTTATCTTAATTGCAAAAATAGTCTTTTTGACCTTAAAATTACAAATCTGACCACCGCGAGCGCGGAAGAACTGGAGGCCAACACGTGTCTCTTCTTTTTTTTTGACTGAAAACAGGAGGGGGTAGAACCCCTACTGTAAATAAAATAAAATTATGTACAAGAGAGGAGTAATTACAAAAGGGGTAAAAACAAGAAGAGTTCACCCAAAAAACAAATAAAAAAACTTAACCAAAATCTCTCAACCACGTAACAAAAGAATCTCTCAACGAAGGCTTTACCCTATGGATAACCAGGGCAAAAGCTTCCCGGAACTCAAATTTCCAATTGGAAATAGAAACCCTCCCTTGATTGAAAATAATCTTATTGTGATGCAGCCATATACTCCAACAAGCAATGATCGTAATCTCCTTGAATAACTTGTGACGAAACTGACTCTTGCCCTCTTGAATAAGCCCAACCACTGAGAGGGAGAAATCCCAAGCAAAACCAACTAAGGACCAACATTGTTGACTAAACGAACACTCGAAGAATAGATGTTTCAAAGATTCCTGAATACCATCCTGACAGAGAACACAATCTGTATTGTCAAGAGGAAACTTCTTTCTGAGTAAGAATTCCTTTGTATTTAGTCTGTCCTTCAAGAATAACCAAAAGAAGAACTTTTGTTTGCTTAAACATGAAGAGGACCACAACCAGATAAGCGGACGAGGCATGGGAATTGTACCCATCATCTGTGCATAAGCTTGCTTTGAGGTGAAAGACCGAGAACCCCAAATAAAACTCCATTCATCATGCCTATCTCCCTCCGACCCCAAAGGACTAATACAATCACTCAGATCCAGCAATTGCAACAACGCAGTGGGAGAAAGGGGAAGCTGAAAAAGAGATTGAAGATTTTCCGAAAGCAGGACAACAGCAACTGAGATGTCTTTGTTCTTGGCAAAGGAAAACAGATGAGGCCACTTGAGAAGAGGATAACCCAAGTTCCACATATCCTTCCAGAAGCAACAGGAATGACCATAAAAAACCGAACAAAAGAGAAGCCTTTGAATTCAGCTAGGAGATGCAACACGTGTCTCTTCCTGCGCTCGGGGGGCGCAGAATGCAGGTGCTCAACGCGGGAACCAGGTGCGCGGCGCGGTAGGTGGTGAGCCTGGCCCGGTTCCGCGCACACCGTTCTGCGGTGCCCAGGCTGCATTAAATGCATGCTTTAATGCATCAAAATTTTGTATTTTGCCGGTGCGTTCCGGGGGAGCTTCGGGCGCGTAGAAAACCCCTAGCCTCCTGCACTCAGGTGGTGCGGAAGGTGTCCGCCTTCATCCCGCGCTCCGGCGACGCGGAAGGCGACCGGTCCTACCACCTTCCACGCCGTGCCCTTTCCTCCTACGCCCGATTGGCTTGCCGTGTTGGTCACCAGGGTTCGCCCCCCCCCCCCCCAAAATGCGACACATGTCGGCCTTCCGTGCTTCCGCGTTCGAGAGATGACTACTTTTAGAATTTTGGTGGCAAATGAGTTATTTCTGTAATCAATCGTGGCACCACGGGCCAGACGAAAAATACAGTCTTGGCACAACGGCAGGTTTGCCAGAAGCAGCGAGGCACTGCTGAACTACGTACCTTTGTTGGGTGGTTAGGTGTAGAACACTAGAACGGCACTGCACACGGCAGCATCGAAATCTTCAGGACTTGTCCTATGGACATGACTGCAAATTCAAAATCTTATTAGTTGCAAATATACCTGGCCATGGGATTTAAGCTCTAGTCCAAACTCCAAACCAGTAAATAGGATGCCTTAATTACCAGTTAGAATACAACTGATAGCCACGATGTCGTCCTCAGTTCCATGGATCTCATCAGTATTAGCGTCCAATTTGACAAGACATGTCAAGAAAAGCAGTTCTTGTTTGGATACTTGTTGGATGAACTCACATCACACGGCATTCTTGTAGAACCAAAACTGTAGTGTAGAATCTAGCTTTTAGTTTCAGAAAAATTCAGACTTGTCCCTGACACGCGAAAGTACGCCATCTTCGATCCTATCTTCCTGTTGAGATTAAATATAAAATTTTGGTTTGCCCATCATTTTCGTATCCTATTTAGAAGGCCCACAAAATGTTCTCCTCCATGCAACTTGGGACAATAAGCATTCTGAAATCAGAAGATCTCTTGGATAAACAGGATGACAGAATTTAAAGCGGTGTATTATTCAAGCATATCTGAATCGCAATTTGCAGGCAAGTCTTAAAAGAAGTGCAGATTCACGTCTCCGAGTCACGAGGGTGTGCTACTTTGCTTGCTGTATTTTATGAGTGGGAGCATGTGGTATGTATGAACGAATGGAGTCATCGAGATAGTGATATAAGCGCAACGCATTATGGGACTCTTCCTCACTTTCTCTTTATGGGATTCTTCCTCACTTTCTCTTTGTGGGTCATCGACGAGTGTTCTCCTGCCATTGCGTTTCTCCACTTTGGTGGACTATTATGTTCTTCGTGTTGTGCCTGTCAGCCTAACTTCAGTAGACACGGGTGCACAGATTCTTTCCTCGCCGTGGCTGGGAGTAGATGTCACTTTGCGATAAGAATCGTTGGAAATGTTTAAGTGGCAGAAAATATGCAAAGGAGCGTCCGTTTGCAGGGCGGTCAGATCGGCCTGGTAGCGACGGTGCAGCTTTCGGGAAATTAACACCAAACACTTGTTTGAGAGTGTGATGTGACACTAAGTAACATTGTTACTTTGAGTAGTGTTTCAGTATTATAAACTGAGATTACTTTCACAAAGTAGTGCTATTTTGTGCAATATAAAAGAGAAACTATGTGTGGACGAGAGGGATGCTCGGGTACATGGAGACAAGCTGAGTGCATGGCCGCGTGAAAGGGATGCTCGGAAGCCAGGTGCAAGCCGAGCCAGAAGACTTCTAGAAGGTCCACGACCAGTTCCACCAGATCTACTATCAGTTTCCCGAGGTCTACGACCAGTTCCATCAGATCTACGACTAGTTTCACGATCAGATCTACAAACAGTACTCGGCGGAAGGAGCACTCGTTGGGAACAGTACTCGGCGGGAACAGTACTCAACAGAAGAAGTACTCATCGGGAGGAGTACTCGGCGGAAGGAATACTCGACGAGAGGAGTACTCGACGGGAACAGTACTCGGTGGGAACAATCTACGACCAGGTCTTCAACCAGGTCCACGACCGGGTGATCCGAACTAAATCATGAAATGGATTCTTTGGGCTGAGATAATTTGATTTTAGATAAGTTATAGTATATCTCTTAGTTGGAGTCGGTTGTAATCTTTCTATTACCATGTTAGGTAAAGAATCTGAGTAGGATACATGGGTTAGATATAGAATTGGTTTTGTGTCGTGCGTGAGTTTGTTTCGACCTTAGGCCGTGCGTGTTTGGCCGCACGCTTAGGTGCAAATATAAGGCCAGAGCATAGCCTAAAAAAGGGGGTTATGATATGAATTAAAAAATAGATACTAGAAAATCACTATGGTTTTGGTGGTAAGATTGGCGTGTTCTTGAGATTTTCACGAGGAATTTCTCTTTGGTGCGTTGAATCCAATTGAGGTGTTGGATTTTACTCGCTGGAACTTCGGTTCTACTACCCTTTGTTCACGTGCTACGGTATGCGTGAAAGAAGGTTTATCGCAGAGGCCTTGTTGTTCTGGTGTTGTGCAAGGGATAGGGCTGTAAGGAAGCTAACATTAAGGTGTACCGTGAAAGATCAGGGCTAAACAACGCGATCCCGCTAGCTTGCTAGTTCGATCCACATCAGGTGATATAGAGCATCCGTTGATCACGGTACGTGCTGAAATTTTTTGTTGATCGTAGAAGGGATTATGGTGGAATACATGAAGATGGATTACTCTCTAGGGTTCGATCTGAACTCATGTGAGAGAAATCCATTGCGAGAGATTTGGTCATCTCAATTCTACGCAAGATGTCAAGTGGGAGCTATTACAAGCGCTGTGATGGTGGATAAGTTTGTTGACATGAACTTGGCAAGTCAAACCTTCGTCGACCACTTGAAACTCCAATTGATGCCACACCCAGAACCGTACAAGGTTCGATGGCAAGATCAATACATTGTGATCAAACATCACGTTGAGGTACGGTTCACGTTGTGTGGACTTGCTGATTTGGTGGTGTGTGACGTGCTTCCTACACATATGCATGTGAGCTCGTTGCTGCTTGGAAAGCCATAGACCGATCAGAGGAAGTGGCAAAAGGATTATTTTGATCCTTACGCTATGTGAGGACCCCAATTTACTCGGCTTGTAATGCTTAACCTTCCAAATGGTCCTAGCATCACAAATCGAATAAACTAAACCTCGAGATATGTATACTTCCCAGAAATGCAGTATACACAACTCTTTTCACAAAATCATGCATCAATTCCATACAAGACATAGAATCCAAAGCAACACATTGCTAAACAGTAGTCATACAATAAAAGTTATTACAAAAGGGGGTCGACCGGCCAAATGACAAGTAAGAGACTTAATTAAACAGCGGAAGCAAGGGTGCCATAAGATGGCGATAAACAAAAGCTAATCAGTGTGCCTTTACCCACAAGGCAACCAACCGGTCCGCCAAACTAGTCGTCCCATACCCCGCCGCAACATGACTCACAGAAGTGGGGCCCTTGGGGCTCACCTTCTTCCTCTGCAACAAATAACATTAAGCAAAGCAAATTAGTACAAAAATGTACTCGCAAGACTGACGTGTGGAATAGCAGACCTATTCATAAACTACATGCAAGCTTATTTGGGTGGAGGCCATATGGTTCATTTTCAGCATAAAGCAAACTTTATTTGCAATAATATAATACATTTCAAAGACAAGTTTGCAATTCATTTTCATTATTGAAATAACAGCAAGAATAACATAGCAATAGGTAGATGGCAACACCCTGGAAGTGACTAACCCAATAGTCACCACGACCATAGCATGAATTACCCATTCATACCACCCATGTCAAATTTTAATTAAAAGGTTGTAGTCTAACTCTTGAAAAGCTTACCCAAGCGTGTCCATAACCTAGGACGAGGCTATTCGAATAGTTTTAACCCTGCAAGGGTGTACCAATGTACCCACACTCCAGACCGCCTTTAAGCCACAATAAGCACACTACCGAAGGTATGTCGGCACGGCTAAGTCCTACGAGATATTTCCAGTATTGTGCATTAACTACGAGCTGCTCGTATGGATAGAAACCCATACGCTTACATGGTAAAGCCGAAAAGACAACTACCCACCCGGAGTAAAGCTTCCGAACAACTACCATGCTCCCAAACACCATCCCTCCTGCGACCCCCTGCGACTCGGAGTCAACACACACCAAAGTACTAAGTCAAGAGAGGTCCCATACCCTCTAGTGTGGTTAGCACGCAAAAATTGCCTGGATAACAGGTACTCACAAGATGTTCGGTCCTTAATTGACCCGAGCACCATTCCAGATCACACCCAACAGATCACACCAATATACCATTGTGCCCAAGTCGAAATCATTTTTATTTTCATTTTTAGTTTGGAAGTTTTAAACATAGCACGAGACTGAAACATAAGGATCATAATAAATTTTGTGTGATCAAGATCATCGACTAAGTCGATGATCGCCCAATACTACCGAAAGCTAAGCATGGCTAAGCAATTTGAACCCTTAACCTACTAAGTGACGAGAGCTCATCCAACAAACTCTAATCACAGCAAATAACCTAGGCTCAGGTAGTAAAGGAATATCATTTACCTACAGGTTATGCATCTAATGGAATAACTAACCAATTTAACACAAAATAGCAATGCATACATACAAGTTGAAAACAATATATTAGACTTTAAAATAAAGGGATTAACATGATCAAACTGCTTGCCTTGCTGGTTTTGCTCAGTCTGCTGTAGAGGCTCACTCTCAAGATCGATACACTCGTCGGTACCTAACGATAAGAACGAAAAATACTGAAAAGAGAAAAAAACCAACTTTCTCCAAATGCTCTGAAAATTTTACAGCAGCAAAGGCATGATTTATAATGAATTTAGGAATAAGAACCACTTAATTTGGATACTCTAAGCAAAAGTTATAAGCAAAACAATTCTGCTCAGCTTTTAAAATGCAAAAAGCTACTTATTCAACGTAATTAAATTGTTTGTCAAAAATTTCTGGAAATGAGGTGCACTTGAAATTTTTACAGTAAATCAAACACCTCATAAGATGAACAACCCAATTGAATTCACCTCATTTGGAGCTATAATGCATTTTCTATGAATTTTCAAAGATATAAAAATGAGCATAATTTAATTGTATTTGCAATATCTATAACAAAAGAAATATGCCTACAATTAATTTTAACAGCAAGTTCATTATCAGAGGAAGCCAACAAAATTTGATTCACTCAATTTGAAGTTACAGAGAAATACTTATGCATTTTTGAAGTTAAAGTAATTTTCAGTGCAAAAATAAACCTAACCTAAGGTCATTTTATCCATAATCATTTTCTGGAACCGCAACATGATTCAATACATTTTTATATTAAAGAACACTCAAAATAGAAAGTAACAAAATTTGAATCATCACTTTTGGAGCTAAAATGAATTAGTTATGCATTTTAGAAATTTATACTCTTTTTCAGTTCATAAGTAAAACATTTCAGATTATATATAAACACTAATACTTTTTCTACCGACTCTATCCTAGCCATACACACTCACAAGCGGGACCAGTGAACAGTGCTACTTTTTAATTTCCAATTGATTTCCGATTAAAACTGGCAGGTGGGACCCGCCTGTCACTGGCACGGTGCACAAAACAGTGTGTAGACTACAAGTCCACAGCACAGTGAAAGGGTGCATGGGCCAAAACGACGCTTAACTGCGCACGGGCCCGCCTGTCGGCCAGACATTAGTGCAATTAAACCCGAATCTACACATGGATCCATGCTAAGGACAGTGATTAAATGCTAATGATGGAGCTACAGTACCGGTCCGAGCGTGCCACGGGGAGCTCGCTGCGGCCGCGAGTTTTGCCGGTGCGTCGCCGGCGAAGGAGGGCTCGACGGCGGCGGCCAAGCACCAAAATAGGACCATCACGCTAATGCGCACCCGACGGCACCGGCGGCGAGGTCGGAGGTGGCCCGACAAGGCAGCGCGACGAGGCGAAGCGGAGTGACAAGTACGGGAAAACGAAAACGACGATACGACAATGCTCCGGCCGATTTAGTGCAAACATGAGCAATAACAAAGGTCAGGGAAGCTACCAGGACGACCCGGAGGTGGAGGGGTGGTCGGAGTTGAGCCGGCGACGAGAACCGAGGCGGCGGCGATGGCTTCACCGAGGAGGAGTCAATCTGGTGAAAGAAACAAGGTGTGAATGGTCGGGAGAGTTCAAGTGAGGCCCACAGATGGTGCACGAGAGAAGAATTTGACAGAGGCTCACCGCACCGTCGCCGGAGAAGAAAAGGACACCGACGGACGAAAATGGGGAAAACCCAAGGTTCTTGAGTTTCTGTGAACGGATGACCAAATTGATTGAGGGAAAATGTTTCTTGTACCCCAGGGCGCAAAGTGACGCGCAAGAAACGAGTAGAAACTCACCGGAGACGAAGATGACACGGCGGCGGTCTCGGGTGCGCGCTCCGGACAAGATGGGGCGCTCCTGGTGTTCTCGGTCCTACACGCGAAGACAAGGGCTCAACCTGAGGAACACGGTGCAGTGAAAGAAGAGGAATGAGGGGAGACCATGCGGAAGGAAACTCACCCGTGGAGCGAGCTCAGGAGAGCTTCTTCTTCCTCAACCCCGAGAGGAAGAATGAGGGAAAATTGAGCGAGAGGGGGTGGGATATAGGTGGCCAACGGTCGGGATGGAAGCGGCGTTAACGGGCGAAGCTCTGAGTGGAGGATGAGGGCGGCGGATTGACGCCGTTAACGGGGACGCACAGAGGCGCTCGGCCGCGTGGCGCTTGAGCTCTGCTCGCGCCCGCGCGCTCGTCAGCGAGAGGTGGAAGAGAGACCTGACAGGTGGGGGCCACCAGGCAGCGACACAAGGAGGCGCGCGATCGAGCGGAGAGAAGTCGAGGCGAGCCGTTGGATCGAGATCCAACGGCCGATAACATGCGGGACGTTTTAAAGCTTCGGCGAAGCGGTACGCAATCGTGAGCGTTGACGCGCGATCGAACGGCTGCATGCGATGGTGCGGTTAGTTGGTTTGGCTGAGCCAAACGGCGCGGTCGGACTCGAGCCAGGGTTGGGTTCGGGCCCGATGAATAGTGATTTCTAAATTTTGTGTTTTATAAGGCTGAGGGATTAGGGAAGTTTTAGAGGTAGCACCGAAGCTCCAAAAATTCTGAAATTTTTATGGGAACTACCTGGGACAGAGAACAACCTTGGTTAATTTTTCTAGGAATTTTCATGCACTACATTTTTCTCCAAAAAATCCACAAGTTGCTGCCCAAGGGGTTTGACCAGCATTTATACTGGTTTGACTTGCTCTTTTGAAATAGCAAATAAAATCTAAAAATTATGAGATTTTTCAGAGATGTTACTAGGATGGTCAAGATGATAGGAAAAATATTTCCAGAGGATGATCACAAGTTTTTGTTCCTATTTTCCTTTGGAGTTATGATTTGAGTTGTGAGTTTTAATTGATTTCAACAATTTCAAAAACAATAAATCATGCAAATGCTCCAAAAGACAAATTATACTCAAAAGTTTTAAATTCCCTTCAATTTCATACACTTGAAATACAAATTCTGATTTGGGATGTTACACTTGTTTGGTGGTCATGTGGTCTAGTGAGAAGATTGTATACCTTTGTTCATTTTAATGTTGAAACGATGTTATTACATCGAGTCATATTAACAATAGCACGAATCCCGTGATTCGCACCACCCATCAAGTTTTAATTTAAATGTTGTAGTCTAACTCTTGGAAGACCTTGCCAAGCGTGTCCATAACCTAGGACGAGGCTATTCGAATAGTTTGAACCCTGCAGGGTGTACCAATGTACCCACACTTGAGACCGCGCTTTAAGCCAAAACACACTTCCGAAGGTATGCGAAGCACTGACTAAGTCCTCACGAGATGTTTCCAATATTGTGTATTAACTACGAGCCGCTCGTATGGATAGAAACCCATACGCTTACATGGTAAAGCCGAAAAGACAACTACCCACTCGAGGATAAAGCTTTTGGACAACTACCATGCTCCCACCTCCATCCCTCCCCGCGACCTCCTGCGACCCGGAGCCATACACGCCAAAGTACTAGGTCAAGAGAGGTCCCATATACTCTAGTGTGTTTACACAAAATGCTTGGTTGGTGTAACAAGATGTTCGGTCCTTGTTGACTCGGGCACCATTCCACCACACCCAACGTGATCACACCAATCATACCGTTGTGCCCAAGTCTAAATCATTTTTGGTTTTCAGTTTTAGTTTTGCAATTAAACATAGCAAAAATGAAACAATAAGTTATAGTAAATTTTGTGTGATCAAGGTTACCGACTAAAGTCGATAACCTTGATTCTACCGATAGCTAAGCATATCTAAGCAATTTGACCGGATCTACTAAGTGACAAGAGACCATCCAGCGGCCTCTAATCACGACAAATAACCTAGGCTCGGTAGTAGAGATCAATATTTTGTCTACAGGATATGCACTACGGATTTAACTAATCAATTTAACACAAATTAAGCAATGCATACATACAAATTGAAACAAAATATTAGACTTTAAAATCTGGGATAGGAATGATCAAGCGCTTGCACAGGTCTTTGTTGCTCAATAAGGTGCGGAGGATCGTCCTCGGGGTTGCCGCAAATATCGAAGCCTAACGATCGAACATAACGACAAATAAGAGCGAATAACACCGACAAAACTCAAACATACAACAACATCAAAACAAGCCAAAACTCACACAAGAGCCTAAGCATGAAATAACAAAATTTGAGAAGCAGAGAACAATTCATTTTAAGTTATTAATAATTTTCTATGAATTTTCTAAGCTAAAAACACAACAAGCACTAGTTAATTACTTAATGATTTTCATGAAGCAAACAGTGTGCAAAACCTATTCTAATAGTTAGTATACTGAAAATGAAATTTTCTGAATTGGGTTCATTGAATTTGGACAATTATTGGAAGAGATATGCATTTTCTAATTTAGAAGATACCTAAGGCATCATTTTATTAATTAATGATTCTTGCTACAGAGACATGGATGAAACTAATTTTTGTAAATAATACATTTAAAAGAAAATTAACGAAAGACTGGTTTCATGCAATTTGGATAAAAATTGAATTAGCTATGCATTTACAAGTTTAATTGATTTAACGAGGCAAATGACGCATTTGAAATACTAAAGCACTTAATACTTCTTCTCTGCAAGCACGGCTAGCCCGACCAGCGAGCGGGCCCGCGCGAAAATGTCGACTGAGCGATTTGCGCGATAGGTGGCGTCGGCGTATTCAAAGAATCGTCTTGGCTTAACAACGTAATCCTAACACATATGCCCGGAAAAATACGCTTCATGAAAGAAGCGCGATTAACAAAACTACACAATCCTAAGCGACATTCGGGCCCACATGCGAGACTCGGAGAATTAAAGCGATTAGATTTGAATCCTAAAGCAAGGCTTAACACGAGAGGGCCCACAAGTCGATGACCCTAACAGAACCGAGTTTAGCGATAACTAAGCTTTCGCGGCGGCTCGTCGGCGCGACGCGGACGGACAGCGCGGCGCGCGGTGTTCTAGCAACCCGGTGAGTTTCAAGGCGAGTGAGTGGTACCTTAAGGTTCGCAAAGACCTCACGAACCCGGTGACGGTGACGCGAGCCCAATGGTCGCCGGAGATGGGCTCACGACGGCGGAGGCGGAGAAGAAGCTACGGCTCGCGAGAAGACGCTCTGAACGCAAGCCGGGAAGGTGCGCCGCGGAATCGCCTCGACTCCGGAGCAATAAGCACAAGATAACGTCGAAGAAGAAGGTCCGAGGCGCCGAATTGCCACGGCGGCGAACACCGTGATTGGAGAAGAAAGGGTCGCGCGGCCTCAGCGATGCACCAAAGACAAAAATGAAGCCATCATTAGCTTGGTGCATCAATGCGATCGAAGGACCAAGTGTCGAAGTGAAACTCACGAGCACTAGCAAGCTTGCAGAGCCGAGACCAACGAGTTGGGGCGAAGAAGTGGCTCGGACGATTCACCGGATGCCACGAGCTCGGGATGGGAAAAATGGATGCGGCCGAGTGTGGTTCACGATGGTGAGGTTGCGGGCTCAAGGGCTTCTCCAACGCGGTGCTACTTCGTTTCCTTCTCCCACGAAACAAGAAATCGGGCGGAGATAACACGAGAACGCAAAGGAGAAGAAGTGGATGAGCTCGGGGCTTTTATGAAGTCACGCGATGCCTCCCGGCCGGTATTACGAGGGCATAAAGGTGGCGGCGACAGTGCGTGGCAAACATGCACGCCGCGCCGCGAGCCCGGTGAGGTGCGGAGAAGACGAGGTTGATCTTGGCGGTGGGACCCACATGTCGGCGACAAACGGCGGTGCGAACCGGTGGTTTGATTTGATCGGCAACACCGGCCGCTGGATCTAAAGCGGACGGTGGGATTGGTGTATGCATTGAACAGTCGGTTGCATACGCGGCGTGGATCGTTCGATCTTCATCGGACGATTCTGATCGATTGGACTCGCGTGGTGCAGCTAAAGGCGGTGCGGACCGAGTCAAGTGGTGCGGGTCGGACTCGAGCACGAGTTGGGTTGGGCCGAGGAACAGTGCTTTAGAATTTGATTTAAAAGACAGAGAAGGTTTGGGGAATTTTTAGAGGTAGCTCTGAGCTCCAAAATTTCGAAATTTTATGGTAGCTACTAGGGACAGAGGACAACCTTGTATAATTTTTCCAGAACTTTTATGCACTGCATTGTTCTAGAGAAAATTCACAAGCTGCTGTACAGGAGTTTGACCAGATTTCAAACAGAGTTGACTTGGCCATTTGAAATAGCAAACAAAATCTAAAAATTGTGAAATAATTCAGGGAGGTAGATAGGATGATCAAGATGCTAGGAAAAATAGTTTCAGAGGATGATCACAAGTTTGAAGGCTAAGAATCTGATAACAACAATTTCCAATCACAAGAATTAAATTCTACAAATTGGAAATTGCTAGGGAAAATTGTAGAAACTTTCAAATGATTTGAAGAGACAACAAAAGTTTTTATTTCTCCTCAAAATTTTACATTTGAAATACAAACCCTAAGTTAGGGCTGTTACAGGGATGTTACACACTAGTTCTTCGAGAAGATTGTATACCTTTGTTCAGCGATGACGATGTTATTACATCGAGTCATACACTCCTGAATAGTACTTGAATGATCGTCAATGGAGAGATCATGCACAAGTTGCTACTGAGAAGAAGAAAATAGATGCCGCTACTAATAGTGGTTCGGCCACAACAAAAGAAGAGGTGAAGCTACCGGCGAGGATACTAAAATTTTTCTACCCCCGACCAAACAAAGGAGGACGATGCACCGTCTAGTGGGCTATACATCCAAGCCAAGAAGGTGCAAGGCGACGACGTCGACAAGGTGGCAAAAGGGCAATGGTTGAGCTTGTTCAAAACTCAATGCAAAGTTAAAGACAAGGCGTGCATGCTGATCATCGACGGTGGAAGTTTCACCAACATGATTAGCAAAGATTTGGTGTACGTGTTGGGGCTGTCCACATGGAGACATTCTGAACCTCATTATGTAGGTTGGTTGAACAAGACCAGGAAGCTAAAAATAACACACAAGGTGTGTGTGCCGTTTTCAGTTGGCGAGTATGTTGATCATGTTAGTGTGATGTTTTGCCATTGGAGGTGTGCGGCTTGTTGTTGGGAAGGCCGTGGCAGTATGATCGTGATGTCACACATGCCAGGAGAATCAACACTTACACTTTCAAGCATAAAGGCAAACGTCATGTGCTAAAACCAATGGCGGACAGTATAATTAAATCTGAAATCAAGCTTGCTGTTGAGGAGAAAAAGGCTTCAAAGATTACCCTGAAATCGAGGATAGTTTCACTTGAAGGGGGAGGGGATGATGTGGCACCAAGTAGCATTGTTACTTTGAGTAGTGTTTCAGCATTGCAAACTAAGGTTATTTCACAAAGTAGTGTTGTTTCATGCAATATAAAAGAGAAGCTATATGTGGACGAGAGGGATGCTTGGGTACATGGAGACAAGCTTGAGTGCATGGCCACGTGAAAGGGATGCTCGAAAGCCAGGTGCAAGCCGAGCCAGAAGAGTTCCAAAAGGTCAACGACCAGTTCCAGAAGGTCCACGACCAGTTTCCCAAGGTCCACGACCAGTTTTCCAAGGTCTACGACCAGTTCTACTAGATCTACGACTAGTTTCATGATCAGGTCTACAAACAGTACTCAGCGGAAGGAGCAATCGTTGGGAATAGTACTCGACAGGAACAGTACTCGGCAGAAGGAGTACACGTTGGGAATAGTACTCGACAGGAGGAGTACTCGGTGGGAACAGTACTCAGTGAGAATAGTACTCGGTGGGAACAATCTACGACCAGGTCTATGACTAGGTCTTCGACTAGGTCCACGACCATGTCTTCGACCAGGTCCATGACTAGGTGATCCGAACTAAATCATGAATCAGATTCTTTGGGCTGAGATATTTTGATTTTAGACAAGTTATAGTATATCTCTTGTTGGAGTCGATTGTAATCTTTACATTACCGTGTTAGGTAAAGAATCTGAGTAGGATACGTGGGTTAGAGATAGAATTGGTTTTGTGTCATGCGTCAGTTTGTTCCGGCCTTAGGTCATGCGTGTTTGGCCACACCCTTAGGTACTAATATAAGGCAAGGGCATAGCCCATTGTAAAAAGGGGGAAGTTATGATATGAGTTAAGAAATAGGTACCAGAAAATCACTATAGTTTTGGTGGCAAGATTAGCGTGTTCTTGAGATTTCCGCGAGGAATTGCTCTTTAGTGTGTTGAATCCAATTGAGGTGTTGGATTTTGCTCGCTGGAACTTTGGTTCTACTACCCTTTGTTCACGTGTAGCGGTGTGCGTGAGAGAAAGTTTATCACGGAGGCCTTGTTCTTGTGTTGTGCAAGGGCTAGGGCTGTAAGGAAGGTACCATCAAGGTGTATCATGAAAGATCAGGGCCAAACAACACGATCCCGCTAGCTTGCTAGTTGGATCCACATCAGAGTGTTTGAGGATGTGTTTGCACCAGGTGCCATTAAAAATAGAAACTAGATGTGAAAATATAGATTAACTAAAAATCCAGATATATGTGTTTTATGGTTTTGGGAAGAGGTCTGACCAGCCACTCCTTGGCGGTCAGACTGGTGCCTTGTTACTGGAGGAGCTGTTAGTGGTGGCAGTCTGACCGGCCATGGCGCTTTCTATACAATGAGCAGTGCTAAAATTTCTAGAATTGACTTAGGACCATGGAACTAGTGCATATGTGTTGCACAATGCGTGTTTTGTCTAACACGGGTCAAGTTGCGAAGAACTTGTGTCCAAAATCGATTCCTTGGTCTATTGTTGTGCAGGGAAGCTTGGAGTCGACTACGATCAACGGTGAGGATGATCGGGACTTGGTTTGGTGAAATCAAGGTCTAGAACGATTAAGGATGCCGGGAGAAATGGTTGGTCTCAAGTAAGGCATAAGATGGGCAAAAACGAGGAGTTTGGTGTAACGGGTTGCATCAAGTGGCTTGAGCCGGTGCAAGTGTTGAGGTGATCCGGTGGGAGTCAGATGGAAGAGACTTACCGGCATGAGGAAAGACATTAACAAACCTATGTATGGCGAAGTATGGGATTACTTAACAAGATTGGAGTCAATCAAGGATGGAAGGATCGAGAAGAGGTATTTTGGTATTTTCACTAAATTACCAGGTTGATGACCTTGGAGAAACTGCGGCGCATGACAGTGCAAAGGAGAAGAAGATTTGGGAGCGTTGGATCATCATCCGCTTTGAGAAGCATGCGTAAGTGAGAGACTCAATTGTGTGTGGACTACAGAAACAGCCATCACAGACGGTTCGAAACCGTCATCACAGACGGTTTTCGAACCATCTGGATAAGTTGGTCTCTGATGACAGGTGGTTATCATAGACGGTCTGCAAACCGTCTGTGATATGAATATCATAGACGGTTTTATAAAAACCGTATGCGGAATGCCGATATCACGATGGTTGCATACGCAAACGCCCGTGAAGTCGAGTATCTGAGCACGGCTCGTAAAACCGCTCGGAATTCGATATCGCGACCGCATCGCATACGAAATATGCGTGAAGTCGAGTATCGCGAGCGGTTACGTGTAAAACCGCTGTGAAGACAGAGTATCATAGACGGCTCAACCAAATGCGCGATATCGGCATTCACATACGGTTTTTATTAAAAACCGTCTGTGATAGTTCATTACACTAACTACATTTTTTACTGATTTTTAGCTAGCCTCAGGAATTGCTAGCCATGCCCTATGAAAACAAGCATGAAGAAAAACAGATACATCACAGATAATCAATTGTCGACAAACTCAATCTGATCATTACTCAAAATAAATTACAAAAGACCACATTTATTGAAGTATTGTTACAAAATAAATTGGATTACAATTGAGTCAATTGTTTGCAGGTGGTTGAGAAGTGTCGGCGGGATGATGCGCTGGGTCGGCAGCGGAGTGAAATTCTCCGGTGTCCTTAATTATCTCTGATATGATAAAGCTGCAAAGCTTCCCTCGAATGTCCTTAATCTCATTCGAAAAGAGTCCATCTAATTCTATATTCAAGGCCTGTCGCTAGCAATAGTAAAGTGTTAAGCATATATATTTAAATTTATAATTAGGAAACAATTATTTCGAGATTCACAAACCTCGGGATCCTTCTTCCTAGCTCTAATGATTTGCTCCATATGATGGCAAACGTAGATTGCACATAACTCATCATTTTTTGTTGCGCACCGCAAAAATAGAATTACATATATCAGTTCGAGATGCATTATTATGAAGTATGATATAGGATTATCGTGTTGTGGCGCGTACCGAAAATTTTGTCCTGTGTGTTAGTTCGACGCTCTTTCCATCGTATATTCCTTTGTTGGCAACATAGTCGATGAACGACCTACATGATTCCAAAAAATTATCCTCGACCATTTCAAACTAACGAAGACTAAAATAGAGTTATGTATGAAGGAAATGAGCATACCTGTCGAGTATTCCTCCCAGAATGCTGAAGTTGTGGTTGTTGCGGATTAGGGAATCAAGGTATATCACATGGTTCCTCTTTGGTATGAAGACTAAAAGGATCCAGTGGTACCTACTCATGTATGTCACTATAGTCATTAAACCTGAGTTCGTGTTGCGTATAAAGTACAAATAAAATTTGTAGAGCAAGTAGTGACACTTACCCCTGGTTGTAGGGCACCACGATGTACTTCATGTTCTGCTGACGAAGCAATGCCTGCGTTATGTATTTCTCGACGAAGGACGAGTCTGTTTGGATGGTTTGCAACGATACCACATGTGGATCGAGGAAACCCACCGGTTCTTTCCATTCTCGGATATTTTTCATCATGTATCTATACATAAGAAATGAGTTGTGATATTTATCGGTATTACGTGAATGTAGAACTTGATTGTATGCACTTACAGTGTCCAACATCGTAGAAGCGAGGCGTCAAGGCCAACGAGGTTGAATAGGTCATATAAGTCGTTGAAGCCCACGACGAAGTGGTTCGTCCCCTTGAAGAAATGCTTATGCTCGTATCTAACGGTGATTCCAGTATCGCACCCCTCCTTTTGGGTCTTATCCAAGTACCAGGCATGCAAAGCCTGACAAGCATATCCAGCACGCCCTAATACTGCGTCGGAGCACAACGGTTTTCCGATGATGTACTTCCCGGATATTCCCGACTTGCCGGACTTGAGAGGCGCCTTAACGTTCGTCGATTTCGATTTGGTCTTAAGCATTGGCAGCGTCTTCCTGCGAGACGACTCGGGACCCGATACGGCGGCACGCTTTTCTTGTTCCTTCGGCGTCTTCTCCAAGGGAACCGAAAAGGTGGCCTTCTGAGGCGAAATATGAGGTGGAGTCATGGAGGGTCCCGTTGGAGATGAATGGTCATGTTGAGATCGCGACACTGCTGGGTCCAGAACGATGTCCTTCTTGGGCCACTGGATAAAACTGTGCACGGCATCCCCTAGTGTTGTGATCTCTTCGTTCGGGCGAATCTCCAACGGGACGGCCATGAAATTTTCATGTACCATATCCACCTCCACCCTGGCGTAACCCTGCGCCACCTAGACACCGTCTTTGATCGCCTTTTCTCGGTATGGATGCACCATCCCCTTGACCTCAATAGAAATAGACCCAACTAACCTCACTTGGAGCTTGTAGGCCGTCGGCTCCTACAAAACGATACGCAATTAGCTAAGGTGTCCTATAGGTCTATCTTTGCTGCATTCCATAGATGTACATTACCTTGATGTCGTCTATCGGTAATTGGACATCGTCATGTTCAGAATTATGCATGGATGCGACGCTACTCTGATGTCGAGCAGGACTGGCTCCCAAATTAACAGGCGGCTTGCATCGCGATCGCTCAGAGTTGATTCATTTGATCCTGCAATGCTGCCAGCTTTCCTTCAAACTTTTCAGTAATCATCTTTACCAACCGGTCCTTACGCTCGGCCTTAGATCTCTTCCTACTCCTGTACGTGCAGTAGTCGTCTGCGAATCCATGACTCCAAGGTACGTTAACCCCAAGGCCTCGCGTGCGACCCGGGTGCTCCTTGTTTCCTAGGGCCGTAGAGAGTATATCATTCTCCTTGTCTACATGGAAGGAGCCTTGGGAAGTTTGGGCAGACAATTCACGCTGCAAGAGGTCATCATGTTATTATAGACACTATGAAGTTATATATGGAGTTATTAACAACTAGGTAGTTTGACATACTTACCACACATTGAGACACTTCCTCGTCTGTCGGGTTTGTGAAAGAGATGCTGCCCGAAGACGAGACTTTTGCCCTCGCTTTTAACCAGGCTAGGGAACGCGGGTCTGTGACATCAAGAAACGCGTTCTCCTCCGTCGCCGCCCATTCGTCGTATTTACCTGCGTATCCAGCGGTGCCGAGTCTGTGCGGATGAGTGTTTCGTGTCTGGAGAGCTTTGTATGCCGCACTTTGCTCGTTAAATTCGGGCGTCGTCTTCATAGCAACAAAGGCGTCCCATGTTTCCTTCATCAAGAATCCGTACTTCGCGAAGGGCGTCTGGCCCGTGTTCATGTACTTCGTGATAAGAATGCTCTTGAAAGTCCTCCACGATTTATCGATCGTGAGCATCACCGTCCGTTCCACGCGTGCTATGTCTACTTTTGGGATAGTGAACTTTTGTAATAGTTTTGTCCACAGCGCGCCTCTCGCTTCTTTCGTCAGATCCTTCCACCTTGGTGTGGTGATGGGGACCCATTTCCTTGCAAGTATCCCGCACATGGTCCGGAATCTCGCCGCTAAGCTCTTGGGATGCAGAGGGACCCCAAACTCACTAACCTCCGTGATAACCAGTCGGCCCACAGGCATGTTCGATTCTCCTCTGCCATCTCGCTTTCGTATCATTGTCGTCGACGGATTAAGCGGCGAAGATGGTGCCTCTGCCATCTGCGGCGTCGGTGACGGCGGCGAAGATGGTGCCTCTGCCATCTGCGGCATCAGCGACGGCGGGGAAGATGGTGCCTCTGCCATCTCACTTACTTGCTATCTATATAATTTACATATGCATAAATATGTAACAATAATTAATTCGAACAGATCATACTGGAGTATACCATTTGCTTCATGCCTTGGAGGATTGGCATGAAGCAAAGGTACACACTCAAGTGTGTCAGGATCGACGAAGGAATGCTAAGCAAAGGTTTAATGCTTCATGTACAGAAGAATAGCCTTTAATGAGGACATAGAAACAAAATAGAATCAAGTAATAAGAACAAATAAAAACATATTTTTTGCTGACAAATTGCTCTCAGTTGACAAATTGCATAAGACATAGTCTTTGCAATCTCAGTCCTCTGTCAAAATCTCTTCACCAATCAATTTTGATAATTACAAAACAGATCTTGAGCTCAAACTACAACACATAAAGTATTCTGTAAACAGAACCTCTAATCATATGTCTTCAGAATAATTCACAAATTTATATCAACAATAAGTCTAATTGACAGATTGAGAATAGAAATATGCTTAAGCTCAAGTCTTGTTTCTAATCATCTATTTGATTTCAGATTTCGACTATCATCACAGAAAACATACAAGTGTATCTTAATTCCGCTATAACTGAAAACAAAGAGTATAAAGGCTACTAATTATAACTGACCATATAAAGCAATATGCTTAAGCTCAAGTCTTGTTTCTAATCATCTATTTGATTTCAGATTTTGACTATCATCACAGAAAACATACAAGTGTATCTTAATTCCGCTATAACTGAAAACAAAGAGTATAAATTCTACTAATTATAACTGACCATATAAAGTAATATGCTTAAGCTCAAGTCTGTTTGTAATTATCTATATGATTTCAGATTTCGACTATCATCACAAAGCATCAACAAGGCATCATCAGAACCCATCACAGAGCATCAACAGAGCCCATCACAGAGCATCAACAAGGCATCATCAGAACCCATCACAGAGCATCCAGCCCATCACAAAGCCAAGGCATCACGAGCATCACAAAGCAGAGCATCAGAACCCATCATAGAGCAAGGGAGGCGCGAGGGAGAGGAAGTGACGAGTAAGAGCAAAACCTAGTGTCGGGCACCGAGGTCGGAGGCGGCGGTGTTGGGGGCGAAGAGGTTGGGGGTGTCGAGGTCAGGGCGAAGAGGTCGGGGGTGCCGGTGTGGGGGGCGAAGAGGTCGGGGGCGTCGGTGTCGGGGGCGAAGAGGTCGAGGGCGCCGGTGTGGGGGGCGCCGAGGTCGGGGGCGTCGAGGTCGGGGGCACCAAGGTCGGGGGCGGCGGCACCGAGGTCGGGGGCGGCGGTGTCGAGGTCGGAGGCGGCGGTGAACGGGCGATCCTAGAGGAGGCAAAAGAGCGCGCGATAAACTCAGGGGTGCAGGAGAGGAAGTGACGAGTGAGCAAAACCCTAGCGGTTCCCACCTTATAAGAGGCTATCACAGATGGTTATTTAATATAACCGTTTGTGATAATTAATCATAGACGGCTCTCAATAATAACCGTCTGTGATATGTTTCATATCACATACGGTTGTATTAAGAAACCGTCTGTGATATGTCACAGACGGGTGTATTAAGAAACCTTCTGTGATATATCACAGACGGGTGTATTAAGAAACCTTCTGTGATAAACTCATATCACAGATTGCCAATAGGTTTTGTCAGGCTATCACAGACAATTCTGAAATATAACCGTCTGAGATAAGCTCACAGACGGTTCTATATTAGAACCGTCTCTGATTCATTATCACAGACGGTTATATAATAGATCTGTCTGTGATAGCCTGACAAAACCTATTAACAATCTGTGGTATCCTGACAAAACCTGTTGACAAGTATATATGATGACAAGCTCATAACATATTTTACTTCAAAAACCAATTGTCGGTTACAATGAACGTCCACATTGACATCAATATCAAAATATATGAGAGATGACAAAACCTGGTGACAAGTATATATGACGACAAGCTCATAACACATTTGACTTCAAAAACCAATTGTTGGTTACAATGAACGTCCACATTGACAACAATATCAAAATATATGAGAGATGACAAAACCTGGTGACAAGTATATATGATGACAAGCGCATAACACATTTTACTTCAAAAACCAATTGTCGGTTACAATGAACGTCCACATTGACATCAATATCAAAATATATGAGAGATTACAAGTTCATAACACATGATGTTATGAAATAAATTAATTACAATGGATTAAATTATTAATTAAAATATAGCCCTTCATGATGATCGGCGCGCATATAGCTAGCTTCCTCACTGGGTTCTTCCTCGAGCCTGATGCCATCTCCGAAAGGAGGCAACTCGTCAAATTGATTGTATTCTTCCTCGTCCACTACATTTTCAACTCCGACAATCCTTCTTTTTCCATGAAGAACTACGTGGTGTTTCTTATTTGCCGGGTCGGTTACATAGAATACTTGAAAAACTTGATTAGCCAGTACGAATGGTTCGTCTTTGTATCCGACATGTTCAAGGTCTACGGTAGTGACGCCATACTTGTCAACCTTCACATGTGGGAGATAGACCCAACGACACCGAAATAGGGGGATCTTGAAAAGTACGTAGTCGAGCTCCCATATCTCCTCTATTTGTCTATAGTACGAGCTCCTCAGCCCATCGGTACTGAATGCATCTATGCAGATTCCATTTGTTCGATCGTGCTCTTCCTATCCTGAGCTGTCGTATAAAATGTGTACCCATTTATGTCGTATCCTTGCCATGTGACAATTGTAAATTGTAGCCCTTGTGCCAACCATAGCAGTGTATCATCACTTGATGACCTCCCAGTGATTCGCACCTTTAACCATCCGTTGAACCGACGGTTGTGCTCTCTCATGATCCAAACCTCCTACCGGTTTGGATTCTGTTGGCGTACTATGTCTTTGTGCTCGTCGATGTACAGGGACACTTCGGTCATGTGTTGCAAGACCGTGAAATGGGCTTGAACGTATGTATCCAGATCGGGCGTGATTGATTTCCTTCCGATGGTCCGATACCATCCAGTCTCCCCTCATGACGAGATTGTAACATCCCTAATTTGAGAGTTTTTCAAATTTTTAAAAGTTTTAAAAGTAACCATTTGGTTTAAGTTGCAGAAAGCTTAAAATTAAAATTTAGAAATCAAAAACCCTTTAAATGGAATTAATCCAACTTCAATGAAATTTAAAAGTTAGTTTATTGAAAGTTTTCTGGATTTTAATTTGGCTTTTCCTTTTTGTTTGAAGCCAAAAACCTATCTTGTTTGCAAAATTAAAAACTAAAGTATAGCTAAAAGTATTTTTATTAAGTTCCATATAATTCAAGGATCTTCTGTGAATTTTTCTAGAATTTTTAGACTTCTTTAGCTATTTTCTAAAAAGGTTTTTGCTTTTCTGGTATTTTCTAAATCAGAAATCATTTGAAAATCCTTTTTCGGCTTTGGGCCAAATCTCCTCCCCCGGCCCGCTTCCGCGCGCGCCCCTCCCTTGGGCACCGTCCGATCGAGATTGGAAGGCCCTCCAACCGTCGCGTGCCCCTGCGCTCCTCGACCGTTCGATCGAAATCGCACGGTCCCGATCGCGTGCATCCTTCGGAGAGCCGAACACCCCATTCCTTTTGAACCGTCCGATCGAAATCGGACGACATCCATTCCGCCACACCCTCCTTCGCCTCCGACCATCTGATCGAAATCGGACGGCCATCTCTCATCGTCCTCGCGGCATCGTCTTCCTCCGGACCCCCCCTCTCCCTCGCGCGGCCGTGCGCAGCACCCCGCCGCGAATCCCGCCGATCCCCGTCGCCCCGCGTCTTCTTGCTGCCTCCCCGCTACCCCGCCGCCACCATACCCCGTCCGGTCGCCTTTTCCCCACGTCGCCGCCGTCCGCCATTATTGGTCGTCGACACCTTTTCCGCCTCCTCCTCCTCCAGGCCTCCCCGAGCTCGTTAAAAGGGAGCCCCGGGACTGCCTCCTTCCCCTCTCTCATTTCCCCCTTCCCCCTCCCCCTCTCTCGCCCTCCTTCACCCCCTTTTCGCGTTTCTTCACCGCCGGCTGTGAAGCTTGCCGCCGCCGTTTGCGCCACCACCAGAGCTCCTCCGCGCCGTGGACCCTACCTCCGGCATCGCCAGCGCGTCGCCTCTCCCGTGCGCGCATCGCCAACCCCGGAGACCCCCCGGAGCACCGTCGCCGTCGAAGCCCTCTCCCCGCCGCCTCTTTCTTCTCTGTTGCCGGCCGCCTCTTCGCGCCGTGTCGTCGAGCCGGTGAGCAACAAACTCACCGCGAGCTCCTCTTCGCGACCGTGCCCTCGCCGCTGGCCAAAACCCCGCCGTGCGTCGGCGACCTTCGAGCCCCGAGCGCCGCCGGCTCGGGTGCCGACGTGCCGCCACCTGGTGCCACGTACGCGCCACCTCAGCACCTTGAGCCCGCGTGGCTGCCACCTCCGCAGCCGCGTGTGCACACGCGTGGGCACTGGCATGGCCGAGCCACGTGGCGCCCAGTCAGCGCCACCGAGGCGCCCCCCGTCAGCCATCTTGTCTACGTGGCAGCCACGTGGCTACTGACGTGGCATTTCCTTTGATTTCCTGTTGAAAATTAATTCGGTCGGAAATTAAAATCCCCTCGCTGACGTCAGCTGGTGCAATAATTTGAATTTCCTTTAGAAAAATAATTCAGAAATTGAGGAAAATCCAATTTTCTTCATTTTATGTGTTTTTCCAACTTCGGAAGGCCATAACTTCTTCGTTCGAACTCCGATTCGAGTGATTCAAATTTCTAAATTCATCTAAAATCACCCTATTGCTGTTAGTGCTAATTTGGTATTTATTTGGAATTTATTTGGAGTTGTTTTATTTATTTTTCTCTTTTCGCACGTGTAGAAACCAGCTTTTCAGAAGATTTCTCGGATCCAACGACCGAAGCACCTCAACTCTTCAACGAAGGCAAGTCATAGACCTTTGATCATGTTGAACCCATCTTTATAAAACTATATTGTTTTATATAAACATGCATTGCTAGTTTTATATTAAATTATTTCGGGAGTAGATAATTGCCTACTTGATGTATACCTCCTTGATAAATTGCAAACGACATGTACCCTTGAATGACATGAACCCTTGGACACCTTAGGAGGGTTTATATTAGTTGGACATTGATAAACTACCAACATGGGGCGCGTATTATGCTTAGACATGCTGTAGCTTGCGTTGGTCTCGATCATGATTTAATAAATGTTATTTTACCCCCAGCGCACTTGGTTTGCGGCTTGTGTAGTAGCGGCCGGTGTAGCTGATTAAAATGAAGTGTGGCCCTGTGTGAGGCCACGACATTTGTTGTCACCTTAACTAAAAGTGTGTTGTGCCAGGATCAGGGTGGTCCTCTGGCCGGGTTGAACCCATCTCAAATTAAATTTGACTAATGAACTATGGAACCGTGGCACTGCCACTTGATGAAATTGTTGTGCCAAGGCTAGGGTGGTCTTTGGCCGGGTTGAACAGAAAATGTTTTATGCTCGGGCGAGTGGATGGTGATAAGTGTGGGTGCCGTAACGCACATTGGGACGTGGATAGTCTCGCCTGAGCAGCCAACTAAGGACTTAACCTTGAACCATTGATCTGGGTCACATCGTGCAACCACAAGTCTAGACTGGGATAGACCTGGCCAACTAATTAGCAATGTCTTGGGTCGGTTATGTTTTGGATGAGAACGGCGCAAGAGGGGGCACGAATCTAGCGGGAGTAACCCGTCAGAAGCGAATCCTTAGCGAGCATAACCGAGTCAAAACAGAACTTTGTAAAGGCCTTGTCACGTGCTCTAGACCGCTTACCCAAGGTAGTGAGCGGTGGCATAGATATATGCCGGACAAACTAGAGAATTCGTGTCTTGTGGGTAAAGCTGTACAACCTCTGCAGAGTTTATAAAAACTATTCGAACAGCCGTGTCCCCGGTTATGGACATGCCCGAAGATTTCACGCAAGGGGTAGATGTTTTCTTTAAAATGGTGGAATTGATGGTTTGGATGGAATGGTTGGGTTGATCTCTATTTGTTGCAAAGAACTGAATTACTTATGTATTAATCTTTTAAATTGTGCTTTTAATCTACTTACTGTATTTACTGTTAAATACTGCTTTCCACAAATTAAACATAAACCTATCCTTGTCTAGCCTCGCATGAATAATAATTGCATATTGTTCCCTATGACTTGCTGAGTACATTCAAAGTACTCACGGCTTGCGCCCAGTGTGATTAATCCCCACAGAAGAACCAGAGAATCCAGAGTTTTACGAAGAGGAGTATCCTGAAGACTTTGCGAACTAGGTCGCGTCCTCCACTCGATTGCATGTGGGCATGTCGTGTGGCCACCAAGAGATATTATGTTTCCGCTGCTAGTTGTCTTTTGTTGCTAAGCCCTGCGTGGCGCACTCTGTAAGACTTGACCATAAGGTTTCTTTTGCTACTAAGTAATATTAATTTGTCCGCTTCATCGTTATTTTGTTGTATGGTTGTGTTTACACCGATGTTGTAACTGTGCGAGCTAGCTACTGATCTGGGACTAGTTCAGAATGCACAGAGGGTCCTGGGGTTGTATACCCGGGTCCCGACAGAGATAGAGGCACACCTATCGGATCCACCTGAGTCATGTAGTCGACGCAGAACTCAATGACCTCTTCCGTTGCATAACCTTCGATGATGCTGCCCTCCAGTCGAGATCGATTCCGTACGTAGGACTTGAGAATTCCCATGTACCTCTCGAACGGGTACATATGACGTAGGAACACAGGGCCGCATATCTTTATCTCTTTCACAAGGTGAACAATGAGATGGACCATGATATCGAAAAATGACGGAGGGAAATACATCTCAAGATGACATAGAGTCGTCACCACCTCGGCCTGCAGAGCATCTAGTCCTTGGGGATCGATGACCTTCTGAGCAATTGAGTAGAAGAAATAACACAGCCTCAAGATTGCCACTCGGATCTTGTTCGGCAAGATACTCCTAATTGCAACAGGAAGCATTTGTGTCATCAGCACATGACAATCATGCGACTTCATACCAATTAATTTCAAATCTTGCATAGAAACAAGTTTCATAATGTTAGCAGAGTAACCAGACGGGACATTCACACCATGCAAGCTCTGGCACAATTCATTTCTCTCAGCCTTGGACAGAGTGTAGCAAGCTGGGGGAAGGTACGTTCGTCATGTATCAGTCTCTTGCGGTGCTAACTCAGTCCTTATGTTCATATCGACCAAGTCTCGCCGTGCGTTAACACCATCTTTTGTTTTGCCACTAATGTTCAGTAAGAGACCAATCAAGCTATCACATACATTCTTCTCCACGTGCATGACGTCGATGCAGTGGTGAACTTCTAAGTGCTCCCAATAAAGCAAGTCCCAAAAAATTGACCGCTTCTTCCAGATGTTCTTCTGACGGGTTCTTAATTGATGCCCTTTCCCAAGCACAACATCGATATCCTTAACCATATCATAGACATCTTTCCCTCTAAAAGCCCTTGGAGCTGAACCGTCCTCCTTATTTTCGTCGAATTGTTTCTTCATCTTTCGATATGGGTGACTCCTGGGAAGGAACCTACGGTGACGCATATACACAGTTTTGTGCGAGTTGTTTAGCCATATATTCTCCGTATCATCTAAGCAGTGCAGACAAGCTTTTGCTCTTTTGTACTGAAGCCCGACAGGTTACCAAGGGCAGAAAAATCATTGATGGTGCAGAACAACATGGCGTGTAAAGTGAAGTTCTCTCATTTGTACGCATCCCATACCTGTACCCCTTCGTTCCACAGTGTCACAAGATCTTCCAGCAATGGTGCTAGGTACACATCAATATCATTCTCAAGTTGTTTCGGCCCTTGGATAAGTAGTGACATCAAAATGTACTTCCGCTTTATACACAGCCAATGAGGAAGGTTGTACATGCATAGATTCACAGGCCAGGTGCTATGTCGGCTGCTCATGTTACCGAAAGGATTCATTCCATCTGTACTCAACCCTAACCTTATGTTCCTCGATTCTGCATCGAACTCTTCGAAGCTCCGATCGAAGTTTCTCCACTGAGCAGAATCAGCAGGGTGTCTTAGCTTTCCATCTTTCTTACGGTCCTCCGAGTGCCAACGCACCAATCTTGCCTCCTTTGGGTTCGCAAATAAACGCTTCAAACGTGGGATCACAAGCAGATACCACAACATCTTAGCAGGAGGTCCTTGCTTCAACCTAGCGATGATTCGACGCTTGTATCGGGATGCTTTGCACACGGGACATACATGCATGTCTGCATACTCTTTACGGTAGAGGATACAATCATTCGGACATGCATGTATTCTTTCTACTTCCATTCCCAATGGACAAAGAACCTTCTTTACTTGGTAGGTGGTGTTGGGCAATACGTTTCCCTCCGGAAGAATGTCCGCTAGGAGACCTAACAACGCCGTGAAACTCTTATCAGACCAACCATTGCTTGCCTTTAATTTAAGCAGTTCAATCACAGTTGATAACCTTGTATATTCCGGCTTGCAGTTAGGGAACAAAGGTCTCACCGAGTCCTCCATTAAGCGCTCGAATTTACAAAACTCTCTCTCACTGTAGTTCTTTTCTGCATCGCGTAGCATCTGATCCAGATTGTCATCATGTGACCTATCCTCATCAAAAGCACAGTCTACATCCGGCATATCGTTGACTTCCTCGGCGATGTCGTTATTACTAACTTCCTGTGTAATCTGTTCTTCACCGTGACTGGTCCAACATGTATACCCTTTTTGAAACCCTTCAATCAAGTGTGCTTCTATCTGCGCGGGTTGGTAAACATCTTCAGATTACCGCAATCAATGCTTAGACAGTACATAAATTTTATCCCCTTCTTCAACATATCCTGCTCGGCGGCTCTTCTAAAAGCAACTACGCCATTAATGTACTCTGGACTCACACGGTTCATACCATACATCCAGTTTCGGTCCATCTACGCTACACATGTAACAAAATATATAGTGTCAAATTAGATTAATAAAATCTCTCTCAACCGCTCTCTCTCTCTCCATTTCCTTCCCCCTCACAGAACTTAATGCATATGCCAACCACCAAATGAAAAATATTATTCTATTTCACTTGCATCCGGATGCAAAAGTTTGCATCAAATCTACTAGAGTTTTGCCATTTCAAAGAAGCTACTAGAGTTTTGCTACGGAATAGGCAGCTTTCACGTATGGAATCGGTTCCTAGCATCAAATCTAGCCATTTGAATCGGCTAATTAAGCACGTAAATTTCAGATGCTCTAAAGGGTTATAGATTGTTATCCTCGGAGCTCACGACGAAAATACCAAATCTCTTGAGATTTCTCTCCTTCTCCCTCCCTTTCTCCTCTCCTTCCCCTCCCCTCCCTCTCTGTCGGCGGCGCAGTGGGCGTTTACCTGGTGTCGGCTCAAATGGGAATGGGCAGGGGGTACTCCAGGAATTTATAGTGCGAGGATATCACAGACGGTTCAAAATATGAACCGTCTGTGATATACAACTATCACAGACGGTTTCTAAATAGAACCATATGTGAAATATCACGGATGATTCTATTTCTAAACCATCTGTGATACGGGAGATTATCACAGACGGTTCATAAATAGAACCATCTGTGAAATATCACAGCCGGTTCTATTTAGAAACCGTCTGTGATACGGGCCCGTATCACAGACGGTTTATTAATAGAACCGGCTGTGATATTTCACAGACGGTTCTATTTATGAACCGTCTGTGATATATGCCTATCACAGACGGTTACTAATAAGAACCGTCTGTGATAGGCCGACAGTACAAATGTCGCGTCCCAACAGACCCAACACAGACGGTTCCAAATGAACACGTCTGTGATGGGGTGTCTACTATAGCTTGTTTTGTAGTAGTTCGTTAGGGTTTCTCTCTTGACCTAGCCTCCACTATATAAGGGATAGTACAGGATTTGCACCTGAAAAACCAAGCATGGGAAACCCTAATTTGAAATTTGGGAGAAAGTGGAGAAAGTAGAAGAGGCTAGGGCTTGAGAGATGTATTGAGAGAAAAATTATGGGATTAGGTGATCATGAGTGAGCTTTTGTCTGATGAGAACATCAACCCTCCGGATATGAGTGCTACTCCACGTCATGGTACAAGGAAGGTTTTCACGTCACTTTGTGTCCAAGCCAAGTAAGAGTTCAAGTTAGACACATTCTGGAATCCAATTCGGCCTCCAGAAACAACCCTGACTTCAAATGAGCATAACTTTCACATACGGACTCCGTTTGAGATCCACGAGTATTTGATTGAAAGATTATCTCATTCTCTTTCCAATGGATCTAGTCCCACCTTCAAATTCCTTATGTGCATGCCGCAAACATCAAAACAAGGTACGATGTCATCTATTTGGGCCAAATTGGGCCTTGTAATGTTTGGGCCCAAGAGAAGGCGCCACCCTAGGCGGCCCATACTATTCATATGGCATTGTTCACGTATGAACAATACCATGAATTTAAGGAGACCGCACCTCTCTAGTTTCCTCGAATTTTGTTGAGTTAAAAGTTAGCTACAATACAACTTCGTGTATTGGCTTGTATCGACTAGACCAACCATAATACCGCTTTAGAATCCCAATTTATCAAGTATTTCAATCTTATTTGCAATTTCAGATTGCGTTTTACCTTGTTCTTGCGTGCTTCTTTGGTGTATGCAGGAATTGACCTTCGTGGTCAGGTCATCCGGGTATTCGTGCACGGTTGATAATGACTTATCGAGCAGTTCAGCGATTACGTGGTTTCAAGCCTTGCGAGTTCGTAGCCAGGATTGTGACAGTTGAGCGACTTCTACCGAACTTATCTTCTCATCGAAAGATCGGGCCAAAATTAGGACCTCTGTGGTTCATCATTGTCCTACATGGTGGAGTGGCTGTAAACTCACAATTCCTCAATATCAATCCAATCAAATTCGTACAAAGATGATTTGTCTCTTGTTCTTACTATCTTTCATGAGATTTTGGGTTCTTGTATTTTAGGGTTTTACCTTGGTATTTTGATGTGATCTAGCTTGCTAGGACTTGTGATAGTTGATCTAAGATCATCTTGACCACCTTTAATCCATGAGCAAGTCTTTGGATCGAGTTTAGGTTTTCACCTAGTTTTGTGTCCTCTTACACTCAAACAAGAAATTTTTGGAATCTTGGTCATGATTGTCTAGATCTTCGATTGGAGTAAGTTCTCGACCTTCTTGTTGAGGTTATCTCAATTTTCAAGTGATTTGGATTTGTAGATCAAAAGTTAGGTTATTTTGTAGATCCAAAATTAGACTGATTTTTCTGCCAGGTTGAGGAGAGGTCATATTGCCCCTGAGAGAGGTCAGACCACCTTCTTCATGGCGGTTAGACCGGTCGAGGGGGATTAATGGTTGAGCTTCGTGTTTTCTGTTCATTTCTTCCGCTGTGATTTTTAAACTTTGATCTTTATAGCTTCATATAACTATTGGAGTGAAAAAGGAGTAGAATTCCATAAGGGAACAAATAGGCTCCTATTCATTCCCCTCTAGTCACTAACACGGTCCAACAAGTGGTATCATTGCTTCATTTGTTTATATTTGATCTTAACCGATCTATGAACATGGTAACGAACAAGTACTCCACCAAGCCATATATCTTCGATGGGCTCGACTATGCCTATTGGAAGAATAGGATACGTGTTTACCTTCAGAGCGAAGGTCAAGCTATATGGGATATTGTTGATGATCCCTTGGTTCTACTCGAGGTTGCTACATTGACCTCAGTGGTTGCTTTCGCTAACAACCATAGAGAAAAGAACTTCCTCTGTGTTGGGCTTGGTAGACATGTGTATGACAGAATTTACCATCTTGAGACCACGCATGAAATGTGGCACACTCTTGATATCTATCATAAAGGCTCATCTCAAATCAAGTGCGTCAAACGATCTATAAGAGAGAGTACAACAAATTTGAAATGCTCCCTAGAGAAAGCATCGATGACATGTTTACTCATTTCAACAAGATGCTTAATCATCTGAGAGTTGTAGAGATTGAGTATTCTCAGTCAGAGAATGCTACTCATCCCCTAGCCACTATGAACTCCAATGAGTGGGAAATGAAAGCTACGCCATTGAGGAGAATGTAAACTTGAGCGATCTCACCTTGGAGTTGCTATCTAGCAAGCTCAGGACTCGTGAGATTAAACGAGTTCGCAAGATGAAGAAAGAAAATATGGCATTGGTAGCTTATCTATCTAGGAAAGTTCATGATAGTGGTTCTCTTGAGTCTTCAAACTTCTCTTTTGCTTGTCGTTCTGTAATCAGTGAGGAGGAGCTTGAGTCCATTTCTGAGCTAGAGTTAGCCCTCTTAGCCAGAAAATTCATCTGAGCCTGTAACAATGTGAAGAGCAAGAAGAGGGATGATCCGGTGATGTGTTACGAATGTGGTGAGCTAAACAACATTCAGGCAAATTGTCCCAAGATAAGGGGCAAGGGCAACTACAAGGAGGAGAAGGGCTCTTGGAAGAAGCCTCATGGATAGAAGGCCAAATTTGATCCCTCCAAGCTTAGGATGATCGCTCATCCGATGAGGTACAACTCTCTTATGATGAGCTCTTCATGAGATGTGATATGATGTATGATCAATTGCTTAGTCAAGATAAAACTCTTAAGAAAGTCATGGCTAGGGCTAAGGACTTAGATTATCAAGTTGAGAATTTGACACTCGAACTTATTAATGCTGAGGACCTTGATAGTGATGAAAGTACTTCTTGCCATGTTTTACATGTTGAACTTGACAAATTGAAAAATGCTCATGGCATTGCTTTGAACCAACTTGAAAATGCTAGGAATAAGATGATTGAGTTTAAATCTGAATGAGATGATTGAGTTTAAATCAAAAAATATACTAGAGCTGTCAAGGGTAAAAGCTGTGAATCATGTTCCAAGCTTACAATTAAGAATACATATCTTAAGGACACTTTTGAAAAATTCACTAAGAGTCAGAAGCAGCTTAACATGATTCTAGAAAAGTCCAAAACTCCTATTGAAAAGTAAGGGTTAAGGTATAATCTGCGTAAGGATAAAACTAAGCAAAATGTCATTCAAGTACTTCAAAATAGGCTAGTTGAATTTAAAATCCAACATGCTAAGTTGTTGTTTAAGTCTAGAGACTTTGCTTAAATGAACTCAAATTCGCATGGTGATTCTCCCATTGGTACCAAGTACCACTGCACCTATTGCAAGAGGGATATGCATTTGCTTGAGCTTGTTGGCATAGGCTTAAGCATGCTAGGAAGAATCTTGCTAGAATCTCTATGTCTCAGTCTGATCTTTTAGGAGAGAGCATTTTCATGTTGAGAGGCAACAATTTGGAATATGATTTCAGTCTTATTCTAAATATGGTCAGCGTTGTGCTCCTAGACAGGTTTCAAGTAATGCTTTCATGAATGTGTCTCATGCTAGACTGATAAATAGATTCAAGGCTAATAAACATGATTCTTATGCTTCTGGACGACGTGTGTCTCAGTATTGGATTCTCAAGTCTTTTATCACTAACCCCAGTATTGAGACATATACATCTTTTGTACCTTAATTCCAGGATTGCGGCAGGAAGAGAAGGAACATGTGGCTCATTGACTCCGGTTGTTCACACCACATGACCATAGACTCAAGATGGTTCACCTCCTTCACACGAGCTGCTGGTGATGACTACACCACCTTTGGTGGCGACACTTAAGGACGGATTGAAGGAACTAACTCAAGCAGGGTGAATGACAACTTCATCCTAAAGGGCGTTGCTCTTATGGATAAGCTAAGGTATAATATGCTCTCAGACTCTCAGCTTATTGATGATGGTTATGAGACTAGATTCAAGAAGAATACTTGTAGAATGCTTGATTATGGTGAGCTACTGTTTGGCATTTCTCGAGTTGGTAGTCTTTGGAGCTAACTTTTTTGAGTCTCTTGTTGGTTCACTAGGATGTTTGCTTGCTTCTTCTTCAGAATTATGGTTGTGGCATAGGTGTTTGGGGGCACATTGGGTTTGATCATTTGACATGAATTAGCAACTTTGATCTCATGAGATATTTGCCAAAGCTTAAGGTTATCAAAGACATTGTATGTGTGCCCTGTAGACATGACAAGCAAGTAGTCGTATCACACACATCATTGACTATAGTGATGACTGATGGACCTAGATAGTTATTGTACATGAACACGGTTGGTCATTCCAGAGTTCGATCAGCTGGTGGTAAATGGTACATTTTGGTTATAGTTGATGATTTCTCAAGGTACTCTTGGGTGTTCTTCTTGCTTCTAAGGATGAGGCATTTGGCCATTTTCATGATTTGGTTATTCACTTGGCTGTTGAGCTCTCTGGTGCTTTAAGGGCAATTCGCAGTGACAATGGTATGGAGTTCAAGAATTCTTTATTTGCCTCTTTTTGTGTTGAGCGTGGAATTGAGTATCAATTCTCTTCTCCTCGCGCCTCTCAGCAAAATAGCAAGGTGGAAAGGAAGAATATAACCCTGTTTGAGATGGCTAGAACAATGCTAGATGAGTACAACACGCCAAAGTAATGTTGGGCTAAAGCCATTGCAACTGCTTGTCATGTTGCAAACCGCGTTTTTTTTAGATTCTCTTTGGACAAAACTTCTTATGAGCTTAAATTTGAAAGAAAGCCTTCTGTTTCTCTATTTAGAGTCTTTGGTGTTGAGTGATACATAAGCCTTCTGTTTCTCATTTTAGAGTCTTTGGTGTTGAGTGATACATTCTTAAGACTGGTACCCAAGATAAATTCTAGTCTAGAACTTGTGATGGCATATTTCTAGGTTATTTTGCTTATTCTAGAGGCTTTTGTGTACTTAATGTTGATACTAACACAATCATGGAGACTTGCAATGCCACTTTTGATGAGACTAGCTCTGGAGCTAGATTAGATCTTTCAGGTGATTCATAGGTCTTTGAGAGCATATTTGATAAAGAAGAGAAAGACATTGAGAATGATAACCACCCACCTAGCTGCATCCCTCCTGATCCAGCTGAGGAACCTGCCTCCACTACTTCACCTTCAGTTGAGGCTACTACTGCTTCCACCCCTACTTTAGCAATACATGTGGAGGTTGAAGATGTATTGCCTCCACCTGGTGCTCTTCTTCATATTCAACAAAAGCATCCACTTGATTAGATGATTGATCATTTTCATGAGCGAGTCACTCACTCTAGGTCTCATGATCCTAATCTCTACTCTCATTCTGAATTTGTCACATCTTTGAGCCCCGAGATGTGTCTCATGTTTTATCTAATACTAGTTAGGTCAATGTCATGCATGAGGAGTTAGAGAATTTTGAAAGAAATAAGGTGTAGAATCTTGTAGAAACTCTTAATGGTCATAATCTAATTGGAATAAAATGGATTTACAAAAACGAACAATGTGAGGATGGCTCTATGATTAGGAACAACGCTAGGTTGGTAGCTCTGGGTAATTCTCAAGTCGAGGGGTTAGACTTTGATGAAACATTTGCTCATGTGGTTCGATTGGAGGATATTCGCATCTTACTTGCATTTGTTGCTTCTAAAGGTTCTATATTGCATCAAATGGATGTTAAGAGTGCTTTCCTTAATAATTTTATAAAGGAGAAAGTATATGTTAAACAACCCCTGGCTTTGAGTATCCTAAGTTCCCTGGTCATGTGTTCAAATTGTCAAAAGCTTTGTATGATCTTAAGCAAGCACCTAAAGCTTGGTATGATAGGTTTAAGACCTTCCTGTTTAAGAATGTCTTTGAAATGAGCAAAGTAAATAAAATTCTATTCATTCTCAAGCATGGTAATGATTTTCTTCTTTTGCAAATCTATGTGGATGATACTATCTTTGGTAGCTCGTCTAATGCTCTTGTGTCTAGCTTTTCTGAGACTATGTCCAGGGAATTCGAGATGAGCATGATGGGTGAGTTGAATTATTTTCTTGAGCTTCAAATCAAGCAATGCAAGGAATGCACCTTCATCCACCAGACGAAGTACATCAAGGATTTATTGAGAAGATTCGAAATGGGTGATTGCAAGCCAATTGCTACTCCAATGGCTACATCAATTGCCCTTAGATCTTGATGAGGATGGTGAAATTGTGGATCAACACGATTATCACACCATGATTAGCTCCCTCTTGTATATGACGGTTTTCAGACTAGACATCCACTTCTCAGTGTACCTATGTGCAAGGTTTCAAGCCTCTCCAAGGACTTCTCATTATCAGGCAGTCAAGAGCATTTTCAAATATCTTGAGTCAACCCTTCAATATGGTCTTTGGTATTCCTTCTCTTCATCTTTGTCCATTATAGGGGTTTTAGATTCTGATTTTGCTGGTTGTAGACTTGATAGGAATAGCACTTCAGGCACTTGTGATTTGTTAGGCACTTCTCTTATCTCTTAGTCATCTAGTAAACAATTATCTGTTGCACAATCCACCGCTAAGGCCAAGTATATAGCTGTTGCTGGCTGTTGTAGCTAAATTTTGTGAATGGCCTCTATTCTTAAGGACTATGGGTTAGCATTTGATAGTGCGTCTCTTCTGCGTGACAATATTAGTGCCATTAACATTGCCAAAACCCAATACAACACTCTAGGACCAAGCACATAGACATCAGATTTTATTTTCTTAGAGACCATGCTGAGAAGGGAGACATTGTGCTAGAGTTTATGGAGTCTGGAGCTCGATTAGCAAATATCCTCATCAATCCCTTAGATCCTACTAGATTTGCCTTCTTGAGGTGTGAATTGGGGGTAGTTTACCCTTATGTGCATGAGGGGGAGTTGATTCGCTTTGATCTTTCTTTGGCTTTTATTGTTTTTACTTTTGCATCTCATGCATTGTAAGATATTGCATTCATGTGAAAAATAAAAAAAATATGACGCATTGTAATATTGTTTTGTTGCTTCATCTTGTAGTTTCATGAAGCTTTGTTTTTTTTAACCCTACTGACATTGCTAGCTTTTGATTGATGTCATTCTATAGGTTGTATGCTTGTCTTAGCATGATTAATTTTTTTAGCTACTTGTCAATGCCTTGGCATGTGACCTAGAGCTAGAAGGTCTAGTCGTAATCTAAAATCACCAAGTGATATCTAAATTCAACATTTGGTATGAGTCAAGCCAAACTTTTATGTCTTTTGAGATCTTGAACATAACTGTTGAGTGCCAACTAGAATTACTTAGCTTTTTTTATTCTGTCTTGGACTTAGAAGTAAATAGTGGACAATTCATGGCTTTTACTCAATTTTAGTGCTCTAACTAAAAATACTTTGATATCATGATAATAGTTCACTGCTCGACAATAGTTTGTTATACACCTAGAGTAATCATTAATATACCTTGTGATATTAATCTTTTATGCTAAAACATGCCTTCATATGTGATATTATTGCTAAAAAATAGCATGTTACACGCGTAGAGCACTCTTAGCTCGACAGTGGTCTGTTACACCCTACTAGAGCTGTTTCAAGCTAAAATTGCAATTCAAATGAAATTGAGCAAAGTTGATTCAAGTTGTAGGCTTTGTAATTCTTCTAGTAGTCAATACTTGTTTCATTATATTGGATTACATGCTTATTGTGGCTTAGTTCATACTTTTGTACTCTAAAACTGTGCTCAATTCAATTATCATCGAGTGATTTCAGTGTATTCACTAGACTATATGGCTTTGGGATGGATGTATTGATGTCAATATGTAGCTTGCCACTCATGATTTGCTAGCTTTCATACTTGATATGTCTTGTGCATTTGTAGATGCTAGCTTCTTCATATTGGGTAATATTCAAAGCTTTATGTCCTTAAAATCTGGAGAGGGAAATAATGCCACTACATTGCAAAATCGATTCTGTCCTTAAAAGCTTTCATTCACGCTCTTTCTTATGCTTCTTCTCTGCGTCTCTTATGGCTGAAAAATGGATGAGAGAAATGTGTGATTCCTTGATGACTACATTGTCAAAGGGGGAGAGAATGCGGCAAAAATGCGTAAAAAAAAGGGTCGTGTATGTAAATAGGGGAGAAAATATCAAAAATGGTATATCCTAGTGAGGGGGTATTTCATATGCATTCTTGTGATCTAATGATATATTATTGGTTCAAATTTCAAAATCCCTCAAAATTGCTTTCTCACTATGATCCAAGGTCAAATTGAACAAATATTATTTTACATGGACCTTGAGTGAGTTTTTGAAGCTATCTTCTCGAACTTAAGCTTTTATGCAGTTTATTGCCTCTTATAGTTTGCTTCTTTGTTACTCAAGTCAACTTGGTCATTTTAATGACTTTCTCCTTCTTGAGGACCAAGTTGAGCTTTTTTGCAAAATCGAGCATGAATTTTTAAAACAACCTCCAAATTGTATTTTTGGATAGGTTGCCAATGTGTTCATCAGGGGGGAGATTGTAGAGATCACGTGGTTTTGTCCTAGTCTAGATGATGAACAATTGACATTGTTGTCGAAGAATTTGGGGAGTTAAGTCTCTATTTTGCAAAAGTTGGTCTGTTGTTAAGAGATAAGCGGTCTGACCGGCCATGGGGATGTCTGACCGGCCTGTGGCAGCGGTGTAGCTTTGGGAAAATGGACACCAAACACTTGTGGGTGAGTATTTGGGGTTGTGTTTGCATCAAGTGGCATTGAAAATGGAAACTGGATGCAAAACTAGATAGAGATCAACTGAAAAGTTCAGATATGGGTGTTTTCTAGTTTTAGGAAGAGGAATGGCCGGTGCCCTGTTACCGGGGCATGGTCTTATCGGCCATTGGTTGGCGATCAAACCGCCCAGGTGGCAATCGACCGCCCGTGGCGACTGGCCCGATCGTCAGAGCGTTTTTAGACAAATGAGCGATGTTGAAAATTTTGGAATTGGCCTAGGGTTATGGAACTAGTGTATATGTATTTTATGATGCATATTTTGGCTAACGTGGGTCAAATTGTGAAGAATTTGTGTTCGAAATCGATTTGTTGTTTTATTATTTTGCAGGGAAGCTTGGCACAAGATGTACAAAAATGGGAAGTTTGGTGCAATAGGTTGCATCAAGTGGCTTGATTCATTGCAACTATTGAGGCGATCAGGTGGGAGCCGGATGAGAGAGACTTGCCGGCATGAGGAAAGTCATTGATGAACCTATGTGTAGCGAATCATATGATTACCTCACAAGATTAGACTCGGTCAAGGGTGGAAGGATCGAGAATGTGTATTTTGGTATCTTCACCAAAATATCGAGTTGTAGACCTTGGAGAAACCGGTGCATGACGGCGCAAAGGAGAAGCAGATTCGGGAGCGTCGAATTGTCATTCGCTTTGAGAAGCATGCGTGAGTGAGAGATCCATTTGTGTATGGGCTTAACGGGTACCCGTTAGGGTTTATCTCTTGACCTAGCCTCTACTATATAAGGGGTGGTGCAAGATTTACACATAAAAAACCAAGCCTAGGAAACCCTAATTTGAGTTTTTGGGGAAAGAGGAGAGAGTAAAGGAGGATAAGGCTTGAGAGATATATTGAGAGAAAATTTGTGGGATTTGGTGCTCATGAGTGAGCTTTTGCTCTATATGGTGGAGTGGTTATAAACCCTCAGTTCAATATCAATCCTATCAAATTCGTGCAAAGATTATTTGTCTCTTGCACTTGCTCTCTTTCTTGAGATTTTGGGTTCTTGTATTCTAGGGGTTTTGCCTTAGTCTATTGGTATGATCTAGTTTGCTAGGACTTGTGGTAGTTGATATAAGGTCATCTTGACCACCTTTAATACACGAGCAAGTCTTCGGATCAAGTTTAGGTTTTCACCCGGTTTTGATCCCTCTTGCACTCAAACAAAGAATTCTTGGAATCTTGGCCATGATTGTCTAGATCTTCGATTGGAATAGGCTCCCGGCCTTCTTGTTGAGGTGTATCTCGATTTTCAAGTGATTTGGATTTGTAGATCAAAAGGTAGGTCATTTTGTGGATCCAAAATCGTGCTGATTTTTCTATCAGATTGATTGAGGAGAGGTTAGACAACTCCCTTCATGGCGGTCAGACTGGCCGAGGGGGATTAAAGGTTGAGCTTCGTGTTTTTAGTTCATTTATTTTGCTATGATTTTTAGACTTTGATCTTCATAGCTTCATATATCTATTAGAGTAAAAAAAAAGGTAAAATTCTATAAAGGAAGTGGGCTCCTATTCACCCCCTCTAATCGCTAACACGGTCCAACAATTTCATTACACGACCGGCTTGCAGTGCATTTATCTCTGAAACATATCAGCATACACAGTAAGCAATTTTTTTGTGTGGAGGAATCACAGTAAGCAATATGGTTATCCATGTTCCTTTATCTTTACAAGTTACAACCTTCCTCAGACAGACTTTTATGCAGGCTTAGTACTTTTCATATGGACGGGTCACCCGAAAGATCCATGCCTAAGTTAGTCGAATGGTGTCTTTAAGGTGCAACCTTTTTCAGATGATGAGAGCCATCAGCAAATGGAGCAGTTCCTCCCCCACTACACGCTCAAATTCTACATAGGTTGGCATGACTTAGCAGGTAAAGGTTAGATGAGTGCAAGTTTCAGCTATTTGGACTAATGAGTCCTCAAATGAAACATCAGCATTGAGTGGATGTTCCCTTAGATGGGAAAGTGGAAAGCTTGACAAGGCAGTGTTCGAATACTGAGTGTAGCCTTCCCCGGTTGCAGACTCGCAGTGGGATCAATAAAGCTTTTGCCTAGCTCCTCAGGTCAAAAGTAAAGGAAATAGAAATGAAAACAACGACAAAGATAGGTCACACCCTTCACTAGAAAAAAGCAGAGATGCGTAGAGTAGCTATTTTGGAGTTTTTTTTATTCTATTTTTTATTGCTTTTCCTTTCCTTTTGGAGTAAGTTTTTTCCTTTGTAAGGTGTGTTAAAGTATGCAAAACGAACACTCCTTGTGCATTCTTTTATTGACCTTTTTGTCTACACCATCATGCTAAAGTGAGTTCTGCAGTGCTATGGCTGCATATCTGATCAAGTGAAGTCACAACTCACAAGCACTGGAAAACATGTTAATATTTAATACTGTTATTAGCAACCGATAGTACTAGTTCACGTGAAATAAATTAGATGAAAGATTAGTCTCTTTCTCCACCATCTTTAACTGTGCCTTTTTTACCCCTGAAATGTGGAGAAGTGAAAGGAAGTAACACAACTCTAGCTCTCTCATAGTATTTTCTGAAGTATATGCCTTCTTCGTTCTTGGTAGGTTTCTGAAGTTTCTCTGAGGATTTTTTTTCTGGAAAACAGAGGAGAATCTTTTGAATAACCGAGTTGACTTCTTTTCAAATATTAAGATTTTTAGTTCCGATATGCTGAACATCATATCATCACTGAAACTCCACTCTGATGTACCTTTCGATGCTCTCATCACACAATGCTGCAGCTCTTGAGGAACGCATCTCCCCTTTGGATTGCATTATTGCAGTTGTCTGGGGTCAGGCCATTGAAACGGTTTGTAGTGCAGATGACATTCTCCACCGAAGGCGATAGGTTCACCAGTTTATACGGAGGTCAACTCTATAGGTCATATTAAGCAGTTGTGGAACAGAATCTGGACACACATTAGCATGCCTGCATGGACTCAATTGTGTTTGTCGGTTGCATAATTGAGCGAGAAAGGGTGAAATGTTTAGTGGCGACTCCTGTGGCTTGCGTCGACACACAGCAACAGCTTCCTGTTCATCTGAACAACCTGTAGCCTCATGCAGAGATCTGCTTCTGCTTTCGCTTCTTTTCTCTACCAACAGAATCAGATCACAGTGCATCACGATGGCCATCATTCTTCCTCCACGTCTGTATGCTGAAAATTGGAACATCTATAGCAAGCTGAAAAATAATGCGAGCGACACGTGTATAGCATACAGTTGACAGGTCGTTTTCAAGAACTAAGCATTGCAGTGTGGAACTTCTCTTTGAAATAAAGTATGTAGGACTGACTGTTGCATCACAAGAACGCTCAGCCTCTCTTCTCAAACTGATGTTGCTGCTGTTACTAAGACTGTTACTGGCCCTCTCAAAAGAAACTAAAAAGAGCATACAGCCATACAGGTAAGAGCTAGGCCTATCTATCTCTGAATCCCTTCCGTTTTTGTCAGAAAGAGCAGAGAAATAATGGCCATTGGCCTTACCACTCTAATCACTATCTGGCATCGTTTCTTTGCATTCTAGAAGCAGTTACAGATTCTCCTGCGTGCAAGAGGCCGCACTGCAGTTGCTGTCGCAAAAAAGGCCTGGGCCCTCCTCCTCCTCTCCGGCCACCGGTAATTCCAGACGGCTGCTACTGACGTCCACTCCACGCACTCGCGGCATGCAAAAATGGGTTTGGCATCCACAGCTCGCGCCACACCGTCTCTGCATTCTCCACCACATCAATGCCAGGCCCTGAACCGCACCGTAAAAGGCGCGAAAAATACGCTTGAGACAACCCAGGCCACAGACGACGGAGAAGACGATGACACATTCTTGTACCGCAAAACTCCAAGGACGCAGGTACACATGCGTAGTTGCGTACCAAGTTACCAACTTTACAACTAGAGGCAGAGATGAACATCGTACGCCGAATGTACTGTGCGGTAGACAGGTAGGCGTTAGTTTAACTTTGGGCATGGTGTATGCTAGATTGCTAGGCGCTTGCTCAAGTACTTTGACTCGTTCGGAATGCAACAGTGTAACTGTAACGAGACTAGCCATAGAATGTCCTCTCGTAGTCTCGTGCCGTCAGAAAAATGGCCAAACTGTGTCCTCTCGCGTGTCTCAGAAACCAGGAAGTGGCCAACTGGGGCTCTGGGAATCTCTCGTCTTTGCTATGGCGGGCCCTTCTGTGACTGATCATTGATCCCACTAGGGCATGAATTATTGGCGAAAAGGCGGTATGGTTCGTGATCAAAAGTGTTTCTTTTTCTCCGTCTGTTTTATCTGAAACTTAAGAATCGAGAGTTCGAGGAGTGCTAGCTAAATTGGGTAGCGTTTTCAGTGCACTGTGGTCCGTGGTGGCCGGCGAAAAGGCGGTATGGTTCGTGATCGAAAGTGTTTCTTTTTCTCCGTCTGTTTTCTCTGAAACTTAAGCATCGAGAGTTCGAGGAGTGCTAGCTAAATTGGGTAGCGTTTTCAGTGCACTGTGGTCCGTGGTGGCAGAAAATGGAGGTAAGGTAACGCGGTTGACTTTGTTGAGGAACCGTCATTTGCGAGTCCAGGTCGGCGATGACACGTGAGACAAGCGTAGAATCGTAAGAACAATGCATGAACAACAAGAACAGAATAAGAGATGAACACAGAGATGTAGGGACTTCTTGCTTCTCTTTATTCCTTCATCCAACGATCCCCAATTACAATGAATAGCACCCTATTTATAGGCTACGCACTTCAGGGTTTGGGATGAGGAGCCCACCTCAGGCGAGGACTCCGGTCCTGGCCGGTTTCTAACACTCCCTTGGGCACTCATCCTTCATGCCCATGTCTCGTCAAAACTCCATAAAACCCAGTGGGAAAAATTTGGAGAAAGAGTACATGAATCATGTTAGTTATCTTTGCTCAATTGCCTCATTAAAACCTTAGTAGAAACTTCGGAAAACTCGTCAAGGAAAAGAGTACAATCCACCCAATTTCATTTAATCTCCGGATTTGCTCTTTGGGTACTCGATCTTCGTGATCAAGCTTTAGTAATGAGTTTGTGAAGGTTCTCCCCACACTCGCACTTCTCTAGGTCTTATCATTCCAATTCCACGACGCACCTTTCAAAGCTAGATGTTGGAAGTGACTTAGTGAATAAATCGCGATTCTCACATGACCTAGTATGCGTTGCTTTGATTACGTTCATCTTTTGCAATTCATGAGCATAGAAGAACTTGGGGTTGATATGCTTTGTGAGAGGATTCTTCACAATAACCCATCTGCACTTGTGCAACACAAGTCGCATTATCTTCATTGATAATAGTGGGGTTGGTGCGGTGTTCAATCCACATAAGCGCTAGATGTAGTGAATCATCCGCCGAAGCCAAGTACATTCTCGTGAGGCCTCATACAATGCTATTATTTACGAGTGGTTCGTCAAGTCGATACAAGACTCTGCTTAGATGATTTTCACACTGCGTTCCCCACATATGAATTCATAGCATGTTTGCAATTTGGTGTATGCGGGTCCTACAGTGCAGTCATCCGCATTGCCATTCATAGTTAGGTCTTGGTTCTTTCTATAAAGCAGACCAAGTTCTTTGCTTCCTTAGAGGTATCGGAAGATGTCCTTCATTCCTGCCAATGCCTTTGGTAGGTTTTGCACTATACCTTGCTAGTAGGTTCCGGCAAATACAATGTCCGGTCTAATACGATTTGTTCAATATATGAGTGTTTCTATCACACTTAAGTATGGAATCCGGTCCCGGACTTCCTCCCTCTTTCCTAGGTGCATGCGGGTCTTTATCTTGTTGCAAAGATATTCGACCATTGGCACTTTCAAAAGGTATGCCTTTTCAAAATCAAACCTTTCTAACACCTTACGAGTGTAGGTTGGTGATGTACTAATATCCCTTGAGGGCATGCCCAAGCCGCAAGCCTATGCAATATTTGGTTTTACCCAAACCTTTCATTTGAACTCCAACTCGTGTAAGAGCTTACTTTCCTAATATCCTTGTGGTTCGATGATATTCAGATCATTTTCATACACCGAGATTATACAAAATCCATTCGGGATCATCGTATAAATACAGGGGTTTATTCTCATTGTTCGTGTAGCCTTTCTTGCATAGAAAGTCGCCTGCGATTATACTACATTCACTGATTCCTTAAGTTCGCATAATGACTTTCTCGAGTTTCACACTGTATATATTTCTATTTGCTCTATTTTGGTTGGGGACGTTGATACATTCGGTATCTTCATATAAATGTCCGAATCCAATATTTCATAAAGGTATTTGGTACCATATCCATCAATTTCACTTCTAACTTCAAGTTCACTGCCATTGAGATAAATATTTAAAGGAGTTCCGCCATGACCGGGAATATGTTTCTTCATAATCATCTCTGGATGTTGGTGAAAACTTGTGCAACAAGCATTGCTTCTTTTATTTCTCTTTCGAACAAATACCCACTTATACCCTACGGGGTGCAGGGAGGCGTGCGACTTCTGAGCCCAAACGTCTTTCTTTTATTTGGAGAGAATATCGATTTCTATTGCCTTCTCTCAATCTTCTCAATCGATCTTTTCTTTCATTCAATGAGCGATGCGAGCTCTGAATCAAGATTGATGATTGTGGCAAATTTCTTTGCAAAGTAAATGTCAACATTGGTCGTTGTCATATTCAAAAGTTCTCCGAGGTCATAAAGTTTATAACTATTTCTTCAAAGGCGATTCTTCTAATGCTTCTACTTGCTCACCATTGCTTCCAATTGCGGGCAAGTCCTTTAGTTTTTCGGCTCCGATGTGTGCGCACACATCCATGCCGATGTCTCCTTCATGGGGATGTTCAATTACAGTATGCCTTTTACAAGGTTCCATACCGATGCCAGTCTCAACCGGCTCCCTACAGTTCGGGCACTTTGGTGATCGGTGTGTCAAGTCCGTCTTATCCTTTTTCACGGGCGCCCCGGTTACTTAGGATTCGAGGGACCGGAGTTCTCGTCCTTTTGTTACGAGGCCTCGGCGGGATTAGGATACCTTCAATGGTATTTCAACCTCTCCGGTGCATTGCTTGCGAGCAAATGCTACTTATTCACGCTCTTCTAATCACTAAAGTAGTCGCGGTTGATTCGCTAATACTTGCAAATCAATTGTCTTACGGACTTCAATTGTCTTCTAAACTTCAATTCAATTGTCTTACGGATCGCAATTATCTTCGGACTTCTATTTGCTTTACTAGTGCGTGGGTCATATGCATAGATTTCAATTATCTTACGGATTTCAATTGTCTTCTAGACTTCAATTGTTTCCGACATTATTATCAAGGGTTGATTTCTCCCCTAATGACGGAAACTAACCTCATCTAATGTACTATCGTGAATCGGGCATTATACAAATCTCGATCATATGGTCCAAATACTTGATTATGGATCTTGTCTCATAGCCAACGTATATCCCGGACTTTCAGAGAAGACCCATTTCGATTCATTGCGGTGGTGGTATAGGTATATAACCCTTGCAACCAAACTGCGAAGATGAGAATTTTCGTCTCGACCCTTGCGCTAGTTGCATAGTTGGATGGATGTTATAGGTCGACGGTCTAAAATTGATGAGAGTCGCACTGAGCAGATGCGTGTCCCAACATATAGTTGGTAAATTACAATTCTTCAAAGTTACGCTAGTCCATTCGAGTGCGGATGTGCGGTATAGAATGCTCAACTTTAATTCCCATTTTCATACAATAATCATCGGATGCCTTGAGTACATTCTCGGCGTTGTCCATTCAGAGGACTTCACATGATGATCGTGGAAATTATTTTTTTCAATTGTTAATTATCGTGAGATTTAGCTTTGCAAAAGCATGGTTTCTCATAGACAATAAACATATGTGCGACCATTCGAGGAAGCATCGATGAGCACCATAAAATACCTAAATGACCCTTACGGAGTGTATAGGACCGCAAAGTCTCCTGGATACGGTCCGGGAATGCGAGGACTTCATCCTTCGCTTTGAGCAAAGGTCTAATAATTAATTTTACGGTGGCACATGCGGGCACACAAAATCTTCAGATTCGAGAAATTCTTTATATTCATATTTATGTCCTGTGAATTGTTAATTATATCTCTCATTAGCCTAAGACCTAGGCGACATAATCTATCATGCTAGAGATAGAAAAGTTGAGCTTCTAAATACGGTTTTCAAGGCAGTATATTGCTGCAGTGCCTTAATATTAGTGTAGTATAGCCCAATTTCATATGAAGGAAGATATTCTAATGCTATTTTTACTTTCTTCACGCTTTGTAATGAGCGGTATTACGCACCATACTCTTCTTGATCTCTACATGGAAATTGTTAGCGCAAATATCCTTGAGAGTTCTAGTCAATTCAGGTACAACAAGTCTTCTTCAATGACCAAAGTTGTGCCGTTGGGAGTATAATTATGGCCCTTCCGAGCCTATTATACAAGTATCATTTGCTCATGATTGTCGTAAGACTAATGACATTCTTTCCGATCGATTGGAAAAATTTACATTTCTCTCGGGATGGTATTCGTTGTGCCGCTATATGCTAAGCACACTTCCTCCATAGGGCGCCACACGCGTTCTAATATAATGTACTTTATTAATATGTAGAAAGTAAGCAACACATAAATAAAATACTTGAGATATCGAGCGTAACTTGCTATTATAAAACGGAAAATAAGCCTTGCAGGACTCATAATAAGAATTTAATGCTTTACTCTCCTAGAGCTTGCAACCATTATTCAATAATTTAAAATTCTACTTCAATTACAAGCGCAAGTTTCTATAAAGGTCCAAGTGCAATGCGTGCCTTTGGATCTAATAGGCGAAGTATTCAGAACCGCCTAAATCGGCTCCATGCGCGATCTTCTCCTCTTGGGCAGCTACGGTGTGGTCGCGATGTCCAAAGGAGGGATGATGGGCCACTCTTTGGGTATTCACATTCATAAGTGCGACTAATGGATGTGGATCCTCTCAATACTGCAATGGCGAGGTATGCCTCATGCTATCATTTGCCCTTCTTCTTAGACGTAAAGCATCAATAATGTGCGACTTGCGACCTTACCCTTCTTGCTCCTCTCATTTGTGAGAGGCTTCATCACCTGTAGTGCTACAAGTGGCTTCATGGCCAACATTGCTACTAGGTGGGTGTAAGATGAAGTTCTTTCCTAGAACATCATCTTGAGCTTTCATAACTTGCATGATGTCAATTAATTCGGCATACTTCATGTAGCCGTCTTAACGATAGTTGCGTGCGGATTGTACCGCAAGGTAGCGAGGGTCTTCCCAATTGTCCGCTCATCCGTGATCACATTACCACGCAGGTGGAGGCGATATAAATTCTATACAAATTACGCCATCTTGGTCGGTTCTTGAACTCTTGGTTCGTGATGCGATCATATTCCTATTCATGCAAAAGTTCAAAGGATTATCGCTAGTAATCTGCATAAAATGGTTGCAAAATTCTCATAATGTTCATCGAACTCCGTGTTCGTATTCTCGTATTTTTCTCGCATTTTTCATGATTTCTGCTATTTTCAATGATTAAAAGCAATATAAACAATTACAGATAATCAAAGCAATAAATAAATTGCATAGAAATAATAATAACAAAAATAAGCATACTTCAAATGCAAAAGCGATTCAAAAATTGAATTCCGAGGCTCTTTCTGCTAGGAAAAATGACTTCTCGACAAATTACGCAAATTTGAAATTTTCTCCACCGCCCTCCCTTTTTTCGTTTGCGGTGGGTTCAGCGGTGGCGCAAGGCCATTCGAGGCGGCGCGGGGTGGCTGCTGCCACGCAAAACCGAGGCGGTGTGGCCATGCGGGGAGGCGCGCGCGGCGATCGTCACGGCTGCGAGCGATGGCGGTCTTCCACTACGAGGTGGCGGTGCGATACAAGATGGCAAAGAGTCGGAAAACGCACACGATGGGCACACGGGGCGGCGGTGTCGCGGTGATCGCGAGGCGGTGCGATCACGGCCGGTTCGATGCTCGGGTGGGAGCGCGCAGTGCGGCAGTCGCGAGCCGTGTCGGCGGCGATCGGGCAAGAGTGCAGCGTCGCGGCGGCGGTTATGTTCGGCGAAAGATCGCGTCGCGGGCGTAGCAAAATTCTTCGTGTGCACCGTTCATCCAAAAACTTATTCATGCGGGCGTTATTTCATGGCGAATTATCATTCACACGAAACACTGTTCATGCGGGCGCACTATTCGTTTGCAAACACTGTTCATGCGCGCCGCATCTTGTTCATGGCCGGATACTGTTCATGCGGGTGTACTGTTCATGCGCGCGCATTGTTTATCCGCAAACTCTTGTTCGCGCAATCTTTTCATAGCGGAGATCTTGTTCACACGACACACTGTTCATGTGGGCGCACTGTTCATCCGCAAAACACTGTTCATGCGACGTACTGTTTCATGGCCGGACTACTGTTCACGCGAAACACTGTTCATGCGGGCGTACTGTCCATCCGCGACACACTGTTCATGCGGGCGCACTGTTCATCCGTGCGGTACTGTTCATCCGCGCGGGTAGTATTCACCACGGCGTACGCTGTTCATCAATCGCGGTCTTTGTTTCGCGGCGCGCAGCGACTACGACCTCGTGCCCGTCGGCGTGCGTGGCGGTGCCATCTTCATGTGGCGGGTGTGACACCAAAATCGGCGGCGGCGTGGCTCTCTGGGGCGTCGGCCGTCCTTTTTATTCTTGTTCATGTATGCGATGCAATATAATATAGTATGAGATTGCATGAGGCGCGGCTTCATGCCGATATGCGTGCTTGCCGCGTGCTAGCGGGTGGCCACTGCCGTTGCCTCCGTGGCGATACGTGATGGCGGACTATGCCGGCCGTAACGTATCGCGAGGTAGTGACACCGCTGCGGCGGTGCCGTGCACATGATGCCTTTCATGCGATCGCATATACAACCTACGGTACAATCATCATCTACTCTTTCATGCAACTCACCGATCGGCTTGGCGGCGACTTCAAGTCGGCTCGCGGTAGATTAGAGCGGATTTGCAGTAGAAAACCAATCTAGAAAGCCAAATTTGCGAAATTGAAAGCAATCTAGAAAAACGATTCAATCTACGAGTGTCGTTCATCGGCGGTTACCTTTTCGATGCAAGGAGAGTCGATCGTGTTGATAACGTGTTGAGGAACCGTCATTGGCGAGTCGATCGAGCGATTACCTCGTGAACAAGCGTAGAATCGTAAGAACAATGCATGAACAACAAGCGAGAATAAGAGATGAACACGAGAGATGTAGGGACTTCTTGCTTCTCTTTATTCCTTCATCCAACGATCCCCAATTACAATGAATAGCACCCCTATTTATAAGCTACGACCCTTCAGGGTTTGGGATGAGAGCCACTTGGGCGGGACTCGGTCCCGGGCGGTTTCCCAACAGACTTGACGAAAAGATATGCTGCACGGATTAAGGAGTGGCTGTGGTAGTTTATGGGAACTGTACTGCCGATTCATTTCCGGTGCAATACTGCGTAGTAGTATCGATTAAGGCCTAGGTTGGACGTTATGAAAAAGAACACACGATGAACTGTATGATATGTCCAAATCAAGCCCAAAAAGAACGTATCTGAAAGCGAGAAGAGAGGCGAAAACCCGTAGCGGCTGAGCGCGAACGCAACCGCCGAAGCGTCGTCCGCGCGTTTCAGGTTTTCAGCTGGGCCTCACGCGCCTAACCGGCCTAGTTGGCTAGCTTCTCCCGCACCATCTTTTGACTGGGCCTCCAGCCCAGAAGGTCGGCCTGCCTCTGCCGCTCCTGATAACCCACCTTGGCTGGGGCCGCGCCATCTCCCTCACTAGGCCGCGATGGCCGGCACGCTCCCCAGTTCAACAGCGCGCCGTCGTCCCCTCACAGGACAGCGAGGCGGGCTACAGATCAACCGCGCCGAAGTCCGCTCGGCTTGCGCTTGCGGGGCGATCGGACGAGGGCCCAGGCGGAGGCGCCCCGTTTCTATCTGTGCCACGTTGCGGGATGGAAGCCCAGGCCGAGCAACTTCCCCTCGGCGCCGACAGGGCCGCGTGTCGTTCCCAGTCCCAGCCTCCCAGGCCGCCGTTGCCCCGGCCGCTTGGAGGGTCTGCGGGTTGGGCGTTCCACGCTCAAAAAGGCTAATCAGCCTTGTGGCCCATCCGTGCGTCCGTATGTGGAAACTTCAACAAGTGGCCGTTTAATTAACCTTTTTCCTGAGGACCGAAGCTCGGTTAGTTGCTTCGTCAGGCGTGCGAATAACCCGTCTGCGCTCAATCCCAGGTTGCCTCACCTGACTATTTTCGGTGATTAGAAATAGTACATGCAAATATAAGTGTGTTCAGTGATTAAAGCGTGTGTCCGAGCTAGATTAGACTTGTATTTAGGACACACCCACGTGTATATGTGGACGTGCATGTGATGTGTATTCGTGAGTACGACCCGCGTGTACTCTAAAAAAAATAACATTTTTCCTTCTCTCAATTTTTTTAAACCTTTTTCCTTGCGAAATGCAGATCTTAACTAGGGAAGATAGACGACAAATGTTTGATCGATTTGATCGCGTAGGAACAATGTTCAAATCGTTGTTCATTAGCATACTTGAGCTACATATATCAGCGCACTTCTACTTGACACCTATTTAAATAGCTCGTCTCGCTGTTATCTTATCTTATTTCCATACTCCTATTTAAATAGCTCGTCTCGCTGTTATCTTATCTTATTTCCATACTTCTGTCGCTCCATTCCCGTATAGGTGGAGAACCGTTCATTGTCTCGGCTGTGCTACTAGAGGCTCTGGCGAAGTCGGAGGAGAGATAGTTACATGGGCTAGTCAATACTGAGTCCTTGTTCCAAATGTTGGGATTTCATAGGATTCCTGTAGGAATTACACTACTTCCTATAAAATTCCTACCAAATTCATATGAAATTATTGTGTTCCAAATAAGCCTAGAGAGAAAAGGCAAAGAGTAGTATTGTCGATGTTTTAATATCGAACTTATGAAATAAATGCTGGGGCTTCTTAATCGAGACTATGCATGAGAAGACATGGGAATTTTTAGACAGATTTGGCCCTTCTAATGAGATAATAACAACCCTACCCCTGTGTTATTTGTATTGGTTGTGTTTGCAACAAGAAGAAAGTCACCAAAAGTTAAGGCTAATGACTTATGTCTCTTGTCTTCTCTCTCTCTGTATCCACTGGTGTTATCCGTTATATAGCTTCTGAGGGGGCGACACTTGTCCCGTGTCAGGAGGTGTCTCAACGGTTGGCTAATTGCGCACATTTGATGACAGTTATTGTCAAAGAAACATTATCCCCACGTCCGCCTTGCAGTTATGCCAGAGACAGATATGATTACGTGTAGTTATGTCAAAGGATAACGACACATGTTTAACTACTACGTATAAATAAACACAACGCATAAAGTCCCTAGCCGATTGGGTCCACATGTTTGTAGATTTTATCGACCATAGAGTGGTCGTGGTTGATTTAGTCGTAGTAAATCTTACGACTATAAGGTGATTGTAGTAAAGCTTACGATCATAAGGTTGTCGTAGATCTTACGACAATATGATGGTCGTAGAATAACTTACGATCACTGGGTAATTGTAATCTTTCCTATAATATTATCATTTATAATATTATAGGGAAGATTACAAAGATATTATCATCTATAATAAACATTACATATAAAGAATTTAAGTAATTGAGGATTATTAGATCTCGGCGTCGAGCGTAGTTAAAATTCAAAGAATATTTTGCTTGAGCAAAACGTTCTCTCTCGATGTGTTGTTGGCGGCGATGAACGGATCGACGACGATGCTGGCCCATCGCAGCTGTATCAACCAAACAATGCTCATCGCTGTAGAGGCTGGCGGCTGGGCCCGATCACGAGAATGCCCTACATCATGTAATTCTTAAGTTCCATCATACAATTTTGAGCAAACTCTGGTGTAAACTCCTGCTTCCTCACCATTAAGCAATCTTCCACACGACCTTACAATTTGAGCTTATTGCATTCTGCAGCTAGTACTGAATTACCCAGTATAATACCACCACCTTGCGGTCATCACAAACGTCCTACAAAATGTACATTCCAAAATCCAGACGCACGTACGTATGTACAGCTTAACTCTGGACTAGACACATTGCTCTCTCAACACGTGAAGAGGCTAGCAAACTCGTAAGCATTGCACGAAACACCCGATTCGGAGCATTTGAAGCCTTACATGCATCGCTCTCGCACACGCCGCGAGCTGTGACTTCTCGAATCCGGCGGGAACAAGAACTCAGTATAGACCCCTGCGCACCTGGAGAAAGAGGAAAGAAAAGATTTTGTCACGAATAAACGACACGGATATCTTCTGTGTACTAAAAACGTCTTGTGATCGGCTGATCGCTCACCTCGAATCCGACGAGCGACCGCGTCCGGCTGTAGACGGTGGCCGCGGTGAGCACGGAGCTGGTCGACCCGCACTCGCTGTCGTTCAGCGACGCGCTCGACGCGTTGAGCTTCACCGACGACCACAGGAACTGGCCCCCACGCGGCGCGGCGCCGGCTTGCGACGACGACCGCTGCATCTTGGCGCTCCTCGGCTCGGTCCCCTTCCTCCTGCTCGGCTGCCGCTCAAGCGCGTCGGTGCGCTGCCTCGGCGCGCTCTGGGACCGGGCCTTGGCACGGGACGACTCGGTGTTCGCCATGTAGCTCGGGAACAGCTCGGACGCCGTCTCGGAGGCCGCCGACACGTGCTGGGGGCTGCTGTGCGCCGTCGCGAACGACAGGTCCTCGAAGTGCCGGCCGTACGCCCTCGGGCTCAGCTCCGTCATGGCCGACGGCGCCGGCGAGCACCGGCCGTGGTACTGGACGAAGAACTGCCTGTCGACCTTTGCCGCGCCGCGCCGCGCAGGCTCGCCGCTGTCCATCTCGACGATCTTTGCGTTCTCCTCGCACGACCTGTCCATCTCCTGATTCAAGCCAAATTTAACCATTCTGTCATTAATTCCGCTCTGTTAGCCGCCGTTTACTGCTGTAACTTCTAAGTAAACTTACGTAGGATCTGCGGTGCCTCGGGTGCTGTGGAGACGGCCGTGGTCTGGGCGGTGGCTGGTGGGGGTGTTCCTGGAGGAAGCGCATGCGCTGCGCGCGCAGCTGGGACTGCGCCGTGAGGAGAGCCTGCATGCAGCGGAGGGTGGCGTTCGCCTGCTTCCTCACCAGTTGGCCTCGCACCAGAGCTTGCAGCTTCACTATGCCTCTCAGCGCGCACAGAGCTGTTCTTGCCTGCAGATAGGATGAACGCTCATGTTAAATTCTCTAATTCTGTGTTTGATTCGTGGCGCGTAATCTCGACTTGTTAGGCACGTGCGATGTGTTGGTCTCATGAACACGAGCAGAAAAAATTTGTATCAGAGTAAACAGCAAGGATGTTTTGGGGCTTATACCAGATAGCCTCTGAAGGTCGCTTGAATCCTGACAGCCGCCTCCTCCTCGATGAGACTCGCCGGCAGGTGCGCCTTGCGATAGGACAGACGTATCACCGCGGCCGCTGCCTGCGCTGCGGCCACCGCCGCGTCGGCGGCGGCCGCGGTCGCCACTGCAACTGCCACGGCGTGCTTTTTCTGATCAAACCCGCCTCTGACGCCGACAAACCAAAGCCGGCTTCAACAAACTCACCGTGCCCCCGTGGCTCGGCCGCCTTCTCGGCCAGCACCGGCCGCCGGAAGCTCCACCGCTTCTCCTTCGGGATTACTCCCGGCAACGCCGTCACCGGCATTGCCCCGGGCTGCGGCCCATCCTTCTTGCCCTCCTTCTTGCCTGCCAAGAAGCTCCTCAGCCACCTCCCCGCCTTCCCCATTGCTCCCTAACCGATCTCTGCAACCGCAATGCAATGTATATTCATGTCATACTTACACAGTTACATGTCTCATAAGACGAGATATTTTATACCATATTTCAATGCGTAATCTATGGTTAGTACCTGACAAACGCAAGGATGCAGGAGCCAACCACCGCGTCTACTCCAATGTAGCAGTCAACCGTGGCGAGCTGAATGAGAACGGCCACGTGAAGCGGCTTGCAGAGAACATGGCATGGATCCTAAATTCCTAACAGCACTGCCCTTTCGGCTGTCAGAATCTTTTTAATATCGATCGGAGGAGAGGAGACAATTATGAGAACTGTACAAGGCCGGGTCCATGTCAATCATGGATTGGTTGGGTTGGTTAGCCTTGTGAACTGTGAGGTGTGTGACTCAGATCTATGGCCCAGCCTTTTCTTGACGGTCTCTTTCTTCAGGTCTCTGAATTTACCCTTTGTTCTTTATTATACAATGTTTGCTGCAAGCTTGCAAGTTTGACATGCCTAAGACCGTCAAAGACTGAATCCATGAGCAGAAAATGAAAATCATGCGTGAATTATTGCAGATGCTTGTTTGTAATATTCCATAGGGATGTCAGATTTGGATGTGCACGTGCGCCATTAGAATCGTGCATGTACAGTAGTTAGAAACAACCTTGTTTGTAACTTGTGTCGCAACATCTTTAGAAACAACATCTCTCTAAGCATCTAGGCCCCTAATTCGTTGATTATGTGGTTTTGGTGCTTAATGACCTATAAATCATTAAGACTAACTTTGATTTGAGTGTTATTAAGATTAGTTAGGTCTTGATGATGAATATAGGTTATTCTTCGACTTTCATAGATCCCTATGTATGCAAATGATAGCAAAGTATATTCTTCATGAAGATTAATGACCTTGTGACTAGGAATGATCCAAGGAGTCGAGTGTGGATCATTGTAGTTGATAGGTTTTTGTTTTGTTTTGTTTTGTTTTGTTTTGTTTTTGCTTTGGTCGTACCATTAAAGGGGGATCAAGGCCAGTAATTTGAACTTGATTAGGTTGAGTAACCAGTTGTGGTGCACTCTAGGTCTTTCTAGCCCAGTTCTAGTCAGAGAGTGTCAATAATCAAGTTGTGGTTGAGATGATATCAAAGTTTAGATTTTCATCTAACTCAGGAAAAAAAATTAGGAGAGGCAGATTATCTGGGTCAGACGTATCATCGAGGCGTACCATTAGTCTAGAGACAGTGTTTTCTATGTTTTTGAAAATTTACACAGAGTTAGATAATCCAGGTCAATCCGTACCATTGAGGCGTACCATTAGTCCAAAGAGAGTGTTTTTGGTGCCTATGGTATTTTACACTGAAGCGTATCATCTGGGTTGAGACGTGCCATTAAGGCGTATCATCTCTCCAGAGAGGATGTTTTGGACAAGTTGAGAGGCGGATGATACGGCTCGAGACGTATCATTGAAACCTACCATTGATCCAGAAGGGTTCGATTTGAGTGAAGCACTGAGACGGATGATCAAGTGGATGATCCAGGTCAAGGTGTATCATTGACCCGTACCATTGTTCCAGATAGACTACACAGGATGGATACACTAAGGCGGATGACACGGCTCAGGTGGATGATCCGGGTCACACATATTATTTGGGTCTAGGTGTATGATCCGGGTCGGCATAACGGCTAGTTTTTGAACCATTGGAACTGAGGAAAATTGAACACAGGTGGATGATCTGGGTCTACAAGCACTTTTCAGAAAACATGTCAAACGATTAATTTTTTTAATGGAGGGGCTATATAAGTGGATCATGGGTGTTCAACTTAGCTCTAGTGTGACTCCAAAACAGTGGCTTGTATATTGAGGAGTTCAAGGGCATCTAAGAGCTTCAAATTGAGATTTTGAGAATGTGGGAGAGTAGATTGGGCTTTAGTGTGCATAACTCTTAGTTACTTGACGTTGTTGGGTTCAAGTGACACCCTTGGGCTTTATTACTCTTGGAATTCGGTGATTCCTAGATGGTTTGGAGGTGTGCTCTTGGTGACCTTCTAGGGAGGAGTTTGTGAAAAAGCACTGAGAGGATTGTGAAGATTTGGTGTCCACCTATCCGAAAAGGAGAATACTACCATGAATTGATTGCTTGGATCCTTGTGTGGATTCAAGTAGGAGCTATACTCATGCGAGAGTGCTCCAAAGAGGATTAGGGAAGAACACCGACTCTCCGAGACCTCATAAAAAAATTATTGTCTCATGTCCCCTTTTTTACGTTTGCGCATTTAAATTCTTGTTCATTCAATTCCTAGATTTCTAGACTTGCGTAGGATTAGAACTTAGGTTACAAAACTTCACTAGCATATTTAGGAGTTGATTTAGCACACTAGCAAACAATATGCACGAGTAGTTTTAGGGTGCTCTAAATTTGTTAAATTTCACCTAGTTCAGAAAAGATACCCAATTCACCCTCCTCTCTTGGGCATCCGATCCACCTCAATCTCCAATGCACTGTCTCTAGCATACTCTCCAACATCAACTATTTTATTGTTTTTTCTTTAAGGTGGCCCTTACGTGTTAGTTTTTTATTATAATAACCCTCCCTCTCCTTTCCTGTCGCCCTCTTCCCTACCACCTCCTATCCCTCTCACCCTCCCCGATGCCATCTTTCTCCTTCCCCATCGCCCACTCTCTCCCTCCCGATTGCGCTCTCCCCCACCGCTTCCGGCCCCCGCCCTCTCCGTGCTCGCCGCCGTCGACTCAGTCAAATCCGGCTCACCGGTGTTTGGATTCGGTCAGATCCAGATTCTAGTGAGCCGGATCCAGCCAGTACGAGTGGGTCTCCCCCGCGTTAGTCGCCATCGTCGTCACTTCCTGCAGGCGCCGTCATCGTCGCGCCCTCCGATCATTGTTGCCGAAGTCAAGCCGGTCACCCTTGCGTTCGTTGCCATCACCATCATCTCGCGCCACCATGTGGCCCCCACAAACCGCATGGGGAGCGAACAACTTCGCTCCAACAGCATACGCAGTCGTCGCATCGCGTCTTGTTTCATGTGCACGACAGGCGCTTAAGGAAACGACGAACTGTGCTCTCTCCTCTTCCTCTCTCCTCCACATAAGATTTTGCTGACGTGCATAGCTAACATAGAGCTGAATCGGCACTGTTGGAGATGCTGGCCGTCGGCACGCAGCCAAATAACTCACATGCATGTGTTGGTCTCTGAATCATCTTCTTTCTCCTGCGACCCTTGTGTTGGTTTTGATGGAGGCAGGGCAGCTGTGCCTGTTCCCCATCCCTCCCTGTTCACTCCCCGGCCCTGCCTATCATCACCATTGATCCATTGAATCTGATCCATGCAGTGCCTTAATCTTAAATACATGCATGCAGATTGCAGAGTACCCACCCTAATCATCTGGAGCTAGTAGTACTTAGCAGCTGTTGGAATTACAGATCATGGTGTGTAATGCAACATTAGCAGTATTGGATTGTACATTTGTACCAGTGTCCTGTACTGCTGCCTTAGCTGGATGCTCGGAGCATGAGACACCATGATAGGCAGTTGGGCCCGGGTGCGCTTTGGCTGCTTGTTCGCCTTTAATAACCGCACGGCGCACAAGGTTCTTCGCAGTAGGCGGCTGGTCCAGACGTCGGTGCTCGGTCTCGGAGTTTAGCTGCCTCTGCATCAGCATCATTCGGTGTTGCGTTGGGCTGGGGTGAAGGTACCAGGAGCAAGGGCCATGTTGAATGAAAGGCATGTAAGTTTGCGAAAAATCAAAACCGTTCATACAATGCGAGTCCATTGTGCTCTGAGATTCGTGCACTCTCTGCACCCCATTCTTTCTCTTCCCCTAATCCCACTCGAAAGGAAGGAGAGAGAAAAGGAGCACGAATCTAGGAGTGCGTTGGACGGTGGGATAGTGCACGTGTGGGAAAACCACACTCGTAGGTTTGGGCTTAATCCAGATGGCCGGAAGCCTGGGCCTTCCTCACAACAAGGCCCATCTTACACACACATACCATATGCACGCTTGAATGGCCTAATACTGCAGTGAATTCTTTGTGGGAAGGAGCGCGTGCGCCGCTCCGGAACGGAGGTGTTTGGGCCGGACATCACGTCGAAACCAAACACAAGGGCGGTCCAGGCCCATAAAAAATCCGGCCGAGCTATATTGTGCCTCCAAATTCGGGACGAAACCACCGTGAACACGGGTCTGAAGTATAGCTTCCACTTCGAAGGTCATTCCGGTTTGTCTTTTGGTATAAAATACGCTGGTACTGATCTATTTTAGTGTATTATTCTGAATTTTATTATAATAATAAATAATATATATATATATAAATATATATATAATTATATGCACACATAATTTCACTTGAAATCTCACTTCAAATACATAACCATAGAATAAAAATGACACATCGTTCAATTACTTCATAAATATAAAGGTTGTACGTAGTTAAATAATACAACATGAGTTTGTAATTTCATATATTTTACCATAGTCTAGCATACTATTCTAGCATAATTTCATTTACCGAAGGAGTAGTATTGGACTCGGCCTTCCGAACTGATTCAAACAAGTGGTCACTTCAATTTTGATTTTTTTTTTTTGACCGGTACCAGAATGACCGGAATGGACCGGAATGGGCCGGAATGAATGGTATTGACTAGTATTGAGACCGGTACGGGATCGAGACTACGGTATACTGGTTTAAGTGCTGGTATGGCATGTTCCGACCATTCCGGCCGATACCGGAATGGAATTTATAAATATGGTCTGAAGTCCGAGCTGAACCCCTATCTGGCGGCGTGGTGACGGACTGACGGCTGACGATCGATGGGTTCCAAGCTCTTTGCAGCTTGTATTTGTATGCGATATATATATATATATATATATATATATATATATATATATATATATATATATGATAATGATCTTGTAGCTGTATCCGATCATGACGTGCTACCGAGCGAGACGTCGAGTCCATCCATAGAAATGTTTGTTCTTGACGGCATTGTTGCAGATCATCTTGTCTTCTGAATCCTTGTTCAGTTGACTAGCTAGCAATAAAAATTATACCTAGTTTTTTTTTGTCAAAAAATATGTACTTAGTTAGGTGATGCACTGATGCTTGACAAATGACAGTTTTCCAGCACATGCTACGATGTTAGTACTGTTGTTAGCTCTTACCAAAGGAAATTCAGAGAAAGATTTGTACTTCTCCAATTTAAAATCCATGTAAGGGACGTGTGGAAGAATATGGAGGATCCTAGGCTTGCATTATTGGACAGTTTGTATCAGCCGTCGTCCTCATGGGACACACATATCTGAGCGTGTTCTGTCCTAGAAGATGGTACAATTAGTTGTTTTTGTTAACTTCCATGTTCAGGGCATCCAAGTGGCGAGTCAATCAAATGGATTGCGTTGCTTTCGTGTGGAAATCATGGTCCTGGAATGATGAAGATAAACATCATGATGCCTGGAATCGATAAGTGTTCAGGTAGTTTCTTTACGACCACAACATGTCAAGCAGGGATACGATGCACTTGTTCAGCTGTTTGGCTTGTGATTTGGTTTACTGAGGAAGCAAAAGGAAGAACCCTTTTGCTGAACACTTGAGTAAAAAGAAGAAAGTGAAAAGGTTTGGAAGAGAAGGAAGTCAACCTTCACACCGAACCAGGAAAAAAATCTTACTAGTAGTATAGGAAGCAAATTATGTGGAGAGAGTCTCACCTTGAGGCCCTTCCTCTCCTTTTTGATCCCATCACCCCCTCTCGCAAGGCCCGATGGACAGTGGATGCAGGGGACCTCGCTGAGGACCCCACCCCAAATTTATTTCCAATAGTATAGTATTAGTAAGGTACTCTCCACAGAAAATGTTTGAATAAGCATAAAGGAATTCTTTCCTCACCATGAATATACTTGTACGTTTATGTGGCCGATATAAATATTTGACTTTGTAAATGAAAAAAGAATATTGTTGAGCAAAATTCAATCTTCAACCAATTAAGTCCTCACATCTGCCAAAGATGTAATAAATACAAGATGAAGGTAGCTTATGTATTAATTGCTAGTCATCCTCCCAACCGATCCTCTGCTTCAAAAATCAATCCATATTTAATACGAGCATATGCACATTTACAAACCAAAAAAACTCGAGAAGCCCTAATTACAAATTAAGCAACCTTAGAAGCATGCCAAAAGTGCAAGGAAATAAAAGCATTGATGTAGGCAAATTGCTCGGTAACACCGTAAAAAGTTTGTAAGTTGAAAAATGGTATCACCTTACACTATACTACCTTCTTTTCAGAAAAGCACTTTTGACTTAGACCAATCAAACCTCATAATATTTAGATTTGTTGTATTAAAATAATACTGTTAGATTTTTTGTAAGAAAATCTTTCATAATATTATACTTCTATAACACTTTATAAATGTATTAGTATAAAATCAGCCGACAAAGTTTGATTTTGAAGACGGACAAAAGTAAAAATGCCGAGTATTATAAATGGAAGGAGTATATTCGTTTCTGTTTTTAAACTACTTTTCAGTGTTACCTAGCCAATTTTCTCCGGTTTAAAAACTATTACACTGAGGAGTGGGGAGTATAGTACATGCAATTTGTTCAGAACAAAGTACAGATCATCCGTTCACGGGCGCCATATCGGACGGAACCCACTCTGACTTTGCCTTGTCTTCGCTTCTTGCTGCCTAGTCAATACAGGAAGGCCCCATAGAAACTCCTCATCGCCTACCAACTAACTGCATCTCGCCTCTCTCTCTTAAACACCATCGTAACAACCGCTCGATACACACGGCAGAGCAAAAGAGGGAGCGACAGGGTAGTACTAGTGGCAGGACCGCAGGAGAGAGAGTCCAGGGAGAGATCAAGAAACCAAGATGTTGGCAGCAAGGAGACGACTCGCAGGCGGCGGCGCGCTGGTGTTGCTCCTCGCCGTCACCACCACCACCAGAGTGGTCGTCGCCGATGATTTCTTATCCCCTCTCAGCCCCCTCCTCTCCCCTGTAATCAGTAAGCCTCTTCACGCACTTCTTCTCCCAGTCCTTGCAGAACAGAGGTTTCTTGATACTTTATTGGACTCTTGCATAATGCGTTCAACTGTTCACGTGTTGCTGAAAAATATAGGAAAGTTGATTGTTTGTAATGGAAGTGATGTTTCTTGATGATTTGATTTGATGCGAGCAGACTCGATATGCAGCACGGTGGCGTGCGGGAAGGGGAACTGCACGGTGACGTCGGGGCTTCCGGGGTACAGGTGCGAGTGCGAGCCGGGGTGGACACAGATGCACGTGGGCGACGAGTTCACGTTCCTGCCATGCGTCATCCCCAACTGTAAGTGTTCAATTCGCAGGCTCTGTACTTTGCTCTTCACATGCTCCACTTGTGTAGTTCGGTTCATCAATGTCCAGCCGAGACGATCTGTCATTGTTTGTTGTACTAGTGTCTGTGCTTAACTGCATTCCACCTACTTTTATGATGGCTAATTGGTTAGCAACTTTGCTTTAGATGTATATATGCAGTTTGGAATTGGTTGTTAGGGTATGATCATTTGGTTTCCTGAATGTAACTGTGTGGCAAACATTTGGAGTGTGTTTGCTCATGTACTGCTTCGACCTGCAGAAAGGCTGTAACATGGGCCGATAGTAATGTTCAGGAGTATCAAATTTTAGTTATAAGATTAAATTTCAGAACATCAAATAGCTTAACAATCTGAAGTATACCTGTATACGGGTGCTTTTCATGTTTTATGCATCTTAAATACATGACGTGGAATTCGAGAGTTGTGTCCTGGAAGTCCTTTTTTTAGGCAAAAATGTGCTGAAAGTCAAAATGTACATAAACTTCATTGGACTGACTTGGTGCCTATGGCATTTCAATTTCGTAACTCTGTTTGCTGTCTCTTCTACAAAAGAAAGGCAGGTTTCATAAATTCAACATGCGTCTCCATCAGAAAGAAAAAAGGATAGGTTTATTTAGAATGCTTCCGTCTTTGTGTCATCTTCAGAGTTTATTTTTTGAACCAATAATTTCATCTTAGTAGTCTTGTGCGTTTCCTACACCAGAAGAAATGCTAGCGCTAGTCATTATCAATCAGCTATCCACTATCAATTGATATTTTTTTAAGCACCAAGTTACTAATGCGTGCTCATATCAGCTGACATAATTAGGTAACAATATATCCTTGCAGGTTCCCTTGATCGCACATGCTCTAACAGTACTTCAGCACCTGCACCGGCGCTTGTACCACCACCCAAAAATTTCTCCTTCTCGCCAGACCGTAATTACTGCAACATATTGTTGTTCTTGATTTTTTTTTTGTTACCATATCTTTTTCGTGTAATCTGTGTTTGTTCAATTTTGTATCTGCAGCTTGTGAATTAGCATATTGCGGGGCCGGAGGCACATGCAAGAACGGCACAGGTCTCAGCTACCACTGCGAGTGCAATGAGGGTTTCAGCAACCTTCTTAACATCACAACAATGCCTTGTTTTCAGAACTGTAAGATAAAAAATACACAAGCAATTTTCCTTCTGCATTGAAAGATCATGCGTTGCATTCCCTAACTCTTCGCGTCATTCCAGGTTCAATCGGTGCGGATTGCGCAAGCATAGGGATCCTTCCATTCTCAAACTCTTCCAGGTCTCCTGCACCACCTGGCTCCACTAGCCTTTCTAACAACGGCAATGCACCGGCGCCAGGTATAAGTTTCTTTCAGATATCACTAGGAATGTAGTCTGTTTGTATATATGCAAGGTTTCAGACAATTGATCTACTGTTATTGCCTATGTTATATAACTTCGCAGGATCACTTTCACAAGTTCTACTTCTACTGCTGATATTGGCCTCACTGGCCATGGGTCAGGCGATATAAATGGAGAATGGAGAATAGCATAGTAGCAATAGAGGGATTTTATTCACGGACCAGGATAGAGTTGTTAGCATGTTAGAGATATAGTTTTGGGATGCGTCATACTGCTGCACTAGTACACTTGATGGTTCTTTTGTTTGTGTGTGAGATTTGATCGTGTGATTTGAAAATGGAATAAACTGTCTATGTGAATAATATAATAAATTGATTGTTTATTTGGCATATGTATTTTGGAGCTTTGGGATGTGGTTCTTACTATCACATATTCACACGGGAAAGATCTTTTGCCTCTTAGCATAATAGTACTCTTAGCATAATAGTATTCGTTCAATGAATAAGCTTTTGAAGATTTTATTCGTCCTGTTGATTTCTTCCCAGAGGTGTTCGATTTGAATATACGACCCAGTATTTATACTAGAACGAGAAGTGTAAATGGGCCAAGAAGAGTGCTCGTCAGGCCAGGCCTCATCACGCATGGATTCCTTTTTGTCGGCCGCTATAGCTTTCTTGTTTTCGGCCCATAGTTAATGAGATCGACGGGTTCATCACTGCAATGTTCTCTCACTTTGTTGATCAACAAAAGTTTTGGAGAGAGATTACTCATGAATGCTGCGCTAGTATATACGTACTACAGAACATGAAAACTCCGGATGACTGACTGAAACTTAACTCGGAAAATGAAGGTCGTGTGACAAGTGGATGATGAAGTGTAAAACAAAAGTATGCAAAAAATGACATGATAGGTCCGGAAGATAATGTTGTTGTATAGTATTTTTTTTTAACTAAGGTTTGAGCTTTGCCAACCATTTCAAGTAGAAGATAAAAATACAAGCCCCCGAAGGGGAGACACTAACACCGGCGGCCCCAAGAGAGGGGGACACCTACACCGGGCAAGGAGTCTCAATAAGAACTCCTACCAAGCATTAATTGCATTCAGAAGCAAGCACTTTGTGGAGCAACAACAAAAATCCCCAGTAGAGATGGGAGAGTGGGCGACTTCTCCACTCAAATCGTCGGAGATCCACGACCGCACCAAGCACCACCAAGACACTGCCCGATGCGCGCCACCCACTGATGCGTCATGTCACGAGTCATCGTTGCCACCCGTCACCCACGACGCAGCAGCTCTGACTCCACCGTGACCTGCGATGTCGATGCACGAGACACGCCACCTGACGTGTCAATCGCACCGGGCCCGAGCTCGCCTCCGGCCGTCGCCACTGCGCGCCCCGACGTCCCACCACGACGCTCATCGTGTATCATCGTTGCCGCCCATCGCACACCCACCACGAGGCAGCTTCGTCTTCGCCGCGAGAAGCATCGTCGAAGTGTCCAAAGTGACGCCTGAAGCAAAGCCTCAACTGAGCTAATGATGACATCCAACTCGGTGCCCAGGCTTGAGCTCGCCTGAGACAGCCGAAGCCACTGCCACTTGTGCGCCCTAATGCCCGGCCACGATGCTCATCACGTGTCATCATCAATGTTCACTTAGGCGCTAGGCAGGCAATGGGTGGCTGCCTAGCGCCTAGGTAGGGCCTAGGTAACCGAATAGAATAGAAAGCATTAGTGCATGCAACATCAGTCCAAGCAAGCGGGATGAACACAGAACAACAAGTATCAGTCCAATCTTATGTATATGTTACATGTATGTATACGTGTAATTATATAAGAAGAAATATTACCTTGGTATGATGCAAATATATTTGATGACTTGGTGTAATGATCTTGATGTAAAAATTAAATATACTTCATGAATCATGAGTTGATGACTTGATGTGACAAAAATATAATTCAAACAAGTAACATTACATTGTCTTAGACTCATAGTTTTCAGTTCTCACAACTAAAACAAAAAAGCCAAATATAAATAGTTTATAAGGAAGGAAACTTAAGCAAGCATGATGATATGATAAATTGATGATCAAATGAGGAATGACTAGTCATCTTCTTCCTCATAATTTTTGGTTGGAAGCACTTCTTCTTGGTCGGACTCATACTCAATTTCCTCCTCCTCATTGACCGCATCCTCCTCTTCGGTATCGGACTTGAAATCTTCTTCATGAAGTGTCTCACTCTTGCGCTCCTACGAAGTTCTAAGACCTCATTAGCCCCACATGCTTCTTCAATTATCTTCCATGTAAGCCCCGTAGCGAGCTCAACATCTTGATCATCATCTCCGCCTTCAATTAACCACCCTCGAGCTTCATTAGCTTCGGAACCTATAATGGAATCTCTCTTCTTCTTCTCTCTCCTCTTTTTTTGTTCCTCAACTTGGCATTGTATTGAACATAGATTAGATGGTTAAGGCGGTCAACATCTAGTTTATTTCTTTTCTTTGTATGTATCTACGAATTGCAAAGTAAAGTATAGTTAGCTAACTGTAATGTACTAATGTTGAGATTGAGAATTGAGACTTGACTCTTTACTCTTTAGAGAAGTTGACAGATTAACCCCTTCAAAAGTACTCCAATTTCTTTCATAACTGGATGAACTAGATGTCAAAGAGAAGATCCTCATGGCCATTTTTTTGTAACACATGAACTTTACATCCATAATTAGACCACCATTTAGCTGCATATTAGGAACAAGAAAATAATTAGTATATGACAAATTTACAATCATGTATGTATTTAAAATTGGCTATTAATTATTAAACCCGGATTAAATTCAAAGTCTTTGTATCCAACCTTTGCTGCCACTTTCCCAAAGTGACCTTCTTGATCTTTGAATATACCTAACTCCATATTTAGCAATTGACTTTGCTTGTCATCATCACCATGATAAAAAGTTTTCACACAAGTAAATACCCCATCCATGACAACATCATCTAAAAGATAGAGCCATCACAATAGCTATAATATGAATTCAAGAAGTATGCCATCAAGAAATATGGATTCTTTGCTTTTTGAATTTGTCCATAAAGAAAGGCCATAGAGGGCTTGACATCCCCATCGAAGAACCTTTACCGATGGCTCAAATACCCTCAAGCAAAGAGAAACACCATTCCAAAAGGCTCTACTCACCAATATGGTCGTGGATGTCTTGTCTTTGCCTCTTTTTTTACACTGGATGCAACTTTCTCATTCTTGGCTAAGCGCCATCGACCTTAGTTGGAGCTTCTTCTCAATTAAGCTTTGCAAAGTAAGAAAAGAGAAGAAAACCTAGCCACCCTGGTTACTTATGTTTGGAAACAACGCAAGGATGTCATTCACATATTAGTTGTCAACTTTTCATTACAAGAGTTGTAAGTTATTACCTGATTCATAAATCCACCTAGCAACATATTGCCTTACTTTATGGAGTCTTTCTTTCCAAATGGTGGCACTAATTGCTTGTTGTCGTAGCTCTTTGGAGCTTAATGTGCTAAGATCAATAGGCATTGCAAACTTATCCATAGTCCCCAACTTCCGATGTGCCAAGCATCCAACATCTTCAACATCTTCATCACCATCACCGGTGACATCCTCATCAATGTTGACTTCATTTCTAACCTCTTGTTCTTTATCTTTCCTAGTCTTCCTCTTAAGTTGTGCCTCCTCGATTTATTTCATGCACTTATCTTGATCTTTCTTTGTGGACAACGGGCATTTAGCAACATTGCCCCTAATGTGAGCAATATATTGCTTTATCCTATACACTCATCCAGAAATAATTTTATTACACAACTTGCATTTTACTTTATCCATATTGTTTGGATCAATCAACACTCCATACTCCCACCCTATGTCCTCGGATTTCCTCTTAAGGCTATCCGTAGTCATCTCTACTGCGGCCGATGCAACGGATGACATCCTACAATTCATGAACATTGATGAAAAATTATTACAAACTTATAATCATAATTGCTATTTACTAATTGCCTAATTGGCTACTAAACACCACAATCATAAATCATAATACAAATGCTAATTGCTAGTGATGGCTTAATTTCTACTAATTGGCTAATTGCTACAAAGTATTAACTGCTACTTTCTAATTTCTATTGACTAACTGCTACTTTCTACTGCTAGCATTGTATTGCACTGTGTTGCTGGCTACTGTGGCTACTAATACAACCGAAGCAGACTCGATTGAGCGTAGCACAAGCACTGAGCAGAGCAAGAGGAGTGAGGAAACCGAGAGAGAGGGCAGAGCAAGAGTAGACGGCGCACGCCGACCTAGGGAGGTGCGACGATGGGAAGGATTGGAGGTGCGACGACGACGGGGATCCGGGGCGGAGGCAGCGCACGACGGGGAGTCGGGGAGGAGGCGGGGCGCGAAGGGGACCTAGGAAGGAGGCAGCTCGACAAGGAGTCGAGGAGGAGGAACGTGACGTGGAGCTAGGGAGGAGGTAGAGGGGAAGAAATAGCAATGCCAGAGTTTGGGACCATGGGTGAGTGCCTCTTCACTTACCTCTATTTCCCCCACGTGCAGCCGCCTAGCTCCGCCCGACCCAGCCTAGTGCCACCCCAAACCGCCTAGCATCACCCCGGACCGGCCAAATGCCATCACACCTTGCCCGCCTTGGTCCGCTTGGGTCCGCCTTGGACCGGCGTTGACCGCCTAGGTGGGTCGAGTGCCTAAGGGCATGATTGAGCCTAAGTCGCGGCGGCTAGCTTGCGCCCAGCGCGTAGGCGGCACCTAGGCAGATGCCTATGAGAACATTGGTCATCGTCACCAGCAGTCACACCCCTGATGCGACAGCTTTGACTTCGCCGCGACAAGCATCGCTAAAGGGTCGAAAGCAATGCCTGAAGCGATGCCTTAGCTGAGCCGACGATCGCTCAAGACCACTGAACCAACGAAGCTGCCACCACCAACGCGCCCCAACACCCCACCGCGATGCCTGTCGCGTGTCATCATCGTTGTCCGTCTGTCGGGACCAGATTTCTGAATCAAATCCTCTGTGTCTTTCTGCATCAGTTCCTAATCAGTAGTTAGTGCACACAGTGGATATACCATTGATAACAAGTTCGAATCACGATTCAACGTAAAAGTAATAACAAAGTACCAGTCTTAAGGCCGCTTATTAATAATAAAGGTCACATGACCTCAAGTCTTACTACATCAGAAACATCAAATGTTAAACACCGAGTGATGGCCCATCACATTGTCCACCGGCATTCGACTGGGGAGCATAGCCTAGTACTGCGGGTGCCCTTCATCAAAGCCACAGGTGAAGTAGTCATAGTCCTCCTCAGCATCGTTAAAGGCTTCTGATATTTAATTTGAGTGTAGCACGTGAGTACATAAAGTACTCCGCAAGTCTTAGGAAAAATGCATATGCATAGATTTAATAAATGGAGATTATATGGTTCTTTTGCACAAAACAATATTTTATGTTTCAACAATTTCATAAAGCACGTTTGACAAACGTAGTTTTGATAAATACATTAATTGATTCACTAGTGAAGGTTCTAGCTACCAGTCACTAGTATCGAGGCTCTATCCGCCAAGGTTTTAAAAGTAGGGTTCTAGCTGCCCAACTGGCTCTAGCTGCCAGAATAACAATCCAAGAGTTTCAATTACTCCCAGATTCCCAAAATAATTATTTGAAAACAAAACTAAAATCTACCATGTGAAAACGCACATTGCCCGCCCTTGACCATTGGCACGATTATTTGAATAGTTTTACACTCTACAGAGGTTGTACAGCTTGACCCACATGAGATAATCAGCTTATAATGTCCGTCTGACACACTTCCGAAGGTATACGACTAAGTGATTATCACAAGGTTTTTATAATACTTTATCCTCACATTAGCCCGCCCGATGAGCTTAACCCCAAGCCATGGACGTCATTTACCATCAACCCAGAGCTCACCGTTGTGGGGGGTAACCTGCCCGGGAATGGACGTTAATTACCATCGCCCGGCGGAAGCCCCGACAGACATAGACGTCAATTACCATTGTCTGCACTACCCAGGTAACTCTTATCATCTAGAGCCCATGGGCTAGGGGTGTGTTTGGTTGTCTCCAGCCTGGCCCGTGTGTGTCATGCAGGCTGAACCTAACCAGGCCGGGTGGATGCAATGATGAGTTGTTTGGTTGCCTATTTCTGTTGGACTAGGCTGTGCTGAGATGTTACTTGGTTGCCTGTATCTGACTCAAGAGAAGGTGAACGGACTCATGAGCGCTGGCCAGCCTACATGCGCTCAGCCTGGCTGAGGAGGGAAGCTTGAATCTAGTGTTTCCCTCGAGCTTGGACTGAGAGGGAATCTTGCATCAACTCAGCCAGGCTCACCCACCCAACCACGCAACCAAACACCTAAAAACTTGCATCTACTCATGCGAGCCAACCCCATGCACACAACCAAACACACCCTAAATGTCTAGACTTAGTAAATTATTCAACCATGTCCTTCCCATTTAGGACATGTGGTTGTACAACATTGCTCGGTTTGAATAAACACAAGCGTCGATCCATAATATGACCTAGCCAGAACTTAACACATTACGTTACACCGTCACAATTAAAATCCAAATCTTTGAATTAATTAATTTAAACTAAAATTTTTACAAGAGGCAAAAATTGGGACGTCACACCGTCACACGCCCGCCACATGATAGCTCTGACTTCTCCATGACATGCAGCACCGAAGGGACCAAGCGCGCGGCTACAGCCAGGTCCAGACAGCCATGTGCTCGTTGTAATCCCACATGCGGCTGCCGCGACACTGCTCGTGCTGCCAACACGCCGTCTTCCGGGCTGCTCCACGCGCAGCCGCGACCGAGCCCAGCCAGCCACGGGCACAACACGCACGGCCACAACCTTGCTTGAGACAGGGAGGAACAAAAGACGGAGGAGCTCCTGGGACCGGCGGGGACTAACTCTGGCGTCGATCGCCAAGTAGGAGGCCGGATCTGGCGAGGAGAAGAGGAATCTAGGCAGGGGACACCGGCCCGCGCTGTTGGTGAGCGCCGCACCGACTCGTACCCACGCTAGTGCTCGACTGCAACGACGCGCCCACCGCACGCCGCCCACCGCCGTGCCACGCCTGCGCCATCCACCGCCCCACCCTGGCTCCCACCGGTGCAAACGACGATGAGGAACACGGCGACCCAAGGGCGAGATGGGGGAGGAGGAGGGAAAGAAGGGGTTGCAATGGGACTGGGCCACCGCTGTCGCCGTGCCAGGTGGCAACGGTGGCGAGGGGGAAGCACGGTGGCAGAGAGGGCTGTCGGCGGTGGGTTGCATTCACCCCCGAGTCGCTGGGGAGCGGCTTAGGATGCCCTTGTGTGTGTCAGTCCCTGTTGTATAGCACATTAGAGTTGAGAACAAGCCTGCTGCACACGCAGAAGCTGCGGGTAAATATTCAGCACGGGAACACCAAACTATGGAGGTTTTTAGGAACATGTCTCACTGTCTCCCCAGCTCTGAAAAAACAACTAAACTCGAAACATTTGCAGTCACATAGCAAGCAGCCATCTTCGAGATTGAAACAGTACTCAACACAGGAGAAAACAACATAAATCCAAATATCTCGCTGTAATTTGTAAATTATATCTCCAACGATTACCTGCATCCACTATATTTTGTAAAATCCGTGGAATAAATTTACAGAGTACAACTGACAAGGCAAACAGAAGATAGCTTCTGTCCATCATGCCATCATGGATTCAGAGTTTTCGGCCTAAATGGCATTGTTGCATGTGTTTTTGATGGAAGTAACACCTCTCGCATCGTATTGCTAAAAATGGTAGCACGGGCATGCCTCGCGCCGGCACGTGTGCAATTCCAGTCGCCTTAGCCCAGAATCAATGTCATCTGCAAGCCTACTGCCCGAACAGGCAGTGTGTCGACACGTGTGTCGTCCGCACGCCCACCACCCGGACATGGCGTGTCAGGGGGCGTGTGGACACGGCTTGTCTGGGCATGCAGACAAGGCTTGTCCGGGCAATGGGCGTGTGGACAACACACGCGCCGGCACACCACCTGTCTGGGTGGTAGGCATGCGGATAACATTGATGTCGGGCTAAGGGTGATCGGAATTGCATACGTGACGACGTGAGGCACGTCCGAGCTATCATATTTGGCAATACCGCCTGAGGAGAACCACTTTTGCAAATATTGGCCGAATTAGTGCTATTTAGGACAAAAACTCCATAGATTCATGGTTGTCGAACCCGGGAGCGAAGGATCCCGAATTCTCTGTGTTTATACACTAGTCCAGGATTTCTAGTGTACACAGTCAAACAAAAGTGATAGCATAATCATATCACAAATTTTATTAATAATAACTCAGAGTTTATTACAAAAGGCGCCTGAGGCCAAATAAATAAATAACACAGCGGAAAGAAAAATAGTAGTAGACCACACAACTTGCCACAGGCAATCGTCTAGGGGCGTAGCCTAGTCGTCAAGATCCTCACCGTCCTGATAGAGGTCTTATCCTGAATAAAGATTATTCAGCAAGAGTAAGCACAACTTCCGTGCTTGCAAGTTACACCCAATATTGAAAGGTAATGTATGCATAAGGTAAACAAAGGATAATGGCAGGATTCATTGTGCATAAACAACATTTTCAGGTTAAATATTCATATTAATTTTTAAGGTCAGTTTTTATACTATAACTAAAATCAGTGTTTAAAATGACAGTTGAACAATGGATAACCTCCAATAATTGAATGGTGAAGGATACCCTCCTAACACTTGGCTAACCGCCCAATTTTTACCATAGGATTAACCATCATAAAATCATCTGTTGAAATCATTTTATAAACCAAAAACAAAGTCTAACTTAGAGTGGCTTTGCTAGCATGTCCATGACCGCGGACGCGACTATTCGAATAGTTTCTACTCTGCAGAGTTTGTACAACTTTACCCACACGAGATAATATGCTTTTAATGTCGGCCAAAGCACGCTTCCGAAGGCGTGTGACTAAGCAATTATCTTGAGGCCTTTACAATGCAACGTATTAATATATTTATGCTCACTAAGGTTTCGCTACCATTGGACTAACCATCCTCCGGGAGCCCCCTCTTGCGCCAGGTGGAACTACTATCTAACCGACGCCTACACATACAACATGGCACAAATAACACTAAGGCGCCACAAATTATTTAGCCAAATTCTACCCATACAAGACATGTGGTGTAACTTGCCTTCGTTGAAGTCTTGAAACTCTAAATCATTAGAAGGATCTAACTCTCCGGAGTCGTCGAGATCTATACACGAAAATACGACAAATTCAATTCAAATTCAAATAAATTCAAAAATACAACTCAAATGAACTCCAAACTAAAATATTTTGGGTTATTTAGCTAGATTATGATTTTAGACAATTTTTGCAACTTGAATCACCCAATTTGGAGTTCAGATGCAAAAGATATGAATTTTTGAAGTTTTAAACCTAAATCTACAATTTAAATGAATTTCCCGAATTATTTTCCTAAAGGAAATCTAATTATTGCGAAATGCTGACACCAGCGAGGGAATTTCGGAATTTTAAAGGAATTTAAATAATCCCTGACATGTGGGGGCCACTATAAGTGGCTCGGCTCACATGGACTGGTCTCTGATGGCCCAGGTCCAGGGGTGATCCGTGCCCACGGCGGCGACTGGCGTGACACGCGGGCGCCACATGGGCGGTAACGGCGACGTGGCACCGGGTGGCACCGAGGTGGCTGCCACGTCAGCACAGGGCCGGCGGCGGCGCACAGTGTCCGATGGTCGCCGGCGACTGGAAGCACGGCGGTGCTTGGCGACGGTACCAGCGAGTAGAGAAGACAACGGGGAGCATTTATACCTTACGCGGGCGGCCAGGGGTTGAAAGCGGCGACCGACGACGGGGAAGAAGCGGAGGCGCGCACGGGCTCGTGTCGGCGATGGTGTTCCGGCGGTGCTCCGGTGGCAAGAAGGTGCACACGAGGTAGAGCGTGGTCGTGCGAAGCCGTTGGTGGGATCGGAGTGGCCGGGAGGTTGACGACGGCGGCGGAAACGGTGGTGGAAGGAGGTTTGGTCGTCGGTGAAGAAATGCAAAATCCGGCGAGCTTGAGGGGGTAGGGGCGAGGTGAGTGGTGGTGCTGGGTTTAGTGCTGGGAGGCGGTGCTGGGGCGCCCTTTTATAGGTCGAGGGCGACGGGGGTTCGTCGTGGTGCGCAAGAAGCTCCCGCCGGTGTCCGAGGCGGAATTAGGGGAATCGGGGCCGGAGATGGAAGGGAAAAGACCGAAACGGGCGCGATTCGGTGCGGTGGTTTTAATGCACGCGAAATTTCGGTGATTCGATCAGGATTTAACCGCGTTTCGAAGCTTCTTGAAGCGTATCCATGGCGGAGTGTGCGGGCAAGAAAAGGAAAGCGCGCCGCGGAGAAGAAAGGAAGGAGGAAGAAGGGGTGAGGCGGGCCCACCTGTTGGTGACCGCGGAGAAAGGAAAGGGGCGGGGCACCGGTGGCCGTTTGATGGCGATCCAACGGTGTGGAGCGGAGGAGGTTTAAGCGGCCGAGTGGGCTGACGCGCGAGGCAAGCGGGCTGGGCCGAAGAAGTTTCGGCCCAAACACTGTTTGGATTTTTCTTTTGGTTTTCTAATTAATTAAATGCTGATAATTCAATTAGGCTTTTGAATATAGCATAATAAGTCCAAAATTTTTGAGAAAATTCACAGAAATTCTCCGGAGCATTTAGGACTTGAATAAAATATTTTCAACTATTATTTGGTAATATATTTTGCAAATAAATTTGTTTAGTTTCAAATTGATTAAGTAAAAGCTTTTAAAAAAATTCAGAAAAATCCACAAAAATACTTAAACTTTATTTTTCAATTGGAATTTGAGATTTGGGCTGTTACAATGGTCTCTCCAAATCAGCAAAAAGACTCCATGTACATTGCACTATGAGACACCCAAATTACTCGTCCTTGTCTCCCAGCTACAGAAGTTCGCTCATATCACGCACGTGTACACTACTGACGATTTTTTGCAGACAAATTTTTTGATTTTTTTAAAAATTTAGCCACGTGCTGCCACCTTAATTGGAAAAATACCCTCACTGGTATGAAAATTGTAAATTTGGCCCTCTACCGAGCGCGAAATAGCTGGAGGCCGACACGTGGAGCTTACCACGCTCGGGGGGCGCGAAAAGCCGATGGGCAGCGCGGCACCCGGGCTGGTGTAGGAACAGCGGTGCGACGCGGAAGTGGCGGGCCTAGACGCCTTCCGCGCCACCGGAGCGCAGCAGGAAGGCCGATGAATTCCCGCGCTCCCGGAGCTCGGCACTTCAACGCCATCGATTCCCTTGTCGCCTGTTTCAGAAATCAGTTTGAGCCTCCATTAATGTACTTACGTTCAGAAATCAGTTCGAGCCTCCATTAATGCACTGCACTTTCTTTGTTTACAGCACTCCGATGTTGTGCTCCGGGAAAGCAGAAGCCGCCAGCCTCCCTGCCGCTCCAGTTGCGCGGAAGGCGCCCAGGCTTGCCACCTTCCGCGCCGCGTCGCTGGTTCCCATGCTCGCCCGGCCTGCTGCGCTGGCCACCGGCTTTCTACACCCCTCGAGCGCGGTAAGCTCCACGTGTCGACCTCTAGCTATTTCGCGCTCGGAAGGGGGACCAAATTTATAATTTTCATACTAGAGGGGTTATTTTTGTAATTAAAGTGGCAGCTCGGGTCGAATTAAAAAAAATACAAAATTTTCTCATCTCTGTTTGGTTTTGTTTTCTTGTTACACAGTTAGTCAGTTATACTGCTATGTTTCTTGTTCGTTTGTTCTGCGTGGAAGCAAGTAAAAGGGGAACATTGCTGTAATAACAAGCAACCGCACTCCCAAGAAAACTGTTAAAAAACAAACCGCTGAAGCTTTCGCTGGGAAGCAGAGCAGGTGCAAAGAGAAAAAAAATAAAAGGCAACGAGCTTAACTTCTTAATTGAAATGATTCTTCGATCTAATTAGACGTTAAAAATAGATTAGTGCATGATGCGAGGAAAGGTTGGGTTTTCCTATGAACGGACCCTTGATTTTTTTTCTTTTTTCTTGATTATAGATTGAAAAGGGATGTTATGGATTGAAGGTGTAAAAGAAGCAGTATATTGATAAAGAGACTGGATTCCAAAGTCAAAAGAGCGATTGACCTGCAAAAATAAAAGATTATATACACTCTTTTTGTTTTGAAAAAAAAATATGGGGAGAGAAAGAAACCCTTCCAAGAATCCCAAATTTTAGGAAGGCACTGCAAAAACACACAGATAACAAAATTGACAAAAAAAAAAAGCTTCTCAACAACAAATTATTTGTTTCTCAAGAAGAAGCAACATCAATTTCCAGTTCATAATCTGGTCCTGGTGTAGTTTGCCCAGCGGGATTCATATATGGGACGGCCGAGTGGCGTTTAATAATTGTACCCTATCAAATTGGAGTCATCACATTACTTCAAGATGTGAGCTTTTTATGTCGTAAGCTCAAAGCTGTAATCCTTTTTAGGTCTTGTACTATCTCTGCCCTGCTTCATAGGCTTTTAAAAATGTTCAAGGACAGGCCCAGTGTCAATCACTGACAAGAGTTAATATGCTTAGAAAATTTTCACATCACAACACCAAGAAACTAAAAAAATATGAGGCCACACAGGTAGAGCTGCAGGTTCACTTCAAATATTATTTGTATTTGAAGTGTCCCGCAAGAGAATAAATGGAGAATAACCAAAAGTTCAGAGATAGGAAAGCCATGCAAAGGTCCTCACCTCACCTCATGGTGGCGTGCGTGAACGACACAAAATGCTGCCTCTTCTGCGAAAGATTTGTAATGGAACGATGATTGAACTACCCATAGGCCTGCAGATAAGCCTAGCTAATGCAAACAAATGGTGAGTATACTGAACATAAAAAGAACATGAAGTGTTATGGCGTCTGAAATATTCAGGCCTCTCTAGGGAACTTACGATGATTCGACGTGAGCAAAGCAGTACCATAAATTAGTGCCGCTGCCAGAGGAAAACTCAGAAATAGTACTCCTACCAAAGGTCACTGTTCCTTGACATCTGTATACTCCTCACTCGGGCTAGAATTTTTCTACACAACAAAGTTCCAGAATGCCTGATCTATTACAAAACGATCTCTCTCTTCGATGCTATTTCATTTCACAATCGTCACTCCTTTTTGCTACTACCGTTAACTTAGATTTTTATCGTCATTTGTTTTCAAAATACCTAAATTACCCTTATCTTATTCCCCCTCCCCTTTCTCTCCCTCATTCCCCGTCTTCTTCCTCTGCCCTCCCATTTCTCTCCCTCCTTCCCCAGTTGCCTTCCTCCCCCGGCCGCCTCCATGACCCCACGCCGACGCTGTCCTTCACCTCTTTCGCCTGAGTTCGCCACACTGCGTTCTAGCCCATGCGCATCTTGGTGTCCTTTGGGGCCCGCTACTTCGTCGTCGCCATTGTGAGCGGTCGTCGTCGCCATTGTGAGCTAAGCCACTCCGTTGCCTTCGTCCATGCCTCCGTCCGCTGTGGCCGTCTCTGGCGCAAACCTACCGCGTCATGGCATGTTCTTGAACATTGCCTTCATGTTTCGTCAACCAATCGGATCCAAGGAGCTTCGAGAGAGGAGATCGTGGCCCGTCTTCCCTAACTCCGGCCGAGTCCCTTTGCCGTCAAAATCCACCATCTCCGGTGAGCTTCCCACCTCTCCATGTACCTCATCGTATCCATTGTGTCGCGTTCTATCCCAAGCTCTCACCCTTGCCATCGGGGATTGCCGGAGCCCCACCGTCATCGTGAGCCGCAACCACGCCGTCGCCTTTTTCTCGTTGTCGGTCGCCTACAATGTCCTCCGGGTGTTGTGAACGTGTCATTGTGTTCACCCTGCTCCTCTCTCTGTTGTCCCTCTTCGCTGTCGCATCTGAGCCACCATTCGTCGGTGAGCCTAGGACTCCGTGCGCCACCCACTTCCATTGATCCATCTCGATAGAGAAGAAGGAAGAAGAAGACAACAAGGGCAAAATGGTCTTTTCACAGCTTGACCGGTAACGATGCAATAAAAAGGTATGTCTTGGAGTTTCTAGTGGTATGAAAGGCAAATATCGTCTTGTAATGAGAGATAAGGTATTCGGGAACGAACTTTGCAGCGTCCTAAAAAACTTTCTTGCTCCTGTAAAAAGCTGAGCTGCAAGCCGGTAGCTCTACAACCTCTCCTCTCCTCCCTGTTATCCCAGCTACTGTTCCCCTCTGATCTTTTGGGGGTTAGCTCTAGCTCCTTTCTATGGTTTTCTGCGCAGTCTCATACTATATACAATGTAACTGATTCCTGCAAGACACATGCTCTGTCATGTAGTGTGTGTGCGTGCTCAAAAGTTTAGGTTACTCAATTTGACAAGGAAATTGTTCTGAACATTTTATGGGAAAATTGTTTCTTTGAGTACTGCCGCAAGAACACTGACAGACATCAGACGGACCTGAAGCAAGAAGTAGCTAGTTTTCATAATTTCATCTCCTCCACAGCTCCACTGCAAGAAGATGATATAATGGCAAGAATTGATCAGCACAAACCGATGAACGCACTATGTCCCGCTGATTAAAAAGTTCACATCATAGATAGATGAAATTAGCCGGAAAATTACTCCCCAAAACCGAAATGGAAGAACCAACACCATAAACAAAAGAGGGAGAGAGAAGAGGAAAAAGAAACAAAATGGCAGCATCAACATCTCGATCGATCGATCTCTCGCTCGCTAGCTCCCTCTCTGCACACAACACACAACCGGCTACTTACAACATTACACCCGTTTAAATCTCCAAGAACTCAACAATGTTCTTAAGTACATACATCAACCCATCGATCGAAGCCTCCATGATTAATTTTCTTCCATAAATCTCCGTGCGTTCCCTCCTCTCTAGCTAGCTTCTTGGTTGCCTTACGTGTGCTCCATGTCTCTCTAGCTAGGTAGCTATGTGCGTGCAGCCGTAGTTACCCAGTACCCAGCCGCCCGGGAAGAGCTAGCTAGCTTCCGAGAGCGAGGTGAACCGGAATGCATGAAGCATATGTGCAGATGAAGCATTTTTTTGGCGATCAGGGCATGAAGAGCTTGTCGCCGCACTTACAGCGCCAGGCCTCCGGGTAGTACTCGAGCGGGAAGCTCCGGCCGGGCTGGATGGCCACGTGCACCGGCCGGCAGGGGTGGCACCCCCCGCACCGGCTCCGGCACGTCGGAGGCGACGACCCCGGACCCACCAGCCTCCGCCGGGCCGCCGCCGACGCCGGGCCCCAGAAGTAGTACTCCTCCACTGCTCCGCCGCCGCTCCTCCCGGTCGCCGCCAACGCGCACGCCCCTGCAGGACACACACGAAACACATCACGCGCACGTACGTGTGAGAGCTAGCTAAGCTAGCCTAGATAATGCAAAAGAAACCGGCGGTGGAGTCACCACTCACCAGTATGTCGTGTGTCGTTACCGAGGGCAGCGGCGAAGAAGAGGAGGAGAAGGTAGAGCGCGGCGGCAGAGAGACCGCGTCGACGCCTGCGGCCGCTGCTCACCAAGCCCATGGACGCGCGCGCGCGAGCTCAACTAGCTAGCTAGATCTCGTACGTACGTGCCGACGGCCGCGCCGCCGCGCCTGGCTCAGAGCTGGGGAGAGGGGAGAAGAGAGGAAGCTAGCTAGCTAGGCTCCGAGTGACGAGGAAGGGAGTGAGCAGCGTGTGTGTGCGAGTCAATTCGCACGCATGGACTAGTCATGGTCCTCTTGGACCGTGCAGGGTGAGGGAGAAAGAGAGACGCAGCGAGATCAGAGAGAGCGGGTGAGTGGGATACCGGTTGTGTGGGTTGGCTAGCGGTAGCCAAACGGGTAGCGTTTGGTGGGTGAGATGTGATTGAATAGTGTGAGTGTAATTGTTTTGAATGGGATTATTCAAACAGTTTATTTGGTTTGTTGCATGGGATAATACGAGATTGTATTTGGTTGATTGTATGAGATGATACACAAATTGAGTTTATAAATTGATTTGAATTTAAATTCAAGTTTGAAAATAATTTTGCATACAATTAACTTGAGTTTAGTACTCATAAACTAATCATTCGACGTGGTTCAGGCGTTTAGTACTAGCGAGGGAGAGAGAGAGAGCGCAGCGTGAGTGAGCGTTAAACGGTGTGGTTCAGGCTTTTTTGGTGAACCAAATCGCTAGGCATCTGACTGGAATATTCTCTACGCTGGAACGGCTTCATCCAGGACCGATCGATACAGCTCATCCAACCGAACACGCGCACACGCTATTTTCCCTGTCCGTCCGGTTCAGGACCACTGGAGCCCCTCGTCCAAACACAGCCTTAGGCACGATCTATTTGGCAAGGTATGTTAAACGGGTTGTGTCGTGATGATCCATGGGCTCAGCCGCAGATCTAGGTATGGCACACTGAGCTCACGGGCGTGTCGTGTCGGTCCGGACACGTTTAGCCTGACATGTCAGGGAAGACTCATTTAGCCCATCTCGGCTTGATTTTTTTTTGTTGAAAAATTGCAATAATTCTAGAAAAAATATATAGAATTCAAAATACAAATTATTATTTTTAAATGACTTCTATACCCATAAAAGAGATAAATATATTGAAAATGTAATAATGAGCTTTATTAAAGTTTAGATGGTTTGTCTCATTAAAAACTTTGCCAAGTAAAAACTCGTTGTGAGAAAACATTAGCAAAGAAAAAAGAGTACAACCTATAGCAATATCTAGGTAATGATTTTTGAACGCGTTTGCCAACTTTGTATTTTCTACATAGTGTTGGTCTCGTGCATCTGCTTATTTCTAGTCTTTCATAGTTAGAAGTATTTCTACCATCTCACTCATGGGACTTGTTCTTCTCCCATTCAAGACAAGAACAATAAACACATCCTGTGCTAACATGGATAACACCGGATATGTTATCTTATGTTAATACCACCATTGCAAAAATTGAAGTGCTATCGGACCCGGATTTGCATCCAAACCTTATGTGTATAACGAGTTAGTCCTATGATCAGTAGCTAGCTCACACAGTACAATATCGATAAATATCACATTCATACATGTGTAAAAGAGTACTTAATAATACATAAATAGTCAGAAATAAGCCTTAGGGCCAAGTTCTTACATAACAGGTTGATTGACCGACAAATCCAAAAGAGTAAACAACAGTGGAAGATAAATAAATCAAAAGGGTCTCCATGATCTGCCACATGCAATCGACTCGGGCTACGACCTAGTTATCGTCATCATTTCTATTTTCAAAACCGAATGCATAGAAGTATACATGCATCGAGTCTTCAGTCTCGCAATCTGAATCCACATATCGAGCAACAATGAGTACAAAGGTACTCAGCAAGCCCTCACACCAAATGCAAATATATAGATGATTGGCTTGCCAAAGGACTGGAATTATGGTTATTTTAGCACAAAGCAGGTTTTTTGAAATACTGTAATTATTTTCCAAACACATGACCTAGCCATTTCAACTTAAAACCAAAGTGTTGTTGGTATAATCAAGTTTTATCATAAAGCATGGTTTCATCAATCTATTATTAATCACGAGATTCCATCCACCTCTATCTAGATATAAGGTTCCATCCACCTTACTCTGGTCATTAGGTTCCATCTATCTGTCTCTAGATATAAGGTTTCGTCCACCCTACTCTAGACATACTACAACCATCTATGTTAACAAGTTCATATCCAACATTTTTAATAAAACTATCCAAGTGTGGCTTTCTTCACTATGCCCATAATCGGGGGCACGACTATTCAGTAGATTATACACTCTTTGAAGGTTTGTATAACTTAACTCACAAGATATGATCAACTCATAACGTTGGTCAGTGACACGCTTCCTTAGACGTGCGACGGAGATGATCGTAACAAGGCTTTTCTGATACCTAATTCCGACACTTCTCCCGCCCGGTGGGTAAACCTCTCAACACTCGGACCATGACTGTTACGGAGCACATTGAAAGCATCTAGAACCCTAAAATTATTTTGGTAATTAATGACTATATGTGAATGTTGTTTTAACATGTTCATTGAGTGTCTACGAGGTGAAGATCCATTGGTGGTTAAGGATGACGTAAAAGGTGCGCGTTGAACGGTTCGATAGAGGTTTTCTGATCTACTCGGCTCAAAAATAGATATAAGTAGACTAGGATCCCTTCTTTCTATTTTGCCGGTCTTAGGAGAATTGTTTGGAAGACCGGATTTTAGGATAAATGCCGTACTATTAAGAGGGATCTTGACTAGTACCTTGATAACATAGTTTTGTGCAATATGGATCAAATTTAGGATCATGCATGCATTTGGTTTCATTTTCAAAAGCTTCTAAGGTAGGTATAAAAAATCGGATCAACCGACTTCTCACCAGCGGTTGTACCGCTTGGTGCGGTATGACCGCATGTTACTAGGCGGTTCTACCGTTTCTTGAACTCCTCAGCCAATCGAGCGTTAATGCGGTACGACCGGCTCCTTGAGCGGTACTACCGCATTGCGGTCATTCCGTTTTTTAGTTGGCGGTTGAGTTTTACCAGAACAGATGCATTTTTAACTCAGACCTCTCCGAGATAATCGGTCGTACCGAAATTGAGAAACGGTCGTACCGATCTATGGTTGTACCGAATTTCATATGGCGGTACAAATTTTACAGAGAGCATGTCATCTCGTCGTTTCTGGAAACCCTTCGTTCGGTCGTACCGCTCCTATGTGCGGTATAACCAGAAGTTGCGGTCGTACCAAAAATTAGTTGGCGGTCATACCGCAAGGGTTGTTCAATGGCTATGTCAGAGTCATTTAATACCACTATTCTAACCGTTACAGTGCTCAGTCTCGGATGCGGTCGTACCGCACCTTAGATGGCGGTCATACCGCATTTCGCCACTTTTCTGGGTATGACTCTCCAACGGTCGTTTTTGTTGGTGGGTGGTATAAATACCCCCCCAACTGCTCAAGGGCAGTTTGCTAGACTACATTTAACATCATTTGAGTCTTGTGCATTCATTCAACTCCTCAATTTCATTTGTTCACTCATTGGGAGGTTGTTGAACTCATTCAAGTGCATTCATCATTCTAGTTGATCCTCTTGCACTTGAGTGTCGTCAAGCGAAGGTTTTGGTTTGTTACTCTTGGAGTTTTGCCAAACTCCTAGACGGCTTGACGGTGATTGCCAAACTCATACTTGTGATCCTTTACTAATTGTTGAAAACAATGAGTTGAAAGAGCAAGTCACCAAGCTAAGCAAAAGCTTGGAAAGATGCTTCAAGGGTAAAGCAACCCTTGACAAGTTATTGAGTGAGCAAAGGTGCTCATTCAATAAGGAAGGACTTGGGTATATGCCCAAGAAAGGTAAGATACCGGTAAACAAACCTCCAAGGTTTGTTAAGCAAAGTGATAAATATTACAATAAATGTGGTAAGGTGGGACACATATCTAATGCTTGCTTAAATATTAATGTTAAATCCTATGGCATTTATGATTCTTGCTACATGCTTAGGAAATCTATAGATGGTAAAATAATTACAAGATTTATTGGCACTTCGATTTTAGACGCTAAAAAGAATGCTATTTGGGTGCCTAAAACCTTGGTCACTAACCTCCAAGGACCCAAACAAATTTGGGTACCTAAAAGAACTTGATTCTTGTTTTGTAGGTGAACTACAAGACCGGTGGAAAACATTGGGTGCTTGATAGTGGATGCACTCAACACATGACCGGTGATAGGAAAATGTTCACCACATTCGAGAACGTAAAAGGAAGTGACAAGATCACATTTGGAGATAATAGTAAAGGAAAGGTAATAGAATTGGGTAAAATCGCTATCTCAAATGACCTTTCCATTTCTAATGTATCTTTAGTTGAATCACTTAATTTCAATTTATTATCCGTTGCCCAAATATGTGATCTTGACTTAATTTACTCTTTCTCAAATGAAGGTGTTTCAATTTCAAGTGTAAAGGATAATGCTTTAGTTTTCAAAGGCTTTAGATTTGGAAATCTTTACTTGGTAGATTTTTTCTCAAATGCTTCATGCTTACAAACTTGTTTAATTGCAAAAACTTCATTTGGTTGGCTTTGGCATAGAAGGCTAGCTCATGTTGGTATGATTCAACTTAAAAAGCTTTTCAAACATGATCTAGTTGTTGGCTTGAAAGATGTGAAGTTTGAGAAAAATCGACTTTGTAGTGCTTGTCAAGCCGATAAACAAGTCGCAAGCTCTCACCCTTCCAAGAGTATCATGTCAACCTCTAGACCATTGGAACTCTTACATATGGATTTGTTTGGGCCAACAACCTATAAGAGTATCGGGGGAAATAGCTATTGTTTAGTTATCGTGGATGATCACTCTAGATATTCATGTGTGTTCTTTCTAGATGACAAGAGCGAAACCTCCAGAATTTTCAAAAGCTTTGCAAAACGGGCTCAAAATAAATTTGATTTCAAAATAAAGAAAATCCGTAGTGATAATGGTTCCGAGTTCAAAAATACTAAAGTTGAAGACTTTTGTGATGAACTTGGAATAAAGCACGAACTTTCCACAACCTACACTCCGGAGCAAAATGGAGTTGTAAAAAGGAAAAATCGTACATTAATTGAAATGGCTAGGACAATGCTTGATGAATATAATACTTCCGATAGCTTTTGGGCGGAAGCAATTAACACCGCTTGTCATGCCATAAATCGTCTTTATTTACATCGTCTCTTGAAAAAGACTTCCTATGAACTTCTTGTTGGAAGAAAATCTAATATTTCTTATTTTCGTGTCTTTGGTTGCAAGTGTTATATTTTGAAAAAGGGAGTTCGTCTTTCAAAATTTGCAAGTCGTTGTGATGTTGGTTTCCTGCTTGGTTACTCTTCAAATAGCAAAGCATATCGTGTTTTTAATCAAAACTCCGGTTTAGTTGAGGAAGACACGATGTTCAATTTGATAAAACTAACGGCTCCCAAGAAGGGCATGAGAATTTAGATGATGTAGGTGATGAGTTGTTAAGAAAGGCTATGAAAAATATGCAAATTGGCGACATCAAACCTAAAGATGAACCGTCATCTTCTACTCAAGTTGAACCTCCTACCTTTTCCACAACAAGTTAAACTCAAGTGAAAGAAAATAATAATGAAGATGATCAACCATCCAACCTACCACCAAGAATCCACAAGGCAATTTCAAAAGATCATCCAATAGATCAAATATTGGGTGATGTAAGTAAGGGTGTTCAAACTCGATCTCGTGTTGCTTCATTTTGTGAACATTACTCTTTTGTCTCTTCTCTTGAGCCAAAGAATATAGATAAAGCTCTTGATGATCCGGATTGGATGATTGCTATGCATGAGGAGCTTAATAATTTCATCCGAAACGAAGTTTGGACATTGGTAGAGCGACCCAAAGAACACAATGTCATCGGTACAAAATGGGTGTTTAGAAACAAGCAAGACGAAGATGGTATGGTTATAAGAAACAAAGCAAGATTGGTCGCACAAGGTTTCTCTCAAGTCGAAGGTTTGGATTTCGGTGAAACTTTTGCTCCCGTAGCTAGACTTGAGTCAATTCGTATATTACTTGCTTTTGCATCATGCTTCGATATTAAATTATTTCAAATGGATATCAAAAGTGCCTTTCTAAATGGAGAAATATCCAAACTTGTGTTTGTTGAACAACCTCCCAGTTTTGAAGATCCTAAGAATCCTAATCATGTCTACAAACTCTCCAAGGCGCTCTATGGTCTTAAACAAGCTCCTAGAGCATGGTATGAACGCCTTAGAAATTTTCTAGTTTCAAAAGGATTCAAAATCGGAAAAATTGATTCAACTTTGTTCACTAAAGTATTAGATGATGATTTCTTTGTATGTCAAATTTATGTTGATGATATCATATTTGATTCTACTAATTAAGACTTTTGCAAAGAATTTGGTGATATGATGTCTAGGGAATTTGAAATGTCCATAATCGGAGAAGTTAGTTATTTTCTTGGACTTCAAATCAAGCAACTCAAAGATGGAATTTTCGTAAGTCAAACAAAGTATGCAAAGGACTTGATCAAGAGATTTGGAATGGAGGATGCAAAACCTATCAAAACCCCTATGGCTTTATAGGTCTATGATTGGTAGCTTGCTTTATCTTACCGCATCTAGGCCCGATATTATGTTTAGCGTTTGCATGTGTGCACGGTTTCAAGCATCTCCAAAAGAGTGTCACTTGATGTCCGTAAAAAGAATACTAAGATATTTAAAGCATTCCTCTAGCATTGGCCTATGATTTCCTAAAGGTGCTAAGTTTGATTTAATTGGATACTCGAACTCCGATTATGCGGGTTGCAAAGTGGATAGAAAAAGCACCTCGGGGAGTTGTCAATTCTTAGGGAGATTCTTAGTATCATGATCATCCAAGAAACAAAATTCCGTAGCTTTATCCACCGCCGAAGCCGAATATGTTTCCGCGGGAAGTTGTTGTACTCAATTACTATGGATGAGGCAAACCTTGATGGATTATGGAATTAAAATTGATAATATGTCTCTTTTGTGTGATAATGAAAGTGCGGTTAAATTAGCAAATAATCCGGTCCAACACTCAAGAACCAAGCATATAGATATTCGCCACCATTTCCTAAGAGATCATGTGGGCAAAGGAGACATTGAAATTAGCCACATCCGAACCGAAGATCAATTAGCGGACATTTTCACCAAGCCACTAGATGAAGGCCGTTTTTGCAAATTGAGGAATGAATTAAATGTCATAAACTATTCAAATGTTGGTTGAAATTTTACCTCATGTATTTTGGTTGATTTGGTGTTATTTGAAAGATTTTATAAAAGTATTTATGAATTTTTTTTGATTATTTATGCTCATAAAAACTATATTCTCTAATAGACATTAGTCTATTTTATGCATAATGATCCTTAATAATGTTTATTTGAGTGCAAAACTAAGGATCATTTGCAAAGTCATCTAAATTTCAAAGTAATCCAGGGGTGTCTCTTGTAATCCCAGAGAAAATCGGAACAACCGACGTTGTATGTGCGGTACGACCGTGTCACGGTACGACCGGCTTTATAACGACGGTACGACCGCAATGCGGTACGACCGGTGGTTTGTTCGCGGTTCGACCGTGGTGGTTTTAAAGGAGCTATTTCCTCTATCTGCGGTTCTACCGCACTCCTACCGGTTCATTTCCTCGCGGTGTTTCTCTCTCCTAACCGAAGCCTCACTAAACTCTCATCCGAAATCCTCGCTATCCTCGGCGATTCTTCGCTCTCCTGCTCATTTTTTCCTCTTTGAGGGTCATCTCCTCCTTCTCTCAAGGTAAAACCTCTTTTGATTCAAGTTTTACCGAAAGATTTCTTCTCTAGGAGACATTTTAGGGTTAAACGAAATATAGATGATTTCTTATGTTCTAGTCGGGAATCTGTGTAAAATTGATGTCTAATGGTGCTTGCGCACTCATACCATGGATTCACTCCACGAAAAACCATCAAAAATCTTGTTTTTACGCCTTCCCTAGAACTCAGTCAAGGAAATCGGTACAACCGGTTCTTGAGCACGGTTTGACCGTAGTGCGGTCGTACCGGTCTTATAATGATGGTATGACCGATTATCCTGACAGAAAAACAGAAATTCATTTCTATTTCACTTAATTCTGTCTTGTTTGATCCTTTGAACTTCTTGTAGCCTTTCCTACCTCAGTGTAGATGCCTCGGACAAGAATCATGACTCGAAAGTCGCATGGACCACCTAGAGGAGGAAATCTTCCTCTCTACCTCAAGGTCATCATGCTCCTGCAACTCAAAGCTCCAAATCTGCTCATGGAAAGGGTAAAGGCAAAAGACCAGCAGAAGAAGACCCTATATCTGATACTGAAGAAAGTGTATCTCTCGCTGAGACAGAGTCTGAGACAGAGTCAGAGCCTGAAGCAGATGCCCAGTCAGATGATTTGGGGACTCGTCCAGAACCTCCAAGTGACTTAAGATTACTATCACCAGATGAATATGCAATCAAGGGCCATGTGAATCAATATCTGTCTAGATCAGACTCAATTAATACAAGATTTCACACTGCCTTTCAAGAACAAGTCTATGATCAGCTATATGGCCATCACAGAAAATTTGCAGATCATAAGTGGATCAAGTGGGCACACATAAACACCTTGGATAAATACAATGGTGTTTATCAGCTTTTTCATCAAGTGGGTCTCCACGATATAGTTGCACTTAAGCAGAATTATGATGATGAGCTGATCGGACAGTTTTATGCCACAGTGCATGTCTCTGCAGACTTAACCTCAATAAGATGGATATCTGTCACCAGGTATGTGGAAAGCACCAAAGAGGAGTTCGAGAGGTTTTTGAGGATTCAGTCCAACTCTTGGGAGAAGATCTTTAACAGTCCAGCTCTGCTTACTCCAGCTTGGGCTGATTACTATGACTCCTCTGTTAGATGCAAGCTTGGGACAATTACTGGGCTTAAACCTATACCAAGTATGATCAACCGGATCATTAATCATACCTTTTACCCCAAGAGTGGAAACTTTGATGTAGTCAGAGGACATGCTTGGAATATCATTGATCATATTATGAGGGGGATAAAATTTGATGTTGTGGATGTAATTCTTCATGGCATAGTCTCTTCCAAAAATGACAGGATTAAGAGAATATACTATGCTCCATATATCATGGCCTTAATCATGAAGAAAATTGAATATCATGGTGGTTTGGGATCAGCTCACAAGTCATATCGGCCTCGAGATGGACTTCCTCCTCGCCGTGTTGATGTAGAGGTTGATGCTGATGAGGCACCTGCTGAGGCTGCTGCTCCTGCTGAAGGTACACTTAATCAGATTCTTCAAAATCAGCAGTTGATTCTTAGCAATTTGGAAGCAATGAAGACAGCTCAGTTGGAATTTCAAAATGAGACCCGTGCCAAGCTAGCCCTCTTGGAGGCAACTCAGAATGACTTCTTTGATGAGACTCATAACAGGATAGCAGTTGTGATGGATAGCTTCAACGACTTAGAAGAGATTCTGAGAACTCCTCAGCGATTCTCTCGTCGACCTCCTCCATCTCATTCTGTTCCTCCCTCAGGAGCCTCTACTTTTTCTGCACCTCCAGCTCCTCCAGTGCCTGCTTCATCTTCTGTCCCTGCACCAGTTCCTCCTCCGGATCAGGCCGCAGTTCCTCAGGACCCTGCCTCTTCCCCTCAGGACCAAGCCATTTGATTTTGCGTTTTTGGTATTTTGATGCCAAAGGGGGAGAAGTGTTGGTGGTGGGAGCAGTGTTAATTGTTAGGTTAAGGGGACTAGTGAAATTCTCTATCTTTATGGGTTATTGTTTTTGTGTATCTGTTAAACTCTAATGCTTGTAATGCTTAATCTTGTTGAACTCATGCCTATGTTGGTATATCTCTCTTAAGTTCAATGTCTTCATGTGCAAGAATTTTTTTTCCTTATGCACATGTTTAGGGGGAGTTTTCCCATCTTGGCTTTATCAAAAAGATAATTCTCATAACCTGTTAAAGCTCATTGCAAGGATTTCTTATTGTTAAGTCATCAAAAGAATATACAATTTCAGTATGTTCAAATCATTTCTTCTCTCATAATAAGTTGTGTTGTCATCAATTACCAAAAAGGGGGAGATTGAAAGCATCTAAGACCCTAAACTTATTTTGGTAATTAATGACTATATGTGAATGTTGTTTTAACATGTTCATTGATTGTCTACGAGGTGAAGATCCATTGGTGGTTAAGAATGACGTAAAAGGTGCGCGTTGAACGGTTCGATAAAGGTTTTCTGATCTACTCGGCTCAAAAATAGATATAAGTAGACTAGGATCCCTTCTTTCTATTTTGCCAGTCTTAGGAGAATTGTTTGGAAGACCGGATTTTAGGATAAATACCGTACTATTAAGAGGGATCTTGACTAGTACCTTGATAACATAGTTTTGTGTAATATGGATCAAATTTAGGATCAACCGACTTCTCACCAGCGGTTGTACCGCTTGGTGCGGTATGTCCGCATGTTACTAGGCGGTTCTACCGTTTCTTGAACTCCTCAGCCAATCGAGCGTTAATGCGGTACGACCGACTCCTTGAGCGATACTACCGCATTGCGGTCATTCCGTTTTTTAGTTGGCGGTTGAGTTTTACCAGAACAGATGTATTTTTTAACTCAGACCTCTCCGAGATAATCGGTCGTACCGAAATTGAGAAACAGTCGTACCGATCTACGGTTGTACCGAATTTCATATGGTGGTACAAATTTTACAGAGAGCATGTCATCTCGTCGTTTCTGAAAACCCTTCGTTCGGTCGTACCGCTCCTATGTGCGGTATAACCGGAAGTTGCGGTCGTACCGAAAATTAGTTGGCGATCATACCGCAAGGGTTGTTCAACGGCTATGTCAGAGTCATTTAATGCCACTGTTCTAACCGTTACAGTGCTCAGTCTCGGGTGCGGTCGTACCGCACCTTAGATGGCGGTCATACCGTATTTCGCCACTTTTCTGGGTATGACTCTCCAACGGTCGTTTTTGTTGGTGAGTGGTATAAATACCCCCCAACTGCTCAAGGGCAGTTTGCTAGACTACATTTAACATCATTTGAGCCTTGTGCATTCATTCAACTCCTCAATTTCATTTGTTCACTCATTGGGAGGTTGTTGAACTCATTCAAGTGCATTCATCATTCTAGTTGATCCTCCTGCACTTGAGTGTCGTCAAGCGAAGGTTTTGGTTTGTTACTCTTGGAGTTTTGCCAAACTCCTAGACGGCTTGATGGTGATTGCACGGTGATCTCTTCAAGAAGATTGTGAAGAGGCCCGGTGCATAAATTGTGAGTGGTTTGGTGTTCACCATGTCCGGAGTAGAGGAAGAACAACCAATAGTGATCGAGGAAAGACTTAATACGTGGAGCCGGCTTGATTGGTTCAAGCTCCCTCAACGTGGACTAGTGAAGACCAGCAAGTCTTCGATACCACGGGAAAACATCGTTGTCTCATTGTGGTTATTTCTAGTCTTTACTCTTCCGCATTTATATTTCTAGTTTGGTCTTTGTGCATGTATTGCTTAGCTAGAAGTATAATTTGTTTAGACTAAGTTATTAATTGATTTATCTCTTTAAATTGTTTAAAAGTTTAAAAACCTCCTATTCACCCCCCTCTAGTCGGTTATCCTTGATCCTACACACATCTAGAATGCTCCTATCAGCAAACTACATTTTCAACGAGGGACCCACCATTGTGAGGAAAGTCAGCATCCCTTCTCAACGATAGAAATCGCATACAGATCTAGCCTAATACTATGCGCATGAGTTATGCCAAAACTAAGAAAAGTACCTAGCCAGGTCGCGACCATACTTGAATATTGGTTGCACGATTATCAGTTTAGAAGTGCGGCACATGATTCAGTCCTTAATTAACTCTGGCGAGACAATCCACAAATCCGACCCTCGTGCAATCCCTGCACCGGTCATACCTTCCACTCGCCCAAGTCTCCACCATTTTATAAAATATTTTTATGTTTCCATGTTACCACACTACGATTCAAATTATAACCCAAGTTTTGTAATGGCAATTGTCGATGATCTAGTATCGATATTACGAATGAATATTCGGTGATCTCTTAGAATTAGAACTACGTAGAGAATGACACAGAGATTTAGACAGGTTCAGGTATTCTCCTAAGAGAATAACAACCCTACTCCTGTATGATTGTATTGACAACGATGATTACAACCAGAGAGAAAACTAATGCCTAATGTCTTCTCCTTCTGATCTGCCCTGATCTTCACTCACTTGAGCCTTTATATGGTGCATAAAAAGGTGGCAGTTTCTCCAGGCCAAGAGGCGTCTCAACATTTCATATAATGAGCATGATGGTGAGAGTTACTGGTAAAGAATTATTATTCCCACGTTGCCAGGTGGTTATTATCAGAGACAGATGCGTATTATATGCAGTTATTCCAGAGAATAATAGCGTAAGATAACTGCCCTCTGTATTTGAACATAGTGTGTAAGAGCCCCTAATCGTTTGGGCCCACATAGCTGCAGGCCTTATCGATTATAGGGTGGTCGTGGAAAGTCTTACGACCATACGGTAGTCGTAGAAAAGCTTACGACCATGGGGGTGGTCGTATAAGGGCTTACGACCATGGGGGTGGTCGTAGATGAACTTATGAATGCCAAAGGGTAAACTTAAGTACCATGTGATGATTTTATCTATCAATAATAAGAATTACAGATAAATAATAAATAGAGGATTATTAGATCCTCGTCAGCAATCTTTTTGTCATATTCAATTCAACCACGTTTACTTAACCAAGGGCATTCTTATTATGATAATTAGCATAGGGTAACAAGGTAGTCATCATATCAACAATCAAGGAGCGGAATAATAACAACATTTGTAGTAACTATGATCAATAATTAACATAGCATTTTATAAATAATAATAAGGATGCAAGTTACTTTGAAGAGTTGGTTCAACATGATCAATTGCAAAGACTTGCCTTGCTCAATAGTGGATATCACTTGGTCTTGATCAACAGCAACAGCGGTGTCCAAAGCATCAAAGTCTATAATCGCGAGTATAACCAAATTCAAATGAACTCAATTTTTTTTTGATTTTGGTACTCATGGAAAGGTTTCAAATTGATATGAATTTATAAATAAAAATCAAGTCATTTGAATTTAAAATGAGAGAGAACGGGCTCTCCAAAGTTTGACACTAAAGGATATTCCAAAAATCAAAAAATCCTGACAGGTCGGGCTGGTCGGATTTTTATTTTCTTTCAATTAATTTTCTTAATAAAATTCCTGTGCGGCTGACAGGTAGGGTCCACCTGGGATTTATTTTTTCTAATTATTTTTATTAAGGAAAAGCCTATGTGGCTGACAAGTGGGTCTAGCTGGATTTTTATTTCTTTCCGGTTCATATGGATTCGGCCCACAAAATGATTCACAGGGCCAGGGGGCCCACATGTAAATAGCTTTGGTCTACAGACTAGGTCTGCACAACGAGTGGTGGGGCCCGCATGTCATACTCTCGGACTTTAAACTATGCTTTAATTGGATTTTCTAATTACATCGGGTCCACACGTCATACGAACTATAATGATATAATTAATCACTAATTAATTAGTCGATTAACTAACCTAACTATCGTGGGGTCAGCGTCTAACAATCGTCTTCTCCGTCGAGAATAGAGGAACAGGTGTAGGGCAGCAATAGCCGGCTCAGGGTGAGTTCGGCTCCTGTGACACCAGTGACCCTCAAAATGGGTTGCGGGGACCAAGGCGACCACGATGGCGGCGACCAGTGGTGGAGCCAAGATTTTACAAAGCCTCGGGCTCAAAACTAAGGGCTATAAGTTTATAACTAACATCAAATACTATCAACACATAGGCATAACAAAAGCACAACACAAATGCACAATCAAAATAAAATTTGAATTTCATGTTTAACGACACGACAAAATAGATAAAACATAGCAAAAACTTTGATGATAATCGAGGATGAGAAAATGACTACCTTAACTGATGCTTCACAGTGCTTTCTTGCTTGTTCTTGATCATCTACTTTAGCAAAGGCCTCTGCAATTGTATCCTCTACCTAGATATTTCAAACTCAAACAATTTTTTAAACAATAAATGCAAGGAGAGATTGAGGCTGAACTTCGCACAAAAGCAAGTAATGAGAGCAGCACCCTATCCTAGGCAAGAGCCTTGCTATATGGGTGCCTCAACTTCTTGATTTGTTCTAGGGATTGTAATGCTTTTGTGATGAGAACCACAACGACTTTGCCTAGAATTGTAAATTCCTTCAAACTGTGAGTGTAATTTTTACACAACTTTTGGTATGGATAAAAATATCTCGATGACAGATGCAACCAAATTCAACAATGCCTCATGCAATTGTGCGAAGCATACCTATGGATCTTTGATGCTGCTCTGTCTAACGTAGCAACAGTAGAAGACAAGTCAAGTTGGGATCCACAACTCATGCAACATCTTGGATCTATGTTCAAAATGACATCACTATTTCTAAAAAATGACCGCCCGACCTTCTCCATATATTCATCAACCTTTGATACACCCTGAACAAAAAGAACTTCAACTTGGGCCGACAAAATAACTAATGATAAAATTTTAAATAATAATACATGAGGAAAAAAAATCATCTTACATGCAATGATAGTTTGCAGACATTAGAATCTCTTAGGGAAACATTCAAAAAAGTCTCTTTGGATCTATAATAAGTTGATTCTGATACAGCACCAATACAGCTAATTTGTGGGTAGCAAAATGAATTCAAGACAAGGTCTGACAGATTTAGCTCTAAACAACTTGAACACCGACAACTAAAGTAATAATTCTCCTGACAGATGCCAATATCTTGGTCCTCCTCATCATGTATTTCTAATTCTAGTACATCAAATATTCAAATAGAAAGTTAATAGTCATGCTCACAACTCATACAAACTAAAACCATGTTAATCTGTTTGTCTGTCTGCCTGAAACTGTGAAAGAAACACATCGAAGATTCGAATGAGGAGAGGAAGCGGTGGGGCGGTGGAGCCGTGGAGAGGAGTTGAAGAAGGACGACCACGGTGAGGAGGTGTTCCTGCAACTACCAGTGTTGTTGAAGGTGTTGCTGCCATTGTTACGGTTATTGTGATGCCTGTTGTTGTAGTTGTTTCCCGAGTAGGAGAAGTTGTTCCCACCAGTCTTATTGCTAGCACTAGATGGTGCGGTTGCAATGAGAGCGGTGGATTGAGTGGTCTTGGTCAACTGAGCCTGCTTGACCTCCTCGAGAAGCAGATATGATCTAGCTTCAATGAATGTTGGGAACGGCTTTTGCATGGGCAAGAGAGTCCACATGTGTAAGAACTTTTCATTCAAACCACGAAGTGTGTTGAGAATGAGAGTTTTGTCGCTGACGGCTTGGTCGACATCACCCAGAGCATCAACCAATTTCTTAATCTTGCAGCAGTAGTCAGGGACCAACATGTCCTCTTGCATGAGGTTGCGGAATTCGGCTTCCAAGTAGATGGCATGACTCTCCTTGTTGTAGCGGAAGAAACCGTCAAGGCTAGTCCAGATAGCATGGGCAGTCGTGTCGTTTGCCATGACAATCTCTAAAAACTTGGTGGAGATGGATACGTAAATCTAGGAAAGCACGATGCAATGCATCTATTTTCAGTTGGTGTCGATGGAAGTGGCGAGTGGCGCCAGAGGTGACATGATTAGTGAGGTCGCCTGACATGATGAATCCTGCCCTCCTGCCTTTCTTTCTCATTGAATGAACCACTGCCTAGGACGCCCCTATGCCTATGAATTCAATGATTTAAGGGCTCTCGGAGGAAACTTTGGAAAGAAAGCCTACTGGTTGGTCTGGTTGTCCCCCCCCTGTCGGTGCCCGGGCGGGCCTCAGTTCAATGTTGCCGATTCTACCTAGACATGGCTCAAAACAAAGGGGTAATATAAGTGATCAAGTACCCTGAAGTGGACTTCCTATTGTCAACATCTCCGGTCCTGTCTGCATCTTTGTATCCAACCAACACAGGCTTTCCATTACCAAAACAAAGCTTTATCTTTGAACTCCCACAGTGGTATCTCATGATCCACTCCACTACCTCCCAATGCGGTCTTCCAGGATTTGACATGAACCTACTTACTGTACTGGCTGCATGAGTAATATCGGTCAGCCACAAACTTTGCATTTGTGGATCGAATCCTGGGTTAGGAATTATTCACCAAGAATTGCTTACAATAGAAGATAAGAGCTTTTTATTCCATTTACTACTTTATAACATGTCTGTGCAGTGTTTCAACAAAGATTCGTTATTAGCCACCTTTTTTAGGTTTGCTTTCGAATATGCTAAATCATTCTTTATATGGTACAAATGAAGGCGCTCATTATTATCTTGAAAAAACGACATCCCGATTCTTACTTAACAAATTCTTATCGTGTTTACCATGAAACCTTTGCATCAAATCCGATAACATAATAAGTGGTGAAAACCCAAAGTCCAACTTCAATAAATGAGATGGGGATCTTGAGGATCCATGAAGGGAGAGTGTAAGTCTATGCGGGGTAGAAGAGGTCGTGTTGCTTGAATAAAACCGGCAGCTTAGTGATGGTCATCGCAAGTCAGAGAACCCGTTGAACATGATCATGACGATAGATAAGAAAAGTGGTCTCTTTTAGATGCCTGCCCCCTTGGGGGGGAGCCTCGAGCATCTAGTATATGACATTAAGGAGTATTCCCCAATGGAGTAGTCGAAAAATCAAACAAGCATGTAAGCGAAGCAAGAAAAGGGCTTTTTATTTTTCTTTTCCAGGTCATTTTTTCCTAAATCTGATACATATCGCTCGGACCAACTCAACTTGAAGAGTCAGTCTTTTACTTAAGGTATGGTTGTGAGAAAGAATACGTTTCCATTAATATTACGAGAGTTCAGTCATTCAACTTTCTCAATTTTGAGGCATTTTTGCGCTTGTGAAGAAGTTTTCATCTTCCCCTGGTATACCTCACCACTTCTACTAGCTCGGCCTACAATGCCGCTACTTCTTATGGTTATGCCGAATCATACTCTACCTTGACTATCTTGCCTATAAAAAAAGTTAATCAAGTCAGCAAGGAAAGGTTTCAAACATACTCTCACTGCTAGGCTACTCACTACTTTCTGTCTGGTTCCTAGCCCAAGAAAGCGAAAGCTAAGGAAAAGGCAAGGGAAATCAAAAGAGCCTATAAGACTTTTTGAGTAAGGAAAGAAGTGACTTAACTTATTGAGTACTGAGTTGTCTCACCACTGAACTAACTACCTCGAGAGCTAAGAATTCACTTTGAAATTGTCTAATTGCACGCAGCTACCGGCTCTTCCACTGACTCATCCACTACTAGGAAAATGGTATGGTACTCTTGTGAGTACGTACTCTCACTTCTCATATAACACTTAAACCATATGATGATACCTTTTTATCTATTTGAGCATACTCCAATAATGATTATAAGATACCCCAAAGTGAGTTTCATTAAAAAATTCATCGAAGAACACTTTTTATAAATTGGATAACCGGGACGTTGCTACAATTATATATTGTACTATACACCATGTCAATGCTACCTACGTAGAGTACTACTACAGTAGTTTAATTTGCCTGGTTGCTGTTGCAATCTCTTGCTGTCTTGCACAAGCATTTCAGTTATACACGTCGACAAGGGGCGAGCTACGACCAACAGTACGTTGTGAATCCAACTCACTTGTCATCAAGATCGCGCACGTTGCCGAATACCAAGGTTGGAGCTTTTCTACCTGTGCCACACACATGCATACTTCTGTAACTGTGCAGCTGGTTAGCGGTATCGTGCATGGGAATTTTTCTTTTCAAAAGAAAATATTCACTACTACAAAAAGGTCTTCACAGATAGTTCAAAAACATTATAACATACGGTTTCGTGAGCCGTCTAAGTTTATTAATCAGTAATGACATGAGGTCATCACATACGGTTTTTGAACCGTATATGAAAAAAGCTATTACAGACGATTCTGAACAAGAATCTTCTGTAATAAGTTCAGAACCGTCTGTGATAGTTTGTTCTATTACACAAAAAAATCGGATTTTGAGCCAAACCAATCAATTACTGGACAGTAGTTTCCATATGTAACCTCTAGCAAGACAACTAAAATTCAATTAAAATTTCTGTTGGCAAACACATTGTAGGAGAGACCTATCTAGCAAAAGGGAAACTAAAAGGTTTCACAACATCCCCTCCAAATGGGAAAAAAAGTATAAAATTACAAGTTAAACTAGCTAGAAGCCATCTGTGCCTCAACTCATCGACTTCTTGGATTGGTCTTGTGAGCTTCTCTATGTACCTCACCAGGATATCACAAAATGTTCTTGCCTGTCGTCAGAATTCGACTCAAGCTCGTCAGCAAGGAAAATAAGAGATGATTGAAAACCTCCGGCGGCGCTTCAGCATTAAGTACAAATAAAATAAGAACCATCAACTAGCCAACAAATTGTGTATGTTTTGGGAATATGCATGTACCTTCCGGCAGTCTACCTCTCGCGACAGACATGGAGCTCTGCGTCCCCCTCCTCCTCCTCCTCGTTGGCTGCGTCTCCTCACCGAACCGTGTCGGGGAATCGACGGCGGTCACCGGAGCTTGGCGTGGGGAGGGGAGAGGGAGAGACTGATAGAAGATAAGGTGGGAATGGGTATAATATATAAGGACAACACCAAAACATTTCACCTCTCGCGCAAGCGTTCAAAAATTTTCGCGAATCACAGACGGCTTCAAACAAAAACCGTATGTGAACCGTCTGTGATAAGGACGGGAAATCATAGACGGTTCACATGTTCATGTGAACCATATGTGATACTTCACAGACGGTTTTCAACACGAATCGTATATGATATTATTTCTTCACATACGGTTTTTAGTGCAGCTAGTAACACAGACAGTTACTAAACCAAAACCGTCTGTGATTGTATTTAATACAGACGGTTTTGATCAACCGTCTATGATGAGATGTTCAGTATTAGTCTTTTTGTAGTAGTGATTGTTAGGATTCGAACACCCATTCCCCTAGCTTGAAAAGAAAAAGAGAAGATCAGAAAACATGGTGACTCCTAGAGCTGGGCATTGGGCCGTGCCGTGCCGGCCCAGCACAGGCCCACCGTGCTTCGGGCCGCGTCGTGCGGTGCCAGCTCAGCCCGGTCACTCCGCCGTGCCGTGTCGTGCCGGCCCACCTCGTCTTCGGCCAGGCCCAGGTACAGCCCAAAGCCTGTCGTGCCGAGGTCGTGCCGTGCCAGCCCAAGTCCAGCCTTAAATAACTATAGAGCGACGCGTGGGGAAGGAGAGGGTGTGAGGGAGGTGGTTGGATGAGGGGAGGGAGGGGGCGGCCGACGGCACGGGGGGAGGGAGGGAGGCGATCGGCAGCACATGGGGGAGGGAGGTGGTTGGAGCTGGAGGGAGGGGAATCAGAGAATGTGATTAGGGATTGGGAATTTGGGAGCCGAGGCTCGGGAGAAGGAGTTGGGGATGGGGGTTGGGGGAGCTCAAGAGGGATGTTGGGCTAGACCGGGTGGCAGAGGGGGGTTATTGGTTGGGCTAGACCGGGTGGCAGAGGAGGGTTATTAGTTGGGCCAGGGCGAGATGGGGGAGTGATTGAGCCAGGCCGAGAGAGGGAGGGATTGGGCTAGAACGGGAAGGTTGTGCCTATTTCGTGCCGGGCCGACCCAAACATGACCCAACTGATCGTGCCGTGCTGTGCCGCCCAATGGGTTGTATTCTCAGGCCTAGCCCGGCCCGCAGTTCGTGCCGGCCCAGCCCATCACGTGTCGTGCCGTGTTGTGTTTAGACCGTGCTGTGCCGCGTGCTTTGAGCCAGCCCGAAAAAGCACGGCCCAAATCCCAGCTATAGTGACTCCTCCATTGTCTACCTTTTCGGGATCGGGCACTGCACTTCCGCGCATCCTTTTGTACTTTAAAAAGGGAAATCATAGATGCATGTAAGCATCAGCCTTAAATCAGCGGGAGAAAATCTTTGGTCTTAAAAAACCATTGCATTTCCATCAAGTAATTAAGCTCATGTTGAGTTTGCAGCTTAAAAAACCATTGCATTTCGGTGAATTTAGTTTGCAGCTCATGTTGATCATCAGTGTACCACTTAATACTACTACTTGTCACTAGCTGGAAGAGATGGATGGATGGATCATTGGAAATGTGGTACGCTTATATATATAGCTGTGCGCGATCAACGCTCGAAACTGTGTGTCAATTTCCCAGTGCTCTACAGTGTCTCATCACTTCCCTCCTGCTCGATTGCATTACTTGCATGGATTGGCATTGATAGATAATTATAGGCTACCTAGATTCCTCCTAGCTGCAAAAGCCATCACATCGACCTAGTGCGTCAATCCTTCATGTCCTGCTCCTAGTAGCTTCCTCTTCGATCGATTAATAAATTCGAGCAATTAGAGGACCAATTACACTTGGTGGCGCATGTCTCTGACAGTATTCTTCTTAACACCTGTCAATCCGTAAAAATGAAGAAACAAAACACAATACTCTACGACCACTACAGTAGCACTCTTGCAAAAAAACATAGAAGCCCGGCAAAAATGACTTGCGCCCTCACTAGCAAGATTGTTATCATGATTCTTACGTTTCAAATTGACCTTTTAAGCAAAAACAAACAATGCATACAAACTGTAATTTCTCTGGGAAGTGCTACGTGCAAGCAGTTAACTACTCTCACAGCGACTAGTCACTGATACATGGGGTTAAGTGAGAGTTACACGTAACAGCAGAAATCGCGATTGCTTACAACACTTTTTACATGGAACACTACTTGCTCTAATAATTCTGAGTTTTTGCTAATATAGCATCGTTTGTATGTGAAATAGTAAATCTAGATTTCTCTAAAAATTAAAGTTAAAAATAGCATCGCAGACTCGCCGACAGACGATATTTGTGTCTAATGAGAGTAGGCTTCCCAAGTAAGTGCCCTGGGAGGGGCTAAGTGCCCCAGAGGAGTCTAGTACATGTCTAATATAGCATCACAAATTAAGTCCAAAACTCAATAATGCACACCTCCAAAATCATCACAAATTAAGTGGCTCGATCTCGATCCATGCATGTCTTCACACCCTGTAGCCAAGCCAAGCTGGGATCATTAGCCCGATCGAGCTAAAAGATGCATCGATGGATGGGCACATTTCACGGTTGACACCCTAGATGATGGCTCAAACCAAGAGACCAAGACAACGGGGGGCCCTTGTGCCGTCCCCTGAGAAGGGAACCATCAAATCACCGGCCATGACATGTCCTAACAACTCTGCTAGCTAATGTTATGAATCTTAGCTTACAATGGGGTAAATATTCGTCGGAGGGAGGCGGGCGGCGACTAGGTAGAACGGCGCTAGATGAAGGAGGGCACCGATTGGAGAGGAATAGATTTAAAATAACCGGCCAAGAGAACGATCACAGCTGGACTTTAGGGACTAAGAACTTGTTTATTCATCTTTGCTTACTTGCTTGATAATGGATACAATAGGCCTCCTTATATAGAGTGCTCTTCTAACAATTATGGATAAAATCAATCTAAATAATGATTTTTCTAACTAATAGATAACCTTCCTAACTAATAGATAACTTTTCTAATTACCTAATCCTTATACAGGGAAACTAATAAACTATTTAAGAAAATAGATATTTGCAATGAAGGAAACTATCCGTGGATGAACAATGCACGTATAAACAGTGCGTGCGTGAACAGTAACCACGCCCATGACATTACACCCATCTCGGTGAAACAGCTCGTCCTCGAGCTGCAACATAGGACGACAAACTCCTCCGATGGGGTGGGCGAAATTTATTTGAGCATCATCTTCAACGTCGTCTTCATCGACTCCATTAGGTTGTCTAGTAGGGATAGCTTGGCAGCAGAAGTCATGGTGTTGGCTCTGATACCAAATGTTATGAACTTTAGTTCATAATAGGGTAAACATTCGTCGGAGGGAGGTCAGACGACGATGACTTGACGTAGAACAGCGCTAGGTGAAGGAGGGCACCGATTGAGGGAGGAATAGATCTAGAATAGCCGGTCAAGGGAACGACCACAGCTGGACTTTAGGGACTAGGAACTTGTCTATTCATCTTTGCTTGCTTCTTGATAATGGATACAATGGGCCTCCTTATATAGAGGGTTTTTCTGACAATTATGGATAAAATCAATCTAAATGATGACTTTTCTAACTAATAGATAATCTTCCTAACTAATAGACAATCTTTCTAATTACCTAATCCTTATATAAAGAAACTAATAAACTATTTAAGGAAATAGATATTTGCAATGAAGGAAACTATCCGCGGATGAACAGTGCACGCATAAACAGTGCGTGCGTGAACAGCTGACTACTACTAGTACACAGCTAAACAAAAAATTTAGGTGAGCCGATCAATGCACGAGACTTAGGGTGTCTTCGGTCCCTATGTTTGGTTGAGTGTGTTACGTATATACACACTTTTATAATTATTATAATTTTTAAAACAATAATTCAATCAGCAACAATATATATACTAGGCATATTTGGGACTATGAACATTAACATGATCATCAACTCAAATATATCACTAACAAGGCAAAGCCTAGAACAAAAACAATACTAACAGAAGCATACATCAACATCATCACATTACAAATATCTAGGAAGTAAGGCCTAACCATATCAAATGATATCAGTGTGACTTATATAGAATTGCTCCAACGAAGGTCGCGATAGAGTCTGATGCGAACAAGACGACACATAGAGGATGATGGAGAGGAGGAAGCCGTGAGCAGTCGCGCAAACGCTTCCCCAAAAATCTAATTTGCCCCAACCTGTGCAGGATCACGAGGGACGTCAGCTTCGAAAACACTGCTCTCCCCACGTCGGTGAACGCCAAAGAAGGGATGGAGAAGCGAGGTTGCGAATCACATAGGAAATGCGTAACAGGACGATTATGGTTCTGTTCTATTTCTAAGAGGCTTCTCTCCGTTCTACCCTTTTGAGAGGAGAGATCACTCCTTCATATAGAGTCAGCCACAAGAAAGAAACTGGAACAATAACTCTGCATTAAACGCAGTTAAAGCGCGCCATAAAAGCCCTATTAAAATAGTGTATTCGGTTTTTAGTTTCTAATTCGTATATAAGGTGTTGAGGTGTAAAAAGAAGCACAGCCAACCGGACACGAAATCGTTGGACCATTCACGCACACGTCGCGCGCGGGCGATGGCGTGACGAGGCGAGCGAGCGAGCACGCACATGTGTTCTTCTTTTACTTGCTTCAACAAGGTAAGACCAACTCCACCTTATATATTGATCTCCTCCTACCTAGACTAGCAATATGGTACTAAACTTCCCACCTTCCAACATGCATGAGTAGCCCTTTTGGATTTTTCTATGATTTAATTAGAATATTGAATGGCCAAGCCCAAAAACTCCCACAATCCCCCACCAGATCTCAAAAGCACCATGAATTTGCCCATAATTCTAAAGTGTTGTTGATATACCAGTTTTTCGGTGGAGACTGATTAAGGTTGAACATCCACCTAAAACCTCAAGCTATACTTGCCCACAATTACACAATGGACTAAGTCTTGAATTTACAGTTTTGTGCAGACAAGTTTCACCTAAGGCCTTTACTGATACTTGGCCACCGATAGGCTACTCCTCGGGTGGAGCATACAGGTCATACTTTTGTGTCTCTTCATGAGTTTCTTAGAGATCACCCATATCTCATGGACTGCGACCAACAGCCGAGATCATATAGGTGTGTTCTTACACGAATACCCTGTAGGACGGTATTTTGCTGTTAAGCCTCGAAACACATTAAGAGAAAGTTATCCTACCTTATAGTAATTAGAGTACTACATCTCCAACGTAGTGAGATATAAAGTAAGAATGTACTCTACTGTTACCCAAACAGTTTGTTCTTCCCAATGCCTATTTCACGGGATCTCCTATTATATAGGTTTGGGTTACCACTGTGTGTAACTCACGTGGGTCTCATTCCCATCTCCTTCGATGCAATTTCAACCACATTCCATGATATTCCCTTTGTAAAGGGATCTGCGAGATTTTAGCTATTTGGATATAATCCACAGCTATCACTCCGAAGTTTCTCAATTTTCTGACAAACTTCAACTACCTTTTCACATGTCTTGAGGATTTCATATTATCCTTTGCACTTATCACCTTTATGATAACTATTTGGTTATCATAGTACATAAGGATAGCTGGAATTGGTTTATTATCCACCGGTAAATCCATCAAGAGTTTTCGTAACCATTCTACCTTAACAGTGGTTGTGTCTAATGCTGTGAGTTCTATCTCCATAGTTAACCTTGTCAGTATGGTATATTTGCAAGACCTCCACGAGACGGCAGCACCGTCTAGAGTGAATACATTTTCACTCGTAGCATTTATCTCATCAGCATCAGAAATCTAATTGGAATTACTATATCCCTCAAGTACACCAGGATACCCAGTATAGTGAATTATGTAACTCATTTTACCTTTCAAATAGCGCATAACCCGCTCAAGTATGTGCCAATGATGATCTCCTGGATTAGCCGTAAACTAGCTCAATTTGCTTATAGCAAAACATATGTCAGGACGGGTAGCACTAGACAAGTACATGAGTGAATCAATAATCTGAGAGTACCTTAATTGATCTTTTCCTAGTCTTCGATTTTTTCGAAGTATTAGACTAGGATCATAGGGTGTTGGAGAGGGGTTGCTTTCCATGTAGCCAAAACAGCTCAAGACCTTTTCCACCTATTGAGATTGCAGCAAGGTAATATCATTCTCATCCTTGATCAACTTGATGTTTAAAATAACATCAACTTCTCCTCGATCTTTCATATAAAAACTTCAGGATAAAAATGACTTAATCTCGTCATTCACATCAATGTTTGTTCTAAAGATAAATATGTCATCAACATACAAATATAGTATTACTCCTTTACCCCCACCATAGCGGTACTATATACATTTATCGACTTCATTTATCGCAAACCCCGCAGATATCAAAGTTCTATCGAACTATTGCTTAGGTGCTGTTTGAGGCCATACAAAGATTTCAATAACTTACAGACCTTGCCCTCTTGTCCAGTTACTACAAATCCAACGGGTTGATCCATGTAAATTTTCTCATCCAACTCTCTATTGAGGAAAGCCGTCTTGACGTCCATTTGATGGACAATAAGACCATGTGAGGCAACCAAAAATAGTAGTACTCAAATAGTGGTTAATCTGGCAACACGTGAGTAAGTATCAAAGAAATCCCCACCTTCTTTTTTAGTATAACCTTCAGCCATAAGTCGAGCCTTGTACTTTTTGATTGTATTATTAAGTCTAAGCTTCTTCTTGAACACCCACTTGCATCAAACTAGCTTACAACCAAATGGACGATCGGTGACTTCTCAAGTTCTGTTAGTGATAATGAAATCCATTTTACTATAAACTGTATCCTTCCAGTACTCAACATCAGGAGATCATATGCCTCTGAAATAGATTTGGGCACATCATCTACAAGGTTCACAGTGAAGTCATCACCAAAAGATTTTGCAATCCTTTATCTCTTATTCGGGGATCTACAACACTGTCATCCTTCTCATGTACGTGTTCGTGTGTGTGTTCAAAATACTCAATTGAAGCGGTATGTTTAGGAGTTAAATCATTTGCATGACTAGAAGAGCTATGTGAATTCTTCATAGGAAATGTATTTTCAAATAAAATAGCATCTCGGGTTCCATTATCATATTAATTGGCATGTAAGATATCCCCGATTGAACTACTAGAAACATATAGCCTGTACTATGATGAGTATACCCTAGACAGATATAGTCTACTGTTTTAGGTCCAAGTTTACGCTTTTTAGTTATTGGAACATTGACTTTCGTCAAGCACCTCCAAGTACGCAAATATGAGAGTGGTGGTTTTCTCTCTTTCCGACCTTCATACGGAGTTACCTCACTTTTTTTAGTGGGAACTCTATTTAGGACATGACACGTGGTCAACATAGCCTCCCTCTACCATGCCTTAGACATACCCGCAGTATCTAACATGGCATCCATCAAGTCAGTCAAGGTGTTGTTCTTTCTTTCAACAACCCCATTGTATTGGGGTGAATAGAGAGGTGTCCTTTCATGGATAATACCATGTTTCGCACAAAACCGATTGAACTCCTTAGAAAAATACTCTCCATCACGATTGGACCTAATTCTTTTAATCTTTCTGTCTAATTGATTGTCAACCTCAGTTTTATAAGTTTTAAAGTAGTCTAACGCCTCATCCTTTATTTTCAATAAATACACATAGCAGTATCTAGTGGCATCATCAATTAAAGTCATGAAATATCTTTTCCCTCCTTTTGTCAATATGCCATTCATCTCACACAAGTCTAAATGTATGATTTCTAATTTTTCCGAATTTCTTTCCTCCACAGCCTTGTAAGGTTTTCAAGGTTGCTTCACTTGCACACAACTTTGGTATTTAGAACCTTTGACTGTGGAAAATTTTGGAATTAAATTTAAACTGAAAACCGAGACATACTACCAAAATTTATATGACATAAATGTGTGTGCCACACATTGGCCTTACCATCATTCGTTGAGTCATAAATATGGTTCACAACCTTATTACAAAAATCTCAAAGGGGAAAATGGAACAAGCCCGCGCACTCAGCCTTTTCCAACAAAGAGTCTAAATTTTGACGCGACTACTTTATTCGACTTGAATACCAACTTGAACCCATCTCAACATTCAAGGGAACTACTGACGAGCTTCTTATTTATTGTAGGGGCATGTCGCACGCTGGTCGTAAGGTGTTACGAACTGGTCGTGACTAAACATGAACTGGTCATATAGAGATATGAGCTGGTCGTGAGTGACAAGGACCGAGTTGTAGATCGTATTGTATTATTTAACTACGTACAACTTTTGTATTTATGAAGTAATTGAACTATGTGTCATTTTTATTCTATTGTTATGTATTTGAAGTGAGATTCCAAGTGAAATTCTGTGTGCATATAATTACATATATATTTATAAAGAAATAAATATTATTATATTAAAATCCAGAACAGTGCGTCGTAATGGACTGGTACCGGTGTATTCCATACCAAGAGGCAAACCAGAATGACCTTCAGAATGGAATTGATAACTATGATTCTACGTCCACCCCGGCTCCCTAGGTATGTGTTGTCGCCACCGTTGTGTGCATTTGTTCTAGTTGTCGTTGCTATGTCATTATCCTCACCCCTAGGTACGTTGCACAGAAGTTCATCGTCCTCAACCCCAAGTACGGTGCACGGTAGTTCATCATCCTCACCCATTCGGTACATCTATACAGATATGTGTGCTTTTTATATGTTTATAGTGTACTGTACAAAAACACTCCTGACATGTACATGGAAGTAGAAAATACTCCCTCATGTGTGTACTACTTGTGTGTTTGTGTATAGTGGATTATGTGTATGAGTATAGATGTACAATGGATTGTGCTTGTGTACCATGCATTATTGTAAAATGCTTCTCATATGTGTACGTATATGTACTATGCACTATTATAAAATACTTCTTATGTGTAACATGATGACATGTATTTTTTCAGTACATTCGTATGAGTAGAGTATGGAGTACATGGTTCAAAATTTAAATTACAAACAACTGAGGGGCATGGAAGAGAGAGAGAGAGAGAGTGCTAGTGGGTTCCGCATGTACTTTAATCCCTTGTAATCAGTGCATAAATTCCCTCACTTATTTCCTAATTGCAGCAACGAACATAAAATTAATTTTTGCATGAATCACTTGGGAGAAGTGGCGATCGGTTGGCTAACTAATTTGTTCAACAACATTTTTAAGTCGAACAAGATGCCTAACGAGTGGCGGAGGAGCATATTAGTACCAATTTTCAAAAATAAATAAGACATTCAAAGTTGTACTAATTATAAAGGAATTAAGCTCATGAGCCACACAATGAAGCTTTGAGAGCAAGTGATCGAGCACCGTTTAAGAAGAGTGACTAGCGTGACGACAAACCAATTTGGTTTTATGCCTGAGAGGTCGACTACGAAGGCAATTTTCTTGACACGACAGTTGATGAAGAGGTATAGGGAGCAAAAGAAGGATCTTCATATGGTGTTTATCGACTTGGAGAAAGCCTATGACAAAATGCCAAGAAGGGTTATGTGGTGGGTGTTCCAAAGGAAAAAAGTTCCAACAAAGTATGTTACCCTAATTAAAGATATGTACCAAGATATTGTGACTAATGTCAGAACATGTGGTGGTGATACTAGTGACTTCCCTATTAAGATAGGACTACACCAAGGGTCAGCGTTGAGCCCATACATTTTTGCCCTAGCGATGGACGAGGTCACACGGGACATACAAGGAGATATCCCTTGGTGTATGCTTTTCGCTGATGATGTAGTGTTAGTTGATGAGAGTAGGATAGGTGTCGATAGGAATCTGGAGATGTGGAGGAAGACATTAGAATCGAAGGGCTTTAGACTTAGTAGGACTAAAACAGAGTATATGAAGTGTGATTTCAGCGGTGCCAGGGCAGATGATGGAGATGTTTGTATGGACGAACAAGTAGTGCCTGAGAAGGACTCGTTTCGATATTTGAGATCGATGCTACAGTCGAACGACGAGATTGATGAAGACGTGAGCCACAGGAATAGAGCGGGGTGGGTGAAATGGCGCCAAGAATCAGGTATCATGTGTGACAAAAAAGTCTCTCAAAAGTTAAAAGGTATGTTCTATAGGACAGCGATCAGACCTGCGATGCTATATGGAGCAGAATACTGGACGACTAAAAGACAACATATATAGAAGATGTGTGTAGCGGAGATGAGGATGCTGCAGTGGATATGTGGTCAGACATGGCGGGATCGAATCCGAAATGATGATATATGTGATAGGGTGGGGGTAGCATCAATTGAAGAGAATCTTGTCTAACATCGCTTGAGATGGTTTGGACATCTCCAACGGAGGCTTTCTGAGGCACCGGTACGTAGTGAAATTTTAAGACGTACTGAAAACGTAAGAAGAGGTAGAGGTCGACCAAGACTGATGTGGGAGGAAGCAATTAAAAGAGATTTGAGGGATTGTAATGTAGCTAATGAATTAGATTTGGATAAGAGTGCATGGAAGTTAGCGATCTACGTACTGGAACCATAAGAAGGTTTAGGGGCGGTGTTTTAGGCTCTCGACTCAGTTAGCAGGATGTACGACTTAGGGTTTTAGCTTTGTAGGATTTTTTTTATAAGGGTCGCGTCTCTTTGATCTTGAGGAGATTTCTTTTCTAGCCTACCTCAACTTGTTTGAGGCCAAAAGCTTTGTTGTTGTTGTTGTTGTTATTGTTGTATGAATCTCAAGGTAGCAGTGGAGGGGAGAGATTGTTGATGTAGGTGGATGCGAGTGTAGATCGGCATTTCTGGCGGTCAAAATTGGGATCGATACTGAGATGGAAGCAACAAAAAGGCCACGAAACAATGAAATATTTATACACGACTGGATCCCGGCAATTGGATTCCCATCCGGCCAAGGGGTCACGTCGAAATGATCAAAAACGAGCAGCTGGATCGAACAGTGGACGTGGTTGGAGCGGGCTAGAAAAGGGCAAGCGACCATGCCACCACGCATGGCCACCTGCACTCCGCAGTCTGCACACGACCGACTCACCTCCTCCTCCGGTGCACGGGGCTGGACATGGAATGGGTTCCGCCTTCTTTAGCGTAGGGGCTAGCCCTAGCTAGCTAGCTAGAGCCTAGGCTTCATTGGAAATAGTACTCCTACGACGTCGGATTAGACTGCTCCTGGGCCCCGCGTGCATGCATGCACCACCCATGCATGCTCGCACTGGTGCACCAGCGCCTGCGTCTGCATGGACCCTACCACGCATGAGAGGCGCTCTGGCTGTTGGCTCGATCGCACGGTGTGTACATGTGTGGTCGATCGATCGATGGACGAGACGCACTGTGCGAGAAGCGTCCGATCGATCTAGCTAGCTCTCCCTCCCCGTCTGATCGACGACCTGACCTGATCGGAATCTGAATCTGAATCTGAACCGGATCGCTCCTCCGCCTTTTTCTCCGTCGAAATGCTCAGCTCGCACGGGCTAGAGAAAGGTAGTACTGGATGGATGGATGGATGGAGGGTGTCGTGTGGTAGATGTATTTATTGCCCAAGCTAGCAGTCGGTTTCTGATAACGATGGTGTTTGTACCCGATCTATCCGATATCTGTTGGTGTTTGCCTTCGCTCTCGTGAGTTAAGAGCATCCTATGTACTAGGAGTACCTCCTTAATTGCAGGATCTTGGTCTCCAATACCCCTTCAAGACCATCAACAGCATGCGCACTCACATACTTACTTAGTAGTACTGTTAATTGTGTCATGGCTGTTACCTTACTATCATATATAGTTGGGAGTATATGTACGTCTAGCGTAATATTTACTATTCTAAAGTAAAGGTTAGGTTAAGAACGGTAATGAAATGACATGAAGTGTTCTTGAGTTCTGTGTTTAGAGATAGACAGCATTGACTTCGATGCACTGAACACCAAAAATTCATTTCTGTAGTATACTTCAAGAAATTGCTCACTGACTCTGACGTTGAAAACTAATATAAGGTTCATGATTCTCTCGTTTTTTTTGGCTTAAACAGAAGATTCCCTCGTTATTTTTGACACTGCCGAAATCCACCTGAAATCATCATGACGAATGTGTGTCTCCATGCAGACTGCATTTCTGCATCCATCTTGCTAATTAACTCGATGTAGGGGCATGAAGAATAAGCACTACTACGACTGTAATACTGTCCCAAGCAAAAGCAATGCAGTGTTTTTCCTGTTATTTCCGTTCCAATTTGCGAACAGCGGCATTTATTCAGTACGGCGACTGCAGAAACCGTTCCTGAAATGAAGTTGTAGTCATGCATTTAGATCGATCTTATTAGTACCGCTCCACTCCAGACTCCATACAGTGTACAATATATATATATATTTCTTTGAGCAGTGTACGTGGTATCTGTCACTCATGCTACCCGCTTGTGCTGTTGCGCATGTGCTCGTCGTCTGCCATGTCTCGTGCCGCCTAGATATCTCCTGCGTACTACAGTACAATGCAAAGACACAGTGGCTAGCCAGTGGCCTCACGCGACCATCGATCATCCTCCTCCTATACGGTGCTGTGCCGTTCGGACACACGGCGTACGTGCGCGTCGTCCGATCGGCAACGGAGGGTGCAGATCACGTGTAGATTGCCGTGAGGGGCTCCACTTCCACCCACGCACGTATGCTTGTGTGTGGATCGTGTAATAACATCCTGTCTGCACACTTGCACAGGCAGTCAGGACCAGTAGACTAGTATGCTGGTGGCAGTGCCATCGTACCACCGAAAGGGCAACGGATATCTGTGCAGCAAGGAAAGGCAAAGGGGTTAATACATTCTTGTGAAAAAGGGACACAAGCCGGCCTCACTGCCACACGTGCAAGCCCACACGGGACCTCTGTCTCATAGGGGTCTGTCTGACATTTCTTGGACCATTCCATTCCATTCCATTCCATAGATCGTTTTCTGACCACCAATATGTACTCCTTCCGTTTTTAAATACATGACGTTTGATCAAGTGTGTAGTTAAATTTGTCTAACTTTGATTAATAATATATAAAAAAAACTATTTAGATTGATCATGAGTGAATAGTATCATTAGATTTGTCATGATAAATATTTTCATAATATAATAATTTTGTAATTTTTTACTAACAAAATTATATGAAAAGTAATAGTCAAATTTATATAAGTTTGACTGTACGTCATGTATTTAAAAATAGAGGGAGTATAACATAGCCAGGCCTGTGTTGTGTGTGTGTATACATATTTGTCAAGTTTTTTAAGGCGTAATCTTGCCGGCTTCCATGCTCTGGAGCTAAAATGCTCAACTTTGTGCGTTTTGACTGGGTTCCTGAGTGAGTCTCTCTTCTTGAATGGCCGGCCATGCCATGTGAGACAAGTATGGAGGTAACTGGGTGCCACTGTTTGCAGCGAATCCATCCATTACCATCACCCAGTTGGGGTGGGGAAGCAAGAAAAAGGGTGCACAGGCACCAGCGGTAGCCAGGCATGCATGGACCGGTCAACTATTAATGCATGGCGTGGGCGCCCACCATTTCCTTTCTCCTTTGCCCTGGTCCCACCGGGCAGGTTCCTCGATGCGCGGAGGTGCCACGTAGTCCCCTCCTATTGGCTCCTTGGCACCGTAACTCTTCCCTCCCCGTCCGTACAAAGCAAAGTACAAAGCAAAATAATTCTATAGGATCTGGTCCACAATTTCATCAGTGTAAACTCATTTCATCATGTGATATGTGTCTTTTTATGAATATCAAAACGCACAGCTCAATAAATCACTGATGTAAATTTTCACAAATTAAATACTGAAGACTAGCATATCATGCTATGGTCTACACTGATAAAATTATGGATCAGTTCCTAAGATTATTTTCCGTTGACAACCATATTCGTACTCGGTACACGAAAGGCAGCAACACCACGCAGATTCGTGGTCCGAGTCCACGGACCGGTGGTGACTGGTGAGCAAGGTGCGACCGCACCGGCTCGATCCGAACGATCGAGCATTCGAGGTTCGAGCCCAGCCAGCCGGGCCGGTCTTGACCGGGGCAAACATGCGGTCGCCTGCTCTGCCCGGCCGGGCCCAGCCCGCCTGGCGGGAGAATCGTCCCCGACACGTGGGCCCGTCATGTGCGTGCTGGGGTCATTTCCGTCACTTCGGCATGGGGTGCACGAGCGGCGGTCCTGTGCTGTGCCCACTGCCCAATGACTGACCCGCAAACGCACGAACACCAACACCTTTGCCTACACCCCCTGCACCGCACGCACGTACGTACGTACGCGCGCTCACCCCCTTGCGGACCCCACCGCTCAGGCCCTGCCCTCTGTTCGTGCGTACGTGCGCACATTTCTCCTTCCTCTTGGACGACAACACGGTGGAGGATCGAGTCCGTGGCAGATCGAGTGTTTTGAGTTCTTGGCTTGAATTGGTTTAGGCTGCGTTTGGTTTGTCGAATCATTTGGTCCTAAATTGTTTGGTACGAGAAATGAGTTCGTTTAGGTGTTTGGTTGATTGAATGGAATCAAACCGTTCAGGATGATATGATTCAAGAAATGAGAATATTCCATGTTTATATTGTATCATCCCGTTCAGAAAAAAATCCTGAACCACACCGTTCACTCGAATTCCAATGCGTGTACGGAAAAAAGGCATGATTTACGAGCTTCAAATGACTATATTTTCTAAACCGAGTATCCGATTTGCGATCCGATTGAACCGTGGTGTTTCTTGTCATTTAATCAACAAAACAAGACCACTCTTGGCATATTTTACTGCAAAAAATATTATTCATGTATCATCCTATCCCACCAACCAAACAACATCTTGAACCATCCAGAATCATCCTATCCCACCAACCAAACAAAATCATATATCATCTTATCCCACCAACCAAACACCATACTTGAATCATCTCATCCAGAACGATCTCATCCTACTTGTACCATCCCATCCCATTCAACCTCATCCTACCAATCAAACACACCCTTAGTCGCGAGCATCTGTTCGTGTATGTGATGTAGGAACAACTACCCAAGTGTGTACAGTATGCAAGCTCTATAAGAGGATGTTAAAAATAACGAGTTGATATTTAGGGTGCGTGAACCTATATGGCTGGGTTGGGTGTCGTGGCATGGCATGCAAGGACAGAGACAAGGGGCCCTTATGAGCTTGTACTGCCTTTCATTAGCACGTACAAGTACTGTAACTTTACTTGAACTAAGTCTTTACTAATTCAATTTGTGTGGTTAAGTAATAGCTAAGATGAAACTAAAAAAACTAAGAGATAACTTGTGGGACATGACCCATCTTAGGTAGCATTTATATTTTATTTTGTTCCTAAATTTTTAAGCTAGTATTGAGTCTAATTTGCACCGTACATGTGCATGATATTTTATCTCCTTAATGTTAAATTTTTTATCAAACACTTCTTCCTTGTACTGTCTTCTGTCGTACTTTCCGTAACTCGGTGAAGTGTGTATGTGCACCAAACTCCACTAAACTCAAGTTATGGACCATCATCATCATTTGTTTTTTTTATTGCTTTTTTATATAAAAAGTTTTCTTCTAAGAAAACTTCTATTTTTTATAAGGAAAAATAGCGTTTTGTCACTCCTGAGAACATTGATTTAGGATTTGTCACTTTTAAGTTTTTTTCTTGAGTAGAGCGGGGTAAACGCGTCTTTTCACGGTGGATTTTGGTACAAAATAAAAATAAAAAAATACAAGAATACGTTCGGAATGTCAAATTACATGTATTTGGTACATAGGAATGGCATTATCAAGAAAAAAAACTTAAAAGTTGTAAATCTTAAATCAAGAAGCTTAGAAGTGATAAATTCTCAATTTTTTCTTTCATAAATAATTTAAATCGAACGGTAACAAATTTACGTCTCTTCACACGCTATCGCCCCTTGGGTCTAATCCTGCCTCCGCCCTCTGGTGGCATGCATCAACTCAGGCAACGTGCACAAGGAGCAGGGCCTGGTTGTACGTACAACTAGCTAGCCTTGGCTTTGTCACACAGTACAAAACCTATTTGAAAGCACTGATCGGTCGTATAGGGACATGCATGGCCGGGCTCACACGCACAGTAGGTTGGTGAGTTGGCTCATGGCGGCAAAACAGATCAACACTGCGTACGTGCTATACCTATACCGTACAGGTAAAATAAAACAGTGCACGTACGAGGCTAGCTCGATTGAGATGACACAACGTTTTGGCCGGCCGGCGTATAGTGTGAGTCTGTACGTAGGTACTAGCACTCCGTACTCGATCCAGACCTTGTTCATTCCAATCCGATACAATGTACACCACAAGCATACGCATGTAGCAGATTAGTTTAGACACGGCACTCCATATCCATGGATTTTGGCAAAATTTCGTTACCCTCGGAAATAAATACGATTAGTTAAAAAAACATTTGAATTTGGACAAATCACGTTCTAAATTTGGCAACATTTCAATTTGGAAAAAATTTGATCAAATTTCATCCAAATTTCAAGCATCTGTTTGAAAACTCATCGAAATTATAACCAAAATTTCAGTTATTTTATTTTATTTTCATTACTCTCCGAAATAAATTTCAAAACGAAATTAATTGTTTTCCCCGCTCCCAAGTCGATCGGTAACACTGCTCGAGTAATAGGATGGCATCAGCTACATAGCTAGCTAGCCATAGACTTTTTGTCCGATACGGTCGTTTTTTCAATCGTAATTGCACTTATGACCGGCTTCAACGCGCGATATACAAAAATAGCACGCCGGGCGCGCGGTGAGCCCGCGCCCGTCGCTGAGAGGCCGACACGTCGCCGTGGGCGCACGCTCACCGCGCCGCCATCGCATTCCACGCCAACTCACTCCCGCGCCCGCCACACCGCCTCCGCCACGCGCCGCCGCCCGCCCGCCACTCACCTAGCCCAGCCGCGCCTCCACCGCCGCCGCGCGCCCAGCCCCCCCCTCGCTCCCGGCGCAGCTCACCTCGCGCCCGCCCGCCACACTGATCGCTCCCGGCGCAGGTGAGCTGCGCTAGCCGACCAGCCAAAAAAAAAAAAAAAAAACAAAAACAAAAGCAAAGCTTAATTAATTAGGCTGACCTAATATGAAGGTTAAGGATAATTTGGGTTAATAAAATTTTGTGATAATTTAAAAAATATAAAAATGAGTTCAAAAAATTACGAAATTTTTGGTGGAGGCTTCTGAAACCGGGTACTTGTTTGTATAAATTTTGTATAATTTTATTTGCTCTGATAATTCTCGCGCCCGCCACCTCACCGCCCCCGCCATGTCGGCGCGCCCACCCCCACCCTCATAGTGGCCATCTTTTCCACCGTCCCTCCTCCCTCCTCCGCACATGTGTCGCGTCATCCAGAAATTTGGCGCCAATATTTACGAATTCTCGGCGCCAACGCCGCAACTCCTTCTCCACTCGACTATAAATACCGAACTCTGGCACTCGCTCTTCGCTCATATCAATTGCGTTTCGATTTTCGTTCTTGCGCTCGTCGCTGAGAACTCAGAGAACGTAACATAATTAATTTTATTGGGAGATTAACTGTTTTCCTTCTTCTCGTCGCTCCTCGGTCGGTGTTGATTTATTACTTCCCCCGAATGGCTAATTGATTACTTCCTCCGAAGGGCAGGTAATTTTTGTTATGCTTTTGTCGTTTCTCAGTCAGCTAGTCGTAATTAGATAATTTAGGGGTAATTAATTAGTCGTAATTAGTTAGTTGACTAGTAATAAATTAGTTTAGTACAAATTAATTAGTCGTAATTAGTTTAGTAGTCATCATTACAACGTATTAAGTAAGTTGAAATGAAGTACTGTTGTTTTTTAGTGGTAATTAATCAACCGTAATTAGTTAGTTTAGAGGTAGTTAATTAGTCGTAATTAGTTAGTTCAGTAGTAATTAATTAGTTTAGCGGTAATTAATTAGTTATAATTGTTGTAGTAGTCAACATTACGGCATATTGAATAAGTGGTAATGAATTAGTGTTGTGGTAATTAATCAGTCGTAATTAGTTAGTTTAGAAGTAATTAATTAGCCATAATTAGTTAGTTCAGTAGTAATGAATTAGTTTAGTCGTAATTAGTTTAGTAGTCATCATTACAGCATAGTAAGTAAGTGCAAATAAAATACTGGTAATTTTGTAGTGGTAATTAATCAATCATTAGTAGTTAGTTTAGATGTAATTAATTAGTCATAATTATTTAGTGATTGTTATGGCTTTAGGTATTTTCGAACATACAAGATTTGTTTGTGTTTTACGGCGATGGGCTCGTACGGACCGGACACGATGGGTTGGACCTGTCGAAATGCCAGTACAAGGTGGTCCAGGCGGAGGGGCTCCACACGATGAATATTCACGAGCTGCGAAGCTGCATCCGGAGGGAGTTCGTCACGGAGCCAACAACGAAGAAAGTTATGATCGAGGCGATCACCTGCACGAATTATGTGTGGGAGCTCGTAAAGATGAATGGAAGCATAGCATGGAGGCAGTACATGGAGATTGTCTCTCAGCCCGAGACGGCAATTCACGGAAAGCCTATGGTGTACGTAAATTTCGTACATAGGGCATCGGGAAACCCTGATGATGCCGAGGCCTCTACAAGCCGGCAAGCGCAGTCCGAGCCTGAAGATGGCAGCACGGAATGTGATGCCTCGGAGGGAAGTCCCGTGCCTAATTTTGTGCCAAACGAGGGGGCGGAAACATGGTGGTCGGCCCGCATCGACTGCCACGAGTATCTACCGGACGAGCCTCTCGGGTTGGAGTCCGACGAGGACACCGACCCAAGCTCGGATGGTGCAAGCGAGGACGCACATGGCCGGTGGTCCTTACGTGGCATCAAGACTTGATGATATCGCGGTGTGTTCGCTCGTACTACCGCAAGAAGAAGGCTCGGTGGGGTTTGAAGCCGACACCCTCTTAGTTGGCGGCGCTTCGGACAAGGTGGCGTGCAACAAGCTATAGCACGGTATGCCCGTCCATCGATCGTGTGTACCGAGTGCATCGGTCCAACCAGAAAGCACGCGATGAAATGCGTAGTAGAAGGCTGCCACAGCAAGGTTAGCGCTCGCCGAGCAAAGATCTTGGCTCGATCTTCACGATCAAGGAGTTGATCGACCACGATTGCGAGCTTAGCGAGCCTCACGCACCATTGAACGTGACTTCCGCATATGTTGCACACCTCATACGCACCTAGTTGAGGCGACGTGTCTATCTCCCCAAGCCGTTGATGTCGGAAGTCGCCAATAAGGTTGGCTATCCGATTAGCTACTGACAAGGTCCGACGAGCCAAGCGTAGGTTATCGAGACTATATGCGGGACATACGAAGAGGCGTACAACCTTGTGCCGAGATTGCTTCACCAGATTGCCGAATCAAACCCCGGCACGTACATAAACAAGCTTGACCGTGAAGATGCCGGCAAAGGGCCCAACCGTTTCATACTGGACCGGGTGTTCTGGGCTTTCGCTCAGGCCATCGAGGGCTTCATGTTCTGTCGTCCCGTGCTAACTATGGATGGCACTTTCCTTACGGGGAGGTACAAGGGCACCATCCTCACCGCGGTGGCAGCCGATGCGAATGACCAGCTTCTCCCGATGGCATTTGCCATTGTGGAGAGTGAGAACACATCCAGCTGGCTGGGGTTCTTGAAGAACATGAAGAGGGCGGTGGTGGGAGATCGGCCCAACGTCTGCCTAATCACAGACCGCAATACTGGGTTGTTGGCGGCAATCAACACCATGTAGTGTTCGACGGATCCATCTCACCAGTGGAACGACATGCAATCTAGGTGGTGCATGAGGCATCTTGCATCTAACTTGTTCACGCGGTTCCATGATCGAGAACTCATGAAGATATTCAAAGCATTGTGTCCGCAGAACCAAGACGGAAGTTTGAGTCTATTTGGAGAGACCTCGAACACCGGACTACGAGGCATACAAGGAGTCCACTCGGAGGGTGCAACCCGAGCGCCATAAGCTTCTCCGAGTGGATTAACGCCACGCCCCGAATTGGAGAAATGGTCCTCCTCTATGACATGACGGTGCGAGATACGAGATTATGACGACCAACATATCCGAGGTCTACAATAGCGTCCTCAAAGGGTGCGGCCTCCTATCACCGCGATCGTTCGGAGACATGGACTCGCACCGTTGGTTATTTCGTCAATAGAGCCACGCAGCCAAGCGGCAGATGGGCGAAGGCAGCGGTGGTCCGAGAACATGCGAGACACATGGACCGGAAGATGGAGAAGGCCGAATGCACGACATCCGGTGATCGACGGCCTCGGTAAAGTACGAGAACAAGCCGGCGTAAATCGTCCACGATCATGCAAGGGGGGAAAGAAAACAGGCATGCACCCTGGTGATGTGGCGACATGCACCTGCAACAAACCCCGGTATGTCGCGCAAAGGACGGCTGATCCCCAGCTGTACTGAGGCATCGGCTCAGCCCCTGCGTCAACCAAAGACTCGGCGATGGGGATGAAGATGGGGTTCAAAATATCCCCCTTTGAGGTTGGAAACATGACCCAACCAAAGAGCTGGAGAAGGTAAGCAACGAGGTACGTCCTAACGACCTCGTCAGGTGCACCCTCCGGGCATTTCCTGAACTGCCTCAGCCAAGCCCGGGGGACGCCACGTGAACCCTCCGGGATAGATTGCCCAAAGCGCTGCTCCAGCATGGCCTTCCAGTCCGCACTCGGAGGGCCTGGAACAAGAGGCACACCGGATCGGAGACCGGTCCAAGAAAGACACGCCCCGTAGGGTGACCGTCATCTCACCCCACCGAAAGTGGAAGGTGTGCGTCTCGGGCCTCCACCTGTCGACAAGTGCGGACAGCAGGCTGCCGTCGAGGGTGAACCCGCGTCCGACGGAGACAATCCTCGCAAAAGGCAACAAGCCTGTCTGCCGGAGGATCGGGACGTAACGATCGTCCGCCGCCACGATCCCTCCCGCCCGGCGCCCGGGCGAGGGCCATCCGCGTCGTGGTGAGCCACGCTTGCACCGGTGGTCCTCATCGTAGAATTATTCCGAAGAGCTCGATGCAGGACATGCCTAGCAACACATGCATAGAGAACATTAGTGAGAATATGGCTAATGAACATAAATGATTGTAAATTAATTTCAATTCCAAAATTTTCTGTGGTAGTAACAAGTTTCAAACCTTGTGCATGTTCTAAGCCATAGTGCATGTTCTGCTAACACCGAGTGCATGTTCTAAGGCATAGTGCATGTTCTGCTAACACCGAGTGCATGTTCTAAGGCATAGTGCATGTTCTGCTAACACCGAGTTAACACCGAGTGCATGTTCTAAGCCATAGTGCATGTTCTACTAACACCGAGTGCATGTTCTAAGCCATAGTGCATGTTGTAAGCTATAGTGCATGTTCTGCTAAAGTACAATAAAAAAGGAAACCAACACAATTCTAAACCATAGTGCATGTTCTGCTAACACCGAGTTAAAAATTTATAATTTTACGGTCAGGTTCCTCATACTAACACTAACCCTAACAACAATAAGTCTGCTAACACTAACCCTAACAACAATAAGTCTGCTAAGTCGACTAATTGAAAAGGCAAGACTTTGCTAAGTCTGCTAACACTCTGTCTCCTCAGCTTTTAATTTCGTTTCAATTCTAAGTCTGCTAACACTCTATTAATATTTTACAGTCAGGCTCCTCACACTATGTAAATCACCGAGTTAAAATTTACAACACTAACAACAATAAGTCTGCTAAGTCAACTAATTACGGGCTAATCACGTTGCTAACTACTAAGTATTCTAATTACGTGCTAATCACACTAAATCTTTCAATTTTATGTTCGAACACTAAGTCAAAATACACTGACTACACAACTATAACTACTCAGTTTCTATAATAACAAACTACAATTCATCTAATCACATTCTAATCACGTTGCTTAAACTACCTAAAACTATAGTCGAATGCGAATGACACTTACCTTTTCTAGGTGCTCAGACGATTTAAACTTCTCTCTGGTTGGCTTCTCCCTTCTCTGCCACGAGCTCAGTGTGATATGAAATGAACTACTAAAAGAAGGAATGAGCGACTACGAATGCAGTCCCGCTAGCTCTCTCCTCCACTGCTCTTAAAGAGAATCGTTACAAGAAATTAAGCTATAAATTTGAGCACAATGATTTGAGACAAGAGACAAGAGGTGTGGATCGATGCTTTCGGTGGAAAATACAGGGAAAGATGGCCTCCTTCACATCTTTTAACAATCAACACATGGCCAGGGCCTGGTTCAAATGTCTGAACAATCAACACCTGTTGCAAATAGAGGGAGGGAGGGTCTTCTGCAAATGGTTCAAATGTCTGAACAATCAACACCGGTTGCAAATGGAGGGATGGAGGGCCTGCTGCAAATGAAGGGAGGGAGGGACTACTGCAAATGAAGGGGACTGATTCAAATCTTTGCAATCAACACATATTAGAATGACACAATCATATCGATTAGTAATTAAAAATCTAAACAAATAAAATTATGCAAAATTTATACAAATAAAATTATACAAAATTTATACAAATAAAATTATACAAAATTTATACAAACAAGTAAACTGTTTCAGTAGACTACACAAAAAAATTTCGTAATTTTTTGAACTCATTTGTATATTTTAAAATTATAATTTTTTGAACTCATTTGTATATTTTAAAATTACCACAAACTTTTCCTAACCCTAATTAACTCTCTAACCTAATTAGCGCTGGAGGCGACACGTGGAGGAGCGGACGCAGGCTCACCCTGCGCCCGGGAGCAGTGGGCGGGCACAGGCTCACCCTGCACCCGGGAACAGTGGAGGCGGCAGCGTGTCGGCACGTGGGGAGGGGTCGGCGCGGGTACAGGCGCCGAGGGAGCGGCACGTGGCGGGCGGCGAGTGTCAGAACCCAGGATTAATATCCGGGATCGTCTGTGCATTTCTGGACTAGTCCCATGATCAGTAGCTAGTCCACACAGTAAACAAAATGATAACAAATTCATATCACAACTTTATTATTAAATAATGACAGAGTTAATTACAAAGGAGGCTTACAGGCCCACAATAAAATAAACACAGCGCAAAGACGAAGAAGTAGTAGGGTCCAGTTAATCTGCCACAGGCAATCGACTAGAGAAGCGGCCTAGTCGTCGAGGTCCACATCGGTAGCAAAGTCCTTCTCCTCTGAAATGTTGTTTGCATAAAGCAAGTGTGAGCACAACTTCCGTGCTCGCAAGTTACACCCGTCAAGTAACAGAATGACATGCATATATGGATGTAACAATAGCAAGGCTTATTGGTTTATTTGCATAAAGCAGCATTTACGTTAAATACTTGTACTAAGTTCAAACGCTCAAGTTCTTTGATAGCTAAAATTGATTTTGAAGTAATAAAGATAGTGTAGGCATCAACCTAACACTAACATAAATACGGGCATCAACCCGGAGCTTCAACCCATAACTTTTCTCATGGACACCCATCCATGTCATAAACAGTTTTATAAAATATTTTGAAGACAAAATCAGAGTCTAACTTTGAGCAGTTCTGCTAGCATGTCCGTGACCGTGGACACGGCTATTCGAATAGTTTTACACTCTGCAGAGGTTGTACAGCTTTACCCACAAGACACGACTTCTCTAGTTTGTTCGGCATCCGTCGATACCACCGCTCACTACCTTAGGTGAGCAGTCTAGAGCATGTGACAAAGCTTTTGCAAAGCGCCATTCCACCGCAGTCCACCCTCACTAAGGTTTCGCTTCCATTGGCTACAACCATCCGGAAGCCCCCTCTTGTGCCAGGTGGGGGAGCATAGTCATGAATGACAACCCACCGAAACAGTTGGATCAACCGCAATGGAATTTTGCAAATTAGTCAGCCAGGTCCCGACCCATACTTGGGACATGTGGTGGTACGATGGTGGCTTAGCATCATGCACTCGAAGACCGGTCCTTAACTGACTTGGGCAACTTTCCAACGAAACCCATGGGCCTCAACCATACCCGATTGAGCCCGTGCATAAACTTGCACCCACCCAACATCCATTATGCCCAAGTCCAAACCATTTTTATTTATTTCATTTTTCAAAGTCATTCATAAAACTCCCATGACACACCAATGCCAAGGGTACAATTTAAACAATAATTGATTGTTGGCTGAAATTCCCCAAATGAAACAAGTTTGGTCTATAAGCATGGCTAAGCAATACGTTTAAATGATCCTAGTTCATACTATCGTATCAACCAGGTTTTATCTAGGGTGTCAATGTGTTTGATTCAATATTAACATGGGTCATACAAAGGATTTAGGTATAACTATGAATTGAAAAACAGGAATTTATATTACTGAATATAAATAAGCATGCAGTAATAATTTAAAAATAGAATATAAATAATTTAAAATAATGGGATCAATATGATCAAGGGTATAACTTGCCTTGCTTGATGAGGTGACGTTGTTTTTCTTAACAGATCACCTTAACAGAACGTCTAGTGTTGAGGTGACGTTGTTTTTCTTAACAGGTCACCTAGTACTCACAAGTGCTATCTTCAGGTAGTCCAAGTGTACGATCACGATGATCATACAGTCAAAATCAATCCTCTTATGTTGCTCTTCAAACGGCGTCGAAATCTGACTCTCCGAGGTCGTCGAAATCTAATCGCAAAATACGCCAAATTCAAACCAAACTCAAATAAATTCAAAAAGACAGATCAAAATAACTCCAAATAGAAATATTTTGGATTAGTTAGCTATATTATAATTTCATAAAGATTTTGCAACTTGAACCACCCAATTTGGAGTTCAAATGCAAAAGATATGAATTTTAGAAGTTTGGAATTGCATGAAATGATAAGTTAGAGTTTAAAGGAATTATTGGTCAAATGAACTCAAAATTAAATAATTTTAGTTTAGTTGGCTAGATCTTGATTTTATATGAATTTAGGAATTTGAATCAACGAAATCGGAGCTCGTATGAGGGAGAACGAACCCCAGGAAGTTCTAAATCTAAATAAACCCTAAAATCAGATTTTATTGAATTTCCTGAATTATTTTTGTAAAGAAAATCCTAATTATTGCGCAAGCTGACGTCAGCGGCTGATTTTCTTTTTCCGGCCGAATTATTTTCCTAAAGGAAAATAATTTATTTCATCGACAGTGGGCCTCAAGTCAATGATTTGGGTCCATGGTCGATCAACGGTCGAGTGGACCGGTGCACGTGAATAGTGCACGGGGGTGGGGTGCTGGCACGGTGGGGTGACGTGGCACCACATGGCGCTGACGCGGGCGCGAGGTGCTGAGGTGGCCGTGAGGTGGCGCACGAGTGGCGGCCACCGGCGGCGGCTCGGGGTCCAAAGGTGCCGGCGAACGGCGGCCCGGCGAGGTCGGGCGAGGGTGCCAAAAGGGAGAGCGGAGGGTGGCGACCCGAGGCGCTTACCGGGTGGTCGGAGGAGGATGGAGGCGGCCGCGGCGAGAAGAAGGCGCGCGCGGTGGTGGTGGGCGAAGGAGCTCCGGTGATCTCCGGTTCAAGTGAGTGCGCGCACCAAGACGGCGAGGAGGCGACGGTGCCGATGGTGTAGGCGGCGACGGCGTGGGGGCGGTGCTAGCGCCGGAAAGGGCGAGGGAAAAGCTTGCGGCCGGCGGCGACTAAAACCTTAAATCCGGCGACTAGAGGAGAGGAGAGGGGATGTGAATGGCGGCGTTGGGATGAGCGGGGAGAGGCGCACCCGGGGCTCTCTTAAATAGGGGCGGGGCGGAGATGGCGAATCGGGCGCGGAGGTCGCGGCGTTGATCGCGGGGGTTCCGGCGATTTCGCGCGAGACGGAGGGGCAACGGCCGGGAGGAGGGGCGGCGTGACGCGCGGTATTCAATGCGCGTGTCCGTGAGAGGAGAGGGGGCGAGAATTGCGGCGTTGACGAGCTCCACGCGGCGCGGCAATGGCGGGCGCGCTCGGGAAGGAGAAAGGAGCGGAGAAGAAGGGGTGACGTGGCTGGGGTTGCGATGGCCGGCGGATGGTGATCCGATGGGGCGGAGAAGGTGGGTGGCGTGGGAGCTTGGATGCCGTCCGATGTAAATCGGACGGTGCGGACGAGAGAGAGGAGAGAGAGGTGTGGTGCGGGAGCGGGCCAAATGGGCCGGAGGCGCGGGAGGAGGAAACGGGCCGGACGAGGTTTCGGCCCAAAGGGTTTTAGGGATTTTAAATTGCTTTCTTAATTGATTTAATTCCAGAAATTTGAAATAGCTTTGGAAAATAGCAAATTACATCCAAAAATTTCTAGAAAAATTCACAGAAATTCCTAGAGGCATTTTGGATTTAATTAAAATATTTCCAACTTAAAGTGGGCTATAGTTTTTGCAAATAAATTATTTTGGCTTTGAAATATTTAGGAAAAAACTTTTAAAGACTCAGGAAATTCTAGAAATTAATTAAATTTTTATTTTTAAGATAAAACCAAATAAGACTTCAAGAAATTCAAATAACTTTTGAATTTTGACTTTTAAAACTTCAGAAATTCAACTAAGGCAATCCAACTCTTTCAAATTTCAGAAAATCCAATAAAACAATATCTTTATTTTAATTTATTTTGGTAACATAACTTTGGGATGTTACAGCGAGGCTGGGCGAGGGGGAGCGGTGGGAGTGGGCGCCACGTGGAGCTCGCTGGGACGGGGGAGTGCGGGTGCGGCGGGCGGCACGTGGAGGGGGTGGGCGCAGGCTCACCCTACGCCCGGGAGAAGTGCAGCGGCAGGGGTGGCGCAGGTGAGCTGCGCCGGGAGCGAGGGAGGGTGGGGCGGGGCACGGCGGCACGTGGAGGCGCGGTGGGCTAGGTGATGTGGCGGGCGGGCGCGCGACGTGGCGGGAGGCGGTGAGGTGGCGGGGCGCGGGAGTGAGTTGGCGTGGAACAGTGGGCGGGCGCGGGCTGAGCGTGCGCCCACGGCGACGTGTCGGCCTCTCAGCACGGGCGCGGGCTCACCGCGCGCCGGCGTGCTATTTTTGTAAATACGAGCTGAAGCCGGTCATAAGTGCAATTACGGTTGAAAAAACGACCGTATCGGCCAAAAATTCGCTAGCCATATGCATGTACAAACGTATGTACGTGAAGAACTACATATAGATGCGTGCACACTATGGCTGATGCTACTATAGCTACTTGCTTGTTGGTGTTGACACTAGCGGAACAAGAAAATTTTTGATAGAGCGCACGTGTAACACCTCCCTTCAACCCGCCCCCCTCCTCCTCTCTCCCTCCCCGTTGACACTGGCACCGACAACACTGTGCCAAAATGTCGCCTCCTCCACCTGCCGCTCGCTGGGTCCCACCTTCAGTGCGCGTCGTCGCCGTCACGCGTCCCGCCCGCGACAACACTTGCAGCGCCACGCCCCTGCCCCACCTGCCCCCGTCTCATCCCGCCCTCTCTGTGTCAATGCCCGTCGCGCGCCCCGCCCCAAAGACGCCGCGCGCTGCCTGCCTCGCCCGGCCTCGGCTCGCTTCCGCTGGTGCCCCGTGCGCCTCTGCCCCTTTGTCCCCCTCCCCCTCCGGCTATAAGAGCCCCTCTCACCCCGCTCCCCCCTTTTGGCTCTCCTCCCCTTGACCTCCCCCCTTCCACCGAGCGAAGAACTGAAGGGGAACTCACCTTCGGAAGCCGCTGCGCCTCCATCCTTCGCCGCACCGCCTCGTCGAGCCTCCTCCCGCACCGTCGCTCGCCACCAGCCAAGACCGCCGCGCACGCCCCGGGACCTCCTCGTCTTCATCGCGCCGCCGCCGCACGCCCCTGGACTCCCTTTCTTCTCCGTGCGCCGCCGCCCCCTTACCTCCCCTTCTCCCATTTGCGTTGTAGGCCGAGTTCCCCCCTCCTCCGTTGCCTTATGACGGCCGAGCCCCGATGGGCCACACGCACGGACCGCACGCCCGGTTTCGGCCTAATGTTTGGGTTGGGCCAAAACGTGCGTCGTGGGCCACCGCTGGTTTTTCATTTGTTTTCTTTTTCTTTTCTTTTTCTATTTGAATTCAAAAGAGAGACTTCAAGAGTTCATTTCTCTCTCGTCGTAGCTCCAAAAATTGTGAAACTTGTTTCTAAAAAATTGTAAATTCAAGACTTTACTAACCCTCGCCCTTGCCCCGCCCGTCGCCTCCCCAAGCGCTCACAGCTCCTTCTCAAATCCATAACCCCATGGTGGCATGGTCCTAGGGCAGGAAAAATAGCTCAAGGCTGGTGAGCCTGCTCGGGCTCGTCATGGTTTGGCTCGGCTCGGGCTCGGCTCGTGAATTTTCGAGCCGAGCCGAGCCGAGCCCAACTCCCAGCTCGGTGGAAATTCGAGCCGAGCTCGAGCCGCTCGTGAGCCAAACGAGCCAGGCAGACTCGGCAGTCGGCCATGTCCCCGGACCCCAACCCAGCCCAGTCCATTAAGTTTCCTAACCCTAACCCCACGCGATTCCCCAGTTCCTCTCTCGTCCGGCTGTTCCAACTTCCAAATTCCCCATTTCCCCTTCCTCTCCCAGGCGTCCACCGCCCCCGCGTCCTCCCCCACTCCGGTCCTCTGCGCGCGCCCCCACGGTCCTCCGCGCCGCCGTCTCGTCCTCCACCGCCGTCCCTCCTCCTTTGGCATCACCCCCATCCTCCGCCCGGGTCCTCCACTGCCACGCTGTCACCCCGCCACCGGATTCAAGGTTGCGGGGAGGAGGAAGCTTCCCTCCCTGAGAGGTCGAGACCACCTCCGATGCACGCAGAGAACTGAGCTGACTGGCGCTTGGTGTGGTGTGTTGGGTTTCCACCGCCTCCCCGAGCGGCCATGCGCCTCCAGCTTCCTCCGCCTCCGCTTGTGCTGCGGGCCGCCGATTCTGTCGTCGCTGGGATCTTTGGGTCCCGCCGCCGCGTCTCGGACCTCTGTCATCCCTAAGCGCCTCCAGCTGTCCTCGTTTCAGATCTGAGCAGTGAGCAACAAATTGCTAGAATGAGGATTTAAGTTGGATTTAGATCCATGGTTGTTTGGGGGAAAGTTGTCTATGTGATTGGAAATAGTTGTATGAAATGTTGTGTTCTGTTGAATTTGTTGAATTAGTTCATGAGAAAATCCGTGGCTGTGAAATCTGAGCAACAAACAACAACAATTACAACATCTTTGCTTTCCTTGGGCCACTGCCTGTTCATGGCTCGCGAGCCGGACCGAGCCGACTCGAGCCTTCCTTCGAGCTGAGTCAAGCCGCCTTCCTGGCTCGCGATTAGAACGAGTCGAGCCGCCTTTTCAAACGAGCCTGGCCGAGCTCGAGCCGGCTCGGCTCGGCTCGTTTCCAACCCTACATGGTCCCCTTTTTCTCTCCGGCGGAGGCCGCGGAGCGGCTCAAGCTCGGCTCGGCTCGTTTCCAGCCCTACATGGTCCCCTTTTTCTCTCCGGCGGAGGCCGCGGAGCCCCATCCTCCCATCCATTCCACGGTTCCACCGCGCCGATTGGCCCCCGTCTATTCCGCCCCGTCCTCTCCTCTCCTCCATGGCTCCATCTGTCGTCCCTGACTCCCTTCCCCCACCGCCGCCGCCGCCCGTTCCCCACCGCCCAGGCGCCCGCTAGATCCAATCATGTGCTTCACCGACACTCCTCAGCGACGGCGCCGAGGCCGACGAGCTTGAGCTCCGCTCCAGGCCGTGGAACACCACGCGCCGGATCGCGCCACCTGCAGGCTCTCCGCCACCGCTGCACTGATTGTTGAATCTGTTGATTGAATTTGAATGGATGCACTGATTTTGTGATTCTGTTGATTGAATTTGATTGGATGTACTGCTGACTGCTGTTCCCATTCTGATGATGATTGATGAATGTGATCCTTAGCTCACGATTCTTCTTCTTTCTTGTTCTTGCCATTGAGACTGGGACTGAGATGGGAGGGTTGTCAGGCTGGGAATGGGAGGATCTGCTTGTGCACGAACTCGAGCTCGGTGACGGCCGACGGGGAAGCACGCGGCGGTGCGGCCAATCGGTTGGACAGCGGCAAGGAGGAGGGTCTACTGCAGGCGGCGCGAGGAGATATCCGACAGTCCAAACTCACGAAGGCTCGCGAGCCAGTTCGAGCCGTATTTCGAGCCGAGCCGGCTCTTTCAAGTCGTTCCAAAAACGAGCCGAGCCTCGCCTCTGTACCAAAGGCTCGACTCGTTCTCCGCCCCTAGGTGTTGGTGCATGTCTGGCTCGAGTAACCAATCAATGCGTGTCGTCTCCTAGTTACTCTGCAACCACCGCACTAGCCACAGGCAGGCCCACAGCTAGCCAGACTTCCTTCCCTTCTCCTTCTTCTTCTTCCACTTGTTTGCCTTTTGGTCCACACCAAGACGATCGAGTGATGACATGCACGAACGAGTACAGATGAAGGGCGCTGGCTCATAATGAATAGCTGATCGGAATTCATTCATAGCTCATATATATATATATATATATATATATATGGTTGTCGATATATCGATCGACCAAGATGTAAGTAACTCGCCAGGACTATATGCTGTATATGAACATCATGTCAGTAATTAATGGCTTCGATCTACAGTTGTGCATCAATGTGTGCAGTTCCTGTCATTACTTACTCGTGGATGCACGCATCCACGGTGTCATCCATGTCTATGTTATCCCACGCATGGTTACTTACATATTTATGATCTAGCCAAGAATGTCCACGAAACCAGAGGCAAGTCGTGAGAAAGTAATGGTACGTACTTGCGTTACACTGACATGGAGAGATAAGATTTATTCACCCATACAAAATATTTAAGTAGGGAATGTTTAAACTCGGATTAGCTATTGTGTTAACCAACCGATCCGAGAGATCCCGGTATCGTACGTCAGCTCGGTCCTCCAAATGCACTGTCCAATTTACCGTGTCTGCCGCTGCTAGCAGTGGGTCATAGCGGAAATAGCAACACATACAAAGAAACGAGACAAAATAACCTAGCTAGCTAGCCCTTATTCATCCATGAATTACTCACATATTGCAAAATTTCACCACGTGAAGATCCTCGATCACCAAAGCAACGTAGACTAAGATGATCGATTAATATGGTGTCCTTATTAGCCATCTAGCTCTAGTTCTGTCCTTGTCGTTTGAGAAGCAAGCAGATGCAAGTGGCGATGCGTGAGAGGCCGATTAATTGGGCAAAGGCCGGACAACGCATGCATGCGTGGTTGTTCCTGGCGACCACTACTGTCATACTGTGACACATCTACGTACGCACGTATATATGCGTAGCGAGGATACGTCATTGCTGCTGGCGAGTGTCATATCTTTCATCCATGGATTGCCTTAACGGGGGCTGGCCGCTTTGGGGCTCGTTCGTCATTGCTTTGGGGCTCATTTGGATTGATTGCCTTAACCGAATCAACCGCTGATGGAGAGGGCCTCACTCATCACATTTTTTTCCGGTCGTCTGCGTCGCTTGCCGTCCTCGTGTAAGGTGTTTCCAGCGGTGAATGCGAAAAAATGGCGGTGTACTGCAGCCGGCCAGTGTCCTCCGTCCACCGAATCAACAGCCGATGAAGAGAGCCTCACTCGTCACATTTTTTCCGGTCTTCTGCGTCGCTTGCCGTCCTTGTGTAAGGTGTTTCCAGCTGTGAATGCCAAAAAAATGGCGGTGTACTGCAGCCGGCCAGTGTCCTCCGTGTGACCGGCCGTGATGAATTGAAGGTGAAAACGAGAGATTTTACCGCATTCGGTGCACACTTGCTACTTTTTTTTTTACCTTTTTGTTTCGTAGTGCACGCATGCGAGCCTAACCTTGAATGTTCTGAAAAATTCTGAAGTAGAGACAAGTAGTAAAAGAACCAATAGCTAAAGTGGAGGTGATCTACATAGCTCGGCAACATTTCCCAGCACAACTTGATCGCAAGAGCTTCACCACGAGATTAACTAGTTTGCTGGATAATTTTGAAATCATCTTTTCACAATATCCTATTTTCTCGAGAAAGTAGTCTAGGCGCGCGTTGTGTTTCTACCGCACGTATGGCGGCATGAAGTAGACGATCTCTTGCCTAACAACTAACAGTACGGCGGTATTAGCCACGAAGCAATCACAGAAAATCCCGTGACAACATATTTGCCGGAAGAAATTTACGAGGTTCTCAGAAACTTGAATCCCTAGTTTTTTTTTTCAGAGGAAGCTAACTTGCATCGCTATTGAATCACCTTGGGCCCACGCAGCCACCGGTGCCCCAAACTTGCACAGCCCACGAAGAGAACGGATCTGCAGAGTTTAATACAAGGCCTTCTACAAAAAGGCCCGTTAAGGCCTGCGTTATAACACCACATGGACTTTGTCCGCTTCTCTGCCATTCTGTTTAGTTTATTGCACCAAAGTTCAATTAAGAATATTAATTTTATCGAGATTACTGTGCATGTAGCCGAATTATGTATATTTTCTGTGCATGATTCAAGTTTAGTTGGTTAATGTGTAAGGTTATTTCATAATCGAAAGTGTCACGTGTAATTAAAAGAGATGATTCTAGTAGGAAATGGTCTCGTGCGATGATTGCCTGACTTAAGGAACTAACAGTGATCGAGTAACCCTGTATGCCGCATGCATGAAAGAGCTGAACGAATCATATATGCACATACAAGAAAGCTTGAATGATGTGGACACACGCGTGTACCGAATGAATATTTAATTCATATGCAAATGGCGGCTGCTTAGTGCTTCAGTTTTAACAGTGATTAACAGTGATAAGTCTGGTCGTTAAGAGTCGCGTGAAACGTCTGGCGTTTGGCCTTTGATTGCACCTGCTCACCCAGTATATATATGTGCATCCGTAGGGTGCTGTTGTGTGATGGAACTGAGTAGAGCAAGGTGTACCACACAGATGATAGTCTAATTATCTGATCATCAGGGGAACAGAAAGAAGAAGAAAGGAGAAGAAAACACACTTGTAATAGTGGCATACGTTGCACTAAAAGGTGCCTCCTCTACATGTGGCAGGTGGATGAATCGAGCGGCGTCGAAGAGGGGCACAAAATCACAGCTCTTTCGATTAAATCAAATTGTGCTAGAAGATCATATAACACGATGGTTTCCGCTTACATAATGTACTTGTTATAGCTGACATTAATTGACGTAAGAATTTCGATGGATCCAAACTTTACATAATTTTCTATACTGAAGCATTTAAAGTATAAAAACTTGCATTTAAATGACATGGTGCCCACAATGGATACTAGCCGAGCAATTGTGTTACATAGATTCTTACATCAATATACTGCTACAACATGTACATTAACCAACTAAAAATAAACCATCTAGGGCAAAGATTGAGAATTCGGCTACATGCACAATAATCTTTGTAAAAGGAATGTTCTTTATTGAACTTAGGTGTAGTAAATAGCAAAAAGGCTGATCTACACTCGCGTCCAGATGCACCCACTATCTCATCCACACAACATGCATCAAGATTTGTGCAAAGAAAATTAATTTAATGATTGTTGCTGAATTTAGGAAATAAAGGGAAGCATTTATGCACCGATTACAAGAGTTTAAAGTACATGCGGGACCCACCAGCGCTCTCTCGCTCCTGAGTTGTTTGGAATTTGAATTTTGAAGCACGTACCCCATACTCTACTCATACCAATGTAAAAAAACATAGTACATATATGCTACACATATGAGAAGCATTTTACAACAATGCATGCTACACAAGCACAGTCCACTGTACATCTATACTCATACATATAGTCCACTGTACAGTACACAAGCAATACTCACATGAGGGAGTATTTTTACTGTCCACGTACTTGTGAAGAGTATTTTTGTATAGTCCACTGTACATCTCAAAAAAGCACATGTACTGTAGAATAGACATGGGGGAGGAGAGAGAAAATGGGGGTGAACAGGGAGGCGGCAGCGACGTGGTGTACCATCGAGGAAGATGATGGCTGATGGCAGCGGCATGATACATGGCGAGGCGGAGCACCTTGGTGGCAAAGGAGTACATGTGTACTCATTGCCGGATCAAAAGGAGTACATGGTGGCGGCGGCGAGGACCATGGCGATGGAAGAGTACATGTGTACTCATTGTTGGATAGGATGAGGATGACCACCGCAATCGTGTACTCCTCGACGACACCGACACCAGCAAGGTGGACAATGACGCCGACTGACATGGAGGGTCAGGATGGCCGGATCCAAAGGAACATGGGTTAGGGATGGCTAGGTCCGACGACGAAGACCACCTCGGCGGTCGAGATCCGTCTTGGATCTAGTACCAACGAGTAATAATACGACAGCGAGGCGGCGCACGCGCAGATCTAGCCGCGGCTTGCACCTCCTCATTTCCAGTGATGAGATCTAGTTGGGACAGTGGCAGAGCTTCTAGCGCGGTGCACCATGGCGCTGTGTCTCGCCGGATCTGACGATGACGCCGGTGGCACGGTGCATGTAGGACTGCATCGGGTGGTCAATAGAGCACCTTGGGCACATCGACCGAGGAAATGCATCAGCACGGTGCACAATGACATCGTTGTCGGTGATGTACACCACCATGAGCACCAGATCTGGCTGCAGCCAACAAGGAGGCGGCGGTGGGCGGTACACCGGAGTCGGTGATGACACAACCAGCGGTGCACCTCGACGAGGAAGAAGAGGAAGGTGCACGGGGTAGCAAGTGAACGGAGAGGTGCACCTTGGCAACAAAGATGGTGGAGGTGCACAGGCGAAACACATGGTGGAGCACCTCGCACGAGGAAGAAGACAAGTAGTCCATGGTGGAGCACCACGGTGAGAAAGATGGTCGGTGCAACTTGGATGTGCCACCAGAGATGTACACATCCAGGGTAGAGGAGGTGAACCGCCGGCAATGAAGCACCTTTGAGGAGTACATGTCGATGGCGTACTCCTCAACGATGCCGACGTCGGCGAGGTGAACGACAATAGGGTGGAAGAAGACAGAGCGACACTAGGGAGGAAGAAGATGGTGACGGAGGGGTCGGGGATGGCCGGATCTAGAGACAGCGGGGTCGGAGACGACCAGATCCGGTTGCGCTGGCTCCGGAGCACCTAGATAGCGCAGGTGGACGTTGCGACGGAATGGGAGCATGTCAAGGTAGTACACGACGTCAGAGGTGAGAAAGATGGCCAAATCTGGTCGATGATAGAGAGGACGACACCGTGCTCAGGGGCATGTCGAATGGCCACCACAAGTTATTTTATTTCCGCTGCAAGAGTTTAATTAGTTTATTAAGCTTACGTGGCAAGTTATGTAAACCTTGACCGTAAAGTCCGTTGCTACTATTTAATAATAATTTGCTACTTTCTTAGTTATATTGTTGAATGGTTGATATTTTATCTATGTTGTCACTGTGTGCACTAGCGTGATCCTAAACTAGTACAGAATACAGATGGTCCATATTTGCATATTCAGGTCCCAATATGCAACAAGCAAAAAATGTTATGGAAAGACATATAAATTTCTCAGGAATTACAATATTTGACCCTGTTTGGAACACAAGAATTTCATAAAAATTTCACATGAAACAGTTCAATTCCTGTAGGAATTGCAAAAAAAATTTGGTGTTCCAAACAGCCTTATCCTTTCAATATATCGCATTCCAGTAAAAAAGTTTGATTAACCCTATGTATGTAAAATGACACAAACATGCTATTGTTAAATTATACGAGAATTTTCTTGTAGATAAGAAATTCTAAGAAAAGCAAAGGTGGTAAGATTATTCATAAAATCTGGGTAAAAACCACTGTATTTTTTATTAGTAGGAAAAATAGGAAATCAATTTAAATATATAGGAAAATCCTAACTGCATTTTGAATGACATGAGCAAAGCTTGCATCCTTGTGGAATAGCAGCAATTCAAAACAAATGCAATTTTGAAAATTTAAGAACTAGAAATGAAAAAATTGATGACAAGCAATATACGAATTCAAAGTAAATATTTATATAAATTATTACGAGTAAAAAATCATCTGATGTTGTCCGTGCATCCGCACGAACTGTGACTAGTATATCTAATTCGAAGAATTTTAGGGTACCATATCCGCACATCCCTCGGTTCGCGTAAAGTCGAAGGGGTTCATAAAAAACCCTCACCTCCCTGTGTTTCCAGCTTCAAGGCTTTCAGGAGGATTCCAAATAGAAGGGGAAGGCAAGAGCAGCATGTGAGACTGCAGGTATGGAGAACTAATTCTAGGTGCGAGAAACTCTCTGCCCTAATCCTTTTCCCCGCTCTTTTTTTCTGTCCTAAGATGCTTAGGAATTGCTGCGTCAAGAAAGATGTCTTCTTTTCCTCACAAAAAGAAAAGAAAAGAAATATGTCTTCTTTTCTGGGCATGTCTCGTCGAGGTTTTCTTGATCTTGATTGCCCTGTTCGGGAGGCACGCTCGGCTCCGGAGGCTGCGATGACAGCGAGCAGTGGCTTGGGAGGTGGCGGCGGTGGCCAAAATGGCCCCTAGGACCAGACCGTGTGGAATCAAGGGGTGCTGACGACGCTCCTAAAGATGGCACATGGCGGCGGGGTGCAAGGCTGAGCGGCGACCAGTGCCAAGGAGAAGAGGGGTGGCGGTGGACGCACATGTCAGCATTCACCTCTATGAGATGCGTATGTTCCTCCTTCTTGCGGCATTCGAAAGCAAAATGCCCATTACCGTTTGAGCCTAGTCAAATTTACGATTCCCACGGCTTTGGCCACCATTGCCGTTAGAGCCACCGGGCTCGCCATCTCTATTCTTCGCCAATTAGGCCTCCCACTCGGCACACGTTATGAGATGTTCATCGTCGTTGTTGCCGATCATATCATATAGACACTCCTCATATGCCTTGAGATGGCCGATAGCCTTTTCCACCATCATTGTCTTCAAGTCCCCAAATTGATCTACAGTTGAGACAATCTGCAGGTACTTGCTTGGGATGACGCGGAGAAGCTTCTTCACGACGTAGCTCTCCTCCATCTTGTCACCAAGACCATGAATCTGATTGACGAGAGTCGTCAATCTCACGGCGAAGTCATCCACCGACTTCATTTTCTTCATGCGCAAACCCTCGAACTTGCTCTTGAGGGTCTACACGTGTGCCTCCTTGACGCGGTCGGTGCCGATGTACATTGTCTTGAGCGTGTCCCATGAAGCTTTCGCCATCTCCTTTTCGGCGAGTAGGAGGAGGGCCTCCTCCGGGACTCCTTGGAAGATGGCCGCAAGGGCCATCTGATCTTGGCGCTCATCAACATCGTCGGCCACCACAGCTTCCCAAACACCTTTATCTTGATTTCCCATGCGCCATAGTTGCTCTTGCTCAGTATAGGGTATTGAAGAGAGACGCTGCTTTCTCTTCCCGGTACTCTCAACGGACCATCGCCGATAACGATGGTGCGGCTCGACGTCGCCTCATCACCAATGATACCATTTCCCGAAGAGCCCGACATGATCTTGGTCATACACGGATTAAGAACTCAGACTCTGATACCAATTGTTGGAAATTCTTTCCGTGGACACACACTTTCACGGGGAAGACGGTGAACTCAAAGAGATGGCGACGCTGCCGCTGCTAAGCAGTCAACAGCCACCGATGCAACTACAACAGTCATGAGTACACATGCATGCTAATATACTCGAGCACTGAGAGAGAATGAACATGACAATTTCTTTGTGCTACTGAACTACTGCATTTTCTGTTTTGCTTCTCCTCTTATTTATACTGAAAAAAGAACTTAACTGCATGCAAATAAGTGACTGGTAACTCCACCTAACACATTAGTAATAGCTGCATGCATGGCATTACTTCTATAGTGGGCACACTAGTAACAGTTGCATGAACACATACTCAATGTTATGCATGAACACTACTCAATGCTATGCATGAACTTAACAGAAAAACACTAATGCACCATGCACTCAATCTTGATTATTCCTAACAGGCGACATCAGTGAAGAGGGAGAGGGATAAAAAGGTGGTGAACACGTTCATCTAGGTAAGCTCATTCTCTCTCTCTCTCTCTCTATATATATATATATATATATATGTGTGTGTGTGTGTGTGTGTGTGTGTGTGTGTGTGTGTGTGTGTGACAGGTGGGCCCTAGGAACCACCTCATAGTGTTATTTGACCTGATTTTGAAATACTGTGGGGGTAAAAAACCAGTTTTATAGTTCAAAGGGTAAGTGAACTTTTTGGAAAGTTTGAGGGGGGTAAAATGGACTTATTCCTACCACGTATGCAAAACTGCCTAGCCAAACCACCTCAGGGTGTTATTTAACCTGGTTTTGAAAGATTAGGGTGGTAAAAAACCGGTTTTGTAGTTGAGGGGTTAAGCGAACTTTTTGGAAAGTCTGAGGGGGTAAAATGGACTTATTACATAAATTTAAAGGTTGGAGTAAACCAGTTGGAGATAACTATAATTTTGATGGTATGGACATCAATTCTAGTAGTCTTTATTTATCGAAGAAAGGTGTGCACTATCACCATCATATCCAGATCAGTCCCCCTTTGTTTCCTTCAGTTCTGTTGATACTAGAAGTAGGAGGCCCCTGCAAGCTTGTTATCACTTGGCTTACTTGATATAGTATTATATAACTAAAAACTATATGGATAGTGGTTTTGCCATTTTTACATCCACTTGTTGTAGAACATTTTTTGTTTGGGTCCAAGGGTAGGACAGAGCTTGTTAGTCGCCAGTCTATCCAGTGCATGCTTCATATAGAACAATCCTAGCTCATCGAGAACAATCCTAGCTCCTAAGAGCTTAGTGTCCTGTGGACATGGAGCACCACCAGAAAAATAGTTCAATATCGATTTTGTAACATCCAAATTTCAGTTGCAAGTAAAATTTCAGAAGACCAATTCTGTTCAAAATTTTCCAATCTCCAAAAACTCTCAAAATTCTCAGGATTCAAAACACCCCAACCCTCTCTCTTCCCTTTTTCCCTATTCTTCCCTCCCCTAGCCCTGTCCTGTCCTAGGTCCGGCTCCCCCACCCCCGCATCTGCTCTGATGACGTCAAGCCGCGCTTCTGACGTGCCCCGTCGCATCTCGGCATCTCCGCCCCCGACTCGTCCTGTTACATCCCGGCTTCCCGACCACGCCCACGCTACCCACGTCAGGCCCGCCCCGACGACCGTGTCCTCCCCAGGCCGTGCCCCATCCCTACATTGCCACTTCAACCGGCGCAATGCCCGCGCCAGAGCTATTCTGTCCTGGATCCCCCGCCTCCGCTCCTGGCTCTACTACGCCAGGGCTTGCCTCGACCGCGTCAACACCCGTCGGCCTTGCCCGTCCCATCCCCTCTTTCTCGCCTACCACCCGCACCGTCGCATCCCGGATACTCCGCGTCAACGCCCGTCGAAGCTCGCCTCGGCACCGTGCCCGGACCCCGTCCCATCCCGACACGCCGTGAACGCCGCGTCCCATCCCCGGTTCTCTCCATCTCCCCCGGCTCTACTGCCACTGCGTCGCCTTGGCCCTCGCGCGCCAGCGACGCATCCCCAACAGCTCCTCCCATCCTCCTCTCGGCTATAAAGAGCCCTGGAGCCTCCCTCTTTCCCCCACTTCGCCCCTTCACTGTTTGGTAAGTGCCCCCTGAGAATCGCCGGATTTGGTGTTCCTTTCCCTCTCCGGCCAAACCTCCCTACTTGTTCCCTTCCTCCCCGAGCAGGAAAACTGTGGGGACCCCAGGTTATCTCCCTAAGACCGAGACTAAGCATGGTCTTAAGGACATAACTCTGGACCTCCGGTAAATGGATTCCAACTTAACTCAATCTAAATGAGAGGCTTAACTGAAAACTAGAGCCCCGACGATCATGCGTGCCGCTCCTCTGCGGGCACTACATGATTGTCAGTTCTCCAACAAATCAAGTACTACACTTAGTGAGTTAAATAGGAAGCTATGAACAGCGAGCATGACTTATATTGGCTCCCAAGATCAGCGACCAATATATTCATACTCTCATACAACATTGATAAGATCCATACAACAAATACACATCAATAGTCCAAAAGACAACAATATAGTTTAAGTCTACAATGGTTACAAACGACCGACCGGCCAAATTCAAATAAGAGTATTAAGTAGCAGCGGAAACAAGTAAATAAACCAAAAGACCAGCAGTGGTATGCCCCATAACCCATCGGCAACCGACTGGGGGTTAAATGATAGCACTACTTATCAGTGTCGCCTAAATCGACACCGACAAGCTCATCGGTCTCAATATCTTCCTCACCTGCAAAAGCCAGCAAACATCTGGCTGAGTACCAAAGAGTACTCGCAAGTCTTACACAAATAAAAATAGTTATGCATAAGGCTGTTCCAAGGGATGGCTCATATTGGCTTAGTTTTGCAGAAGAGACGCAACAAGGTACAACCTACACATACTAGTTTTTCAAGTGTCATTTCAAAATCAGATTTGAAGTAAAAGTAAAGCATGTGAATAAGTAATGAATCCAATAACAAATACATCATACAAAGGGCAAAGTGGCTGTCCACTTTGATACAACACCAAACATGAATAGCCCATTCATGACGATACCAAGTTATAACCACAATTTTAATTCCAAGTCTAACAATAAGCAGCCACAAATTTCAAGCGGTCGTCCATAACCGTGGACACGGCTATTCGAATAGATTTATACCCTGCAGGGGTGTACTACTTTACCCACACAACTTGATTAGCCCGTAAGCCTCCAGATGCCTCCGAATATAGCATACTTCCTATGGTATGCCGCCGGGTAAATCAAGATATGGTCATTTTTAGCAAGAAAATCCCATTGAGCTAAGTCCCTCAACCCATGGCTCTTAGGAAACACAAGACGTTAACGTCTCCATCCTACCTCCTAGGAAACACAAGACGTTAACGCCCCCATCCTATCGGCCCAAAAAGGAACACGGGATTTCACGGTCCCATGCCCTTACAATTTCACCACCGTGGGACTCAACACAACAAAACCTTCCCCCTACTTAACCATACGGCACCCATATACCGCGTGTGATAGCACGAGTTTTACTTGAATTGCAATAACCCAAAGTTCGGTCCTTAATTGTCCAGACAAGTTCAACCACAAACCCAAATCTCGTGCACAAAGCACCATCACTAACCAACACTTGTCCAGACCAAAAGCTCATTTAAAATGACAAAAATTAACTTGTAAAACAGGTACGAAGATCTGAAACAAAAATATATAATGAGAGATGTGTTTATCCCATAATTGTCGGGTTATTCCCGACAATCAACTACCGTTTCTAGACTTGCATGGCTAAGCAAACTCGAACAACACTATTTCACATGTCCTATCATAACCATTTCAGTACTGGAGTAATTCATGGATAGCCACAATGACAAGATAATAGGATGTGTCTAACCACTCATCACAAAAATAGCGACATTATAAAGTTATCATGCAAGCAATTATCATTGCATCTACCCTAACAAAATTGGGATCAAATATGATGCAAAAAGAAAGTTCAAAGGATGCTTGCCTTGCTGGTAGTTCACTTGCTCACTCTCGGTTACTTACTCTCATACTTCCGGCAACTCGGAATCTAAAGAAAGACGATATCGAATAAACACCGAGAAATAGCAAAAAACTCAAATTGCTCCAAAATGAATGAAATTTATACAGTAACTATATTATGATTTTAAATGAATTTAGGTACAAAAATTATTCCATTTGGAGTTTATATGAGAGAGTTATAGTAGTTTGAAAATCATATTTTTGAAAAATGTTGAAAATCAATGTTCATCATCGTTCATCCGAATTTAATTGTTTTGCGAAACTTTGTAGAACAGCGGTAGGGATAAGCTTTACATGGTATGAAAGGTAATTAAAATTTAAGATCAATAAAAACTGAATCACCCTATTTGGAGTTCATATGAATTAGTTATGAATTATTGAAGTTAAAAGACTTTTTCGTGTAAAAATAATTCTTTTCTGATTTTGCTACTGCATTAAATAATTTTTATAGGTAGGATGACCTAGCCTCTGCCATGACAAGTGGGGTCTATGTAATTTCTTTTCTTTTCTATATATTTCCTAAGGAAATCATCTACCGACAAATCTAACATTCTCATACTCATACTTAACCGATTCTCCGGTGTTGAATCCAATCACATGTATAACACTCTCCAATCATATTCTCATATCTTGATCTAAATCCCGTACTAACCTCAACTAAGACATTATCAAGGTAGCTAATCCATCGAGTGATGCCCGAACTCACGATCTTCCAAATAAACAACCCATCCGATAATTACACGAAATCCACCGACTCGTGGGCATATGACCATGATTAAATCCATCAGTCGTTCTCCGGTATACTATTTAAGCTAATACTAACTATCTAGCTCTACTAGTCTCTCCTCGACAAATCACCCTCGCATATACCAAATTTCCACCGATCGATGTTTATTTGACCAACCGACACCTAATGAGCTTAACCAATTTAGTAACACATCTAACATCTAACATCTCATTAATTGATCTACTCATATCCATACCACTAAACTTAGTTGTGTACTACATCTACCAATCCAATCACATATGCGTCTCTACGATCGACTAATAATCATTTAGCTACTAATCCAAAAGAGAGTAAAATTGCATCGACTCGGCACATGGGACTTACCTACTAATTATAAGGCAATCCAAACATTCATCCGCAATTAAATGATCCAATGTTACCTTCTCCCAATTCTAGCATCTATGACTTCCATGACTATTGCTTAAGACCTCCGATCAATTTACTCATGACTGAACAAATCATCCGATTGAACCTCCATATCTCATTAATCATCAACACATAAGTCATCCATCAAGTAATAAATTATAAAATCCTTATACGTCCTAGCTCCTAAAAGTACTAAATCAACGTGAGGGAAAACCTCCGATTAATTTATCATCCAAAGATCACCGCAAAATTTCCATGAGACTTCAAAATAGTATCATCCGATCAAATAATCCACTCATATATTTAATCTAGCATCTATCGATCAACATTACACATCTTTCGCCACAATAATCTAATTATTCATATTCACCAATATATTGATACATAAACACTCCTATGCATACTTAAGACTTAACCGGAGAGTCGCATCGGTCTAAAGCTACCAAACAATTTTTTTTATTTACTTAAACATGCATAAAAAGATACCATGCTCATGACTATTATGTAACATACACAGCTAATAACATTGCGTGGTAACAAAATAATACTAAAGATTTTACCACAACTCTAGACGTGTGAATCGTCACCGAGCGTTGTCTTTTCGGCTACCCATCCGTGTCCGCCCCGTCCGTGTCCGCCGTAGTCGTTGCCGTTTCCGCGTCGGCTCGTCCACGTCTGCGTCCGCCGTGCCACCGCATGCACCACGCCGTCACGTTGACACCGCCTCGCCTTGCTCGCCCTCAACACCGTAGTTCTCGGCCATGCCCACGGGGTCACCACTCAACCGCATGCGTCCCAAGTTGCCGGCACCAAGCCGTTGTGCCGTTTGTCAACGCCACCACATGCACGCACGCATGCATGTGCCGCCGCCTTGCCACCGGTCGGCTTGTTCTCGGCGCCAAGCCGCTGCCTCCTTGTGTCGCCTCCGCACCATGCCTCAGTGTCGTCGCGTGGCACAGAGCCATTGCGCCGTGCCGATACCCCCCTCAAGTCGCCGCCACTGCCTTCCACGTCGCCGCGCCCGGCCGCGCTCTCGGCCGGCTCCTCCATGTCGCCGACTTCACGCCGCTGGAGCGCATGCATGGCTGTCGTGCTTGCTGCCGCGTGCATGCTTGGCTCGGTGCCGCGCCAGGGCCCTGCTCCGCCGGCCTTGCCTCCTCGCCTCGGCATCGTGCCGTGCCGCACGAGCCGCCACCACCGAGCCCTAGCACCACGCCGCACGCCGGCCGAGCCGCCTTGCTTGCGGCGCGCCACGCCGTTGCCGACGCCTCGGCTCCGCCTTGGCCGAGCGGCACCGCCATTGACGGCGCCGCGCCAAATCGCCTCTTTGCCTCGGCCGCACCACTGGGCTCTTTGGTGCCGTCCGCCGCCGTGCCGCCCGAGCGCTAGGCCGCCGCCATGCCGCGCCGCTCGGTGACGACGCCGCGCTTAAGGACGCACCACATCGGGTTGCCGTGAGCTGCTGCGCCGCTGCTCCGGACAGATAGTGCACACATGCACTGCTGTTCTTCCTCCCCTCATCTCAAGAATGCCCAAAAGGTCATGCATGCGAAAAACTCTTGGATGAATGGACTGCTTGAGTGATGGGGAAGGCAATGGTATGACATGCATTGCATGATTTTCGGTTTTGGATTGGGATTGGAAGGAGAGAAGTGTGCTGTTTTGAGCTCATGTTCATGGAGAGAAGAAATGGGAGCAGCCTGTTGGGGAAGAAGAGAGGTGGCGTGGGGATGCTTTGTTGGGAAAAGAAATGGCAGAGGGAGGTGGAGGAAGAAATGAGTGGGTGTGCTCAGTTGGACCACAAGAAGGAAAAAGGCAAGTGATTAGAAAAGGCAGTGCTCTGTTGGATGAAAGAAAGTGACTAGAGGGCGAAGGGTTCGGCTGGAGGAACCAAGAAATGGACAGTGGCTAGTTGGCTCTGTTGGGAAATGAATTGGGCTGTGGGAAGGCATTATGAAGTGGTTGTGTAACTACTAAGTGGTGGTGGTTTGGCTGGGAGCAAGAATGGGAAAGGGGCTGCTTCGGTTGGGGCAAGGGCAGTGGGGAATAGGGGAAATGGTAGTTCTGTTCTTGGTTTTGTCTAGGAGTGGTAGTAGTACTAGTATTGATTTACCCCTTGCTGATTAAATGCTAACAAGAGATGGCATGGATGCTGGACATGAATAGAAATGGCAGGGGAAGATGGATTGGTTCGGCTGGTAATAAATTTTCGAATGAACAGTGTTCGGTTAGGGAAAAACAAATAGCAGCAGGGAGTTCGGTAATTTTTAGACATAGTTGTCTATCTCCAAAAATCACAAAATTTTTATGGAAGTTTCCTGACACAGTGATGCACAATGTATAATTTTTGTAGGGTTTTTCTTGTCCTGCATTCTTCCCTATAATTATTTTAAGTACTAGTTTTGTTGGTTGTGTTCTGTTGGGGAGGAGATAAAAACAGTGCAGTCCTTCCTCCATTTCTCCAACTCGTCCAAATGACTTTGCATGCGCGAACTAACCGCTATACTGGAACACTCTCACGATGACAATCACAATGGTATAACATGCGTCGTCGGATTCTTGATTCTCGGTTGTGATTGCGAGGAGCGAAGTTGGGGAAAAGAAATGGACATGCAGGTGTTTCGCCTGCGGTCGGTCAATCCGAGAAGATAGCGATACTAATACATGCATTATGTTTTTTGAAATGCATGCGAAACAAGAAGCAAAATAATTTAATTTAAATGTAGTCTCTCAAACAAGTTGATTTAATATTGTTTGTTATTATTATTATTATGTAACTACTTAAACAACTCGATTTAACTTTAAATGCAACATTTTAATTAATTCGAATTGATTTTAAAAGCAATCTTTTACGTCAATGTGAAAAAAATTTAAATCACAGTCAAATATTTATTAGATCGCCAAATTAAATATTAACATCCCGATTCTGAAAATCAGGGTGTTACAAAAACCGAGCAAAGAAACCAAAGCAACCCACCTTCCAGTTGGCCGCTGCACCGCCATTCTCCACTCCTCACCGGCCTGGTGAGCTCTCGTCGCCGCCGTCGCCTCGTGGTCCGCTGTCGGCGCCCTAGAGTAGCCCCGCCGCCACTGGCGCCGCCACCCCCCTTTCTCTGTTCCTCCCCCCTGAACTCCCCCTCTCTCTTTTTCTTTTGGGCCGAGAGCGCCCCCCCCCCCTCTTTCTTTTTGCAGCCAAGCCGCACGGGCCGCGCTCGTGATGTTGGCCCAAAGGCTGGGCCGGGCCGAAGCGCTAAGCCGTGGGCCACCGCCAACCTATTCTACTTTCCTTTCCTTTTCTTTCTGTTTTAATTCAAAAGAGAGACTTTAAAAATTCATTTCTTCCTCATTTTAACTCCAAAAATCATGAAGTTTGTTTCTAAAAATTTTTAAAATCAAATTCTTGTTGTTGGTGTTGGTTTTGCTCAGTTTGGAGTTCATTTATTGTTTATTGTACTTATTTGTTTTGTTTGCTCGCTTGTTTCTTTTTCCGATACGATCGTTCGAGTAGAGATTGAAGAAGCGGGAGACCTCCACTTTGATCAAGCTCAAGAGTATCAAAATCACCTAGCCTTAGACCCAGGCGAGTCAATACTTTGATCATATTGAACCTACATTTTCTGCAAATTATATTCTTTTAAAATATCAAATTGCATGCTTTAATTTTCTCATGCAAATGTATGTCAACAACCTTAAGGTAGTTAAATGCCAATTTGATGTTTAATTATTATTACACCATCCCTTGACAACCGAATTTTCTTAAATTCTTGTCACCCTAGTAATTATATGGTAACTATACTAGTTATAGGCTATACTTAAGCGTCATGCTAGTTTTGCTTAAGTATCGAGGTATTATCTACCCAATCATCATCTTTTAAACATGAACTTGGTTTTTAGGCAGTCATTGGGTGTGAATGACTGAGATGGTTGTGTTAATGTATTTTATACCTCTCAAAAACCCTAAAAATTGCTTACCTCATCTGGACGGATGGTATGTTGGTGGGTGCTAATGCAGCCTAAGGAATGTTAGTTTATGGATGGTATGTGGTATGAACCGCCCAGATGGCCCCTAAGGACTTAATCCTGTGATGACCTCTCAATATAAAATAGTACAACCACATGTCTATAATGGTGTCAACCTGGCTAAATAATTTGTATTCGTTAGTACGAGTTGCACCAGGCAGATGACCCACGACGCCATAAGCCTTCATGGTTATGGGTTGGGGTGTACGACTTACGGGTCTATGTGTGCGTAAGTCGTATGGCGCAAGAGGGGGTCTGGGTAAGGGTTGACGGGTCTATGTGAGCATAACTCTTCTCAGGTGAAACCTTAGCGGGTGTAACAAATACTGAGGGATGCATTGTAAAAGCCTTGTGGCGATCCCCCCTTGACTCACATGTCTACGGAAACATGTGTACATATCAAGACGATTGTCTCTTGTGGGTAAAATGTACAACCTCTGTAGAGTGTAATAAACTGTTCGAACAACCGTGCCCACGGTTAAAGGCGGACATGAGAACTTACATGAGTTAGTTCTATTTATAAAACTTTGTGGGTGGGATAAAATGTGATGGGTCGTTGTGACCCTGGATTTGGTTTTTCCTGGGTAGTCGTATCCAATGCTGATAATAGGTGGATGTAACCACCATAAAAAATAAGCATAAGGTGGAGGTAGCCTCTGCTGTTACAAATATTGCATAATTAATCTTCTTAATAAAATGCAATTTGGTTAAAATGCTAAGTGATAGGACTTTCTAATATTGGTAATTAAAAATATTGCTTTGCGCAAATAAAAGAACCCGAGCCATCATTGTTAAGCCTTGCATGTATATTATTGCATCTTGTGTGTTGGCTCGCGATCACGGAAGTTGTGCTCATCCTCGCTCTTTCCCCCAACCCTCAGAACCCGTGGATCATAGAGATTACACCTACTACGAGGATCTGGACGCTGAGGGGCAAGGAAATGAAGAAGAGTAGTATAGTTCCTTAGTCTGGGTCTCGCCTCAATCTAGTTGGCTCTGCTGGTACTTGCGTACATCCTATATTATCCAAGCCATTGGCTAATATCGGTCGTACACAAGATACCACAGTCGCTTGCCTGCGGAGAGACTTGCTCTACCCTTTTGCTTTCACTATCGTATTCGATGTTTTGTAATGAACTCATTTGGCCTGGTCGCCCCTATTGTAAACTCGATCCGACGTGGTCTATTTGAACTTTGATGCTTGTATTAATGAATGGTTCAGTCTGCGCGATGTATGAATTGATTCAACACAATGTATCCTGTGAGCGCTATCTACTGATCCAGAGAATAGCGCAGTATTTTCACAGAGGATTCTGGATTACGAAATCCGAATCCGACAGATTTTGTAATGTTTGTTTGTTTTGGCATTTCATAAGCTTATGAGAATATGGTTTTGTGAGATGACCAGTTGGATCCTGATACAATGTGAATTGTATTATATGTTTACAGTTAATTCATGTTATCACTAAGCTTTACAGAATTTCATATTTCCTTCTGTACATGGGTTGTACCTGTTTCTGCACTGGTTATGAATTATGGTGTTCATAACGCGGTGATTGGGTAATGCTAGGCCATGGTTGCTTTTACTGGACACGTTTGTTACTTGTCAGATTTTACTTTTTGCATAATAAATTAATAAGGATACAATATCTTTTGAATGGCTATTACTAACTTAGGATGGCAAGGAGGAGGTCATCCAAGCATGGTACTTGGATGACCGCGAAGAGGACCAGAGGCTTCCTCATCGTCGTGAGCCCAAAGAGTTCATTCCTCTCGACAAACTTTCAGGTTTGTGCATTTGCCACTCAAATCATTCATTGTAGTTTGTGCATGAACTCTGGTAGAACTAGTGTTGATAAACCTGCCAGATGCTAAAACGGTGCACATTTCAAATACCCAGAGTTAGGAATATTAAGCTGGCGCCTAAATGCTGATGATTGGGAGAATGATGAGAACCTCAAGAAAATTCGTGAGGCCAGGGGATACTCTTACATGGTTTGTCATTGAGCTTTTTTGGCTACTCATTGTTCTGTGTTTCAATTTTGATTGGCAAGGTTAAAATGCTAAGCAAGTAGTATAAGCAAACAAGTGTGACAAACATGTGCTGCTTTTCCTTCTGCAGGACATTTGCGATGTGTGTCCAGAGAAGTCGCCAAACTACGAGGCTGAGCTGAAGAGTTTCTTTGAAGAACACTTGCATACTGACGAAGAGATACGCTATTGTCTTATAGGGCAGTGGTAGATACCTTCTTTATACTTTTTTGGGCATTTAAGACCAGAAAACTAGTAACCGTTTTATTTCCAGTAATAATCATGGTGTCATTCTTTCTACTACTGTACCTATTTCTTTTTCTTATGTTCTCAAGGATACTTTGATGTGAGGGACCAAAATGATCAGTGGATCCGTATTCTAAACAGCTAGTTGTCTTTTATGACATGTACTTCTGTGTATTATGCTGTCTCAAAAACCGCTTTAATTACAAGCTGCGCAGTTACTATAAGAGATTCGAGTGCAATGCGTGCACTAGATCTAATAGACGAAGTATTCAAGAACTCGCCTCAATCGGCTCCATGCGCGATCTTCTCCTTTTGGGCGCTACTACCGTGGCGGCGCGATGTCCAAAGGAGGGATGATGGGGCTGCCATCGGGTCCACATTCATAAGTGCAACTAATGGATGCGAATCCTCAGTGCTCGCAATGGCGAGGTGTGCCTCATGCTATCATTTGCCCTTTTTCTTAGACCGATAAACATCAATAATGCGACGCACGACCTTACCCCTTCTTGTTCCTCTCATTCGTGAGGGGCTTCACCTTATAGCTGCTAGCAGTGGCTTCATGGCCAACATTGCTACTAGGTGGTTGCGAGATGAAGTTCTTTCTTAGAATATCATCTTGAGTTTCTGCAACTTGCATGATGTCAATTAATTCGGCATACTTCATGTAGCCGTCTTGACGATAGTTGCTTGCGGATTGCACCGCGTCGGGTGGAAGGTAGAGAGTCTTCTCAATCTTCTGCTCATCCGTGATTACATTACCACAAAATTGAAGATCGTTATAAATGCAGCACAAATTTCGACCATCATACTGGTCGTTCTTCAATTCGATTCGTGATGCGACCATCTTCATATTCATGCAAAAAGTTCAAAGGTTTACTGTAATCTGCATAAAATGGTTGCAAAATTCTCACAATGCTCTTCGAACTCCAGGTTCGTGTTCCCGTATTTTTCTATGCATTTTTCATGATTTACTGCTATTTTCAGTGATTAAAAGCAATATAAACAATTACAGATAATCAGTAAATACAGTAATAAATTACATAGAAAAAAAATAACAAGAATAAATATGCTTCAAATTTCAAAAATATGCAAAAAAATTGGATTCTCGAGGCCCTTTTCTTTCTAACACACAAAATATCGCTTCAGACAACTTGCAATTTGCTTAGGTCTTCTCTCAGAAATTTTCTTTAAAACCTTGTGATTTTCGGGATCCCGAGGGCCCTTTGCAATGTTTTTTTTTCATCTTGCCGGCCGTATTCAAGGCCCATTCGTTGCCCAGGATAGACATGGCGGTTAAAGAGTTCACGGGTAGGTTTCTGATCGGTGGGGACATGGCGGGGGCAGTGGCGAAATGAGCATGGCAGGCGCGGCTGAAGCGGAGTGCGATCCGTATAGCAGTGGGCGGCGCGCCCGGCCAGAGCCGGCGAGGGAGCTCCGCCTCCTTTTTTTCTTCTTTGCCGTTGTTTTCATGCGCGGATTGTTTGGACACGCACGGGCGCCGTTTCTTGCAGTGGCTGCGGGCCGTCGCGTGGCCGATCTAAATGCGCCGCCGGCCGAGCGGAGCCGAGGCGCGGCGCGATCACCGCTTGGCATGATGTTGGACAGCTGACCGGGCACACTGGCACCAACGCGGGAGATCAAGCGCGGAGGCAAGCGCAAGTAAAAAAATTCGTATTCTTCATACTGTTCTTTTATGACATGTACTTCTGTGTATTATGCTGTCTTTGTGAATTTCAACTACCAGTCGTGTCCTTCCCTTAATCATATATTCATATCCTAAAGCTCTCTTCCATTTCTGTGCTCCTGCAAATAAGGAACATTGCAGTCTAATATGAAGCTGTGATATTGCGCTTTTTTCTTACTATGTTTCTGCAGGCAATGCGGCTCTGTGGGAGAGCCTGTCTGGACGCTGTACAATCGTCCCCATGACCATCTCCCAGCTAGATACTTGTATAGGTCTGTATCTTTATTTTTCATTTTCCCTTGAACCTCCCACTATTTTTTTTCTCGTTCTTATTGGTTATAGAACTGTCGCATGATCTCAGAAAGCAGTATATTGACAGAGTTATCAACAGAGGTGGAAATCAAGCTGTTGAAGCTCGTTGATGGCATCTATATTACACTACAAATACTGAATAAGATGTGCTACTGGCTATTGCAATGTTCTCAGACCAACATCCTGTATCAGTTTGTAGCTGTTTGCGCAAAACCTGCTTAAATTTTTTCCTGAAATTTTGTATGTCAGTGTTTTGTAGCGAATAATGACATCCCAGTATCCCACAGTCCAGAGTCAACAAGGGACTAATGGCAATGAATGTACATGTGGTGTGTGATGATATGACGATTGAAACCGCCCGTCTTGACATCTGAAAATGTTTGCGCACAATGAACTGAAAAGGGTGCTTCTATTCATTTTCCTCCTTCCGACCCTCTATGTGATTGTGTGTTGTGTTTCACTTGCTGACTTTGTACTAATGGAGTACTTCTGTCGTTTTCAGGGTATCCCACAGTGAGGACCAAATCTTTGTAATAATTATTATGCTATTAATTACCGATAGGTTCGATGAGTACTCCTAGTACTGTGGATTCTACAGACAAGGAAACTGCAAGAAAATGTATGTTAACAAGACTGAACACGTTTATGTATATTGTCTAGTCATCTTGCAGCATTGGTTCCCAGTCCGGTCACCAGTCAAGAACAATCGCCAATCGCTCTCCCATAAACCATCATGTCCTTTTTTGTGAATCCAATGAATCGCTTGTGTGTGCAAATGCAATGCCTCGCACTATCAATTACCAAGTGATCATTTCCAGTATCATTCTATGCACAGAGACAAAATTGTTCACACACATTTCGTAGTACTAACGACCAACATTTTTGAGATCGTAGTACTAAGAAACAACTGACATGTGACTTAAGCACCTGACAGGCGAAAAAAATTCAGAGAAGCTGAGAAAAAGCCCGAGAAAAAAGAACTACTTTTTCCAGGACGCAGAATATCTAGGCAGTGGATCGGCTTCGCAAGTTGCAGCCAATCACAAGCTCGGCAACAAATTTCTCATCTGACACCTCGTAAAGCGTTGTGAGGACATGGGATTCAGATCAGAAAAAATGGCACGAGTTGTCGCCCTCAGCGTCCCCTGTCGGCTGTCCATTCGTCGCCCACTTGCGCCGGGCGCGCCAACCTCAACCACAACCAGAAGCTTCCGAGCCGGGCCGGCCACGTACGCGCCGCGCGGTCTAGAACCTTCCATTCCTCTCCTAACAAGTCTCGCCTCCCCGTACAAGGTATTTATTACTCGCGCCGGTCACTCTCCCGCGGAGCAGCAGACTCTTCTACTACTGTACTAGCTCTTCTTGGCTCTTGCCAGCTGCTACTACTGTACTAGCTCTTCTTGGTTCTTTCTTGTGGTCTTGTGATCGCCGCGCTGGATTCTTCCGTTTCCGAGAACGATTCGTCGATCGGAGCAGAACCCGCCTGGGGATTGTTGGTTGATTGCAGTTCCCGGCGTCAAAATCCCACCTTTGGGTTGTTTCGTGGGTGATCCACCCACGATGGACCCGCTGCTGCCGGGGACAGTGAAGGAGGAGTGGCCGCCGAGCTCGCCGCCGGAGGAGGAGGGGGAGGGGGACGCGGTGGGGGCGCCGCGGCCGATGGAGGGGCTGCACGAAGTGGGGCCGCCGCCGTTCCTGACCAAGACGTTCGACCTGGTGGCCGACCCGGCCACCGACGGCGTCGTCTCGTGGGGGCGCTCCGGGAACAGCTTCGTCGTGTGGGACCCCCACGTCTTCGCTGCCGTGCTGCTCCCCCGGTTCTTCAAGCACAACAACTTCTCCAGCTTCGTCCGCCAGCTCAACACCTATGTGAGTCTCTTGTCCCGGGCTCCCAACTCCTTTGCTTGCCTAGTGCCACTTGTTCACTTGTTCGCAAGTCAATTTTTGCTTGTGAGCTGTTGTTGTTGCAATTCGTTTCTTGCATTGTAGACTGTGGAGGAGCATGAGTGATCAATCAAGAAATCTCTGAAAGAGTGTACCTTGTTTCAATTAAGAGTGGTAATTCTTGGTCTAGCTGAATTGCCTGAGCAAGATATCACATTTCCTGGCGTTGTCTAATTGTTTGTACAATTTGAGTTTTCAGAATGACCTCCAAATGATGGAATCTTAAAACAACGTTTGATGCTCGTGTTAGATCAGCAGATGAATTATGTATAACTTAGCACCTATTCTTATTTTTATGGTGGCTATTGTGGTGCATCATCACCATGAGTGTTGATAGGCATCTAATCCTGGGATTAAATATCCTAACGACAACATTAAGATGGAATGTAATACAATTTGGTAATTGAGTGCAAGTTGTAAAAGAAGAACTATATTTATTGCTGTTGAAGAAGCAGAGATTATTGATAGTTGTTGTTTGCATTAGCAGTAAGCCGTTCTGTATGATTGTGATATTCTTTTCACTTGGTGTGAAAGTTGTATATGTATAATTAAGTAGCAAAGAAGCTACAAACTGGAATTCTCTGTTCTTGGTCCTGGCTGTAGGAATTAGGATAGCAAGAATTCTTCAACAGATTGTGATTACTATGGTAGTATAAAGGAATGCAAATGTAGACTACAGCTTTGCCATTGTCCGCCTACGCTAAGTTGCGGCCAATCCTTGTTATTAGGGGGGGGGGGGGGAGACGGGGGACGCATGCACATAAAACCTTAATTCCTGAAATCTTTTTGGTAATTCAGAAACAGGAGGATGCTGGGAGACTGCATAGTCTGCATCTCCCTGACAAACTATTTAATTTCTGACATGCTCTTTCTTTAACTTCTTACTGTGTAGCTAGATGGATCAAGACATCGGATGAAGCTACAAGAACCTGCTTATTTGTTCTAGAAGACTCCTTTGATCACCATCAAGCGATATAGTATACTGCTACTTGTTCTTTCACTGCTTATAAATTTTATTGCAAAACTATGTGAAACCTACAGTTTTACATATTTTGTGAAACTTGCCATCCTAGTTGAGCTTTACTATTTGCGGCCTCTGAACTCGAGCTAACAATAGTTGTTATGTTACTCATCTTGCAATTTGCAGGGTTTTAGAAAGATTGATCCTGACAGATGGGAATTTGCGAATGAGGGTTTCCTTAGGGGCCAGAGACAGCTTCTAAAGATGATAAAGAGACGGAGACCGTTGTATTATCTCCCTGCATCACAGCAGCAGGCACTTGGCTCCTGCCTTGAGGTTGGTCAGTTTGGATTGGACGAAGAAATCGACAGGCTAAAGCGCGATAAGAACATCTTACTCTCAGAGGTTGTAAAACTAAGGCAGGAGCAGCAAAGCACAAGAGCTGACATGCGAGCCATGGAAGAGAGGCTACAACATGTTGAGCAGAAGCAGCTCCAGATGATGGGTTTCTTGGCAAGAGCAATGCAGAACCCTGACTTCTTCCACCAGTTGATTCAGGAGCAAGATAAAAGGAAGGAGCTGGAGGACACTTTCTCAAAGAAAAGGAGGAGGTCCATAGACCTAGTGCCATTTCTCAGCCCTGGGGAGACCAGTCAGAGTGAGGAACTCGAGTCGACATTCCTGTTTGAGCCAAGGGCATTTGCAGAGTTGAATGAACCTGGAAACTCTGAGTTGGAGAATTTGGCACTGAACATTCAGGGGCTCTGGAAGGGTAAGCAGGACGACAAGGATAGTCGGAATCAGGTCAGCAGTGAAACCGAGTTGACTGACGACTTCTGGGAGGAGCTTCTAAATGAAGGAATGAGAGATGAAGCTGGGATGTCAGAGCTTGAGAGGAGAAGACCTAGATATGTCGACGCATAAGCACAGAAGCTGAGTTATCTAAGAAATAGTAGCCCAAAGTAGGGCTGTGCTGATATCATAACCCTTCGATTCGTATAACCATTGTAGTAACTAGTGATAGTTCTGTTTGTATTGTAGTGCTAGTTTATAGCGATAGGTCCATTATATTGCGGATCCGCCGGATTGTGTGGTATATATCCGCCGGATTCTTAATGGTATTGACATTTTTTTGCATTCTTGCCTCATACTGGCGTCTATCTGCTTGATCGATGATTCTTGGTTTGGAATTAAAGAAGTGAGCTTTTTGCACGGCTTATATTGCTATCTCTTTCCCTTGTAGCGTACTTCGTGATTTTTTGTTTATCAGCCATGACTCGTGATCTTGTTCAACGCTCTCTGAAGTCTGAAATCTGAACTTTTAAGCTGATTCCAGTGTGCGATGCAGCTGTTGTGCAAAGGTCACAGCCGATGTATTTCTGAAGACTGACACCAAATAGCACTTGAAGCAGACCAATTGAAAAGAAAGCTACTTTGCAACAGGTAGGAGTTACTCGGGATAGTTCATGGATCATGGTGGATGTAGATTGTGCCAGACTGCCAGTACGTCAACTATTTGTTACACGCTGGTCCCGTCCGTCCAACTCCAAGGTTTGTTGATTACTAACTAGAGCCTATATAATCGTATACTTTTCTTGGACTACCTGATACTAGTAAGTTTTGATCTCCGTGTCTGTCCAAAAAAGAAAAAGAAAAAGAAAAATCTTACATATCCGTGGATGCGCGCTGCACGTCGCAGTAATGGAACGACACGCAGTGGCACCGCCCGATGGCCCCGATCCAATGGTGGTGGTGGTGCGCTGACACGTCCCGCCACCGCCACGCCAGGAAACCCCCGCAGCGAGAGCGCCCGCGTGCGCCGCTCGACGGGCAGAGCAGACGGCCGCTTCCTGCCGCGACGGGCCGGCAGGACGCGCGAACCCATCAGACAACGATCGCGCGTGGGGCAGCCAACGGCTACAGCCCGCGTGCGGCGTGCCTGATTCGCGGTTCCGCCCGGTGGCTCGCGCGTAACCCTCGCCACCCTCCGCGTCTGGACCGTTGGAGCCGGGCGCTGCGTGCATGCCCGTGCGGCTCCGTGGGCCCGGCCGGCACGGGCATGCACGCACCGCCCGATACACCATACATGCTACGGACGATCGAGACCGCCAACAACCGGCCGGGTAGTTGCCTCGTTGTACGGACGGTTGTTGCACCTCTGGCGGAACGCACGGTGCGTCGATCCGTGCACGGGACCAAAACATCCGATGGGCGATGGCCCATCCATCAATTTTGCACGGGCGAATGCTCCTTCCGCAGCGATGCAATGGTCGCCGTTGTCCCTGGGCTTCACCATCTAATCAATCGCAGAATCGCTACACGGCGCCTACGCGGGCGCAGCCCACCAAAACTTCTGCCACGCATGCAGAAGTACCGTAACACCGGCGATTATCTTTACTCCTCTAAGAGACTCGACGGTGGGTGATGTCTTCTTCACACCGCCTCCAATCCTCACCACTAGTGATCCTCATCCTCTCGAGAAGTCATGCGGCTATGTGTGGATCCGGCCTCGTCACCTCGGATCCATTGCGACCCATTCTCTTTGAAAAAATTTATATGAGCGTAGTCGCCGCCTCCCGAATCTTTCACGAACCATTCCTCCTATTTTGTTACTTTTGATCGTGCAGCCTCCCCACTTTTCTCGTCGCGACGTCCCTTTCTCCCAAACAAATCCCAACAGCTCGTCTTCCCTCCTAAATAGCGTTGCCCCTAGACGTTTCATCCACTACTACAGAAAGCCTCATCACAGACGGTTCGGAACTGTCATCACATACGGTTTCCAACCGTCTGTGTAAAAGTACGTCTGTGATAACAGGCGGTTATCACAGACGGTTTTTGAGCCGTCTGTGATAAAAGCTATCATAGACGGTTCGGAAAAAGAGCCGTCTGTAAAAACAGATATCACAGACGGTTCGGAACAAGAACCGTCTGTGATAATCAGCTGTTTTCACAGACAGCTCTTGTTCCGAACCGTCTGTGATAGTTTTTTTTATTGCAAAAAAAATATTACCATTTCATGGATACACTCACACTACTACAGAACAGACCTTTGGTCGAACTGCCAAATGGGCAATAGTCTCGGAGAAAATTGCGTCCGGGACCAAAAATATCTTTAGTCCCGGTTGGTAACACCAACCGGGACTAAAAGTCCCCGCCCAACGGCTCGTAGCGAGCTTTTGCGGGAGGGACTTTTAGTCGGTTGGTGTTACCAACCGACTAAATGTCAACCTTTAGTCCCGGTTGGTACTACAATCCGGGACTAAATCTTTAGTCCCGATTGTAGTACCAACTCGGACTAGGTTGACATTTAGTCCCGGTTGGTAACACCAACCGACTAAATGTCCTTCTATTTAAACTCCTGTTTGGCGTTAGTCACAGACCCGAACGCCGTGGTCGCCGCCGGGACACGCCGCCGCCTTGTCACCACCGCCGGAGCCGTTCATTCACTCAACCGTATTCACCGGCGTGTTCGCGGTAAGCTCCTGATGCTAACCCTGCCGTCCATTTGACATCTACCGCACTGCCGTCCATTTTTCTTTTATTTTCGATTTTTGAATAGTACAGAGATTTGTGATTTTTGTATAATTAAATCTAGAGCTCCAAAAATTCTGAAAGTTTTTGTGTATGCTCTCTGACATGTATACTATCTATGAAAAATATGAAATGTGAAATTTGAATAATTTTTATATGTTATAAAAATTGCCAATTAATTCATAAATGGAACTTTCATGATTTTTGTAGGCCACAATAAATTTCAAAAATCATGAAATTTGTTTTTCCACTAAGTTACACTGTGAACAGTCCATATAAAAATTTTGAGGCTATTTGGACAAAGTTGAATTTATACCTATTTTATGCTTATTTATTTAATTATTATTCCATGAATTTTGTAGGCTAAATTAATGATCCAAAATTCTGAAAATTGTTTTGCCATGACACATGATGGTGTTCCATGGCATGTTACTCAATTAGTTCATTAGAGAAATAGAGAATTTTGGTGTATTTTTAATTTCATTTGTTTACAAAATGAGAAATTTAATTATGTGATATGTCATATAATGCGACGATGACACGTCATTGGATGTACAATGCCGATCGCCGCCCAAAGAGTTCATTGATGGTGTGCATTATTTCTTAAGAGTGGCCGAGGCAAACAAGCGGGATGGTTTCATGTCTTTGTCCATGTGCCCCTGTGTAAGAATTTGAAGGAATATTCTAGCTCAAGGAGTCTTCACTCACACTTGTTGAAGTCGGGTTTCATGCCAAACTATATTTGTTGGACCAAGCACGGAGAAACCGGGTTATAATGGAAGAAGGTGAAGAAGAACAATTGGACCCCACGACATTATTGTTCAATACGGTGACTTGATGATACCGCAATGGGCTAAATCAAGAAGAGGCAGGGCGTAAGACACACTCACAAGATGATGCTCTTGGTGATGTCATTCGTGATGCACAAAGAGATTGCGAAAGTGAAAAGGAGAAGGCTAAGTTTGACCGCATGCTAGACGATCACAAGAAATTACTATACCCGTCCGTAGAAGATGGGCAAAAAGTTGGGTACAACATCGAGTTGCTACAATGGAAGGCATGAATGGTGTATCCGACAAGGCATTTGGGCAATTATCAAGATCCAAAAAGATGCTTCCAAGCCTAACGAATTGCCCGCCACTACGCATAAAGCAAAACAGTCGTCGCCCTTTGGGATTAGAAATCCGTAAGATACATGCATGTCGAATGATCGCATCTCGTATCATGGCAAGGACTACGAGAATTTGGATGAATGCCCGTATGCAAAGCGTCGCGATATAAGATCGCGAGATGACCTCGGCGATGTTGAGGGCGAAGAACGCCCCAGAAGAAAATCCTGCCAAGGTTATGTGGTATGCTCCTATAATACCACGCCAAACGTCTGTTCGTAAACAAGGACCATGCAAAGTTGTTGCGATGGCACAAAGAAGACCGTAAGGTAGACAACATGTTGAGACACCTGCGATGGGTCCCGGTGGAGAGCAATAGACAGAGAATTCCTGAGTTTGCAGATGACGCAAGAAACCTAAGGTTCGCTTTAAGTACGGATGGTATGAATCCTTTGGGGACCGAGCACTAGTCATAGCACTTGGCCTGTTACTCTATGTATCTACAACCTTCCTCCATGGTTATGCATGAAGCGGAAGTTCATTATGATGCCGGTGCTCATCCAAGGCCCGAGGCAACCCGCAACGACATCGATGTCTACCGAGGCCATTAGTTGAGGAACTCCCGCTTATGGAGCAAACCAGTGTACGTGTGTGGGATGAGTACAAACAGAACACTTCGACTGCGAGCATTGTTGTTCGTAATAATCAATGATTGGCCTGCTCTAAGTAATCTTTCAGACAGACAAACAAGGGATACAATGCATGCACACTTGTTTTGATGACATTGACAGATATATTTGAAAAATGTCGAAAGGTCGTGTACCTTGGCCATCGTCGCTTTCTTCCTATGAATCACCAACTAAGAAAGAAAGGCAAGCATTTTAAAGGTAAGGCGTACTCACCGAACCAAGCCTCGCAACCGAATCGGGAGGATGTACTTGATATGGTCAAGGATGTGCAAGTAGTCTTTGGAAAGGGACAAGGCAGCGAACCTGCTCCAAAAGATGCTAAGGACACGCACCCATGTGGAAGAAGAAGTCCATATTTTGGGAGCTACCCTATTGGCAAGTCCTAGAGGTCCGCAACGCGATCGACGTGATGCACCGACAAAGAATCTTTGTGTGAACTCGCTAGGATTCATGGATGTGTATGGAAAGTCTAAGGATTCACTCAAGCACGACAGACTTGCAAAGACATGAAAGAACGAGACAACCTCGCATCCAGAGAAGACAGACGATGGACGCCATTACTTAAGACTCGCTAGCTTCACTCTTAGCAAAGAAGAGAAGGAAAGCATGTTTGAATGCCTAAACAAGATCAAGGTCCCATCTGGATTCTCCTCCAATATAAAGCGATAATAAAATGCCGAGAAGAAATTCCTACACTTAAAGTCCCATGACTGCCACGTGCTTATGACGCAATTGCTTCCGGTTGCTTTAAGAGGAATTCTACCTCCACATGTACGTCTGGCCACCGTGAAGCTATGTGCATTCCTCAATGCAATTTCTCAGAAGGCAATCAATCCAATGGAACTAGCTACTCTACAGAATGATGTGGTTCAATGTCTTGTCAGCTTTGAGTTGGTGTTCCTCCATCCTTCTTTAATATCATGACACACCTCCTAGTTCACCCGGTCAAGGAGATTAATATTCTCGGTCCGTGTTCCTACACAACATGTTCCCTTTGAGAGGTTCATGGGAGTCTCAAGAAATATGTTCACCAGCGTGCTCGGCTGTAGGAAGCATCGCCAAGGGCTACGGGACAGAGGAGGTCATTGAGTTCTGTGTTGACTTCATTCCGACCTTGACCCGATTGGTGTTCTGAATCGCGACACGAGGGAGACTTAGTGGAAAGGGAACACTAGGGAATAAAACATATATCGATGACGGGGACGATTATTTCAATAAAGCGCACTACACGCTTCTTCAAAACTCCTCCGTGGTGGAGCCGTATGTCGAGGTACACAAGGAATTCCTACGATCCCGTTTGTGGAAGAATGAAGCTTGGATTAGGCGTCATCACATGGAAACTTTCAATGTTGGTTGCGAAAAGAATGTCGAGTGATGACAATATTGATGAGCAATCGATTTGTTGGTTAGGCAACCGTCGTGGCACATCCTCACGCACAAAGGGTACGAGATAAATGGAAATACATTTTACATCGTAGCCCAAGATAAAAGGAGCACGAACCAAAACAGTGGTGTCGCGTAGATGCCATGCACCCAAATGGAAAGAGGCAAACATATTATGGCCGCATAGAGGAGATTTGGGAACTAGACTACGCACCTAATTTTAAAGTCCCTTTGTTCCAAAGCAATGGGTGAAGATGACCTGAGGCGGGTAACAATGACAAGGAGTATGGAATGACAACAGTGGACCTCAACAATATTGGGTACAAAGACGAACCATTCGTCCTTGTTGCTGATGTGAATCGGTGTTCTATGTGAAAGACATGTCTACAAAACCCAAGAGAGGGAAAATGACGACAAATCAACCAATGAGCTAAAACGCCACATAGTTCTTTCAGGGAAAAGAAACATCGTGGGAATTGAGGACAAGTCGACATGTCGAAGATTATGAAAGGGATGATCGAATCCCGCCTTCGATGTGACCAAAGACCCAAGCATCCTCGCTAAATGCCGAGGACACTCCATGGTTACGGCATGATCATAACCAAGGGTCATACGTCAAGAAGAAGTTCACCATCGTGCCCGCTTGATATATAGTGATGTTTAATAAATAGTGTGTATTAGAGATTTTATGTAATAATTGTAACTTCAGATGTTTCTATCATATTTTTCTTGTTTTTATCGCTTCAAATGAAATTCCTATTCGATAAAAGGACACATGTACCTCGTGAAGCATGTCTTCTCCATCGTGTAAAATGACTTGAAATTTTTTAGCAAGTATTTATGCCTTCAAATGAAATTCCACTTGTGGTTTGAGCCCTTCATTTTGTTTATAGTTGGCTCTTCACTTCCCACTTGTACCTCTGTGAAGCTTGTGGTCACTATAAAAGTCGCTTGAAATGTCAATAAGATCTCTGTGCTTTCTGGGACATGATCGCAAATGTTCTCAAGAACATTTGATGATTCTTTTACACAAAGAACTTGGATCAAGATTAAAACCTCAAATCGAAAGTTTCCATTGTATTCGAATACAAGGAAGTCACACACCTTATATCATTAGTGCCGACAAATGCCTCCCAACTCGCTTCGAGGACTAACTTATTCGGATATCCGTGACTACAATCGTGCAAATGCTTCCATTACATGCTTTCAATTTTATCTTTCCGGATCTTGTCTCCAAAACGCAGGCAAATTTTTTGGTATGATCTGCAAACATAAGGGGGTAAACTCATATAATGTCGAAAATGGTAAAGTGCAACTACTATGCAAAGGAAAAAATGGAAATTTCTCCTTAGTGGGGTATTGCTACATAAGGATTAAATTGCTTTTGGGGTTTTAAAACGGTTAGTCGAATTTCATCGCACTTTAAAACAGGCCTAAAACAAGATGATCAAAGTAGCACAAAGGCTAATCAAGAAGACAAGAAGAGTAAAACCGCAAAAGTCGCGAATAAAGTACTAGTAGCGATAGTAGTTCCAATCTCACCTATAGTTCCAATGAAATTCCTATTTGATGGTGGATTTCTCTGTCGCGCATTTGGACAATGAATGATGGAAACCAAAAGATTAACGTTAAAATGATGCAAAACAAATTTCCTATCGAAACTAATAGTTTTATTTTTAAAAACTATTATTTTTAAAAATTTATGCCTAATATTTAATTTATTATGCATTTAACAAGAATTAACATATTTATACAAATAAACTTAATACAAAACCCAGCCGAGACTAAAGGTTCTCTGGAAAATAGTGGCGGAATCGAATAGTGGGACCTTTAGTCCCGGTTGCTAACACACCGGGACTAAAGGTTCTCTGTGTGATAATTGAATAGTGGGACCTTTAGTCCCGGTTGCTAACACACCGGGACTAAAGGTTCTCTGAAAATATGTCCTCACAAGAAATTCACCTTTAGTCCCGGCCGTGGCACCACCCGACTAAAGGTTCTCTGAAAATATGTCCCACAAAAATTCACCTTTAGTCCCGGCCGTGGAACCACCCGGGACTAAAGGTCCAGCCTTTAGTCCCGGTCCGTATACCACCGGGGACTAAGGTCTTTAGTCCCGGTTGGAAACCGCCCGACTAAAGGTCCCCGGTACTTAAGCAACATTTGTCTTCCATTCTTCCTCCACTTCCCATCGCGCGCCTCTCCTCGCGTCTCCTCGCGCGCCTCTCCCTCACGCCGCCGACTCAGCGCCTCCTCCGGTCCTCACGCCGCCGCTCCAACGCCTCCTCCGGTCCTCCTCACGCCGCCGACTCACCACCTCCACATCTGAGCCACACCGCTAGGCCTCCTCCTCCACGCCGAGCCATTTTGGGGTGAGAGGAACTATTTTTACCTTTATTTCATTCACAACATTTTGCCTGTCATATCTATCTAGCTTTGTGTTTATTTAAAAACATTTTGCCGAAAGCGGATGTCAATAAATCACGCCATGACATTAGGTTTAAATCACGCCATGACATTAGGTTTTAACTTAATGGAAAACAAATGGCAAACATTTGGTGCAACCTCTTTTCATCCACAACAATGAGTGCCAAGCGATAATCGATATGTCTCAAAAGAGAAGATTAGAAAATATTTCATTAGCATATCACTGTAAGGCAAACCCAATCATAATGTTTACCGATTGAGTTTTGTTACCATTTTGATACCGACAAATTAATAGCATGCCAAATAGTACAAAACAATACAAAAGATCAAACTAACCACCGTTGGTGAGAATACTTGGAGTTCATACATTCTTTGGACAAGTGCTTTGGGACACAAATGCTACTTTCATTTCAAAGATTGTCCTCTCGAGTTTAGTTGATGTTTTGTGCAATCTTGTGCCCTAGATATCAATTGCGCTGTGGATATGTGCTTCCTTTCGTAAGAACAATTTTATATTATGAATGATAAGTTTTATATTACGCCGATATATTTGCAGAAATGGCCAACCGAATGACAACATGGACGATGCCATCATGGATATTATCAACAATGGCGCCTTACAAGGTGCCCAAGTCGAAGGTGATGACAACAATCAAGAAGTAGATGACGGAGTCGATTTTGCCGATTATGAAGATGAGGTCTATCTACAATCTCTTATGTATCTACAATCTCTTATGTATCTACAATCTTTGTGTTTCTACATTCGTAGCCCTCCTGGATCGACGACAACAACGGGAAGAGTAGAAATGTACGAGGCCCAAGAAGCCGTTGGAGGGTCGGTTCATTTCTCGGAATTCGAGGAGGATACAGCAAAGTACTTGGACCACATGCACAGAAATTTGTCACCATCGTGGGTGCCTTGTAGGGACAGGATCCCGATCAATGCTCGTGAATGGAAGCAAAAGAAAGAGGCTCCTCATATTAGTTTTGTCTCTCGATCGTGACAAGGCACTAGTTTGGCAAGATGTCCTTCAACATTTCGCGCCGATACTGTAAGATGAAGCTTTGAAGGAGAGAGTTAGGAACTGGGCTATGAAGAAGATGGCCACACAATTCCAGTGTTGGAAGAAGAAATTGTACAACACATTTATCAAGAAGAACCTGACGCCAGATTTCAACACTAAGGCCTACGTCAAGTTGAGGCCGTTTTGGGATGAGTTTGTACAGTTCAAGACATCGGAAGAGGGTGAGGCACGGGTGAGAAGGAACCAACAGAATGCCCGACAAAAGCAATACCACCATCACTTGGGATCAGGTGGCTACAGGAGTGCCATTCCTAAGTGGGAAAGAATGGAACGAGAGATTCTTACCAAGGGGATCGAACCAGAATCAATCAACTGGCCTGAGCGCGCCAAGTATTGGTTTTTCGGTCATGGGGAAGCCTGGACCTAAAGACCGGAAAGATAGTGTATGGCGCAAAACTCCAAAGAGCAGCAGAAAGATTTGCTTATGCTCGAGGCTTGGCTGAGAGTGGCAGGTGGCAGCCGAACAGAGATAAGGATGAGCTGACATACGCCCTGGAGAGTACTGAACACGGTGGGCGAACAAGAGGCTATGGGGAGGTGTCGTGGGAGCATGCCTTCCCTAAAGACAAAGCCACCTATAGAAGCCGCCAGAGAAAGAAGGACGAGGAGGCAGAGCGGATGCGCAGGATGGAGGAAATGGTTCTTGAGTCACGGGAAGTGGCTCGTGAAGCAGTACAGCGAGAAAAAGCACTTGAAGCCAAAATGAATGAGGAAATCAAAAGGCAAGTGCAGATAGCGAGAAGTTCCATCCAAAGGCAAACCGCATCGAGCTGGAGTCAACATCGCCCCTCATCGCTTGAAAAGCGATTGCGCTTCCACGAGGTGCCGTGATTCAAGATGACGCAGGTGCGCTTCCGTGGATGACATCACCGATCCTCTCACGACATGTGAGCTGCACATTCGAGGGGAATGCCACCGTCATGGTGGCTATCGGTGTTGTATCTCGATCGACCCTACGAAGACACCAAGATGCCATGGGGCATTAATACCTCCGGATATGCTAGCGTATCGGTGGATAGAGTTGTGAAAGGTTATAGCAATGTGCGCCTTGACATTGAAGGAGGTGATGGGGAGAAGACTTTAGGAGAAGCGGAGAAGACATTCATATGTTGGCGCAAGCGCTATATCATTATTCCCGGGCGCCACCTCCTCCTCCTCAACAACCTAACCCTAGGTGCGGATGAAAGTGAACGAAACATTTTTCACTAATTATGTATTGGCTTAAATAACGGTTTACTCATACCACGTTGTTTTCACAGCAGTAACCTCCCCAACCTAAGTCCAATTATCCATTCACCACCGGTCACACGGTGTTGCGGGCGATGACAATGAAGTGGAAGACACGGCCGCATCCCCACCGCCCCATCTCCTCCACGACGGGATCCAATGCCGCCACCGCCCCATCGCCTCCACGGCGGGCTCCAACGCCGACACCGGTCGCCCCATCGCCTCCACGGCGGGCTCCAACGCCGCCACTGGCCCCATCGCCTCCACGGCGGGCTCCAACGCCGACACCGCCCGCTCCATCGCCTCCACGGCGGGCTCCAACGCCGACACCGCCATCGACGCCTCCACGGCGGCTCCAACGCCGCCACCGCCCCATCGCCTCCACGGCGGGCTCCAACGCCGACACCGCCGCCCTCGCCAAAGAAGAGGCCCACCCACAAGCGGCGTCGGCCCCACCGCCGCCGAAGAAGAAAGCCTCAGGGAGAACACCAGCTATTTCTAAGACGACGAAACTTTCCTATGAGAAGACTGCCGAGGAAATAGATGCTTCAGTGAAAACAGATGTGGACAGTTTCTTCGCGAAAGTCAAGGCTAAAAGTGAAGCGGCGAAACCTCGAGAAGCCGCACTTCTTCGCACGCCCGAAGTTCTAAGGCAAAGGTGGACGCCACCGTAAAAGTTACGCCATGCTCGTAAGGATTCGCCACTATCGGACTATGACCGCACTCTCACCAAGTCAATTGAGGAGGCGAAGAAGAAAGAGAAGAGAGCACGGAAGGGTGTTGCACACCGGGAACAATCACAACAATCGTGCCCCACTAGTTATTGGGAATGAATATGGTTCAAACACGAACGTGCTAGAACAGATATCCGAAACGTGCATTTGGATCAACTTGATGAATTTTTCATGAAACGGTCTAAGCATTTCCCAAATGCTCGGCAGAGCACACATCGAAAGTGCTCGGAAGTTGATCATTGGAAGAAGGAATATGTATATGGCAAGAGTCTATACAACCCCGAGAAGCTCATGGAACTTCAGACGCAAATGTACTTGTTAAACAAGTGGTACATGGCGGCATGTCGCAGAAAAGCGGATGACTTTATTTGCGTCAAAATTATAAACCATCATTACTTCCGTGGCGATGACATTATAATGGTTCGCTTTAATGAGTTACACCACTATGCCACATGGACGCTCTAGACAAATCTCTCATCACCGCTTTTGTCTCAGACGTGATTCTTTCTTTTAATAATCTCACTCTAGCATATGTATATGTATAAGTAATTATCCTCACACTAGCTAGCATGTCTATACATATGCAGAGACATGATGAGAGACCTCACACGTAGAAATGACAAGAACATTGGTTTCGTTGATCCATATATCGTATTCAAGGACCCAAACACTCCCACGATCAATGGAGACCTCAAATGGAGAGGAATTTTCTGAGGTTCTTGATCAACCAAAAGAACAAAAGATTTATACTCTTCCCTACAACTTTGGGTGAGTGTTGTTATCGTGTGCACATTTTACTTTACTTACTCAATCCAACATAAAGATATATATGTTGACTCTATAAACAAATGCAGCTTTCACTGGATACTGATTGTCTTCGATCTCTCCGACAGTCATTTGCTAATCTATGACTCGTTGAGAAAACCGCAGGAACATTACCAAGATATGATAGACATTATCCAGGTAACTTCGATCTTTAAATATTTATTCCTCGCTCTTTAACTCGCAATAGTTAATTAACGATCCAATTATTGGGCAGGGTTTGGGCTTGGTTCGTTCAGCTACACCGTCCGGATCTGAAAGCGCCACTTCCTGATCCACACCGACTGGATGTAAGTTGTACTAGCTCCCCGCGTCTTTACCTTATCATGCTTCACCACGCGGGATGACGAGAGTAATCTTTTATATCGCATGATGGGTTCTACGGCACCACCGTGCAACAATTTGTGTGGATACTACGTTTGCGAGTTCCTCATGGTGTATGCAAAAGAACCCATCTACAGATGCGAAAGTACGTAACAAGTATATATAATAAATCCATTTTATTTATTTGTTGCTATTAAATAAATCTTATGTATATTAATACTTCTTTTCGCTTAATGCAAATTGAAGGAGATATGGTTGAAGGAACAGTGTTGGATATGGACCGCCTCAAAGGAATTCAAGAGACAATCGCAGATTTCTTAATGAGCATGTCCTCAAGCCCAGCACCGAGTTCTACTTTAACCTGATGAACCATTGAAGCCAAACCAGACGAACATTTGTATGACATTTAAGTGGAGGACAACATTTGTGTTGTAAATACCAAGGATGCATGAATAATTTTGTAAATTTTTGTGCATATATATATATTATACATATATATAGCTCCATAATATATATAGTTTCATACTTTATTTGTGTGTAATAATGTTCCAAACTAAATTATATGTGTGCGTATACATATATTAGCCATGAAGAATACGCATTTGAAAACCTAATGTAATTGTAAAACCAAAATCAATAATGAATTGAAATGGAAACAAAAAGAAAAAAACACCTTTAGTCCCGGTTGGTAATACCAACCGGATTAAAAGGCCACCGTGGCTCGATCAGCGGATTTTAGTCCCGGTTGGTATTACCAACCGACTAGTTGTCGACTTTTAGTCCCGGCTTGGGACCCGGGACTAAAGGTGAGACATTTAGTCCCGATTTCCTAGTCCCGCTCTATAACCGGACTAGAGGCCCTTAGGCCCGGGACCAAAAGTCTGTTCTGTAGTAGTGTCATACACATACACTGCCATTTCCGAAGCCTCCCAAACATGGATTCATTGATACACATACATGGATTCCCAACTCCTAAGCCTCCCAATAAATTTCTCAAGCCATGGATTCATGGATACACGCATACACTCGGTCATATACAAGTACCAATGTAGTAGAATCTGGAGGAGAATCTAATGTAAATCAATATGAATCTAACACAAGTACCACAAGTTCATACATACAAACTGGATCTGAATCTAATAGAACCTCATATACAAAAGTACCAACAGAACCTCATATACTAGAGACATCGGCGTCGGAGGAGGACTGGAGGAGGTCAGAGTTGGCGTCGGCGTCGACTCTCAGCTGTTGGGGAGGAAGACCACGTCGAAGGTTGGGGACTGCGGGAGCAAGGGAGGACCGGAGCCTGGAGGTGTAGCGGGGGCCGTGGAGCCGCGGGGACCGGAGGAGCAGCACACCGAGCTCGAGGAGGATCGCGAGCAAGGGAGGACCGAGCCCAGAGGAGGATCGGATCGCGGAGTGCGAGATCGAAGCGCCAAAGTAGGTCGGCCATAATATATAAGGACATATTTTGCCTCCGCGCACGCGCTCAAAATTTTCAAATTCGCAGTTGCGAATCACAGACGGTTTCATACAAAAACCGTCTGTGATGACAAATCACAGACGGTTCGTATCACGAACCGTCTGTGATAAGTACCACATCACAGACGGTTGGTATTAAGAGCCGTCTGTGATTTGGATTTTACAAATTAGAGAGTAAGGAAAATTCTAAGCCATGGTAAAATCAGAGAGAGGAAAATTCTAAGCCATGGTAAAATCAGAGAGTAAGAAAAATTTGAAGCCATGGCAAAATCAGAGAGTAAGGAAAATTTAAAGCTATGGTAAAATCAAAATCACAGACGGTTGTTAATCCCAACCGTCTGTGATGAGGATACACACACTGACAGTTGGTATCACGAACCGTCTGTGAAGTATCATAGACGGTTCGTTATACTAACCGTCTGTGATGAGGTGTCCTCATCACAGACGGCTCCTTCTTCCAACCGTCTGTGATACTTCACAGACGGTTGGTATAAGGAGCCGTCTGTGATGAGGCACTATCACAGACGGTTCTTATTATGAACCGTCTGTGAAGTATCATAGACAGTTGGTAATAAGAACCGTATGTGATGAGGCACTATCACAGACGGTTCCAAAGGGAACCGTCTGTATAAGTTCAACACAGATGGCTCCTTTGGAACCGTCTGTGATGAGGTGTCTGGTATGGCCTGTTTTGTAGTAGTGATCTATCTTCGCCTCCCTAGGAATAACCTCATCACTAGACGAATCCCCGGTTCTTGACATCAATGAGGCCAGCGTGATGTGATCCTAACCCTTAGCGGCCAGTGCAGTTGCCTGGCGCCCGATGGTGCGAGGTAACGCTAGCATGCGGCTTGCGAAGAGGAGGCAGACGCGACGCTAATACTCCAGCTCCATTGCGCCCTGCACAGCAAAGCTATCAAATAGGTAATACTTTAGTTCAAGTAAGCAATTCCTCCATCCAATTTTATTCTTTGATAGGCATTGTTGTTTTGTGATTTTTTTCCGTCAATACACCATGTGAACAGCACAAAGTTTGTCGCTAATGAATTGTACTAATTATGCCTACAAGATGTTCAGGAGAAAAATAAGTTCACATTGAAGCTTTATGAGTTGTTGCTAGGACAAAATGCTTAGGACAACAAGTAATAGCTTTCTTCGTGCAAGAATCTCTTCCTAACCAAGATAGTGATAAAAGCAACCTTGGGCTTGAACTAAGATTCAGAAGTATTTGATTTAACTGATCTTCTGTAAGTAATGCAAGTGATGTTGCTCTCACTTTTTGTAGCTTTATATCTGCTTTAAAAGAGTTTATTAATCTGCTTTGGGTATATGTTCTAAAAACAATGTTTTGGGTTATGCATATAAAGAATTGTTTGACATTGTTAAATGGAACAAGTTCGGTCAAGCGATTGCTTACTCTTTATGCAATTTGTTGCAAACCCAGTCTATTGTCATTTCACTAATTTCTTGATTTCCCTTGTGTGGTAAATATCTTATCAGGTTCGATTACAAATAATTAAAGTTTTGTTATTTATTTCCCAGCGTGAAGACGTAGCCAAGGGTGCGGCATAACACGAACACAGTGCCGGAGGCGTGATATGGACCACAATGGAGCTCAGCCGGACCACAATGGAGCTCAACCAGGTGTCTTGACGGGTTGACAGCGTGTCAGCGTGGCGCAAGCCAAGGCAGGCAATGGTGGGCAACGTGCTGGGGTAATATGTTTTTTACCAGCTAAGTTTGTTATGTCTTCTATTGAAACTACTTGTATTGATATCGTACCAAGCAACATTCACATAATCGCTCCCAAATCACGGCAGCGACTCAACGAGTCTTCGAATAACGCGGGGAGCTTTAGTTGTTGTTGAAAACCATATCTCAGCGGGTTACATCCCTAATAGAATGAAGAACAAGCAGCAGCGTACTCATCTTTTCTTCCACCCTGTCTGTATCAGAGCTCGACCAGGCGTCGTATCAGAGCCAAGACTGTGTTGTAGGCTAAGACACTGAGCACGGCAATACATTTAGAGACACAACGCGACTTGACATAAATCTCAATAAAAACAGCTCAACATGCTAGAGTAATATGCTTTTTTATCCATAGCAAAGCATGAGCACTCAGTTAGTATCAATTTAAATTTATTTGGGGTGCATGCATGACTGCGTGTGCAGGATCAGTCGGTCAGTGGTTCATGAATCCGGACTTGATCTCCTTTGTCTTTCTTAAATTTCGCTTTGAAAAGGATTATGCGTGATTGGCTCTTGGCTTAACAGTAGATCTCTGCTATCAAACGTGAGAGACGGTGCATTGGGGAGTGTTGTAAAATGAGTGGTTTTAGCAAATATTTATAATTAATTCTAGCATAAATTAAGATAATTAAAACATAATTCCAGCTGCATATAATTGACAAGAATGACATAACATCATGTAATATTTTTATGTCAATTAAACATGATAATATGCTCAAAAGATAGGACTTGATAACGAGTAAAATCAGTATAATGCTCAGATTTAAATGTTTGATTGTTGCTCTCAGATATCGGGCTGCATAAGATAAGTTCTTGGCCTCCTCGCTAATATTGTATATACTCTTCACAAATTGGATATGACAACCAAAAATTAGACTTTGAGCTCTAAAGAATGCTTTACTGATATGTCAAAATTTATCTCATAAACAATAGGTTATATTTTCAGCCAACGGAGGATAGAAATTACTTGACAGTGCAAAGAGAATCACAATTCAACACTTTATCCTTTCGGCTAGCAGAGGACCAAGTAAACTTCAGTTCAAAACTGAAGTCACAAATCAGCATTTACTGATTTCTGCCAACAGAGGACCAGTCCAGTATACACTAATACAGTATACAATATATACTAATGCAATCGAACCACTAAAAATAACAAAGCTTGGCGGAATGAGATGAAGTAACAACAGTAAGCAAAGCAGTAAGCTCAAGTCTGATCTAGTTTATCAAACCAATTTCATTATATGACAATTATCCTCATTGAGCATTTCACAAGCCCCCACAATTACCATGCAAATTCACCATGTGCTAGATATGGACAAGACAGTAATATGAAATACTTTAGCACAACACAATTTGCAAAGTAAAGCGGAAAGGAAAACAACGATACTCATGATGTGGATGACACTCAAAGCCACTGAGCTATAAACCGGGCAAGGCACGCCGAAGGCGCTGACTCAGAAAACCAATCTCCCCACTGTGCCGCGTTTGAACGGAAAAGGTCGTCGGAGATACAATGCCAATTCGTAATTCGAGACATACCAAATTGCGAAGTTGAGGTATAGAGAAATACTGCACAAGACCAAATCACGTGCACCGGTCGAATGCAACCACGGAGCACCAATCACCTACAAAAACCAAAGGCTCCTTCCACACCGAAGTCAAGCCAGAGCCGACCAATACGAGCCCTAATTGCACAAGTACCAGGTTCCCAAATAGAACACCCACAGAGGATAGGACGCAAGAAGGGAACCGACAGGATGCACACAGAGGAATGTCTGGAGCTCACCACTGACAGTGTCAAGTTGACCACGGTGGTGCGGGAGCTCCAAAGCCCCAAAAATAAAGACAAATCGGAGGGGAAGAAGAACCACCAAAAAGGGGGAAAACTCACTGATCTCAGTTCAAGAAATGAGGAGAAGGAGGCGGCCTTTTGAAGAGAAGGGCCGGAGCGGGCGACGCGGTGGCTGTGAAAGTCCGGCGCCCGAAGCACCCGGGCAAGCTCGTGCCTCCTGTGCCGCCGCCTCGCTCGAGAGCTCCAAGCCGCACTTGCTACTGCCAGAAGATAGGGTTGGAGACAAAGTCTCCAACCTTATCTCTCCCTCTCAAAACCAATAGGTGGGCCCCACCTCCATTTTCCTTTTTCTTTTCTATTTCTTCTTTTCTCAAAATGAGAAATTACCAAATAGCCCTCAAAGATACAACAGGAGAAAATACTAGTAAAAGATTTTCAGTCATCTGAGAGATCAGGGAGAGTCACATGATCTTGTTGGGTCACGTTGATTCAATATAATTCAGAGGATGCATGCATGATATCTCTTTGTCTTCAGTGATAAGCTAGCTAGCACTCGCATACACAACAACAGTGCCGATGAGATGGTGCATGAGATCATGATCGATCATCCCTACTCTAATTTGTTTCACAACATAGCCACTGATATTGTTATGCTCACCCCAACTCACAGAGCATACTTCTATGTAGATCTAGCTCTTGCCAATTGAATTCTAACACTAGTTGTACCACACACAAGAAATACAATATGAATAAGCATGTAACATCCCAAAATTTGGGCATGTTTGTTGTTCGCTTTTTTTGATTTTATTGCAAGACTTTTTGTCTAATAAGGATCAAAATGAATTGAAACAAAAGGTGATAACTAAAAATCCAAACTTGGCATAAATGTACTATTAATAAAATAGGGGAAATATTTTCAAACATGTTTTGAAAATTTCCTCAAATCAAATAATGAAAATGTATACAAACAGAAAATTGAAAGATTTTTAGAGAAAAATATATAACATACAAAACTCTAGAAAAATTACACAATAATCTACACTGTGTCATAAGCATCCCTAAAATTTTAATAATTTTCAAAGCTATATTACCACATCTAAAAATTTCCTAGAAACTCAGCCTTTTTAGAAAAATCCGGAAATCCAATTTCTTTCCTCTCCCATTGACCTGTTGGACCCACCCGACAGGCTTCTTACTCCATAGTTGTGCCATTGCCAGTGTCTGCTCACCAGCGCCATGTCCACACAGCGTAGGGCCTTGCACCATTGCAGCAGCTCGCTGCCGGATTTTGCCAAGCCGCACGCGATTTCGCTCCTTGCCCATACCCTGCCCATGCCGCAGTCACTTGCTCGCCCATGCCCGAGCGTCATCTTCTCAGTGGACTCCGCTGATTCTCATGAATTATCGTGGGCTACTTTGTCCTTCTCGCCCTATAAAAACCCGAGCACCAAATGCGTCGCTACTCCCTCTTCATTCCCCTACCTTCTTCTCTACACTTCCTCCCTTCTCCAAGCTCTACTCAAGCAAAGGCCCAAATGCCACTCTCGGCCATGGCCGCGCCACCGCGAAGTCTCCGGGCCACATTGATAGACTCCAACTCTCTTCTTTATGTCCCTCTAGTTCACCTTGATGCCCTCTTGCTATCCCTCACTCCCTTTTGCTCTCCTTGCAGCCGGAGCTCCAGGAACACGAGCGTCTTCATTGTGTTCGGCGACGTTCGGTCCACAACCGCCACTCCCAATCGTCGTTCCGGCCAAATCGGTGAGCTCCTCCATTAACGGACTGCGTCACCATGTGTTCTAACCCTCAAGGATCAATTCCCCTCACCCAATTTAATCCTTCGCCCACAGGAGTGTCGCACCACCGTCATCTTCCTTGTGCACGGCCGAAAGCGCCACTGCCAGCGCCATTACCTCTACGGTAAGTCTCTCCTTGATTCAATGCACCTAGAGCATCTCCATGCTATCCTCTAGCTATCCCCGCCATTTGATTTCATTCCTTTGCTCCACATCAACACCCCCATGGTGACACCCCTTGCGCCGCCGTCGGCCTTTTTTGCCGACACGCCTCGAGCCTCCTTGTAATATCCCAAATTCAAATTAAAAAGATTTGCGTTCGGGAGAGGGAATTTAATCGAAAATTCAACTTTGGGGGAAATCTTTGGAACATGGGTCCCCGGCCCAGTCCCTGGCAGCCTGGTGGCTGGTTCTAAGTGGTCCAGAAGGGGCGGAGTTTTGCGCCCATGTTGGGCCAGCCCAGCCGCCCCACTTCCTCCCCTAAACCCTAACCAAACCGCCCCTTATCCTCTTCCTCCCCCAAGCCGCCACTTCCTCTTTCTCCCTGCCCCAAGCTGCCATCTCCTCCTGTGTTGGACGCCACCCCCTGCCCTAGGCGCCGGCCACCCTGCCCCTTGGAGCCGCTCCTTCCCGTTGTCGGTGTTCGCAAAGGAAGGAGAAGGAGGGACTGCAGACTCGCTGACCGAAAGAAGGGAGGGACGAGGGATCTTCTTCTTGGGGGATCATCTAGCGTCTTCCTGAGGTTCTACAAGGGTAACTCAAGGCGTTCTTCGCTGTTCTATTCTTAGTAGATGCGAATTCAATTAGGTTGATTTGATCGAATTGCTGCTGTTAGAAGTTCAGTTCTGTCCAATAGGTTGTGCGGCCGTTTTCATGTTCTTAGAAGCAGAATCTGAGTTTTTCGTCTCCTAGAGATATATGGGAATTGTTCTTAGCTTTCAGTGGCCGCCAAGAACACTCAATTTCGATTTGCGGTTCAAAAGATATGGTAGAATCTTTCCTGCTGTCCTGAATTCCTAACGTGAATTAACTGTGAATTTGTCTTTTAAGTTATGATTAAGTTAAGAGCAATTTCAGAGTTTCCACCCAATTAGGTTGTTGTAGTATTTTTGTTAACCTTTCCAGAATGATAAAGAACACTCAATTTGGAGTTGTATAACAAAAGATATGATTATTTCTCTACTGCTATGTAGTTCTGTCAGACAGATTTGATGTTCGACTTTCAGAGTATTATTGACGTAGGTTTTTGGCCAAATTGGGAGATCCCGCCAACTAGACTTTTGTGTAGGGTATTGTTATCTTTCCATAGGATCTGAGAGCACACCATTTCAAGTCTCAGATAATTAGTTATGATTTATTTTGTACTTGTTGTCCAGATTGTAGTCCTACTAGACTGTCGGTTTATTTGAGTAGATTGACTTTGTGATCCTTGGGTTAGGATGCTGCGATTAGAAGTTTCAAGCGATGTCCTGTTCACGTGGTTCCTTATTTAAGTATTTAATTTTGTGTAGGAGGGGGGATTTCGAGTGTAGCAGCTTCTGTCTTGCCTCATAACGCTTCGCAGAGCGGAAGGCAAGCACATTGTAATTCTCAATGTTGATGAATGTTGAGTGCTTGTATTCATACTGTTATTTCTATGACCCATGATTACATTCAATGCTTCGTGTTCCTTTCATATCCGTTAATCCATGTTGAAAGAGAGGATGTCTTTCATTATTCATATTTCATCTCATTCATTCATTTGTTCATGTTTCTTCCACGGGAGTGAAAATTAAAAACCCATCAATTCCAGATGGGCACGTAAAACCCACCATTCTAATGTGGGAAGATTTGGATCCTCGTATGAAATGTTCTTCATACGGGCCTTGGATCCCCGTATTTTGTTAAATACGGGTCTAAGTGAACACTGACGGGTGTGTCATTAGCTATACCGGTATAAGCAGAAGTGTAGTTCATTCATTCCATTCATTCATATGTTCCTTTCAGTTCTATATTCATATCCTTAATGATATTGTATTGTTCATATTCAGTGGAGTTCCAATTATTCTTTGTACTTGCTGAGTCTTGGACTCATTCTTGCCTTTGTTTGTTTGTTCTAGGTGATCGTTGTTGATGGTATTCATGGGAGGGAGTAGACACACATAATTCATTCACTTCATAATATTCAAGTTTCAATAATATGATTTTGTTCCTGTCTTTCATTCGTTAAGTGATGAATTATAATAAATAGAGGTTGATGATGGATGATATCTTTCTCTATGTTATGGTTGATTAAATAACTGCTTGTGATCCTTGATTACTCCTTTGATATAATTATCTTAGTGGGTTCAGTAGACTTGAATAGTTGAAGTTTGTGAAGCGTTGGAGTCAGATTATATTCCTGCATTTGTTCTGTTATATGTTGACCTGTTTATACCATTAGATGAGACATTGTTTAAATTCTTCCGCTATATGACTGTTTGTTAGATTCTTTAGGTAATATTTTGACTTTCGAATAGCAAGGGTGTTACACTCCTCTTCCTCAACAAACTGCATGAGTGAGTTCCCCACACCCCACTGGAGCTCATGCGCACCCTAATTCTCACCCTCTCCCTCTCCGGCGCCGCCGCGCCATTTCCCCTCCACGGCCAGCCGTCGTGTGACCTCAATGCGCCACCACCGTGCCACCCAAGCCACAAAATCGCCTCCCTAGCATCCTCAAGCCTCTAGCAAACCTATTTTTAGGGTTAGCTCCGCCCCCCGCTGCTTCTTCACCGGCTGCGAGCACAGCCCCGAGCCACCCTAAACTTCCTCTGCTCTGCTGCCTCTGTGTCCCTCTCCCTGTCACTAAACCATGGGACCCACCTGTAAGAGGTTCAGAACTGCTAACTAAACTGGTAACTGATGATTGAACCACTCAAGTGAGATAACAAAATTGTGAAGTTTGAATTAGCAAGAAGTTTTAGTTAAACAGTACTTAAAATCAGAAAAATTCCTTTAGAAGAATGTAAGAATAGAAAGGTGTATGGATTAGGATAGTGAGCTAATACTAGGTTAAATATAAAGGAAATATCTGAGACTAAGATTTTTGCCCAAGTTAATAACATCTAGGCTAAAAGAGGGAACCAATCTAATAACCAATGCTGAAAGATGGTTATTCAAAATGAACAGTGGGTCTAGAGTCCAAATAGTAGAATCATCAGCTAGTAGCATTTCATTTAGTAAATTTCTCCTTAATGGAGTTAATTAGTTACCGAGATAAGTAATTGGAGGTTAGTTAAAAATAATCACTAAGTTATTATCATTTATACTACAAGGGCAATCATGACCAGGAAGGACTTTTGGTAAATCAAATAGTAATAGATGATTAGTTAAGTATAAGTTGAATGTGCCATTGGCATGTGATCAAAAGAGCAAACCAATTAGAAGTCAAGATTTGGAGTATGGTTGGCTAAATAACAGTAAGCCCTAGGCCATGGTGGTATCAAAAGTAGCAATAGGTCAATGAGATGGTTAATAAAAATTGGTAAAGCAATTAGATATTATAAATCATTAGTATGCACTTAGAATAAATTCATAAGATAATGCTCCGAGTTGCGAGTCAAGTAAAATTTGCTAATATCATTAATGTCTTGATAATGGGAGTAGTCTCTAGACTAAGGTCGGTAATGATGATGCAAGTAAATAAGAATTCACCATAATGTTGACATAATGGTATAAGGGGGTAGGTTTCACACAAATTCTGTTATTATGTTAGCCACACCAATAATACCAAGTAAAGCTAGATAATAACTCGTAATGGTATCAACTAAAGTTAAACACTATACGTATGACTAAATTGGCTATAATTATATTGATAAGACAATTACAATACACCTAAGATCCACCTAAATAGATGTTCATCCAAAAACCTAGTGTCGCATGTTAACCGGGAAAAACTAGCGTAACATGAAATAATGGCACGTCATAAGAACTCTTAAGTATAAGGTTAGTCCATATGATTACCAGTCCAATTGAAAATAGAGGATAACTTTAATTGAAGACTAGTTTAGTCTGACACTAATGTCTAGGATTAAAATAGAGGTCAACTAGAAATTGTGTTAACCATAAAAGCTTATACCGTTATTAAAATATAGCTATGTACGGTTATGGTGTCTGTGTGACCACTGGACCCCGGGCCGCTAATTATTAACTAGATGAAGGGTTATCCTTTCATCGAGCTCATTTTGATAAGGACATAACTTGAACTATATACAACATGACTAACTAAGTCTAGGTTCTAACTAAGTCTAGGTTGAGAGTAGAATCTAAACTATGAGCTCATGCCATGTAGATCTCTCTAATTAGTTCTATTCAATTGAAATAAAAGATAACCATAGCCATTCCTATAAAAGGCCTTTTGTTAAGAGGATCGATATCAATCGACTAGGATGAATAATTACTAGGAAAGAATTAGTAGTAAATAACACCTAGGCTTCATGAAATAAAATAAGTTATTAGCTACCAACTAAAAATAATCCTTAGTACTTATTTTAGTTAAAGGTTAACCTAGTGTAATAAGTGTATCTTAGTATGAGTTTAATCATGATAATAACTAGGAAAAAGGACATATTAAAACAAATAATGAAACTCAGACGCATAAAAGATGTCGCCTAAAACATAAGGATGGTATCTAGATGATACTCATAGGACACACTTAAAACATGGAGCTTCCTCGATAAACAGGAAATAATAAGAAAAGAAATTATTAAAATGAGCTAGACCTCCCATGCAAGTCATGGTAATGTACTCTCAATAAAACGGTGTTAATTCAACAACAAATTGAATGCAAGTCAATACCATCTATCATACACCGCTAATCATTTCCAATAAGAAGAATAATTCATGAAATAAGAAGATCCATTTTTAGTTCAAAGGAAATGCACTCTCTCTGATGGAAAGCATAAATGTCAGAAAATACACTTTCAGCATCACCTTTATTTTATTTTCAGGATTTAACAACCGAAGCAAATCAAAGCGTTAATAACTTTTACATACGAACTCGGAATCAAATGAATCTTTTTGCAAAATTCATATAAAATCATTCTATTTATAAATATACAAAATATTTGGATTTTCTTACTGTTGGATTTATTTCTCTGTTTGTGTTTTGTTTTTTGTTCTTTCGAATAGACGCTAGAATTCGCGAGCAAGATTAACGGCAATCAAGCAACTTCATTCTCTGAACAACCAAGCAAGGCAAGCACCCCCCCTTTGATCATGTTGATACTACTATTTTACTTATTGTATTTCTTTTTGCAAAAGCTATTATTGCATGCGCGCATGTTTGTATGAAAATGCTATATTTGGGGAAATCGGTAGTTGAAAATCCTATTCGATGCATATATCTCCTTGAAAAATTAAAGTCATGTTGTTTTAGCCAATAGGTTATGGGATAGATAATATATAATGTTATTTGGGAGTTTTGAGTGCGATTATCGCACAATTGCTTAATAGAACGATAGATTTTCGTAAAAAGTTATAAAAGGGCAATATGATAAATATGAATTTGGGATATTTATAAAAATATCCAGAGGGATGTACCTCTGTCATTTTGTATAAAACAAAAATGAAAAACCTAGTTGTTGACGCAGGCGAGTTATATTATATTCTAATAAGAGTGAGAGAGGAGTCTTACTAGTAGATATGGAGAGATTCTCGTCCGGATCAATTAAGGACCGAACACCGGTGCCGCCAATTTAAGTCTAAGCGTACAACCACATGTGCTGGTATGGGATGACATTAGCTAATTAAGTCATTGAAAACTAGCCTTGCACATAGGTATGCCGTAGAGTGCGGACATGACCGAAGGATTGGCATGTTCGAAGGGGCTCCCTTCACCGAGATGTTGGGAACAAAGCTTGCCGAGATAACTGTGAATGCCTCATTGAGATGGGTGTACCTGGGTAAAGTGTAAAAAAGCGTAGCACTGCGATGGATATACTCGGGTGAAGTGAGGGTTTTTCATTCGATGGACTAGTGCAAGGATAAGACTAGATGATGTAAAGGTTTTGACACGTGCTCTAGACTGCTTACCTATGGTAGTGAGCGATGGTATCGACGGATGTCAAACAAACTAGAGAATTCGTGTGTTGTGGGTAAAGTTATACACCTCTGCGGAGTGTAAATCTATTTAAACAGCCGTGCTCATGGTCATGAGCGTGCCTAGTACGGTCACATCGGGGTATAGGCTCGATTTTCACAAAATGGTTCCTGTTGGAAAATGAGGGAATGGTTTATGGTTTTATTTGAGATAACTGCCATGTTATGGCTGAACTGAAATGTGGCTCGTAGCCGAGGAGGGTTGCGAGTTGTTGTAGTTATTATTGTTGATTCATTCAACTATTATTACTGTCTAGTATCTATTTAACCGCTCTTTCAAATTTTATTGCAAAGTACTACTTATAAATATTGCAAACAAAATCTACTTAATGCAAAATAACTTGTAGCATAGAGCCTCTTCTTTGATTAGACTTGCATTTATATAGAACTTGTGATACACTACAAGTCTTGCTGAGTACGCAATGTACTCAATCTTGCTTATGTACTTGCTCAGAGTATGAGGAAGAGCCTACGCCAGACGATGCTTTCTTCGCACCCGGAACAGGAGGGATCGGTAACTGGTCTATCTAGGATTTGTTCCTTATCGGTTACCTTTGGGTTATGGATGGGCACACCACTGGAATTTGCTTACTTTCATCACTTTTACCTATTTTTGTTACTCTATTGATACTTGTTTTATTCAGTTGGTCGGCCATTGATGTAATAATTGTTATCGCTTAAGTCAAGTACCATTTTGCTTTACTTTATATATGTGAATGTATGGATGTAAATTCCAAATGTTGTGAATGTGTATACTAGTCACTGATCATAGGACTAGTACGGTACACACATAAGGTCTTGGGATATTCCACACTCGGGGGTCTGACAATAAGCATGTAATTCATTGGATATTGAACCGGGAACTTATTCTAGATATGGTCGAATATGTATTCTGCTAGAGCACATCTATATTTATACTAATTGGAGGCTCTCCTAAAAGCCCTTACGTTAATCCTAGGAGGGTAAAAATATATATATTCCTACATTAATCGGAGAAAAGAAAAATAGCTAGAAATCCCCACGTTAATTTGGGGAAAAGAAAACATCTTGACCATCTATTTAGGAAAAATAGCATAATCTATGGCTTGAATTAAGTATACACCAAGCATATGATTCAAATAAAGAGTTTGTATAGAACTGTGAATCAGGACTATTTAGCAAAGGCTATCAAAGACCGAATCGAACTCAGCAAAAATAATAATGATGAGACTTCAAAACCGAATTAGGCTACCAGAGAAACATGTGTCATGAGTATATATGCTCGAGCATTAACATGAGACAAACTACAGCCCCTGCCATACAAGCATGTTGTGACATAAAAAGGAAGGCACCACAATTTTGTTTTTCCACTTTCTAACTGTGCTTTTAAGATTGTATTAAGATGCGTTGTATGATCAGACTTAAGGTAGATTAGCACATATTTTAAATATTGTACTTAAATATTTAAAAAATTTGTTCCCAATATCTGTAAATTTGTAATAATTCTAACAAAATTGAGGTATCCAAAATATATATGTAAATTCATAAGAAAAAAAATAAAAAAATTGGAATCCAAAACTATGCAAATATATAAATTCCTATATTAATCAGAGAAAAGAAAATTAGCTAGAAATTCCCACGTTAATCGAAAAAAAAGAAAACATCTTGACCATCTATTTATCAAAAGTAGCCTAATCTACGGCTTGGATTAAGTATACACCTAGCATATGATTCAAATAAAGAGTTCTCATAGAACTGTGAAATAGGACTAAGTAGCAAAGGCTATCAAAGACCGAATTGAACTCAGCAAAAAAAATAATAATGAGACTTCAAAACCAAATTAGGCTACCAGAGAAACGCGTGTCATGAGTATGCTTGAGCAGTCGAGCAGTAACATGAGACAGCCTGTAGCCCCTACCATGCATACAAGCACGCTCTGACATGAAAAGGAGGGCCCCACTATTTTGTCTTTCCACTTTCCAATTTGTGCTTTTTAAGATTGTGTTAAGATGGGTTGTATGATCAGACTTAAGGTAGATTAGCAAAGATTTTAAATATTGTGCTTAAATATTTAAAATTTTGGTTCCCAATATCTGTAGATTTGTAACAATTCCAACAAAATTGAGGTATCCAAAATATATGTAAATTCATAAGAAAAAAACTCAAAAAAAATCTGGTATCCAAAACTATGTAAATTCCCAATAATGTTTTTGAAAATAGAGGTATCGAAATATGTATAAATTAGGAAACAAAATTACCAAAATATCATATATTTAAATTCCAAATAGTTGTTGTATGATGTTCCTATTCATTTGTCCATTGAAGTTGGAAAGGAAATCATGCAGCATGCATACTTTTACTTTTATGTGGAAAGAAAAAAAACACGCGTGAAAAAAAACTATAGCATTGATTAAAATTTAATATATGAAATTATTCAGATTAGGAAAAATGCAATTGAAAAAAAAAAGAGAGAAAAGACTATCCAAGCTGTAGCACCTCGCACATTAGTAATGGCTTTTGTGACCCAATTAAGTGTAGTAGTGCTCGGATTGTTCCCATACGGAGAGTTCAAATAGGCTATGCTAGAATATATAACATCCTCTTGGATTTTTTTAGGGAAACCCTCTTGGATTTACATTAAGAAAGTGGAGAGTTTTTTTTTATTTACATGGAAGAGGCCGCTGTCCATCCATACTGCACCTTACCAATCGAGAGGAAATTGACAAAAAATGGAAATAGAGGAGACAAGAGCTAGAGACACGAAAGAAATTTCCATCGGAGCGAATGGATAACATTCCTATAAAAAAATGAATGGGTAACCAAACACGTCATATGTTATATATATACATATTTGATATCAAGCTTATTTCCCATAATAAAAACCAAGAGAAAAGAGTACCAATTAGACGTAGCATATTTCCTATTCATAAAACATATGCAATATACAAGTCCTTTGAATATCAATAAAAATGATTAAAAGGCTATAAATTACTAGTCCATGCAGTTGTGTAAGATGCACGTTGATGACTAGTAATTCATATCATACTATTCTCTCTCTTTTTTTTTTTTCCTTTGGATCTAACTGTATCCCGGATTTCATGTTAACCGGTTGTCAAAAGAGGCTACAACAGTTAAAAGAGCGTATAATCAAACCATGTTACACTTTACATCTCGGCCTTCGATGAACCCCATTTGTCCTCTGTACTCACCGGTAGCCAAAAGAGCGACACGTGCCTCGGATACACAGGAATTCCACACTAAAAGAGTTAACCAGAATCACCTCCAAATTTAGGTACGCAGATGAAGGATTGGACCTCCTTCGCTGCTTTTAGAAAGCCCCACCATATGTTAACGAAAAACCTTGGCCTGCATGATATAGTGGGTGAGCATGCCATATTCTACTTTCCTTCTTCCTTGGGACCACCCTCCTTTGAATTATTCTTGAGCATCAGCTTTTGTAGATAGTACAAACAAACATTAGCGAGGAAAAAGTGCTCCATAAAAAGCCCTAATCATCCGCCCCACACCAACAACGCACGCCCCCATGCCCATAACCTCCCTCCCTCCCTCCTCTCTTGCTCCATCTCTCTCGACAATAAGCACTCTATTTTCCCCTCCCTATCAAGAATGACAAGTATCAGGGTAGATGTGTTCTTCACTTCGTTTGTGCACCACAAGTAGATGAAGCTGCCAGCATGATCTGAAAGCATATGCTGATCTTGGTGATCATTTGTAAATTGATTGCTCGGGAAATAAGAAATCAGATCATCTGGCAGTTTCATTTTCTCATGGCAGCACACCAGCTTGATGAAACCCTAGAGAGGCAAGTTGATCCCAGCAAGATCTTCAAGGGCGAAAAAGGACAAAGAAAGATTCCAGTCTATGCATGTAAGTTCAGCTTCTTTCGCTCCGTAAGCAAAAAAGTAGGGTTTTGAGGCACACAGGAAGAAGCCATGCATATACAGATCATGATGATCTGGATGGAAGTTACTGTAATATTGTTAGTTAATTTCGTTTCTGTTGAGTGCTAGTAGTATTTCCTCTACGGCGCTCTACTAATATAATTTTCGACCAAATCTAGTAATTAATTTTGATGGCGCGATTTGATATATTGCATCTGATATGTTTCTTCATTTTAGCAGTAATGGATACCAGAAGAAACTGTAGGATCTGATGAGATCAAGCTACGATCAGGTAAGAAATAACTATTTTCCCATAGTGTCTCCAGTCCGTGCCCAAACATAATTAAATAACATATTCCCTGATCAATATATGTATATCCCATACATTTTATTACATTCAGATGTGCTTCTATTTCAAAAAATAAAAATACAAAGGTAACTCCGATTTTGAAATTTTCTGTGATCTATTAATTAAACTAGAGTTCATGAAGTCGTAATAATTTCTGATCCAGTTCAAAATAATTCAAAGCTTTTTAATCACTTCATAGGACGTACAATCCAAATTTCCCCAAGTAATATATAAGTGCTTTAGGGTAAAGATGTATACCTACAGCTATAAAAAAGGACGAGTCTTACAATATTCATTCAGTGCTCTACTACCTCATGCGATGAATTATCATTGTGATATCAGAAAAAAAAAATCTCCAAAATTATTGAGGGGTTAGAAAGTAGAGTGATGCAGTAACCTGTAAATTTCCATTATGAACTCTTATTTTTACCATGGGAGAGTGTTCTAGGGGTGCTCCGCTCCATAGGACCATCGAGAACACCTAATAAGTCCTAAGGAATATAAGCATGTATATAAGCTAGGCATATTACTATACTCAGCAAAAATGTATCTAAATACTCCTTTCTCTATCAGGGAGGGGCAAAAAGGGAAATGTCCTTCCCCCTCTCCTGTATCTATGGCCTCAAGAGAGCATGTAAAGGGGGCTTTCTCTCATTCATTCATAATTCAATACATTTATCTCTCACTTTTGGCTCCTCTATTGCTTGGTCCTCTCATTACAAAGGGTATGAGAATACCCACAACAGAAGTATCCAGAAAAACTTTCAATTTTTCTACATATATTGACTTACAGAGTCAAAGCTTCATATTTCAAGATGCTAGATCTCGTGTGCTGAGTCACATATAGAGTTTGATAGATACTTGATGTTCCTCCTGATCCTGAAAAGCACACATATATATGCACGGACCAACAGTATGGATCAACATATTAACACCAAGTTATCAAGGGTATATGTTGTGGGTTTTTTTAAAAGACATGCTGTGCTTCCTTAGTTACTTTGATAACAGTACAGTAGTTCATGATCAGAAGCTTTTCCATCTAATCGAATGCCCCTGAATGATTTATGTCCCCATGCCGGAAGATCGATCTTCCAGCAGATGTGAATTACCATACAGTATCAACCTCTTCTATATAACATTGATCAATCAGTTGGCATTACTCTGATTGGTGGAGGTAGTACTCTCTCTCTCTCTCCAGCTCAATGCATCGATTATTTGGCAATTAATTGGTGTAACTCTTCTTTACATAGTAGTAGTAATCTTCTGTCAATGTTGCCTTCCCATACAGTATGTCAAATCAGTTGGCATTACTCTGATTTTTTGTGATAGTAGTGCGCCTCTTTTTTGCTGCTCAATGCATGGATTACTCGACAATTAATTGGTGTAACTCTTCTTTACATAGTAGTAGTAATATATCTTCTGATCATTGATCTTCTCCTGTCTATGTTGCATGCGTTGATGTGTATATATACATCTAACTTCTAACGCGAGCTAATTCAGGAGCAATCATTATCTCTTGTTTCAACTTTACACTCACCCAACTTACTTCACACTGCTGCGTCACTGTCGACTCGTCGTCATCCAAGTAAGCGCGCTCTATTTTCTGAGCACTGACGCAACTCAGTTGACCTCATGAGCAGCAACGTCGTCGATCGCTAGCGCGCTCTATTTTCTGAGCACTGACGCAACTCAGTTGACCTCATGAGCCGCGACGTCGTCGATCGCTTGCACTTCTTGTTAGTAGTATCTATATGTATATGGTATATCTAGATTTAAGAGAGTTTGTTTTGTATAATTCTACAGTATTTAAGCAATATTCATTTTTCATTATGGATATTAGAGTTTATGTAGTGTCCATTCAGGATACGTAGAATTATTTTCGGATACGAATAGTTATTTGCTCTTAATAAAAGGGCACATCTGTAATTAGATTTTGTGAATAAGAGCAATAAAGAAGAAGAAAATCAGAAAAACTGTTGTTATTCTGGCAGTACAAAAAAAATTATGTTCTTGTGTTCCGTGTGTTCGTCTTCAGTTTGGACCAACAATTGGTATCAGAACTCTAGGTTCGAAACCCTAGCTGCTGCCCCGGGAGGGGTGATCTCGACTCCTGGGGTGACATATATGGGGTCTCTACAGGAGAGTAACGCCGAGGGCGTGTGGGTGGATGACAGAGCGGCAACGCGCGGGCGCTGCTACGGCGCCAGCGCGGCGCAGCACGGCAGAGCGATGGGCTCCCGTAGCTTCCGACGGGAGTGCACTCGCGGTGGCGGCATGTCGGCACGAGACACGACCGACGCAGCGGAGCTGCACGGCGGGCACGGGCAGCTGGAGACGCGACGTAGTCTCTATAGGAGAGTATCGCCGAGGGCGTGCAGGTGGACGACATAGCGGCAGTGCGCGGGCGCTGCTACGGCGCCAGCGCGGCGCAACACGGTAGAGCGGTGGGCTCCCGTAGCTTCTGACGGGAGTGCACTCGCAGTGGCGGCGTGTCGACGCGAGACACGGCCGACGGGACGGAGCTGCACAATGGGCACGGGCAGCTGGAGACGCGGCGCGGTTGGCGGCTTGGTACGGGTCGGCAGCGACGCTGAGCATAGTGGAGCTAGTGGCGACCGCACAGTGCAATCTTGTCGACGAGCACATGCATGTAAGAGCAGCGATACCGATTCATGTGTGTATGCATGTTAGCACATTGAGTTAGTTGTTTGCATGCATGCGTGCATGTGGAATAGACAGTGGTGCACGTCGGTGGAATGCGCACATTGCCAATATGAAAGTGTTGTGTTGGTATTAGGCGGTTGTGATGCCGTATTTGTGTGTGTGTCCGTGGAGTTGTGTTTGGGACGTTGAGGAGATGTGTTTGCCGTCCTGAGTTGAGTCCGGACGTTGAGGAGATGTGTTTGTCGTCCTGTATTAAGTAACAGTTGGGCAAGTCATAGTTGAGACCGACTACCTTAATAAATAAGTATACAAAGATTAGGGAGTGATTGTTAGTAATCTTTGTGCATATGGTATATCTAGATTTTAGAGAGAGTTTGTTTTGCATAATCCTACAATATTTATGTAGTATTAATTATGAACACTAGAGTTTGTGTGATATCCTTTCAGAATACGTGAAATCCTTTCCGGATACAAATAGTCGTTTGCTCTTAATAAAAGGTACTCATGTAATCAGATTTTGTGAACAAGAGCAATAAAGAAGAAGAAAATAGGAAAAATTGTTGTTCCTACAGTAAAAAAAAATTGCGTTTGCATGTATCCGTCTTTGGTTTGAGCTAACACTTCTGTGCCAGTACTGCCTGTGTGCCACTGAATAAACCTTTTTATGCCTGCTTTATTTCCGTTGCAAGAAGCCTACAGGGCCGTAAGACTTGTAGGCATAACCATGAAGGGGACTGCCCGTAGCATGGCGCCGGCGACCACCGAATATATAGGTGCACATCCTGTGGCTGGCAACAAATTGCCCGTCAATTCACACACGAAGCAGCAGAGAAAAAAATACAAGCAAAGAAATGAAATAATCAGAAGTCCAGAATGGTAAAACATTCCTCTACATATATGCATGAATGAACAAATTAACTTTTTTTTTTGTTAGCTTTCCTTGGACGACTTTCCCTAGGAAATTAATGTGAAACTCCTACCATCCAAACGTACGATCAAAACATACGATGCTAAAACAGCTAGCCACCTCTCGACGCGCTTCGCATCACATCCAAATACAGTGGGGGCAAATGATTAACATCATACTCGTTGAACTTTCTTGTGCCATGGCCTCATGGATGGATTGGATAGAACGCATTACACAATATTATTCGAGGAGGCCCACATGCATGAAGAAGAACATATAGATATCTCCAATAATTATGCATGGGACTAAGTACAGTTGCACTCATCAAGTCGCGCGATGAGACTAAGTGCAGTTCTTACTTTGAGGATGGAAGGTTTCATGGATAAACTTACCAATAGATGCCAAAATGCATTCATAAAAAACAGAAACATAATGGATGGGGTTTTGTCTTTGCATGAACTAAAATAAGAAATAAAAAGGGTGTAGTGCTTAAGCTGGCTTTTGAAAAAGCTTATGATAAGGTGAATTGGGACTTTTTGTTCTGTTGTTTGAGATTGCGGGGCTTTGATAACAAAATCTGTGGTTGGATTGAAAGTGTGGTGATGCATGTTAAAGTAAACAATAGAACTAGACCTTACTTTCAAAGTTGTACAGGGGTGATACAGGGAAATCCTTTATCACCTTTTTTGTTTAACTTATTTGGGGGTCCCTGTGACTAGTTCCAGATTGCGTGTGGCCGATTGGGGTAATTTGGAAGAGAAACTGATTAAAAGATTAGATGGATGGCAGAGTGGGTCTCTGTCCATTGGGGGAAGGAATGTTTTAATTAATTCTAGTTTAAGTAGCGTGCCCATTTATCATATGTCAATGTATTTGTTACCCAAATCTATTCTTGATAGGAGGGGGAAGAAAAGGAAGTATCATTTAGTTAAATGGTCTCTGATTTGTAGGCCTAAGAAAAAAAATGGGGTTTGGGTATTCAAAGCCTTCACACTTTAAATGTTAGCTTGCTGTGCAAATGGTGGTGGAAATTAGAAAGTGAGGAAGGCATGTGGCAAGAAATTGTTAAAGCCAAATATATGGTAGGCAAGGCTGTTACTCATGTTAGGCATAAGTAAACTTATTCTCCTTGTTGGGCTGGCATGCTTAAAATCAAGAATCACTACATCAAAGGTAGATGTTTGATGGTGGGTAATGGAAAAAAACATTGACTTTTGGGAAGATTGCTGTTGTAGCTCTGCCCTTTTGTGTCCAACTCAAACATCTTTATGAAATTAGCAATGATATGTTGGTTGTACAGTACATGAGACGGCCTCTGGAGGACGAAAATTATCCTTCAGAAGGTGGCTGAATGAAGAGAGACAAGACGAGTTGAGTCATCTTAGAGATGCTCTAGTGACTGTTGCTAATTTGTCCAGTGATAATGATACCCCTCGATGGAATTGGAACACTTCTGGTATGTTTTCGGTGAGATCTATGTAGAATCACCTTAATAACTAGTTACCTGATCATGATCTTAATTTGTTGTGGAAAGCTAAAATACCACTCAAGATTAAGATTTTTATGTGGTTAATCCGGAATAATGCCATCCTAACTAGGGACATGTAGCTGAACAAAAATTGGAAAGGTTATCCACATTGTAGTTTTTGTTACGAGAATGAAACAACTAAGCATCTTTTCTTTGATTGTGTTGTGGCCAAGTATGTTTGGGGGTAATTTGTTCTGTGTTTGGGGCCGATCGAAGGCCCAATTCTTTTGATCAGTACCTTCGGTGGGCAAAGTTTTACATTTCAGGTAAAACTAATTTTCATATTGTTGGCTTGTCAGCAGTGTGTTGGGCCTCGTGGAAGTTAAGAAATAGAGTAGGTTTTGAAAACAAGCTAATCAGATCTCCTACTGAGATTATTTGCTATATATGTGTATTTCTCAAATTTTGGACAGGTCTTCGGAGAGAAGGAGAAAAGGAGGAGCTGCTAGTTGGAGTGAATGTACTGCAAGAAGAGGCGCTGAGATTACACATGAGTAAAGAAGATGTGCAAGGAACTAGAAGTCAAGTAATGGCATGAAACTTTCTGCTGGCAGGAGATGGTTGTGGTTGAAATTGGATCGGCTCAAGATGATGGTATGTTAGCGCTTTCAGAGACTGAAGTTGGGTGAAAAAGGAGTTCTTTTAATTAGTTTCTTTACTTTACTTATCGGTTCGGTAGTCTAGTTTTTTTTTTTTTGTTGGATTCTCGCTCTTGAGTTTCCTGTCCTTCTTCAGATGACTCGGTGTTCATTCTGAGGAAAAATAGAAAACAATTTGTATTGAGTTAGACCCTTTCGTTTATGTAAACATTGGGGTGTAATAAGGCAATACTTTTCAGACGCTGGTTGTATGACTTCTCTGTTATCTTTGGTAATGGAATCCGGATTTTCCCCGTTTGGAGAAAAAGTCTTGCGATACGGCCTTCAGAATTGTGAAAGGTGTGCATGCATATATCTATCTATTTGTCTCCTTCGATCCTAGGATTAGTAATAGCCAAAGTGCCAAACCAAGGCATATTCACTTGAAATGTGATAATAGCGTACACATTTTCTATGCAACGGATTACGATAGATAAAGTATTTTCATATATCACCGGATCAGATTCTCACTCACCTAGCGTAGCGTATTATTGGGATTTGATTCCTTGGTTTCTATTTACATAAAAGGGCGTTCAACTTTCTAATAGCGTAAGCAATCTTGTCCGTATCTTTTCATACTATCCGCCTTCAGAGTTGGACAGCGTACTCTGTTAATACGTCTTCGGCTTACGACAGCATATTTTCGCGCAGGTATTACGGATTTCCGTTGGCTCTTTATAAACCCGTCTTCTCTTTTGGAAAACGTGTTCCGTTGGCACGGCCACGCATGGCATACGGCTCTTTCAGTTGCGCGGAGGAGCGCTTCGTGTCGCGCAGCGATCACGGCGAAACGGAAGGAAGATTCTTGAGCGGCGAATTCGGTAACGCCTAATGGGTTGTTCTGATCAGATCTATTTGCCATTACAGCAATTCCGATCGTCAATCAATGCTTGATTTCGCAGGTGAGGAGGATGCCCCCGAACTGGAACGGCGCTATGTCTGCGCGCAACGTGTGCGACGAAATGCCTCAGACACGCAGAGGTGTCCTTTCTCGAGGAAGCTGCGTTCTTGTGAAAATTTTAAGTTGCATTCTTTCTGCTCACATATTTGCTCTGTTTTGTCTTGAGCAATAAATTCTCTCCATTTTGTTTGCTCTGTAACTCGTTCTAACTTGCAGGGAGCACATTGCACGTGGTGGTACAGAAGAACTGCTTGAACAGGAACATTGCGCGGATGCCGGCTATCAACTGAAGCCGTATGCGCTCTAATCTGTGAAAGGTAAATCCAGAATTCTGTCCGTTGTTTTCAGTATTGACCAGCTTGCCTGAAATTGATTGTGTTGTGTTTTCTTTGTTGCCGTTGATGTTCACACTGCCTTCAGAGGCTAAGGTTAATTTTGACAGTTTTCTGTGTGCCTGACACCGCAACTTCGTCATGCAGAATGATCGATGTTTGCCCTAGCATCATGGAGAGAGAGAAAAAAAAAAACTGTCTAGTTTATTGTTGTAAGTTATGCCAACACTATCTTATCCAACTGTGCACAACTTCCAAACAGAACAGCCAATATTTCACTGAAATGAAGCAGCACCCCTTTCTGCCATTGAATTCCTACAGATCATAGGATGTGTTTAATGCGAACATCCATGTGCAAAAGGGATCTTTGCATATATAGCTAGTAGGTATGCCCTCAACCTATCTGTCAACATTGTACAGTTCTTCACCACATCAACTTCAGGATTACAGAATTTTGTTAATTGGGCTATGTCACACTTGAGGAATTAAGCTCATGAGCCACACAATGAAGTTTTGGAAGCGAGTGATTGAGCACCGTTTAAGGAGAGTGACTAGCGTGACAACAAACCAATTTGGTTTTATGCCTGAGAGGTCGACCACGGAGGCAATTTTCTTAACACGACAGTTGATGGAAAGATATAGGGAGCAAAAAAAAGATCTTCACATAGTGTTTATCGATTTGGAGAAAGCCTATGACAAAATGTCAAGAAAGGTCATGTAGTGAGCTCTTCAAAGGAAAAAAGTTCCAACAAAATATATTACCCTAATTAAGGATATGTATTAAGATGTTGTGACTAATGTCATAACATATAGTGGTGATACTAGTGATTTCCCTATTAAGATAGGACTACACCAAGGGTTAGCGTTGAGTCCATATATTTTTGCCCTAGTGATGGACGAAGTCATGCGAGACATACAAGGAGATATCCCTTGGTGCATGCTTTTCGTTGATGATGTAGTGCAGTTGATGAAAGTAGGATAAGTATCGATAGGAACCTGGAGATATGGAGAAAGACCCTAGAGTCGAAGGGTTTTAGACTTAGTAGGACTAAAACTGAGTATATGAAGTGTGATTTCAGTGGTGCTGGGGCAGATGATGGAGATGTTAGGCTGGACGGACAAGTAGTGCCTAGGAAGGACACGTTTCGATATTTGGAATCGATGCTACAGCGAGACGGGAGATTGATGAAGACGTGAGTCACAGGATTAGAGCGGGGTGGGTGAAATAACGCCAAGCATCGGGTGTCCTGTGTGACAAAAAAGTTCCTCAAAAGTTAAAGGGTAAGTTCTATAGGACGACGATCAGACCTGCGATGCTATATAGAGCAAAATGTTGGGTGACTAAAAGACAACATATACAGAAGATGAGTGTGGCGGAGATGAGGATGTTACGGTGAATATATGGTCACACAAGGCGAGATCGAATCCGCAATGAGGATATACGTGATAGGGTGGGAGTAGCACCAATTGAAGAGAAGTTTATCCAACATCGCTTGAGATGGTTTGGACATCTCCAACAGAGGCCTTCTGAGGCACCGGTACGTAGTGGAATTTTAAGACGTACTGAAAATGTAAGAAGAGGTAGAGGTCGACCAAAACTAACGTGGGAGGAAGCAGTTAAAAGAGATTTGAGGGATTGGAATATAGTTAAAGAATTAGCTTTAGATATGAGCGCATGGAAGTTAGCGATCCATGTACCAGAACCATAAGAAGATTTATGGGCTGTGTTTTAGGTTCTCGGCTCGGATGGCAGGATGTATAACTTATGGTTTTAGTCTTGTTAGTTTTATTATTATTATTATTATTTGCAAGACTCTGGCTCTTTGACCTTAAGGATATTTTATTTCTAGTTTATCCTAACTTGTTTGGGATTAAAGGCTTTGTTGTTTTTATTTGGGCTATGTCACACTTAGTGGAGACAACGGGGCTAAAAGCAGGCAGAGAATTTGTAAAATCTACTCACTTGCATCAAAATTTCGGTGGCATGTTTTACTGCTCACCTATCTGATGAGATTGGCAGTCAATTACGAAGTAAACTATTGCATTTGCTCAGTTTAATATGCAGTAATGAGGCTGGCTTTCTGTCTTTGCATCCGTCCTCCCTGCTTCCTATTGCACTACCTTGGTTCATTAGTCTAAATGTAAAATTAAGTAGCAATTAGGTCCTAGGTAACTAGGTGAGTAGACTGATAAAGTAAGCTCTAAAAATCTTCTGAATCTTATTTTGAAGCGAAATGTTGACTAGGGCTGCTCGGTCAAATAGCAGAATGTCTGTATCAGCGTTGCCAACTTGCTAACAAGATTCATAGTATAGAGCTTGGTATGGGTCTCTTTTCCCTTCATTACAAAGCAATGTTTATGGAAGTGTGCTTCCATGCTATCCAAAAGAGAGAGAGAAAACAGAATATTTTATTTATATATTTTGTAGCATGGATATGTAAGCATAACCATATTTACAAATCGGCTCGTTGAGCCCTCCTTTCAGAAGACAAAGAAATGATTGGTTAAATCTACGCAAACCAAGGACCACTATGAACATTCACCTTAAGATATAGTAAATGGTCATGCATTGGGTGGCAATGCTACATACATGGTTAGTTTGTCAAAGTGCATTGCATGACAAGATCTCATCTGATTTTATCTCTGGGTTCTAGGAATGCCTATGAAGCTAAGTTCTTTCTTAAAAAAACAAATAAAATAATAAGAGAAGGTATTTGTCGATGATTTAGTATCGATCTTACGAATAAATACTGGAGACTTTCCTTGAATTAGACTGCACAGAAAAAGACACAGAGATTTTATACAGGTTCGGGACTTCTCTTGAGAGAATAATAACACTACTCCTGTATTGCTGTATTGACTATATCTTACAACAGGGAAGAAATCACTAGAACTAGGGCTTAATGACTTGTTTGTTGATCGTATCTCTGTTGTTGTTGTTCCTTTGCTTAATCCCCCCTCTGTCCACCGGTCTTACTCCTTATATAGAGCGTGAAAGGGTAGCAGTTGTCCTATATCAAGAGGCGTCTCACCGTTTGATGAAATGTGCATGTTCTGTAACGGTTATTGTCATATGCTAACCCTTCTATCTCACCTTGCAGTTATGTCAGAATTAGAGGCTTAATACGTACAGTTATCCTGGAGAATAACATCATATATTAGCCACTGGGTGTATTAAACACAGCGTATAAGTGTCCTTAGTTGATTGGGCACACATGTTTATAAACTTTGTTGACTATAGGGTGGTCGCAGTTGATTTGGTCGTAGTAAAGCTTACAACCATGAAGTGGTCATAGTAAGACTTACGACTATGAGGTGATCGTAGTAAGACTTACGATCATGAGCTAATTGTAGAAAATCTTACAATCACTAGGTAATCGTAGAAATACCTACAACCATATAGAGTGGTCGTAACATAGTTTACGATCACTCACCTAAGCTTCTTCCTTATTAATGATAAAGGGTATCCTTACGAATAACATAAAGATTGATATCTATAATAATAATTACAGATAAATAATTTAATTAATTGAGAATTATTAAATCCTCGCCAGTATTATTTCCCTTTTCTTTGTTGTCCTGAAAAGATTGGTGGCAATCATTCCAACAGTAGTGGCAGAACTCATAAAAATAGCTCTGTACAATCTAAGGGTTCCCTTTACATTCACTTCTTATATATAGGGGAGAGGGACCCTCACCCTGAGCTCATTAAGGTGGCCAAATAGGTTCTGATCGCCCTTTCTCCTCCTCCATGCTTACACTGGCACTGTAGTGCATGCAAGAGGAGAGGCAAAAATATGATGTCCGTAGCAGCTTAGGTTGTGCCTACATCTTTAGCTAGCTTCTTTCAGAGAGGCAGAGGAGATATACACGTATATAGGAGAGGTGTTCATTCCATTGCATGAGCCTACCGGTGTTCCATTCCAAGAGAGAGTCGTGTGTTTGTGTGCCTAGCTTATTCGTTCTTGGGCCATCATGCAAGAGCAAGCTAATAACACGAGCCCTAGGCAAAGTCCCTGCACCGTGAATGGTCCCATCATCGTCGGCGCAGGGCCGTCGGGCCTCGCCGTCGCAGCCACCCTTCGCCAGCATTCAGTCCCCTTCACCATCCTTGAACGCTCCAACGGCATTGCCGATCTCTGGACCAACCGCACGTACGACCGCCTTCGTGTACACCTCCCAAAGGTCTTCTGTGAGCTTCCCCACATCCATTTCCCTCCTGACTTCCCTACTTATCCCACCAAGTATGACTTCCTTCGTTACCTCCATTCGTACACCTCCCACTTCTCCATTTCTCCGCTGTTCGGCCGCACGGTGACGCGCGCATGGTTCGACACAGTTACATCGCTTTGGCGAGTAACCGCGGTCTCGGTGGACTCCGAGGTGACCGAGTATGTGTCTCCATGGCTGGTGGTAGCCAGCGGGGAGAATGCTGAGGTGGTCGTGCCGAAGGTGAAGGGGAGGGAGAGGTTTATGGGGGAGGTGTTGCACTCTAGCGAGTACAAGAGCGGAGAAAGGTTCAAGGGCATGAAGGTGCTGGTTGTGGGGTGCGGCAACTCAGGGATGGAGATGTGTTTGGACTTGTGTGAGCATGGTGCGATGCCTTTCATGTCAGTTAGGAGTGGGGTAAGTCCTTTTGCTGCTTGCTCTCATGGTACATTTGTGATCTCCTTGGTTTCCTTGATGTTATTCAACTCTCCCTGGCCTTAAGATTTATATGCTAGTCGCTTACACTTTTCTCTGAAAATGAGGTGAATGTGCAGTCTTTTGTTTTCTTGGTCATTCCGGCAACAAGTCTTGTGCAGTATCCTATTTATACTTGCCTCTAGATATGCAGGTGTTTACTGAGATGTGTGATGCTTGCCTATATTAAGATATCCTTATCATGTATTTAGTTTTATTCATTGTTTTAGCTGTGCTTGATGTTTTCAAACTGTTCTTATGCCTAGTTTCATTAGTTGTTATCTTTGACCGTCTAAGTCAGTCTTCAGTTCCTTCGCTGTTCTGCTATATACTACATTAGCTTCCATCCAGAAACTCTGTTTCTCTCCCTGTAAATGAAATATGTATGAGTTTATGGTCTTTCTCAGTTTTATGTTGTAACTCTCTACATGGAAGTATGCTAGTTCCTGTTCATCCTTCGTATTATCTGAAATTGTGAACATCTTCAACGTGAATTCATATTTGTGTACATTAATGAGACAGGTGCATGTTCTACCAAGAGAGGTGTTTGGGGCCTCAACATTTAGTGTAGCCATGAAATTATTGAGGTGGCTTCCCATTAAGCTGGTCGATAGGTTTCTACTCCTTGTTGCAAAGATGGTTCTGGGAGACACCGAAAAACATGGGCTGAAGAGGCCCAAATTGGGCCCGTTGGAAATCAAGAACGTCACCGGGAAGAGCCCTGTCCTCGACGTGGGAGCATGGTCCTTGATCAAATCTGGAAACATCAAGGTATGATCACTCCCCTCCCTCCTTTTCTCTTTCTCTCCAAAGCTGGAGAACTGTTGAAATAATTGTTTCTTTTCCATGACATGCCAATTTGAACTCGCTTTTGAGGTTTCCAAAACATTCTCCCTTGTTGGCGAGTAGAGTGAAATTTACAGTTTTATCTACCTCTTTTGCCTGGTTTCTTGGCTTTTACCACCCCTCTGCCTGATGCAGGCGTTTGTACTTTAGGTAGATACGTAGCTGTCATGTTGCTCACGATGCTGAGAGATTAGGCATGGATACAAAATAGCCGCTGAACAAAAACAGTACTGCCTCCATGGTATTCTCCATTGTGTTGCTTGTCCTCGTCTAGGACCTGCTGTCTATAATGATCTGCACTAATAAAACCTTACAACGAGCTCGATATAGCAAGTAGCAACAAGGTCCAGGACAGTGTGTACATTCCTTTTTGACTTCAAACCTCTCTGTCAGTATTATATCTGCATGTGCACTTCTGATGCCTTGTGCCGTAACAAACGCAGATAGTACCAGAAGTCGAGTCATTCGGCAGCAACGGGGCAAGGTTCGTGGACGGCAATGAAATGGCCTTCGATGCTGTCATCTTCGCCACCGGCTACAAAAGCAACGTCCCTTCCTGGCTCCAGGTTACAGCCTAACCAAATACCAAGGCAACACCTAGCTAGCCGGCCGGCCGCTGTGCTAACACATGCCGATCTGTAGTAGCGATCGAGAGTCACTGATACTGTGATAAATATGTGTTTGACGACAGGACGGTGAGTTCTTCACAGAGGACGGCAAGCCAAGGGCTCGGTGCCCTAGCAACTGGAGAGGTCCAGATGGTCTGTACTGCGTCGGATTCTCCGGCCGAGGCCTGCTCGGCGCTGGCGCAGATGCGCTGAGGGCTGCCGCCGACATCGCCGGGAGGTGGCAGGAGCCAATATCTCCTCAGTGTAATCCACAGGGAGGTGGTGGTGGTGGTGTTGCACCCCTGTGAGCTATGCATGTAGCTAGGGGGAGACTGGTGAGCGATGCAAGCAGCAGCTGATGGTGCTGTTCACTGCTGCTGCTGCTGCTGCTGCAACAGCAGCAGCTGATGCACACACGACATATGTATATGGGAGAGGAAGAGGAGGTGTGTTAGTGTGTATGTGCAGGGGGCCGGGGGTTGTGACAAAATTTTGCATAGGATGTTGCTTGTCTCATGCACCATGCATGCACATACGGCTGAAAGAGTGCAGGCGTTTTTTTTTTGGTCCAAGGATGCAGGCCGTGATGTCGGCATTACGTCCCCAATTCCAACACCCTTTGATTTGCCCCCTGGATCGACCTCCCTTCTCTCTTCCCAGCTAGCCCCTCCCAGTGTAATGTCATTTCCGGATACACATGCACACAGAAGAGCAAGCAATATTAATGGTTCCAATGAAGCCACACCTTCTAGCTATATCAGCTAGCACTGGTCAAAATATGACAACCTTTTGCTCCATATTGTTTTAGACACCAGTCAATCTGATCAATCTATTTGAGTTTCAACTGTGTCGCATACCAACCAATTTCTTGTCCAGCTGAGAAGAAGGGGCCGTTTCGCCAGATATATATAGACAACATTTTCGACTACTACATCCGATCTGCTAGCTTGTTGGTATGTACACACTACGCTATAGACTACTCAGCTCGATCTCTCTGAAGTCTGTACCGCATATATCAGGTAACAGATCGATAGGTACGCGCGCAGAGACTGGACTCTTATCTTGATACGTCACTTGTCATGCATGTGTATCACGTACTATCACTCCACTCTAGCTTCTGAGTTTTCTTAAATCTCCTCCTGCGTAGCTACATGCATGCATGCGTATACACGCCATTTTCAATTGGGCATTACACCTGATACGGTACTAGTTGGAATCCGTCTCTGCGTCTGAGCTGTACCCTTTTTTGTTCCATATATATGCGAAATCGACGTATGACACTTTTTACTAGGTCGTCGTCTAAAACTCGATCTCAACGCGAGAGAGAGGTCAGAGATCAGCGGCGTACGATCGAATTGAAGGAAGAGGAGGAGAGTTACTAGCAAACAACGCTCCGATTCCGATCGGTCTGTGCGTAGCGTATGCGATGCGATGCGTGCGGAGCGCTTGATTGATCTCGTTGGGAGGGGCGTTGGCGCCTTGTGCTCCTCGGAGGTTATTTGGCTGCCACGCGCTGACGACCTGACCTGAGTCCCCTTTGTCTCCTTCTTCTTCTCTCCTCAGGTGCCGTACCTGGGACACCACGTACACTCACACATGTATAACAAGTACTACTGCTCCACTAGCTAGTGACCGACGACCCAGGTTGTGCGCGCATGGGCATGGGTGACAAGAGATCTCGATCTCGATCGCACGCCCAGCATTCGAGGTTAATCCTGTACATGCAAAACAAGCAGCAAGACTGAGCAAAACCGATAAAATTGTATTACATGCATGTGTTAGCCCATAAATTAAGGCTTCGACAGGAACCATCTGTTCACCAATGTTTACTCTGCATACGCATGCACCACGCCCTATGCACGGACGACTACACAATACATGCATGCATGATCATTGTGTGATAACACTGACAGCCCAATGTACTACGCACAGCATCGCTCCCTATGGGCCGGTAGCTATAGCTAGCTACCACCGTATGCCAGGCTACATTACCTATAAGCATCTCTAGCTCTAAGGAGAAGTCCATCACGATGTGTGCAGGCTAGCTTCAGTTACATCAGGCTGCTACTGTGCATGCATGCAAGCATATGATATAATATTTGAGCTGTGGAATGATCAGCACCTCCAATGAGAACTACGCATAATCGTAGTTATCTCGTGCCTGCTAGATTATATATATATATATATATATTTGCCTGAAATTTTCTTAAGTTTAAGTCACTTGTTGTGACCATTGGATTTGTGTAGAGATTGGTATATCATACATATGATTGGATATTGATCTAATGGCAAGTGACTTGCAACTTATTGCTATATATATATATTGGCCTTGTTGCAGTTAAAACTTATACATATAGCCGTTATCTTTGGATGGTTAGAACTCAAAAGCATCCGAAAGAGAGAGAGAGAGAGATGTATGTTGTACTGGGCAGCATCAATGTAGCAGGATAGCAAAGACAAAAGGAGGTCGGCTTAACGATTGCGGGAGCCGGGTCCAGCGAAGCAGGAAGCACAGGGCGCTACATGACGAAGCTTTCGTCATTACTACTATTCATAGCTAATACTGGCCACCGTCACAAGCTTTGCGGCGATGCCGAGCCGCCCATCGAAATAGATGGTTTAAGGCGGAACCTAGATACCTGACCAAGCACGAAGCCGAAGCCCCCATTATCGGAGCCACTATTATCAATTTCTAGATCCACACCACACTGCACAAATCTTGAGGCAAATCAGACAATCCAAAAGTCAACTAATATTAGGTGAGAAGTATGTGAATGATGAATAGCAAATCCGTTTGAAATAACCATTGATGAAGGTTTTACACCCTAACTGACTTTAAATAATCAAATCAGTTAGCTAATGCATTGATATCTCCATTCTCCAACGCATTGTGTCTTCGGTTATACCTAAGAGGAGAGAGTGTGTTGCACCTAGACATAATAATATAAGACACAACCAATGGTCCAATACAATGAACTATATATCTATCACCTCAACCGTCTTTTCCAAATCACATCAACCAAAATCCTACTAGCGTACGACTAGCTTGCTTTTCAGCCTTTTGCTTATACTTGGATGCATGGCGTTGTTTTCAAACAAGAATTGAAACTCGAAACAACGTCCAGCACTACGAGCTTTTCGTTGGGCCCACTGAGCTGTTCGGTCTCCGGACACCTCTCTCAGATACGATTGCACGAATCACGAGAGAGAGAGAGAGAGATGGAATGGGTTCACGGGATGGATCGGACGGAGATAGAACGATGCATACCATTGTCAAGATCTTTTAGGAAACGGGCGCAGGATGGTGACGAGTGATGATATCAGAAGGGAATGCAAGCGTGTCCACGTCGATATCTTCCTTGGAATACATGAACAATCCCTTTTGCATGGCTCTGAAACGGTGCAGCAGCTCACAGCTAGCTTGTGGCCTCAGCTCCTGACCGTATACAACTGCATGAGAGTATGAGAGAGAAACGGTGCAGCAGCTAGCTCGCGTACAGCTTCTGGCGCCCATTGAGGCGTCTGCGTCGGCCCTGCGCTTGCTGCATGTACAGCCCAGCGGAAATCGATCCACGCATGCATCTTTATGTGCTTGGCGCCAAACCCGGATTCAATTCGATCGATACAGCTGATCGATGACCAGGCCATTCGCATGCATGCATAGCTAGATGGCACCAAATTTGGCCGAGATGCATGGCTACATATATCCAAGTCGTCAAGCCATCCGTCCTATCTATCTAGCCTCGCACCCCACGCCACGCCACCGCCCGCCCTGCCCATCTCTCTCTCTCTCTCTCTCTCTGCAACCATACGTATGCATGTCAACACGTACAGGTGTATACGCATGTCATGTAGCATGGGGTATATGCTGGCCAGCCGGCCGGTCGATTGATCGAGTGGTGACATCGATCAACTGGGTGAGTTATTGGCCGGTACGAGTACGACCGATCAAGAGGAGGCATGCCATGCACTGCCGGCTTGCCGCGCGATATGATACGACCGGCCGGCCAGACCAATAAGGTCACAAGCTAAGCCAAGCCCCTCGTGCCCTTGTCCACCTGCGCGCGTACGTTGCGTCCCACGCACGCACGTACGCCCGTCAGCTCCCCAGCGCCGTGCGCGCTGAGGCTTTAGCTGGTACGCGTACGCACTACGCGAGTGCACGAGACCGCATGGCGTTGCGTGCATATATACCTGCAACGTTGCTTCCCATGTCTCCGGCCGATTTTTAAAAAATAATATTAATTTAAAAGATAATTGCAAAATTAAATAGTCAAAAAAATTATAAAATTAGGTGTATGTTGTCATTTTGAATAACGACAGACTCCCGTCGTCATTCCAATTGGCAACAAAGACCCTGTCACCAATTGGAACAGTGGCGGAGGTCCCTGTCACCATTTCAACTGGCGACAAGGGATCTGCATTGCTTTTTTTATTGACTATTTTTATGCACATATTTTATCAACAAATCATATTGATACTATATAACAAAGATACTACTCAGAAAACGTTATCAATCGTTCGAATCATACACGTGATCGTTATTAAAAACCGTCGTGATAAGTATGTTCTAATAACAATGACATTGCATAACATTCAGCGCAACGCTGTCACAACCAGCTGTCTGTGTTCTCACTTTCAACGAAAGCGAATGCCACGAAAGAACTTGATTGTTTCCATCCACATATAAGATTGGACGACACTGTCGGAATGCATTGATGCATGGACTAAAGACGAAAAAGGATCACTTCAATACCCTCTTATTGGCCCACTTCAAATGCGTGAAATCTTGAATGTCGACATGAGTGTCTGGATTCTTGTCTTGTATGACTCGGAGCAACCCGAGGAGATTGTGGTAGGAGTCCTCAAACGTACCAAACCTTGATTCCAATGCCTTCTATTTTGCCATTACGTCTTGGAATAGCTCACTATGTATTAGAACCTTGCATCAATCGTCAAATGATGGATTGTGGCTCAAAATCTAGATTATCCACGATCTCACCATACATAAGGTTCACGATGAAGCCTGATAACAGGTTCCTATGGGACTACACTGACTCAGCGACGACACATGTGTGAGGGGTCACTATAGAGCATTTCCAATAGGTGTCCTACTTAAGCTGAAATACGTGCACTCGCCAAGGGCATCCCTCTATGTCGTAGTTCACGTCGTAGCATCTTAGGTTAGACTTGACGACTGTGAATGTACACCGCACCGGCAAAACCCAGAATTTGACCGCCTCCTTCACGGTCTCCTTGTATTTGTACACAGCTCTTTGCCTAACCTCGCTCTGGTCGTACTCCCACAGCACACGGGAGCCTTCGTTAACGACGAGGTTATCGAACTGGTATGTATTCCACTCGGATGGAACCACCTGCTATTCCACAGCATCCTCATGTCGGATCTTTCATCTTTTGACAATGCCATGTTGTCTTGATCTTCCAGATCCATCATTTGGACTAGGGCTTCCAGCTCCTGACCCTCGTCAGCAAGCCCACTAGCTTGTCTGACTGAAGGAGCTCCTTCCATAGGGTCTTTATCGACAGCACTAGCAATTCCGGACCTTCGGCCATTGTGTGTGTCGCGCTATAGTTAAAGTCCCCGACTTGTTCTTCGGCATCAGCACCATCTTCTTGTTCAACCACCGATGCAAGAGTGAGTTTGGCATATGCTTAGGCGAGGGAGGAACGCGGAAGGACCAAATCCCATCGTTCCTCCCTCACCCTGCGTACATATGACTCCTACAACCTTGTTTCCTTGAGCTACGCTAACTCCCAACATGTGTCATGTGGTGCTCAATTGGCAAGGCAACTCATCTCAGATCATACACAGTATGGTCCAAATCGAATGTGTGGAACAACCATCACATCACAGTGCCCCATGTACGCTATCTGATCTTGTTAGGGTCACAGTCGCCGATTGGAAATAATGCAAATCAATCCCCTTGGAACCCTCAAGAATAGTCCCCTGACTATAGTAAATTTTAAAATTAGTGGCATCCGACATATTTGACGTACTGCAACGTAAACAAGATTTTCATGAGTAACCACATATCTAAAACTAAACTAACCACCGAAAAGGATTAAGTACAACATATTACACTACGTAATCGTACATCTAAAATTATGTAATCTATTCAATTAAAAAATTTACCTTAAAGGTGGACGATCGTGGGTAGTAGCTAGCTAGCTCCCTCCTCCCTCGCTCCTCCTCTCTTTCTCTTTTTTTTCTGAATAAAAGTGAACTATACTAAAAATTAGGGGTCTATATAGGGTATATTGTGTCACCATTTGTAATGCGATAGAGACTTGCGGGATCCATATCGCCATTTGAAATGATGGTTTTCTTAATTTCAATATTAAAAAATTAGAATCTTTATCACCATTTAAACTAACGATATGGACATCTCTGTACTGTTGAGCCCCTATCGCCGATGCCTAGGTTCATGTCACCAATTTGAAATGGCGACATGAGTATGTCGAAATGGTGATAGACACCTATTTTATAATTTTTTTGACTATTTAATTTTGTAATTATCTTTTAAATTATTATTATTATTATTATTTAAAAAATCGTCTCCGGTCGTCCTCGAGCGCATCATGGCTTCATCATGGCACACATGCAAGCACTCATGCACGCACCGATCGACATGATGTATGTGTCAGTGCGTACGTACTGCCCGGCCGGCCTGCATGCTGGTTGCGCTGCTACTTAAGGTAGTACTCCGATGAAACACACATACACACACGGGAGCGGAGAGTAGCTACGAAAATGCATATATTTAGTATGTTGTGTCACAAATCAATCGATCAGACGACGGACCCATGCAGATCGATACATGCACGCACGCACGTGACGCCTCCAGTACTCGCTTGTACCATCGGTGATCCTATCTTACTGTGTTTGTGTGTGTGCTCCCTGCGACACACTCCCATTATCTATGTGCGCATCGTTTTCTACGTAGATCGATCGAGTACGTGCAGCCGGCCGGCTGGGAGTTCGCACACAAGCCTGTTCTGTTCAAGCACCTTATCTCTCTCTCTCTCTCTCTCGATCTGTGTGTTTGTGGTGTACTGGTGTCCCTACCAAGTTTTTGCGGTGGCGCTGATTGAACAACAGATGGAGGAACAGTCTTATAACACAACATTATGTGTAACCAGGTTTACCACCTGGGTCCCAAATAAAAACAGTTGAAACCACGCGTTCGATGCGACCGGAACGAAAATTACAGCTGCAATGTGTATCGTATTAGGATGGTGGATGTGGAGTGGATTTCGAATTCGATCGAGATTATACCTCACGATATATGGCGGGGTAAGTCAATTAGCAAATGTGCATACTATCGGATTTGATATATCTAAATCGTCTAAATTTTTTTTAAAATTTAAATTAATTATTGTGACCATTATTGCACTAGCGATCCAGAGCAATGGCGCCTAATATCACAGCAGAAGTTGCAGGTTGACTCTGCCCAAAGATTGTAGGCCACGTATCAGTCGAAAATAAGACCGTTTCGCTTGGCCCATGGACTGTAGATACATGCGAAGCGGCCGTGCGAAACCCGATTCCCAGCCCACTACCTAGCCTAAATCACATCCTCCTCGCCCCCCCGCGCGCGCGTGCCGTCCGAGAACCGGAGCACGCCCAGGAGTGGAGTGGAGTGGAGAAGACTGGCGGCCCAACGCCGCGCACTCCTGGTCCGGAAGCACCGCGGTCGCGGGCAAACGCACCACACCCTCCGTGTTGCGCCGTGCTCACCGTGCGGCACTGGTTGGAAATTGGTTCGTACTTGGCAAGTCGGAACTCGGTAGCGCCAACCGCCAAGCCAAGGACGATCAAAGCAATCTGCCCGGGCGGGCGGTGCTCCACACGCGGCACGTCGCGCGCGGCCAAATGCGTGCGCGGTTGTCACAACCCCACAGTGGTCTTCGGCTCGTATTATATCCCGGCCGACCGTGGCAGTCGTCCTCAACCTGACCAGAACAGTGCAAACAGCTCAGTAAACGTTACTACTTACTACCACTACAGATCCCCTATAAGTTTGTGCTGTCTATCTTTCAACATATGCACCTCACCAATTCACAAGGAAACACATTTCCCCGTAAGTTTGCGCTGTTAAACAAAACCAAAAGCTTGGTGATCAATGCGCAAGAATCTGGAAGTTAGAGTTCAGATTCTGTCTCTTTATCTCTGAATTCTGTTAGTTGATGATAACTGTAGCTCATCCATTGTCATTGTCTGCCAAACCCTGGGTTTTAAATATCCGAAGCCCTCGTGTGTGTATCATACTAGTCTCATGATCAGTGGCTAATACATGCATCCACAACTCTGGTATACACACATACACAATATACATACATACAACCTGAAACGAATATGGTACATAACTTAAGCGGTTACAAAGTTTACATCACAAAGGCCGGCCGACCAAATAAAAGCTCAAGTATCAGAAGTAGCAGCGGAAATATAATAACTTAGAAGCAAAAGTTCAGTGGTATGCCCATCCAAACCCTCAGGCAACCGATAAGGAATAAGACCTAGAAAGACCCGTCATCGAACCCTCTGGTACCGAGTGCAAAGAATGTGTCGTCCGGCATAGATTCATCATCTATCTCTAAACAACAATTTAAGCAAGATTGAGTACACTGTGTACTCAGCAAGACTTGTAGTGTATCACAAACTTTATATATATGCATGGCAAACAACGTTATTTTCAGCATTAAACAAATTTTATTTGTAATATCAATACATACTAATTCACGATAGAATTTAAAGACCAATTAAGTAATTAAAGAACCAACAAGTAAGTACTTGATAAATAATAAATCACAACACTCCTCGGCTGCGATCAACATTTTACTTTCAGCCATAGATATGGCACTCAACTCAAATATCAACAACAAAACCCTTCCCTTATTTTTCAACAAGAATCATTTTTTGCAAAAATAGAGACTATACCCGATGTGACTGCACTAATCATGCTCATGACCGCGAGTACGACTATTTAAAAAGATTTACACTCTGCAGAGGTATACAATTTTGTCCACAACAAACGAATTATCTAGTTTGTTTGGCATCCGTCGATACAACCACTCACTATCATTTGGTACGCAGTCCAGAACACGTATCGAAACCTTTACATCACCTAGTCCTAACCTTGCACTAGCCCGGTAAATGAACACCCTCGCTTCACCCGGGTGCACCCCCTGTCTCAATGAGGCACTCACCGTTGTGTCGGCAAGCTTTGTTCCCAACACCGTGGTGAAGAGAGCCCGTTCGAACATGCCTACACGGGTCATGCTCGCACTACTATAGCCTACCAACATGCAAAGCTAGATTTTGATGACTTAATTAGCTAAGACCGTTCCATACAAGCACATGTGGTTGCACGCTTAGGCTTAGATTAGTGGTACCGGCGTTCGGTCCTTAATTGACCTGGGCAAGGATCTTCCACTATTTACTCGTGAGATACACCTCTCGCACTTCTCAAAATATAATATAACTTGCCAACATCACAAACTAAGTTTTTTTTTTCATTTTTATTTGTTTATGCAAAATAACAGATGTTAACCCCTCTAGACCATTATTTCAAAATCTTTCAAACTCATATCCAACATGTCATCTATTGTTCCAATTTTAGTAAAGACTAAAACCTAGCTAAGCATTTATGCGATATTCGTATTCGAAAAACCCAATTCCAAATCATTTATTGTGTAAACCATACCCTAATGGCTATAACAATAAGTATGCCAATATTTCAAGGAGGATCACGTATCGAATAGGACTATAACTACAGTTATCCACAAGTATAGCAATTTTAAGCAAACATATATGCATGCATAAAAGATTTTATAAAAAGAAGTACAATAATTAAAATAGTAGGATCAACAAGGTCAAAGGAGGTACTTACCTTACTCTGGTTACTTTGAATAAGAGGATGGAGGATCGTCGTAAATTTCATTCGAGGTATCGGCGTCTATTCAAAAAGAACCGATAGCAAATTAAACATAGAAAAAATAATTTCAACGACAACGAAATCCAAATATTTTTGCATATTCAAATAGAACATGATTTTAGATGCATTTATAAAAAAAGATCCATTCAATTTGGAGTTCGTATGCAAAAGTTATTAACGTTTTAATTTACTTCGGTTTTGAAATTCCAAAAATTAATAAAATGGTGACGTCGAAAGTGTATTCTCTGAAGTTTACGCTTTCCAGTAGCGAAAGTGTATTTTACTCTGATTTCTAATGAGGTTTACACTTTTCAATAGAGAAAGCATATTTTCCTCTGAACCGAAAGCAGATTTCTCTTTTTTTTTCAAATTTTTATTAACTTTCACGTGGGACCTACTTGTGAGTGACTCATAATTTTATTATCTGGATCTTTCTTTATAAAACAGAGGTGGTCTCACATATCATAGACTCATTATTTATTAACTAAATGATTAAACCTATTTTGATTTTTAATCTACTGACAACTGGGGTCCACGTATCAGTCTCTCGGGTTTTAATCATGTTTTTAAAACCAAGAATAGTGCGTGGTGCCATATGTTAGTGACACATTTCACTATAAACATTTGAAATTAGATTTCTGTTAATCTTTTTTCGCTGGTCCCACATGTCATAGACTTATTATCTTTAACCTATGTTACTTAATGCTAATTAACACTTAATCGAGCGGGGCCCACTGGCAGAGAGAGAGAGAGAGAGAAGAGGAGCTGGGCGCGCGCGACCGAGAGGAGGAGAAGCTCGCCGGCGGAGAGGCACATACAAAAATGGGAAGAGGGAGTCAAGGCGATGCTAGGGAAGGTGAAGGTGGCTGGAGAGATGGACGAAGTCGGCGACACGATGGCAAGAGTCAGCGGGAAGCCTCTGGTCGACTTGGCATTTGCACTAGAGGCGAAGAAAAAGGGGGCTTGAAGCTCAAATCGGGCTAGGGTGCTATCGCAATGTGATTAGGTGTGGCTCAGGGCCCTAGGGTTGCCTGAGACGAGCCGACGGTGATATCCTACGGCGATGCCATTAGCTCTACTAGCGATTATGGCATACATATCCGAAACTACTCAAATTAAAGGGGTCTTAAGCTCTAGCAGCTTACCACGATCACGAGGAAGCTATTAGCGAGGTTGGAGCAGGGCTAAGACGGCTTGACGACGATGATCAGTGGCGGCGGTGGCAAGCTTCACGGTGACGGACTGTCCTGGTCGAAATCAGCTGAAATGAAGTGCATGCATAGTTTCAAGGGGGACTCATAGATGGGGAATTTGACTTTGGTGGGGTCAAGAACTCCCCAAAGAAGTGTTGTCGTCAATGGCGGCGATGGAGACAAAGATGTTTACAGTGATAGCTCCGTGTAGGTGACGATAGCTGAAATGGGTGGTGTGAGGAGGTTCAGTGAGATGAGGTAATGCTCAAACCGAACATGGAGTAGACCAGGACTCACCGGGCGTGAAGATCTTCCGCGGCTGTCGTAGCACTGGAGGTGAGGAAGAAGACCCGATTGTAGTGCTATATTATAATAGAACATGTAAGTGAGGAGGTGATTGAGTGAGACAACTAGCGCAAGCTGACGTGCACGTCGAGGGTTTGGCTCACCGTGACACGATTGTGCTTCGGTGGAGCACGAGCACCGGAGCTTAGGACAACAATGTGTTTTGGGTGTTATAGTGGAAGAAACTTACCAGCAAGGGGAAAATGGAAAAGGCAATGGGAGTGGAGGGTTTTGGTATAGAAGGGAAAGCTTCAAGCAACGAGATGAGGACAAGAATGGTGATGGGAAAAAGGCAGTCGACTCGAGTTCTCGTGATTTTCTCACGCGGCGACGAGACCAAGGTAGAGAGAAACAGTGGGGGGAGCAGGTGAGACCGTGTGACCTTGGTCTCCTCCCATGGGCGCTCGAGTATGATGGTAGCGACGACATGGGCGGGGTTCTGGCGCGCTACAGGGCGGAGGAGATGGTTGCGCGAGGTGGAAGAAACACCCTGACATGCGGGCTCAGCATGTCAGCGAGAGAGGGAAGTGGGAGCTAACGCGGGCTAGAGCGAGCGCGAAGAAGTTGGGCCGAGTTGGGTTTCGACCCAAGGTCTGGCGAAATTTCAAATTAGCTTTTGAATTTTCCAAAACTGGCTGAATGATTCTCGAATTTTTGTACTCAGCAAACGGGGTCCAAAATGTATGAAATTTTTTGTTCTCCTCACACAATATAGTTTCTTGTTTAAATATTTCATGATTTTATGTGTTCTGTGTTTTTCTTAAAAATTCTTCTAAGTTGTTATTTGCATGTAAATTCACTATTTGATTTATGCAACAATTAAAAAATCATGCAAAATAGTTCCCCACACAAAACATGCTCAAAATCATTCTCCCATATATTATCATTATACTTTTCCAAAAATGGGATTTTTGGGATGTTAATTGTTGCTACAGTATGTGAAGGTTACAATCTTTGAGGGTTGCGATCTCAGGACTCTTTATTTTTAATCGATTGTAACACATGCACACTGGTGAATATAAATTGAACCAAACTCATCTGAGTTCGTTACAACAAATATCTCAACACTTTTACATGGTATTAGAGCCATCTCTATTCTCCTACTTTAGCCACGATCTGATCACCAACCCTAGCCACGATGACTTTCGCTTCTTCATCTTCAACTGTGTTCTCGCCTATGGCTGGGTCGCAAACATCTTCAGGGGTCATAGCGACACTATCCTTCAATCAGTTCATGACTAGACCTGTTCAAATGCCGGGCTGGGCCGGGCTTGAAAAGCCCGATCGAAAATCTTTAGGCCCGAGGCTGGCCTAGCCTGGCCTAAAAAATTGATTTTCCTATTAAAATATACTATTTTAATATTTTTTCAAAATTTAAAAGTATTATTTAATTCATTTTCAGGATTAAAAACAATACTTTTCCATTTTTAAAATTGTTTTTTCGAAATTTTGGGCCGCCGAAGCTTTTCGGGCGGACTTTCAATCAAGCTTCGCCCGAAATGGTCGGGCTCGGGCAGTCGTGGGGCCGCCCATGAATAGGTCTATTCATGACTATGAAGCTAACCAGGGACAATTCCTACTATGAAAGGCACAACCTTTTACCTATATTCACAGCCAGAATCTTCTCGGCTACGTTGATGGATCAGTGAGAACTCCAGCACCGTTTGTCGCGCAAGAAACAGAAGGTGGAGCACACCAAGTTCCAAATCCTGGTAACACCACTTGGTTCCAGCCGGACCAATTCATGCTAAGTGCATTTCTCTCCTCTCTAAAAGAGGAAATTCTTGGCTATGTTCTTTTTTCTCACAACCTCAGCTGAGGTTTGGGCAGCATTAGAACAAATGTTTGTTTCACGTGCGTGCGCATCTCATACAAATCAAGTTTCAGCTAGCTAACTTGAAGAAGGAGCTATCGGCATCAGACCATTTTCATAAAATGGAGACACTGGCGGACACGATGGCTTCCATAGGCCACCCTCTCCGCGAAGAGGAAATGGTGTCCTACATCCTCGTAGGACTTGGCGAAGAATACGACTCATTCATCACATCTATGATGACACGTATAGATTCGGTTTCCTTGATCGATTTGTACGCACATATCCTAAGCTATAAGCTACGCAAGGAGCAACATGCCACAGAGGTCAAAGGTTCAGATCACTTCATTGGCCAGCAATTTTGTTAAGAACAACGATGGTCACTATGGTGGGCACGGTAGAGGTCGCGGCCGCAACAATGGAGGAGGTGGACGTGCACCAATAGGACATGGAGGGAGATTCAACAACAACAATAACTCTCCACGTGTGACTTGCCAGGTCTGCGGCAAGAACGAGCATGAAGCTCTTCGGTGTTGGTATCGGTTTGATCAATCATACCAGTCCTTAGAAGAGCAACGCACTGGAGCACCAACATCGACACACAACTACCAGATCGATACCACTGAAATGCTAACACAGGGGCCACTCATAATCTCACTGGTGATCTTGATAGGCTGATTGTTCGTGATCGCTACAAGGGAGGAGATCAAGTTCAAGTCACCAATGGACAAGGTTTGTCGATCTCACACATTGGCCATTCTAGTGTTTATGGTCATTGTTGCCCATTGCATCTTAAGAACATACTACACATTCCCCATATACATAAACATCTCCTCTCCGTTCAAAATTTTGCCTTAGACAATGATGTTTTCCTTGAATTTTATCCTAAATATTTTTGTGTCAAGGATCGGGTCATGAAAACCACTCTTCTTCAAGGCCAATGTAAAGGTGGCTTATACCCAATTTCTTCAGTTCATCAGTTTTGTTAGTCTCAACCTCGTCGATCCTTTGCGGCCTTAGTTGTTTATTCTGAGCAATGGCACCACAAACTTGGTCATCTAGTTTCTTCAGTTGTTTAAGCAGTAGTTCAATCCAATAAATTGAGTTGTACACACAATAAAGATGTTGTTTGTGATGCTTGTTAACAAGCAAAAATCCATCAGCTACCACACAACTCATCTACCCATGTTTCTTCATTTCCTTTAGAACTTGTGCATTCAAATGTATGGGTTCCAGCACTATCCTCTGTTCGAGGCAATAAATATTATGTTAGTTTCCTATATGACTATAGCAAGTTTTCTTAGATCTATCTTCTGAAACATAAGTATGATGTTGAACAGGCTTTTCTGCTGTTTCAAAAGCATGTTGAGCGTTTGCTAAATAGGAAAAATCCTCACTGTCCAGTCTGACTAGGGAGGCGAATATGAAAAATTGCACAAGTACTCACAACTTTTGGAATATATCATCCTGTGTCATGTACACATATTCATCAGCAGAATGGAGTTGCTGAGAGAAAACATCGACACATTGTTCAAACTAGGTTGGCACTTATTACCCACTCTTCTCGATTATTTTTTTGAAATAATATTTTTTTAAAAAAATTACAAAATTAGGTAGTCGACCCAAAAAATTACAAAAATAGGTCTCTATCAGCAGTTCATCTGGCGACAGGGACCATAAACAGTCGGGGGAGGTTATTGTCGCCAGTTCAACTCGCGAGAATCTAAGAATTTTTAAATATAACAAATAAACTCAAAACATACATTTTTTTGTGGAGCCTCCTGATATAGTGTTCTTGATTGTATAATTTTTTATAATTTTATCCATTCTGAATTTGATCCAAAATTCATTTAAGTATACTATTTGTAGAATTTATGAATATACAAAATTAGGTCAAAAAATTATGATTTTTTTGTGAACGCTCCTTACATAGTTTAGTTGATTGTGTAATTTTTTTTTTCAGAATTTTATATGTTTGAAATTGTCTTGAAAATTAAGGGTTACACAATCAAGTACACTATACCAGAAACCCAAATTCAGCATTTTCGAGGTAATTTCAGAACATATAAAATTCTAAAAAAATTACACACACAATTAAACTATGCAAGGAGCGTTCACAAAAAAAATCATAATTTTTGGACCTAATTTTATATATTTACAAATTCCTATAAATAGTATATTTAAATGAATTTTGAAGACAAATTCATAATGTATAAAATTATAGAAAAATTACACAAGTAAGAATACTGTGTCAGAAAGCGTTACAATTTTTTTTTTGTAATTTTTTGAGTTAATTTGTTATATTTAAAAATTCTTAGATTACTGTTGTTAATTGAACTAGTGACAGGAACATCCTCCTACTGTTCAGGGTCCCTGTTGTTAGTTCAACTAGTGATAGGAGTCTGTCGCCAGATGAACTGGCGATATAGACATATTTTTGTAATTTTTTTGGGCGACTACCTAGTTTTGTATTTTTTTAAAAATATTATTTCAAAAAAATTCCATTCTTCTCTGCATATCAAGTTTTTGGGATGAGGCGTTTCTCCTTGTTGTTTATCTTATGAATAGATTGCTCTGTCGTGTTATCAGTAACACCTCTCCTATTCAACGCCTTCTCAGTATTTCTCCCAATTATACAATGCTCAAAGTGTCTGGCTGTACTTGTTGGCCTAATCTAAGACCATATAATGCACGCAATCCAAAATTTTGTTCTCAACAGTGTGTGTTTTTGGGATATAGTCCTATGCATAAGGGGTACAAGTGTCTTGTTTCTCAGGCTGTGTCTATATATCATGAGATGTGATATTTGATGACAATCTCTTTCCGTTTGCACACATATTTGATTCATCTCATTCTAACACTTCTATTCCTTGTCAAACAGCTTTGCCTCCTTCTCTTATTGTTTCTCACGATGCATCTCCAATGGCACATGACCTTACAATATTTTTTTTATCCATGTCGAGATGATAATGCTTGTGTTCCTGTGACTAATGATCTTCTTGCAGATGCTATTATTTTTCCTACATACAGCTTCCCTGCAGATACCACTTCGGCAGTAACAGTCTCAGCAATCCCGACAAGGAATTGTCATCTGCATGCTAATCTATATAGATGATATTATAATTTCTAGCTCTTGAGTTGCAGCCATAAAGAAACTCATTAAGAATTTGACAGAAGATTTTGCTATCAAGGATTTAAGTGACTTGAGCTATTTTTCTGGGAATTCAAGTATCGTCAGAAGGAGATCACATGGTGCTCTCTCAAAGAAGTATGCAATAGATTTGTTACACAAGGTTAATTGCATAATTGCAAGCCAGCAAATACTCATATGCCAGCAGTTGAAAACATCCCTCGGCCAGGAATTTAATTACCAGAAGATGGAGTTTTTCAGTACAGGAGTACAGTTGGAGCTTTGCGATATCTCACATTGACCCGACCTGATATAGCATATGCTGTAAATAAGGTATGCCAATTTCTTCAGTCACCTACAGATGTGCACTGGACTGCAGTAAAGAGAATTCTGAGGTATGTCAAAGCTACAATAACAAATGGACTCAAAATTCAGAAATCTTCTTCCATGTTGTTGAGTGCCTTCTCCGATATCGATTGGTCTGCCTACCCAGATGACAGGTGGTCACAGAATGGTTATGCCATTTTCTTTGGACCAAATCTCATTTCTTGGTGTTCAAAGAAACAACCAACCGTGTCAAGGTCTAGTACGGAGGCGGAGTACAAAGCAGTTGCAAAATGCAACAACCGAAGTAATATGGGTTCAGTATTTGTAAAGGAATTGAAAATCCTTCAGAAAAGAGCACCAATTCTTTGGTGTGATAATCTTGGTGCTACATATTTGACTTCTAATCTTGTTTTCCATGCACGAACGAAGCATATAGAGGTGGACTTTCATTTTGTCAGAGAGAGTTGCATCTCAGAAGCTAGAAATTCGGTTTGTTTCATCGGCAGATCAGGTAGCAGACATCTTCACCAAAGCTTTGTCAAAGCTGCAGTTCGATCGGCTTTGCCGTCGTCTCAACCTCGCAGTACTAGGTTGTGATCGAGGGGAGGTGTTAAACAAAACCAAAAGCTTGGTGATCAGTGCGCAAGAATTTGGAAGTTAGAGTTCAGATTCTGTCTCCAAGGTTTATCTCTGAATTCTATTAGTTGGCGATAACCGTGGCTTGTCCATTGTCGTTGTCGCTACAGTATCTAAAGATTACAATCTTTGAAGATTACGGTATCTGAAGATTGCGATCTCGGGACTCTCTATTTTGTAACCGACTGTAACGCATGTACATTGGTGAATATAAATTGAACCGAACTCATCTGAGTTCATTACGACAAATATCTCCAAACTTTTACATGCGCAAATAGTAGGTTAAATCGGTAAGAAATGCCACTTTTTTGAGGGCTAATAGACCTCGAATTAAACCCGAGTGGCCAATTCATGTGCAGCGGCAGCAGCGCTGAGCTAGGCTTGAAAAATCGAGACCTGATAGCAAACCGGGTTGGGCCATGCTCAGCAGCTGCAAGCTGTGTCCGATCTAAGCATCCGCTCTCAAAAATTTTCCACCCCGAGCACCCGCGAAAACTCGGAGCGCGCCGGCGGCGCCCACCCGATTCAAAATTCAAACCCAAAACTTTCACGGCGCGTTTCCTTAAAACCCACTCCTCCCGCACCAAGCAGGTGAAAAGACCGAAAAAATCACAAGCTGTGCAGCGCGCGAGTCGACTTCGCCAAAGCTAGGGCTAGCGTTTCGGCGGCGATGGCTGGCAAGGGAGGGAAGGGTCTCCTGGCGGCGAAGACGACGGCGGCCAAGAGCACCGACAAGGACAAGGACAAGAAGAAGGCCCCCGTCTCCCGCTCCTCCCGCGCCGGCCTCCAGGTCCCCCCTCCCTCCCGCTTTCTTGTTCATACGTCCTCTCGGGTGTTTAGGTCGATGTCTTCTTGTTCTCTCCTCTAATTAAGTAGATCCGGGGTTTCTTGTTGCGAATGTTAGGTCGATGTCTTCTTGTTCTCTCCTCTAATTAAGTAGATCCGGGGTTTCTTGTTGCGAATGTTAGGTCGATGCGTGGAATTCCTAGTTAATCTGTCGCAAACGTATGCCTGACATTACAGCCTGCTTTTGTCCCTGCAGTTCCCGGTGGGGCGCATCCACCGCCAGCTCAAGTCGAGGGCGTCCGCTCATGGACGCGTCGGCGCCACCGCCGCCGTGTACTCCGCGGCGATTCTCGAGTACCTGACCGCCGAGGTCCTGGAGCTGGCCGGCAACGCGAGCAAGGATCTCAAGGTGAAGCGTATCACCCCGCGCCACCTGCAGCTCGCCATCCGCGGTGATGAGGAGCTCGATACGCTCATCAAGGGCACCATCGCCGGCGGCGGCGTCATCCCGCACATCCACAAGTCACTCATCAATAAGACCTCCAAGGAGTGACAATATACCTGCGTGTAACTTGTTCATGTGCTTGACTCTGGTGTATGGAGCTTAGTGACTCTTTTACTGTTATGTTGTGTCAGTTAGGTGTCTCTGTATCACAGTGGTCGTAAACTGAAGTGTTTCTCAGTGGGTGTGAGTGTTTGTTGGCGTTTAGTGGGACAAAAGTCGCTGATGGCAGGTGAATTCGTGTAAAATTCTCAACTGCTTGTATTTCTAAACTCAGTATCTGATGTTCTGAACCTTGGTTGTTAATGCTTCAGTCGAGTTTTTCTTGTGAATGGTGGTATCTGTTGGTTGGTGTTATAGAGAGTAGATGTGTTTTGCTGTTTATGAATTTCTTTTGATGCTACAATACATCTATCAGCAGGTTGTGGCAGTTGCAATGGTACCTGGTTGACTGCTTTTTGAAGTTTTTGCTGCTTGCTTGGTAGCACCCTTTCTTGACCTGCTACTTGGGTGGTTCTACGATCTATATGTAATCTGTATGAGTATTGTGCTGCGGACTGTAGAGTGTTCGCCAGAATGATCGTGCTGTATCAGTGCTGATAGTTCTCTCTCTTCCTCTCTCTCTCCTAGTCGAACTGAGTTCAAAGGCTGAATTGCTGATGGATCCTTTCAGCTTTTACAATTCAGGAATATTGAAATCAGCACCTCTGTACTGGTTCATATCATTTAACGGCTGATTATTGTTATGTGTAGTACTACCACGGCCCCTTTTTCATCTAACGCTTTTACTGTTATTGTTCTTCGATTGTTGGATTCTTTGCTGCTCACAATCCTGAGTTCCTGACTGCTTACGGTTCGTTGTCAAATGATCCTAACATTTTGGCATGCACTACTTGTACTAGGACTTTCAGCAAGAGTGAGAATCCAATCTGCCCAAGCTTAGTTGAAATCACATACTAATATGAAGACGGTTTACACTGGTGCTACAGGTTGGACACATCCAAGCTTAGTTAAATTCACATAATATAACAGCAATAGACAATGCCATGCTTCCTCACTTCATTAAATCCAGAAGGCAACAGATCTTTGTTCCCAGCCCTCCTGTTCATGGCGCAAAGCTCACCGTCGACGGAGTACTCGACTCGGAAGGTTACTAAGCGAATCAGCATCCATGGCTTCCCGTAGTAATGAATCGAAAAAATGTCGTCGCCCTTCCGTGTCAAAGTCTCTTGGAGACAGAATTCGGCGTTGTCCATGTAGGTGAGGTTGGCATGGAGATGCCTCTTCCAGTTCTTGCTATACAGCAAGTCCTTGCTGGACTTGCAGGTTGGTTCCCCGCAACGGCGGCGTTCGCTGGGTGAGACCACTTGGCACGCGACAATGTACCCCCTGCGTCGCGAGCAGAGGCCGACCCACTCGTCCAGTTCGCCGACGAAGTAGGCCTCGCCGTCGAGCGGCAGGGGCCAGCGGCCGTGGCGCGCCCACGCGAGGCGCTGGGTGTCGAAAGAGAATGTGCCTGTCTTGTATATGGACAGGAAGACAGTGGAGCCGTCCGGATGCAAGGCGTGGGACATGACAGCGCCCAGCTCGAATGGCGGCGAAGGGAGAGCTTCCCATTGCCATTTTCCGCGAGAAGGCCGCGGCTCGCGGCAAAGCTTCTCAAAGCAGGGCTTGGACCTCCGGAAATCCCGGTCAGTTGTGCTGTCCAGGGCGACGGCGTAGAATTTTTGGCGCAAATAGCACGTTTGCAATATTTTATTACGGAAATAGCGATCATCGCAATGAAATAGTAAATCTGAAGCCTCGTTCGCACGGTCATCGGCCATATGCGATGTCCACGTGACACGTCGCCTCGTCCGGCCGATCACGGGCCGAACGCCCCTCCATGTCGCTCGTTCGGTCGGACGCCCCTCCACATCGCTCGTCCGGCCGGTTACGGGTCGTGACCGGACGGACGCCCCTCGCTAATTAATTAGAATTATTGTAATTAGCTAATTAAACAGAAATTTAGTCGCGTCCGGCCCATGGCCGGCCGGATAGGCCGCTGCCCCCGACATGCTCGTCCCCTCAACCCTCTAATCCGGTCATCTCAGCCATCTAATCCGCCAATTCCATCGTGTCTTTGTCTATATACATGTGCATGCATGCAAAAGATTAGCGCAGGAGGGAATATGATTCTCTCCGCAGCACCTACTCGGTGTCTATTTAATCGTATGAGAGTGCGATTTCACTTTGCTCTCTCGCTTTCTCGTTATTTCTGTTTTAGTTTTCCGGTGACTTATTATTATTTGTCGCCATCATTAGCAGTCATTTTAGCAGGTATGTCTCTCCTCGTACGTTATTTATTTTTTAATTTTGTGGTTAGTAAATTATTTGTAGCGAAATTAATCTTACTTAATTTATTAGTCGTAGGGTAGTTAATTAGTTACCAATTAATTAATTAGTCATAAGTACATTGTTTTACTCAATTCATTAGTCCGAAATAGTTAGTCGGAATTAAGTATTAATAAATTAGCAGTCATTAATTAGTCGTTACTTTAGTTTCAATTTTTAGGACTTGGTTAATTTGTTTTTATCAATTAGTGGTAATTAATTTAGTACTAATAAATTAGCATTAAAGGATCAAGAATAGAGAACAACAAGATGTGCCAAATCTATTAATTACTTGCACTAGTAGAAATTAATACAAGTAGTGTGCTGTGATTCAGAGACTTGTTTCTCCATGAAATGACAAACTTGAAGCAACCTTCTCAACAATGAAGTTTTGACGTTGACATAAAATTGACCTTAATTGCGGAGCAACATGTTTTGACTTTGACATAAAATTGACCTTAATTGCAGAGCTTAAACTTGAAGCATTGATTTACAACAATGCATCTAGGTTGTACTTCTTTTTTCCTTACAGTGAACTGTTGTACACAGTAATGACTTCGTTGAACAATATTTGATACAAATGCATTGGGGGCAAATTCTCATTTTATAAAGAAAGAGGAAAGGGTCCAAACCAAACCAGAAAAGACAACATAATTTTATTTTTTAGAACGAACAGTTATTTTAGTTGCCTTAATTAGCCCTAATAATTTTTTTTCACTAATAGTCTGTCTCTTCCATGTCTTGTAAGCCATGTCTCTACCGGAGCTTCTGGAACACTTTTACGATGAGAATCACCGGTGCAAGTCATGGATCAACAGGGACGAGGATGACCCTCCACCCCTGGTGCTTCGGGCGGGGAGGGAATGCTGGGAGCTGGGCCCTCGCTACGTCCCCATCCTCCGGGACACGGGCTTGGTGCCCTTCGCGAGGTTGGTCTCCGTCGGACGCTAGTTCACCCTAGACGGCAGCCTGCTGCTAGCACTTGTCGACCGGTGGAGGCCCGAAACGCACACGTTCCACTTTCGGTGGGGTGAGATGACGGTCACCCTACAAGACGTCTCATTCCTTACCGGTCTCCCGATCCAGGGTGAGCCACTTGTTCTAGGCCGTCCACCGACGGACTGGAAGGCCAGGTTGGGGAACTGGTTCGACATACCTGTGCGGGACAGTGCCCGTGGCGTCCCTCGAACTTGACTGAGGCTTTTTAGCCAGTGCTCGGAGGATGCACCCGACGACATTGTTTGGACACACCTCGTCACTTACATTCTATATCTTTTTGGCTCGATCATGTTTCCCACGTCACAGGGCGATTGGGTGTACCACAGCTTCATCCGCATCGCCGAGTCTTTAGCTGATGTGGAGGTGGGGTGATGCCTCAATACAGCTGGAGATCAGCCGTCCTGTGCGCCACATACAGGGGGTTGTGTAATGCTTCAAGGCGCGACACCGGTGTCAAACCCAGCCTTGCTTGTTGCTACGTGCTTCTGCAGCTGTGGAGTTGGGAGCACTTCCCTGTTAGGCGACCATCCTTCCACAGAGTAGTCCACCCGTGGTCCGTGTTGCAGGACCCGATAGACAGGCCCACCATGGGCTCCCGGTGGACTGCCACTGTCCTACGCTGGGCGAAGGATAGACCTACGAGGTGCTACTCGTTATTCTACAACGATTCGAGTCATTGCACGACAACGATATCATCTGGGCTCCATGGACTCCAGGCTTCGTGGCCTCGGTAGCGCCACACGGGCTATCCTTGCAATGCATGCAGGACGCCAGACTTTTGGTGATGACATGTCACCTAGTGTTTACACATATGGTGAAGCCTTACTGCAACATCCTAAAATTTGGCTTTTCAAAAATCTTTTGAGTAGTTTAGGTCCCTGAAAATTTTTACCAATTTTATTTGAATTAATAAAGCTTAATTGGAAATTTTCTAAATTCAAAATATTTAATTTGACTAATATAAACATCAATTAAATAAAAAATAAGTGTTGTTTGTCTTCCTTATGTTCCAAAGAATTTTATGGTATTTTCAGATATTTTTCCGAGTTTGTTTGCTATTTATTTGGCCTCTTTGTTTTTTGGACTTTTATTTAATTCCAAAAATATTTTCTTTTTCTCTCTCCACGTGGATGCTACAGTGCATATTGGGTACTGTTCATCATCTTCCAGAACCGAACAGTCTCTCCCGAGCCTGTACGCTTCGCAACCGAAAGTTTCCAAATTTTCAATCTCTCTCTCTCCGGTGCATATAAAAAGAAATCAACCACGTCATATCGAAGCTCTTGAAATCCTCCTCCAAATCGCTCTTGTTTGTTCGCAATCTGTTATGAACCGAGCTCCACCCGAAGACCTTCTTCAGCGAGTTGCGCCTCCATACGACGTCCCCCGGCCGAACCGTCTGCGGCGTTGAGTTCGCGTCATCGTGTTCTACGTCTACATCCTAGCCCCTTCGCCTGAAGATCGCCAGAGCACCGTCGGCCATGTCAAGCCGTAAAGCCAAAACGCGTACGTCGCGTTCCTCACTTCCTCGGTGAGTTTTCTCAAAATTCGATCGTGTCATCTTGTGCCCCTCATCTCAACCTATTTCCCCCATATTTTATATTTAAGTTTCATCTACCGTGCGCCGAGAATCGAGCGTTCTCTCTTATCATGGTCGTCTCTCTTCTCCGGCCAATTACTCCGCAACTATTGATCCCCTGCCTTCAACTCCACCACCGTTGGATTCGCGTCGCCGCATTCTATGCTGTGCTCCCCTCCCTTCTCCCGGAAAGTCATCGGAATTTCTGCACACCCGTGAGGCCACCGCCAGTGTCGTGTTTTGCCTTGCCGCCGACGCATGGTGCACTTTCTCACTATTTTGACCACATCATCACCTTCGCCTTGTCATTGCCATTCCGTTTTGCCCGTTCGCCAAAGTTGGTTCTCCTTCATTCGCCGTCAATGCCATGCGCCGAATCGATGAAGCCCTCTGTTCACTATTGTGTTTCATCTCTTCTGTTGCTTCGTTCATATGTTGTCCAGAACGTGTGGATCTCTCTGGCTTGTTGCTGGTTCCCTTTCTTTGTTATTTCTTTCTCCCCTTTGCTTTGCCATGCTAGTGCTAGCTCCATGCCACCAATCTGGCGCCCATAATCAGATGAGCACGCCTCCCTGTTCCTGTATGTTGCTTCATTTCTATTCCATGTTGTTTCGCTCCTTCTCTGTATGTATTTGTTTCTCTGGTAGCTTTCTCTCTTTTTCACTCTCTATCCATGATGAGTAGACCCCATATGTCATACAATAAAATAAATTTCTTCCCACTTGTATGTGGACCCCACGTGTCATCCACTCAATTAAAAACCCTAATTATTTCTCTCACTTACATGCGGGTTCCGTATGTTAGTCAAACATTTGGTCAACCCTAGTCCATGAGCTTGGTCACTGTGGACCAACATATCTCTATGGACCTGGTCCATAAACCAGTTGCCCATATATCAAACCCTAACTCTTTTTTGGAATTATTTTTAATTCTAGAAATTCTTAAATATCAGTTGGTCCCACATGTCATGCACTCAGCCATTTTCTAATATTTTTAGAAAAGAATATTATGAGAATATTCCGTAGACCCCAATTGTCAGTTTCTCTCTCCTTTTTCCTTTTTCATCATTTCAAGTGAATTTCAATGTTCCGAGAGTCCGTTCTTCTCCATCCTAACTCCGATTGAACCCATTCAAGTTTCTAAATTCATTATCTACCCTTCAATACCATTCAATTTAAATTTGAAGTTTATTTGATTTGTCTTTTTGAATATTGTTTATTTTGCGCTTTCTCTCTCGTTAGACGTTGAAGTCCTAGAATCATCCGAAAAAGTTGAAGGTCAAGAAAATACAAGATCGAAGATAAAATAAGATAATCATTACTATAGCAAGGCAAGTTGTACCTTTAACCATATTGAACTCATTTTTCTAAAATTACTTTGTTTCAATTATTGCATTTACTTTAAGTATTTATTTAAATATTTTGGGATTAGCTATACCCATTTGGTTATATCCACCTTGCCTATTGTAATATCATGATCAGTGGTCACCCTAGTTTGGTTAATTATTTAGTTAGTATTATTGTTGCACCAACGTGGGTTGGTTAGATAGGAATAATTTGCTTAGCTATGCAACGAGTTATTCATATCATCTGAGTTGCAAATATGGACTTGATTAAGTGATTATGGAACTTTGTGTAAAACTATGTGCTTTGTGTCATTACTTGTTGATGGCATGCATTACACTTAATCGATAGGGCGGGAAAAGATTTAGACTGGGGCGAGTCGTGGAAACTATGTGACATGGTGGTTTTGTAGATGGGAATGGTAATCTCCGTGGCATAGTTAGAAATTGGAAGGTCTCACCTTGGTCAATTAAGGACTTACCTTTGTGTGCCATTGAACTGGACCTAATCGTACAATCACATGCCTGATGGGACGGGCCTAACTTTGTAAGTCACATAATCTTGACATTGACTACTCTGGTAGTAGGCTAGTGATGGGTGGAGATGTGGACTATCCCTGCTTTCCTGTCCAACGGTGTGTGCCATACCAAAGCACTGTGTTTGGGTTGGTACGATGGTAAAGCACACTGGGGGTATCAATTGTTGAGATGAAGTTTCGGAAAGATTTTGTTATGATCAGCTCCGTACAAGTTGATTGCATCTTGTGGGTAAAGTGTGCAACCTCTACAGAGTGTTAAACAATCTATTCGAATAGCCACGTTCGCAGTCATGGACATGCTCAGGGATTTCACACGAGGGTTAGATTTTCATAAAATAATTAGGAAGGGATAGTTGTGTGATTTAACTCATGTGGATGTGTGAAAGAAATTGGTTAGACTTTGTGTTCTTTGTGAAAATAATTGTTAAACTATTATTGTATATTTTCTTTTAAATCACGCTTTCAATCTATTATTTGTATTCAATTGCAAATACAACTTTATTGCAAAATAACCACAGAAGCTAATTCTTTTGGAATAAGCCATCATGTATAATTGTTTTCTGTGGTGCAACTCTCATTCTTGTTGTAATCATTCAGATAAAGTGAAGGAATCATCGATCAACAAAGTCTACTTCAAGGATCGTGGAGAACTAGGTCGTGCTACCCCATCCGATTGCTTGTGAACATATGGATGTGCTTCACTGAAGTTATTCCGTTACCTTCCGTTGCAGCTTAATTGAGCTATTCACCTTCTGAGGTATTAATTGTAAACTTTGACCTTAAGGTCGTTACTCTAATGATTATTGTTATTTGCCTATTTATTAGTTATCTTTGTATATAGAAATAATATTTCATCGATGTTAATACTGTGTACACCAGCGTGATCTTGAACTAGTGCACTATACATAGATCATCCAAAATTGCATTTTTGGGTCCCGACAATTACGTGCTGTAGCGCGTAATGCAGTAGTTCGATTTGTACAAGGTCGTGCCCCCTCTCGACGGCAGGATTCTGCAGCGAGTCGTTCACTTGTGAGTCTAACTCCGTCCAAGTAATGTTTACAATTAATACCTATATCCTATGTTCTAACATCAATCCTTTCGGATTGCATACAATCAAGGGCGGGCCAAGCATTCCAGCACGAGTGGATTACGGCGGACGGAGATGGCGCACGTCGAGGTCTTGCTGGAGCAGCGACCATACGACGTACGAACATACCGTGAGTACATGCAATGGTACGTACCACGGTCGCGCATCAGACTCACCCGTACTCCGCCAGAGCGTCCGGAGCATGTGACGCACCAGGAGAGCCTCGGCCACTCGTACGATCGATACAACGCTTCGCGGCGTGATGACACTGTGAGACACTTACAACCTCCGGTCATTTTATTGATGATATTTGTACTCTTCGTTACTGAACCTGTTTTGTCTCTCACTTTAGTTAGAGTGGGTGCAGCACATCGGAGACCGCCATACGCAGCCCACACACAACACCGGGGCTGCTGAAAACTTTGAATAACATCTTTGCGGAGTCGAAGAACATAATAAAGAACTTGAGCTGTAGTCGTTGGATGGACGACGTTCTGCGCATCGGGCACCAAGTGGGGGGACCGTGCTCACCTGCTAGGTTATCACGACCCAGCGAGACCAACCGGTGTCGTAGCGCTCCCCGTTGGGCATCTGCGGCAGGTCGGTGGGGAGATAACTTATGTACAAATATACGTTCTATTGTTCGGTCCCCTTATGTTCCTCTAACATCATGTCGTTCTCCGCCGCAGGTCCATCGGGATGCATCACTTATACCGTCTGTGTTCGGTACACAGACTAGCGCTCCCCCTCGATCATCTTCACTGCACATCCGGGAGGTACGATATTCTCAGTTTACATCTAGGCTATTTATTTTGACTAACATCATTTCGTCTTGAAACCTTCGGTTGACCGTGGGGGTGATGACCATCCGTCCAGTGATGAGGTTACGTGACTCCCAACTCTTGCAAGACAACAATTTACGAGGTTTGGAGTGTACGCGGGTTTGGACTGTCCGTAGGGTTTGGAGTGTACGCAGGGCAAAGCTCCTCCGGGTTCGCTTCCACACCGGACGTTCAAGGCCAAAGCTCCTCCGCACGACCAGAGTTGTATACATTGTATCTTTGGCGGTGCATTTATTAACTCCCTCGTTCATGACTTCATTGCAGGTGGCCCCATGTTCGGCATGTCTCAACAGGACGACATCGACGCTTACCAGACTCAGCTTCCTTCGAGTCAGTTTGCTGGTGCACCTCCGCCCACTCAACAGATACAAGGTCTCCATACTCTCTCCGATCCGACAGGCGCTCTTCAGATCGACTGACGTATCCCATAGGACATGCTTGGCGCAAAATAAAGGTGCGGACGCTGACGCAGATGCAATGAGCTGAGAGCAGTGACTTAGACGAGTGAGCCATATTGTATCCCGTATACCCCGATCAAATAGGATAATTTTTGTTAATTTATCAGTTTAATGTGGATGATATTCTTTAACAGTGTATTGTAACACATGCTAGATTATATATTAATTAATTTGTCTCTATCTATCTTTACTCTTTGTCTCGAGCTGGAGAAGGAGGCCACATGACTATTTAATTTGTGATTGCTAACTATTTAATGTAATTTGTAGTTGCTAACTATTTAATGTAATTTGTGAATTGTAAACTATTTAATTTGTTAGCTATTTAATTTGCTAACATCTCACGCAGCTAATCCAGATTAATTTTTGCGGCATTGTGTTTTCATGTCTATTTGCATAACTTACAGCAGGTCCTATTCTATGACCCACTGAATCAGTTAAGATAGAGCCAACAAAAAATACTTGATCACCAACTAGGAAATCCTATCCACCTATTAGCTTTTAAGAATTAGTAAGCACAAACTTACTCTTATTTGGCTATATGACTATTTTATTTTGTTGAGCATTAGCATATCTATAGGTTTGTTCACTGGATCAGTTTGAAAGTTCAGCCATGTGCGATGACGACGTTGAACCCAAAGCAGGCATCTAGAAATGTCCTACAAAAGAACAAAATTGGAAAGAATTCTCATCACCAAACTCTCTAATTAATTTGAGTCCGGTTGGCCACGGACCGGACACGCCTTATGGTTTTAATATTGCATCGTCCGGCCGGTGAGGGGATGGTGGAGGCGATGTAGAGGGGTGGAGCGGCGTCCGGCCCATGACCGGCCGGACGAGGGATGTGGAGCGGCGTTCGGCCCGTGACCGTCCGGGCGAGCGACGTGGAGGGGCGTCCGGCTGGTGACCGTGCGAACGAGGCTTTAGATTTGCTATTTAGTTGCGACTGACGCTACTTCCATAATAAAACATCACAAATGTGCTATTTATGCCAAAAATTCGACCGCGTAGACCGTGTGGCCGACTGCCCAGAATGCAGCGAAGTTCTTGACTGCTTGGAAAGGTGGGGTGGTGGTTACTCCCAAGGTTTTGGTGTCCAAGACAACATTGTCGTGGTCCTTGGATGATGGGTAGAAATCAAAGATTCTAGTGTTGGCGGCCACAAATGTCTAACAATTGCCGCCGGCCAGATGGACGACCGGGTGATGCAGTGTCGTTCCTAACATTTTGGAGGCCCTGGGCGAGACAAAAGTGGAGACCCTAGGCCGTTCTTGGCATTTTAGAAACCTCACTCGTAATAAAGGCTGTTCCATGATAGTTCCACAACCATAACCTAATGTGTACCGATAACGAGTGCAAACACTTCCATGTAACCGACATTCTACTGTACAAGCAAGGTTATACGTGCTAAACTTCTCTTGCAAGTTGCAAATGACATATAACTTAAGCCCCATTTGAAACTAGAAAATTTCATAGATACATGAAATTCATGTGTTCTAAACATGCTCGAAAGGGAATGAAACCACATAAAAAAACCTATTTTAGGTCTTGTTCGAAAAGCCCAAATTCCCGGCCTATCCCTGTGGATGGACCGGGATTTTAGTTCAAAATCCCGTCCCATCCACGGGGATAGACCGAGAATTTGTGCTTTCCAGACAAGGCCTTGTGCGATTTTTTTAGTTAGCCAGGACACATAACTAAAAAGTCATCAGCAACACTAAAAGCCCAAAGCACCAACCTTCCACCAATTTTTTTTCATATTCTTTAACTAATACATAACTTTCAGTTAACCGCCAAATACAACCAACAGATGACCACAGGCACATAACTTTCAGTTAACCGCCAAATACAACCAACAGATGACCACATGCACTTAAAATCCAGATTACCTATGTTGAACCAAAAATTTCTTTGTATACTTGAACTAAACAATTCAAGTATCTAAAAAAACCACATGTCAAATTTTCAGCATAATTAGCAGGTAGATAAGATGCAAGGGAGTTGGACCGAGCTAGCCATCGATCTTGTGAGCTAGCATTCATTCCTTCATTCACAAGTGACATGCCAAACATAGGTGTTTCCAAATGGGCGGGTTGCCGAGTGAGACACTTGGGCTGCCTGGGACAAGTTCTCAGTACTCTTGTTAGTGGGCTGATTCTCCGTGTTGTTGCTAGTGGCCGCCTGGGAGTTGACGATATGGGCTCATATCCTTATATACTTAGGAGATTTGATTATTTACCACTGTTAAAAGAGGTGTAATTCATGATTTGTTATTCATGTGTCTATGACATATGACCCCGAAACTCACATGTCAGAGACACATGAAGTGGCAAATCTTGAAATGCATATATTTAGAATGACAAATAATCAAATATTCCTATATGCTTCGATCGCCCAACTAACTAACTAACTAACTAATATATATATATATATATATATATATATATATATATATATATATATATATATATATATATATATATATATATATATATATATATATATATATATGAGCTAGGGCCTAGCTCTTGTGGGCCTTAGGCGGTCGCCCACGCCAGGCCGAGAGCGACCACGAGGCGGCGGGCGGCGTTGTGCCTTGGAATCCATGCTCTAGGAGTCAGACTCAAAGTCGTCCATGTCTAAGGGCATTTTCAATAGTGGCCATCTCAGCCGTCCTTTACTTGTTATGTCACTTAAAATTCTAGGTGGAGGAGAGAGGATATGAAGAGAGAATATGTCATCTCTTATGTAAGAGACAAGTTGGACACACAAACAATCGCAAATGATGAGTGAGTAATGAGAGAAATTATGTTGAAAATGAAAGATTTTATAGATAAATTGTTAGAGATATTGTCTCTATTTTTTTATTTAGAGACAACTCTAAGAGACAAACTGTTATACATGTCTTAACTTGTACACGGTGTATCTACGATTCCCAGTTATTGGACACTAAATGGAGGCGCCGCCGTCTCCACTTTTCTGCGCGGCGGTGACGCTGCCCGTCATCATCAGATCGCAGCCGCTTCGCCATCTTGTTCTGCCGCTGTGCACTCGCAATATCTCCCTTGTTTAGAAAGCAGCCTCTCTCGATACCGTGTTATAATGGTAGCGTTGTTTGATTCTAGCATGACCACGGACGGGGTTAGGGCTCATCAGGCACAAATAGAGCGACTGCAGGTAGGGCGACCAATTCCTCTTCGAAATCGGAGTAACTCTTTTAGAGAAACAACTCGAAGGAAACTGCAAACGATTCGGACACGGATCGCTCTTTTGGACGACCCTTTAAAGAAAAACGAAAGGGCAAAGATCGGCTTGTCTATACTAACTCGGGAAGAACATACAGTGCAAAGTAAAACAAAATTGTGATGTTTTTTTTCCTTTTCTTGCACCATGTAAATCAGGATATCATTATTCTTTTGTCATGTAATTTGTGTGAATTGGAAAAAAAAGAGTTCTTGCTGCTTAATGCTTCAAATCTTTTTTTTTTGAAACAACGAGCTTAGTATTTATTCATCATTGCGAGGGTTTTTGTCACACAAATGTACGAGCTCTCTCGTTACTTTTTTAGAATGCTCTAATTACTTCATTGTGGGAAGATATATCAACCAATTGTAGTTGTAAGGCAAATAGTTAGTTTGGGAATGGACTGACAATTTAACATCCTCTGGAGTAGAGGTGAGATATTATGCTTCAAGGTACATTGCACGTACCGAGATATATCAACCAACTGTACTCAAAATTAAAGGCTAAGAACTACCAGTCCAATAAAATTTAACCTCCCACTTTTTCACCATTTGTATGTACAATCAGGTGAACAACAGAACAAATACAACAAAAGGTTGCTGGATGGGACATGAGTCGTAAACATCCTCCCAAATATCGATCTCGAAGCAAGTATTAGGCCTCTGTCATCCACACTATATAGGTTGGGGACATCAAGTGTATCGATTTTGTGTCTGATCATTATTATAGCTCTAAGCAGTTGCTTGATGACCGGTTGCTTCCTCACCTCATGCCGTCGCGCGAGTGCTGCCAAGCCGATCTCACGACCACCATTATTCCATGGATCCTGCTTCACTCCTCCAGTTACCAAACTCTCGACTGATGCTCTGTGCTGGGTGACTTCAGTCATGTTCCTCGACTTGGCTGTCACCAAGATAGAATAAAAGAAAATATTTAGGCAAGTAACCAAATCAAGGTGTGGATGTTGCGGGGGATATGCTCCTAATTTTAGTGTGCTGAACAATTGACAATAGTATCGAGACACTTGGCGAAACCCTCATTTTCGAACAAGTTCAAGCTGCTGTCTGATCGGTATGGGTGGCGGTCAGACCGGCCATATGGTGACGGTCTGTCCGGCTAAAATGAAAAATGTGAATTTTGAAATCGACCAAAAATCACGTATGGTAGTAGATGAGAGGATGCGTTTGCACTCGGTCTCATTGGAATTGGAGTTTCAAGCTGAAACTAGATAGAGTTTGAAAATTTCAAGGAGGGTGCGGATTTTCTGTGCTGAAAATCTGGCTAAGTCCCAAGGCGGTTTGACCAACCATTAGTTGGCGGTCAGATTAGGTAGTCTGTCAAACCGGCCAGGCCATGTTCATGTGCCGGGGTGGCGATGAACTTCGTGGGTTATGACAAAGTCATGGATATCAATGCATTTATGTTGCATGATGCATGCTTTGACTAATATGGGTCAAATTGCGAAGAATTTGTATCCAGAATCGATTTCTTGGTCTATCGTTATGCAGATAGCTTGGAGTCAACGACGGTCAATGGTGAGGATGATCGTGACTAGGCTATGAGAGCTGAGGTTCAGAACGATCAAGGATGTTGAGTCTTCAGTTATTGGACTCAAGCATAACGCAAGATGGACAAGGATGACCGAATGGGAAGTTCGGTGCGACAGGTTGCATCAAGTGACGCTTGGGTCGATGCAAATACCATGATGATTTCGGTGGAAGCCAGATGGGAGAGACTCACTGACAAGAAGAGAGCCATTCATCAACCTATACATAGCGAAGCATGGGATTGCTTCACAACGATTGGACTCGGTCTTTGGAGAAGGATCGAGAAGGGGTATTTTGGTATCTTTGCAAAAATACCGGGTTAGTAACTTTGGGAGAAACCACGATGCAATACGGCGTAAGGAGGGGGGTTTAGGTTGAGTGAAGATGAAGATCACGAAGAGACAGATTTGGGAAGCCCGGTTCGTCATCCACTTTAAGAAGCGTGTATGAGTGTAGACCCATTTGTGTGTAGGCTTAATGGGTGCCCGATAAGTTTCTCTCTAAACCTAGCCTCTACTATAAAAGAGAGGTTTGTTGGATTTGCACCCTCATCCAAATGAGCCTTCACAAGAAGAAACCCTAATTTGTGACTTGGGGAATGTGGAGTAGAGTAGGCTAGGGTTTGAGAGAGATATATTGATTAAGTGCTCAAGTGTTGAGCTTTTGTCCTCCATGGTGGAGTGATCGTAAACTAACAATATCTTGAATCTATCCAAGCAAGATTTCCTTCAAGATGAGTTCTCTCTAGTTCTTACCCTCTTTGATGTCTTTTGGGATTTTATGTGTTTCTTTGGTTTCCTTGGACCTTTTGTTGTAATCTAGCTTGCTAACACGTGTGTGAATCTATTTAGGGTCATCTTGACCATCATCCACCTACGAGCAAGTTTTTGGATCAAAGTTCAAATTTCCTCAGTTCTTGTGCCTTCTTGATCTCATCCAAGAAAATTCGTGAAACCTTGGCGCCGATCGTCCCAATCGTTGATTAGGTTCCTGATCTTTTTGATGAGTTATTGTTGAAATTTCAAGGAATTTGGATCACAAAGTAGGAAGTTAGGTAAATTTGTGATCTTTACAGACTATTCCCAGGCAGCCGGTGGTCAGTCCAGCCCTGTGTTGTGTTTAGGTGTTTTGCCTCAAGGGGTATCCGGGGTTCGTTAGTTTCAACGCAAGACTTCTGATGTGCTTATGTTTTTATCTTCATAACATCTACAACTACTTAGGAGAAGAACTTAAAATCCGTCTGGGTCGAAAAAGAGTATTGCTCGTATTCAAACCCTCCTCGCCGTTTTGGTCCAACACAAGGAAGCTTCACAAGGAGGGAGATAGAGATTGATGGAGCCATGGAGGATGACGGCAATCGCAGTTGGCAACTGCTACAAAAACAAAGGATGTGGAGGAGGACATGGTCATCACAGGAGGCATGAGGGGCCGTGGAGGCAACACTTGAGCCACAGGCTGCACCATGTGTCGCCCGACAATGTCCCCCAAAGCGTCTCCGTCCTATCCCAAGGCAACACCCACTAGAACAGACCACCGGTGACAATAATCTAGAGGATCAGATAATATTCTCTTTCTTAAAGTGGAAGAGATCGCTGGCTCCTAGGAGCTCCACGTCAGCATTTCTGCGAAAAGGTCATTGAGATTTCTGAAATCACGTCTAGGTCCTCCACGTCAGTATTTATTTGTGAAAAGCCTCGCTATTTCCGAAATCACATCGAGGTCTTCTGTGTTAGTTTTTTTTGTGCAAAAAGCCCCATTATGTTTCAAAAATCACAACGAGGTCCTCCACGTCTGTTTTTTTGTTTTGCAAAAAGCCCTTATGGTTTCAGAAATAATGTCGAACTCCTCCACGTTGTTCTTTTGCGAAAAACCCCTATGATTTTTGAAATCGCGTCGAGATCCATCAATCCACTCTACGTGCATAGCGTAGTGCGCTTTTCATCCTAGTAATCATTACCTTACATCAGCCTTCTTTGAAACTCATTCTTGAGTTCTTATACCACAACTCCGTTGGAGCCACTGTCCAAACAAAATCGACAAGGGTAATTAAATCAACTCAGAACCATAATTAGAACTCTGAGCCTTTAAACTCGCAACAATTTCAATTGTACTGACATTAGTAGCTAACTAACCAAAATCATATGGAATATCACAAATGGCATCCCTTAATTTCAAGAACCATAGAAATCCCTCCACTACCTTGGAGATTTGCACACCATATTACCTTGAAGATGCAATTCTTCCAACCACCCTTCATATAACCACAATAAAAGAAATGGTTAGCTATGATTTCAAATTAATTCCTAATTTTGCTGGTAAGTTGTAGCCTAAAAAATTCTCTACTTTGTCACATAAGTCAAATCAAAATAACAAATTTTACTGGTCTGCCTATTGCTAATTCACCAAATTAATCCAACAGCTACACAAATAAGTCCAATTCTGTATATTATAACTAAAAAACATATACGGTTAAACACAAGCACAATTTTGTATATCATAACAAAAATTCCGAATATACATTTGGGAAATCTTTCCAAATTTGTGGATTTGCAAAAAAAGTACAACATGACATAAATTCACTAGCCCCGCCTCGCCATGCCTGCGTCGCGCGCCCTCGCCGCGTATAATCGCCTCCCGGATCCATGCAGTTGGAGGAATCGCGCCGAAACAATGGGGCAAGCATTGATTTTTCTTTTTCCGCTGATTTTCTTTTCCTTTTTCTTTTTAATTCAAAAGAGAGGTTTCAAATATTTATTTTCCCCATTTTAGCTCAAAATTGTGAGGTTTGTTTCTAAAAATTTCTAAAATCGAGCTCTTCCTGTTGGTGCTAGTTTGGTTTATTTTGGAGTTCATTTGATGAGTTTTTGTTATTTAATTAATTTAATTGCTCGTTTATTTCTTTAGTCGATCGATAGAGTTCGGAGAAGCCGAGACCCCACTCGATCAAGCTCAAGAATATCAAGATCATCTGGCAGTAGACCAGGTGTCGACACTTTGATCATATTGAACCTACATTTTATGCAAATTATGTTCTTTTAAATATCAAATTGCATGCTTTATTTCCCTTATGCAAATGTATGTTAAATACCTAAGGTAGTTAAATGCCATGATGATGCTTTATTATTAATACACCATCCTTTGATAATTGAATTGCAGTACACCATTGTCACCTAGTAAATATTTGGTGACTATACTAGTTTAGGCTATACTTAAGCGCCATGCTAGTCTTGCTTAAGTATCGGGTATTATCTACCCCATTCATCATCTTTTGAAATGAACATGATTTTGGGCGATCATTGGGTGTAAATGGCGAGATGGTTATGATGTTGTATTTTCCTACCTCTTAAAAACCCTAAGAATTGCTTATCACATCAGGCGGATGGTATGATGGATGGTATGTTGGTGGGTGCTAATGCAGCCCAAGGAATGTTGGTGTGGATGGTATGTGGTATGAACCGCTCGGATGGTCCCTAAGGACTTAATCTGTGATGACCTCCCAATGTAAAACGATGCGACCACATGTCTATAATGGTGTCGACTGGCTAAATAATTTGTATCCGTCGGTATGAGTTGCACGAGCAGATGACCCGCTACGCCATAAGCCTATGTGGCTATGGGTTGGGGTGTACGACTTACGGTCTATGTGAGCGTAAGTCGTGTGGCGCAAGAGAGTGCAGGAAAGAGTTGACGGGTCTATGTGAGCGTAACTCTTCTCGGGTGAAACCTTAGCGGGTGTAACAAATCTTGGTGGATGCATTGTAAAGGCCTTGTGGCGATCTCCCTTGGCTTACATGTCTCACGGAAACATGTGTATATGTCGGGATGATTGTCTCTTGTGGGTAAAGTGTACAACCTCTGCGAGTGTAATAAAGCATTCGAATAGCCGTGCCCACGGTCAAGGGCGGACATGGGAACTTACAAGAGTTAGTTACATTTATAAAACATTGCGGGCGGGATAAAATGTGATGGGTCATTTGTGACCTGGTTTTAGTTTTCTGGGTGGATGTACCCGGTGATGTCAAGTGGTGGATGTAACAGCTATCAAAAATAAGCATGAGGTGGAGGTAACCTCTACTGTTATAAATATTGCACAAGTAATCTCTTTAACAAATGCAATTTGGTTAAAAATGCTACGTGATAGGACTTTTAACATTGGTACTTTAAATATTGCTTTGTGCAAATAAATGAACCAGAGCCATCCTTGTTAAGCCTTGCATGTATAATATTGCATCTTGTGTGTTGGCTCGCGAGCACGGTAGTGGTGCTCATCCTCGCTCTTTCCCCAACCCCGAACCGCAGATCATGGAGACTACGTCTACTACGAGGACACAGGCGCGAAGAGCAAGGAAATGAAGAGGAGTAGTATAGTTCTTGTAGTCTAGGTCTCGCCTCGATCCGTTGGCTCCGTTGGTACTTGTGTACCTCCTATATTATCCAAGCCCTTGGCTAATATCGGTCGTACACCTAGTACCCGATCGCTACTGTGGAGAGACTTGCTCTACCCCTTTGCTTCCGCTATCGTACTCGAGGTTTTGTAATGAGCTCATTTGGCTTTGATCGGCCCTATTGTAAACTTCGACCGGCGTGGTCTATTTGAACTCGATGCTTGTATTAATGAATGATTTGGTCTACGCGATGTATGAGATGATTCAAACAATGTGTCGTGGCGCTATCTTGATCCGAGGAATAGCGCGATATTTTCACGAGGATTACGGATTACGAAATCCGGTCCAACAGAGTGGTATCGAGCATACGATTGTAGGAGCCTTAGTTAGTTTGGTCGTTGCCTAAGGTCTTGAGTCTTATTTTCAAAACCTAAGAAAAGCTTTGGCAAAATATAGTGTATTTTGCTCTTACTTGTCATTCCTAGTTACTGTACTTATCCTACTTCACTTTGATTTATTACATTCTTGACTTCCTCTTGTTTTCAAAATTTTAGATGGCTGCTCGTCGCTCGTGGCTCTCGGGACTTTTTCTCTCACGGAGAAGACCTCGGAGGCTTCGTGGGGATTTCGCGGTGATGCGATGCTCTCAGGATACTACCATCCGCCTATCTTCATGGGCCGGATGACTCAGTGGACCGAGAGACTTGGAGCATGGAGGTTTTCCTCTATGCTAGGGAGGTGAGTTCAATACTCACACCTTCAAGGTGAGCACCCCAGAGCCGTGCTTTGGATCTTGTCGAGATGTGGCACGACTTGCCGCGTCTCGCTTGTGCGGATGCATGGAGACCTTCTCGCGAGCTCGCCTACGCTTCCATCCGACTCTCCGGAGGAGAGCTTTACCGTGATCCGCCACGTCGAGGCGGATGACCGCACTGTCACATCGGCTCCGGCTCCGCGGTGTTGTCGATCCCTCGCCAACGCCGTTGACGAGATCGGGCGCCGATTTCTCCTCACCGGCAGCTACGAGCACTCGACACCCTCCGTGGCAACATGTTCGAGATGATGAAGCCCACCGCGAGGTAGAGCGAGAGAGCGCTGGCATTGCGAGTTGGCCCGCCTTAGAGCCGCCATCTGCGGCCGCCGCCCGGCTCTGCGCTACCCCGCCTCCTGCGCTCACGTCGTCGTTCGGCAACCGGTGCCGCCGGCGCTTTCCACTGGAGGACCCGCACCGCTCACGCGCGCAAGAAAGTCGTCCACCGCCGACCGACCGCAGCCTTTGAGAGTCGGTAGTGGGCGCAGCCCGATCGCCGCCGGATTCGACGAGTTCGACCGCGGGCGCCACCTCGATCGTTCTGCTCGCCGACCATCGATCGCGGCCGTTCTCGATCCCGATGGCGTAATCGTACACTGCGGTGGTAAGCACCGATGGAGGAGTAGTCGGGATAGCTAGGTTAACTAGCGATGCTTGCTAGGTAGTCTTTTGGTTGCAAGCACTTTTTATCCACCTTTTGTAGGCGTTGTGTTTGTATCTCGTGTCATGGCTTTGCATGGCCTATATCTTTGTGTCTTAGAAGTCATGTAACACTTACCCCCTAATATTAATGAATTGTAGCCATTCGGGCTTTGTATCGCATTTGTGTTGTTTGTTCAATTTGATTTCTTTCTTCGTGTGTGCCTTAGAGGGCGGTGAACCCTCATATACTACCCCTCTCTAGTTCTAAGCTTTAGCATTTCTTGAGATGGCACCAAGGAGAGCTGCCTGATCAGTGGTGCTTTCGCGGCAGTCGTGGAAGAGGCGTGGCTATGGCCGTGGTCGTGGACAAGACCTACCTCCCCACCGCAGAGCATCCAACAATGGCACAAGTTATGCAACAACAAGCCCAAATCCTTCAAGCCTTGCTCGCTAATCAACAAGCGGGAGCGACCGATCGTCACTCTAAGTGGCAGATTTCCTCAGACAAGACCTCTTACCTTTGCCTCGCAGATGAACCCAGAAGCGTAAGATTGGCTCGGGGATACGGAGAAGAAGCTCCGCCCAGCCCGATGCTCGAGGAAGACAAGGTGGACTTTGCCACTCACCGATTGAAAGGAGCGGCGCTTGGTGGGAAAACTACCTCATTGCTCAAGGTGGTGAAAGCCCGAGCGAGAGAAGAAGAAAGCGGCGGCAAAGATCCGCCACGGAGATCGGCGAGATCCTCGCCATTGTTGAAGCAATTCTTTGAAGTACAAGCTGGGCGAGACCCGCGCGCATGGCGGCCAATCTCGGAGCGAGTTCAAGGCGCCTTGGGACTAACTTTGTACTTTGGTACAATGAGGCTAAGAAGAATGAATTTAGAACTCTCAAGCAAGGTCAAATGACGATCAATGAATATCTAACCAAGTTTAACGACTTGCTCGCTACGCCCGGTGGCGTGGCGATGCGAGAAGAGAAGATAGACCGCTTTGTGGAAGGAATGCGTGGAGACATGAGAAGCGGCTTATCCTCCATGATTTCCCTAGCTTCCACCACTTGATCAACAAAGCCCTCGTCTTTGGAAAAGCGAGAAGAAGATTGCGGAAGTTAGCGTAAGAGAAAGATGGTATTCCGAAGCGCAAGGTGGCTTTCCTCATAAGTCAACATTCCACGGCAACTCATCTTTTAAGCGGTGTAGTTTCTCCACAAGGAACTCAAGCTCCGGCCCAGCGTACCAATGGGAATGGTTTCGCATCCTTCGCCCGCCGGACGACTGCAACAAGCAACCCGAGCTCATCTCCATTGTTTCCAGCGTGGGTGAGAGGACACTTGCCAACCGATGCCCTCAACGTCGAACACTCCGCAAAGTTCAACTCGGGAGCCGCACACTCAAGGTCAAACATCGGCTCAGCAGAACCATCGAGCCCGCAAGCACCTAGATCTACCTCGACACCAAATCGCGGCCATGTGAACCATGTCACACCGAGGAGGCTCGAGGAAGCTACAGGAGTTCTAATGGGTGCGTTCTCTGTTAAATCGATCAAAGACAAGTTTTGTTTGATTCGGAGCTTCGCATTCTTTCATATCAAGAAAATTTGTTGAAAGGCTTAAGTTGCCAACCTTTAAGCTAAAGAAACCCGTGGTACTTAGTTCACCCGGGGACCCTTGACTACCATCTTAGTAAGTCCCGAGTAGAGATTGCTATGGAAAATTCGGATTCCTAGCAAACCTCTTAGTGCTTGATCCCAAACTCTGGATATCATCCTAGGGATGGATTGGTTGGCCCGATACCAAGGAATGATAGGCGTACTAACAGGAAGGTGGTACTCACCAAAACAGGGTACCACAATCGGGGTTAATATAGACCGCTCCTCGAGTTTGGATCGTACAATCCATAACCTCGAACGTGACTCTGGAAACAACACTGTAGTTCAAGATTACCGGAAGTTTTTCGGAAGAATTGCTCGGCATGCCACGCATCGAGACATAGAATTTGTGATCAACCTAAAGCGGGAACAACCCCATTACCAAGAGGCCATATAGGATGGCGGTTGATGAGCTTGAAGAGCTTAAGGTACAAATGGAAGAATTACGGGAAAAAGGATTTATTAGACCTAGCTCATCCCACTGGGTTCGCGATACTTTTGTAAAGAAAAGGATGGCACCGCCAGGTGTGTGTGGATTACTGAGCCCTCAATGAGGTGACCATAAAGAACAAGTACCCTTGCCCGCATTGATGATCTATTCGATCGGTGTCGAGAACAACGATGTTCTCCAAGATAGACCTAAGGTCGAGGATACCACCAGTTAAGATTAGGGTGAGGACATCCCTAAGACGACTTTTACCACCGATATGGCTTGTATGAGTTCACGGTTATGTCGTTTGGCTTGACCAATGCGCGACCTACTTCATGAACCTTATGAACAAGGTATTCATGGAATATCTGGATAAGTTTGTTGTCGTGTTCATAGACGACATCTTAATCTACTCCAAGACTAATGAGGAACATCTTTGAACATCGCATTTGGTCTGGAGAAGCTTAAAGAACATCACCGTATGCCAAGTACGGCAAGTGTGAATTTGGCTTCAAGAGATCGATTTCCTCGGACATATCGTATCCATTTGGAGGAGTCGCGGTTGACCCATCCAAAGTAGAAAGCGGTGTTGGGATGGAAACAACCAACCTCGATGACCGAAGCGCGTAGTTTTCTCGGAATGGCGGATACTACGAGCGCTTCATTGAAGGATTCTCCAAACTATCCAGACCAATGACCCACCTGCTCAAGAAGGAAAAGAAGTACGAATGGACAGAAGCTTGTGAAAAGAGTTTCCAAGAGTTGAAGAAGAAGTTAACTCATCGCACGGTGTTAGTCTTGCTTGGACATACACAAGGACTTTGAAGTCTATTGTGATGCTTCGCGCCAAGGTCTTGGCTGCGTACTTATGCAAGGAGGAAACGTCGTAGCATATGCATCCAGACAACTCCGCCCACATGAAGACAACTATCCAACTCATGATTTGGAGTTAGCAGCCGTAGTGCATGCCCTAAAGATTTGGCGGCATTACTTGATTGGAAATCATTGTAATATCTATACGGACCACAAGAGTCTTAAGTACATTTTCACCTGCAGGACCTCAACCTCCGACAAAGGAGATGGTTAGAAGCGATTAAGGATTACGACTTGGATGTTCATTACCATCCCGGGAAGGCTAATGTAGTGGCCGATGCATTAAGCCGTAAGTCCCTCGCAAAAATGTTATGGTTCAAGAGTATCAACTTTGAGCTTTGCAAGGAATTAGAGGCACTTAACCTCGAGTTAGTAGAACAAGGCACCTTAGCAGCTATGGAAGTTCAACCAACCTTGGAAGAACAAGTCAAGGCCGCTCGAAAGGACACCTGAGTTCATAAATTTAAACACCTCATGGCCAAAGGAAAGGCCTCAAAGATGGTGGAAGACCAACAAGGAATCCTATGGTATGGGAAACGTCTATTGGTTCCCCACCAAAAGGAGCTCAAAGAATTGATTCTAAAAGAAGCCCATAGCTCGGCATACACCATACACCCGAGCGGCACCAAGATGTATCAAGATATGAAGATTCTATATTGGTGGCGCGAATGAAAAGAGACATCGCCGAGTTCGTAGCTTGTTGCGATGTGTGCCAGCGGATCAAAGCGAACATCGAGACCGCAGGATTGCTGCAACCACGCAAATCCTCGGTGGAAGTGGGAAGAAATTGGAATGGATTTCATTGCAGTCCGCGAGAACCAAGACCGGATATGATTCCGTATGGGTCATAATCGACAGATTAACCAAAGTTGCCCATTTCATCCCTGTGAAGACCACCTACAAGGGAGATAAATTAGCCGAGTTATACATGGCTCGTATTGTATGTCTGCATGGAGTACCCAAGAGGATAGTCTCGGATCGAGGTTCTCAGTTTACCTCGCATTTCTGGGCTAGTCTACACGAAGCACTTGGAACTCACTTGAACTTTAGCACAGCATATCATCCTCGATCGATGGATGGGCGAGACGAAGGGTAAATCAGATTCTTGAAGATATGCTTCGGGCTTGTGCTTTAGAGTTTACCGTAGACTGGGAGAGATGTCTACCATATGCAGAATTCGCCTACAACAACAGTTACCAATCCAGTTTGAAAATGTCCCCATTTGAAGCACTCTATGGGAGAAAATGCAGAACTCCCTTGCATTGGTCAGAATCAGGAGAAGGTTATATCTTCGGACCAGATACTCTCAAGCAAGCAGAAGAGAAAGTCAGATTGATCAGAGATCGTCTACAAGTTGCTCGATCCGACGAGAAAAGTTATGCCGACAACCGTCGTAGAGAGTTAACTTTCGAAGTTGGAGATCATGTATATCTCAAAGTGTCACCCCTTCGAGGAATGCGAAGATTTAAAGTGAAAGGCAAGCTTGCGCCAAGATACATAGGCCCGTTCCCAATCACCGCCAAGCGTGGAGAGGTAGCATATCAACTGGAATTACCAGGAAATTTGTCAGATGTCCACAATGTGTTCCATGTTTCTCAGCTCAAGAAATGCCTCAGAGTACCAGAAGAGCAAGCTCCAATTGAAACCATTGCACTCCAGAAAGACTTGTCGTATCCAGAGCATCCAATCAAGATTCTTGATGTCGTGGAAAAGCAGACAAGACGTCAGATCATCCGCTTATGCAAAGTGCAATGGAGCAACCACTCGGAGAGAGAAGCCACTTGGGAACGCGAGGATCAGCTGGAGTTGGATTACCCCTACCTGTTCTCTGAGGAGCTCGAATCTCGGGGTCGAGATTCTTTTTAAGGTGGGTAGGTTTTGTAACATCCAAATTTGTGGATTTGCAAAATCTTCAAAGTCAAGAACGCAAACCCCAAAAACTTCCCAAATTGATCAAGATTCGGATTCTTCCCCAAAAGCCCGAGCTCTTCTTCCCCTAACCTAACCTAACCCTAGCCTCGCCTCGCCATGCCTGCGTCGCCGCCTCGCGGCCGTGCCAACGCCGGAAGCGCGCCCTCTCTCGTGGCGCGCCCGTGGGCCGCGCGCCGCGTCAACGCTCCGCCGCCGCGCCTCGACCGCCCCATCCGCTGCCGCCGCGCCCTCGGCACTCCCGCCGTGCGTCGTCAACGATCGCCTCCCGGATCAAGCCCTCCGGCTATAAAAGCGTGCTTCCTTCCCTTCCCGAGCAAGAAAAAGAGAGAGCAAGAGCAGGGCAAGTTGGAGGACTCACCTTCGCCGTCGTCGTCGTCCTCCCGTCGCGTCGCCGCCTCCCCGAGCCGAGCCCTCCTCCTTCTTCCACGGCGCCGCGCTCTTCCCGACTGCCGCTGTGCCCGCTCCCTTTCCCCTCGTCGCCGCGCTCGGTGAGCCCTCGCACCGCCGCCTCGTGGCCACCACCGCCGCCCTGGGCAACCCCGCCGCGCGCCACCCCTCCTCGCTCGGTGCCTCCTCCGCTCCTTTTTCTTTCGGGCCGAGGGTTCCTCCCCCCCTCGCCCGCTTTTCTTGGTGGCCGACGCGCGTGGGCGTGCGCGCCGGCTAGGCCAAGTTGTCCGGGCGAAGCACCGGCGTGGGCGCTTTGATTTTTCTTTTTCGGCTGATTTTCTTTTCCTTTTTTTCTTTTTAATTCAAAAGAGAGGTTTCAAATATTTATTTCTCCCCCATTTTAGCTCCAAAAATTGTGAGGTTTGTTTCTAAAAATTTCTAAAATCGAGCTCTTCCTGTTGGTGCTAGTTTGGTTTATTTTGGAGTTCATTTGATGAGTTTTTGTTATTTAATTAATTTAATTGCTCGTTTATTTCTTTCCGGTACGATCGATCGCGTAGAGTTCGGAGAAGCCGGAGACCCCCACTTCGATCAAGCTCAAGAATATCAAGATCATCTAGCAGTAGACCAAAGTAGTCGACACTTTGATCATATTGAACCTACATTTTATGCAAATTATGTTCTTTTAAATATCAAATTGCATGCTTTATTTCCCTTATGCAAATGTATGTTAAATACCCTAAGGTAGTTAAATGCCATGATGATGCTTTATTATTAATACACCATCCTTTGATAATTGAATTGCCGTACACCATTGTCACCCTAGTAAATATTTGGTGACTATACTAGTTTAGGCTATACTTAAGCGCCATGCTAGTCTTGCTTAAGTATCGGGGTATTATCTACCCCATTCATCATCTTTTGAAATGAACATGATTTTGGGCAGTCATTGGGTGTAAATGACTGAGATGGTTATGATGTTGTATTTTCCCTACCTCTTAAAAACCCTAAGAATTGCTTATCACATCTGGGCGGATGGTATGATGGATGGTATGTTGGTGGGTGCTAATGCAGCCCAAGGAATGTTGGTGTGGATGGTATGTGGTATGAACCGCTCAGATGGTCCCTAAGGACTTAATCCTGTGATGACCTCCCAATGTAAAACAGTACGACCACATGTCTATAATGGTGTCGACCTGGCTAAATAATTTGTATCCGTTAGTATGAGTTGCACTGGCGGATGACCGCTACGCCATAAGCCTATGTGGCTATGGGTTGGGGTGTACGACTTACTGGTCTATGTGAGCGTAAGTCGTGTGGCGCAAGAGGGGTCCGGGAAAGAGTTGATGTGTCTATGTGAGCGTAACTCTTCTCGGTGAAACCTTAGCGGGTGTAACAAATCTTGGTGGATGCATTGTAAAGGCCTTGTGACGATCTCCCTTGGCTTACATGTCTACGGAAACATGTGTATATGTCGGATGATTGTCTCTTGTGGGTAAAGTGTACAACCTCTGCAGAGTGTAATAAATCTGTTCGAATAGCCGTGCCCACGGTCAAGGGCGGACATGGGAACTTACAAGAGTTAGTTCATTTATAAAACATTGCGGGCGGGATAAAATGTGATGGGTCATTGTGACCACGGTTTTGGTTTTTCTGGGTGGATGTACCCAGTGATGTCAAGTGGTGGATGTAACCGCTATCAAAAATAAGCATGAGGTGGAGGTAACTCTCATTTGTTATAAATATTGCACAAGTAATCTCTTTAACAAATGCAATTTGGTTAAAAATGCTACGTGATAGGACTTTTAACATTGGTACTTTAAATATTGCTTTGTGCAAATAAATGAACCCGAGCCATCCTTGTTAAGCCTTGCATGTATAATATTGCATCTTGTGTGTTGGCTCGCGAGCACGGTAGTGGTGCTCATCCTCGCTCTTTCCCCAACCCCGAACCCGGATCATGGAGACTACGTCTACTACGAGGACACGGACGCCAAGAGCAAGGAAATGAAGAGGAGTAGTATAGTTCTTGTAGTCTAGGTCTCGCCTCGATCGGTTGGCTCGTTGGTACTTGTGTACCTCCTATATTATCCAAGCCCTTGGCTAATATCGGTCGTACACCTAGTACCCGATCGCTTACTGTGGAGAGACTTGCTCTACCCCTTTGCTTCCGCTATCGCACTCGAGGTTTTGTAATGAGCTCATTTGCTTTGATCGGCCCTATTGTAAACTTCGACCGACGTGGTCTATTTGAACTCGATGCTTGTATTAATGAATGATTTGGTCTCGCGATGTATGAGATGATTCAAGCAATGTATCGTGAGCGCTATCTCCGATTCAGGAATAGCGCAAGATTTTTCATGAGGATTACGGATTACGAAATCCGGGTCCGACAGTAAAGCATCATGGAGGACGACACGACGTGAAATTCGTTAGACATAAAAATGTTTAATTCCAAAATACATGTGGGATCAACATCACACATAAAAGAATACATATTTTTTTCTAGCAGGACATTCAAAACTGACATCTCATGTATCTGATGACATCCATTTGCGAAAATTTTCACATAGGGCTACTGTAGCACCACCCTGCCACACCACATGGCCACTGTGCTGCAGGGGCACTGTAGCTTTTTTCCCCTTCTTTTCCTTTTTTTAATAAAATTCATTTAAGTATACTTTTGTATGGATTTTAAATTATAGCAAATGAGCTCCAATAATTATGAATTGTTTTGTATCACTATACAGAGTTTAATTGCTTGTGTATTTTTTTTAAAAAATTTTTATCCATTCTGAATTGTTCTCAAAAATTCCTACAAGCGGCATATTAATTGAATTTTTGAGAACAATCTAGAATTGATACAATTTTGAAAAAAGTACACAAGTAAGTACTCTGTGTCGGGAGGCTCCAAAAAAACTTCATAATTTTTAGAGCTTACTTTCTATATTTTAAAATTCATACAAAAGTATACTTAAATGAATTAAAAAAAAAAAGAAAAAGCTACAATACCTCTGCCGCACTGTGGACTTGCGGCAGGTGGTGCTACAGTATCCCTACCACATGTTGGCCGTGTGGGAGGCCTCCACCGCACGGCGACCGTGCGGTAGGGGGTAGGTGTCAGCTCCGGACACCCTGACTGCACGGCCGCCGTGCGGCAGGCATCATTTTCGTAAATTCCGCGCGAAGACGGTCATTCTTGCAAATACGGGGCCATTTCGGCCAAAACTCGACAACATCTAGTATTGCTTGTTTGTTGTCTTCCTTCGTCGCCTGTAGTGGATGGATCGAGAAACGGCATGGCCAACGCTCTTTCTCAACTGTGTATTACCGAAAGTATTCTTCAGACGGATTCATTACTACTTTACTAGACAAGGGTCTTAGGTAGAAGTATAATGCAGTTGGTGGGATGAATTGGATTAAACAATGTCAGGCAGGCTGTGGCGGACCCAGGATTTTCAGGATGGATGTTCAAAGTTTAAAAATATTGATCAATATAGAACATAAAGATCCACAAATAGTAATAATGAAAGTACTAATTGTTTGTACTAGAGATAACATCTCAATTCTCAAATAATTCAAAGAAATTACAAAATAATTAAGAAAATTACAATTTAACTCGACAATGCTTCACCAACCACAATTCATTTTATTTTATTTTTCAAAATGGTTTGGCCATTTGGGAATTAGGGATTTGCCAAATTGGGATTGGGCACCTCACCTCAGTGTCATTGGCTCCACCTCAGTCCTCATACCTCAGGGCGGCAAGGGCACAACGTAGGGCTTGTGCTGAGGGCAGTCGCTGGCTCAGTCACCCATGCCCAGATGCCTCGGTCCTCAGAAAGACAGAGACGGTCCTCAGAAAGTCAGAGGGCAAAGGCTCAGAGTAGCACGCAAGCGCGCCTCGCTCGGTCCTGGTCGCCCCGCCGGTCACTGTGCTCGGAGGTCGGACTGTCGGAGGCTCGGAGCTCAGTCACTCGGACCTGGGAGCAGGCGAGCAAGCTGCCGCCGTCGCGCAGCGCTCCTTTGGTCCTCGGTCCTCCCCTTCTCCCTGCCAACTCGCCGCCATCGCGCTCACCCGCTCCGTTGGGCGCGGCACCGTGGCCTGCCAGGCTGCCACCATCGTCCGTCGCCGCAAGCCGCAAGGGCCTATGCCCAGTGGAGCCATAGCCCGCAACTTCGCAAGGATGAAGGATGGATTGCAGTGTGCCTGTGTGTTTCTGAGAAACAGAAAGAGAGATTGTGAGATCGAGATAGATTAGGATTTAGGGTTTGCCGAAATGGCGAAATGGGCTTGGGAGTTGGCTTTTGGGATATTGATTGGGCAAGGACAACTGTCGAGCCATTGTAGGCTATTGGGCTGTGCCGCTGTGGCCTTGTGGGGGAACTGGGAAGCCCGACGCGGGAAGGAAGCCAGTGGCCCGGCGCACCTTTTCATCATTTCATGGGCTGCAACCTGCGCAGGTAGTGCAGACCGCTGAGTGGGCTGCGTCACTACAAGACACGAGTGCGAGTGTGGCGCTGGTGCCAACGGAACATGGTTTTGAGGACGTTATACGGTGATTAAACTCAATTTCTAGTATATACATATATTATATGTCATATATACTGAATTTTGGCCTATTTTTTGAGTATTTAATTGAACACCCATGAACCTAGATGAATCTATCCAGGGAGAAATGATGACTTTGCAGGGCAGGGACGCGCGGAGCCCTACATTAAAACGTGCCGCGCCCTGGCGCGCATGCGACCCTACTACTGCGGTGTAGCGGCCGGACATGCACACCAACCGAGGCGCATTGCGAATTTAGGAACGGCTCGAGGCTTGCGCGCGGTGGACTTATGGATGTTTGTTTGCGCGCGCATTTGAGATTTTAGTTTGAGAAACTGGCCAGTCGGGGCTTCGTCGCTGTTGTGCGATTGAAATGGACCAAGAACTCGCCCATTGGGCCTTGTTCCTTCGCCCTTGCACGGCAACCATACATTGATCCGATTGACGTGGATTTGAGGGTTTTTTTTTATTCTTTTACTACACTCAATTTAATACGTTCATATTAGTTAAAATTTAATTATATTATACTGGTAGTATGACTAGTAGAATTCTAAAGGGATAGAATTATAATTGTCCATACAAAGATTACATGACACAATAGTAGTATTTTCAACCATACTTGAAAAAGTTCATAATAGTCTCACAAAAAATTAATACAAAGAAAAGTCTATTATATTCTTAACAAATCAATGATCAGATTTAATTTATAGTATCATCGTATACTATCAGTAGAATATACCATAAAATTTCTCTTTTTTTAAAGATGTCTTTGCATTAAGAGAGACATAACCAAAACAATAACAACGTCAAGACAAGTGAACCATAATCTGTTCACGGGACAGAACAACAAAGAAGGAAAACACGAAACAAAAAAGAACAGCAATTCGGATTGAAGGTGCTCCAGCTAGCTTGCGGTCTGAAACCGCCAACACAACATCACATTAATTGTGATTTCCTCCTAAAAGGATTCGCGACCCCAACGTCCCAGCCTGCTGCCACGAGCTTGCTTCATCCAACACTGATCGGGAGTGTTTGGGTCGGCTGGGCAACGCCGCCCTCACCGGGAGTACCTGCTAGGCGGAATGGCTCGTGCGGTGCCATTCCAAGGCATCCAAAGAATTGCACTACATTCAGCTAAAAAAAGAGAGAGAGTTGCACTGCAAGGGAAATTTTGCCTGCACCCCACAACACACGTCACATACGCCACATCCGTGCTCCGCTGCTCCTCAACTAGGTTTGTTTCAGAATTGCAACTAAAAAGTAAACTAAACCTCAACGTGATCATGATTCACATACGCATGGTCTGGTCTGCATGCAGCATTGGTAGATCCAGCTGCTTGCATCAAGCATCAGCCGTGGCTACATGCCCTGCGGAGGCATGGACCGCCATGTCCATTATCACCTTGTTGCCATCATCACGGATGGTCATGAGCTCTCCACGATTCTCACTTCATTTTTGCCACCCTTAGCTTGACAAATCGTTCAGATTAATCAGTGGCGGTTCATTGGACTTGCGCAACAATTTCCTCACTGGTGATTCTTCCGGAAATAGTGCCCGTCTTTTGTGCTCTTGCAGTTTGGATGCAAGCGGGGAGAATTTCGCAACAATGCTGTGCCCCACCACCACTTCAACTCTGAATGGGTCACTTCACCCTCCATGTCCAAGCGCCTCATCATACTCTACAAAATATCCTCTAAATTTTTTTCTTCACTGAATTTTTATCTAAGGCCATTCAGCACTTGACGGGTTTTCAGTAGTTATTGGAGAAAAATGCTCTGAAACAGTTTCAGAAAGCTTCTTGGTTGCTAACTTACTATAGCTGATCTTTTCAGATATCAAAGTACAACTCCTTGGTTGGTTATGTGACCCGTATGTGATCCGAATTTCTAATATGGATGTCGAATCCAGGAGCGAAGGATCCTAGGTTCTCTGTGTTTTATACACTAGTCCAAAAACAACTAGTGTACGCAGTAAAACAAAAGTGGATAGCATAACTATACAACGTCATTCATTGAAATAATTAGAGTTGTTACAAAAGGGACGTACAGCCAAAAAGCAAATTACAGCGAAAGCAAAAGAAGTAAGATAGACCACACGATTCGCCACAAGCAATCGTCTGGAGGCGTAGTCTAGGCGTCCAAGGTCTCATTCTCCTCATAGCATTCCTCACAAACAACCGTGCTCTCAATTCACACCCGTAAGTAACAGATTATAATTCATGCAAGGAATTAACAAAGGGGAGACATATATGACTCAATTTGCGTACAACAACATTTTTCATTTCAATATTCATACTAAGTTTTTAAAGCAGTTTATTCTATAGCTAAATTCATTTTCTAAAACTCAAGTTTTATAGTCAGATAACATTCATCAACAAGTTGTGAAGGGTATCCTCCTATTACATGGCTGCCTGCCCAATTCCCATTTGGATAAAAATCCTAAACCATTGATAAAGTCTTTTGAAAATAAAACAAAAAAACTAACTTTGAGTGGCTTTGCTAGCATGTCCTTGACTGTGAACACGGTTATTCGAATAGTTTTACACTTTGCAGAGGTTGTACAATTTTACTCACAACAGATAATTGAGTTTTAATGTCTGTCTGACACATTGCCTAAGGTATGCGACTAAGTTATTATCACAAAGCTTTTACAATGCGTCATCCCATTGTAGTCCCGTCTCGCTAAGGTTTCGCCCCCTTTGGATAAAAATCCGTCGGGTTCAGGCCCCCTCTTGCGTTAGGTAGGAATACATAAAATTAGGTCATAAAAGACACCCACACAACCAGATGACACAACCACAGTGAAATGATACAAATTATTTAGCTAAGTTCCGCCCACATAGGACATGTGGTAGTACGATGTGGCTTAGCAAGGTGCGGCTCGAAGACCTGCCCTTAATCGACTCGGACGACTTCCAAAAGAACCCTGGTCCTCGATCATAGAAATAAGATGATCCCGTGCATGAACATGCATCCCTCCAAACATTCATTTCGCCCAAGTCCAAACTAATTTTTATTTTATTTAACCTGTCAAACTATTTTACAAATTTCTATGGTAAAGACAATACCATAGTATCATTTTAAATCATAGTTGAATTTATGGCTAAATTCCCCAAAGTAAATATTTTTGAGCTAAGCCTTGACTAAGCATAGAGTTTTTGCAACAAGGTCTAGTTGATACTAATGTACCAACTAGCTTTTAACTAAGATATCAAGTGTGGTTACATCAATATCCAAATTGGATGTACAATGAAAATAGGAATAACTATAAAGTTAAAATATGGATTTAAATTACTTGAAGTCATATATGCATGTAATAATAATTTAACTAATTTTGAAATAATGGGATTCAATATGATCAAAGGTGTAACTTGTCTTGTTCGAATGCTTAAGGATCTACTTCTTCGAAGTACTCGGGTTCCCCAGAGTCGTCGAAATCTACACATGAGAACGCAACCAAATCAAATAAAGTCCAAATAAAATCCAAATAAACTCCAAAATTACCAAACTAGAACTAGAAGAAAGTACAGACTTTTGAGGAAGATAGAAGTTCGAACCACTCGAGTCAGAGCTCGAACGAGGGAGAATGAGCTCTCGGGAGTTTTAAAATCACATGATCGGAAGGACTACCTGGTCGAAAGAGGTTCGACTAGGTCGTCAGAAGGACTACCTGATCGAAAGAGGTCGAAAGAAGGCTTCGACTACTAGGTCCAAAGAAGGATACGACTACTCAATGTGGTCGTAGGAAGGATACGACTATACAATGTGGTCGTAAAAAGGATAGTCTAAACTGAGAGGGAGATCCAAACTGAGAGAGAGGGTCCAAAGGATAAGAGGGAGGTCCAAAGGATAAGAGGGAGAACAGAGCATAGGAAACTCACCAGGGCCGAGAGAGATGCCGGAGAGAGGGGGGTCGGCGGACGGTGAACAGGGTCGAGGGCGGCGCAGGCGCTCCAGTGAACTGTTCAGCGACGAGGAGGTGTGCACCGTGAAGAGCACGGCAAGGCGATGCCGGGGGTGGAGGTGTTGACAGCGGAGGACCCTCAACGTCGACGCACTCCCTAGCGGCACGAGCTTCGGCCGAAGTACTTGGAGCTCGAAATCCTGACAAACGAAGGTGAGAGAGAGAGAAAGAGAGCAAGAAATGGGGAAAAGGAAGAGGAAGGCGAGAGGCTTCGAGGCACCTATTTATAGCTATTGAAGGGGAGAAAGCTTGACGACACGGGCGCCTGGGTGAGGACGAGACGGGAGCGGTGGGGGAGGAGAAAGAACAAAGGGGTTGGTGCGGCGAAGGACGGGCAATTAAATGCGCCTGCTACCGAGGAAGACGAGGGTGAGAATCACGCTGGAGGCGACGACTTTGTAGCGGAGGTGATGGCATTTAATGCGCTGACAGCATTTAATGCGCGGAGACTTTTGCGACAGCTGTGACTGTGACCAGGTGAGGAGGAGGCTGACAAGCAGGGCCAGTCGAAACCGAGCGGCTAGTCGAAGCTGAGATGGTGGTCAAAACCGAAGGGGTGGTCCAACTGAGAGGGTGGTTAAAACCGGAAGGGTGGTCCAACCGGAAGGGTGGTCGAAATCGAAAGGGTGGTCAAAACCGGAAGGGTGGTCCAAAGACTGGTCAACGCGCGGGAAGAGAAAAAGAGATGGGCCGAGAGGCGAACGGAACGAACAGAGATAGGGGATTTTAAACATTAGAGAACTCCAACAACTCAAAATAAACCAAATTTTGAATTAATTAAAGTTTGATTTAGTTATTTAAATTATTTTTAATTTCCAAAACCTTAAGTTAAACTTTAGAAATTCAACAAAACCAAATGGTTATTTTTATTTTAAAATTTTTTAAAGGGCTTAAAAAATCGGGATGTTACAAACCTACCCTCCTTAAGGGATTCTCGATCCCGAGATTCAGACTTAGTTAGCAAAAAGAAGGGGATACTCTGCCTTTAGATCTTCCTCTCGTTTCCAGGTGGCCTCTTTTTGAGTAGTTACTCCATTGGACTTTGCACGAACGGATGACCTTACTTCTGGTACGTGCGTCGCCTCGGTCCGTGCGTGCAAGCGATTGAAGCCACCAAAGGTAGCTCGTGTGCGGACAAACAAAGACCAGTGTGCGAGGGATCGAAGGCACCAGACCAATTCCAAAAGCAAAAGCACTCTAGCAGCACAGGTCCTAAGAACTTTTTGTTATTTTATTAAATCTCAAAGCAAGGCCATCCTGTTGAATTTCGTGAGGATCCAAAATCCGGTCAACTTTGCTTCGTCCATCCGAGAAGCGTACCAGGAGATTCAAAGATCTTTGATTCGCGTACACAGAAGGTGTACCAAAGAGGTTGTGATTTTTACTAGGTTTACACAGATCAGTACCAGTAATTTTAGGATTTATTCCACATGGTGACTTTAAAGTATGATCTTTCACTCCTAGGTCGAGATACAAGATTTTCACTGTGGCAAGTCAAGATAAGGGCTATGCTGGCACAAATGGATCTGGATGATGCGTTGGAAGGATTTGAGAAACAACCTACCACATGGACTGCAAATGAGAAGCATAAAGACCGTAAGACTTTATCTCATATTCACCTTCATCTATCACATAATATTTTACGAGAGGTTTTGAAGGAGAAGACATCTGTTGTATTATGGCTGAAATTAGAACAAATTTGCATAACAAAGGATCTCACCAGCAAGATGCATCTCAAGCAGAAGTTGTATTCTCATAAATTGTAAGAAGGAGTATCCGTGTTTGATCATCTTTCGGTGTTTAAGGAGATCGTTGCCGACCTAAAGTCGATGGAGGTAAAATATAATGATGAGGATTTGGGTCTTATTTTTTTGTGTTCCCTGCCTAGTTCTTTTTTAAATTTCAGAGATACCATATTATATAATAGAGATACTCTCACTCTTAATGAAGTTTATGAAGCTTTGCATGCTAAGGAGAAGATGAAATAGATGGTACCTTCTGAAAAGTCACGTTCACAAGGAGAATGCTTGTTTGTTCGTGGCAGGCAAAAGGAGAAGAACTCAAACAATGGATCTCGAGGCAAAAGTTCGAACGGCTATAAGAACCAGTCAAAATCCAGAGGCAAGTACAAATCGTGCAAATATTGCAAGAAAAGTGGGCACGACATCTCTGAATGCTGGAAGCTGCAGAATAAAGAAAAGAAAACTGGTTATTATAGGCCAAAAGGTAAATCAGATGATGAAGGTAAATCCTCCATTGCTGCTGATGATAGTTCTGATGGAGAAGTTTTTGTTGCCTTTGCTGGATGTGCTAAGACCAATGATGAATGAATTCTTGTTTTCATCTGTACCTTTCATACGTGTCCTAATAGGGATTGGTTTGCCACCTTGTAGGATCAAGGAAAACCGATTAGAGGGGGGGGTGAATAGGAGGTTTCTAAAATTAATCGACCAAATTAAACTTTTAACAATATAGTTATAGCAAAGCTGTCTAGCAACAAGAAGATAGGACTAAAGTCAAAACTAGAGACAATTCTAGCTAAGCAAAACAAGCACAATAGTATTGCTAGAATTGTAAATGAGAGAAGTCTTCACTAGTCCACAAGAAAATAGCCACAGTGAAGACAAAGCAGTTTTTCCCATGGTATCGAAGACCGAAGTCTTCACTAGTCCACGTTGAGGAAGCTTGAACCAATCAAGTTGGCTCCACGAATTAAGTCTTCCCTCGATTTTACTAGTGGTTATTCTTCCTCCACTCTGGAGATTGTGAACACCGAACCACTCACAATTAGGCACTGGGTCTCTTCACAATCTTCTTGAAGAGATCACCATGCAGGCTCTCGCCAAGCCGTCTAGGTGTTAGCAACACCAAGAGTAATAGATCACAATCTTCGCTTGACAGCAATCAAGTGCAATGGATCAAACTAGAATGAATGCACCTGAGTTCTTGCTCAACCACCTCACAATAAATGTAATAGAGAGTATGAAGTGTGGAGTGAATGCTCTTGGTTCAAAGATGTAAATGTGTAAACTCTATACTATCCAAAAGCAAATGGAGGGCATTTATAGCCCCCCACAAACAAATTCGACCGTTGGGACCAAATCCATGAACTTTTCAGCACAAATGGTAGTTCCGCCAACTAATGGCCGGTACTACTGCACCTACCGAAAATAGACATTTACAGTTAGCGTAGACGCATTAAATGATCTGAAAGAGTCGTTGAAAAATTCGGCGTGGTACTACCGCCAACTATCATGCGGTAGTTCTGTTTCTCTGGTTGTTCCGATTAAGAGAGCGGTCTAACTGCTTAACTTTGCGGTACAAAAACACACCTTCTAGAAAAAAACATACCGCTACACACACAATGGATGTATCGGGTTGCGGTAGTTCCGCGAAAACTACTGCGGTACTACCGTCCTTCCAAGAGAACAAACAAGTTCCAAAAAGGTGTTGTTCTGTAAAAAACGTACCGCGCTTCAAGCGGTGCTTCCGCAAAGCGGTAGTTTCACAGTGACAATGCTGGTACTATCGATAGCACAAGAACGACAAAAATAGCTAAAGCAAAACAATCAGATGAACACGTGGACAGCTCAGATTGCTTTGAACAATTGGACTTCTTGTAAAAACCACACAATCAGAACAAACAATCGGACGTCCGAACATTCCGCGGTAGTTCCACCAAGGGAACTTCGGAACTTTCGCAAACACAAAAGCGGCTGACCTAGCTCATACGATCGGACTGCCACGTGGACTGCTCAGATTGATTTGAACTTTTGGATCACATTTCTTGGCCACACAATCGGGTTCCCCAAAGGAACTCCGGTACATCCGTAGTGCAGTAGTTCCATGCAATACACGCCAGTACTGCATTTCAGCCGATTGTGTGGCCAATACTCATCTTGTAAGGTTGCAGGAATTGATTCAGTTCAGATCAAGATATTTGCTGACATTGTCAGAACTTTAACAGATGTGAGGCACATTCTAGATTTGAAAAGTAACCTCATCTCTTTGAGTACTCTTGATGCTAAAGGGTATAAGTATTCTGGTGAAGGTGGAGTTTTGAAGGTATCAAAAGGCTCTCTTGTTGTGACAAAATCTGATATTAAATCTGTCAATCTGTACATCTGCGAGGTACTATAATATCAGGTAAGGTTGCTGTAATTTCAAGTTTATTTTCTGATTCTGATGCTACTAATGTTTGGCATATGCATCTTGGGCATATGAGTGAAATTGGTTTGACAAAATTGAGCAAGAGAGGACTTCTTGATGGACATAGCATCGACAAGCTGAAATTTTGTGAGTATTGTGTGTTTGGCAAACACAAGAGGGTGAGGTTCAATACTTCAGTTCATACTATAGAAGGTATTTTGGATTATGTGCATTCTGAATTATGAGGACCATCTCGCAAGCCATTGCTAGGAGGTGCTCGTTATATGTTAACAATTATTGATGATTACTCTAGAAGAGTGTGACATTATTTCTTGAAGCATAAATCAGAAGCATTTTAAGCATTTAAAGAGTAGAAGACTATGGTTGAAAGGCAAACTGAAAAGAAGGTAAAGAAACTTTACACTGGTAATAGGATGCAATTATGTTCTAATGAATTTGATCATATTTCAAGACTGAAAACATTGCGAGGCATTACACCGTTCCCCACACTTCTCACCAAACGGTGTAGCTGAGCGTATGAACAGGACCATCATTTTCAATGCCCGTTGCATATTATCAAATGCAGATTTGTATAGGCATTTTTGGGCTGAAACCGCTTCCACTGCTTGATATCATATTAATCGGTCACCCTCTATTGCAATTGAAAATAAGACTCCAATTGAGGTATGGTCTGATTCCCCAATAAGTTATTCAGAATTGAGAGTTTTTGTTGTACTGCATATGCTCATGTTGATAATGGAAAATTAGAGCCTAGAGCTGTTAAGTGCATATTTTTTTGTTATAAATCTGGTGTTAAAGGATATAAGTTGTGAAATCCTGAAACAAATAAGGTTGTGATTAGCAGAAACATTATCTTTAATGAATCTGCTATACTTCATGATAAACTGCCTACTAATGCTCCTGTTGAGAGTGAACAGAATTCAAGTGTTCAAATGGATCACTTTGTTGGTTCAGATAACACATCAGATAAGGAAAATATTGTTTTTTATAATGCACCTATTGTTGAGGATCCTCCTATTATTGAGCAGCCACCACAACGGTTCATTGCAGTTGACAAGTCTAGAAGGGAGATTAATCCACCCAAGAGGTTGATTAAAGAAGCTAATATTGTTGCTTATGCTTTGAGTGTGACAGAAGAAATTGAAGGTAATACAGAATCTTCATCATACTCTGATGCTATTAACTCCATTGATTGTAATAAGTGGATAATTGCTATACATGATAAGATGGAGTCACTTGAAAAGAATGGCACTTGGGAATTAGTGAAATTGTCAAAAGAGAAGAAGCATGTTCGTTGTAAGTGGATTTTCAAAAGAAAGAAAGGTATTTCTCTTACTGAACTAGTAAGGAATAAAGCAAGGTTGGTTGCTAAAGGTTATAATCAGATTTTATATATTGATTTTAATGATGTCTTTTCCCCAGTTGTGAAGCATAGTTGTATTCACACTTTACTCAGTATTGTTGCTATGCATGATTATGAATTTGAGCAATTAGATGTTAAAACTGTATTCTTACATGTGGAGTTGAAAGAAGATATTTATATGGACCAACTTGAGGATTTTGTTATTGCTGGAAAAGAACACCTTGTTTGTAGATAAAAAAAAATCTCTTCATGGTTTGAAGCAATCTCCTAGGCAATGGTATAAGAGATTTGACTATTTTATGCTCTCTCATGATTTTAAGCTGTCTGATTATGATAGTTGCGTTTATTTAAAGACTGTTAATGGTTCATCTATTTATTTGGTTCTCTATGTTGATGATATGTTGATTGCTACAAAAGATAAATTAGAAATAGTAAAACTAAAAGCACAATTGAGTAGTGAATTTGAGATGAAGGACCTAGATGTAACAAAGAAAATTCTTGGCATGGAGATTATTAGAGGGAGGTAATAAGGCAAGTTATACCTTAGTCAACAAGGTTATATTGAGAAAGTCCTTCGTCGTTTTAATATGCTTGATGCAAAACCAGTGAGTACTCCATTAGCTTCGTATTTTAGATTATCTTCAGCCTTATGTCCTGAGTCAGATTATGATATTGAGTATATGTCTAGAGTTCCATATTCCAGTGCAGTTGGTTCTCTTATGTATACTATGGTTTGTTCTCATCCTGATTTATCTCATGCACTGAGTGTTGTTAGTAGATATATAACTAATCCTGAAAAAGAGCATTGGAAAACAGTTCAGTGAATTTTTAGATATTTGCGTGGCACTTCTAATGCTTGTTTGTAGTTTGGGAATTCTAGAGATGAACTTGTTGGTTATGTTGACTCTGATTATGCTGGTGATCTAGACAAGAGGAGGTCTCTCGCAAGTTATGTTTTCAGCATTGGTGGTTGTGCTATTAGTTGGAAGGTAAGTTTGCAATCTACTGTTGTCTTATCTACTATTGAAACATAATATATGGCTATTTCTGAAACTTATAAAGAAGCTATTTGGTTGAGAGGTTTGTACACTGAGTTTTATGGAGATAATTCTTGCACTACTATATTCTGTGATAATCAGTTCTTGCACTACTATATTATGTGAGATATCACTTTATTCAAGGTGTTATTGCTCAAGGTGATGTCAATGTGTGCAATATAACTCATGATAATCCAGCTGATATGTTGGCAAAGCCAATTCCTGTTACTAACTTTGAGAGTTTAGTTGGTGTTACAGTTTAGTTCTAGAGACTAATTGACGTACGGTAATTTTTATCTTATTATGGAGTTATTTGGTGATTGATGATTCTTTATTGTGCTACAAGAGAAAATTCATCTCATGGTAGAGATTTTAGATATATGTTATCCGAATTTCTAATATGGTCGAATCCAAACTTGTCATATTAGAGGATTAGTTTTTATTTGGACTCCAAGTCCTTTTTACCCCTTTTATATATCCCTTATAAGCCCCACGGAGAGAGTTGACGCCTTATTGTAATCCCCTGCGTTTTGTAAACACTCCTCATATATTGATCATCGCCGGTTGGCGTCTGTGGTTTTTTCCTACAAGAGTTTTTCACGTAAAAATTCGTGTATCTTTTGTCTCTATTTATCTAACAGGTTCTATACTTCTATAACAACATAAAACATGAACCGAAATAACTAAAAATGCCAAGATTTAGCATTTCTAAAGACACTCCTCAGGCAAAAACATGTCGATAAATAAAGCCACCATTTTCGCCCACAAATGAGGTGATCTTTCATGCTTATCTGAGCGCTAATAGCAAACGAAGGGGAGGTTACACCTAACCACTCATGATTCATGAAACAAGGGGACCATGCAGACACACGCAAGTAGTCAGGCATACACCTACATGCTTGCCTGCTCTGATCAATGCAAGCCATGAGGCGACCCTCCTCTCCTCCTCCCTGCAGTTAGCTGCATGCAATGATCCATTGATCTTTTCTGCCGGGGCAACGCGCGCCCGGCACGAGGGCCCGCGCGGGCACCGATGTGGCGACGGTTTCGACTCCGGTAGGCCCCGCCGGCGATGCCGACGTATCATCTACTCCCATCATGCTAGCGCTAGCTTCACCTCCATGAACGATTCGGCTTTGATCAATGATCATTGTCACGAGCAAGCCTAGCTAGCGTCTCTCGCCACTCGAGTTCTTGCACGGGAATGGGGTCGGAATCAGAGTGTCGGACCCCTTGCCGCATGATGCGCTTCGCACCACCTCGCCGTCCAACTTCAGTTAGTTTTCGTCGCTGAATCAGCAGCGATTGATGATGGCACAATTCAGGCTTCGTTGTGAGAGGCAAGGGGGAGAGAAAGTGTAACTATGTGCGAGTGTGTTAGTGCGGGGGGGTCGTCGTTTGGATTGGGTCATGGAAAAAGGGATTTGTTCGCTTGCCTCCCTTTTGGCCGGTACGTAGTACGTGAGCCTTGGCATGCACAACTTGTGAGCAACCTTGCAAAAGCTCTCGTGCCTTTTTGTCTTTGTGCTTCCTGTTACGATCTGTGGTTATGAGCTTCGTCCTGAGGATTGGCTGAAGAAATTGGAGGGGAATTAAGAGTGGTATTAGCTAAGGCTAACGAATAAGAATTGGACGGTTCCAGACTTCCAAGTTCCAACGAACTAGAGAAGTTAAGAACACAATCCTCCGCATTAGACAGAAAGGAAGCAATCTGTTTTGTGTCCGTTCCAATCCTCCGCATATAAATCTCAGTTCTGTATATACTTTTGTACTTCTTGGATTAACCGAGAGAATAACAAGGGAAGTTCTGAAGATTACATTGAATGGATGATGTGCCACATAACCTGATCATGGCTCTGATTGATTGGTGTATAAAGGTGGATATGACCTGTTATCTTTCTTTTTCTCAAACCAATAGGAGGGTCCGGTCCTTTTCGGACAGGATCGGTATCATCTCTGTATAGTTGTATTCAACTGGTACGAATGGCACCAATACACTGACTATTCGATCAGAAATCAACACAAGGAAAAAAATGAATAATTGAGATGGTTGACATTTCTCACCCACCTTATGATTGGACAACTAAAATTCTTCGAAAGGTGGCGAGTAGTTACGGATTTGTTTGGTCCGCTACTGCATTTTAGCATATGCTAGTGACTAGTGGGCAGTGGGGAAGAGATATCACGAAACCCATCTTAGAGTGGAATCATATAAACATTTTTAGTTTAGGCACCAAATCAACATAAAATGTTCCGAGGACTAGACACGAACGGAGAAATTTTGCTGAGTTCATAGACATATTTTGCATGGGACAATTTTTCTGATAAGGAAAGACACAACATCCTCCTTACAAATCGTCACGCAAGACACGGGCAACGAGACTGTACAAGTTCCTTGAATGGCTATCACTCAGCCGCGGATGCATAGCAATAGAAAACCTACAAGCTTGGCAATCTGCCACGCCCGGCCGGGATGTATTCAAGTGCCAATGCGCCATGGGCAAGAAGAAGACTCTGCTGCATTCTCATCTCTTAACCGATTGCCCTTTCAACATTTTCACCGTTTGATAGCGAGGATTTCAGAGTAGTATTCTGACCGACATGCCTGTGTCTAGACCCAGCAGCTGATACCGAAAGCAACCACAGAGAGGCAGAGATATGCTAGCATTTGGAACAGTGTACGAGGGAGCAACGCTAGCTGATGATGATGTTGTCTGAATGGAACCGAATAGACCCGGGAGCCTCTGCGAGGAAGAAAAACTGGAGGGATTTTCAGGCGTTGATCAGGGGCTTTCACGCATCAGCTCGGCTATTGTGTAGTATTCATGTATACTCGATCCATTGAACTGTTAATTTGTAAACTCGCTGCGCTAAGATTAAACTTGCAATGCTGCTTCGTAACAACAAACAATCTTAGCTAACGAGCCGATACTTTTCATATTCCCTTCGATTTTATCGTGAAGACAGCTAGGCTGGGGCTAACCGGCGAGAGCGGATCCAAACAGGAGCTTGGGGTCCCCAAGCTAGTCTCGAGCTTGAGTGAGAATCCGGAGAAGCAACGCAACGCTTGGACGTTACTGTTGTAAAATTAGTGGTTTTAGTAAATGTTTTGAAATAATTTCAGCAGTAATTATGATAATTAAATCATATTTCCAGCAACATATAAAAGACATAAATGATATAAATGTTATAAGTCGTGAATGTTGATGATGAATAATTGACATTTGAGTTGTATTGGAATTTGCATTTATGAAAGTTTCAGTCATTCCGCCTGGTTACGAGTACTGTTCACTTCGAGTACTATAACTTCGAGTGTCGAGTGCTATGTTTTTTAGTACTGTAGCTCTGAGCACTATTCATTTTGAGTACTGTAGCTCTCAAGCACTGTTCATTACGAGAACTGTTCACTTCGAATACTATAGCTTCGAGTGCCGAGTGCTATGTCTAGGAGTACTATAGCTCCAAGCACTGTTCATTTGAGTACTGTAGAGCAGAGTTCCGAGTGTTGTTTCTACGAGTACTGTTCGTCACGAGTACTACGTGGTCGTAGCTGAACGTGGTTATAGCGGTATGTGGTCGTAGAAGGTTTCAGCTGAACATCATCGTAGAAATGTTTCGACTGCATGGTTGTAGACTTCGAGTGCTACAGTGCCAGATCGAAAGTTGAAGCTATAGTGTGTGATGGATGGTCGAAAGCTACAGTGTGTGGTCGATGGTCGAAGGCTGCAGAATCTAATCGTGGATTTCTTGGAACTGATCGTAGACTTCATAAAGCTGGTCATAGACCTTTTGGATCTGATTGTGAATATAATGGATGATCTGGTTTGCGTTTATTGATGGATAATGATGTGTTTTGCGTGTGTGAACTAATATTGGTCAAGTTGAATAACTTGTGCCAGGAAAACGTTATTTGGTCTTTGCATGTGCAGGTTGGCCGTGAAGACGATCATGGTCGATGACGAGGAGGACCGGGACTAGGATGGAGAAATCTAAGGTTCAGACGGTCAAGGATGTCACGAGGTGGCTGGGTTTACACTGGGGCACGTGGAAATCCAAGGTGGATGCATGATGCACAGAGAAGCTTCGGGAGGTGTAGTCTTGAAGGCTTACGACGTGTGAGGAGATTTGAAAAGTGTTTCATATCTGGAAGGTTTAGAGATATTGGAAAACCCGTGTTTGGAAGGGTTTCGGGTCCCTTGATTTTCAGAAAAGATAAGATTTTATGACGTGTTTGTTAAGAACACAGTTTAGGACTCACCTATAAAAAGAGGCAGGGGTTAAGAGTTCCGTGTGGGTTTTTTGTGGGTTTTTGAAGGGCCTTTGGAAGAAAGCTTTTAGAGTTTTCGTTCTAAGATTTGAGGGGTGTCGTAAGGGCGCTTTGTAGCCACAGAACAAGATTGAGAAATAAAAACTCAGATCTATTCCAAGAAAAGATAGTCATCGTCGCGGCGTATTTCTCTGGGCGTTGTCTTTGGCTTGTTCTCGTTCTAAGCAGTGCGTGATGAGATAGCGCTTCTCCGTCGACTTTACTATTGTCGATCACATGCCGTGTCGTTCGCTTGATTGTCGACAACAGCATCAGCCGGCCAAGGAGATCGAGCAGATCCGCGCACGACTAGGAGGAGTCATCACGCACAAGTAATTTGGAAAGAAATTGGTACAATCATTCAACCCCCCCTCTGATTGTTGTGTTCGATCCTACAATAAAGATGTAATCTTTTTATATCAATTAAATAGGATAATATACTCAAAAGATAGAATTTGAAAAAAAAAATACAAAATCAGCATGATGCTAAGATTTTAGTTGTTTAGTTTTGTTCTAAGATGTCGGGCTGCTCAAGATCAAATCTTGCCCCTTTCGCCACTTTTGTCAATACTCTTCACTAATTAGGTATGACAACAATAAATCAAACTTTGAGTCCAAATGAATGCTTTACTGATATGTCAAGTGTTAAATTATCTCATAATTAACAATCATCACTTAGCGCTTTTAGCCAACAGAGGAAGTAGTAAATCACCATGTAAAACCGAAAACACACAAAAAAAAACCTATACTGCTTTCGGCTAACTGGAGAACAAGAGTACCACAACGCACAAAAATAATCAGATTCAGTAGGCACAAGAGCAACCAAACAATTGAAAGTAACATAGCCGAAATACTATAGATGAATCAACAATAATATGCAAACAACTAGCTCAAATCTGATTTATAACCGACATTGTCAATCCAATTTCACATATGACAGTAATCTTCATCAAGCATGAACCGATCCTACAACATTACTAAGCAAAGTCTCCCAGTGCTAGATTAACCAAAATCAACACAATTTGTAGCTTCTACTAGCACAACGCACTAAGAGGGGAGGAATACCCCACCAGCGCTTCGGTTAGGGTTGGAGACTTAGTCTCCAACCTTATCCTTCCTCCTAGCTCAATGACGGGTGGGCCCGCCTTCTCTTCTCTTCTCTTTTCTTTGTCCATTTCTTCTTCTTTTTTTCTAATTGAGAAACTACCAAATGGCCCTCCGATCACAACAGTTACATCAATCCTCAACAAGTCATGTACTCATGTGTAACTTATGCTCGCTGATCATGTCCTATTTGCAATGAATAGCGCAAGACAGGGCCATCCGGGCTCACCGGGTGACTTGCTTCTTCGATGGCTTGCGCATGCAGTGAGAGACCGAGAGCTAGCCTCTGCTCATCTCTCCGCAATCTGTGGCAAGCACATGCTCGGGCGTAAGCTTTCATCATTGATTGGGGGATGCATACTAGTTGTGTGGCCAACAGGGCAGTTTTCTTGTTTAGCCCACCTGTGATGGGTTGTTGCATGCAGCTGTGGCGGCATGGCTCGATCGGTTTCTGACGGCCATCGAGACTTAGACGTCAAGTGTTACCCCTTTCGTTCTCCGCCTTCCATGATCCAGTGGAGATATCGAGCTGTGAATAGCAACATGCTCAATTGCAAGTTAATGGAACCACCCTTCTTTGTAAACATGAAGGACCTCATCAAGGTCTTCCAAAATAAAATAAAAAAACTCGAATTCTCTACACATCTCCATGAAAAATTGCTATCTGTACAAAGCCGCTTCACCCATGGTGAAATTTTGATCAAACTTCAAGCTAAAAGCCATTTTTTGATCAATATGTGCCACCGACAGGTGGGACCATAGGAATGATGGTCCCAGTAGCCGGTGACAAAAGGTTGGATCCACTCGGGCTGAAAGATGATGCGTTTCTACCTCTCTAATTCGACCAATAATTGGAAAAACAAATGCCTTGAAGTTCAGTTTTGATCACCCAAGGAGGACGACGATGGCAAATGAAATGAAGCATTTGCCCTCTTTCTAGCCACGAAAAGATCCACCTAAACACCCGACAGCCACCTCCTCCTCTCCTGTCACCTGCAAAATACCTAAACTACCCACAACATTCGGCAACATTTACAACTTTGCCGCCTCACTCGATACCCTCCCACACTACAGGCCAACCGGGGGCAAGTGAGCCATTTCCCAAGCTGGCCCTACCAGTCAGTGGCCACGTAGGATAACGTTAAGGATAGACACGGCCACGCAGGATGTCACGCCTCATTTCTGCTCGCCACGTCACCACTCCCAATCCCTTTAAAACCCGGTCCCCTCCTACTCTCCTCTTCGTCTTCTTCCACGAGATTAACAGCAACAAAAATAATCCGTAAAAAAGGAGAGGAAATGGAAAACCCTAGCCGCACCGACCGAAGCCAGTGAGACACCGACGACGGCTATGCGTCCGGGGATCCCCGGAGATCAAGTTCGCCGCCTCCAGTGACACCGGTGCTGTTGTTCCGTTCGTTCGCTTCTGCGCAGACATGAAGTGGGGTCGACGCGTCCGAGCGCGGTGCAATCCCTCAAGGAGGAGTTCGACAGGCTCAAGATGAAGGGCACCGAGACCATCGATGATTATGCGCTCAAGGTTGGCACCATTGTCAACAAGATACGTGAACTTGGCGAGAACATGGAGGAATCGTACGTCGTCAAGAGAATGCTCCGATCTCTCCCTAACAAATTTCTGCAGATTGTTAGTTCCATCGAGCAGTTTGCAGACCTCAAGTCCATGACGGTGGAGGAGCTCATCGGGCGCCTCAAAGCGCACGAGGAGCGACTGCGTAACGCCAACCTTGAGGATGATGAGCATGTATTGCTTACTCGGACTCAGTGGAAGGCCAAGGAGGAGAAGAAGGGAGGCGAGGCGTCCGGGAGTGGCACCAACAAAGGCGGTCGTGGCCGCGGCAGAGGCCGCGGACGCGGGCGTGGTCGCGGGCGTGGCGACGGCGAGCGCGGCAATGACAAGGAGTTCAAGTTCGACAAGACTAAATTGCGTTGCTATAACTGTCAAAATTATGGCCATTACGCATCTGAGTGTCGTTCAAAGAAGAAGGAGGAGATGGCACACCTTGTCGAGAAGAATGACGATGAACCAGCTGTGTTGATGGTCCAGATGAGTGAGCCTGCACAGCTCACGAATTTGCCGGCTGAAATGGCACTTCTCAATGAAGAAAAGGTGATTCCCAAAGTTGGAGATGAAGAAAATTGCAAGAAACTCTCATGGTACCTTGACACAGGAGCAAGTAACCATATGTCCGGGTGTCGTGACGTGTTCACGGAGCTGGACATGACGGTGTCAGGCACGGTGAAGTTCGGTGATGGGTCTGTCGCAGAGATCCGCGGCCGCGGGACTGTTATGTTCCAAAGCCAAACTGAAGAACACAAGGTACTAACTAATGTGTACTATATTCCTCAGTTGCGAAGCAATATTATAAGCCTGGGACAACTCGATGAGAATGGTTGCAAATCCATACTGGAAGATGGGACCTTGTACATCTACGACCAGGAGAGTCACTTGTTGGCAAAAGTGAGGAGGTCTAGCAACCGGCTGTATGTGCTGCATTTACAGCTGGCACAACCTGTGTGTTTGATGTCAGTGCACAAGGAGAAGGAGTGGCTTTGGCATGCGAGGTTCGGTCATATGAACTTTCGCGCGCTAAGGGACATGTCAGCAAGCGACTTGTCGAAGGATCGCCATTGATCGAGCATGTCGGCGGCTATGTGAAGGCTGTTTGGCAGGTAAGCAACATCGTTTGCCGTTTCCCTCGGCAACGACGTACCGCGCGCAATCACCCTTGGAGCTGCTGCATGGAGATTTATGTGGACCCATATCACCAGCCACTCCATCAGGCAAGAGGTACTTTCTCTTGATTGTTGATGACTGCACTAGATTCATGTGGATAGTGCTCATAAAATCAAAAGATGAGGCCCTGGCTGCGTTCAAGTCAGTGAGAACCAAGGTCGAGTTGGAGACCGGGCTAAAAGTGAAGGCACTTAGAACTGATCGTGGAGGAGAGTTCACCTCAAATGAGTTCCATGCATTCTGTGATAGTTTGGGCATGAAGCGATTCTTGGCGGCTCCTATACACCTCAACAGAGCGGGTGGCCGAGCGGAGAATCAAACTGTTGTTGGAATGACAAGGTGTCTGTTGAAGAGTAAGAAGATGCGGGGAAATTTTGGGGTGAGGCGCAACCACGGCGGTGTACTGTGAACAGCGCATCAACCAAAAATGTCACCGGCAAAACACCGTATGAAGCATTGTACAAGAGGAAGCCCAAGATATATCATCTGCGCACTTTTGGGTGTGTAGCTCATGTGAAGGCTGCTGCACCACATCTCAGCAAACTGCAAGATCGAAGTACTCCCATGGTCTTTATCGGGTATGAACCCGGTTCTAAGGCTTATCGATTCTATGATCCCAAGAATCGAAAGGTGCACGTGAGCCGCGACGTGCAGTTTGAAGAAGAAAGGGAGTGGAGTGGAGGCGCACGCGATGAGAACCTCTCACGATCCGACCACGTGGCATGTTCACCATTCATTTTGAAGCTGATCATCTTGCAGGTGGGATGGAGGACCATGGTGAACATGCGCCAGCTGTGGACGAAGCGCTGAGGGGACGGCGTTCGCGGCGCCGGTGTTAGCGGCGGCGGCGGCGTCAGCGGCGGCGGCGCACCATTGCGATAATCGCGACACGCTGCCCGCTACGCCTCCGCGAGCTGCTACACCGGTCACGCTGGCCGGGTCAACGATGCCGAGTGCATCGTCATCCGAGGGACCATGTCGGTTTCGACCACTCCAGGACATCTACGACACCACCAGTCCAACTGAGTTGCAGCCCGAGCAAGTTGGCCTATGCTTGTTAGCATCAGAGGAGCCGACAAGATATGAGGAGGCTGTGAAGGAAGCATGTTGGAGGTGTGCAATGCAAGAAGAGCTAAAGTCAATTGAAGACAATGCAACCTGGAACCTGGTGGAGCTGACTAGTGGTCATAAACCCATTGGTTTGAAATGGGTGTTTAAGGTGAAGAAAGATTCTCATGGAGTCATTGTCAAACATAAGGCTCGTCTAGTTGCGAAGGGATATGTCCAGCGCCAAGGAGTGGATTTCGACGAAGTCTTCGCACCAGTTGCAAGGATGGAGACAGTGAGGTTGCTTGCTAGCTTGGCTGCACAGGAGGGTTGGGAAGTTCACCATATGGACGTCAAGTCGGCGTTCTTGAATGGCGAATTGGTTGAAGAGGTATATGTGTCTCAGCCACCTGGATTCGAGATAGAAGGACAAGAGCACAAGGTGTTGAAGTTGAACAAGGCATTATACGGGCTTCGGCAAGCGCCGAGGGCGTGGAACGCCAAGCTAGACAAGAGTCTAGTGGGACTTGGTTTTGAGCGCAGTCCACTAGAACACGCTGTGTACAAAAAGGTGAATGGCACATCAGTGTTGCTAGTGGGAGTTTATGTCGATGATCTGATCATTACCGGCTCCAACAAGGTTGACATCACTGAATTCAAGACTCAAATGAAGCGGTTATTCAGCATGAGTGATCTTGGGTTGCTCAGTTATTATTTGGGAATTGAAGTTCAACAGGCATGTGATGGGATCACCTTGTGTCAATCTGCCTATGCTGCGAAGATACTCAAAGAAACAGGCATGGATGGGTGTAATCCATGTGCAACTCCCATGGAGGAAAGACTCAAACTGAGCAAGGAGAGTGCAAGCCCTTCGGTCGACTCCACCATGTACAGGAGCATCGTCGGAAGCCTCAGGTATTTGGTCAATACCCGACCGGATATTGCTTACTCAGTCGGCATAGTCAGCCGGTTCATGGAGAGACCCACTGTCGAGCACCTGAATGCTGTTAAGCGTATTATGAGATATGTGAGTGGCACACTCAGTTTGGGCTGTTTTTATGGAAGGAAGAATGGCAAGGAAACAGAGCTAGTCGGGTACAGTGACAGCGACCTTGCCGGAGATGTCGACGATCGCAAGAGCACCTCCGGAGCTGCCTTCTATCTTGGTTTGAGCCTTGTCGCTTGGATCTCACAGAAGCAGAAGGTGGTTGCTCTATCATCGTGTGAGGCTGAATATATAGCAGCGACAACAGCAGCTTGCCAAGCCATTTGGCTTGCTCGTCTACTGGGAGATTTGAAGAATCAGGAACCAAAGAAGCTCATGTTGCTGGTGGACAACAAGTCGGCCATCTCGCTGTGTAAAAATCCAGTGCACCACGACAGGAGCAAACACATCGATACAAGGTATCATTTCATTCGTGAGTGTGTGGAAAGTGAGAAAATAGATGTTGGGTATGTCAGAACAGAGGAACAATTTGCTGACATTATGACAAAGTCTCTTGGCCGTGTCAAGTTTCTTGAAATGAGAGAGAAGCTGGGCATGGTGGATGTGAAGAAAAGAACAACAAGACTAAGGGAGTGATTGTTGGTGTTAGTCGTGTTGTGTTTGGTTTAGCTTTGTTTTGTGTTCAGGGTAGAATAACCAAAACTGAAGCTTTGCTCTAGTTTCTGAATTTCAGGATTCTATCGCTGAAGTTCAGACTTAGTGCAGAATTTGAGTTCGTGGGTGAAGTTGTCATGTTTTTAGTGTCGTTGGTCCATGATCCGTATTGTGAGGATCGTGGCCGAGTCTTAGGCTGTTTAGTTGCTTAGAATCCGGACGGGAGGTTGAAGTCTGGAGTGTGTGTGTTTTACTTTGTGTTGTCTGTCTTTCGTCAGAGAACTGTAGCGAGTCTGATAACAGAGTAATAGAGTTTCAGAAAACTGCGCAAGTTTTGTAGCGCAACAACTCCTGTGCGTTTGTGTTGGTCTCTACGTTTCTTCTCTGTATCCCAGGTGCTCGCGTGTGTCTTGGAATAGCGTGTGTGTGGAAGACTTGGGTGTTCTGTGATCCATCAAAGGCCGCACAGATCGATCCGTCCCCGTTCCCTGCGGCGCCGGCGAAGTCGCGGCTGAAGCGGCTGTTCGAGAGGCAGCTGCTGCGGGTCTCGCCGGCGGAGCGGCTCTCGTCGGTCGCCGGTGGTGGGGAGAAGGACGAGCCGGAGCCGAGCTCGGTGTGCCTGGACGGCATGGTGCGGAGCTTCTTGGAGGACGGCGGCGGCGAGCGGGCGGCAGCCGCGCGCTGCTGCAACTGCTTCCACGGCGGCGAGACATCCGACGACGACGAGGACGTCCCCGCCGCTGCCGAGGCGGCTGCCACCTCCGACGTCGCAGAGACCATCAAGGTAGTGATGCTTCTTGTCCTCTTTGTTCACCGCGTGTCGACAACGACGAAGCCAGGAACGCAGGGACTGACCATTTCTTGCATTTCGCCAATGCCCATGTGCAGGGCCTCGTTCACTGCGCCAGTCTCCGGGAGCGCAACCTCCTCGCCGACGTCTCCACGCTCGTCGAGCGCCACCGCGCGGCAGGAGCGCGCAAGCGCGATCTCCTCCGCCTCGTCGCCGCCTCCCTCCGCTCCGCGTGCCACGACGCCGCGGTCTGCCTCTCCCGCTGGGATAAGTCCTCCTCCCACCTCGCTGGCGAGCACGCCTACCTCGACGTCCTCCTCCCCGCTGTCTCCGAGCGCGGGGAGCGCGAGCGCGTCCTCGTGGACATCGACTTCCGGGCCGAGTTCGAGGTCGCGCGGCCAACCAAGGCCTACCGAGCCGTGCTGCAGCGGCTGCCGTCGGTGTTCGTCGGGAGGGAGGACCGCCTGCGCCTCCTCGTGGCCGCGGCCGCCGACGCCGCGCGCGCCAGCCTCAAGAAGCGCGGCCTCCACCTCCCACCCTGGCGCAAGCCCGAGTACATGCGCGCCAAGTGGCTTTCCCCTTACGAGCGCGAGGTTCCTCCGCCGCCGCCAGACACCTCCGCCGGTGAGCTTGCCGACGACGGCGAGGGAGGTGGAGGTGGACTACTGGACTCAGTGCTTAATTAAGAACTTGTCTTTAGTTGATTTTTTTATTTTTACTTCGGGAATTTGCAGTGGTCCTTGGGCAGGGACTGGATGCAAATGTTTTTTTTTTCTTCTTCTTTTTTTTTCATTTTTTCTAATGGGTTTCATTTTGGCCACGGAGTAGTTCTAGTACGGAGGAGAAAGAGGACAAAAAAAATGTAGTGTTAGTTTAAAGAGATAAAGAAGAGAGAGATAATGGATCACGACCCATCTGTTTCTTTTGGTTCCAGTGTTGCTCTTCAGCAGCCAGAGCTGACACTGGAACAATGACGGAAGATAGTAACTTAATTGCACAAAGAAAAAAGTTCAGAAAAAATTGATTTGAAGCAGTGTTAGCATAGTGTACTGAAATAGGCATCTTTTGTTGCTTTCTAATTTGGTTTCTGTAATTTCACGCCGGGTAAGGTGCAATTGGCTGGGCCTTTGCAGTTTTTCAAGAACAAGATACCGGAAACTGCACTGACAATGCCTTCCATTTCTTGATTTCAAGTTGTGCACACGAGAGCGCGATATTGTCCTGCTTCAAGGACTCCTGCATTATCGTGCTTGAGATAGTATCAGGATTTACTTGCAACCAAAATCCACCTTCGAATCTAGCTTGTGAAGCTTGCTTGATCTAAAAGATTATCTGCTCAGTGGAGTTGTTTAAGATGAGGTTGTTGTACTGTGCAAGCTAAGCTCAGGTGGGGGGAAAGAGGCAAGCCGAGAGAGCAAGTGGATAGGGGTATGCATATATCTGCATCGGTATACGCGCCTCTTCCACTGTTGTTTATTTCCAGCGCGTAAACAAATGCCGTAATCTAAATCTGGATCATACTCTGCACAGGTCATAGGGCCCTGTAGATCCATTCAGTGCTTCTGGATTCTCTGCAATCTCTTACTCACCAGCGTACGCTTCCCATCGTAATGCTCTAGTGCTTGATAGATGATTGGTGAGAGTAACTTCCTTCAAAATTTCGCCCTGAATTTCTAGCGATGTGTACTCACGTCGCCTCTGATCACGACCACACGCACCCAGTGAACATGCACTGGATATCTGGACGCGGAATTGAACCGCGTTAATGGAAGTGGTCGGGTGAAAACCAACCTGGTCACGAGCCTACCGAACAGTTTTACGCTTGACAAGACGGCATGCAGGCTGCACCGCACCGCACCGCGCGCGGCCTGTTCCGCGTCAAACTCTCGTAAGACAACACAAGGGCGTACGTGCCGGCCGGGCTGGCGCGCGTTAGCCTCAGCCAACCACCCGTCCCGCTAGCCCGCGCCGGGCGGATCGACCGTAACCTTATCCCGTCTCCGATGGAGTGACTGTTGCTCATCAGCCAGTCAGTCACCGCGCCACGGCGCAGTGCAGGCCGGCGGAACAGTTAATTGGCGCAGCGCAGTGCTCCCCCCCGTACGCACCCGAGCAACCTGTGATCGTACGCGCGGAAACAGTAACGCCGGGCGCGTACAAGCGGCTCGTCCCGCGCGCGTCGTCGCCGCTGCCCTGGGACGGAGGGGGATGGACCCCGGCCGGCCGTATGTGTGCATGCGTGTAAGTAGGGGAGTACGCGAGTGTGAGCGTGACCACACACCTGCAGCGCTGCATGAGTGAGTGAATTGCTGGTGCCGCACGCATTTACGGACGAATTAACCTCGCCTCTTCTCCCCTCTCGTCTCGTCGTCGGGAGAGGAGGAAGGGTTTTGGTTTGATTTTTGAAACCACGCGGCGGCCGTTTCTTCAAACGTCCTAGTAAGTACGGTTTCTCACGAACTCTTCCATTTCTTCTATAGTCAGAAAACACAGCTTCGTTGAGGGGCGGCATGTGTATTGTCTCCCTCTTAGCAGTATGATACTCACTGTGAACAAGTTTGATACTCCACCGAGCACTGACCCGGTAATAAGTGAAGTAGCTTTATTGCCGTCTGGCTGTGCCCCTGCTGCCCATCACACAATGATTGCCATCCCTTTCCCGCTTGCCTATCCTGCATGCAAAAGTAGCCAGGAAGGAACATACCTCCCCTCCCTTTCCCTCTCCTCTCTCTCTCACTTCCTTTTTGTTTCTGATGGGAAAAAAAGAGACAGGCGTTTTTTTTGGTGTGTGAGTGTCAGCGTGTGTGTGTGGTGCCACATTTCATCGATCAGGGGGACCTCCTCCTACAACAACTGCCATCTTGATCTTATCTTACAGACGCTTCACGATCATCGACCACTTCACTTCACTGAGAAGTCTCGTTAGGTCACTGACACTTATTTACCACCCTATGGCTGAAAGCCTACAGGGCACCAAACTGTTAGACAACAGAGAAACAAGATAGCTATCTTCTAGCCCACTTTGGCCCATCGGCCCATACCTCTCTTGCTGTACATATATATTACCACCTGACCTGCTGGTTGACTAATGCAATATACATATCAGAGAAAATCCCCAAAACTATTACACCATCTATCTCCCTGCCCATGCCTGCTTACATCACCATAATTCATGGAGTATGTTCAGATATATATCGATAGATATCGATAGATACAGAGAGATGGGAGGGGGTAGTACATGCATGCATCACTGAAAGAGACTGGCGCTTGCGACCCTTGCAAGGGGCGCAAGGCAACCGCAGAGTAAACGCGTGTTTAACTTTTCGGAGTGCACCACCTGCTGCATCAGTCATAAAATACACGCTGCGGCTGGTTTGTAATTTTGTAGGCGCACGCCAGAGTCACCTCGTCGCAACATTAGAGCATATAAATGGTATAGACAACTGTTGTTTATAATATTTTTTTTATATCATCTATAAATAGTATTAAAGACAGCTCCTACAATGAGTTGTCTTTTTACATGTCTCTGTATACAACTCTTTCATGTATAATGTGTCTTTTTTCTCGTGTTACAGTCGATTATTGCATAAGAAAAGATACAATTCTCTATACTCACACTCTCTCTCATCCACGTCATCTAATATCCTACGTGGTAAGTCTTACAGACAGCTGACGTCACACTATTATATATACTTGTAACGTTTACTGCTCAAAACTTGAGTGTACATCGATGAATTCATGGAGGAATACGAGTAGTAAATACTCCACTAAAGCGATACGAGACACGGAAATCCATCCTCGACAAGGGCGTCTCAATGATACGAAAAACTGTCGCAACTTAATTACTACTCCACTACTACTAGATGCTACCTTCGCTTGCCAATGTTCTAGAGTTCGAGTACGATGAAGATGTAGCTGTGTACATAAACTAGCTCCAATCTCATGAACACCTACATAAACATTAGATGCGGAAACGTTAGGATGCTTACCCGAACCAGATGACGCCATGAGGGGGTGATGAGCTGATGGTGTAGATGTGTCGGCTTTTGATGAAGATGCCGTAGATGAAGAAGAGAGGCGTTGGTGACGACGGGACTGAGGAGGTCGGCGGTTCTAGGTCTTCGTTCACCTTTAGCGCTCCTGAAGATCGGGTATGTTCGGGGTTTAAGTTGGCCAAGAACCACCTTTGTTCATGCCTACCGAGCCCCTCCTTTTATGTGGCGCTAGGTGATCGGGACCCAAACCAAAGAAGTTGGTCACGCCTCCGATCAAGGCGCGGTCGTGACATGATCTCCCGTGGATTTCGGAAAATCGTTAGCCGAAGATCATCCCAACATTCTCCCCTTTGATCGTAAGGCTAACATCATAAGCCCATTCTCAATAAAACAGCACACCAAGATAATGTGTCACATGACCAATGAAGTGTCATACAACCTCAGTATCTATAGTGTACTATCTCATCTTAAAATGGATACACATAATACTTAATGGGAGTTGGTTTTCTTTAAGGTCCTTTTATCCAGAATCAGAGGCTTTCCAATAAACCCATGCCAAGCAACATGATCACGAAAAATATTGGGTGGTAAGCCTTTAGTAAGCGGACCGCAAGCATTGACTTAGTACTAATATGCTTGATCCGATGGTTTGATCCTGGAATCTATCTTTCACAACATGATACTTAATGTCAATGTGTTTGGCAACACCACTTGACTTGTTGTTACTCGCATAAAAGACTGCAGGTTCGTTATCGCAGTATAAAGTGAGCGGTTTCGAGATACTGTCTACCACTCTAAGTCCCGGGATAAAATTCTTAAGCCATACAGCCTGCCCGGTGGCCTCATAACATGCCACAAACTCAGCTTGCATCGTTGAAGATGCCGTAAGGGTTTGTTTGGAGCTTTTCCACGAGATAGCTCCCTGAGCGAGTGTGAAGATATAACCTGACGTGGATTTCTTAGTATCAACACATCCTGCAAAATCTGAATCTGAATAACCAACAACTTCAAGGTTATCAGAATTCTTATATGTGAGCATGAAATTCTTAGTAGCTTGCATATAGCGCAAGACTTTCTTAACGGCCTTCCAGTGGTCCGGTCCTGGATTTGACTGATATCTGCCAAGCATCCCGGTTACAAAAGCTAAATCAGGGCGCGTGCATACTTGAGCATACATAATGCTTCCGACAGCTGAAGCATAAGGAACCGACTTCATCTGATCAGTTTCATATTGGTTCCTTGGACATTGAAATGTCCCAAACTTATCGCCCTTAACAATAGGAGCAGGCGAGCCAGAGCACTTATGCATATTGTATTTCTTCAGTACTCTGTCAACGTATGCCTTCTGAGATAAACCTAATATTCCTTTGGACCTATCTCGGTGAATCTCAATGCCAAGAACGTAAGAGGTATCACCAAGATCCTTCATATCAAAATTAGATGAAAGAAATCTCTTGGTCTCAAACAGCATATCCTTATCGCTGCTGGCCAATAAGATGTCATCCACATAAAGCACTAAGATGGTGAATTTACTCCCCTTGAACTTAACATATATGCAGTTATCAACTTCATTTTCTTTAAAACCAAAATTTCTTATAATCTTATCAAATTTGAGATACCACTGCCTCGACGCTTGTTTCAAGCCATAAATTGATTTCTTAAGTCGACATCCCATATGCTCCTTGCCTTCCACGACAAAACCTTCCGGTTGAGCCATGTAAACATTTTCTTGCAAGTCGCCATTAAGAAATGTCGTTTTAACATCCATCTGATGCAGCTCTAAATCATAATGAGCTACAAGTGCCATAACTATTCTGAATGAATCTTTAGTTGAGACAGGAGAAAAGGTGTCATTATAGTCAATCCCCTCTCTTTGTGAGAAGCCTTTTGCTACAAGCCTTGCTTTGAACCTTTCGATATTTCCCTTAGAGTCATGCTTGGTTTTGTAGACCCATTTACAACCCTCTTGTTTTGACTCCGTCAGGAATTTCTACTAGGTCCCACACATCATTAGTGCTCATAGACTTTAGTTCATCCTTCATGGCATCAAGCCACTTAGGAGAATGTTCACTCATCATGGCCTCCTTATAAGAGGTGGGATCGTCTATCTTCCCTACATCATTAATATCTTCATTCATATATTCAACATAATCATTCGGGATGGCGGATCTTCTCTCCCGCTGTGATCTTCTAATAGGTTCATTAGTTATGACAGGAGACTGCTGAGGCTCATCATTAGGTGCAACATTAGGAATTTCAGAGACCTCAACAGTGGGTGCAACAACAATATTTTCTACTGGAGGTGCAGCCACCTGAGGCACAGGAATAAAGGTCTCTGGGATGAGTGGTGAAGGAACGTAAACCCGCTTCTCCTCAAGATCTATTTTCCTGGGCTCCAGCTCCTCATTATTTTCTAAGAACACAGCGTGCCTTGTTTCTACAAACTTAGTTGTCCTATTAGGACAGTAAAAACGATACCCTTTGGATCTTTCTGGGTACCCAATAAAATGACAACTTACTGTTTTAGGGTCTAATTTCCCAATATGTGGATTAAAAATCTTAGCTTCAGCACGACAACCCCACACTCGTAAATATTTCATACTCGGTTTTCTCCAGTCCATAATTCATAAGGTGTCTTAGGTGCTCGATTTCTTGGGAACCCGATTAAGAATATGTGCATTGTCTTTAGTGCTTCCATCCATAAACTAATGGGTAAACTAGAGTGGTGAGCATGCTCGTACCATATCCATAAGTGTGCGGTTGCGTCTCTCACTACTCCATTCTGTGAGGTTCACGGCATAGAATCTTTGGACAACAATGCCATTTTCTTGAAGAAACTTAGCGAAAGGGTAGGAATTTGTCCATAAGAGGCATGTCTTCCATAATATTCTCCCCACGGTCCGATCTTACCACTTTAATTCTTAGGTTGTGCTGATTTTCAACTTGACCTTAAATATCTTAAATTTGTCAAGTGACTCGGATCGGTCTTTAATGGGAAAGATATAACCATAACGGAGAAATCATCGATAAATGTGATGAAAGAATCAAAACCATCCACCGATGTCACGGGAAAAGGACCACAAATATCGGTATGAATTAATTCTAAAAGTCTGTCTTTGAGTAGCTCCTTCTTTATTTGTTTCACATATTTTCCTTTAATGCAATCAATGCAGTGGTCCGAGTCGAGAGAAATCTAATGGGTGGAGAATCTCTTCCTTAATGAGACGCTCCATTCTCCCCTTGAAATGTGGCCTAAGCAGCGATTGCCACAATTTCGAAGAAGTCTCATATTCTTTTACCCTTAGCATCACACACATTCAAGGATACGGAGATTCATTAAGGGAAAGCATATAGAGTTTGTCTCGTCTAAAAGCAAGACCAATATTATTAGAATCAAACGTAATAATACATTTATTATCACCAAAAGTACACTTAAAACCTTCATCGTCCAACAAAGAAACTGAAATCAAATTCCTCCTAATAGAAGGAACATGAACTACATTATTGAGACGAAGTGAGAAGCCGTTGTCTAAGACTAATGTAATTGATCCTATTGATTCCACTTCGGCTTCCTTTCCATCCGCGACTCTAAGACTTCGCTCCCCTTTCTTAGGGTTCTCGCGGTATGGAATCCTCAGAAGAATTAGTGCGTGCACAGTTGCACTGAGTCAATCCACCAGAATTAATGGAAAAATTAGCATAAAGTGTTTCATCAACAAAAGTTATTGTATCATTACCCTTCTTTGCGAGCCACTTTAGGAATCCGACACGTCCTTACGAAAGTGCCTGATGCTTGCAAAAATGACATTCACCCCTTTAGGTGCTCCAACAGAGCTACATGAGGCTTAGGTGCAGATGCACTTTAGGCCCGACTTATCGACATTGGGGAGAACGCCAACTTCTTCTTAGATTTGAAGTCCCTTGGAACTTCCTTTTATTGGAGCCACCAACTTGAAGTGCAAGATCCTCTTTTCAGTCCTTATTCTTTCCTCCTCTCGAACACACATGGCGATTAAATCGCTCATGTTCCACTTTTCTTTCGAGTATTATAGTTGATCTTGAAAGTCAGATACTCGGAAGGAGAGAGGTCATAATGAAATGGACTAGGAAACCATCAGAAATCTCCATGTCCATCCCCTTAAGTTTTTCGGCCATATCAGTCATCATCATTATGTGTTCTCTAATACTACCGGAACCATCATACTTAGTCGTCAAGAGCCTCTGAATCAGAGTACTGGCATAAACTTTTGTGGAGCCCTTAAATTTTTCTTCAACCGATGCCAGATACTCTGTAGCTTTTTCAGAATCGGGGATTGCTCCCCTGATCCCAACTGAAATAGAGGTCTTCATTATCATAAGTGATAGACGGTTGGACCGCTCCCATTTCTCAGCATTAGTTTCATAAATTTTCTTTTTGTCATCATAATTTTCCTCACCCTCGGAAGGGGGAATGGGAGCCGCACCCTTAAAGCATAATCGAGATCTAATACCCCAAGGACAACATGGATCCTCTCCTTCCGGGAGGAAAATTATTCCGTAAGTCGTTCAATGTTGTCGATTGTGGCGGCGACATTTGATGCATTTATTCTTTGAATACCAAAATACGATGCATAAATTAGAAATAATCATAAGAAATATGTTGCATGCAATTAATCCTACGTTGGTCCGATTAATAACACACAAAACTATAGTTCTAATTCACATCACCGTTAGCGGATAATGAAAAGAACTTAAACAATTAATATGGCTACACATGGTTATAAACAACGTTGGTCTGAATATAATCATATGCATGTACATAATGCCAAAAACATAAAATGTAAAAGTCTCTAATTAAAATATCTCGTTGGTTCAATTTTAATCAGAGATTAAGCATAATATTGGGCAATAATACATTATTCATGATATACCATAATTTTGGGCATCAAAACAATAATTAAATCAGTGCACAAAAGTGATTTAAACATAAGAAATTGCACTGAAAATAAAAGAAATGGAGAAAACCACTGTTCATGGGCCTCCTTATTCAAAATCTCAGATGCCGGCCCAAAAACCGAGCGCGGCCCGACTCCAAGCGCGCGGCCCAAATTGGCTCGGCCAGCCCGAGATCCTCAAGCGCCGTCCGATCTAATCGGACGGCCGAAAAACATTCAGCCCAACAACTCCAGCCGGCCCGTAAAATTGCGATCGTCGGATCCTATCGGACGCCCGAGATTTGTCGCGGCGAGATAAAGCTCGAAAAACCCTAACCTAGGCTCATTCCCTCTTCTTCTCGGAACGCGCGCGCGTGCGCGCGCGCGGAGGAGCGGAAGCGAAGCGGCGACGAGGCGCGCGCGCGCGGAGCGGCGGCTACGCGAGCGCAAGCGGAGCATCGATGGCGGCGGCGGGAGGTGGCGCTCCTCGCCCTCTCTCGGCGGCGTGCGTGCAACCGGGTTGCGCGCGGCCGTCGAGTGGAGCTGCGATGGCGCCGGCGGCAGAGAGGACACCGATCTCCAAAAGCTCGTAAGTTTCCCGCCGCACCACTTTAGGGTTCTTAGGGTTTTGTTTTGGGGTTCGGACGGAGGGGATTTGGTTGGGGTTCTTGATTAATCGTTAGGGTTCTTGATTCCCCTCCTTCTAAGTGCTAAAACCAACCGCAAAACATTAGATCCGGCCACTAAACTTTAGATCCGAGTCTCTAATCCTTAGTTCTAAACTTTTGATCATTAGATCTAGCGAAATCGTGTTCGGGTTTTGACTAATTAGGGTTCAAGTAGAGCTAGAGATGGCTCTGATACCAAATGTGTACATAGACTAGCTCCAATCTCATGAACACCTACATAAACATTAGATGCGGAAACGTTAGGATGCTTACCCGAACCAGATGACGCCATGAGGGGGTGATGAGCTGATGGTGTAGATGCGTCGGCTTTTGATGAAGATGCCGTAGATGAAGAAGAGAGGCGTCGGTGACGACGGGACTGAGGAGGTCGGCGGTTCTAGGTCTTCGTTCACCTTTAGCGCTCCTGAAGATCGGGTATGTTCGGGGTTTAAGTTGGCCAAGAACCACCTTTGTTCATGCCTACCGAGCCCCTCCTTTTATGTGGCGCTAGGTGATCGGGACCCAAACCAAAGAAGTTGGTCACGCCTCCGATCAAGGCGCGGTCGTGACATGATCTCCCGTGGATTTCGGAAAATCGTTAGCCGAAGATCATCCCAACAGTAACGAGCATGATTCATTTTGGCGATTTTCTTTGCTAATTGAATGCCACTCCAGATTAGGAAGAAATAAAGGGTGATTGGTGACTGATGAATTGCGAATTATTGCTGTGGGCTAAGTACTTGTAGGAGTCGAGTAGTACAACCACTGCTGAACCAAGTGCTTGGAGATGGAGTTCAGTACAGCTGATGCACACAGGAGAAAGCCTCTTTCAAATGACCCGGAGATAAGGTGTACGACGAGATGCTCGTAACCCGTTCGTACTAACAGCGCGGTGCTGCGCATGAACGGAAGCTTTAATAGGGCTAGGAAAAAAGGCAATGCCCCGCAAGATGTAGACAGAAAGCGCTTACCATCAAATGTTTCGTACAAGCCCATGATGCTTTCGCTGGAAATGAAGTAGCAACCACCGTGAACTAAGTATGTCGTCGAGGGATACAACAACCGGTTGTATCCGACTTTGCGACTTGCATTAACCCAAGTTGATCCACCCTCATGTGTACATGGAATTTTACATAAACCAATTTTGTCTCGTGTTGATGTAAGTTTATTTACGGGCATGTTTCGTTCCATAATTGCCACGTTACGTACTTAGATCATTTGCAATCCTAAATGATTAACGATCTACTTTATTTTCTCTTGAAGAAATTGGAATAAATTCAATTTACACCTCTGAACTATGGTTCAAGTTAAAAAAAACACCATGAACTATAAAATCTTTCACTTTTACATCCCTGAACTATTGAAACTAGAGCAAATCACTCCCTCACCCTAGACCACCCCAGTTTTGGATGACGTGGCGTCTACGTGTACATGACGTGGCATCCACGTGGTGTACTCATGGCGTGGAATGCAGATAAAAGAGAGAGAGAGAATGCTGATTCCTCCCCGCGTCCATGCGTGCCTCCCCGGCTTCCCCGTGCGGCTCATGCTCCCTGCCCGTCATGGACCAAGTGCAAGCAGCGGCGATGTGGGTGGCGTCGACAGAGGAGGTGACGCCGGCAACCGTGGATGTAAAAAATGGAACATGCCGGCGAGGGCGGTCCCAATGAGGGTGGTGGCGCTGCTGAAGGTGGTCAGTGGCAGCCGATCGTAGGGACGAAACGGTGCGGCAGCGCCAGAGAGGGAGATGAGGGAGACTAGGGGGAGCATGGGCACTAGTGGAGCTTAGCGAACTCACCGGTGCAGTCGGGGGGAACCGAGGTGGTTGGAGGCGGGCTGGCGGCAGAAGCTGGAGGTGACACGGGGAGGACGTCGTGGGCGGCAACCCAGGGGAGGAAGAGAGAGCGGGTGAGAGGGAGGAATCGGAGGGGGGTTCGCCGGAGGAGAAGCGGCGGCGAGAATGGCGGTTGTGGCCGAAATCGGGAAGGACGACGATTGCGGGGTGCTCTGATGGCGGTAGCTTCAAATTGACCGAGGGGAATGCCTCCTTAGGGTGTAGAGCGCGCCATGACACGGTCGGGGGCGGCCGAAGTTCACCGGAGCGGCCGGATTGCTTGGAGGCGGTGTGGCAGAGCCGAAAATGGCATCCGGGTTTGAGCCCGCGCGACCCCGCGCTCAGGCCGCCTCCTCTCCGCCCGGTTTCGGCCACCACCACCCCACCGCCGTTCGGGCGCACCGGTGTGTGTTTCACTGAACCCGCCGTGTCACCCCATGCCCCAACCCCCCTCTACTCTTCACCACCTCCACCCTTCTTCTCCTCCACCGAGAAGCTCCACCGCCGCCACTCCTTCTCCTCCGCCCACAGTCGTCGTCGCCCGGCCATCACGGCCACCCCCAGGCTTTCCCAACCCCACCACCTGCCTCCCCACCCTCGGGCGCAGCCCGCGCGCACCCCTTCCTCCTCCCCGCGCCACCCCACTGTTGGCGCCGCACAAGGCCCGAGCGCCCGCCGCTGCCCTTTTTGCCCCACGCCACCGCTCCACAGCGTTGTCGGTCCCATGCGCCTCGGCCCAGTCTGCTGGTCCGCAGCTGCCTAGGACTACTGGCCCACCACCGTCGTCGCGTCCCCAGCCTGACCTCCCCTCCATGGCGCCTCTTCCTCCTGGCTCGTTTCCTCTCCCCCGGTTGCCAACTTGGCTAAAACTAATATTGTGGCTGCCAATCTGGTGCCACGTAAACCAAAACTAATGATATGGTCGGCAACCCTGCTAAAACCACCAATGAAACCGACCTAGAGTGTAATTTGATCTGGTTTTGACAATTGAAGGGGTGTAAAGTGAATGATTTTGTAATTCAAGGTATTTTTTAGACTCAAACCATAGTTCAAAAATGTAAATTGGACTTATTCCAAGAAATTATACACACACATTCTCTCTCCCCTTCCATGGCAATCTAGTAACTAGCGTTGCTGCCATAGAGGATCAGATGCTTCCATTATTCCTGACAGCTGAAGAGAGAAAGAAGGGCCTATTCTCTGAAAGCAGTGATTATTAAACTCTGCAGTTTCTTGAAACTTTAAAACGAACCGCTTCTGCTTCTACTTTGTTCACGAATAAAATAGTGCATAGAAAGTCATGGCTCTTCCCTCTTGGCTCCAATTGGCGGACTTTTATATTCTTGACTTGTCCTTTTCTTTGGACAGGGGCCTAAGAACATCTTCAATGATTAGAGATAATCTTATTTATAACATAAATTACATTATTTTTATAGACAACATCTCCAATAGACAGTCTCTAGTACACTCTACAACACTTATATTTTATAATTTTTTTTAAAACAGACCTACATGTCAACTAGAGTAAATTAATGCATCATATCTTGTTTCGCATGCACGATCGTCTCTTCTATTTCAGGAAGAGACGACATGTTCTCTCTTCTCCTCCTCTCTCATCCATGTAGAATATTGTTGATGTGGCATAGGTAAAAGATGACAATAAATATACTATTAGAGATGCCTGATCGAGTTATACATGACAGTATTCTGTGCATGAAACGGAGACAATCAGTGATGGCACGCTTATCCCAATTATTAGAGTACTCTTTTCAAGACACTTTTTTTTTTTTAAAAAAAAAAGAATAGCTGTGTACATGTACTTGCAAATTGTACAATTTTTATTGCCCTGCCATGAGTTCATCACTGGAGATGGTATCTCGCCTCTGTAGTAGAGTAATGGATGTTGCGCAGAGAGCCTACTTTCACTGTACAATAAAATTACAACAGGCTGGCCATATTTCTGTGAACTTGCATTCTTGTACAAGCTCCTTAATTTGAAGGTGTATTCTTGTACAAACTTGGCAAGGATTTCAAAGCTACTCCATATCATGGATGAGGACCACTGTTTATATACGCGTAAAGACAGTGTATGAATTAGTCCAACCATCGATACTAAATGAGATGGTTGGTGCATGGAGGACCACTTTTGTTTTCTCTAATACTACTGCCCTACCCTATCTAATGGGCAAAGTCAGTATGGCAATTTATGGGTGTACCGAGCTGTGCATCCACACTGACAGTGCCTTTTGCAGTGGGAGTTAACGACCAAAGTGATATCGTTGCGCTGCAAAATAATAAAAATAGCCACCATGAGTAAATTGATAAAAATATCACGGGTTTCATGCTCAAATGCCATGATAGGGCCTCCCATTACCCGGATCTCCACTGCCATACCCCCCCACTGTATGGCAGGGAGCATGTGTCGCCTGTCGGTACGTCTGCGGTGCTATTTTTGCCAATTCATTCGCGGAGAAGAGGGCTATTTTTATTATTTCATTACGAAACAGTGTCAATTAAGCAAAAACTCTTTGCATGGGATCCTCCTATATATAGTATTGTGGTTCTTATTTTATCTCCTTACAGGCAAGCTTAGTATGAAGATTAATGATGAAAGCTGTTTCTATGACAAGAAACCAACGTCTCCAATTTCCAGGAAATACTGGCACCTTGTGATTTAAGCAGAGTTCTGGGAGGAGGAAATTAATTGATGGGCTCGCTGCGCATTTTGTATTGCAATGTGCATCTGATTTACCCTATATAGGAGTTTGTGAGGATTCTGGATTAGAACCATCCAAATGGGAAGGGGGTTAGCGATGGGAACAGAGAATAACTTCTCGGATCCAGCGATATATTCACATCCATGGACGCGCCGGGGAACAGAGTTTCCCCCCAAAGGACCAACTATAAACTGCACATGATTCCTAGTTCAGTAAAGTATTACTAGTTGCACGCTCCAAAAATTAAGCAAACTAGTAAAGAAAGAGAGCTTGCTGTGTGTATCTAATGTCTATGTCTAGTAGTAACCTACACTTACAAGTTCCATGCTCTTGGATTAGTGGATAAGCAGGAATCACTCGCTCCTAAATTAAACTCGTAGTTTAGGACTAGTTGTGTACTCCAATTGTTCTCCAATCAACCCACTTGGAACTTGCTCATAAAAAAAATGGATTCGGATCATCTGGTGTAGTAACAGTGAAATATATATATATTTTTTATTGAATGGTAGAGATCGCCTACTAATACGTAACACTATATATCCTCCACGTTGATACTTTAATACAGAGGATCCATGTCAAAGAAAAAGGGCTCTGGTAGACACAAAAATGATATCGATTGCCTCGAGACTTGAAACTATTACATCATCATCACACACGCATGCCATCTAGCGCACCTCTATCTTAGCAGCTAGCTTAATATCCTAGCTACTCACTAATGTAATCAACTGCTTAATCCTAGTCCTACTCATGTATCCTAATCACTCTACCTGGACAGAGGCCCGCCTAAACGTTGTGCTTGGTGTGTAATATAATGAGCAGATGGCATGGCACAAAGGACAAATCATCGAGGGTTTAAGTAAGTCGAAAGCAACCATTTGATAGGGCGAATCTCGTCTGAGGTGGTCCTGCATGGGATCGATGATGTTTGCGCAGCAACAACAAAAGTTGGCAGGGTCTCTTTCCCTTAATTCCCGGTTAGTTTTGGATCTACTCTCCATTCTCCAGGAGCAAATTTGGATCTACGTACGCTAGCTTGGGTCTTACAGTTGGACTCTTTTGATCCGTAACCTATTCTGTTCGTGTGTTTTGGTGCCCAGTAAACAACTTTTCTACTTATGTCTGAATCTTGATTCAACTTTTTAAGGCATTGTGTGTCTCCGCAGGCTGCAGTATGCCCAATGGCCTGTGCAGTGCTTATGGCTGGCAGTTTCGCCTAGCGCTACGTTCTTGCAAACTTCAGAGCATGCATGGCTGGCAGTTTCGCGCGGCTCGAGATGGGATCGCCGCCGTGTCCTGATGGGCGAAAATGCCAATATATAAGGTTCACCGCGACGAGCCCATGGGCCATTACCATTGGATCGGCTTGGGCTTTGTTAGTCTTGAGCGGCATACCCAAGCGCGTGTCTACCGCTTCTCGCACGGTCTGAGGCTCTCATTCTCAGCTGTGGTTAAATTTTGCCGCGACAAAAGGCGTAGAGCCGGCACGTACGTTTATGGTCGCACGAGCGTGAACGCGTTTGGCCGAGAAGTGGTCCAAAATGTGGCCCGCGTGACAGAGAAACGGCATAATTTTGAGGTTTTTTGTGCTGGCAGCACGGCACCTGATAAGTGATATATGGCCTGTTTGATTCGGTCATAGGAGAAGGGTTAGCATGCTCGTGTACTTTCAGAGTTTCAGACAAGCAAAGCTCCAGGAAGATGGTTAGCTGCGTCAGAACTCATTGCTAGATGTTTTATTGAAAATAGTTGGTTTGGAGTTTATTGAGCTAGAAGACTGTGGATATCATGGGGATATACTCATAATCTTAGGATGATGACACAATTGACAATGATAGCAACTGACGGTCAGACCGGCCATGGGTGGCAGTCGGACCTATTTTATCTTGTTCACTGGGCGGCAAGACGGCGATGTTCGTAGGTTAGGTCAAATTCATGGCCTTCAGTGCACATGTATTACATGATGCATGTTTTGACTAACGTGGGTTAAGTTGCAAATAACTTATGCTCGGAATCGATTTCTTAGTCTATTATTGTGCAGGAGTCTTAGGGGTCAACGGCAATCAACGCTGGGGATGATCGAGACTAGACTTGGAGAGCTGAGGTCCAGAACCATTTGAGGATACCTGGTGAAGTCATTGAACTCAAGCATGACGCAAAATAGACAAAGATGACCGAACATGAAGTTTGGTGTGACAGGTTGTATCAAACAGCGTGGGAGTCGATGCAAATGTTATGGTGGTTTCGGTGGGCGTCAATGGGAGAGACTTGCCGACATGAAGAGAACCGTTGATCAACCTACACATGGCGAAGCATAGGATTGCTTCATGAAGATTGGACTCGATCTTTGGAGAAGGACCGAGAATGAATATTTTGATAACTTCACCAAAATACCCCCTTGGTGGCTTTTGGATAAACTGTGGTGCAAGACGATGCTAGGAGAAACGTGCGTGAATATAGACCCGTTTGTATGTGGGCTTAACGGGTATCTATTAGGGTCTTCTCTCTCAGCCTAGCCTCCACTATAAAAGGAAAATCTCCAAATATGGAGTTCTCAAGTCCTTCCAAGAGAAAAAAAATCCCCCTAATTTGTGATTTCGGGATTTTTGGAGTAATTGAGGCTAGGATTTGTGAGAGATAGATTGATTGTGTACTAAAGTGTTGAACTTTTGTCCTCCATAATGGAGTGACTGTAAACTAACATCCGTCTCAAATCAATCCAAGCAAGATTACTTCAAGATGAGTTTCTTTTTATTCTTGCTCTCTCTTTGGTGACTTTTGAGATTATGATGATCCTTTGTTTTTTCTTTGGTTTCTTACTGAGATATTGTTTGCTGTGATATGTGAGAATGCATCTAGGATCATCTTTTACACACGAGCAAGTTTTAATATCAAAGTTTATTGTTCCTACATTCTTGTGCCCTCCTGTCCTCATCTTTGAAAGTCACGGAACTTTGGCCTCGATCTTCATGATCGTTGATTGGAATAGGTTCCTGACTTTCTTAACGAGCTATGGTTGAAATTTGAGGGGATTTGAAACACCAGATCAAAAGTTGAGTTGATTTGTGATTTTGATCTTATGCTGATTTCACTATTTATTGTGCTAGAGGTTAGACCATCAGGTCATCGGCCAGGCCACCCATCCTCAGAGGTTTGACCGTCCAACTCTTTTTGTTTTGAGTTTTGGTATTTTAGTCTCGGGGTTTTAATTGGATTCAATACAAGACTTCCGCTGTGGTTGCACATTCAATCTTCATAGCTATTAGAACAAGAATGAAGTTGAATCCGATCTAAATGAAAAAAAAAAAATAGTGCTCCTATTCACCCCTCTAGTCGTCGTTTCGGTCCAACAAAGACAACCATAAATAACCAAGTATCTAAGCAGGACAGGTGAAATAAGGGTCAGAATCCGGAGCATACAGAAAAAGGAAAGCACGATACTCTTATGGTTTGGAATAAAACCAGGAACCTTATTTCATTACAACACAAGGAATACAACTACAAATATGGGAAATCTACCATATGCAAAGAAGTACAGGATAGGAATTAATCGATGATAGATCGATAGAACATCCCACTAAACATAGCCCACAAGGCGGAGAATGATTCAATATTACTACATTAGTACACTTGATTGCCAAACAAAAGGATACATTTTTCAGGCTCGCAACTAGGAACTGAAATGTAAAACAACACGAAATGACATGATGAATGCGACGAAGCTGGTATTTCTCATCTCGAAGAGCTGTTCGATTTACTCCTTGCCGTCAGCAGCAAGGAGGGAGCCCAGCAAAACCGGTGCTTGCGTAGACACCACCTTGGATGAGCCATATGCCGCGATATCAACACCCTCTGTCTTTCCTTCTCGATCTGCGCATTGATCCAGAAGTAGGTGATCCTCAGGCCATCCTGAATAACATTACTAGTTCTTTAACCGATACAACATTTCAGAGACTCTAATGTTGAGTCCCAATGGGTGTATGAAAATGCAATGTGTGCCCCTCAGAGCTTTGCTTGTAGTTTATGTATACCTTCAGCCTCATTGAGGGGGCCAGCCAAGTTTCTCCTTGATGAGGGTGCTGCCGGAGTTACGGCCACGGACTCCCTTGAGATGTTGTCGAAGTTACGGCCACGGACTCCCTCGAGACTAGGAATATGATGGATCGGCAGCTTCCTGTCCTCGAAGCTGAGGACAATCTCAGCCCTCTCATTCATGCTAACCATTTCATCGTTTCCAATGTTTACCGGTTCACGAAAGTCCGATTTCGTCAATCTACAAAACAGTTGTATAATATCATGTTGATCTGTTCTTTCCATACAGATAGTAGTCACGAGTTCATGACATGTGGCACAGGCAATGCAATGCTTCATGCAGATAGTCGCTATTTACCTCAGTACCCTCTCCACACACTCGTCTATGAAAGTGATTGACCGGGTTTGAAGACCATCTCCCCACATCTCGAACTTGTCGGTGGAAGTCAGGGCCTTTCTGCAGAAGGCAGCCGGCGCCTTCTCTCGACCACCTATATGATGAATTCAGTTATACACTACACTATAATCGGTGGATCAAACAACTTCAGAAAAGATACACCGTTGAAAGTACCTTTCCATGTTCCAAAGGGGCCGTAGATGTCGTGGAAGCGACCGATGCGGCATTCGATGGCAAAATCCTTGGTGTAGTGCTTGCACAATTCCTCAGTTGCAAGCTTCTCCAAGCCGTAGGCATCTTGAGGCTGCATGGTAATAGAATAAAGACATTTTTTCACAAACATATTTGGTCAACCCGGACTGGTAGCATTCTTTCTTAACGAACCTCAGCTGGTCAGGCACCAGATTCCTTCAAGTTGACGTTCGTTTCGTGCTGCTTGAATTCAGGGTAAATGCAAGCGCTTGAGGCATAGGAGGACCTGCAATACCAATCTAGTACAGTACCGTTTCATTGGTTCTAAAAAGTAAGCCCCGTTTTGGGGGGGGGGGGGGAGGGGGGATCTAGTACAGTCAGTAAGACAAACAAGTTGAAGTGGAGCTGACAAATGGTATTCCACAATATTGTCATGCCGTTTTGGTGCTTCCAAGTAAATGAACAAAACTCCAAATTAATTCTTTTTTTGTGTGTACATGTTGATTTTCTACTGATGAGAAAACTCAAGACTGCCATACTGGAATAGGAAATCTCCGGTATACACACCCGGCAGGGTTCAAAATTTCAGCCGATTTTCACCGAAAATCCGTGAAAATTTGTTGACTCCTGTAAAATTTCAAACCGGTCTAGAAAAATTGTTTAGCATGATTTTTGTCAAATATAGAAGACATTTTTGCCAAAATTTATTTTCAATAATTTTGGCCTATATTTTCAACCAAATTCGATCGATTTTCAGTGATTTTTAGCCGATTTTGTAATTCAAAATTTGATTTGAAATTTTTGGCCAAAATAAATAAAAAACGGCCTTGCTATTTTTAAGTCGCATGAAATTTTCTTAAATTTAAGTCACTTGTTATGACCATTGAATTTGTGTAGAGATTGATGTGTCATATAATTGGATATTGATCCAATGACTAAAATAAGTGACTTATGCTTAATAGACACTTCCTCGTATCACCTTTTTCGAGAAAGTTTCTAGATGTAGATGACTCATTACAAATTCCCAAATCAGTAACTCTTTACACTAGATACTGAAACTCTTTATGAAAATTAAGACGGAAACCTTTTCATGCTGTTGATACATGCAGCCTCAAGCATGTTTGTAGCTGATCATGGTGTTATTGTCACGGGCGAATCCAACAGGGGGAGGGGGTACTTCATTAGGCTCGAGCCTACCCTCCCCGGTAACCACCCCCCAACCGGCCAGTCGGCCATGGCCATGGAGGATGCGAGTTCCAGTGAGCATGACATACTTAGTAAGATTAGCGAGGAGAATGTGATCGGCGGAGGTGGGTCAGGGAAGGTGTACCATATCCACATTGGTGGCAACAAGGCAAGACATAGGACGATGACCGTGAAGAAGATCAGGAACTCCGGCAAGGCAGCCACGAACCTCGACAAGGAGTTCGAGTCGGAGGTGAAGATGTTGGGCAACCTCAGGCATGGCAACATCATCAACCTGCTCTGCTGCATCTCCACCCGGGACACGAAGCTGCTCGTGTTCGAGTACATGGAGAACGACAGCTTGGACAATTGACCGGTGGCTGCACCACTACAAGCGTGCCGACCCGCTGGACTGGCCAACGAGACTGAGCGTCGCCGTCGCCATTGCAAGAGGCCTCAGCTACATGCACCACGATTTCACGTGGCCAGTCATCCAATGCGACGTCAAGTGCAGCAACATCCTGCTCGACTGCAAGTTCGGAGCAAAGATCGCCGATTTCGGGCTTGCTCAGATTCTTGCCAAGTCCGGCGAGTCGGAGTCGGCCTCAGCCGTTTGCGGAACCTTCGGTTACATTGCTCCAGCCTCCAGGTAACTACTTCTTGCACGTTTCCTGTAATCCACTAGTGTACACACGACTATTGGTGGTGTTGTTTTTTCCCTTTTGTTTTCCGGCCTCCAAATTCTTGGAGGCCGGGGATGTTATTTTCTTTGTTTTAGCTGACCTTCTATTATATCCATTAATTAAACCATTAAATAACATGTTAGATTTATTCTTATGTTTAATGTTTAAATAGGTTCCACCATAACATCTGATGGTCATGGATTAATGTTAGCTAAGGTCCACTAAATTGAGGGTAGGACATTTTCTTTTCTTTTTCCGAGAATTTCTAGCATAGTTTTCTTTACTCGTTAGCGATGAATGGATATGGTTTAGACTTATAATTAGGGACCACAAAATTTAGGATCGAATGTTTTTTAAAAAAATTTGAGCATATTTTTTCTTAGCAATCATAAACCACTTGTCATCGACTTTTATTATTATAATAGATTTTGCTATATAGAATTAAAATAAGTTCTAAATACACCAATATGGAAAATAATTTAGTATGTTTTTTAGCAGCAAATCCTTTTTTTTTCTTGCATACTTTCTTTCTTTCTTCTTATTCAACGGTCTCCGTCCTTTTCCATACATCGTACAAGAGTACATGGTCACAAGACCCAAGAAAGGCGCGGGGTTTGGATTTTTTTTTATTTCCCTTTTAAACCATCGGATGTTTTTCAAATAAATCAATCTCTCAGCAAATAGAGCATATCTAAGCCTCTAAAATTAGGGTCCACCAAATAAAGGGCCGGATGTTTTTTCTTTGTTGTGAGAATTCCTAGCATATTTTCCTTTTTCTGAGTATCCAATGGTTACTATCGTTATGTTTTAATTAGGGTCCCATATCAAGGGCTAGATGTTTTACTTTTTTTTGGGGGTGAGAATTTCTATCATATTTTTTCTCTTTTTTATTTCCCTTTTAAACCACCAGATGTTTTTCAAATAAATCAATCTTTAAGGAACATAGCAAATCTAAGCCTCTAAAATCAGGGTCCACCAAATAAAGGGTCGGATATTTTTTTCCTTTTTGGGAAGAATTCCTAGCATATTTTCCTTTTTTTCTGAGCATCCAATGATTGCTATCGTTATGTTTTAATTATGGTCCACCAAATCAAGGGCTATATGTTTTTTTTAAAGAATTTCTGTCATGTTTCTCTTTTTCTCTCTCAGCGTCTCTAAATTACCTTTCACTAGCTTTTATTATACAATAAATTAAGCTATGCTAAGACTGCACGATTTGCAGACAGTGGTGTCAAATTGTGCTAGGAACTACACTGCAACAGAAATATGTCGGGAAACAAAAAGGAGTAATACACGCAATGCAACTGTTGGCAAAAGTGCAGAACATTCAACACGTGGCATGTAATAGTACAAAAGAAGATATTTTGGCCGGATTCTTGATGGTAGATAAAAAAGAACATGAAAAACTAGCTACCAGCAGGAGCGGACCCACCTAGGTTAATAGGTGATTAGCTAAACACCCAAAAATTTTGGGTGAAAATTCTGTATATATAAAGGCTCTGTTTGGTACAGCTTCTACTCCCAGCTTCTCAATCGATTCTCGTACAGCCGTACCAAACACCTCGATTCTCAAAACCTCCAATTACGCTTTGGGTCGAAAATGAACTAGCAACGAGCGGCCTTGGATTCTCGTGAGAATCCAACCTTCATAAACAAAAATACCCCTAGAAGTTTGATGTATTTACCCGCAAATACCATCGAACTACCCTACAGGAAATCCCGCGCTACCCCTTCCGTCTTTCCCTCGCGGTAGATCTCTCCTCACGCTACTCGCGATTAGATCCCAATTCTCTCGCCGCCACCGTGACCGGCGACCTCCTCCCACCCGCGCGCGCGGTGCTCCTCTTAGCGATTCCGCCGCTGCGGACTCCGTGGAAGCCTCTGCACTCCTCTACAGGCGCGTCGCGCACGCCCAACTCACCCTGCGTCCTCCTCCCTAGCCTCTCTCGGCGGCGAGCTCAACAAGTAAGGCGTGTTTTCGAACTATTATCCTCTCTGTCACACTTGTCGTTCCCGATCGATGGTTCTAGTATATACTCTCTCTCCATCTAGTTAATTGGTTGCGTGAGATGAATCATGGATGTTTAGCTATGATAAAGAGTGGAAATGACAAGTTTCTCATTGATGGTTTTCCAAGGAACGAAGAGAACCGTGCCTCATTTGAGAATGTTGTAAGCTCACTTAGTCTTTAAATTTTTAGACTTCATAACTTATGTGCCACTTTGACATTTTCCTTTAGCCTTTTAAAAAGCGAGCTCTGAACCTTTAGTTATTTCACATTACTGGAGACAAAAATATCTCTCGAGTTTGTGCTATTCTTTGATTATTCGAGGAAGAGATGGAAAAGCGTATTTTGGGCATAATCAGGTTTGCTTCATCTCTTATGTTCATTTCTTTGGATTCCATATGGGGAATCTGCATTGCCTCTAACATTCGTTTTCTTGATCAATTGCGGGGAAGAGTTGATGATAACATTGAGACTATCGGAAAAGATTCGAGTTTTGTAGAATCCGACTTTGCAGAATTGAGTACTATGACTCAATAGGCAAGGTTAAGAAAGGTATATCCATTCGAATGCAAAAGAATATGACATGCTTACATGTGATGGTTCAAGCTCACGAGGAGCCGCCAACATAAGTAGATCGATTCTTGTCCGTAGAGAGGAGCTGGAGCACATACCAATTATTTTGTGCCCTCCTCATTGTTATATTTGTCCCACCTGTGCAACTCCCATCAGTTTACTGTCGTCACATTCTTTATGGACAAGTGGTTCCTAATTTATTCCAAGAACAAATCATGGAGTTCATCACTCGGTCCCCTCCCTCATTTGTCGTTTACTATCAGGGATTATGCTTCCTTTCTAATCTGTTTCCAAATACTGAATATCTCTTTGTGTGTGTTTCTTTATGCTATTCAATACTTGTATGCAATAGTATTTAATTATCATTTGAACACTTATACGATTTGAACACTTATACGATGTGAATGCAATATCTTCAGCTTCATCTATTGCAGTGTGAACAGTACAAATCAATGGTTGTGCGTCAATTCGTTATTCGCCAACAGTTGTACTTTATCATGAAGTGTAAATGCAATGTAACCTGGCATTATGTACAAATACAACGTATATATATTCATATGGTCTAAACAAATTTGAAGGAAAATTCTATAATTTGTGCACAAAAATATAGGAGAAAGACATAAATACAATTGAAGTATTACAATCAGGGGTAACATAGTCTATTTGCCTCTAATCCCCACTCATATGGTTTTTGGAGCCAACCTACCAGCCAAACGCTTTCAACAGACAGCTCCAGATTCTCAGAGAAGTTGATTCTCATAGAATCAGGAGTAGAATCTGAAAAATAAGAATCTGGAGCTCTACCAAACAGGGCCAAAGTATAATACATGTATATACCAAAAGTTGTGTTGAATTAGAGCGATTTGGCCTCAGTAGCGCTTAGCAGTCTCGCACAGGGCACCACACCATGCTCCGACGACGCTCGCTGCTCGCGCCTCGCATCCGAGCCTAGCCCACAGCGCGTCTGCACTTGGCAGCTGCCCAATAGCCCAAGCCCAATGCCGGAATGGCCGAATGCACGCACACCCAACTCCCAAGGCCCAAGCGGCTAAATCAGTACATCCCTAATCTCTGCAACCACCAGTAGGCAGCAGTGACCAGTTCATCTCTCATCTCCAATCTCCATCCACCATCCTCATCCTTGTGCGGCTCCACACTGAGTGTGGCGGCCGGCGGCGGTGGGCTCGGCCGTGTCGGTCAGCGGGGTCGCGTCGTCGTGGAAGCGGACTCGCGGGGTCGCGGGGAGAACCGGAGAAGGGGAGTACCGGAGTACCGAGGAGGCAAAGGCGAGGACCGGAGGCGGAGGGGCGCTGCGCGGCGGCAACTTGCTCGCCAGCCTACTCCGACTCCTTTAATCACGTAGTTAGTTTTTTTAATGCGGTATGACGGACCTGCTTGAATGTTGTAGTTCTTATTCTGTTTGTTTAGTTCTACGTTGATGTATGTTGCTTGCCAAGTTCAGATCTGTGTGCATCATGAAAGATATGTAGGCTTAGTTATATGCTTTTTGTAGGACTTTGCGGTCACGTTGGGTGAGTAAATTGTGATGGTTTGGAGATGATTTGCTGTTCCATGACCGTGTTGTTTAACAAAGATACAATCATGTTGTTCTGTGCTTGTGCACATCGCAATTAGATCCTATGTTATGCTAATTGTTGTTAGATTGGTTTAGATACAGTATTAGTTTGGCTAAATCTCGGTGGCGCTCTTGTCTCACATATTAATATCGATCGTTGATTGAGAGAAGATTTATAATCTTCTGTTTGAGATTATGTGTTCCCTGTAGATCACATGTCCAGACAAACTGGAGTTGTCCTTGATATATTTTTCCCAATGTTTTCTGCTCTGTGCATTGTAAAGATGAACTATTGCTTTTGTCATTGTTCCAGTGTTTATCTTATTGTTCATTGTAAGATGTTACTCTTTGTTACACTAGTTACCATGTTATGAGGTTTTGATATCGAAGCTACGTAGTTACTAGTTAGAGGGCTATACTTCTTGCTATTATGATGGATTCTGATATATGTATCGTTAATTCCTAGGAGGAGGAGCTTTGAAGGTTTGTTAAGGCGGAGAAGATGGTTCTCAAATATGCCACTCTATTCCTATAAACTTCCTACTTATTTGGATGCTTCTTTTTGGCTCTGTTGTACAGAGGTGCCATAGGTTACGTATTTCTGAAATTGTGTTAATACCCAGGAAAGGGTATCAGATTCATCCGTGCAGACTCTCAAGTAATCTTTTTTGGATACCTATAGTTTGTGTGCTTAGGATGCAAATCTATGTAATTTCACTAAATTGTGCTGCGTATTCCGAACACCAAATATCAGGTCTTCCTTTTCGCTAACTCCAACACTCCAAGTGCAAGCGCTACTTCCACAACCGTCTGAAGCCGGCTAAGCTTACATGGACAGCCATGTACAGGAAGCAGCACAAGAAGGTATGTGCAAATATGCCTTATCTTTAACAACATAAATGCTAGTTCAGCTTATGTTTCATTTAAGATTCAAACAGTGTGAGAACCGCAATGATCTGGTAGTTGAATGATGAGTCATATCTCGCTTCCAAGGCACGAAGCATCGTCAGGTTAAATTGTAATTTTCTTAATTATTTTGTAATTTCTTTGACTTATTTAAGAACAATTAGTACTTCTATTATTACTATTGGGGATCTTTATGTTCTATATTAATTAATATTTTTATAACTTCGAACACCTATCCTGAAAATCCTAGGTCTGCCACTGTACCAGCTTGCTCATGCAAGATGACAGTTCTTTTTTTAAATAGAACCCTTGAAAGCTGACAGTGGCCCAGATCAAACTCACTTTCGGCGGGAATCGAACGGAGCCTATGCGCCGGTGATGGGATGTGCTTTGACTGCTAGCCATCATTTAACTCCGCTTCGCTACACATAAGGCGTATTTGTTGGGATCATAGGATTGGCCCACCGCGTGCCCACGTCGCACTGGGCCGAATCAGTGCACGTACGTGGTGTGAGATCGCCAGATCGGGCACTGGACAGAGTACAAGCACCGCCGCGCCTTTTGCAACTGGCGCGTGCACACAGCACATGGGCTGGGCCTGCTCGAGCGTCGCCCGCCTACACCCGGAACCAAATCTGGCGACGCGCGGTAAGATGGTCCGGCCGCGTGCCTACGGGGTACGGCCCTGATTAAAATAGGCGGGCAATGCCAACGCATTGGCCGAGCCACATCACGCGTCCACGCGACGTCCGGCGCATGAGCCGAGAGGTCGGGACGGCCCATGGCCGCCGCAGGTCATCCATGGGGGTCCACTGACGCACCATCCAACTGACGGCCCAAGTGCCGGTTTGTTTTCCGGCTCTTTCGGTCATCCATATGATAGATGCAGCTAGTGTTGGGCCGTTCGATGGGTATGTTTGCTTGGGCCTACTGGGGTTCTAGGACAACTTGCAACGCTAATAGACGAGGAGTGCCCGTCGGTACATGAGGGGGGTGAAACGTGTTTCCTTGTCGTAATTAATAAGAGAGAGGATTTACCTCACGCAGCAAGAATAATCGTCCCATCCTATTGCATAAAAAAGCTAAGAATCTACACAGTGATAGTGATACAGGAATAGTCGTCCCATCCTACTTTGTAAGAAAGCTACGAATGAATCCACACAGCGAGATCATCGCGTTGTTCCCGCCCCCGCCCCGTTGCTGTGTGGCCAGGATTCCTGCAGCCGCAGAGGCTGCAGCTGCTACTGTCCTTGCATGCCCATTGCCGACTGGGGACGCTGATGCTGCACACCACCGGCCAATGAATGCTCGGCACAAAGCCTGCTGCGAAGGCAACCCGTCTCGCATGCAGGAGCAGAGGGCTCACCTCATTTATGGGGACCAGCGTTTTCGCGAATGCAGTTTAATTGGGAGTTTGATTTTTCTCAACTTGTCCTCATCTTTCAAGTTCAGCGTATGCGGATTGCAGAGTTACACGCTACAAGAACGCGACTACCCCATCTTTCAATTTCAAGACACATTATATATGAAAGAGTTGTATACAGAGACATGTAAAAAGACAATTCATTGTAGGAGCTGTCTTTAATACTGTTTATAGATGATATAAAAAAAATATTATAGACAACAGTTGTTTATACCATTTATATACTCTAATGTTGCGACGAGGTGACTCTGGCGTGCGCCTACAAAATTACAAACCAGCCGCAGCGTGTATTTTATGGCTGATGCAGCAGGTGGTGCACTCCGAAAAGTTAAACACGCGTTTACTCTGCGGTTGCCTTGCGCCCCTTGCAAGGGTCGCAAGCGCCAGTCTCTTTCAGTGATGCATGCATGTACTACCCCTCCCATCTCTCTGTATCTATCTATATCTATCGATATATATCTGAACATACTCCATGAATTATGGTGATGCAAGCAGGCATGGGCAGGGAGATAGATGGTGTAATAGTTTTGGGCTGTCGCCAAAGGGAAAAGTAGGGGAGGTTCCTGTCGCCAGTTCAATTGGCGACAGGACTCTATCGTTAAGCCCTATCTCCATTTAAATTATCGATAGGAGTCCTGTCGCCAATTGAACTAACGACAGGAGGAGGCACTGTCTTTTTTTTTTTAAAAAAAAAATATGTGTAGGGGATTTTTTTATTTTTTGTAAGGTTGTTTTTTAAATTTGGTAATACGTTGAAGTGTCCGCGTAATTTGGAATGCAAAATCGAAGAAGGCAATGTAATGTGAAGTAGAGAATGGATAAAATAATTAGGTTTAGGGTTGCCATGCGCAACGTTGTCCCGATATTGGGGAAAAAGGGATGTAATTTGTTGCATAAGATATGTGGATCATTATTTTTAGTGCCCACTTTCACAAGACGTTTTTTGGACCTTTATTTTTATGTTGTTCCCTACCTTACTACAACAAGAATTGGATTCTAAAAGAGAACGAGATTTAAAGTGGGCGGCTTTGCAGTTGCGAATTGAAATAGACTTTATAATAAAGTTGCGAATTACACGACACGCAGGGTTTGGTTACATGCGTAAGGAACGACCTCATGCACTATGCAACAAACTAAAATACACATATGATATACGTATACGCCTTTTTGGAATAAAAATAAAATCAATTGGAAAAAAGATCATTAATTTTGGCAGCCCATCGCTCCATTCCCCTTGTCTCCTTGCTACCCACGGCGGCGGCGGCCAGTCTTGAAGTCATCCATGTCTTGCGAGACGGGTCGGATAGTTGAATGATGTTAGGATAACACAATGTTGGACACAAACGAAAATCAAAATTACATTGGGATTATTTCAATTAGGCTCTACAAATCGTATTAAGCTACTTTGCAATTTTTACAGATTTTTAATAGGTATTTTGCTACTTTACTTGTTTAAAAAGTGTCTGCAGCATTCTTTAAATATTTGATGTGTGCAAATGGAAACAAAAATAAGCTCTACAAAACCTATGTCGCAACTTCAAATTTTTTTAAACAATTTATGATGTGTCTTGCTATTTTCCTAGTTTAAAAAGACTTTTCGGCATTCACAAAATAATTACCACGTACAAACAGAAACCAAAATTAAGCTAAAATTATTGTGATTAAGCTCTACCTACCTACTTAGCTTATCATGTTTTTTTTCAGATTTTAAAGAGGTACCTAGCTATTCTCCGAGGTGTCTTTCTATTTTTTCAGATTTATTCTAAATCGTTCAAGTACTGCAACAAAAAATAAATCTGCGTGATGAACTAAAGTATACATAACTTAAATGATGTACTACATCAAACAACTAATATTTTATAATCTATTGAATCCTATGTCGCTATTTTTATTTGATAACCGATAAGGTTTCAAAATAACGTACGACGTTGCAAAAACATGTACCTGCAAAATAGTCGACCATATCTGATGCTCCAACTGTCTCCTCCTCTACGAACTGTCAGGGCTTTGTCGTGTCTCTTCTCCCCCTCTCTCTTCTCCCTCTCTTTTCTTTTTTTTTTTCTGGAATTAAAATGAGATGTCCACTGATTTTTTGGGTTTTAAGTAAACAGTTCTTATCATAAGTTCAAATGACGGTAGGCATTTCAAATGACAGCAAGGACCTAGTTTTGTAATTTTTTCAGCTATTTAATTTTATAATTATATTTTTAAATAATATTATTTAAAAAAATTCTCCGTCCGGCTAGCTCACATTATTTACCTAAGCAATGCATACCCTCGTTGCAAATTTACTTAAGCAATGCATATCCTCGTGTTATTTACTTAAGCGATGCATATCAGCATGTAGGAGAGGAAGAAGGACTTAATGGTAATTAATTAAGCAGCTTTGGTGAGCTAATTTTCGTCCGGCTGGTGACTGGCTGGTGGAGCTGTATTCTTTCCGTCCGGCCGGTCACGGGCCCGTGGAGGCGACGTAGAGGGCGTGGAGCGTGTCCGGCCGCATACGGGCTGGACGAGGCGTCGTGGAGGGGTGTCCGGTTGGTGAAGGGCCGAATGAGGCTACGTGTCGCGTGGACATCGAGTTCGGTCGATGACCATGCGGACGAAGCGTCAAATTTGCTATTTCATCGCGAGGACGCTACTTCCGTAAAAAGACATCACAATGATGCTATTTACGCCAAAAATTCAACTTCAAGAGCGACTAGCCGGCACCGCCACACCCTCCCTCCAGGTCAACACAAAATGTCGGCGCCACCGGCCAATGACCTTATCAATGGCCGAATGGATTGACAGATACCAAGGAGTTTGTTCAGACCTACATAGGAATGTATGATTGACTCTGGTTCTACGAGTCGATGAGTTTTATACAGCGATTAGTTTGTCGGAGCTCGGACAAAGAAGATCGAGGGACAAAAGAACCTCTAGAAGATAGAAATCGCGCATGCGTCTCAGCTCGCTCGGCCATCTGATTTCCGATCAGATGTGCATACTGCATGTTTGATTGCACGACATGCATGCCTTTTGTACCGTCTGTGGTGACAACGGATGAATAGTCGTAGTAGTGCGATGTAGTAGTATGAGAGGCAGGCCACAGTGGTGCATGTATAAAGCCTGGCAGAGGTATACTTTACTGTACACATTGAGGACGGTTCACTGTTGCGGTCGAATTAATTGCGGTCGGCCATCTAGCCTCCGGAGCATATGGGTGGCTAAGCACAAAAAGCACTATGGTCAATGCTTTTGTGCTAGGCTGATTTGTAATGTGAGCCTATCGGGCATTAACTGAGCACGCGCTAGAAAGAGGACACCGAAAAATTAAGGTAGTTGCCTGGTGAGTTGGTTCCTTCACCCCATGATATCATAGTATAAAAAGACTTGAAAACAAAATGAATTGCAAGGATAGGCTCTCACAATTACCACCTCCATTGCTGCATGGATGGTAACTTCTTAAAACGTCAACTGCTTACAGTTACTAGATTGGTAACATGAAATGGTACTATATGAAGATTTATTATGAAGAGTGCTCTCATAATCTAATACAAATCGTGGCACAAATAGGGAAAAAAACATGTCCTTTATTTTATCTTAACTAATAAAAAAGAGGTTTACCCCCGCAGCAGGGAGAATCGTCCCACCACAACTACGTAGGAAAGCTACGAATCCACATAGTGGGACCATCGTGTCATTCACGCCCCGCCCCACACGATCGTGCGCATCTCTACTCCTTGCATCCACCTTTGCTGGGACCACCGTGTCAGTCATACCCTGAACCGCCTGACCCAATCGTGCGCATCTCTCCTCCTCCTTGAATCCACCTCTACTCCTCGCATCCCCTTCTTTCTCTCTCTCTTCCCCTCCCTACACACAGCGACAACGGGCGGCACCAGTGGGTCGACGGGTGAGGTGGGCGGCGGCAGCGCGGTGTCTAGCCATGGTGGGCGACGGTGGTGTGGTGACTGGCCATGGAGGGCAACTGAGGGAGGCGCCGCTTCTCTATCGACGACGAGTCTGATGACAACACGTCGACCACCTCCTTCACCGATGAAGCCCTGCCCTTCTCCACCCTCGGTGACTCCGAATCTTGGCACGGTGGATTCGTATCCATCGTATCCGCTCCTCCGGTGGATGGCAACCCCGAATCTAGCCGCAGTAGCTCCGGATTTGTCGTCTCCAACCTTCCGACGGTCGGATCCGGCGTCGTCCACTCGTAGGAGGATCCGGCGAGGAGGACTCGGGCCGGTGCATCTCAGCCGCTCCTCTCATCACCGCTCCTCTCATCTGCATCGCTGCCGCCCCTAATCATCACCACCTCCCGTTGCTGCCCACCATCTTGTGCCAGCCCCCACAAAGCGAAACCGACCCCCAACACCTCCGCCTCGCCCCTTCCCCAAGGCTCGCACTGCCACGAGTGCTTGCCGCCCCACATCTAGCCGTCGCTCCCATCTATCGATGTTGATGACGCGTATCCAACCGCCGAGCTCACGACGCTGCATCTAGCTTCCTCGACAACTGCCCAGCTCCACTACACAGCACGTTCCTTGGGAACCGCCCAGGTTATGTGTACCGTAGTTGAAAGCAATGACAAGCGTGCGAGCTGGGCGGTTGCATCCTTCTACACTACAAAGGGTGCAGTTCTTCTTCCACTTCTCTTTCTTTGGCCACTTCCCCTTCTCCTTCTCCACACAGAAGAGCGAGGTAATGCTTCCCTTTGTTCCCCTCTATTCCTTGTCATGTTTTCTTACTTTGATTTTCTTGCTTTTGATGTTTTGCTTTCCTGGCAGTTAATTGTGGCTCGAGGTCGGATGATCATTGAACAAACGGGCTACCACAATTAAAGCTTTGTATGTTCTGCGGATTCCTGTTACTAAAGCTTCATCAACTATTATAAAAGGTTTTAGGTTGAACCTAATCTTCAATTTCAATTAAATTTGGTTGGAACAAATTTGCCTCCGCACAAAATTGACAGCTTTGCTTTAACATTCATAAATGTTTTTTAAGGTGTAGTATTGAACCACATCCCTTCAAAAATCGATAGGCCATGTTGTATAAGCAGTGAAATGTAAAGAACTATTCTGCTTGTGGCTAACAAAAAGGAAAAGTTGATGTCTATCATGAACATCGTGATGGTAAACTCCACAGAGAAATTTTAGAAGCGCATCACAGATATTAAATATAATGCTTGTTGTTTAGTGTTCCAGTGATTACATGATTCCACTTCAAAGTACACAATGCAATAACAATAGAAATATATCAAAAATTTTAGTGAATACTACAATTATTATGTTAATGCTAGAAGCCAAGTCACATACTTATACAAATTTGAAAGTCTTGTTGTCGGGTAGAGTACTCATCCTGGAGCATGGTCATAGATGGGTTTTGTACGGTGTTCTAATTGAAAATGCCAATAAGAAATGGTACAGAAGCTGCATGCACAGATTTAGTAAGTATTACCATTGATACTTATCATTTTGATCATTTCCAAAAGTTACTACCCAAATTAACAAATAAGAAAAATATTGAAGTTGGGAGGTTCAACCTTTTGTTCTTTGGCATGAACCATGAATCGTTTGATGTCGCAAATCGATGCAAAGGCTTGTTAATTTGATACTAATACTAACTTTGTGATATTATCGATATATGCAATGTAGTTATGCATTGCCTATGCCCTTTATTTTTTTTCGTGAAAGTTACTTCAAGGTAGAGTACATAGGAAATAATTCAAGTTACTGACAATTGGATTCCCTGTCATGTATTATTGCTTCTTGGGTGAAATGTCTCTTGTTTGGATTGAATCTGAATATGAGCAAAGGCTGAAAGACGATATTTCTATTATGTTTATCTTAAGTATGCCTAATTGCTTATCAATGCTTGACCTGGATTTAATATATAAGACTCATTGATTTATATGTAATTTACCTTAAAGTCGATTTAGTCTATTCCCTATGTAGGCGAAGTTTGAGCATGAATGTGTTAGCACTTATGATTTATCTCTTTCATGACACTCAGGTCTCTTAACTAACTAGCGTTATATTTCAGATCCTTAATTCAAGACCAGATGTTCAAGCCTTCCTTGTCAATGCCATAACTGAAAAATATCAAGTACATTTAAGATGGATATGTTGTTATGGCATTTAGATGGATATAAGAGGATGATCCTTCTTTACTCAAAGAGATTCTACACAGAAATAATTTTATGGTTGTATTTTTCATTTATCAAACTGCACAATAATGAAAATCGATAATTATATGCAGTCATAAGTTGATTTATACACAGCTGAAATGTTGCACGTGTGCTCACTCAAGAGTGAGAGGGGTGCAGTTCGGGGGTCCTTGCTCATAGCAACACTATCATCTACTGACTTGTCTGACCAATAAGCTGTGTGATTCACATATTGAAGTCTCCCATTGTGCTCCCTTCCTTTACAACATGATCATGCATTAATTGTTAGCTGCCTTCGTTCATGAAACTGTTAATTTGATACATGGGCAATGCGATCAACAGATGCATGTCATGACTCATGAGTGCTCCATTTGCATATCAACCGTGTGGTTTTGGACCATCCATTACACATACAATGGGATCTGGTTTATCGACGTACCTTAAGTGGTTTGGACACTTCTGCTCAACCAATTGTAGTTAATTAGTGTTGTTTTATTTATGGCAATCCTGAATAATGATATAAGCATATAATGATAAATCACTAAGAGGCCAGTCCTTTGAGTTACCAGAAGAATGTTTCCTAGGATGCAGATTGGAGGGTTCTAACTATATTTACATGTATTCTATAGATGAAAAATCTTCTTGTATTGAATTCAACAAAAAAAAAAACAGAGTAAAATTCAGAGAATTAAAAAGCCTTATATTGAATTCAACAAAAAAACACACAATCGAACTTTGATTTCAATTTCCCTGAAGGGCACATTAAACATAATAACTCAATTTACATACTAACACCTCGTAGTCAAATCTGGTTTGAAGATGTTGTATGTGTATCTTAAATCTTTTCACGATGCGATATCTTTTTAAAATAATTCTAACGTAAGAATAGCAACATATAAGAACTTTTGTAGGGCAATGGGTGTACATCCAAAAAAGTTCGGTTTGGACATGTCGGTAAGATGGAACTTTACTTACCTGATGCTTAAGAGTATTTTACCATATAAGAGCTCTTTTTCTGTTTTTATTCAAACATACTATCAGAGCATTAACGGTAGATACTATTGACTGAATAACATCGGTTCGTTGCTGAGAAGAAACTGCAATTTTTAGAAATTCTTTATGAGGCCACTGTTGCTTTGTTCGTTGTCTACTATCCAACATCTCCTATTATTGTGTATAGTATTTTACAAATTGCTACTCAATTGAAAATGTATGAAAATAACTTAGTTTTGCGCAAGGCTATTGTTGCTATGAAAACTAAATACCTTAAATATTAGAGAGAAATCCCTTTCCTATATGCATTTGCATTTATTTTAGATCCTAAATATAAATGCTTAGATGTAAAGTTGAAGCATTTGCTAATGTTCTTGATCTTCTTAGTGATGTTACAGGGCTGGACTATTATAACCATTTTGCAGAAGTTCGTTCTTGGTTACACGATGTTTACCAAAGGTATGAAAATAAGTTCCAGAGAGTCCACTAGCAACGACCTCCATTAGCCCCCACCTCAAGTAGCATGACAAATATGTGGGGCAAAATCTTGAGTGGCTTTTCCTACAAGTTCATGTCTTCTTCTTCTATAGCGCCGCTTGCTCAACCAAGAATAACCCCAAGGAGTGGGGAACTATCTACCTATCTAGACAATGATACGGTGGATTTCAACTCAGAACGCTTTGAAATTTTGCAATGGTGGTATGCCCATAAGTTAACATATCCCGTGCTATCCATACTTGCATGTGATGTGTTAACTGTTCCTATCTCGACGGCTTCCCCGAGTCTGATTTCAGTCTTTCTGGAAGAATATTGGAGGAGAGAAGAACACGTCTCACGAGTGAGATGGTGGAGATACTTCTAACTGTGAAGGACTAGGAACAAGCTGATTCATGAACACAACACTATGTGAAAAATACAGAGTTGTCGGATGTGTTCGAAAATCTGTACCTCGACAATGACACTTAGAACAAAGATGTATATAGAACTATAGGTTGTACTCTTTTTCTTTGCCAAAGTATTGTCATGTTGAATTTTTACTTGGCAAAGGATTTAACGAGACAACCATTTCAATATTAATAAAGCTATTCATTATAATTTTAAATATGCTTGTCTAATTTTTGCAACTTTTGTATGTATTTATGAATTCTACATATTTTTTCTGTTTTTTTAATTTTCTTGTTTTTTTTTTCAAATTTTCTGATTTTTTTGAATTTTCGAGCCAACTAGGCCGTACACGGCCCTACAGGGTAAACGGGATCATGCTGGCACGACACAATTATTCCACGAGCTGGAATGGGCTGTGCCCGGTCATGCCGTGCCAGACTAGGCCACCCATTTGGCCACGTCTGATTGTACTGTGCCCCTCTGCCGTAGCATGTTGCTACGGCAGAGGATCTGCGTCCCCAGTTCAGGGCTTACTTGGCAACCGGAGGAAATAATCCACGTGGAACTTTACACCCCCCGTGATTGGGTTAATGCCCTCCCTGTTATCTAGAGTTGGCCAGATGGGTCGTGCTAGACGGGTTGGTCTGAAGCACGACACTGTTGGCCCGGCCAAGGCATGATACAGCCCGCACCGTTCATGGGCTGGGCCGGCACGACATGAAAGCCTATGTCGGCTGGGTCTGCACCACGACATGATGGGCCGGTCTAGCATGGCAGGGCCAACAGCTAGCGAGCAACCGTGGGCTGGCGAGGCCAGCACAGCACGGGGAGGAGGAGGTTGGCTGACCAGGCTCGAGTACGGTGGGGGAGGAGACCGGCTCGGGCTCAGAGAGGAGGAGGTCGAGCACAGAGGCGGCGGGCCATGGTCGACACGCGTGTAAGATCGGCAATTGCGCCGGCCGGGCATGGTAGAGGCGATGGCGACCGAGGTAGGGGTGAGGTGCTGCGGCTCGGAGGTCGGCGGGGCTATGGCGGTGGTGGAGCTAGATGGCTCAGCCGGAGGAAGAAGAGGAAGGAAGGAAGGGGAAAACAAAGAAAGAAGGAAAGAAAGAAGGAAGAAAGGAGGAAGGAGCTAGGCTGCCAAAGTCGTGCGCGGTACGCGGTGCACCCGTACGATTAGAGAAAAAAAGAAAAGGAGGAAAAATAAAGAATATAAAGGAGAAAAGAAAAGGAAGAAAAAAAAGAAAAAAAAGAGATTTTTTTGAATTTTTAAAATTTTTGGGCCAAGACGGGCTACAGGTCGGCCACGGCCTGTCGGGTCAATCGTGCCAGGGTCGGCTTGGCATGGGCCGAGTCACCGACGTGACGTGTTTGGGTTAGCACCCCGGCCCATGTGTTGGCCCAACACACCTCGATTAGCAGCCGAGCCTTATCGGGTCATGTCGGCACGGGCTCGCGTCGGTGGGCCACCCGTTTGGCCATGACTACTGTCACCCAATCCACGTTGGGGGCAAATTCAAACTGAGATAATCCAACTAGAATGATTGATGGGATCTAGAAATTCAAAAAAAAGGAGGGGGGAAGCGGCATGGCAGCATGGATGACATCGATGTCATGGAGAGCTCATCTGGTTGTGGTGGCTTCGCCTGCCAATGTCGCGACGGCGCAGTCATGGCTCATGCGTCCGACTGGTTGGGCTGGCAGCTGGCAAGCACGGCGCGACGATGTGGTTGCTGCTCATGCGCCTGACGGCTGGGGTAATGACGCTCGAACATGGGACGACGACGGGAGTTGGTGGGGGTGCAGGTGGCGACGAGTAGCAGTGAGAAGATGGGGATGGAGGCGGAGGCCAATGAGGGTGGCATCAAGACCTTCAGGTTTGGAATTCTAGATTAGAAATCATGCGCAAGTAATTGGGGGAAATTTCAGATAAAGAACAACCAGCAACCGACGGCGATGATGCCGCTATTAACGTTGACGGGCGTAGAGGAGGCAACTGGCATTGATAAGAAAAGGAGGGGCGCAGAGGAGTTGTGGCCAGCAATGATGGCGTGTGGAAGAGGGGCACGGTGGAGACGGCCTCCGCCGACGAAGTATGCGGTGGAGCTGGAGGCCGGCGGTAAAGGGTGTGGTGGAGGAGCTTGGAGGCTAGAGTGAGCGGAGGTGGCGCGACGTTGTGTGTCGAAGAAAGCGGCGCGGCCGCACAAGAGGGGTGGAGATGGCGCTGCTCGATGCGTCGTGGGGTAATCCTTCCCAGGTGTGGAGGAGATTTTTTTACCCCCGTGGATTGAGGTGGATTGGGTCGGGATTTCCCCCACCGCGACCTCATCCAAACACGCTATGGGCTAGGCCGATAAATTCTCCTACACCGAGATTTTCCCTGTGGATTGGGCCGAGATCCCGGTCGATCCTGGCTCAATGATCCAAACAAACCCTGAAATCTACGGCATGTTTGGTTTGTTACCAACGTGAATCAAACCAAATTTTGATAACACCAATGAAAATTGGATACCGTTTAGTTTTCTACCAATATTTGGTAATGTCAACAAAAATTTGGTGTTGCCAACGAAATATAATATCACATATGGGCAATCCGAGAGTGAGAAAATCGCTCCCTAAAATTTTGGTGATGCCAAAATTTGGTTTATCCGTAATCCAAAGAACATTCATTGTGTAAAATTTTGCCTTCGATCAAATTTTAATTATGCCAAATTTTAGCTTGGTTTCTCAGGGCCATTAACCAAGCTGCCCAAGCTCAAACCGGCGTCCACGAGGGACAACTTGCATGCAAGCGATAGTCTGTACATACTACTGCTAGTAACTGTTGATCCATTACTCCTTTAATTGCTTAATTTGCTGCTGCATCAGGGCACTTCGTCTTTCGAACGGGCACGCAACGCACTACGTGCGTACAACTCATATTCGCGGTGCAATTTGCAAGGCTGTTTAGTTGATAGCCAAAATAAACCAAGCTAATTTTTTTGGTGTAGCTAAAACTTGGGCAAAACTAAATATTAACAAAACGAACTTATTTTGATCGTGATCGGACCAAATTTTGACGTTACTAAAATTTTGATGAGCGATTTTCTCGCACTCATTGCTCGCGTGTGACATTAGACTTCATGGACGTTACCAAATTTTTATGGACGCTACTAAATTTTAGTAACAAATAAAACAATCGTCAATTTTCGTTGATATTACTAATATTCGGTTTGGTTTATAAGAGTAGCAAACCAAACAACCCAAATCTCACGGAGCTAGCGTACCGAAGAAAACGGTGGCACGAAGAACAAAAGTCCCGTATATAATTGCATATTCTGCGTGCTGATGCTGCTACAGGCTACAGTGGTGGGCTAGCTCACCTCCGAGGAATCATAAAGAGAACAACTCATTGAGGCGACCCGACTCTCTCTTTCCGGGCTACAGGAACAGTGAGCGTGCAATAGTCTATGTACGTACACTTGTCTGTATTTGCTCGGACGGACCGTACATAAATGAGTACACTACGATCGATCACGAGCATCCATGCAAAGGAAGGCACAACACCGTACATAAATGGCTACCACTAGTGGCATACGAGCTAGCACAAGTTTGGAGGAAAAAACCATATACTAATACGGGGAGCCCGAAGCCTGACAAGAATATCACCATACATAAATTGCTACCAAACAAGCAGCATGTTATTACAGAAAGTGAGCTAGTGCATGCGTATCGGGTTCTGATCTTTCTTGCACCACCACATGGCTATTAATGCCCACGATATGATGTGATGGCCACTTGCCAGGCCTTGCAGCGATTCATACGGACACAGACACACCGTGGCGCAGAACGGCCAGATCAATAACGCACGGCGTGAGGCATCGATCATACTGATATCTGCAGCCGCACGTACGATCGAGCATGCACACTGAACAGATCATATCACTCGTGCTGTCGTCGTGCAAGCGCAACGCAATGATCTATCGGTAAATTAATAGGAACTTGCAGTCCCAATTCCATATATGGTGTGTATACACGGAGGGGTGAAGGTGGATCGAATACGAATTAAATAGCGGTGAAATTATATTTGTATTTGTATTTTTTAAATGAATACGAATCGAACGTCACAAGAAATACGAATGCAAATTGAATATCTACTCAATTCGGTCGGATCCGGATATCCTCATAACTTATGTAACGTGAAGATATTAGTGACACTTTATCCTTGTACAATCACACTTAATTATTTTAATTTATTTATTTCACCTAAAGAAACATGAATTCACATTAAATTAAAAAATCATGTAACTAATTAGACATACTGCAATAAAATATTTATATTGCTTCATCGAATTCAAATACAAATACTTCTGATAAAACAACAATTCGGATAGAAAAATTCCATACCATATTTGCATCCATATTTTTTTATGTGAATTTGAATAGGAGAGAAATTGTTAGTCGGATAGAAAAAAATATATCGTATTCGTATCCTATCGAATACGATAATTAAATAATACAAATAATTTGTATCCGTTTTCGTACCTATTCACAGGTACCATGTCTGAACGATATGCATCGTCCCAGCTCAGACGCGTGTAATGATTCAGGATCTCATTCCATTCTTCCGGCTGAACACTGTCGGGTATAGGCAGTAAGAGTGCTTAATGGAACTGGACACTGTAGAGCTAGCAATTCAGCGTAATGCATCATGAGCTCGAACAGTGCTGTTGGGATCTCCATGAGACGCGATCCGGGGATTGGTCTCTCTGGGCAGAAACAGCTAGCTTCAAAAGGACGAGTGTCGCGTAGGTGTAGGCAGTAAAGTAAGTTGCAGCAGGTAGCAACGAATTAGCGGCATTGCAAGCTAAATCAATCAATGTCTTATGGTGCTGCAGGTAGCACGCTTGCCTGCGTGTCTACATGCATGGAGTGCTGCAATGTCAACACATACCGCATGCATGTGAAAGATGCATGCACACAGAATACTACTCGTGTACTTGTGCTTGTAATTGTATGGTGTGTGTATCTCAGACGTTTCACATGCATGCACACTGAATACTACTCGTGTACTTGTGCTTGTAATTGTATGGTGTGTGTATCTCAGACGTGTACTTGATACTGGTGTTTTGAGAATAGTTGTGTACTTACGTATATGTTGGGGCTGTGCAACTTTCAAGTATTTTCAGCCCGAGAGAGAAAATTCTGAAGTATAGTATATTTTAAACCATATGCATCCACGCGTACATGCAGTTCTATCTATGTTAGGGCCAATGAGCGCATCCCTGAATATTTATTTGCTCCTGTTCATTTAATCTTGGACCACCGTCCACTGTATGGTGGTGCAAAAGGCCCATGTTCCATGAGTAATGGTTATTTGTGCTGTAACCTAACTTTGACTTAAAATGGCTGAACGAATGTGGTCTAGATCTAATCCCTGTCCCATACAGGAACTAATTAGTCATGGATTCTTTATTGAAGGATGACTCATTGCATCCACAATATTTCTCTTTATTTTCTTAAGGAGATAGAGAGTGTTTCTTGTTTTTCAGAGCCCGTAAAAAGTTTTGCGTGCCTTTGTATTAAGTAAGAGAATAGAAATTCAGATAAATCACTCCGCGATCCCTCCTATGACATATGGTATTTCTTGTTTAATTTCAGCACCCTTGTACATATAGTACTAGCTTTAGATCCTCCAGCAGATGGGGCATAGGCAATGGCACGGTCATCCTTTTACATTTCATATCCTTTATTATTGTTAAAAAAAAAAAATCTTGTGTCCTTTGCAGAGTGCGTGTGGTACATCAAGTAGCCTAACAAGACTCAAAAAGAAGTCTCAATATTATTCCCCCACCATACCTAATTTATTAAAGTCCAATCCACAGAAAAATTGCCATCGATATATAAACGGTGTGGAACATATCACGTCAAAATCAGAGCACTAAATTTTCGGTCATATATGCATTCCTCAGAATCAATAATATCGGCTGAGGCCAATTCACTCGATTGCTACAAGGCCCAGAAGTCAAGCAGCTTTCTTTAGTGGACAAAGTAAAAAAAAAACTAACAAGAAATTAACAGGTAAAACAAAAAGAATAATATCCAATTCAGAATTATCCTATAATGAATTAGTCTAAATAATGTTCGATTTACAGACCATAAACTTAGCACAATGTTCTAGTGTATGCACCATACAGTAAGAATAAAACACATAAAACAAACAAAGACAGGCTAGCCATTTTCAGGAATCCTTACAGTTAGGAAATAGATAGTACCTCTCTCTGGGCTTTTGGATAAAACTCTATCTAATTTCACATCTAGGCTCTTTTTTCATTGGGACCTAGTGCAAACACACTCCAAACACTCCAACACAAGTAATTGGTACCCATTCATCAAAAGCTCACACCACCGGCCAGACCGCCATCGGCCGGTTAGATTGCCTTGCAGGGTCAGTCAAATCACCGGCCACCTGATAGCAACTCCGATAAATTGCTAAACCAAGGGTTTAGTCCCCATACTCCTGCAGTGTACACTACCGGAAACGGCTCCTTTGCCGAGTGCCCTCAAGTTTGCCGAGTGCATTACGTCGGGCACTCGACAAATATACTTTTTACCGAGTGTATAAAATAAAACACTCGGCGAATAACCGACACTCGGCAAAGGTAGCTCTTTGCCGAGTCTCAGGAGAAGACACTCGGCAAAGACCGTATTTGCCGAGTGTCAAACGTCACCACTCGGCAAATGACCGCAGCAGCTAACGGTGGCCAGCCGGCGTTAGTCGTTTGCCGAGTGTGATTATCCGACACTCGGCAAATCAGGTCTTTGCCGAGTGTCCTATCCCGACACTCGGCAAAGAGCTAACTTTGCCGAGTGTTTCTTGGTGGCACTCGGCAAATTTATTTTTATTTATTTATCCTTCCTTGCTCCAAACTTTTTCTACTGCCTTTATACAGTTTCTGGAACTACATGTTCAAATTTGGCACATTTCTCGATGTGTTTGCTATATTTAGTTAATTTATTTCATTTAATTGAATTTTTTGGGATAAGTCAAATTTGAACTGCAAGTCATTCGAATAATGGAAAAAAATGAATGGAAAAATGATATTCATGTTACTGAGGTTAGAATAATATTGAAATCCGGGCAATGAAAGGAAATTTCGAACATCTTGTTCACGAAACATGACCACGAACTTGTGGGCGAATTGTTTTTAAATTCTATAAAAAGCAAGCGAAGTCGGAAAATCATGAAATTTGTCAAGATGTCATGATATCATACGTGGAGGCGGTGTGGTAAAAATTTAAAAGGTTTCGCACAAGTTATCACGATTCGCTTCCAAATCAAAGCATCTCCAAAAAGATTCATAGAGTTGAGAAGGATCGGTGAGATTTGAAAGCGGTTTAGGGTTTAGGCAAAGTGTCGTGACAACTTGTGCGAAACCTTTTAAATTTTACCACAGGTATGGCCTTCCCCCTCCTCCTTCTTCTTTGTGGAATGGTGGTGGTGGCGGCGGTGGTGGTGGCGGCGGGGTGGTGGTGGCGGTGGTGGTTGTCCACGTATGATATCATGACATCTTGACAAATTTCATGATTGTCACAATACCGGAGGGGGAAGAGGAGGTCGGATGGCGCGGCGGGGTATTAGCGATTTAGGGTTTTGAGATGGGCTCACGAGGCGCGGCGACGGTGACACCGGAGGAGGACGGCGACGACAACGACGACGGCGACAGGAGGTAAGGCCTCGGCTCCTTCTCTTTTCTTCTTTCTTCTTCTTCTCTTTTAAATTAAAATGGAAAAAAAAGAAATGGGGAAGGATTGGGGAGGAGGGGAGTGGAAGGGAGGGGCGCGGGCTAGGGCTTTAAAGCCGACGCGAGGAGAGAGGGGTCCGCGAGCGGCGCGCTCGGCGCGAGCGCACGCCGCGGAGGGCATCATGGCGGCGAGGAGGTGCGCGCGAGGACGGCGTGACGGACAAACCGGGGTCGGGCAAGGGGTTGACGGGGAGAGGTGGGGTCCGCGAGGTTGACTTCGGGGCAAAACGGGCATCACAAATCCTACCCACCTTAAACGGAATCTCGACCCGAGATTCGAGTCGCTCCGAGAACAGGACGGAAATCCATCTTAAGTTGATCTTCTCGCTCCCGGTGGCTTCTTTGGTCGAGTGATGGCTCCATGAACCTTACAAAGACGGATGACTTGACGTCTTGTCCGCTCGACGACGCCGAGGATCTTGATCGGTGCTCGGATAAGTCAAATCCTTATCAAGCGCGATGGCCCGACAGAGTCCGCTCTTGGGTACTCGAGACATTTCTTTAGTTGAGACACATGGAACACGTTGTGGACGTCGACAAACTTTCGGTAGCTCTAGCCGATAGGCAACTTCTCCACGCTTAGCGGTGATCGAACGGGCCTATGTATCTTGATGCAAGCTTGCCTTTAACTTTGAATCTTGGGTCCCACGAAGCGGCGATACCTTGAGGTACACAAAGATCTCCAACCGAAGGTTAAGTCTCTTCGACGGTTGTCGCATAACTCTTCTGTCTAGACCGAAATGCTTGAAGGCGATCTACGATTAGTCGAACTTTCTCTTGACTTGCTTGAGAGTATCGGTCCAAAGACATATCCTTCACTGATTTCGACCAATGCAGAGGAGTTCGCATTTTCTTCCATAGAGTGCTTCAAATGGGGACATTTTGGACTTGATTGATAACTATTATTGTATGCAAACTCGGCATACGGTAGACATTTTTCCCAATCTACGGTAAACTCCAAAGCACAAGCTCGAAGCATGTCTTCTAGGATTTGATTTGTTCTTTCCGTCTGACCATCGGTCTGCGGATGATAGGCTGTGCTGAAGGTAAGGTGTGTTCCAAGGGCATCATGCAAACTAGCCCAAAAATGCGAGGTAAATTGAGAACCTCGATCGGAGACTATTCTCTTGGGTACTCCATGCAAACACACGATACGAGCCATGTATAACTCGGCTAACTTGTCTCCCTTGTAAGTTGTCTTCACAGGGATGAAGTGGCGACTTTAGTCAATCATCAACTATAACCCATCTTGAGTCACATCCAGGACTTAGTTCGAGGTAGACCGGTAATGAAATCCATTCCGATTTCTTCCCATTTCCACTGAGGGATCTGTAAGGGTTGTAGCAATCCGGCTGGTCTTTGATGTTCAGCCTTGATTCGCTGACATACATCACAACAAGCTACATACTCGGCGATATCTCTTTTCATTCGTGGCCACCAATACAAAATCTTCATGTCTTGGTACATCTTGGTGCTGCTGGAGTGCAGGTGTAAGCGAATCGTGAGCTTCCTTTAGAATCGGATCTTTGAGTTCCTACGGTGGGGAACAAAGAGTCGTTTCCCATACCATAGGATTCCCTCACGATCTTCGACATCTTAGGGGCCTTTCCTTTGCCATGAGATGCTTGAATCTCTGGACTCGTGATGTCCCTCTTGAGCGGCCTTGATCTGCTCTTCTAGAGTTGGATGGGCCTCTCAAAGTGGCTAGTGTGCCTTGCTCTATTAACTCAAGGTTGAGGGCTTCAAATTCCTTGCGAGCTCGGGTTGATGTTCTTGAATCATGACATTCTGCAGTAGGATTTACGGCTTAATGCATCGGCAACTACATTAGCCTTTCCAGGATGATAATGGACATCCAAGTTGTAATCCTTTATTAACTCTAACCATCTTCTTTGTCGGAGGTTGAGGTCTGATTGGGTGAAAATGTACTTGAGACTCTTGTGGTCTGTGTAGATATTACAGTGATTTCCAATCAAATAGTGCCGCTAAATTTTTAAGGCATGCACTACTGCTGCTAACTCCAAATCATGAGTTGGATAATTGTCTTCGTGAGTACGGAGTTGTCTGGATGCATAGGCTACAACTTTTCCTCCTTGCATGAGCACACAACCAAGACCTTGGCGCGATGCATCACAGTAGACTTCGAAGTCTTGATGTATGTCTGGCAGGATCAATACTGGTGCAGAAGTTAACTTCTCCTTCAATTCTTGGAAACTCTTTTCACAAGCTTCGGTCCAATCATACTTCTTTTCCTTTTTAAGCAGATGGGTCATCGGTTTGGAAAGCTTAGAGAATCCTTCAATGAAGCGTCTGTAGTATCCGGCCAAACCGAGAAAACTACGCACTTCCGTCACCGATGTGGGTTGTTTCCATTCCGTTACGGCTGCTACTTTGGATGGATCAACTGCAATTCCTCCAGCGGATACTATGTGCTCGAGGAAACTGATTTCATGAAGCCAAAATTCACATTTACTATACTTGGCATAAAGATGATTCTCTTTAAGCTTTTCTAAGACCAATTGCAAGTGTTCAGAATGTTCTTCATCGGTCTTTGAATAGATCAAGATGTCATCTATGAACACGACAACAAACTTGTCTAAGTATTCCATGAATACCTTGTTCATGAGGTTCATGAAGTAGGCTGGCGCATTGGTCAAGCCAAACGGCATGACAGTGAACTCATCTGAGCCATACCAGGGTGGTAAAGCCGTCTTAGGAATATCCTCATTCCCGATCTTAAGTCGATGGTATCGACCTCGTGTCTATCTTGAGAAAAGCGATGCTCTGTCAATTGATCGAACAGGTCATCGATGCGAGGTAAGGGATACTTGTTCTTGATGGTCACATCATTGAGTGCTCTGTAGTCCACACACAATCTGGCGGTGCCATCTTTCTTCTTCACAAAGAGAATCGGCGAACCCGGGGAGAAGAACTAGGTCTAATGAAACCTTTGTCTTGCAAGTCTTCAATTTATGTCTTAAGTTCTTCAAGTTAGTCATGCCATTCCGTATGGTCTCTTAGCAATTGGGGTTGTCCACGGCTTCAAGTTGATGACAAACTCAACATCTGCATGCCGTGGCATGCACAGTAATTCTTCCGGGAAGACATCGGGGTAAGCTTGAACTACGAGCGTTGTCTCTAGGGACAACTCTCCAAGGTGGTGGATTGTTCTATTCAAGGGAGAGGAACGATCCACACTAACTCTTATTGTGGTCTCTCGGGTTCTTGGTGAGCACCACTTTCTTGTTGGCACAATCTATCAACCCTTGATATTTGGCCAACCAATCCATCCCTAGGATGATATCCAGCGTTTGAGATTCTAGCACCAGAAGGTTTGCTAGGAATCCGGAATGTTCCATAGCAATTTCTACCACGGGACCGATTGCGGTAGCGAAAGGGTCCCGGGTGAGCTAAGTACCACGGGTTTCTTTAACTTATAGGTTGGCAACTTAAGCCTTTCAACAAACTTTCTTGAAATAAAAGAGTGCTAAGCTCCGAATCAAACAAAACTTGTGCGTGCATCGAATTAACAGGGCGTGCCCATTAGTACTCCGAGGCACCTTGAGCTTCCTCGGTGTGGCGTGGTTCACACGGCCATGGCTTTGTGTTGGTGTAGACCTTGATGCTGTGAAGTCGGTGACTCTTGCTTGGGGTCAGGTCCCGCCTTGAACCGGCGTTACTCTGTGTTGAGTCTTGCCGAGCATTCGACGGGTAGGACAACGATTGGCGAAGTGTCCTTTTTCTCCACAGCGGCGATGGAGGTTTCTTCTTGGGTTGATCTGCTTTGGTTGCCGGCGGGCGGAGAGCACCGAATCCACTTCCTTGGGGACGCGGGTGGAAACTTGAGTTTTTCGAGAGGAGGCTGCAGATGATCGAAAGATGAGTGCCTTGGAATGTAGACTGGGAAAGCTACCTTGTGGCCTCTGAAATGACATCTTCCTTTGCGGCTAATCTCCATGATCTTCTTCTCATTTTCACAAATGAGGGCTTTATTAACTAATCACTGGAAGCTAGAGTAATCATGGAGGATAAGCTGTCCTCTCATGTCCTCACGCATTCCTTCAACAAAGCGGTCGATTTTCTCTTCTTCATCCGCTACATCATTGGGGGCGTAGCGAGCAAGCTGGTTAAACTTGGTTATATACTCATTTACTGACATCTGACCCTGCTTGAGAGCTCTGAATTCATTCTTCTTCAATCTCATTGTTCCAGCTGGTACGAAGTTGGCCCTGAAAGCGGCCTTGAATTCCTCCCAGAGAATCGGCTGCCATGCGGGTTCAACTTCAGCTTGTTGTATTTCCGCAACTTCTTCCATTTCGGCGGCAGGGGCAGCGGGATCTTGTGGGGCTCCAATCGTAGATGCTACGACTTCCGCTATTCCTGCTTCTTCTTCCTCTAGATTCTCATCACCTCGGGCGGCGAGGTAATTCTCCCACTGTGCGGCGCGCTTTTAGGCGATGGGTGGCGAAATCCACCTTGTCTTCATTTGAGCAATGGGCAAGGCGGAGTTTCTTCTCGGTGTCCCCGAGCGATCTTGACTTCTAGCGATTCATTGGCGCGGCAAAGGTGAGAGGTCGGGTCTGAGAAAATCGCCAACTTGGAGTTGCGATCGGTGGTCGATCTGGCGATTGTTTAGTAACGCTGAAGAATCTGAGTCTTTGAAACATGACTTGGGTCATTGTCGGGTTTCTGGTGGTGGTGGAGGCGGTTCTGTCCTCGGCCTTGGCCACGACCACGCCACGGCCTCTTCCTCGGCTGCGGCGAAGGCTCCACGGACCGGGCGGCGGCTCTTCTTGGCGGCATCTGAAGAAGCTCAAGCTTAGAACTAGAGGGAGTATATGAGGTTCACTAGCCTCTAAGGCACACTGAGACAAGAACAAAACCAACAAAAAGAACGAAGCAAGTACAATACAAAGCCTAGAGCGGCTACACTATAATAAGGGGGTTAAGTGTTACATGACTCTCGAACAAAGCTTATACACTAAGCTAAGTCATGACACAGAATACAAACACATCGTCTACAAAAGAAAAGAAACAAAAGTGCTTGCAACCAAAAGATCGCTCGGCAATCGCTAGCTAACCTAAACTAATCGGCAATGCTCTGGGGGTGACCACAAAGCGATGCGATTTCGGGAGCGAAGCGAAGCGGCTCGATCAAGCTCGCGAACGGAGGCGAGGCGTGAGCGGCCGAGGTGGCGTCCACGACTGGACTCGTCAAACCCAGGCGGTGGACTGGGGCTGCGTCCACGGCTGGACTCTCCTAGGCGACGGCCGGACGGCGGCGGGCGCACCTTCTTGCGCGGCCGTGAGTCGAGACGGGTCCTCAGGCGGGAACGTCGGCTCGGCACTGGGAGGACGGGGCGACGATAGGTGCAACCGGGGCTGGGGCAGGGACCGTAGCGGCGGCTCTGAGGCGCGCCAACTCTGCAAGAGCGGCGTCCTCTCTGTCTGCATGACATCCCTCTCTGTCTTTGCAGAGAGTGAGCTTCATTACTCCTGATCATGTTGCTCCGAAGGGTGTCGGAGTGGGCATAGCTGCCGGTGAGGAGTGTCCGCAGCTGCCTGATCTCATCCATGGCAGCGGTGATGGTGGCTATCATCGCCTGAGTAAGCTGGACCTGCTGCGTCAAGCGGGGGTCGTCGTCTCTGGTGTCGAAAACTGCTGGGACACGCTCCTCATCTGGGAGGTACGGGTAGAAGCAGAAGGGTGACCTCAGCAAGAGATCCTCGTACTTCCAACACAAGCGGGTGGAAGCGACGCGTGCGGCGTCCTGAATGGCGTCGTGACGGCTACGCCGGGGCGCCTCGGCCCTGAAGAGGAAGGAAGTGAACTCGCCAACCCTGGCGGAGAGGTACACCTCCATCGTCCAGGACTCGCGGGTCTCGATCCTCGTCATCCTACCACGGAACGTAGGCTGACGGGGAAAACCAAGGTCTGACATCGGTGGCGAAGTATGTCATGAAGCCTCCTCGTTCTCTCCGTGAACGAGGAGGTCCCACGGGCCATCCGACGACGGGGTAGCCATCTACAAATTTTGAAAACAAGAGGAGGTCAGCACAGGGTAAAACTCAAGTGAAATAAAGATAAGTACAGGACTAGGAGTGAAGAGTAGAAGCAATAAATACTCTATATTTTTAGCAAAGCTTTTTCTTAGTTTTTGGAAATAAGATCCAAGTCCTTAAGGCAACGACCAATCTAACTAAGACTCTAAAGTCGTATGCTCTGATACCAGCTCTGTCGGACCCGGATTTTCTAACCCGAATCCTCTGTGAAAACAATGTGCTATTCCCTGGATCAATAGATAGCACTCACAGGCATTGCCGAATCATTCATACATGGCGCGAACTAAAGTATCATTATTACAATCAACAGAGTGACATAGACCACGTCGGGTCGAGTTTTACAACAGGGGCCGAACAGGCCAAATTGATTGCAATACAGAACACCGATTACGGTAGCGGAAGCAAAAGGGTAGAGCTCATCTCTTCACGAGCAAGCGATCGGGCAACTTTGTGTATGATCGATATTACCCAAGGACCGGATAATATCGGTTGTGCGCAAGTACCAACAGTCAACTTAGATGCGTCGAGGCCTAGACTACAGATCCTAGACTACTCTTCATCGTTTCCTTGTCCATCAGCTTCTGGCTCCTCGTAGTATGCATAGTCTCCTCCATCAGCGTCATCTGAAGGGTTTGGGGGAGAGCGAGGATGAGCACAACTACCGTGCTCGCGAGCCAATACACAATGCAATGATATACATGCAAGGCTTACAAGGATGGCTCGGTTCTTTTATTTGCGAAAGCAATACTTTTAAATATCATAAGTACAAATTCCTAGCACTTAGCATTTTTAACAATTTCATTTTAGTTAAAGAGAGAAATTGTGCAATATTTATATTAGCAGAGGTTACCTCCACCTTCATGCTTGTTTTGATTGTGGTTACATCCACCACTAAGCGACACTTGGGTACAAAGACCGGGAATAACCAATCTCGAGGCTAGGTGAGCCCGCCAAAATTTTCATACCACCCACAAAGGAAATTTTTAAATAGAACTAACTCAAGTTAAGTTCCCATGTCCGCCTTTGACCGTAGGCACTACATTTTAAACAGATTTATAACTCTGCAGAGATTGTACACTTTACCCACAAGAGACAATTAATTCGTTGCCCTACACGATTCCGTAGTCGTGTAGTCGAGAGGTTGTCACAATAACTTTTCTAAATATCTCGTCCCTTCCCTCGTCTCACCCATATGGGGTTACGCCCATACGTTGCGCGGGATGTCCACCTCAGCGACTGGCGTAGCGTGGCTACACCTCAGCGACTGGCGAACTTCACCCTTGACTCGGTGTCCCATCCAAGCCCGACATACCCGAGCTTGTGCCCTTTAACCCTCCGGTGAGATGATTTTGAGGATTTGATAAATGTACTAAGCCAAGTCGCAGTTTGTTGCAGACTTGTGGTTGTACTTGTTATACACAGGAGGTCGTGACAAGATTAAGTCCTTAGGGTTGTCTGGACGGCTCAACCACATTCCCACCATTCTCGTGCTACATCCGCACCCACCATCTTACCATCCGCCTGCACGGGTATTAGCGATTTAGGGTTTTGAGATGTAAAATACAACAATTCAACCATCTCGGTCATTTACCCATAATGGCGCCCAAATCATTTTATGTTTGAAATGATGATGATTAGGACACGTTAATGTCCCAAAGACTTAAGCAAGCCTAGCATGTCGCTTAAGTACAACCTATAGCTAGTATTACCATATAATTACTAGGGTGACAATGGAATTAAGGATTCAAGTTGTCAAGGATGGCATAGTAATTAATTATTCAACAAATGGGTATTAACTACCTTACGCTTTAACATACATTTGATTAAAGAATTAACGCATGCAATTTGCTACTTTAAAAGAATATAATTTGCATAAAATGTAGGCTCAATATGATCAAAGTATTGACTCGCCTTGGTTGTAGGGAGAGAGTCCGAGTAGTCTTGTCCTTGATCGACGTGGAGGTCTCCTGTCTCCGAAATCTACGCGAGCGAGGTGCAAGCAAAAATAAGCGACAAGCAACGAGAGCAATTAAATACACAAGTATACTCAAATGAACTCCAAATTGAACAAGACCTATGCCATTAGCAAGATCTTGATTTTAGAAATTTTTAGAAATTTATTTCATAATTTTTGGAGTTGAAATGAGGGAGATATTAATATTTAAAGACTCACTTTTAAATTAAAATGGAAAAAGAAAAAGAAATCGACAGAAAAAGAAAAACGCAAATTGGCCCACAGTTGGAAACGGCCCGGCCCACCACGGGCGCGCGCGCGCGGGAAGGAGGCCCACGGCGCGGAGGCGGCCCAGGAGGGGGAAAGAAGGAGGCGGCCCGGGGGGAATGCTGCCCTAGGAGGGCAGAGGGCGCGGGAGGAAGGGGAGCACGAGGCGGCGGCGACGGCGCGCGAGGAAGAGAAGTGGCGGCGGCGGCGCGCGCGCGGGAGGAGGAAGATGAGGGCGGCGACGACCGGAGGGGGAAGAGGAGGTCGGGCGCGGCGGCGGGGCTCACGAGCGGCGGCGACGGTGACACCGGAGGAGGACGGCGACGACAACGGCAGCGGCGGCAGGAGGTAAGGCCTCGGCTCCTTCTCTTTCTTCTTTCTTCTTCTTCTGGGAAGGATTGGGGAGGAGGGAGTGGAAGGGGAGGGCGCCGGGGCTAGGGCTTTTAAAGCCGACGCGAGGAGAGAGGGGGGGTCCGGCGAGCGGCGCGGCTCGGGCGCGAGCATGCGCACGGAGGGCATCATGGCGGCGAGGAGGCGTGCGCGCGAGGCGGCGTGTGGGACAAACCGGGGTCGGGCAAGGGGTTGACGGGGAGAGGGTGGGGGTCCGGCGAGGGTTGACTTCGGGGCAAAAACGGGGCATCACAGTTTGTATGTTCATGCTTAGGATCAAACCATAACACTACTTGGAACCTAGTGGAGTATGAATGTTTTAGTCATGTATGGTATATATTTATCTTGTCTCACACATGCAATCTCTTCTCCTTTGTGCAGAATCAATCGGCGGGATCGAATCTTGGGCCTCATCACCCCCGACAGTCGTCATGAACAGTTTCTTTGTTATTTGTGGATTACTTGTGGTTTCATTTGTCGCACTCAGCACTTGTGGTTGTGAATGATGGATTACTTGTGAACTTATTGTGATATATTGTGACACATGTGATGTTTGTGATATATATGTGATGTTGGTGATGTTTGTGATATATATGTGATGTTGGTGATGTCTGTGATATAAATGTGATGATTGTTTGGTTGGAAAGTAATAAATAAATAAGATGTGCTGTTTTTGGTCACTTTGCCGAGTGTCATGACCAAGGCACTCGGCAAAGTAACCAAATTTGCCGAGTGTCAAAACTTTGCCGAGTGTCATGGTCATAACACTCGGCAAAGTGACCAAAACTGTGCCGAGTGTTATGACCATGACACTCGGCAAAGTTCATATTTGCCGAGTGTCGATGACTTCGACACTCGGCAAAGGACGGGGCTTTGCCGAGTGTCTTCACTTTACACTCGGCAAATCCGCCGTCACCGTTGCCCTCGCCATCACGGCAACTTTTCTTTGCCGAGGGTCGGTGCGGCACTCGGCAAAGGCTTTGCCGAGTGTCCGAAAAAAGACACTCGGCAAAGAAGGTGTCTTAAACGGTTTCTTTGGCGAGTGTTGTCTGCCGAGTGTGGCACTCGGCAAAGCCTTTGCCGAGTGCATTTGGGGATTTGCCGAGTGCCTGGGACACTCGGCAAAGCGCCTGATTCCAGTAGTGGTAGTTTTTTTTAGGAATGTGTAGTTACAATTCCATCCCTAAGCGAATTATATTTCATCATACTTGGTGGTGTAGTATAACCAATTCCTACCAAATATAATCGGTTGTATCTAAAAAATGGCCGGTCTATATTAATTTATGGTACCGCAGAGAGCTCAATAATTGACTTTATTTGCAAGAGTGCGTCACATCAGGTAGTCTCATATGCTACATAGGACAAGAAAGCCTGCCAATGTTTCCCAGAGTACTTTAATTAAAGGGATTGTCTATGTGTAAGTTGTCTAAAAATTTATTATTTTTCAGTTACTTGCTCTCACCTTTAGATTTCCATCTAACGGCCCGAAAAGAACGTTACAAGAAAAATACAAAAAAATATTTCTAAATTAGACAAAAGTAAATATAGGTAAACCCTACAAATACAAAAACAAATAGAAAAAAAATACAAAACACAAATAGAAGTAAAAGTTACAGTAGAGCTGTACTAAAATTGCACATCACTTGGTATTATAATTTTAGGCTTAGTACTGTGCAACTGTAGGTAACTGATGGATAAAAAAATTTAAAACAACAAAAAATTAGCAAATCCGTTAATTAAAACCCAATCCATTCAAAAATGCTGTCAAATTATCAGCAGCGCCAAGCCCAGGGATCTGAAGATCCAGTGCACCGATCAGTCTGTCCACTCATACATTCCTCTGAATTGATAATACCTTCTTCTTTCAAATCCTTGAAACAGATCACCAATTTAATTGCACCACACATATGCTGCCAAACTATATATCAGAAAGAAGACAAGTTACCTGATTGCACCACAGAACTCTCCAACTACCAGATTTCTTATCTTGGCTGCAACCTTTCCGATTCTCTACGCGGCCTGTGCACACTTTTAAACGCCATTTTTCAGTAGTTTCAGGCCAAAGTATTCATGAAAACTAACTGAAATACAATCAAGTTTGATCTTGTGGTCCTGTAATATCCTTCTCAATATCCCCCCGAGTATTTTAAGATCTTTTTAAAAATAATTCGTATGTTCAGTTCTCACGAAGTTCTTGTTAGTCTATACGCACGTAACACAACCAGGAGTCCAGGCGATTGGGAGTCAGGGAAGGCTACGGCAGGAGGATACGCCACACCAGGAGACCAACCAGGAGATCAGATCACGCCGGCAGGATTCGACTCCAACTGTTTTAGCTATCTTTGGATTGTAATCTTAATCTTCCCATTATGCATTATCTCTTGTACTTTGTACTATATATTCTCAATTGAGCAATGCAAATGGTGAGCACAATTCCCCCAATGATTATGCACGCTTTCATGGTATCAGAGCTTCTCTTTCCTACCGCGGCACATCCTGCTACTACCACTTCTGCCACGGCAACTTCAGTTGCTGCCACGCCCATCCCGGCAGCACCCGATCTCCCTGCCATGTATGCCGCGAAAGCTCCAGTGGCTGCCGTACCTGCCACGGCAGCTCCACCTCCGACCATTTTTTTTTATCTCTGAGTTGCCATATCACCCGTCGCCAACGATCATTCTATGGTAACTTGTAGGAAGTCCGGTTTTCGCCAACCCCTTGAACGGTTCAACCTCCATGCTTCTCCTTTGTCTTCTATTCCCAAAACCTACCGCGGTGCCCTCAAAGATCCCAACTGGCACGATGCCATGCTTGACGAGATCTCCGCACTTCATGCTAATCGAACTTGGGATCTTGTCCCCTGCCCTCCACACGCCAACATCGTATCTAGCAAATGGATTTTGTGGCATAAACACAAGGTCGATGGCACGCTTGAGTGCTATGAAGCACGGTGGGTACTTTGTGGCTTCTCTCAACAGCTTGGTATTGATTATGAGGAGACTTTTAGTCCGGTTGTGAAATCGGCCAATGTTCGTACCGTTCTTACCATCGCCATCTCTCATCACTGGTTGATTCATCAACTTAATGTTAAGAACACCTTCCTCCATGACACTCTCAATAAGGCTGTGTACTGTCAGCAGCCTTTTGGCTTCGTCGACATAGTCTGTCATCTTAACAAAACCCTTTACGGTCTAAAACAAGCTCCCCGCGCCTGGCGCAATCGTTTTGCTTCCTATCTTCTCTCCATTGGCTTCATCGGTTCCGAGGCTGACACTTCTGTATTTATTTTTTTGCCGCGGCACTCACACAGTCTACCTCCTCATCTATGTCGATGACATTGTCCTCACAGTGTCATCTCCTTCGCTTCTCTGCTGGACGATCTTCTCTCTCCAGCGTGAGTTTGCCATGTCGGATCTTGGCCCGCTACATTTTTTCCTTAGTATTTCCATCAAACATGATGCTCATGGCATGCTTCTTTCTCAGAGTCAGTACGTTTTTGACGTACTTGATTGGGCCGATATGACTAACTATAAACCTTGCCCTACTCCCGTTGACACAAACTCAAAATTGTCCACGTCCTCCAGCCCACCGGTTTCCTCACCCACACATTACCGAGGTCTTGCAGGAGCCCTTAGTACCTTACTTTTATGCGCCCGGACATCGCATACGTCGTTCATCAAATTTGTCTCCACATGCATGATCCTCGAGAGTCACACTTTAATCTCATTAAGCGGATCCTCCGTTATCTCAAACGAACTATATATTTCGGTCTTCGGTTGCACCGCACTGCTCCTAATGTTCTCACCGCATACTTTGATGCCGACTGGTCAGGCTGTCCTGACACTTGCAAGTCCACGTCGGGTTATGGTGTATTTCTTGGTGACAACCTCATCTCTTGGTCATCTAAGCGGAACACACAATGTCCCGTCCCAGTGCCGAGGTAGAATACCGTGTGGTCGCTAACGCCGTTGCCGAGTCTTGTTGGTTACGACAACTACTACATGAGCTTCATCGACCGCTTCAGAAGGCTATAGTCGTCTACTGCAACAACATCATTGATGTGTATCTCTCTACCAACCCGGTGCAGCATCGGCGTACAAAGCATGTTGAGATTGATCTCCACTTTGTACGTGAGCGGGTGGCTTTGGGTGATGTCTGCGTACTTCAGATTCCGTCCGCCTCCCAATATGCAGATATCTTCACCAAAGGACTCCCTACTGCGATCTTTCTCGACTTTCGTTTCAGTCTGAACGTTCGTTTACCTGTCAATCAAACTGCAGGGGAGTGTTAGTCTATACGTGCATGCATGCAATCGGTTACGCCAAGCGCCAGGAGTCCAGGCGATTGGGAGTCCGGGAAGGCTACGGCAGGAGAATACGCCACACCAGGAGATCAGATCACGGCGGCAGGATTCGACTCCAACTGTTTTAGCTATCTTTGGATTGTAATCTTAACCTTCCCGTTATGCATTATCTCTTATATGTTGTACTGTATATTCTCACTGATCAATGCAAACGGTGAGCACAATTCTCCCAAAGATTATACACGCTTTCAGTTCTCACCAAGATTATGGTGTTAGAATGATCTCAGGGCTTTTTCCCAACGGCTCTGCCTCCCCTTGTTCGCGCCCTGATCGGGGGCGCCCAGCCCAATAAGCTGGTGGGCCCCTGTCGCCAGCGCTATATAAAAGAGAGGTGGGGGCCGGGGCGGCACGCACAACAAGGTTCACCGTGCCGCCACAAACCCCACCGACAAAACCCTAATCCGATCTAGAGGGGGCGCTCCAGCGACGGGATCGACCCACCGCCATCACCTTCACTGGATCCGCCATAGCCTTCGTCGACGAACTCGGGATGGCCGGCTCCTCCACCCAATCAGATGGTACCCTCTCTCCCTCTCTCTCTTCCCTCTCAGTGATCTACCCTCCCACAGAGAAGAAGCCTACAACATTGGTATCAGAGCCTTACCGCGTCGTCGCCGCGCGCGCCGCTCGTCCGTGCGTCGCCGCCCGTCGCACCGGCTTGGGCCGTCGCGGCTCGCGCCACCACGCCGGGCTGGCGCCGAGGATAGCCGCGCGCCGCAGCGCGTTGAGATCCGCGTGCCGATGCAGCCTTGCCCCTTGCGGGCGCCACCGCCGGGCCGTCTCTCGCTGTTGCGCCCGCCGCCTCGCCGCATCTAGCCTCTCGGGCGTTGCGGCGCCCGCGTAGCTCCGCCGCTGGGCACCGGGCTCCTCCCCGCGCGCTGCTCCTCTACCGTGCGAGCCCACTGCCGCGGTTTTTGTGCGGTGGCGCGCGCGATCGAGACCGCACCTCCATTGGGACGCCCGCCGTTTGCCGCGGTGGGCCTCTCGGCGGGGCCGCCATCGCCGATTCCGCTCGCGTGTGGTCCCGCCGCCTGCTCGGCGCCTCCTCTCCGCGCGTTGGCCACCGAGAGCCGGCGCCGCCCCGCCCTCTAATCGCCGATTCCGCTCGCGCGTGGTCCGCCGCTTTGCTCGGCGCCTCTCGCGCGTTGGCGCCGAGGCGGGCGCGCCCGCCTCTCGCGCTTTGGCGCCGAGCCTCCGCCGGCGCCGCTCGGTCTCCGCGGCCCGGCTGGGCGCCCTCGCGCGTCGCGCCGACGCCACCTTGTTCCCCGCGGGAGCCGCCGCAGCGATCCGCTTTTTCCGGGAGGAGCCGGTGGAAATAGGGCTAGGGTTTTGGGGTTGGGGGTGATATCCCCACCGTGCGCTCCATCTCGGCCGTCCGTCGATCGGACGGTAGCTCTTAGCTTGGCCGCCACTTGAGAGGCCTTTTGGGCCGGCCGGGCAGGCGCGCAACGGGAGTGGGCCGCCGTGGGCCGTGGCGCGCGGGTTTTATGGGCCAAAATGAGGAATTGAACAGTAAATCAGAGAAAATGAGTTTTAGTGTTTTTCAGAAGCTTTTATAAGTGAATTTGATTGAAATTTGATCCAAAATCTCTGTAAATTTTTGCACCAACGTGTTAATTTTTTCAGAGATTAAAAGTGTACAGTATAATGCTTCTGTATAATGTTTTTTTTATAGAATAATTACAGTTTCAGTGCAAAAGTTAATGTTGATTGATTTTTCATTATTAAATTCGAACCAACGGGAGAATTTAATTTTGGAAAAATAGATATAATTTCCAGAAATTTATGATATTGTTATTTTCTGACCAACGTTGATAATAACAATATTATAATTTTTTAATTGATGATTTTATGCATTATTTCTATTTCTGCCCAACGGTGATGTAGATTTAATGTATAGATAAAATTGTTTTAAATTGTATGTCCTATTTTTGACCAACGTTGGAAATAAGACATATAATTTTGCTGTTACGTTCTCGCTTTATTTGAACATTTTTTCAGGTGGATACAACTTGATGAGTTGTATCAGAGAGATTCCCACTCTCAAAGGAGATAATTATGGAGAGTGGAAGAAAAAGATAGACATAGCGTTTATCTTGGCTGAGGTGGGTGGGTCCTCACTACAAGACGTCCCACCGAGCCTATGGCACCGGTGAGGATCAAAATGAGGATGATCTTGCTTGGCGAGAAAAGACAGAGGACCATGCTCCTTACGGATGTCTTATGACCTTGAGCATAAGAAATGGACCACACCAACAAGAAATGTTTGGTGTGATAAAGAACACGATTGAGCTCGCAATTGTGGGCTCAATCGCAGAGTGTGACAACATCAGAGTACCTTGAGAAAATAAAGAGTCGGTTCATGGCTCTTCAAAGACATACGCTACGGTGATTAAGCGACTTTGTGAGAAAGGTACACGGTGGTGGCGGTGGCATAAGAGAGCACATACTAAGGATGAGCAACTTGGCATCCAAGCTTAAACCAATGGATTTGGCTCTCAAGGATGAGTTCCTTATTCATTTGATTTTTGCTTCCTTGCCGGAAAAGTTTGACACCTTTGTTGTCAACTACAACATGCAGCCCGAGAAATGGGACTTAGAAAAGTGCATAGCTATGTGTGTGCAAGAAGAGGAAAGATTTAAATCCTTACATGGTGGTTCTATCAACTATGTGAAGGACAACAAGAAAAAGAACTTCAACAGTAACTTCTCCTCAAAGAACAAGGGAAAAGCCCATGTCCATCACCTCAACGAGAATAAGTTTGCAGAGACAAAGATCGGTGTCTTCATTGCAGAAGAAGACGGACACTACAAGAAGAACTGTCCCGATTACTTAAAGATGATAATGGCAAAGAAAGGTGAGAACATTATTACCTTCATAAATGAGTCCCTATATGTACGATATTCAAAATCTACTTGGTGGATTGATTCAGGTGCAACTGTTCATGTTGCCAATAATATGCAGGGATTCCGTTCGACGAGGAATACGCAAAGAAAAGAAAGATGCATTAAAGTCGCAAATGGAGTCCAAGCTGAAGTTGAAGCCGTTGGCGATCTTTCATTAGAGCTAGCTGATGGCTTCACTCTTTTACTTAGAGATGTTCTTTATGTTCCCTCTTTAAAGAGGAATTTGATTAGTGTTTCATGTTTGGACAATGATGGTTATGATTGTCATTTTGGAAATGGCAAGTGTGAAATAATGTTTAATAAAGAATGTGTTGGTCTTGCCATCTTACAAAATGAGCTTTATTTGTTATCATTATGTGATGATGTGAATGTCGTATGCGATAATGGGAACGTCGCGTGCGAGAAAGTGAATGAATCCTCGTCTACGAATGTAAACAGGAAACGAAAGAGAACTCTAGATGCGTCGTCGAAATTATGGCACTGTCGTTTAGGCCATATTTCGAGGGGGAGAATAGAAAGACTAGTTAAGAATGATATTCTTCCTCCATTAGAGTTCTCAGACTTAGAACAATGCAGAGATTGCATTAAAGGAAAATATGTAAAGAAAATTAAGAAAGATGCCAAAAGAAGCACAGGAATTCTACAAATTATTCACACAGACATTTGTGGTCCTTTTCCTGTGAAAAGTATGGATGGATATGACTCGTTCATAACATTCACGGATGATTACTCCCGTTATGGATATATTTATCCAATCAAAGAAAGAAATGAAGCCTTGGATAAATTCAAGATATTTAAGGCTGAAGTTGAAAACCAACACGATTTAAAGATTAAGATAGTCCGATCTGACCGTGGGGGGGAGTACTACGGTCGACATACCCCATATGGACAAGTTCTGGACCTTTTGCAAGGTTTTTACAGAAAATAGTATAGTGGCGATATTCTACACCGGCGAACCTCGGCAAAATGGAGTAGTGAAAGACGCAACGTGCACTCGATGGATATGGTGCGAAGCATGATGAGCTATTCCACACCGCCATTGAGTCTATGGATGGAGGCGTTGAAAGCGCCATTCATATTCTCAACAGAGTGCCTAGTAAGTCGGTGCCCAAAACACCGTGCGAGTTGTGGGCGTGAAGAGTTCCTCACTAAACCACTTACGTGTGTGGGAGTCTGCTGAGGCTAAAGTATTTAATCCAAACCTTGGGAAGCTTGATCCCAAAGCGATGAAGTTGCCATTTCATTGGCTACCCCGAAAAGTCAAAAGGTTTTCGTTTCTCTTGTCGACGGATATACAAAGTTTGTAGAAACGAGACACGCTGTCTTCTTAGAGGATGAAATGATGAGAGGAAGTATGGTAGCTCGTGAGATTGACCTTGAAGAGAAGCGGCGTATGCGCCCACTCCGATGATTCAAGAACCATTCTTCACACTACCTGTGCCGCACCAACGGTGCAAGACAACTGTGGTGCCAAGACTGTTATTGTTCCTCTGTGGCAACAATGAATGAGAATGAGGAACTGTTCTTGAGGATCCTATAGAACCCATTGCCACGGATGAGGGGAGCAACGGACCTCAAGCAGAAAATCTACCAAATGAGGAGGCCCCAGGAGGTCTCAAAGAGTAAGAAGATCAGCTATTTCTGATGATTATCAGATTTATCATACAGAGGAATTTCAAATGGAGGATGATCCCATCTCATTTGAAGAAGCCATGAGAAGTGAAAATTCCTCAAAATGGCTTGAGGTCATGGAAGAGGAGATGAGGTCCATGAAGACTAATAAAGTCTGGGACTTGGAAAATATTCCTAAAGGAGCCAAAACAGTAGGTTGTAAATGGGTCTACAAGACAAAGCTTGACTCCCAAGGGAATGTAGAAAGATACAAAGCGCGACTTGTGGCAAAAGGCTTTACGCAAAGAGAAGGGATTGATTACAATGAGACTTTTTCTCCAGTCTCATGTAAAGATTCCTTCAGAATCATAATGGCATTAGTAGCACATTATGATTTAGAGTTACATCAAATGGATGTAAAGACGGCATTTCTTAATGAGGATTTGGATGAAAATGTTTACATGGCACAACCGAAAGGTTTTGTCGTGGAAGGAAATGAAAGAATGGGATGCCGCCTAAAGAAATCAATTTATGGGTTAAAGCAAGCTTCAAGACAGTGGTACTTGAAGTTTGACAGTACAATAAGAAAATTTGGGTTTAAAGAAAATGTAGAGGACAACTGTGCTTATGCAAAGTTTAAAGATGGGAAGTTTATCTTCCTAATCCTGTATGTGGATGATATCCTACTGGCTAGTAGTGATGTCACCACATCGAGACTAAGAAGTTTTGTCCTCAAACTTTGATATGAAAGATCTTGGTGAAGCTTCGTTCGTTCTAGGGATCGAAATTCAGGGATAGAAACAAGGGATATTGGGATGTCACAAAGGCATACATAGAGAAAGTCTTAAAGAAATTTTGTATGCATAAATGTAGTCCTTCACTGCACCTATAGTCAAGGGCGGCGATGATATGGGGATTTTCAATGCCCCAGAACCGATCTGAGCTCGATCAAATGAAATCGGTTCTATATGCTTGGTGTCGGAAGCTTGCAGTATGCTCAAGTGTGTACGCGCCCTGACTTAGCGTTTGTTACCGGGTTACTTGGCAGATTCCAGAGCAATCATGGAATAGAACATTGGAAATTGATAAAGAAAGTCTTGTGTTATTTGCAAGGAACAAAAGGCCTCATGATGACATCTGTAAGATCGATTCACTCCATATAGTGGGGTATCTGATTCGATTTTGCGGGAGATGATAGAAAGTCTACATCCGGATATGTGTTCACTCTCGCTGGAGGAGCTATATCGTGGAAAAGCTTAAAGCAAACCGTCACTACATCGTCCACAATGTATGCCGAGTTTGTAGCATGTTATGAGGCTACGGGACAGGTGAACTGGCTAAAGAAGTTCATACCCGGTTTAAAAGTGGTTGACGACATCAATAGACCACTTAAGTTGTACTGCGATAATGAACCCGCAGTAACGTATGCCCACAACAATAAGTCAAGTGGTGCTGCCAAACACATTGATATAAAGTACTATGTTGTGAAAGATAAAGTTCGGGATCAAATCATAAGTCTTGAGCATATAAGTACCGCAAAGATGTTAGCGGATCCGCTTACTAAAGGCTTACCACCCAACGTGTTCAGAGAACATGTAGCCGGCATGAGTTTAAGGGAAAGCCTATGATTCCTGGACTAAAAGATGGCCCAAAAGATTAAAGTAACTATTTGAGCAGAGGTGTATTGTAGTGTTGAATCTATCGGCGATTGACCGTGACGATGAGACATGTTCTATGCACTAATGCGTGATGGAATGTGTAAAGGCAAAAGTAGTTAAAGATAAAGTATAGATTGAGATCAAGGGGGAGAATGTTAGAATGATCTCAGGGCTTTTGCCCAACGGCTCGCCTCCTTGTTCGCATACGATCGGGCGCCCCAATAAGTGGTGGGCCCTCGCCGCCGCCATATAAAGAGAGGTGGGGCGGGCGACGCACGACAAGGTTCACCGTGCCGCCACAAACCCCACCGACAAAACCCTAATCTGATCTAGAGGGGGCGCTCCAGCGACGGGATCGACCCACCGCCATCACCTTCACCGGATCCGCCACAGCCTTCGTCGACGAACTCGGGATGGCCGGCTCCTCCTCCACCCAATCAGATGGTACCCTCTCTCCCTCTCTCTCTTCCCTCTCAGTGATCTACCCTCCCACAGAGAAGAAGCCTACAACATATGGTTCTCACTGGATGCACCCAAACAATCTCTCTAGTTTGGACTGGAGCGATATAATGAATTCTAGCTCTACCCACTTACTACCAAACAAAGTTCTTGTTCGAGGGGACAAAAGTCTTAGCTAGATTGATTCATGAAGCTAGCCTGCCCCCAGCTGCCAAGTTGACTGAGTACGTCCTTAGGGATGAACCTCATATATTACTACTACTACTGATCTTACGAGGGCACCCATACCAGGAGCCCTGGACAATTAATGCGTGTGCACGAGTGATGATGAGCTAGCTGGAGCTAGCTAGTATGTCTGCAAAAAAGTAGAAGAAAGAAAGGTAGAGCTCTGTCAATTCATTAACGAGATGAATACGTACAGTTCCTTACAACACCCGTCTGGTCCAGTGGCGGAGCTCGGGCTCTCAATCAAAGAGGGCTAACACATAATGCATGAATTAGTCTATCCAGATGAAGCCATTTTTAAGATTAATCAATAAAAATACCCTAAATACTACTACTTATCCTCTGCAATTGTATAATTATTGAGGCGGCCAGGCTTGGCCTCGACAAACTCAGCCTCTGCGTCCGTCACCCGAAGGAGTCACCCAGAAGGAAACACACCAAACAGCACCATCTAGTATGCATGCATGATCCAGTAATTAAATGATTGGTTTCCATGGAGGCATGCAATGCAATGAGAATAGATATTGATACGATGTACTGCATGAATATATGTACTAGCTCCATCGGCAAATTGTACTACAGAACAGACTTTTGGTCCCGGGCCTAAAGGGCCTCTAGTCCCGGTTATAGAGCCGGGACTAGGAAATCGGGACTAAATGTCTCACCTGTCCCAAGCCGGGACTAAGGCGACCTTTAGTCGGTTGGTATATACCAAGGACTAAAAGGTCGCGAGCTTAGACCACGAGGCTGGCCTTTAATCCCGGTTGGTATTACCAACGGGACTAAATGTTTTTTTTCTTTTTGTTTCCATTTCAATTCATTATTGATTTTGGTTTTACAATTACATTAGGTTTTCAAATGCGTATTCTTCGCTGCTAATATATGTATCGCACATATAATTTAGTTTGGAACATTATTACACACAAATAAAGTATGAAACTATATATATTATGGAGCTATATATATGTATAATATATATATATGCACAAAAATTTACAAAATTATTCATGCATCCTTGGTATTTACAACACAAATGTTGTCCTCCACTTAAATGTCATACAAATGTTCGTCCTGGTTTGGCTTCAATGGTTCATCAGGTTAAAGTAGAACTTCGGTGCGGGCTTGAGGACATGCTCATTAAGAAATCTGCGATTGTCTCTTGAATTCCTTTGAGGCGGTCCATATCCAACACTGTTCCTTCAACCATATCTCCTTCAATTTGCATTAAACGAAAGAAGTATTAATATACATAAGATTTATTTAATAGCAACAAATAAATAAAATGGATTTATTATATATACTTGTTACGACTTTCTGCATCTGTAGATGGGTTCTTTTGCATACACCATGAGGAACTCGCAAACGTAGTATCCACACAAATTGTTGCACGGTGGTGCAGAGAACCCACATGCGATATAAAAGATTACTCTCGTCATCCGTGGCGTGAGTCAAGCATGATAAGGTAAAGACGGGGAGCTAGTACAACTTACATCCGATCGGTGTGGATCAGAAGTGGCGTTTGGATCCGGACGGTGTAGGTGAACGAACCAAGCCCAAACCACGCCCAATAATTGGATCGTTAATTAACTATTGCAGAGTTAAAGAGCAGGAATAAATATTTAAAGATCGAAGTTACCCTGGATAATGTCTATCATATCTTGGTAATGTTCTGCGGTTTCTCAACGAGTCATAGATTAGCAAATGAGTATCGGAGAGATCGAAGACAATCATTATCGATGAAAATTTGCATTTGTTTATAGAGTCAACATATATATCTTTATGTTGGATTGAGTAAGTAAAGTAAAATGTGCACACGATAACAACACTCACCCAAAGTTGTAGGGAAGAGTATAAATCTTTTGTTCTTTTGGTTGATCAAGAACCTCAGAAAATTCCTCTCCATTTGAGGTCTCCATTGATCGTGGGAGTGTTTGGGTCCTTGAATACGATATATGGATCAACGAAACCAATGTTCTTGTCATTTCTACGTGTGAGGTCTCTCATCATGTCTCTGCATATGTATAGGCATGCTAGCTAGTGTGAGGATAATTACTTATACATATACATATGCTAGAGTGAGATTATTAAAAGAAAGAATCACGTCTGACAAAAGCGGTGATGAGAGATTTGTCTAGGCGTCCATGTGGCATAGCTGGTGTAACTCATTAAACGAACCATTATAATGTCATCGCCACGGAAGTAATGATGGTTTATAATTTTAGCGCAAATAAAGTCATCCGCTTTTGCGACATGCGCCATGTACCACTTGTTTAACAAGTACATTTGCGTCTGAAGTTCCATGAGCTTCTCGAGTTGTATAGACTCTTGCCATATACATATTCCTTCTTCCAATGATCAACTTCGGAGCACTTTCGATGTGTGCTCTGCGAGCATTTGGGAAATGCTTAGACCGATTTCGCGAAAAATTCATCAAGTTGATCCAAATGCACGTTCCGGATATCTGTTCTAGCGTTCGTGTTTGAACCATATTCATTCCCAATAACTAGTGGGGCGCGATTGCTGTGATTGTTCCCGAGTGTGCAACACCCTTCGTGCTCTCTTCTCTTTCTTCTTCGCCTCCTCAATTGACTTGGTGAGTGCGGTCATAGTCCGATAGTGGCGAATCCTTACGAGCATGACGTAACTTTTACGGTGGCGTCCACCCTTTGCCTTAGAACTTACGGGCGTGCGAAGAAAGCGGCTTCTCGTGGTTTCGCCGCTTCACTTTTAGCCTTGACTTCGCGAAGAAACCGCATCTGTTTTCTTGAAGCATCTATTTCCTCGGCGGTCTTCTCATAGGAAAGTTTAGTGCGTCTTAGAAATAGCTGGTGTTCTCCTTGAGGCTTTCTTCTTGGCGGCGGTGGGGCCGGCGCACGTTTGTGGTGGGCCTCTTCTTTGGCAGAGGCGGCGGTGTCGGCGTTGGAGCCCGCCGTGGGCGATGGGGCGGTGGCGGCGTTGGAGCCCGCCGTGGAGGCGTGCGATGGCGGTGTCGGCGTTGGAGCCCGCCGTGGAGGCGATGGAGCGGCGGTGTCAAGAACCATTTCCTCCATCCTGCGCATCCGCTCGCCTCCTCGTCCTTCTTTCTCTGGCTTCTATAGGTGGCTTTGTCTTTAGGGAAGGCATGCTCCCGACACCTCCCCATAGCCTCTTGTTCGCCCACCGTGTTCGGTACTCTCGGGCGTATGTCGGCTCATCCTTATCTCTGTTCGGTGCCACTGCCACTCGGCCAAGCCTCGAGCATAAGCAAATCTTTCTGCTGCTCTTTGGAGTTTTGCGCCATACACTATCTTTCCGGTCTCTAGGTCCAGCTTCCCCATGACCGAAAAACCAATACTTGGCGCTCGGGCAGTTGATTGATTCAGTTCGATCCCTTGGTAAGAATCTCTGTTCCATTCTTTCCCACTTAGGAATGGCACTCCTGTAGCCACCGATCCCAAGTGATGGTGGTATTGCTTTTGTCGGGCATTCTGTTGGTTCCTTCTCACCGTGCCTCACCCTCTTCCGATGTCTTGAAGCTGCACAAACTCATCCCAAAACGGCCTCAACAGCGTAGGCCTTAGTGTTGAAATCGCGTCGGAGTTCTTCTTGATAAATGTGTTGTACAATTTCTTCTTCCAACTTTGGAATTGTGTGGCCATCTTCTTCATAGCCCGATTCCTAACTCTCTCCTTCAAAGCTTCATCTTACATGTCGCGCGAAATGTTGAAGGACATCTTGCCAAACTAGTGCCTTGTCACGATCGAGACAAAACTAATATGAGAGCCTCTTTCTTTGCTTCCATTCCACGAGCATTGATCGGGATCTGTCCCTTACAAGGCACCCACAGTGGTGACAAATTTCTGTGCATGTGGTCCAAGTACTTTGCTGTATCCTCCTCGAATTCGAGAGAATGAACCGACCCTCCAACGGCTTCTTCGGGCCTCGTACATTTCTACTCTTCCCCGTTGTTGTCGTCGATCCAGAGGGCTACGAATGTAGAAACACAAAGATTGTAGATACATAAGAGATTGTAGATACATAAGAGATTGTAGATAGACCTCATCTTCATAATCGGCAGAAATCTCGACTCCGTCATCTACTTCTTGATTGTTGTCATCACCTTCGACTTGGGCACCTTGTAAGGTGCCATTGTTGATAATATCCATGATGGCATCGTCCATGTTGTCATTCGAATTGGCCATTTACGCAAATATATCGGCGTAATATAAAACTTATCATTCAGTAATATAAAATTGTTCTTCTGAAAGGGAAGCACATATCCACACGCTGCAATTGATATCTAGGGCACAAGATTGCACAAAACATCAACTAAACTCGAGAGGACAATCTTGAAATGAAAGTAGCATTTGTGTCCCAAAGCACTTGTCCAAACAATGTATGAACTCCAAGTATTCCCACCAACGATGGTTAGTTTGATCTTTTGTATTGTTTTGTACTATTTGGCATGCTATTAATTTGTCGGTATCAAAATGGTAACAAAACTCAATCAGTAAACATTATGATTGGGTTTGCCTTGCAGTGATATGCTAATGAAATATTTTCTAATCTTCTCTTTTGAGACATATCGGTTATCGCCCGGCACTCATTGTTGTGGATGAAAAGAGGTTGCACCAAATGTTTGCCATTTGTTTTCCATTAAGTTAAAACCTAATGTCATGGCGTGATTTAAACCTAATGTCATGGCGTGATTTATTGACATCCGCTTTCGGCAAAATGTTTTAAATAAACACAAAGCTAGATAGATATGACAGGGCAAGCATCCTTGCTTCCTTTGCTTATATCAATGGTTGAAGTTAGATATGTTGTGCTATACGTTTTGCCTACATGACAAGCGAGCTTCTTGTGCTCGAATTTTTCTTTGTTATTGATATTCACTATATTGTTTTCGTTCCCACTTACCATCAGAAGGATATATCTTCTGAAGAGCATAGTGATAAGAGGTAAATTCATCTGCCTATGTATATTCTTGTTTGAACATACGTTACTTGATTTATCCTTTCCTCTTGTTAGTGGGAAAAACTTTTGTAAGTATTTGTCAGGTATTGGCCTTTCCATTTTCCCCTTGAGCCATCTCAATTCGCAAGTCTCATGCATGTGTCAAATTTACAACAACTGCATACCTATATGAATTTCCAGGTTATAAATGTTGATAGATTCTCACTACCTTCAAGGTAGGTGTTGTGAATGAAATAAAGGTAAAAATAGTTCCTCTCACCCCAAAAGTTGCTCTACATTCATGTAATTATCTGATAAAGTCACGATGATAGGCCCGCCTACATTTAGTTAAGATGGGGTGTTGTGATGGAGGCAGCCCAGGTGTGCGGTGAGGGACGCGTCCACGGAGACACCACGAAGGTTTGTCCATTTTTCGTTTACGTGATGGGGTGTTGTGATTTCAATTTCGCACATTTCTCCCCAACATGACTGTTATTTGCTTAGTTGCCAAATGGAAAATTTGCATCATCATAATGATACACAATGGAGAGATACTCACGAGGCGATGGTGGCTCGGCGTGGAGGAGGAGGCCTAGCGGTGTGGCTCAGATGTGGAGGTGGGTGAGTCGGCGGCGTGAGGAGGACCGGAGGAGGTGTTGGAGCCGACAGCGTGAGGGGAGGAGGCGCTGAGTCGGCGGCGTGAGGAGAGGCGCGCGATGGGAAGTGGAGGAAGAATGGAAGACGAAGCTGTTGCTTAAGTACTTTGGGACCTTTAGTCGGGCGGTTTACCAACCGGGACTAAAGACCTTAGTCCCGGTGTAATCTGGACCGGGACTAAAGGCTGGACCTTTAGTCCCGGGTGGTTCCACGGCCGGGACTAAAAGGAAATTTTGTGCGGGACATATTTTCGAGAGAACCTTTAGTCGGGTGGTGCCACGGCCGGGACTAAAGGTGAATTTTTTGTGAGGACATATTTTCAGAGAACCTTTAGTCCCGGTTTGTGTTAGCAACCGGGACTAAAGGTCCCACTATTCAATTACGCCACGAGAGAACCTTTAGTCGGGCTGTGTTAGCAACCGGGACTAAAGGTCCCCACTATTCAGTTCCGCCACTATTTTCGAGAGAACCTTTAGTCGGGGTGGGTTTTGTATTAAGTTTATTTGTATAATAGTTTAAAAAATAATAGTTTTTAAAAATAAAACTATTGGTTTTCGATAGGAAATTTGTTTTGCATCATTTTAACGTTAATCTTTTGGTTTTCCATCATTCATTGTCCAAATCGCGATGAGAGAAATCCACCATCAAATAGGAATTTCATTGGAACTATAGGTGAGATTGGAACTACTCTCGCTACTAGTACTTTATTCGCGACTTTGCGGTTTTACTCTTCTTGTCTTCTTGATTAGCCTTTGTGCTACTTTGATCATGTCCCAGAAAGCCAGAGATCTTATTGACATTTCAAACGACTTTTATAGTGACCACAAGTGGGAAGTGAAGAGCCAACTATAAACAAAATGAAGGGCTCAAACCACAAGTGGGAATTTCATTTGAAGGCATAAATACTTGCTAAAAATTTCAAGTCATTTTTACACGATGGAGAAGACATGCTTCACAGAGGTACATGTGTCCTTTTATCGAATAGGAATTTCATTTGAAACGATAAAAAACAAGAAAATATGATAGAAACATCTGAAGTTACAATTATTACATAAAATCTCTAATACACACTATTTATTAAACATCACTATATATCAAGCGGGCACGATGGTGAACTTCTTCTTGACGTATGACCCTTGGTTATGATCATGCCGTAACCATGGAGTGTCCTCGGCATTTAGCGGAGATGCTTGGGTCTTTGGTCACAATGAAGGGCGGGATTCGATCATCCCTTTCATAATCTTCGACATGTCGACTTGTCCTCAATTCCCACGATGTTTCTTTTCACTGAAAGAACTATGTGGCGTTTTGGCTCATTGGTTGATTTGTCGTCATTTTCCCTCTCTTGGGTTTTGTAGACATGTCTTTCACATAGAACACCGATTCACATCATGACAGGACGAATGGTTCGTCTTTGTACCCAATATTGTTGAGGTCCACTTGTTGTCATTCCATACTCCTTGTCGATTGTTACCCGCCTCCGGTCATCTTCACCCATTGGCACTTTGGAACAAAGGGACTTTAAAATTAGGTGCGTAGTCTAGTTCCCAAATCTCCTCTATGCGGCCATAATATGTTTGCCTCTTTCCATTTGGAGTGCATGGCATCTACGTGGACACCACTGTTTTTGGTTCGTGCTCCTTTTATCTTGGGCTACGATTGTAAAATGTATTTCCATTTATCTCGTACCCTTTGTACGTGAGGATGTGCCACGACGGTTGCCTAACCAACAAATCTGATTGCTCATCAATATTGTCATCACTCGACATTCTTTTACGCAACCAACCGCTGAAAGTTTCCATGTGATGGCGCCTAATCCAAGCTTCATTCTTCCCAGAGGCGGGATCGTAGGAATTCCTTGTGTACCTCGACATACGGCTCCACCACGGAGGAGTTTTGAAGAAGCTGTGTAGTGCGCTTTATTGAAATAATCGTCCCCGTCTGATATATGTTTTATTCCCTAGTGTTCCCTTTCCACTAAGTCTCCTCGTGTCGCGATTCAGAACACCAATCGGGTCAAGGTCGGGAATGAAGTCAACACAGAACTCGATGACCTCCTCTGTCCGTAGCCCTTGGCGATGCTTCCTTCAGCCGAACACGCTGGTGAACATATTTCTTCAGGACTCCCATGAACCTCTCAAAGGGAACATGTTGTGTAGGAACACAGGACCGAGAATATTAATCTCCTTGACCGGGTGAACTAGGAGGTGTGTCATGATATTAAAGAAGGATGGAGGAACACCAACTCAAAGTCGACAAGACATTGAACCACATCATTACGTAGAGTAGCTAGTTCCATTGGATTGATTGCCTTCGAGAAATTGCATTGAGGAATGCACATAGCTTCACGGTGGCGGACGTACATGTGGAGGTAGAATTCCTCTTAAAGCAACGGAAGCAATTGCGTCATAAGCACGTGCGATCATGGGACTTTAAGTGTAGGAATTTCTTCTCGGCATTTTTATTATACGCTTTATATTGGAGGAGAATCGGATGGGACCTTGATCTTTGTTTAGGCATTCAAACATGCTTTCCTTCTCTTCTTTGCTAAGAGTGAAGCTAGCAGGTCTTAAGTAATGGCGTCCATCGTCTGTCTTCTCTCGGATGCGAGTTGTCTCGTTCTTTCATGTCTTTGCAAGTCTGTCGTGCCGAGTGAATCCTTAGACTTTCCATACACATCCATGAATCTAGCGAGTTCACACAAAGATTCTTTGTCGGTGCATCACGTCGATCGCGTTGCGGACCTCTAGGACTTGCCAATAGGGTAGCTCCCAAAATATGGACTTCTTCTTCCACATGGGTGCGTGTCCCTTAGCATCTTTTGGAACAGGTTATTTGCCTTGTCCTTTTCCAAAGACTACTTGCACATCCTTGACCATATCAAATCGTCCTCCCGGTTCGGTTGCGAGGCTTGGTTCGGTGGTCGCCTTACCTTTAAAATGCTTGCCTTTCTTTCTTAGTTGGTGATTCATAGGAAGAAAGCGATGGCCAAGGTACACGACCTTTCGACATTTTTCAAATATATCTGTCAATGTCATCAAAACAGTGTGTGCATGCATTGTATCCCTTGTTTATCTGTCTGAAAGATTACTTAGAGCGGGCCAATCATTGATTATTACGAACAACAATGCTCGCAGTCGAAGTGTTCCTGTTTGTACTCATCCCACACCGTACACTGGTTTGCTCCATAAGCGGGAGTTCCTCAACTAATGGCCTCGGTAGACATCGATGTCGTTGCGGGTTGCCTCGAGCCTTGGATGAGCACGGCATCATAATGAACTTCCGCTTCATGCATAACCATGGAGGAAGGTTGTAGATACATAGAGTAACGGGCCAAGTGCTATGACTAGTGCTCGGTCCCCAAAAGGATTCATACCATCCGTACTAAAGCGAACCTTAGGTTTCTTGCGTCATCGCAAACTCGGAATTCTCTGTCTATTGCTCTCCTTGGGACCCATCGGCAGGTGTCTCAACATGTTGTCTACCTTACGGTCTTCTTTGTGCCATCGCAACAACTTTGCATGGTCCTTGTTTACGAGCAGACGTTTGAGCGTGGTATTATAGGAGCATACCACATAACCTTGGCGAGGATTTTCTTCTGGGGCGTTCTTCGCCCTCAACATCGCGGGGTCATCTCGCTTTGATCTTATATCGCGACGCTTTGCATACGGGACATTCATCCAAATTCGTAGTCCTTGCCATGATCTGAGGATGCGATCATTACGACATGCATGTATCTTACGGATTTCTAATCCCAAAGGCGACGACTGTTTTGCCGTGCGTAGTGGCGGGCAATTCGTTAGGCTTGGAAGCATCTTTTTGGATCTTGATAATTGCCCAAATGCCTTGTCGGATACACCATTCTGTGCCTTCCATTGTAGCAACTCGATGTTGTACCCAACTTTTTGCCCATCTTGGCGGACGGGTATAGTAATTTCTTGTGATCGTCTAGCATGCGGTCAAACTTAGCCTTCTCCTTTTCACTTTCGCAATCTCTTTGTGCATCACGAATGACATCACCAAGAGCATCATCTTGTGAGTGTGTCTTACGCCCCTGCCTCTTCTTGATTTCGCCCATTGCGGTATCGCCGAAGTCATTGTATTGAACAATAATGTCGTCGGGGTCCAATTGTTCTTCTTCACCTTCTTCCATTATAACCCGGTTTCTCCGTGCTTGGTCCAACAAATATAGTTTGGCATGAAACCCGACTTCAACAAGTGTGAGTGAAGACTCCTTGAGCTAGAATATTCCTTCAAATTCTTACACGGGGCACATGGGCGACACATGAAACCATCCGCTTGTTTGCCTCGGCCACTCTTAAGAAATAATGCACACCATCAATGAACTCTTTGGAGCGGCGATCGGCATTGTACATCCAATGGCGTGTCATCGTCTGCATTATATGACATATCACATAATTAAATTCTCATTTTGTAAACAAATGAAATTAAAAATACACCAAAATTCTCTATTTCTCTAATGAACTAATTGAGTAACATGCCATGGAACACCATCATGTGTCATGGCAAAACAATTTTCAGAATTTTGGATCATTAATTTAGCCTACAAAATTCATGGAATAATAATTAAATAAATACGCATAAAATAGGTATAAATTCAACTTTGTCCAAATAGCCTCAAAATTTTTATATGGACTGTTCACAGTGTAACTTAGTGGAAAAACAAATTTCATGATTTTGGAAATTTATTGTGGCCTACAAAAATCATGAAAGTTCCATTTATGAATTAATTGGCAATTTTATAACATATAAAATTATTCAAATTTCACATTTCATATTTTTCATAGATAGTATACATGTCAGAGAGCATACACAAAAACTTTCAGAATTTTGGAGCTCTAGATTTAATTATACAAAAATCACAAATCTCTGTACTATTCAAAAATCGAAAATAAAAGAAAAATGGGCGGCGGTGCGGTAGATGTCAAATGGGCGGCGGGGTTAGCATCGGAGCTTACCGCGAACACGCCGGTGAATACGGTTGAGTGAATGAGCGGCTCGCGGTGGTGACGGCGGCGTGGCGTGTCGGCGGCGACCACGGCGTTCCGGCTCTGTGACGAACGCCAAAGCAGAGTTTAAATAGAAGGACATTTAGTCGGTTGGTGTTACCAACAGGACTAAAGGTTGACATTTAGTCGGTTGGTAACACCAACCGGGACTAAAATCCCCTCTGCAAAAGCTCGCTACCATAGCGTTGGGCGAGGACTTTTAGTCGGTTGGTGTTACCAACCGGACTAAAGATATTTTGGTCGGACGCAATTTTCTCGAGACTATTGCCCTTTTGGCGATTCGACCAAAGGTCTGTTCTGTAGTAGTGGTACCTAGTATACAGTAGTGTGTACGTGCATGACTTTTGTTCTTGGCTTGCATGCACTGCGAGCAAATGCGCGCCATCTTTTCCTCGATCAGCTCTCTCTATATATAAAGAACTGACCTAAATGCAATCCGATAACAAATACAAGGAGAGTAAAGGAAGTAGTTAGTAATTTTTCTATATATATCTCTACTACTTAAAAATTAGAGTTAGCGGTCGTCCGTCCTCCTCACCTTTCCACCCTTATCTCTTTATTGACATGTGTGACACGTTATCAATAAACTATCTCCTCGCATCATGCGCTCCCTACCAGGGGTGAATCCACCGTGGGGGTGGGGTGGGGGGTGGGGGGCTTCATCAGGCTGAAGCCCACCCTCCACACACGGCCGGAAGAACCCCCCCTCTCGGCAACCCCAGCCCTCTTCATCTTTGCCTACGGCTGGTTGTGGGGCCCGCTGGATGGCTGGTGCCGAGCGAGCTCTTCCCACTGGAGATGTGCCACCTCCGGTGGGGCGTGTTCATCCTCTTCGCAGCGCTCATCGTCGTCATGTCCATCTTCATCATCCTCCTCTTGCCGGAGACGAAACAGGTGCCCATCGAGGAGATCTGGCTGCTCTTCGACAAGCACTGGTACTGGAAGCACATCGTCACGAAGGACCCCAAGTACCAGGGACACCACCAGCAGCAGGAGATAGCAGCTGTTGTTGCCGGTGTCAAGCCCGGCTCATCAGATGTTTAGAGTTCTTTCTGGAGATGATGGAGATGATTCATGTTTAAGTAACAATTTAAGGGATGGTTCTTGTTTGATCTTGTTCGTGTGGGGAGAGCTAATGCTTTGATCTTAATGCAAACACTACTACAAAAAGGTCAATACTAGACACCTCATTACAGACAGTTGACCAAAACCGTCTGTATTACATGCAATAACAAACGGTTTTGGTTTAGAGACTATCTGTGTTACTAGTTGCGCTAAAAACCGTCTGTGAAGAGGTAATATCACAGACGGTTCATGTTTAAAGCTGTATGTGAAGTATCATAGACAATTCGTGTTTAGAACCGTTTGTGATAATTGTATATTTCACAAACAGTTCTAAACACGAACCGTCTGTGTAGACTTCACAGACGGTTTTTAACTATAACCGTCTGTGATAATATCGCTTCAGCTCCCCGATGAGTTTCTTCGTTCGCCGTTGTCGTCGATCGATGCATTTCTTCGCTCGCATTAATGCCGCTTTGGCTCTCCGATGCGTCTCTTCGTCTCACGCGCCGAATTTATCCCTTGTTTTATAAAAAGGATATTAATCGATCTGCCATCGAAGATGATCGATCATCCGGACATCGATCACTCTATACATACATACATACATACATACATACATACATACATACATACATACATACATACATACATACATACATATAACCTCTCGATCCCATCGCTCTATATACAATCACGGCATTGATCATACGTATACGCAGCAGCGATTACGCACGGAGCATGACGGCGAGGACCAAGGTGAGGAGGTCTGTGATTGCCGTCGCTGATCTTCCTCATGATGTCGTCGTCAACATTGTCGGCCACATGGCCGCGAGCTCTCCTCACCCCATAGCTGACCTCTGTAGCCTATGAGTCATGTATGTACGTATTTATACCTACAAAATACATACTACTATTTATTTTAACGTCTTGAATTGTGTATGTACATATATTAATTGGAGTGCAAGGCCATGTACAAAGCGTCCATGGAGGGTGCCGTGGGGAGACGTGTGGCATTGGAGCGGGAGGAAGCGATGAAGTGGCTAGACAACGAGCGCTACCTCGCCGTCATCAACCACCTGGCCGGCGCCAGTAACCCGGAGGTCTGCTTTATCGTCGGTCTCTCACTTGTCTTCGCGCACCAGGACATGCAGCGCGGCCTCGTGTGCCTCGAGCAGGCGGCCGATGCCGGCCACAAGGCCACGGCCTACGTGCTCGGTCGCCTCCTCTACACGGTCGACGAGGCGCACGACGTTGGAAAGTACTACATCAACCAAGTCGAGGGTGAGCCAGCCGATGGTGGGTACGAGATGGCCAAGAGGACCAACCGGGAGTGCAGGCGGTGCCAGAGGCTCGCTGCGGACGCAATCCAGGAGGCGGCATGGAAGATGGCCGAGCCGCTGGGCCGGGTGTGGGCGCTGTCGAAAGATGGCCACCGGTGCACGAGCATTGGCTATGGCGTGACGGAAGGGTGGGACGACTACGTCATCTTTTGTAGTGACGATTGTAGGATTAGGCATGAGTATGGCAAGTTCTTTGCACATGTGTTAAACTACTTGCCATAAAATTAAATGCAATCACATGACGGTATTAATTACTGACCGATGAAAAACAAATATATCTCTGCCGTCTTCAATTTTACTGTTTATTACCTTAGAATTTACTTATTATTGCGAAGCATTATACCCGCGATTTGTTAAGTGCACCAAGAACATAAAAAACACCATGCCCCATGCTAGCAAAAAAATTATTCTATATTAGAATAATACCACAGTTGGTTCTAATATAGAATCGTCTGTGATATCCATCCTATTTAGTAGAACCGTCTGTGATGTCTATCCTATTTATATTGACTATAGGGTTTGCCCGCGCCCCCACTCAAACGATTAGTTTCGTCGTGGCGCGCTAAGGTTCGAGCTCTCACATCTTCCTAAGCCCGGTGTCGCCTCCTCCTCGAGCTACTTAGCATGCCTCCTCCCTTGAGCCCGAGCCCGAGCCGCCGCCTCCTCCTCCAGCCCGGCGTGTCTCCTCCCCCTAGCCTGCCTCCTCCTCCCCGAGCCCGAGCTGCTGCCTCTTGCCATCCCTTCGTGAGTTGTTTGTGTTTTTTAGAAATGATTTATTGTACTAATTGTGTTGTGTTAGTTGTATTTCAATCTGTCTTGACATGTATGTACAGCTCCACGTGCATAGTATGTCATACTATCATGCATCAGTATTTCGCCACTCATGCTATCATGGTAACTTGTTCAAGTGCTGGTTCAAGTGCTGAGAAGCAGAATATGAAGACTTAGGAGATAGAACTTTCATTGTAAGAATTAAGTCCACATTATTAATTACTTAAATACTCACTAATCAAGTTTTTTTTTTTATTCACACGTTAAAGGATTTCTGAATTTCTGGACTTCTGGTATTAATATGAATTTATGAAGTTCTTGCCACCCCTTCATGAGTTGTTTCTGTTTTCAGAATTGATTTACTTTACTAATTGTGTTGTGCTAGTTGTATTTCAATCTGTCTTGACTAGCAATGGAAGAATTGATTTACTTTACTTCTAGTAATTGCTTGATGAGGATATATAATTGTCATTGTCAGCTTGATGAGGATAATTTGTGTTCTGTACTTTTGATGGTTTACTGATAGTAGATTGGCTATTTTATTGAGATTAGTGATTCTGTCATGTATTTGAGATTAGTGATTCTGTTCAGTTTTTATTTAACTGGTTACTAATATATTAGCTAATCAGATAATAGAGCATTTCGACACAAAGTTAGTTGAATGACTTTGTGATGATTGAAAGTATAAAACTGTTGTTTTAGAAGTTATTTCTTGATATTATAGTGAAACATTATTATATTTGAGCTCAAAAGTCTGATTTATTGTTATCATATTTAATTGATAAAGAATATTGGCAACTATCGAGAAGGCCAAGAACCCGGCGCCCCTCCTCCCCAAGTCTGCCTCCTCTCCTCCCCCAAGCATGCGTCGCCGCCTCCCGAGCCCACCTCCCCTCTTCTCTATTCTTGATCTCTTCTCTATAAAATCTCCAACAAGGATCTTTTGCCTTTAAAACCGCTTCACACACACACACACACACACACACACACACACACACACACACACATATATATATATATATATATATATATATATATATATATATATATATATATATATATATATATATATATAGTTCATAGCCTTCGTTAGCTAATTCGAGGCCTGAATTCAGCTAGTTAGCTCGCTCCTTAGGCGTTCATCCTAAATGTCCAGGTGAACCACGACTACTCTATAGAACCTGACATACTGGGGGTGTGCGATTTACTTTATACCGTGGGGGTTTTAAAGTCAAAAATAGCCACTACTTGGAGGTTTTGTAGAGAAGAGGCTATCATAGACGGTTCCATCTACAATCCGTCTTTGATAAGTAGGATTCACAGATGGTTCCATCTACCAACCATCTATGATAAGTAGAATACCACAAACGGTTTTATCTATAAACCGTCTGTGATAGTAAACTATCACAGTACCTACAAACCATCTGTGTTATTCAAATATCACAGATGGTTCGGTTTAAGCTACAAACCGTCTGTGTTATTCAACTATCACAAACTTCTGAGTTAATAACCGTCTATAATAGTATGCGTTATAGACGGTTCGAAAACCGTCTATGATGACCTCATGTCATTACAGACTCATAAACTCAAACGGCTCTCAAAACTGTCTGTGATGACGTTTTTGAACCATTTGTGAAAACATTTTCTGTAGTAGTTAAACAAGAGGTTGGGTTAATCTTGCTATTTTAGATTGTGTGCTTTTGTCCATAGTTTCATGTTATTAAAAATTCAATTAGGACAAAGCCTTTTCGAAAGGTGTAATTGGTGGCTGGTTAATGAATCGGGATGCAAAGAGATGCAAGGTTGTGAATGATGATGTTGCTCATTGTTCTGAATTTTTCAGATTGCTCTAAATTTACTCTTTGGTCAGAACATATCGACAAGCTCTGAAATCTTTCAATGACATTCCGAATTTTCACGCGCTCTAACTAGACATGTTTGGACTGACATTAGTTGCTTCTAAAACACATTTTAGTATTGTGTTTTGACTATATTATGTTACCAACTTTCAGGCCTAAAATCTCACGGAATGAATTTGCCTTGTAAAAATTGTGATTCAAGCTAGCGTCTTAGTGGTATGATTTTTTTTTATTTTGAATGTTCATGATCATTTAAGTACAATTTGCTATTGTATCACTAATTTTTCTAATTTTGATATACAGGGTGTTACCTACTGGAACCATATTTACATGCTTTGGGAATGCACTTTATATTAGCGATGTACATCATCGTATTTCTCTTTTTTGTTTTGCTTTTATTCATATATGAATTTGATTGCACAAGAATATAAAACTATATTTGTTACAAATTAATTTAGTCATTAGAGGCTTTGAGCCCATCCACCTTTTTCATCCTGGATTCACCACTGCTCCCTACTCCTCTCCCAGCATCACCTAGAACGCCGCCTGCGCTTTCTCCTCCTTTGTGCCCTCGTCTCCACCCTCGCTCTTCTGCTGCTCTGCTCCACACATGCCTCCGCCCCCTCTCCCGTCGCCGCTTCCATCGGCTGGATCTAGACGGTCCTCCCTTCCTCCTCTTCGCCCCTACTCTTCTGCTAAACTCTGTACGCCTCGACGAATTGAGATACATGATATCTACTTATATCTACTTTAATTGATAAATTATTAAATTCATGAGATATTTTGTACCAACGCACGGGGCACTTATATTCGAGAGGATGGGAGGACTTTTTCTCGATCAGTTGATTGCTGGTCTCCATAATTAATTAGCTAATAATGACCTTGTCGTGTAATTAGTTGGTAATTAGTGGTTGCAATGGTGTTGTCAATAATTAAGCTAGCGCATGGCTGGCCATTGTGGCAAAATGTGGGCACGTGTTGACAATAACATTGTGGCAAAATGTGGGCACGGGGTGACAATAACATCGAGTTTACTAACGGACCAAGTTGAATGTGATATGCTAGCTAGCTAGGAGCGGGCTGCATTGAGTTATATATCGAGATCGATGGGATAGATGCAAAATATCATGCTTAATTTGAGAAGTCGACATGGGAGATAGAGAGATTACCTAAATTACAATAGGAATAGTCTATTCTTGAGGTGATTGAAATTTTATTAGACATAAGTTACATGTTTTATCTATTAGATCAATATTTAATCATATGATACATTAATCTTTATCAAAATCTAATGGTCACAACAATTGATTTAAACTTAAGAAAATTTCAGATAACTTTAAAATAACAAATCTGATTATAATATTGTTCATCGCTTGTTTTAACTGTCTGAAGCGTACGTCATTCTCATAGCGAGGCGCTTCGAGTTAGCGAAGCGCTGTAGTAGCATCACTTGTTTTAATTGTCTGAAGCGTACGTCAGTGTGTACCACGTTTTTAGCAAAATGGGTAGTTATCACTATGAACTGATTTGCACTAGGATTTAATGTTGCTGACAAGTGGAACCTTCCATTTTGCTGAGTTGGCGTATTGGCTGTTAAGAAACCGGGTCCGATAAGAGTCCGGGTCCAGGTGGTCACCTCATCCACCCGTAGTCTATATATAGGAGGGGGACCCCCCAGCCATTGTACACGTTCATTATTGAAAGAGCAATAAAGAGAAGTCTGCAGTCCCGTCTCATATCTGTGTTCATCTCTTGTTTCTGTTCTTGCGTTCTTACATTGTTCTTACGATTCTCTATTTGTCTACGAGGTAATCGCTCGGACTGGACTTGCCAGCGACAGTTCCTTAACACGTATCAGCACGATCGACTCTCTTCGCATCAAAAAGGTAACCGTCGATGAACGTCACTCGTAGATTGAATCGTTTTTCTAGATTGCTTTCAATTCTGCAAATTTGGCTTTCTAGATTGGTTTTCTACGGTGCAAATCCGCTCTAATCTACCGTGAGCCGACTTGAAGTCGCCGGCCAAGCCGATCGGTGAGTTGTATGAAAGAGTAGATGATGATTGTACCGTAGGTAGTAGATGCAACCGCATGAAAGGCACAATGTGCAAGGCACCGCCTGCAAGCGGTTGTCACTACCTCCGCGATACGTTACCGGTCGGCATAGTCCGCCATCACGTACCGCCACGGAGGCAACGACAGTGCCACACCGCTAGCACGCGGCCAGCACACACATGACGGCATGAAGCCGCGTTTCCGTTGCAATCTTGTACCGCATTGCACCACATTACATTACATTGCATGACCAATAAAGAAAAAAAAAACCCGACCGGCGCGACCCGTACGGCCGCACCGTCGCCGGTCGATTGCCTGCCACCCGCATGTGGCGGCACCGCCACCACCGCCCGTAGCGGTGCCTCCCCGGACGCTGCCTCGCTGCATGAGGCTGCCGCGCCTACCACCCGAGCGACTCCGCCGAGCGCCGCCGCGCGCAGCGCCCCACGGCCGCACCAAAGACCGCCATGCATCTTCCAAGCAAAAAAAAAAAGGCGCCGCGGCGGCGCGCGCGCGGCCGCGCCGCCACCTCGCGCCGAACAACCGCGCCGCGCCGCTGAGCGCCGCCGCCGCGGTCCGGCGCACATGGCCCGGACGCCACGACTCCTGCCGCGCCGCTTCGGCTCGTCGCCGCTCCGCCCGCGATCGCCGTCGCCTTGAAGGCGTCGAAGTGCCCGCCGCCGTCGCGCGCGCGCCGCCGCCGCCGCCTTGAAGGCGCCACGCACCCCGCCGTCGCCACCACGCCGGGCTCCTTGCACAAGCCGCCGCCACCGGGCTTCAGGGCACCACCACGAGTGCTCACGGGAGCTAGGAAACCTAGCTCCCGATCTTTGTGCAGCCAAGAGTGGGCCTTGTGGGCCGGCGCAAATAAGCCAAGCAAAGGCCGGCCCACGAAGGCCGGTTCTTTTTTCTTTTCTCGGTCGGAAGTTTTTGAAAAAAAATGGGGGAGGGGGGGCGGCCGAATGAAAAGAAAGGGGGGGAGTTGAAAGAAATCCTGATATTTGCAAGAAAGTCCTTCGAAATTCTGAAAATTACGAGAATTTTTCGTGAATAAGGAATTTTACGGAAAAAACCCTCGAAATTACTGAAAATTACGCACAATTTTTCTCAGAACTGAGATTTCGCGTTTTAGCCCATGAAACTTGCAGTTTTAGCCGAAAGGTCATTTTTCCAGCAGAAAATGGCCTCGGGAATCCAAAATTTTGCATATCTTTGAATTTTGAAGCATATTTATTCTTGTTATTGTTGTTTATATGCAATTTATTTATTGTAATTACTGTTTTGATTATCTTTAATTGTATATATTGCTTTTAATAATTGAAAATAGCAGTAAATCTTGAAAATGCGTAGAAAAATACGAAAACATTATGAGAATTCTTGCAACCTTTTATGCACATTACCAACAGTAATCTTATGCACCTCTTGCATGAATATGTAGATGACTGGAATTACGAACCGGGAGTTTGAGGAGCTGGCCCAGCATGACCAGAATTATTTTATTTGGGCATCAGATGTTGAGATCGTACTGGGAGCCAAGAAGCTCCGTGCTGCTATTGGACTCGGCGCCTCGCAGGATGCCATTCCAACTGCTGAGGAAAATGATCAAGTACTTCATTTCCTCAGACATCACCTTTGTCTAACTCTCAAGAATGAGTATATCGCAGAGAAGAGCGTACTGGCTTTATGGACCGCCCTGAAGAAGCGGCTCGAGAAACTGAAGTACACCATCCTACCTCGGGCAGAGCAGGAATGGATTCAACTGTGTTTTGCTGACTACAAGACCGTGGGGGAGTACAACTCTGCTTTGCACAAAATTTGTACAAATCTTCAGCTTTGTGGTAAAGTAATCACAGATGCAGAGAAGATTGAAAAAACCATCTCTACCTTTCACCCAAATGTGGTGTAATCCGCACGCAACTACCGTCAGGATGGCTACAAGGAATACGCCGAACTGATAGATATTATGCAAGTTGCGGAAGCTCAAGACGAGGTTCTCAGAAAGAACTACGTCTCACAGCCACCTAGTAGCAAAGTTGGCCATGAAGTCAACGCTAGCAGCTACAAGGTGAGAAAGCCTCACTCAAAGCAAAGAGGCAAGAAGGGTAAGGTCATGAGTCACAAGACCAAGCAAAATGCTCAAGCCAAGAAAGGCAAACAAAAGAAGCACGACGAGAAGCCATATGGTCAGCAGGACCAAAGCTGCTACAAACGCGGCACTTGGGGACATTGGTCACGTGTCTGCCGTGAACCGCAGCACGTGATTGATGCTTTCAAGGCAAAGAAGAAGGGCAAAGGACAGCATGAAGCGCACCTCGCCATTGCAGGCATAGAAGACCCATAGTCATTGGCTACACCCATGGATGTGGATAGCCTTACAGCAGCTCCCATCACTCCTTCTTTGGACATTGCAGCGGCTGCAGCCGTAGTTGCAGAAGAAGAGAAGATGGAAATAGACCAGATTCAGGCAGAAGTTTCTTCATACTTCGCTGATTCGATCTAGTGCATGAATGGCACTTAGTTTTATAGTCATTTGCAGTTTATGTTTATCATAGAACTTTGAATTTTTTGAATAAAGGTTGTAAGCTCTAGAAGAGCATTTGCAATAAATTCTTGTAATATGTCCAGCAAGACTTTTCCCGTATTAATAAATAGCAAGTTTGTTCTGTTTGAAGTATTTTTGTGTGTGGATTGTTTGCTACTCCATATTAATAAATACTTTATATATCAGAACACGTGTGGCGCCCTATGGAGGAAGTGTGCTTAGCAGATAGTGGCACAACAAATACCATATTGAGAGAGACGAAATTTTTGGTCGATCGGCAAGAATCTTTGGCGATCTTCACGACAATCGTTGGCGATGACTTGTATAATAGGCTCAGGTAGAGCCACAATTATACTACCGATGGACACGACATTGGTCATTGAAGAAGCCTTGTTGTACCCGGAATCGACTAGGACTCTCTTAAGTTTTAAAGACATTCGCGCTAACGGTCTCCATGTAGAGACTAAAGAAGAGTATGGTAAGGAATACCTGCTCATTACAAAACGTGAAGAGAATGGAAAAAGGGTATTAGAACAACTTCCTTCATATGAATCTAGGCTATACTACACTCATATTAAGGCACCTGCAGCCTATACTGTCCTGAAAACATCTTTTAGAAGCTTTGAACTTTTCTGTCTCTGGCATGATAGATTAGGCCACCCCGGTCTTAGGATGATGAGAAATATAATTAACAATTCTCAGGGGCATAATATTAATGTAAAGAATTTTTCGAATCCAGAAGATTTTGTGTCCTACATGTGCCACCGGGAAATTAATTACTAGACCTTCTCCTATGAAAGTGAAGGATGAAATCCCTGCATTTCTGGACCGAATCCAGGGAGATATTTGCGGTCCTATTCAGCTCCTATCAGAGCCATTTAGGTACTTTATGGTGCTCATTGATGCTTCCTCGAAATGGTCGCATGTATGCTTATTGTCTACGAGAAACCATGTTTTTGCAAAGCTGATTTCGCAGATAATTAAAATAAAGAATAATTTCCCTAATCATCATGTGAAGTCTATCAGAATGGACAACGCCGGAGAATTTACTTCAAAGGCATTTGATGATTATTGTATGGCAATGGGAATTACCGTTGAGCACTCGGTACCACATGTCCACACTCAGAATGGACTAGCAGAGGCATTGATTAAAAGAATTAAATTCATTGCCCGACCGCTTTTACAGAATTGTAATTTACCAACTACGTGTTGGGGACACATGATCCGCATGCGACAACTCTCATCAATTTTAGACCGTTGGCATACAACATCCATTCACCTGTGCAACTAGCGCAAGGGTCAACACCAAAAATCTCTCATCTCCGAAGGTTTGGTTGCAAGGTTTATGTACCTATACCACCACCGCAGCGAACTGCAATGGGCCCTCTTCGAAAGTCTGGGATATACGTTGGTTATGAGACTGCATCCATAATCAGGTATCTGGACCCGATGATTGGAGATTTGCATATAGCCCGTTTCGCTGATAGCATATTTGATGAGGATAGTTTCCCGTCATTAGGGGGGAGGAAATCAACCTCTTGATAACAAATATCGGGAAATAACGTGGCAAGCCACGGGAATTAATGCACATGACCCACGCACTAGTGAAGCAGATAGAGAAGTCCAGAAGATAATCGATTTGCAAGCATTAGCGAATCAACTGCCTGACCACTTTAGTGATTTGAGGAGCGTGACCAAGTCGCATGTGCGTGCACACAATGCACCGGAGAGGGTTGAAATACCAAAGAAAATAGAAGGTATCCCTCATCCCGTCCAGAGGCCTCAGAATAAAAGGACGAGAACTCCGGCCCCTCGAATCCCAAGTAACCGGAGACGCTTGGCGAAAAAGGATAAGAAGGACTTGTCACAGCCGATCACCAAGTTCCCAGAATCGTAAGGGGGCGGTTGAGACTGCAGCGTATGGAACCTCCAAAGCAAGAGGCATACCGGATTTGAATATTCCCACTGAGGGAGACATCAGCATGGATGTGTGCGCACACATCGGAGCTGAAAAACTAAAGGGACTTGCCCCCGCAATTGAAAGCAGCGGTGAGCAAGTAGAAGCATTAGCAGACCCGTCCCATGAAGAAATAGCTATAAATTATGTGACCACGGGAGAATCTATGAATAGACCAACAGCTAATGTCGACATTTATTTTGCAAAGAAAATTACCACAATAATTGATCTTGATCCAGAGCCTACATCGCTCGCTGAATGCAAGAAAAGATCAGGTTGGAAAGATTGGAAGAAAGCAATAGAAACAGAATTAATATCTCTGAATAAAAGAGAGGTGTTTGGGCCCATAAGCCGTACACCTCCCCATGTGCACCCTGTAGGGCACAAATGGGTATTTGTTCGAAAGATAAATGAAAACAATGAAGTTGTAAGATATAAAGCAAGACTTGTTGCACAAGGTTTCACTCAAAGACCAGGAGTCGATTATGAAGAAACATATTCCCCAGTCATGGGCGGAACTACCTTTAGATACTTAATCTCAATAGCAGTAAATCTGAATTTGGAAATGAAATTGATGGATGTGGTGACTGCATACCTTTATGGGAACTTGGATTCGGAAATTTATATGAAGGTACCTGAAGGTATCCCTATCCCGAACCAAGACAGAGCAAATAGAAATCTATACAGTGTGCAACTCAGAAAGTCACTGTATGGATTGAAGCAATCAGGCAGGATGTGGTATAATCGTTTGAGCGACTTTCTCTGCAAGAAAGGTTACACAAACAGTGAGGATTGTCCCTGTGTATTTGTACGGCGATCCCAGGATGGATTCTGTATAATCTCAGTATATGTAGATGATCTGAATATCATCGGGACATTGGAAGATATTGGAAAAACAAGCTCTTACCTGGAGTCAGAGTTTGAAATGAAAGATTTGGGTAAAACCAAATATTGCTTAGGCTTGCAACTTGAGCATACCCTTGAAGGGATTTTAGTACATCAGTCAACCTACACTCAGAAGGTGTTGGGAAGATTCGGCTTTGAAAAGGCATATCCTTCGAAAATGCCAATGATCGGGAGATCCTTACAGCAAGACAAGGACCCGTTCAGACCTAGAGAAGAGGGGGGGAAGTCCTAGGACCGGAATTCCCATACTTGAGCGCAATTGGAGCACTCATGTATTTAGCAAACTGCACTAGACCGGACATTGCTTTCGCAGTGAACCTTCTAGCAAGGTATAGTGCAGAACCTACCAAAAGGCATTGGCAGGGAATAAAGGACGTCTTCCGATACCTCCAAGGAAGTAAAGATCTCGATGCATTCTCTGAAAGAACCAAGACCTAACAATGATCGCTATGCGATGATCTTTGGGTACCTATCGGACCCGCATCTGACTAAGTCACAAGCAGGCTATGTTTTTACGTGGTGGTGGGCGCAATTTCATGGAAATCGTCTAAGCAAAGCATGGTATCAACTTCGACGAACCACTCGAAATTATAGCATTGTGCGAGGTCGCACGTGAATGCTCTTGGCCGGCGGATGATTCACCACATCCAGCAATCATGTGGATTGAATACCGCACAAACCCCACTATTATCCATGAAGATAATCTGACTTGTGTTGCACAAGTGCGGATGGGTTATGTGAAGAGTCCTCTCACAAAACATATCAACCCCAAGTTCTTCTATGCTCATGAAATGCAAAAGATGGGACGAAATTAAAGCATCTTGCATACTAAGTCATGTGAAAATCTAGCAGATTTATTCACTAAGTCACTTCGACATCTAGCTTTGAAAGGTGCATCGTGGAATTGGAATGATGAGACTTAGAGAAGTGCGAGTCGTGGGAGAACCTTTACGAACTCATTACTAAAGCTTGATCACGAAGATCGAGTACCCAAAAGGTAAATCCTGGAGATTAAATGAAATTGGGTGGATTATACTCTTTTTTCCTTGACGAGTTTTCCTGAAGTTTCTCGGCTAAGGTTTTTAATGAGACAATTCGTGCAACATAGTAGAACATGATTCATGTACTCTTTCTCCAAATTTTTCCCACTAGGTTTTTATGGAGTTTTGACGAGGCATAGACATGAAGGATGAGAGCCCAAGGGGGAGTGTTAAGAAACCGGGCCCGGCCAGGAGTCCGGGTCCAGGTGGGCACCTCATCCACCCGTAGTCTATATATATGAGGGGGGACCCCCAGTCATTGTACACGTTCATTATTGAAAGAGCAATAAAGAGAAGCCTGCAGTCCCCTCTCATATCTGTGTTCATCTCTTGTTTCTATTCTTGCGTTCTTGCATTGTTCTTACGATTATCTATTTGTCTACGAGGTAATCGCTCGGACTGGACTTGCCAGCGATGGTTCCTTAACACTGGCGACGCTAGATGGGACTCCATTCGCCATATGAGCTAGCGTAACCATCTCCACATCGCGAATTTTTTAAAATAATAATTATTTTATTCAGAAATACAGTAATATACCTGTCTTTTTTTATTTTATAGAAATAATACTCTGTCGCTGCACCGTTAGCATATAGTGTAGTTATAAATAGTGTAGGTTAGCAAATAGTGTAGTCGTAAATAGCTTAGCAGATAGGGCAATCGTAAATAGTGTAAGTTAGCAACTAAAATCGTTAGATGTGTAGTGGTATTTTGTTCATAAGTGAAAATAGTGTAGTCGTAGATTAGCAACTAAAACCACGGTCAGTTAGCAACTAAAATCACGGTAGGTACATCACATATTGTTAATAGTTGTAAATAGTACAGTCGTAGAACTAACGCCAATTTAGTTGTTAATATTCGTAATGTGGCTGTGGATATACCCTAACCCCTAAACCCTGAAACCGTAAACCCTAAAACTGAAATGCGGCTATGGCTATATATGTTGAGGAATATGCGGTTTATGGAAGAATACAACTAAATTTTCGGGGCTACGCTATAAATAATTAAACCACTAATTGTGTCGTAATTGCTAACTTGAAATTGATTTGCAGGTATGGCTCACGGCCTAAGTGGTTCGGACTGGCCTTACGATCTGTTGGATCGGCGCGTCGATGCACAGCACCATGCCAGCCGTTGTGTCCCGCATCCTCAGGTTCGTACGTGAACACCCTGACGGGCATAGAGACTAGATTCACGCTGGACAGACAGGTTTGTCTGCCAAATGTGGCACTTCTCATTATCATATGTACGTGCTATGTACTTACTCCTTCTTGGTTTGCAGGCTGAGCGCGGCCAGCCTTCTACCTCTCGCTCGGATAGTGGAGGCCACCAATGAGGACGGCGCTCCGATCGAGGACAACGGAGAGGTCGAGGCCGACCTGGAGTGGTCATGACGGTTCCCGTTCGATCGGTCATTGCTGACAGCTCTGGTGGACCAGTGGCGGCCCGAGATGCACACCTTCTACCTCCAATTCGGGGAGATGGTCCCCACTCCGGAGGACGTCGCGATGCTGCTCGGCCTGCCTATCACAGGAGCTGCTGTGTCATCACCGAACGCACCTATCGAATGGCGCGATGACCTGTTGGGCAGGTTTGGAGGGGTTCTTCTAACTGAGGCTGATGAGGGCATGACCCCTATGGATACAACCATATTTGCTATTCTTCTAACTGAGGCTGATGAGGGCATGACCCCTATGATGACGCTTCACTTAAATTATCAGCGCCACATCACTTTTGGTCCAAGACAAGCAAGCAATTCGAGCTGGACCCGTTTTGGAATACAGTTCGGCCTCCGGAATCAGCCTGACAGCACCAACTTAAAATGGGCATAACTTTCACATACGGAGTCCGCTGGAGGTCCACGAGTACTTGATTGAAAGCTTATTTCGTCCTCTTTCCAACGGATCCGGCCTCACCTCCAAATTCCTTCTGGGCTGATCGCAATCATCAAATGAAGACGTTATATCACTTGTTTGGGCCAATTTGGGCTTTGTAATCATACTGAACTTGGCCCATATGCCGGCGGCCCACTTGGGGGTGTAGTTACTGTTCATGTGAACAGTACCCATGAATTTAGTCCCACCCCGCTAGTTCTATTAGATGTGCGGCTCCCCCTCCCCTATATAAGGAGGCCGCACCCCTCTAGTTTTTCTTGGATTTTGTTTAGTTAAAAGTTAGCTTTGTTGCAACTTCGTGTATTGGCTTGTGTCGGCTAGACCAACCATAATACCGCTTCAAAATCCCAACTCAATTAAATATTTCAATCCTATTTACAATTTCAGATTGCTTATTATCTTGTTCTTGCGTGCTTCTTCGGTGTATGCAGGAATCGACCTTCGTGGTCAGGTCAACCGGGTATTCGTGCATGGTTGATAACGACTTATCAATCAGTTCAGCGATTGCGTGGTTTCAAGCCTTGCGTGTTCGTAGCCAGGATCGTGAGCGACACCTACCAGACTTATCGTTCTCATCGAAAGATCGGGCCAACAAATCGGACCTTCGGGTTCATCAGAGGCTGCGCCAGCGTACTACCTCTTTGTGACACGACAAAGGCATGGTCCACCCCTAAGGTGGCTTTCGCAATTCCGGGTACGTATGCGATCCATTTTCCATTTTTTGCGATGCACTATAATTGCCATATGATTGGTTTACTAAATATTCATTTGTGGACAAGTCGAGCAGATGGCCCCGGAGCCTAGGGATTACCAGGTGTCTTAGCACCTCGAGGCATACTTGTTGTAGCTGTTCGGCTGGGTACTGTTTACAAGTAGCCATGGTGACTCCTTCGACGCCCGCCTCGTGCGGTACATAAGGGCCGTCGCCGATGGGGAGGAGCTGCAGATTAGCTGGGGATCTATTGTACTTGCCGTGACGTACCGCGACATGTGTGAGGCGTGCTACAGGATGATGCCGAGCTCTATCCTCACAGGCTGCTCCCTCCTTCTACAGCTCTGGTCGTTCGAGCACTTCACCATCGGACAGCCCGTGCTGCTTGACACTAGTCCGTACCACACGGACATGTACCACGAGGGCGAGGTGGACCGACTGACCGCAGGGTCCCTTTGGTGCCATAGACCGGTACGTACTGTCCTGTATCTTTACTTTAGTCATATTATGGGTCATCCTTTGTAACCACTGTTTATGGCTCACAGGCGCAGTTTGCACACATGCATGTGACATGTGTGTACGAGCACTTCGTCGAGCAACTCGACCGCCTCACCACTGATGACATGCACTGGGAGCCATACTCTGCTCAGGAGATGGAGCACCGCGCTCCATCGGGCTGTCCTCATTGTGCTGGCGCGGCCAGGCGTACTAGCTGACGCGGAAGAACCTAGTCTTCGGCGTGTTTGTCAAGGACTACGCGGTGCACAGGGTGATGTGCCAGTTTAGCCTCCGCTAGGTTGTTCCAGTCCCCGTCGGGCGTAGGGTGCTCGACTCGGTCCATGCATGAGTTACACACAACACATGTCCCTATATTTTTTCGCAGTTCTATTACAATGGCGTCTAATTTGAGTGGTACATTTCACAGGTATAGTAGGAGGGGTGGGAGCAGGATGAGCTGGGCAGTGAAGATGGAGCCATGGCTAGCGGAGTGGGTGGAGGCCCTCGAGGACTGCACGTAGGAGGGCGTTCTGTACGACCCCAGTGCGTACAATGGGTACCTACGTTGGCACGCTCCGCACACACGCACCAGGCTGGTGTTTGTCGTCGACCCTCCCCCGCTCACGTACCAGCACAGACCGACGCGTACCCTCTACACTTCGTGCGGAACGTGCACCTTACGGTACGTAATCTCGTGTTTCAAAATGTATGAGTATGGTTACCTCAATTACAAGTTTTACACTTTCATGTACTCCTTATAGACGAACATGGCGAGGGACTCTGGGTCAATCCTAGATAGGGTCGCCTGCGGTGCGGAGGTGACGTGTGATGAGCTGTTGCAGTTTGCCCATCGGGTCTACTTGGGGACGAGGCATGCCATGGCCCTGACGTCCTGCAGGACGGTTGCGGAGGTGGCCATGTTAGTGCCTACACCGAGACTGCCATGTCCTGCAGCCCAACCAGTGCCTGCAGGTGCACGTGGCCCATCGGTGCCTGACTAGGCTGGGTGCATGGCTACCCACCCTCTCCACCACTGGGACAGGCCTGAGTGTCAGGGTTGGCGCATGGCTACCCACCCTTGATAGTGCCAGGGCAGTATCTGTTCCTCCCTGACGGTGGGTATAGCTGGTATGACCATTGGGCGTGCGCTATGGATCACACCGAAGGTACGTTTCGTCTCATCAGGTTTGTTTCAGGCCGTCATATAGCTCACGTATAAACATAATTTGTCTTGCAGGTATCACGCCCCAGCCGAGAGTTCAGCTCTCCCTGTACGAGGACGTGGACGTCTTCTTCGTGGAAGACCCTAGGGAGGTCAATGGAGCACCTCAGCCCCAACCCATCAAGGTTCTTTCTAGGTCGCAGCTCGATGTTGCCCTAGTGGGCATGCAAACCATGGTGGAGTCGACCCCACAAGCCTTGGGCCACGGGTCAGCAGGGCACCTGACCACTTCACCCCGTCGGGCCAACCCACACCCTGCGCTTAGGAAGCCCAAGTGGGGTTGTACGGGCAGTGGGATGTGGCGACGACGGAGGAGGTGCTGCGGGTGGTGTAGCGGGCGGCTAGTAGGCGGTCTTCGTTGTGCGAGAAGAACTCAACTATTATTATGCTAGCCTCGTGTTTCTATATTTATTTTTGTACAACTATTACTATACAAGCCTCGTGTACAACTATTATTATATTTGGCTCGTGTTTTGATATTTGTTTTTTATGTGCACACAGTGACTGCACGCAGCTTGTAATAAAATCACATTTCAGTTCACACCACTATTTAGCTTCCAATTATGCCGTAACCGCGTCTCTTCACAAGAATCACTTACCTTCCTACGTACGACTCATTGCTACCTCAATCGTCCTCAAGAAATTCTTCAGAAATTATCCACAATACTACATCATACGACAATCACAAAATGTTATTGCGAGTCTAACCGATTTCGTATCCTTGAGAATCAACAAAAATCACAAAAGGACCAACCAACGTTGTCTTCGCCCTTTTATTTCTAAAAATTAACAACCTACAAACAAGATTTTCTAAATTTATTACCTACAAAAATAGTTGTTTATTCTCCCACAATTAATTCCATCAGATTATTAGAAAATTATTATCATTATTTTAAATCGCCCATTGGTGGAGCGACAAGTGGACTAGTAGCTCCATTGTTAAGCGACTATTCCACGTCGCTCAACCATAGGGCGATGAGTCAACGTGTCGCTGTGCAGTTGGGCGACTGAGCCAAGTCGCCCAACGGTTGAGCGACTAGACCCAAGTCGCCCAACGGTGTAGCGACAGAGTATTATTTCTGTAAAATAAAAAAGGCATGCATATTACTGTATTTTCGAATAAAATAATGAATATTTTAAAAAATTCTCCACATCGTCCTCCCCCTTTTCTCTCACCCCTACTCTGTCTCACCACATGTGAGTCAGCGTATCACCTTCATCGGACTGCTTCAATGTGTCGGAATCTCGCTGGCGATGATCCTGGCCACATCTTCTCTTGCTCCTCTATTACTCATCTAGTCACTGATTAATTACTAACTTTAATTTGCACTATTGGTGGTCTTGTTTCTCTATTGGTGAGCGTCGACGTTATTGAAGAAGTTAGTGGCAAAAAAACTTGATGGTGGGGAAGCCCTGGCAGGGAGGAGATGAAGCTTTGCATTAAATACGATATATAGACGATATGGGGGCCATCGAGTGCTAGTAGCATGTCATCACTGGTGAGGGGCACGTTGTCGCCAGCGATGGCAAAAAGATTCTCCATATCGTTAGACAATGACTAAAGCAGACAGGTTGACATTAGTGAAGATAGAAGGTCGTTATGGTTAGTGAGGAATCCACAACATTGAGTTGGCCAATGTTGAAGAAGATGAGCGACTGACACAAGAAAAGAGGACATCGAACATGTATAACATCATGCATACGTATGTACATGCATGTATTCATACGAATAGAAGCGCGGACGTACAGAAGCAAAGGAGCAAAAAGCTTGGAGTAGAGATGACGCATCCATAGGGAATATTCTCGGAGTCACCGGAGAGAGTGTGACACGTGTTCCTAACTGGGATCGGCGACGATTGTATGTGTATGCGTGTTGATGTCGCAATGTTTAGCATTAAGTAATAATTGGAGAGAAATAAAAGATAACTATGTGGTAAGTATTGCATTGGAAGGGGTAGCAGCTGAGCGGGATCAATCAAGATTTAGGCTTACTATTGGAGGTTGAAACAAAAAAAACAGAACGACGAGAAGAGATAAAAGCCACATAGTTTGATGGGGTAGGCGACGTGTGAGGGAAGATAAATTCAAGATAGGTCGAACATGGTGCATCGATATATGAGTGAGCAATGTATTCTAATAAATTGTACCATGTAAACTAATAAGGCAATTTGCCACACACATAATCAATGTATTGTTTGAGATTAAATAGAGGTGCATGTGCGTGCATACATTTTGGAAAAAAATAACTAATAGAGTAAAAATATGAGCATGCAACTACATGATCTATACATGAGAAGAGTTGTTAGTTTCTAATAACCTCAACAACTTATTATCCTCAATGATTTTTTTCCACTAAAATCACATACTTGAATTGCGTATCTCATGTTGTAATTTATTTCAAGCTTCTATTGTCGTATCCAATATTTAGGATGTCTTAAAAGTCTAAATAGCCTATAAGATACATGAATATATTATGAAGCTTTGGTTTGCCGCAGCCTGTGCCGAACGAAGCTCTCGTCGTCGAGCAATGGCCAGCCGCTGTCCATACTACACATCATCACCCCCTATCTCCCTCCTGTGCTTGTTGTCACGAGTCACAATTTTGTACACCGCCGCACATGTGACCAAATCAAGGTTTGGTCTGGGTCCACGAAGATGTAGATGATCGTATTCATCCAGGAGGCCGGCTGAGCCATGGACCCTTCTGGTCAGAGACTGTGGAGAATGGTGATTTTTTCAATAATATTATGTTACAAGATAATTAAAAAATAAACAACGGCCCCAAAAAATTACAAAAATGGCTCCCTGTCACCAGTCCCAAAAAATTACAAAAATGGCTCCCTGTCGCCAGTTCAACTGGCGACAAAGAGCCTGTTGACCCGCTGTCGTCGGTCCAGCTCCTTGTCGCCAGTTGAACTGGCGACAGGAAGTGAACAGTGCTCTTGTCACCAGTTCAACTGGCGACATGATCCTATGTACAAAAAGCTCGAAAAATTAGTTTGAAACTCATTTTAATTCCAGAAAAAATAGAAGAGAGAGGGAGAGGGAGAGAAGAAAGGTAGCGAAGCTCTGCTAATTCGTCGCGGAAGATTGATAGAGCATCAAATCCGGTCGGCCATCTTGTAGGTACATTTTGTGCAACTTTTTTAGATTATGTTAAATTATGTAGAATTAAGTACATCATTTGAGCCGTAGCTAGTAGAATTATGTAGAATTAAGCACATAGAATTCAGTAGAATAGTGACATAGGATTCAGTAGAATAGCGAGTAGAATTTAGTAGATTAGATAATTATAGTCAAATTATGTACTACATTATTTGAACTTTGTATAGTGTAGTTCGTCGTATACATGTTATGAATGTTGCAGCACACCTATTAGAAATATGTAAAAAATAATTCCAGCTTTATTTGACTACAATTTGTGCGTGGTAATTATATTGTTAATGTCAAAAATTAATTTTAAACTACGAAACTAGGAAAATAGGAAGAACTTTGTTTATTGTTTATATTTGCACTTGGAAAATATTTAAAAATATCATCAAAATTGGAAGACACTATTACGAATCTATTTAAATTGTCGAGTAGCTTATATTTCGTTTACATTTTTGTGTGGTAATTATTCTGTTAACGCCAAAAATTATTTATAAAGTAGGAATTTTGGTTTTTGTACATGTTTCGTAGTCTCTACTATTCATGCACTGAATTTTAGGTATGGTGGATGCAGGCCACTACGAGTTGCTTGACCCGGTGATTGACGCGTATCACTGTAGCCGCCTCAGTGTCGTCCTCCCCCGAAGGGCGAGGCGCCGATTGAGCTTGGCGCGTTGTGGCTGCGCATGCCCATCAGGGCATGCAGGCTGCACCCAGACTAGATCTCGGTATGTGTAATTCTTACCTTCATGTACTCAATCGCGGTCTGACTACTTTGTATGGACTCATATTTGTTCTTAATCGTTTCGACGCAGGTTGAGAGTGGCAGGCCTCCTTCCACTAGCGAGGATGGTGGAGGCGACGTGGGAGGATGACTAGGACTGCGGTCCTGGTCGTACGTCTAGGCATTTTCCATATGACCGGGCCCTACCAACGGTGCTGGTTGACCACTGGAGGCCAAAGATGCACACGTTCACCTTCCTGACCGGGTTGCCCTGTGCTGGCTTCCCTATGGCGGCGTACGAAATCCCGACCACGTGGCTCACGTACCTCCTAGTGAGGTTACATGATGTGCTGCCATCAGGCAACGGGTACATAGAGTTTAGCAGCCCACACGGGTCGACATTGAGGTGGATCTGCTAGTTCTACGTAAGTCTTTGTAACTATTGTCCTCTCGTATCGATTCTTATGTGAACGTTGCTTACGTGTACATGTCTTCTTGCAGCTCGAGCGTATGGCGGAGAACGCAGGCGACATTATTGTTAGGAGGCACTTCGAGGCCTACCTGTTGTGGCTGTTTGGGTGGGTCATGTTCCTGGGGTCCCACGGTGACAGCGTCGATAAGCACTACGCCCAATACGCACGTGGCCGCAGATCGGCGGCGGGCGAGATCGGCCCTACGTGCGGGGTCCGGCCGTCCGCGGCGCGACGTCATCGCCTTGTCGCGGCGCTTGCCACAAGGCCTAGGACATCTCCATCCTCTCTGGATGCCCGCTACTTCTGCAGCTGTGGTCTTTCAAGCGCTTCCAGATCGGACGACCACAGTTGGACTTGGGAGCGTGCGCGGTCAGCTTGTACACTGAGGACGACGATGTGGACCAGCCGACCGTGGGTACGGTGTGGTGCCGTTGACGGGTTAGTTTAATGATCATTTATTATTTTGGGTAATGCAGTCACAATTTCGGTGATAAGTTTATGTTGTTATATTCCACAGGTCACGTACACGCCGATCTCTTTGCAGGGGTCCTACCCCAATTACGTTGCGATGTTCGATCAGCCGACGGATGATCGCGTCATCTGGACACCGTTCACTTAGGCGAGGGCGCATGTGCGCGCGCCCGAAGGACTGTTGAGCCTGTGCACGTGAGACTACATGTACTGGTACACGCGGAGGGCCATGTTGCACGATGTCTTCATGGAGGAGTACCAGGTGCAGCGGGTCATGCGCCAGTTTGGTCTGCGACAGGAGGTCCTAGCCCCGTGGGGGGTGCTGGTGCTGGCGCACGTCTATGCGTAAGTTCACGCTTTACTTCTTTCATACAATGTATGTTACGTGTCAACCAAATAATTGTCTTGCCGTCCACAGGTACACTAGGAAGGGAGTATGTGGCACAGTCTCCTGGTTGGACAAGATGTCCTCTTGGGTTGAGGCTTGGATCAGTGCCTACGAAGACCTTGTACAGGAGGATGTTCTCTGCGACCCTAGGACGTACGAGCAGTACATGGAGTGGTACGCCAGTCGGACGAGGCTTTGCTGCGTCCGGGTCGTGGTTGACCCACCACGACACGAGGCTGCGACGTCCGACACGTACCCCACCCAGCCAGACTCTACCTTCCACCGCTCCGTACGTATTGAATGGTCCTTAATTTATATTTAATTTACAATATTTAGGTTTCCAACTTGTTGATTACTTGTTCAGATGGATCTACACCGGGAGGTTCTCGAGTTGGTAGCCTCCGCGTAGCAGATGACGCTGGGGGGACACCATAGGGGTCTTGCAGTAGATCATGGAGAAGGCGAGATGAGGCATCCAAATCAAGACCTATTGCACGTCGAGGGACTCGGTGGACCCACCAGTGCGACGACGAGGGGTCAACCATGGTGGTTCACGGCCATGGGCTCCTACCCTAGCCGCGGGCGTGCTGTTGTGGCACCATGGCGGGAGCGCCGTGGGACATTTTGGAGGTGAGCATTCTCTTGTAGGTCCTGCGCTCCAAGCATGCAGGGAAAGGCTAGATGGAGTCATCGGGGCATGCCTTCGTGCCAACTGGTAAGATCACCTTTCTTGCTTCCGTAACATCTTTTTTCGTAGTTTTCACCATGATTACATGCGAAACGTAATGCTTCTTTATTTCGAACCCCACGAGTTACTAATGGCTCTTCTCTTGCATGTCCTGAGCTCCACCTATACGCAAGGCAGGAGTACGAGGAGTCATTGGGGCACACCTTCGTGCAACTAGGTATGACCACCTTTCTTGCTTGCGTAATGTCCTTTTTCATGGTTTTCGCCATGATTACATGCGTAACGACACGCTTCATAGATCAACCACCACCTAGGAAAGACGATTACTTGCCGCACGATGAGGCATGCTCCGGGGACTTCTTCTTGGACCCGCGCGACATCCAGTTCTCCGTGGGGGCTTCTCAGTTGCACGGTGTGCTGGGACCGACCCAGCCGACGTAGGACCCCCTTGCGACACCACCTCAAGCTACCTGTGCTGGTCAGGTAGTGAGGCAGCTTGATCCTCTAACGTACTCGGACCATCGCCGGGCGAGGCCAGGGGCGACACGTGGGGTGCGCCCCAGGAGGGCCCATTAGTACATATTTGTTCCTCCAAATACCAGTCATACCATGTAAATATTAGTTTTTGCACAACTATTATTATGCTAGTCTTGTGTTTCCATAACTCTTTTCTGCGTGCAAACCGCGACCACGTGAAGGATTCTGCATCGGGACACCCCCACCACCCTATTTCTACACCTTCACTCCCCTTACTTTTCAGAGTAACCACATCGGGCAGCGAGTGACCTGACGAGTCAGCTTTGCGCAGCGACATGATCCAATGAGTCAGCTTTGCGCAGCGACGTGACCCGACGAGTCAAGGCCGCTGCCTCACGAACGTGATTTTCCTTCAACTGAATGAAAATTTAGCCGTGTACGCAGCGTCGTCTCGGCATATAAGTACTAGCCCTTCCACATCGGGTTCTCCTGCATCCGGACTTCAACACAATCTCGCTCAGATAGAGAAGCATTTGGAGAAGATCAGCGAACTGCAAAGGGAGTATGCAGCCTAGGAGGAACAAAGGGAGTGTGCCAGGAGGCCACCGGCCTGCAATGATGTTGCCCCCCTAGCAGCAACCCCTACCAGAACATCTCAACCGAGCATTCGCCTTAACACCCACCAGAGGGGGAGACGCCGCCCCTCTGTTGGTGTAGGGACATATATAAGTTCTTCAAGTCCAAGCACCGGCTCAGCCTGGGCATGCGTTACTAGGGTTGCGTGAACTACTCCTGCGACTATCCTGACCGCCGCTGGGATACGAGCCACTATCGACAGCCAGTAAGGACAAGTAGCAGTATGTTCCCCTACCATTTCTATTTCAAAGTCCATACTAACAACCTCTCCCGTCTACTCATAGTCCCCGGATCCGCTATGTGGCTACCGCAAGTGGATCAACCTAGAGATCGACTCACACGACCAGTGGACTCTCGACTGCGAGGAGTGGAATGCCAACAGGGACCGCAAGAGGAGGGAGGAGGAGCGCCACACCGAAGAGCACAACAAGCATATCTGGCAGGAGATGCAGGCCCATCTCGAGGTGTGCAGGTGCAGGGAGTGCGAGAAAAAGAGGAAAATGGCAGCTGGGGCCAGGGCGGCCAGTGAGGAGTACAACGTCGAGCTCGCGAGGAAGGGCAAATGGCCCCGGTCCATGCAGTAGTCTGGCCCTCTTCATCCATATGTCCCATGTATTTCTAATTTCCTAAAGGCATGTATGTACTATCCTTGGTTCGTTAGCCTACGTGCCATGTAACCCCTCTTGTTGGATGAACTGTCGTGTTGTTATCATTGCACCATCTGTTGAAAATTGTGCACCATGTGTGAATTCTCTGGTGCATCGCAATATAACTTATCTTCGTACTTACGAATCATTAATACATCAATCGTTCTCACAAAATTCTTCAGAAGTTCAACTGGCGACATGTCCCAGTCGTTAGTTGAAATGGCGACAGGTAGCAGTCGCCAGTTCAAATGGTGACAGGGAAGCGTGACCCTATAAAAACCCATTCAAACCCTAGAATTTGGCATAGGACTCACTTTTATTCAAAAAAAAAAAAGAGGGGGGAGCGAAGCTAGCAAAGCTAGCGAAGGATTGCCTGTCCGTTTGCCCACCTGTCAGGTAATTTTTTAACCGAATGGATTACATAGTTTTAGATATACGGTTACGTAGTGTAATATATTTTACATAATACTTTTTGATGAGTAGTCTAGTTTTAGATATGTGGTTAATCGTGGAAATGTTCTTTATGGTGCAATGCGTCAAATATGTTCAATGTCGCCAATTTCAACATTTACTATGGTTAGAGGACTATTATGGAGGATCGTGAGGGGATTGATTTACGTTATTTCTAATTGGCGACCGTGCCCCTACCAAGACTAGAGCAGCGTACATGGGGTACTGTGATGCGGTTGTTGTTCCACACATTCCAAGTAGACCGTGATGTGTACGATATGAGATTTAGTTGCCTTGCCCCCCGGGAAGCACAACCCACATATTGGGAGTTAGTGCAGCTGGAGGGAACAAATTGATGGCAGTCATATGTACGCATGGTGAGGAAGGGTGGAAATTGGTCCTTCTAGCCCAGGCATATGCCAAGCCCACCCCTTCATCCGCGGCTGAACAAGAAAGGGGTGCTAACAACGAAGAAGAAGTCGGGGACTCCAGCCACAGCACAGCGCACACAATGGCTCAAGCTCCCAGAGCTGTTGATGCTGTCGATGAAAACCCTACGGAAGTAGCTCCTTCAGTCAAGCAAGCTAGTGGTCTTGCTAACGAGCGTGAGGAGGTGGAAACCGTAGTGCAAAGGATGGATTTTGAAGACCGGAACTATATGGCATTGTCAGAAGATGAATGTTCCAACAGGGGTGGTCCTTGCTACATGACAGGGGTGGTGCTCGATGTGGTGTCATGACAACCAATCTAACCAAGGTGTACAAATGGGTCATACGCGGCGCTAGGTGTCTCCCTTTGGTTGATATTGTGGAGGCAATTCTCCTTGGTACGACGAACTACTTTGTTGACAGAAGCAACAATACGTCGCTCGCCATGGCAAATGTCTATCATGGTCAACGACACAGTACTCTACTCCGCCATGGTCACCAAGTACATGAAGGAGAAGAGCAAGAAGGGTAAGATGCACCGGGCATTCAAGATGGGCACAAAGGAGTTTCGCTTTGAGATAATGTGCAGGGATAAAGGACGTCGCGGGACGAACCGCGAGAGGGTGACCCACGAGTGCATGTTACGCCACGGTAGTTGCATATGCACATGCAACAAGCCCCTTCTTCTACATAGGCCCTGCTCCCATGTCATGGCCGCATGTTCGACAGTTGCGTAGTATCCCGGCCAGTACCTCTCTGACTATTTCACCAAGGAGGTAGTGATACAAACCTGGAGTGGAGAGATATATGGTTACGCTGTGGTTGGCCATTTCACTGGCCATCCGACCTGGGAGCAACTAATCTAGGCCGCATACATTGATAGATTGAAGGGAAAGGTTGGCCAATGACAGGTACGGCGCATTAGGAATGACATGGACAAAACAGAAGCCAGATATCGTACGAAGAAGTGCTCTATTTGCAAGGAGTCTGGACACACCTTCAAGAAATGCCCCACGAGAAATCATCAGGACGAAGGAGACATCGGCACTCCGGATGTCGCCGCGGGGACCTCGTCCGGTCGTCTGACTCGAGGCAGTCCACATGGGGGACATTGAGGTTGCGGCCACGGGAAAGCACGTACAGTTGTAATATGTTATTGCCAATGTTTTGAAATATCATTTTGATTTGAAAAAAAATTAAGTGTTATGATGTTTTGCTAAATGTTATGTAATATCAGTGTGACTTGTCGTAGTTTTGATATAAACTAAGTGTTATTATATTTTGTTGAATGTCATGTAATATCAGTGTGATTTGTCGTAGCTTTGATAGTAATGGCAAATTTACATTTGTTTCCTTACATAATATGCAGTGCATGTACATGAACAATGTTATGCAAGAGGTCATTTCTCCAAAGTTCTCCACTGTGTATGAATTCCCGGCCGCATCGCAATATCACTTACCTTCCTACTTACGAATCATTGATACTTCAATCGTCCTCACAAAATTCTTCAGAAAATCATCGCACTAGAACAACATACGATGATCTCAAAATTTTATTACGAGTTTAACATATTTTGTACCATTGAAAATCTACAAAAATCACAAATAGAGCAACCAGTTTAGGGTTCCAGCTCCTTGTCGCTTGATCGCCACTTCAAGCGCGACGAGGAGTCAGCCTGACTATTGAGTGACAACAGTCTGTCACCAGTTGAACTAGCGATAGGGAGCTATTTTTGTAATTTTTTAGGGTGACTATTTATTTTTGTAATTATCTTTTAAAATAATATTATTTTAAAAAATGTAAGTTAGGGATGAATGAATGAGATTCATTCTGATTCGTTTCAAACTGAATTGGCAATCGAAAATATTCCAGTGAGTACAAAAACATGATAATATTGTTGTGTTTTAAGGGCTATTTGGTCATTTCTCAAAGTGAGTAAAGAAGAAATAGAAAATAAAATAAATAAGAGGTAGGGCCCACCTATCATTGAGTTAGCGTGAGGGATAAGTTTGGAGACAACCCGAGTGAGGCGTTCGGCTAAGGGGGCGTTGGCCTGGTGGCGGGGCGGGCGGCTCGGGCGCAATACATGCCGGGCGTTGGGGTGGCAGCTTGGCCACCTTCTCTTCTTAAGGCAACAAGGTCCCTCCTTTTTCTTGACCCAAAATACAGTAGTTTTCCCCCAAAAAATTTTGGTTCATCTTCTTCCTCGATTTGGCTTCGGATTTTCAGGCTTTGAAAGCCGCTGCGCTGTCGTGGTTCAACCCGGCGCCGTCGGCGGTGAGGAGCAGCTTCTCCTCCTTGCGCATCCTTGTTCCTCTCTTGCATTCTCTTCTCTGTTGAGTTTGCGGTGAGGGGATTTGATTTGCGCTGATTGGAGGTGGGAACCGACCGACCTTGCTTGATCTTGGTGTGGGAGAAGAGCTTCGGTTTTTTGGTGATTGGTGTTCCTTGAGTGCATTCGGCTAGTGCACTATGGTGTGACTCTTGTGCGGTATTTCTCTGTACCTCGACTTTGCAATTTGGTGTGTCCCGAATTGCGAATTAGAATTGTATCTCCGACGACCTCGTCTGTTGAAACGCAGCACAGCAGGGCGATTGGTTTTCTGAGTCAGCGCCTTCGATGTGCCTTGCCCGATTTACTGCTCGGTGGCTTTGAGTGCCATCCGCATCGTGAGTATCATTGTTTTCCTTTTCGTATTACTTTGCATATGTGCTTTACTAGTAGAAGTCTCAAATTATGATTAATTTGATTGAAACTAGCATCGGGAGATATTGCTTAGTAATGTTGTGGGCTCTGATTAATGCTCGATGAGGATGTGGGGTCATTGTGATAATTAAATACACCACTTGGATCTGAATTGGTCTTGAGCTAGTAGTTAACTTGTTGTTTTTGTATTGTGTCATGTTATTCATGCTCTTCTTATTACTCTGATTCATTCGGTTGATGTTGTCTGATCACTTTGCTTCATTCTGTTGGTAGCTTCGGCTCATTGTTGTTCATTGTGATTATTGTTCGATCACTGTTTATACTCATGTCAAATAAAATATTGTGTAGATGGTTCAATTGCATGTTGACAGTGAACTCTCAACTGATGATTTGTTTTAAAGTGACTGATTAGACAAAGCAAGACTAAATTTGAAAGCTCAATGCCTAATTTATTTCAGAATAATTATCATATTTAATTTGTGATAGATTTTTTTTACCCAAGTGGCAAGGAGGCCAATAATTTATCTTGAACAACCCGACATCTGAGAGCAATAAACAACAATCTAAATTTGTGTATTATTCTGATTTCTTTTGTTGTTAAGATCTATCTTTTGAGCATTTTATCCTATTTAATTGACACGAAGATATTACATGTTTATATGATATTTTTGTTATTTAAATGTTGCTGGAATTACGCTTTAATGATCATAATATATGCTAGAATTATTTATAAATATTTGCTAAAACCGTTAATTTTACAGCAAATACATCCTCAATTTGATGAAAAACATGTTCTTTACATAATAACACAATGATCAATTTTTTCTCTCCGTGAGGGCAATGTCCTAATTTACCGGCACTTGATTTAATTAGGAACGGTCTAGATCATGGACTCCGGCGCGGCGACGCTCGAGTCCAGCATCATCGCAATGCGGATGATCGATGCACATATGCACACCGCGCCCGATGCCTCCCGAACTCCAGCAGCTCCACGCAGATGGCCCTCACTGCCGCTGTCACGGCAAGGATGGATGTTGGCGGCAACAGAAACTATTGATTTGCACATCCATGCATTTTTGGATTAACAATGTGTAGTTGTTTTAGGAATGTAATCTAATTCGTTGAATCTCAAAGAATGTACGTCTATACTAATTTATGGTTACCGCAAAGAGCTCAATAATTAACTTTGTTTGCAAGCGTGCGTGTCACATCAGGTAGTCTCATATGCTATATAGGACAAGAAAGCCTGCCAATGTTTCCCAGGTGTACTCAATTAAATCCCAATCCATACAAAAATGCTGTCAAATTATCAGCAGTGACAAGCCCAGGGATCTGAAGATCCAGTGCACCGATCAGTCTGTCCACTCATACATTCCTCTGAATTGACAGTACCTTCTTGTTTCAAATCCTTCAAACAGATCACCAATTTAATTCCACCACACAGATGCTGCCGAACTATATATAAGAAAGAAGACAAGTTACCAGATTGCACCACAGAACTCTCCAACTACCGGATTTCTTATCTTGGCTGCAACCTTTTCGATTCTCTACACGGCCTGTGCACACTTTTAAACGCCATTTTTCAGTAGTTTCAGGCCAAACTATTCATGAAAACTCAACTGCAATTTCTCGATAAAAGATCCAGGCACCTTGATTTCTCCTCCTCCTCTTAGGCTATTATTCTATTAATATAGTCATAGTCGGATGGTCGAGGACATGCGAGATCGAAATGCAGCATTGACAGGCCATTTTCAGAGTCGCGCGCCCATCCGGTCCATGAATGGCAATACGGGGGGTGGTTGCCGTACCGACACGTCGGTGACCCGGTCGGCGACATGGCGCCATGCTGCTGCCATACACGCACGCGTGAACCGGAACGATCAATGCCTCAAAGTCGATCGATCGAGCTCACCTGATGACAAGCGTACGTGCATGCTGCCTGCGCGCCAACGTACAAACACTTAACATGGCGCTCTTCAACTCTATATCCGTGCGTATTGGTACGTGGCACCACACTACCAGTAGCTTTATCTGCCTGAGATCCGAAGCTAGGTAGCGAGCGAGCGAAGTCTGGATCCGACCACGCAGCGTGCGGCTGCGCGTGGCACCGGCCGTTGCATTTACTCTGATCGCCTTCGCTTCGCCCATGGTTAGCGCTCGACCGCTCGCGAGTAGATGCCGGTTGCATTAATGTACGTGCGTGCATCTGCTCCTCCTAATTTGTTGTACTCCCTTCGTTCTTTTTTATTTGACACAGTTAACTTTTTACAGTCAAATTTTCTAAAGTTTGACCGTCAATAGATTTAAAACTATCTAGATTGGCTATATAAAAATTATATCATTATAATTGTCATTAAAAATATTTTCATAATATTATAATTTTATTAGTACATCTTAATATAAAAGTTATAAAAAGTTATGGTCAAAGTCACGTCTCGAAGACCGTGAAAAGTCAACTGTGTCAAATAAAAAAGAACGGATGGAGTAATAGGAACAGAGTTTCGAGAACGATACAAATGTGCATGGTATCAAGGACAAAGTAGACAAATAATCACAACAAGAGGTAAAGATTTTGCGAAGCCGATCGCAAATTTTTTAAACACAACCTCAAAAAAATCATAAGGGATTATCGCCCTCTCACAACCCTGTCGAACCTTTTAGAATTCTCAGATATTTGCTCTATACAATAATTTAGTGTTAAAGAATAACATAACATATAATCCTTTCATTCTTCTCCAAAAAGAAGAAGGATAAGATTACTTGTATAACACATCTCTAGGTCCTAGTAAGGTAGGATATAAATCACATATACTCAACAAAATTGATTCGAGCATGGCATGTCATATGTCAGATTCGCTCATTGCTCGCATTGCTTCATCAAGACGGTTAGAGCCGAGGGAGCAAAATAGTTGTAGAATTTGTGCAGGCACCGCATGGGCTCTGAAAAGGCGATTTAAGCCGAGGGAGCAAAATAGTTGTAGAATTTGTGCAGGCACCGCATGGGCTCTGAAAAGGATGGCTGCTTCTGTTCTAGTCTAATTTGTCAGCGTACACACCTTCCAAATTTTATGCAGTGAAGCAGTACGACTGGTATAGTCGTAGTATTTCTTTATGCATACAAATGTGGCACACATATGTATACAGAGGTGAGCATGTTGCATTGATTAGTGCACATGCTGATGCATCATCCTTTCGTTTGGATGAGGACAAATCCGTCTGCTGGAACATGGAAGCCTGCAATATATACGGGATGGTGCAGGAAGGTTCGGCACATGCGCAACTACGTCTAAGAGATTATAAATACCTGAACTCTTTATCCATGCACCGGATGTGGTTTGCAGCACAACATCCATTCATCCGAAAAGTTTGATTTTGTTTCTACGCACATATAGCTGGGTTTGATGACGTCAGCTCCTGCTAGGTAAGATCGGATAGGTATTGGCTGGATGCATATAAACTAGTACCGCATAAAAGAAGTGCTTGTTACACCAAGGAGAGAAAAATAAAGCTCCGATTTAACTATAGCCAAAAAAAGTTTGAGTCGTACGCACTGTCGATGTCAATAACCACAATGGAGCATATCCACATCGATCGCCAAGGAACCGAGATCGTACTCATTACTCAGCACATCAATTTTAGATTAGGTTGTGTGTATCTTTAATGCAGAGATCAGAAGAGTTTTACTCTTTTATTATCTTAAAAAATCAATTTCAGAACTGAAGATCGACCTGTTTCCCCGGCCTCCATCACGTACGTGTTGATCCAATCAGACAAATACCGTCACTTGCATCCACCGTTTCGAAAAAAAATGACACTTGCATCCTCCGGCGTATCCAGACAAACGAAGGACGAACAGAGTATGTTACGCACGATCGACTACCCGCTAACTCTCTGAAAAGAGGCGTCACGTACGTGCAATTAGAAACCACACTTCTGCAGGTCTTGGTGATCAGCCTTAATTTGCATGCAGTTACTGACCGGGCTCCATGAAAAAGCTGTTGGCAATTGAGAGGGAGACGGCGCGCGGTAGGGGCCGGGAGCGAGAGGTGTGGAACGCGGAGTGCGCATTGAAGGCCTGGAATGGATACATGTGCTCCTGTACTTCCCAAAGGAAAACAGCCATGATCATCTCGTCAGCTTCAGCAAGATACCATGTGCGGTCCTAGCTTCAGCAACGGCCGCCGGTTTTGGTGGCCCCCGCTAATGCATACTACCACTCCAGTACTCCACTCATACTGTATTCCTGTGCAGGCTGCCTTTAATGGTGAACCGGAGCACTACTCCATCATCTACATGCAGCATTGCAGCATGTGCCTGGCTAGAGAATTGAACATGCATACAGAATTACACGTATCCTTTTTATATTGGTAGCTGTACATGCATGGTTGGTGGTCAGTACTACAGGGATCCATGAAAAGTACTACTCTCTACCGTTCACAAAAATAAATCGTGTTAGACATCGATACGGTCTCAAGATATATGCAACATTTATCACTAATTACTATTGTGAAATATTTATAAGCCCCAATAAAATCATAATATTATAGAAGTATTTTTTTGAGATAAATCTATACATATGATTTTTCTTTATCTAATCTAAATATTTAAAAAAGATATCAATAGCCAGATTTTTCAACGTTTAACTGCACGCATTCCAAAACAACTTATTTTTGTGAACCGGGTAGAGTACGATCGAGAGCAAAAGTGTAGTGTTGATGACTGTTGCGAAAGCATGATCTTATGACTCAGTATTAACTTCATAGTTTTCAACTCAAGCCTGAAGCATGTTTAGTACAACTACATAATTTTCAACTCAAGCTAGCTAGCAAATGCTCTTCTAATTGTCATGATATAGTATGCATGTATTTTTACAGTTCTGTGTCAACTATAGTATACAATACATAGCTAGTATTACCATTACGGGAAATGGTCTAATATGACCGGTCTAAAGGCTTTCCACGCCTGCAATGTTGTGCTGTTTAAAGTAGCCAATGCACACCCACCGAACTTGGTCCAGCTGAGCTGAGCCCGACTTCACAGTGGAAGTTGCCCATATCGATCCCAGGAAAAATAAAGGCACGATTGACGAACTGCCAAACGACCAGAGACGTGCAAGTAGTAGTAGTAGTAGGCTAGTAGCTGCTAGCTTATACCTGCGCATGATCAGCACATGCAACATATGCACCGAATACTGCATCTCGAGTCTTGACGAATACTACCCCGAATACAAATGTCAAATCACTGTCCTCCTCTCGGCCAGCCTCGACCGCATGCATGGATCAACAACGATTAACCGCGGCTAACTAGCGCGCGTACGTAGTACATTAACTCATCGTCCATTCATCATAAGACCCAACACGGCTGCACGTACACACAAGCTTCACATGTACTAGTACTCCATACACGGCATGGTTTGCACCTTTTTATTATCAAAGTTAGGGTCTCTATCAAAGTAGACCCACGTATCAGAGGCTAACTATACAAGCGTTATGAATCTACAACCAGTACTTAAAAGAAGTCTAATACCTTTTACTACGACCAAATTGGTTGACGACCAATTTGAGTGATGAGACGACTAGCTATAGACACCATTTGACCAACCATACGGTTTTGGACAATCCCCGACCAGTTCACTGGTCGAAAGGCATGACAGTTTCCCACGTGGCTAATATGAGAGCAGTTATTGGCCAGTGGCGGACCCAGGATTTATCGGATGAGTGTTCAGAGTTAATAAAATATTATTCGATAGAAAAATTACAGATCCACAGTAGCAAAAAAAAAGTACAATATTTTCATGTTAGAGATAACACCACAAAGAATTTAGAGAAATTATGAAATAATTAAGAAAAAAATATTGAATAGGGAATTTCGAACCGAGGAATTGAGGAATGGAGATGCACATGTGTTGCTATCGACATGTGCGGCCCACCTCGCCGGCCCGGCTAGGTCCCACTCGATGCCCGCTTTCTTAGTGCTTGTTATCTTACTACTACATTCTATCCAACACGCTACCGTCGAGGTCAACCAGGAGCCTAGAGCCGCTCTCGCCTTCTCGCTTGCCACCAAATCGCCTTACCCAATGCCTGGTTGCCTTATGGACTCGTGTGCTAGCACCGCCTAACAACCTGAGAGAGAGGGGAGAGGGAGTCTCCGAATGGGCTGAAAACTATTGGGTTAGTAGGCTGAGTCGCACTACTTAAGAAGAATTGGAGAGGAGAGGTGTGAGAGTGAGTTGAAATCTCTTGGGGGTATAAATGTGAAGTATTTAGTCTAATTATCAATATATATGCATAATATATCTATTAAACACATGGTATTTTGCAACAAAAAATGGGTGTTCAGTTGAACACCCATGACCTTTGTTGGGTCCGCCCATGTTATTAGCACATCTGTCAACTTACGACAGTTGACTAAAAAACGTGACAGTTCAAGCCTCGACAGAAGAATGTGCGTGAAGATTAGAGGCGCTTTTAGCGGCATTGACTGACACCCCTTCAATAGCTATAAAGGAGATAGCACACTGTCGACGATCAAGTCGCCGATCTTATGAAATAAAATGAGAAAAAGGCTAAGAGTTCTTGAAGGAGAATATAGTTGCTATTTATTGCAATGAACTGGCTATTACAAAGATACCTTAGGTAAGACGACAGACTAGCCCTAATTACACTAAGTACATTGCTTGCTACGCTTTGGTTTGCTTCAATTGTATTCAGATAGAATCCAATTGCCTTCTTCTCCTCTGCTATTCGTCATCCACCTTTAAATAATTGGCGAAGAGGTAGAAGTTACTTCTGGAGAAGACACCTTTTGGAAGTGACGCGTCTAGTCGGGGAGACAGTTACAGTTAGTGAAATGCTAAATGATCACCAGTTGGTGTTAGCAGGACGCGAAATAACTGTGATATAGTTATTGTCAGTGACTTAGGGTTGTAAACGTCGTGTTGCTTGGGGCCGATAACACACATGTCACATTCTTCATACGGCGGGAATGTATTTGGAATCGGGTCCAAGTACCAGTTCAAAGACTGTTCGAGCAGTCGTCTGGTCGAGCAATGAGTACAGGGGCCCCCCTCCGACCAGGTTACTCACAAAACAACCTCTGAAATTCTAACGACCACAGGGGTCGTTAACCAGGAGGTTTACGACCACATAAGTTGTGTGGCTTTTAATTAAATGTAAAACCAATATTTAGGAATTTAATCTTCGTCAGCTAGCCCCTGAACTTTTAAGTGAATTTGTAATGTGAAACCTCTTCCGACAGAATCTGTATTGGGAAAACCCTCGTTTAATGGCATAGATAGCGAGGTGGTCTCTTTCACTTTAAAGTTGAGGAACTGTTTGGGAAACCGAACAGGTTTGTGTCTGTTGGGCTTCGGGCAACTCCTTTTTGTAGTTAAAGAGGCGCGCCTATAAAATCCCCACAATTCATTGCTTTAGAGTTTTTACGCTCTTAGAATTTGCTTCAACTTCCTTTCATCTTCTCGCCAAAAACCAGCAATGTCGGATTCAATCTCTAATTGGCTAGTTTCCGATTTGACTGAGAAGAAGCTTAAAGCTATGGAAAAAATTAAGATGCTTCCTGACCAAACTTTGATCTCTTGGAGATTAGTGGTCTAGGAGCATTTTTCTTGCTGCAACGAGGGAGAACTCCTCATTTTTCTCACATACATCGAGTGCGGGTTTAGGTTACCAGCACATATGTTCCTATCCAAGGTTCTTGAGTACTATAGAGTTGAACTGGTAAACCTTGCTCCCAATTCGATCGCTAACCTCAGCATCTTCATTTATCTTTTGTGAAGCATACATGGGGATCACACCAGATCTGAAGGTCTTCAGGTACCTCTACAAGATGGTGAAGTCAAGGAAGTCGACAGCGTCACCCGGGGAGTGAGCTTTGCGCCTCCATGATGGAAAAGCTGAGGAGTACATTCGTATATACTCAAAGTGTTCGCGGTCGTCATGGAAGAAAAGTTGGTTCTACATGACGGTCACCAAGGAGACAACCTCTGCTTTGTCGGTAAAGTGGCGGTCGAAAATCCAAGGTGGCGATCCACTGCGAAGGAGGGAAAGGTGGAAAGATGGATTGAGGCCATCCAACACCTTAGCATCAGAGATCTTACCTCTTAGCATGTGGTGAGAGACTTCTCCACACGCCGAATAAGTCATTTGAAGCTCCGAGAACGTGCCATATTGTGGTACATTGGTCGGGACAACACGACCAGGGATTCCTCGGAACGTAAGTCTTGAAAAATCCCGACCAGATTAGTTTATTTTAGTTGATTATTTTTGTAACCTTATAGTCTCTCCCTTTTTACAACCCTTTCCCATGAAGAGATCAGGGACCGGATCAAGATGATCTGCACCGGGGAGCCTGCTGAGAAAGCTGACACTCCCCGGATTTTGGTCATTGTCTCTCCAGAAGAGATAATAGAGGCTGAAGGTAAAAAATAACAATATTTTTTCATCATTTATGTATTTTCTGATCAGTATGCTATAATATCCCTGTAATATGTAGTCTATTGGGGTGGAGAGCAGCGAGCTTGCTGAAAGCTCGAATGTTGTGGCTACCACGACCACTTCCACCCCAGTGACCACTCAGGATGGTGGCCCTTCTGAGGTAAGCTTTTTTTATATAAAAAAAAAGCACTGAATGGAAATATACAATTTAGATGCAAACTTTCATCGCCATACTAATTTGATTAATAATTAAGTGGGAGAGAAGGAGAATCCACAAACCGAAGCTGCGGTGGTCGTGGACTCCGGAGTGGTAACTGTTCTGGAGGTTGATGAAACCACGATCTCCGAATAGATGGTCAGGGAACTCATCTCCGAATAAGTGGTCGGGGAGATTACTTCTGACCTCTAGTCGAAGGATGTGAGGGGTCTAACTAGACCTACCAGATAGGAACCAGTGAAATCAGTTGAAAAGAAGAAGAGGAAGGCAAGCACTCTGGACTTTGCCCCAGGGCGTTTCAAATTCAAGATCAAGAAGACCAGGTATGTGAAATAAAGAATTTACATAAATTCATACCTTTAGTTTTTCTTGTATTCTGAAATCCTAACTTTTCTTTTTTCTATTTTTATAGATCCTCTGGTGTTCCAATCGCTTTTGATCAGAGCATCCCTCAGGAGGAAACTCTTGAGGAAAGGATGGCCAAGCCAGCCCCCGAGCAGGTGGAAGCACCAATGCCTACTCAGGAATGCTTGGCGGCTCCGACCCCGCCTTTGGAGGCAGTGACTAAAGAGGAGTCCCAGTAGGTTCTGCTCACTGCTAGGACCGAGTGGTTGAAGTGGGCGATCTTGTGGAGAGGAGTTCTCCTTCAGTTAGGAGGTCTCCTCCCCCAAATGACATCCCCAACCAACCTCAAGTCTTTGATGATAAAAGACTCGAAGAGGCTTGGGGAAAGATCTTAAACAGTCAATCAAAGACAGATTCTGGGACCTTTTACTCCAAATATGTGGACAAGGCGGTCTAGGTAAATACCTTACGACCACTCTTATGACATTTTTATGAATTTTTATTTAAAACTTAAAGAAGTTTACTATTTTTATAGCATATGTTGGAGAACATCGTTGTGGTCGGAGAACTGACCCAGCGACTAATTTCTTTGGAGAAGAAAAATACCGATTTAAAAAGTAAGTACTTCTTATTGACTTCTTCTTTCCTTTTTTGTTATTTTGTTCCTCATTGTTTCTCAACTTCTCCCCTTATCATATTTGACAGAATTGCAAAATTTGAGAAGGAGGTTATAGCTAAGGAAGCCATCATAACTAGACTTGAAGAGGGATGCAAAGCCAAAGACCGGTCGATCGAAGACTAATCGACCAGGTTTAATGAGACCTCTCTCAAGCACAAGGAAACCATCAAGGCTTTCAAGAAGAAAACTCAAGGTAACTGATCGTAAAACCGACCAATTTACTATGGGTTTTAAAAAAAATTTAACTTTGATCTACTCATACAGAGCAAGCTCAAAAGTTAAAACAAACAGAAAAAGCTCTTGAGTTCATGTATGATAAGGAGATGGAACTCGAACGAAGTCTTGAAGAGAATATTATTGCATTCAACAAGATGCTTGCCGACATGGGAGCGAAAACATTTTTGTCATCTTCAAGAGAGCCAATGGAGAAGGCGAACTGTCTTGGTCGACAACTCGAGGTTCTCCAAGATCCACTCACAACCTCTCAGAGAAACCACACGAAGACTGTGAGAAACGCTGTTGCGGATAGAGTTTGCTTTGCTTTAACAAAACTTAAGGCCTCCGACCCCTCCCTCAATCTCCAAGCTCTTGAAGTGGACTTCAACTGCTCATAGGAGCATGCAACCAAGATCTTCGAGAGAGTAACACCCTTGGAAACAAGGTTGCAGAGGGGATGAAAGTCGGATCTCCATCCCATAGCGACCAGTCTAGTGGCCCTGAAGAGTAATGGATGTAATATATCATTGTAAATGTAAACTTACATTTTGTCATCAATAAAGCTTATGTTTATCTCTTAACTTGTGTACTCATATATTTCCTAGCCCATGCAGCTTGTGTAGTAGAAAAACTTACTAAGAAAGTAGTAAACCAAGAAAAAGAGCACATGTCGCGATCAACGTACAAATTATGTATTGATTATGTGAAACCACTTTGGTCGGAACCAGTGTATGATTTCAACTAGTTTTAGATCAATTTATATAATTGAAATACCATATAGTACATTGTATGGTCAGAAGATTTCGTAAGACTTGTTTTGATGATAAGAAATCATGCAAAAATGTATGCAGAAAAACGATAAGTGTTTTTATTTATAGCATTATCCAAGCTGGTCGTAAAGGATGCTAAGAACCAAAGACATGATTGACACTTCGCAAAATGTATTCGTTCTCAAGTTCCGACTGGTAGCAAAGATCGTAAGAAAAGGACTGTCGCTAGGAAACTCCTTCCAGTGGGCAGGACGACATGTAGTGTGGAGAGATTTCGACTAGTAGGTTTTGTGTCTCGACCAGTTGCAAAACAAGAGAGGAACATAATGTTGAAATGAAGAAAGAAAATATTTGAATTTATAAGCATGTAAGTAACTATATCTAGTTGTCTGTGTGATGCTTTTTTTACTTGTTTCCTTCTTTGAGAAAAGAGTGTGTGGTCACTCGTGAGAACCATCTCTATGACGGTCACAATAAGGACCCTGATTGCTTTTGACAACTATGTCAAAGCCAATAAGTAAAAAATATCATGTAGAATGATGTCGGAGAGCAATGAATCTTCTCTGATGATTTTAGACAACAATAGTATGTAATCAGGCAATGGAAAATCAAAATATAAATAACATCACTCATTGGAAAGTAAAGAAAATAATATATCTTTATTGAAATTGAAAATAAAAAAGAACAATTATACATAGAACTTATACAATTGATTAATATTCCAAGAATTAGATAGAACACGCCCGTCTAACATGGTAAGTCATACCAAACCTGGGATGGTTACTTCGACCACAGTGTATGAACCTTCCTATTTTGGAGAAAGCTTGTTGCGATTTGTCTGGCTCTGAATTTTTCTGAGAACTAGATTACCTACAACTAGACTGTGAGGTTACACCTTACGACTGTGGTACTTTCTCATGGCTTGTCGGAAAATTGTCGATCGTATCAAGGCTTTGCTTCGTCTTTCTTCAAGAAAATTGATATCGTCGAGTCGTCGTTCTGTTTGATCATTCTCATTATAACAATCAGCTCAAGCAGAGCCAAATTTCAGTTCTGGAGGAAGCATAGCTTCAACACCGTAAACCAAAAAAAATAGTGTTTCACCGGTCACACGACTGGTCATGGTCCGAACGGCCCATAATACAGAGGGAAATTCTTGAACCCAAGTTCCTTGCCGTTTTATTAACTTGTCGAATACTCGGCATTTTATTCCTTGTATTATTATTCTATTAGCTCGCTCGACTGCCCCGTTACTTTGTGGGTGAGCAACGGAGCGTAACGTACTTTGATACCTAAGTCCTCGCAAAATTCCTAACAATTCCCGCTCGAGAACTGGGAATCGTTATCTGTGAATATATGATTGTGTATACCAAATCGTGTGATCACATTTTTTTTGTGATGAATTTCTTGGCAGCTTTAGTTATTACTTTAACAACTAGCTCAACTTCTATCTATTTTGTGAATATATCAATCATGACAAAAAGAAATTCGAAGCCCCGGTGCTCTCAGGAAAGGTCCCAGAATGTTTAGTCTCTAGGTTGCAAAAGGCCAAGAAAAAGGTATTATTTGTAAAGCTTGTGTCGATTGATGTACTTGTCGACCATGAAATTGATATTGTACACACTTTGTCACAAGTTCTTTTGTATCATGAAGGGCAATTGGCCAGTAGTATCCTTGTCTGAAGGATTTACCGATCAGAGTTCTGTAGAAATGATGTGCTCTACAGACTCCTCCATATATGTCGGATAGTAATTTTATACCATTCGTTTGAGATATGCATCTCATCAACACTCCGTGAGCTCTCCGTTTGTAAAGGGTACATTCGATCAGAGTGTATGATTTGGCTTTTTGAGTTGTACGATCCACCTCTATATCATCTTCAGGAAGTGTGCCATGCTAAAGATAATGGTAGATTGATGTCATCCAATCACTACTGGGATCGATCTGTATGACCTCCAGTGGAGCGTGTGTGCCTTCTGAATGCTCGACCACCGAGGGTGTATCGAGTTACCCGAGAAAAACTCTGGGCGGGATAGATGATCATGTTGAAGCCATCTGTGACAACTGGTCGCCGAAAGTTACCCTTTCTAGGAATATGTTGGATCTGGAAACCGAAGAAGTGCTTTTTAAGTTTTCATACTTCCGCTAAATAAGATGACATCTTGGTACTTGAGCATTGATACTCTTTCCCAACTTGATTCGCTACTAGTTGATAATCGCCTTTCACTAGTATTCTTCTAATCATGAGCACTTTGGTTGCTCGGAGTCCTGCTAATAAACCTTCGTACTCTACCACGTTATTTGTAGCAGAAAAGTTTAACTGAATGGTATATTTAATGTGTTCTCTAGTAAGAGATATCAGGACAACTCCAGCCCCCGAGCCTTTGAGCATCAAGGAACTGTCAAAGTACATAGTCCACTCTTCGTGGTGTTCGTACTCAGGCCCTTGGGTGGGTTCAGGATTCATCCATTCGACAATGAATTTTGCTAAAGCCTGGGAATTAATTTCTATTCGTAAAATGAAATGGAGATCGAAGCCACCAACCTTGACCGCCCATTTTTCTATTCGTCCTGATGATTCTCTGTTTCCAAGAACTTGACCAAGAGAATATCCAGTAGGTACGACCACTCTGCGGGTCTGAAAGTAATATCTTAGTTTCCTTGAAGCCATAAGGAGACTGTATAGCAACTTTTGTACCTATGGATACCGTTCTTTTGGTCTATGTAAGACTTCGCTTACGTAATATACCGACCATTGGGTATAGTCACGTTCAACGACTAGTACAGCACTGACTGCTAGTGGCGTCGTGACAGGTATATTAGCAATGTTCCTCCTAATCTCAAAGATACTAAGATCGAGGCATTCGTAAGGTACCTTTTGAGCTCCTCAAAAGCATCATTTGCCTCTTTAGTCCATTTGTAATTTCCCTATTTCCGAAGACGTTTAAAGAAAGGTAACCCCTTGTCTCCCAACCATGCTATGAAATGATTTAGCGCTGCCATACAACTAGTTAGTTTTTGGATTTCTTTCTTTGTGGTCGGAGGGCGCATCTGTTCAATGGCCGATATTTTTGCTGGGTTCGCTTCAATTCCTCTAACCAAAACAAGGAATCCAAGAAGCTTTCCAGAAGAGACTCCAAACACACATTTCTTCATATTTAACTTAAGGTTATACCTTCTTAAGTTGTTAAAAGTTTCTTGTAGGTCAGAAATATGCTCGCCAGCATTGATGCTTTTTACGACTAAGTCATCAATATAGGCTTCTAAATTTCGACCTATCTGTGGACTAAATTTTTTTGCATTAACTTCTGAAAAGTAGCACCAGCATTTTTGAAACCAAATAGCATCTTGATTTAACAATAAGTGTCATATGGCGTGATGAAGAAAGTTTTCTCTTCATCATCTTTATTCATATTAATCTGGTGGTACCTTCAATACGCATCTAAAAAACTTAACAACTCACACCCTAAAGTAGAATCTACAAGTTGATCAATATGTGGAAGGGGAAGTCATCCTTCAGAGAAGCTTTATTAAGATCTGTGAAATCGATACACATTCGCCATTTCCTGTTACTTTTTTTAACCATTACAAGATTGGCGAGCTACTCTAGGTAGTCGACCTCACAAATAAATCCAGCCATGAGAAGCTTGTTAATCTCTAACTGGATTACCTTCTTCCGATCTGGTGCAAAGCGCCTTAGGTTTTGCTTGGCTAGTTTCTTGTCAGGCCGGAGAGTTAGCCTATGCTCGATCACCTCCCTAGAGAATCCGGGCATGTCAGATGCCTGCCAGGCGAATACATCCGAATTGGCTCGGAGGAAGGAGACGGCGACTCTTTCTATTTGGGATCGAGTCCTGCCCAGCCAGCACCTTTTGGGTGGTTGCACTAGCCTTTTCGAGTCAGACGATGCTTTGACACTTTCTGGAGAAGCGCCCTTGTTGAGTGGAACGTCTTTGGTTTGGTCTGAGGGTTTTGAGGCCATCTTTGGTCTTGAGTGCTTGACCTACGTGGAAGGTGGATTAGTATCCTTGGTTGGACGTTTATCGATCAATTCTAGGGATTTACGATCGCATGCATATGCATCTTTCTACCCCCTCGAACTGTAATGACCCCTTTTGATCCTGGCATTTTTAAACTCTAATAGCCGTAATGTGTAGCTATCAGGAACTTTGCCAATGCCGGATGACCATTGTATGCCATTTCAAAATCTACTACATCAAATAGAATTTTCTCTGTTTGGAAGTTATTTGGCCTTCCGAATGTAACCAATAGGAAAAGTTACCCTATCAGTTTAGCAGGAGATCTTGGAACTATACCATGGAGGGCATATTTCATAGGCTTTACTTTTGATTTAGGAATTTGCATTTCTTCTAATGCTCCAGTAAACAAAATATTTAGTGAACTATCACCATCTATTAAAACTCGTTTGACTTTGCATTTATTAATAATAGGTTCTACAACAATAGGGAACCTACTTAGTCGAGTTGAAGGGATGTGGCAGTCTTCTTTGCTGAAGGAAATGACTATCTCGACCATCTGGATGGCTTGACGGTGATCAGACATTCGGCGAGGTTCACTTCCCGTTCCACGGCTTTGAGATGGCACCTTGACTCGTATGAGGAGGACCCACCAAAAATCATATCAATAGTGTGTTGTGGTTCCTGATACTTGTCGGGACCCGAATTTACACATTTGAAACCCTCTATGTATTCTGAACTAATCCCATATCAGTAGCTAGTACACATAGGAAATAGTGATGAAATACCATCCATTTATCGATTAACTAAAAAATCTCAAAATAATAAATAGTAATAATAACTGGACCTTATAGTCAATGTTTACTTAACTTGCCACGCAGGGCTAAAAAAACAAATAAACTCTTGCAGCAAAACAGGAAAACTGGAAAAGGCCATTCAACATACTCACAGGCAATCGAGTAGAGAACGCATCATAATCCGCAAAACCTTCATGGTACTCTTGGGCGAAGAACTCTTGAGCAACTTGGTACTCTTCAACTGAGCAACAGAATTCGAGTCATGAGCACATAAAGTACTCAGCAAGTCATAGAAAAACAGTATGCAAATAATATTCATGCAGGGCTTGAACAAAGATTAGTTGTATGGTTCTTTTGCAGAAAGCAACATTAACGATAAATACAATAAATAGATTGAATTGCACAATTTAAAAGGTCATAAGTAAATAAAGTAAACAGTTTCTTTGAAATCAACTAGTGAACTCTCCATTTACTTTCCAACACAAACCACCAAGTGAATTACACATTCACCAAATGAATATTATATTCATCAAGTTAACTTCCCATTCACACTCCGACACATTTTATGAAGAAACTCTACCTCTCGTGTGAAATCCCTGAGTACGTCCATCATCGCGGACACGACTATTTAAACAATTTTAACTCTGCGGAAGTTGTATAGCTTTTCCCACAAGTGATAAATCAACTTAGAGTGTCTGACCACACTTCTGTAGGTGTGCGACTAAGTGATCATCACAAAGCTTTTATAAAGCTCCTTCTCAGTCCGACAGGGCCCCTAATCTTCCACCATTGTGAGTATACGTCCATCCCGTATCTCACGCTTCTAAGACAGAACCAAAACTAAGACACTGCTAATTAATTAGCCAGGTACGTCCCATACCGGACATGTGGTTGTACGTTTAAGGTCCAGTTCAATGGTGTACAAGATTAAGTCCTTGACAAGTTACTTAGGCGAGTATACCACAAACCCATAACATGTTAAATCCACATCCTCACTGCACAACTGCTCGCCTGAGAAAAAAATCATTTTTGCTCAATCAAGACCAATGACATACGTTGTCATAGTACACAAATTTTAACAATAGTGGCTAACCTGCTCTGTGAAACACATCGTCTAACGAGAGAGAAAACAATAGGCAAAGCACAAATAAATACAAAAGAAATTCAAATAAAATCCAAAAAAGTAAAACCAACACTAAAAGAAAGAGCTCAATTTTATATGAATTTAGGAATTTGAATGGACTGAATCGGAATTCGGACGAAAGAGAACGGACTCTCGGAAGATTAAAATTCACATAACATGATAAAATTAGAATTTCAGGATTTAGGGAATTGTTTTTCTAAAGAAAAATAATTTACTACATCAGCATAACATCAGCAGAGAATTTCGGCTAAAAAGAAAAAGAAATACAAAAGAATACTGACAAGTGGGGTCCACTTGTAAGTGAGATAGAATTGAAATCAATGGATGACATGTGGGCCAAGTGCTGGAGAGAGAAAGAGAGATAGAGAGAGAATGACAAAGGGTCCCACATGGCAATGAGATGGTCCAAGGTGGACTAGGTCTATGGATTTCGGGTTTAGGGTTTACCACATGCACTGACACACGAGCGCTGATTGGTATGCCACATGGACAAGGATGAAGACATGGCTGCTGATGTGGAGGGCGATGTGGAGATGAAGTGGCGGAAAGAGAGAAAAACGAGGGAGAGCAGAGAGCACTGGCCGGCGGCAAAGATGACGATGTCGAATGCGATGGGCGGCAAGGGAACTCCAGTGAAGTAGCAAAATGAGACCCCGGGAACACGGCGATGCTTTGGGAGTAGTGGCTCGGCATGGGCGGCAGTGATGCAGTGGCGGCGGCAAGCTCCACTAGTGCAGAGGCGATGGCGAAACACGAGCGCCCGAGAAGAACGAGGGGAAGCACCAGGTCGACAATGGCATGGGAAGCATAGAGGACACTTCAGGACGGCCGAAGAATAGTAAAGACTACGAGGAGAAAGAGATGACCGGAGAAGAAAGAAACCATCGGTGGTGGCAATTCGGTGACCAAGAACGAAAAAGAAAGGTAGGGATTGAGAGAGAAGGAGCTAGAACACACTTTGACGCGCTAGGTTAGGCTAGGGACTCACCGAGAACATAGATAAACAATGGTGGGGCGGCGGTTTTGGGATGAAGGGGATGACAACGCTCCGATGGTATTTGGGAAAAGATGGTGGGAGCTTGACGTAGAATGTGGCGGCGCAATTCCAATGGAGGTGACGACGTCGCTGGAGAAGCAGTGATGGCGATGAATTCTAACGAGGGAGAGATTGCGGTGGTGGCTCGGTTCTCTGGTGATTGTGGTTCAACGAAATAGAGAACGAGATCGGGGTTTTAGGGTTTTGGAAGAGGAAGGCGAGGTGAGAAATATGATGCGGGTTGCTATGTTTATAAAGGACCGAGGAAGTGAGAGTCCACAAAGAGCATGAAGGCGCTATTAGTTTGCCTCAAACACGACTAAGAGACCAGGATGAAGACGATGGTGAGGTGGCTGCCTGACGAGCGGGGACCCCCGCGTAGAGCAACAAAAAGAAAAAGGAAAGAATGGCTCAGCTGGGCTTGCGGCTTGGGCCAAGCTTCGACGCGTAGGAGAAAAAGAGGTGCAAATCATGCCGAGGTGAAGAGAAAATGGAACAGGCCGAAAAGAAAATGCAAATGGGCCAAAGAAAGAAAATTCAAACCAAAGGATTTTCTGCAAAATAATATACTTTCCGAATTTAGGAAATTGACATAAATAAAACCGAGCTCAAATAAATTCCAAAAATCCTAGAAAAATCCAAAAAATTCTTTGGAACACTTGGAACTCAAATAAACACCTTTGAATTTAATTAAAGTTTTGATTAATCACATTAAATCTTTTTTATTTATGAAAATTCAAATTAAGCTTTAACTTAAATAGGAAAATTCAAATGGTTACTTTTACTTTTAAAGCTCCAAAAATAAACCAAAATTTGGGATGTTACAATACTTCATTTCTTCGTCACCATCTTTGTCTGTTTTGGAGCTCGGTTCTCTAAGCACCTATATGGAAGGAAAATGACCTTTACCTAAATGATAGTCTTCCAACTTCTTCTGTCAGGCTTGGCAAGTGCATAGATCATGCCCTACTTCCTGATGAAGTGGACACCACTTCTTATTCATTTTGTATTCATCGGTTGGAGCTTTTGCCTTGTTACGACCAAAATAATCCTTCTTCCCTCGGTGAACTTTACGATTCGTGGTCGGGAATCGCAAGGACGAGGGGGATGTGTGGCTTCGTGAAAGAGCTATCTTCCCTCGTGACTTCCTTGTCGGAGCCTTTGAGGAGATCTAGGTACCAGTTGGTCTCGATCGACCATGCTGACCCCTACTAAGAGAGGAATGCTGGGACGAAGTCAATGTATGACTCTATGAGTTCCTTTGTTCCCTGTTGTCGGTGATTTAGAACTGATCTTACGTATGATTATTTGATTCGAGGGTCTCCAAGATTGATCATGTAGAGAGAACAACACAAGGATTTTTTATACAGGTTTAGGCCTTCTCTGAAGAGAATAACAACCCTACTCATGTGTGTATTGTATTGAGTATACTGGTTACAACCAAGAGAAAGACTAGGGCTTGTGCTCCTGATTGTGCTTGTGCTGATTGTACTCGTCGTACCCCCCTATCAACTGACTATAGCCTTTATATAGTGTACGAAGAGGTGGTCGTTTCTCCAGGTCAAGAGGTGCCTCATCATTTCATATAACAGGCGTATTGATGGTAGTTATTGTCGGAGTAGTAACTCCTCCACGTTGCCTGACAGTTATCGTCAGAGACATAAGTGTATTACGTGTAGTTATTCCGGGGAATAACAGCGTATATTAATTGCTTAGATTCCCTAATCAATTGGATCTACCTATCGGCAAGCTCTCTCGATCATAGGGTGGTCATAACTGACATGATCGTAGAAGGACTTACAACTATAAGGTGGTCGTAGAAAGACTTACGATCATAAGGTAGTCGTAGAAGGACTTACGACAAGGTACTAGTCGTAGAAGAATTTACGACTAGGAGATGATCGTAGAAGAATTTACGATCATAAGGTAGTCGTAGAAGGACTTACGACTAGGTACTGGTCGTAGAAGAACTTACGACCAAGAGATGATCGTAGAAGAACTTACGATCATGAGTTAGTCATAGAAGGACTTACGACTATGGGGGTGGTCGTGGAAGGACTTACGACCACTTGACCAGCTTCTCACTTATGAACATTGAGGGGTATACTCAAGAATCATATGATGGTATTATTATCCATAATAAGTGTCGACGATCAAAACGTCGATCTTTACGAAAAGAAAAGGAGAAAGTGACGTGGGAAATCTGGAGTAATAATGGGATTGCTCTTTAATTAGTATGAACTGGATTTTACAGGGTATGCTCTCTGACTAGATGATGAACTACTCTGTATACACTGAGAACACTGCTTGTTCCTTTACAATCTCATACTTACAACATGAATCTAAGATTTGTGCTTTAGTCCGATGGCTCTATCTTGTCTCTGTCTGTCCCTTGCTCCGTCCATGTTCCATCTTTAAATAGCCCTTGAAGAGGTGGCAGTTACTTATGGAGAAGACGTCTGATGTGAAGCGTCACGACTGGTCAGAGTCAAGTGACGATTGATAAAGAATCAACCGTTCGGTGGTTATATGTCTATGAGATATATAACCGCATGGTGGTTATTCGTCAGTGCTTCTGGATAAGAAACGTCGTATGGTATGAAACATGCACATGCTCCATTCATCATACGGTAGAGAAGATACTTGGAATTAGTTCCAAGTATCAGTTCATACCTTTTATGAGCAGTTCTCCTGGTCGAGAGCTTGGCTTAAGCCTTCGTTCGACCAGGGTACCCATTATGTAACCTCTGGAATCTCTACGACCAGTGAGGTCGTGCACCTCAGGGGTTACGACCATGAAGACGTATGGTATGTTATGTATTAAAAATAATACATAGATGTTTTAATCCTCGTCAATAAGAATTATAGATAAATAATTAAATAAAGATTATTAGATCCGAATCACCTGTACATCTCCATACATTGCATGGTCTGCTGAAGGATCTCCAATATCTGTCCTGCAAGCTGAACATACCCCGGAGTCTCTGCCAGAGCAGGGTCCGGGTTATTTAAGATGTTATGAACTCGTTGCAGGTTTTAAATTGTTACCGGGTGTCTTGAAGGATTCCTACTTGCAGAAGGTGTTCGATGACTTGAATTACCTCCCGACCCCTGGCTTGCTCCGTTCCACCCATTATAAGGAATGGGGTAGAAACAAATGAATTAACTGATTGATGTCCACCAGTTTCACTGCCTCCATCGTGCCAGGTGGGTGCTCACCATGCCCCAAGTTGCCTCGAGGACGACGGTAAGGGATTTAACTCCTGTTGACGGAGTGTGTTCATGGGTTGCCGACCTGCAAGAGGTTGGGGAAGTACATAGCCATTTTCATTGACCGGATAGAAAGACGCTAAGAAAACGATGAGCAGGACCTCTTTTTCTCGGCTTCTCCTACTTAGGTGAATGGATCCATAGGAACATGCCACGGAACACGCATTAACCACTACCTCCTCACCAGCTTCCCGCCATTAATTCCCGCCCCCTCTCGCCGCCTCGTCGTATAAATCCGCACGCGCCGCGCCGCGAACTCCCACGCCTTGCTCACAGTCTCAGCTAAGCTTTCTAAGCTGCATAGCTCTCAGTAGTCAGTAGTTTCAAGAACCGTAATAAGAGTGTTACGATCGATCGCAATGGATAGGGAGCTGTTCAGGACGGTGAAGCAGGCGACGCGAAACCACGCCAAGCTACTCTACCATCGTCTAGTCGGCCACCTGCCCCACCTCCTCGCCGTCACGCTGCTCCTCGTCGTGTCCCCGATGGTGTCCGCGCCGTCCCTCGACGGCGTGCACGCCCTTTGGCACGAGGCGCGCGCCAACGAGGCCATGCTGGTGGCCGCGTGCGCGGGGTGCGCGGCGGTGGCGTACGCGTACGCCATGTCGCGGCCGCGGCCGGTGTACCTGGTGGACCTCGCCGGGTACAAGCCCGGGCCGGCGCACGAGGCGACCCGCGCCGAGGCTATCCGTGTCTTCGGGTCGGCCGACAGGTTCAGCGAGGAGAGCATGGCGTTCCAGAAGCGGATGATGGAGCGGTCGGGCCTCGGTGAGGCGACGCACTTCCCGGCGTCGCTGCTCAACCTGCCCATTGACATGTGCCTCCGCACGGCGAGGGAGGAGTCCGAGACCGTCGTCTTCGGCGTGGTCGACGACCTGCTGGCCAAGACCAGCGTGCGGCCGGAGGACATCGGCGTGGTCATCGTCAACTCCAGCCTCTACAACCCCACCCCGTCCTTCACCTCGCTGGTCGTCAACCGCTACCGCCTGCGCCACGACGTCGTCAGCCACAACCTCAGCGGCATGGGCTGCAGCGCCGGCATCATCGCCATTGACCTCGCCAAGCATCTGCTCCAGGTATACACATTACTATACTCATCTCCATGCAGTGCCCCTTCTTTGCTGCAATGCACGCATGCGTGAATACGAAAGAAATGGCAGATTAATAATAACATATACGCGAGAAGTGAGCTTTGCTCACTTGGCTCGTGGCAGCGTGGACTGCACAGCCCGTCAGTGCTCGAGTCTAGGACTCAACACTGGTGTCTCACCCGGAGAATAAATTTAAGAACCAAGCAAAGCTTGTCTAGTTGTGGCTCGTTGGAGCCTTTGGCTCGGCGCCCAGCCCATGCGTGTTCGAGCCGAAGGCTCGGCGCATGTGTCTCATCGAGGTTGTTCGAGGACTGAGCTAGGGCTCAGATAGCAGAAGTCCGTCACGGTTCGAGCGTTGGTTCCCATGCGCACCTCTTGAGGTTAGGTGCTCTTTTCTTTCTTCTTTAATATGTTCCGGATGCGAAAAATCTCGGACACTAAAAAAACATTAACATATACGTATGCACGAATAAATGAGCGGCATGTAATTGATTACGATAGAACATAATCCTGTACAGTATCTGAATTTTCAAGTAGGTAGTAATAGGATTACATGCCCCAGCCAGGAGATTAAGATTCCTTTATTTTCAGGTCAACGTTGGGTCGTAGGTAACCATATCGAGTATGCATGTCTAGTGGACATATATATTCACATACCCATCATTCCGAGTGAGTGCAGAAAAGAAAATCACTTCTAACTTAGTGATTAACTCAACTAGTTAATTAACTGAACGATCGATCGTGCATAGTTATTGTAAGAGCTTAGCATGGTCATAGCTTAGCTTATGAGCATATAAACCGAAGTAAGAGCCAACACCGTAGGCCAGATTAATCAAAGTTTTTATAATCAAGTGGTTTTTAATGTGGTACTCTTAAGGCTTAATAGATCATTTGGCAAATCTATTCAATTGACGGTTCGCCATATTCGATGTAAAAATGCATTTGGTTAAAAGTGAATATTACTTGCTGTGTTTTTTCAAAAAGAAGGAATATCGATGCTTGAGGTTTGTAGAAAAAATGGAAACATGCACATTTTATTTGCTTTGTTCCTGCTCTTACCCTACTTTTTTAAAAAAAAATACACTTACCACATAAGGAGTGTTTTGGGGTCCTAAGGTAGCTGAGTGCCTTAATGGCCCTTACCATGTCCATGGCTCTGGACCTAGTCGCTACTCCCTAACCGTCAGATTAGAGATGGCTCGTACCAATTGAACAGCTGGGTCGTATCCCACATTAAAAACGGTCCAATAAAATCACCAATCGTCCGATCTAAAACAGTCCAGAGATTGATTGGGCAACTACGGACCGCCCGATCAGAGACAACCCAGATCGACTCGACAGGTAAGTTTGAAGTCCCTGCTGAGAATGGCCCCACAAAATAAGCTCCACTGCGAGTGCCGCTGTTAGCGACTAGACCACACCCCCCCCCCACCACCCCACCCCCACCCCAATGCTGCATCCAGGGTGCAACAGCTGGCTTAAGCGTGTTGGTGCTCACCCATGCATGATTTGCTGTAACCACACTGTTAAGATATCTCCGATAGTATATTTATTATCGTATTTTACCCATGTTATGTTAACAATATTCTACGTGAGGAACGTGAGGAAAGAGGGGGGAGGAGAGAGAGCATTGATCGTCTCTTTTTAAAAAGACTGTCGTGTACGCGAAATAAGACATGATATATTAATGGGTTTTGCTAGTTTTAAGTTGCCTGAAATTTTCTTAAGTTTAAGTCACTTGTTGTGACCATTGGATTTGTGTAGAGATTAGTGTGTCATATGATTGGATATTGATCCAATGAATGTCATATGATTGGATATTGATCCAAAGGTCACAACAAGTGACTTAAATTTAAGAAAATTTCAGACAACTTATGAATAGACAGTCCCTATATTAATTTACTTTAGTTGACATGTATGTGAGTATGTCTGTTTCAAAGAAAAATTATAAAATATAAATATTGAAGAGTGCGCTAGAGACTATCTATTAGAGATGTTATCTCCAAAAATTAATGTAGTATATGTTAGAGATAAGGTTATCTCTAACTACAATTAATGGGATTAGCCCTGTAAGTGAAGCGACGGATCTCTTGAAGCAACACACAGTAGCATCCGTCGATCTCGTGGGGGTTGTGGCCCGGCCGGCTTACTGCAGTTCTGCAGTGATATATACTTCAAATATTTGATCAAAACTTTGTACAAAGAGGCTTGGAAGAACACTGCATCCATGTATCGATAAGTCACATTTAGGCTCAAGAAAGCTCAGCCCTGCATCATATTTATGTCCATGCATGTGATGCCTGTCCAAGTCCTTGGCGGGCTAGCTCCTGACCGACCATAAACTCGTCTTAGCAGAACAAACATCCCAGACTGTGGTCCGAACACCACTCCTGACTCCTGAGTAATCTGTGTTAGGTGGAAGTTGAGATACCCCATTACGGCCAACCTTACCTGCTGTACTAGCACAACCACAGTCGCAGAGGCATGCGTCTGAATCATGCACCGAAATGTAGCGGTGAAAAGGGTCACATACCGACAGATATCGTTCTTTTCATATTTTAATCTATATTTTTATCTCAAATTCGGAGCCAAATACACGAAATGAATATAGATTTTTCACGATACGAGCACGGGGCGGATACGGGTTAGATTCAAATCGGTCGTAGATAACTTGTCAGATTCTTACACATAAAGAAAAGATAATAAAAATATCAAATTATACTATCTATTAGAGAATTATTTATCCTATTCAACAACATAAGCATAATAAAATGTAAATTCACACTATATATTAGTCAACGACTACAAAATCATAAAAGATATTAAGGGATACTGATGTTTATCAGATATCCTATAACAATACGTATACGGATTGGATATCGCTACCCCATATGATAACCCAAATTTTCTGCATACGGATACGGTAACAAATTGGACGAAAATTATCTGTCCGTTTCACCCCTACCGAAACGATGAATTCTGTGGACCCAGGGGTCAGGGCCCTCATGAGGTTATGCCCGTTGCAGATGGTAATAGCTAACAACTCCACGATAGTTACTGCACGGCATCGCTGAGTCATGTGGCTAGCCACACCTGTTCTGATCTTGTGGGTTCAGAAATTACCATAGTCAAGTCACATCGTGGCTTCCATTTCAGAAGATTTTGACCCCCTGCAGCATGCATCGGTGCAGGTAGCAGTCTAGGTTCTAGCAGGAGCAGAGCATCGAAAGAAACGGTCTTCTGCACTGCACTGCACGCGCTAAACTTCTAGTGCTTGCAGTTTGCCACGAGAACATGGATGGGAAGAACACAATAAACATCAGCATTGATGCTGAAACGCGCGGAAAGAATGCAAAAGGACCAGAGAATCCGCGTGTACAAGTGTAATAACTCGAAATCTAAACCAATGGTCCATGAGATCGATTGAACAAATCCGATACAAGTATGCTCCTTACGTTACAACAAAGAAATTAATCTGTCTGAACTCTGAACAATGCGTCGTACATACGTATGTCCATTAGGAATTAACATTGGCTATCCTACTAAATTAATTCTATGATCGTGAGCAATTGATTTGAAGCATAAATTAATGTTTTGCTATATGTTCATGTACTAGTACCACAGCGGTATCTTTGCATGTATGCTATTGCTAACTGGAGTGGGAATGGTAAACCTGCAGGTGCACCCTGACACGTACGCGTTGGTGGTGAGCACGGAGAACATCACCCTGAACGGGTACCTCGGCAACAACCGTCCCATGCTGGTGACCAACGCACTGTTCCGAATGGGCGGCGCGGCGGTGCTCCTCTCGAACCGGCGCTCCGAGCGGCGCCGCGCCAAGTACCAGCTGATCCACACGGTGCGCACGCACCGCGGCGCGAGTGACAGGAGCTACGCCTGCGTGACGCAGGAGGAGGACGAGGCCGGGCACGTGGGCGTGTCCCTCTCCAAGGAGCTCATGTCCGTGGCCGGCGAGGCGCTCCGCACCAACATCACCACGCTCGGCCCGCTCGTCCTCCCGCTGTCGGAGCAGCTCCGGTTCCTGGCCACCGTGGTGCTCAAGCGCGTGTTCCGCGCCGACTTGAAGCCGTACCTGCCCGACTTCACGCTGGCGCTCGACCACTTCTGCATCCACGCGGGGGGACGCGGCGTGCTGGACGAGCTGGAGAGGAGCCTCAAGCTGAGCGCGTGGCACATGGAGCCGTCGCGGATGACGCTCTACAGGTTCGGCAACACGTCGAGCAGCTCGCTGTGGTACGAGCTCGCCTACTGTGAGGCCAAGGGCAGGATCAAGAGGGGGGACCGGGTGTGGCAGATCGCGTTCGGCTCCGGGTTCAAGTGCAACAGCGCCGTGTGGAAGGCGCTCAGGACGGTCGACGGCGCGGCCGCTGGGGAGAGCAGCCCGTGGGCGCAGGACGTCGACGTGCTGCCGGTGCATGTGCCCAAGGTGGCGCCTATCGATGACGATGAGCCGTCGTACGCACCAGGTGCCTAGTTTTTACTCTCGAAGAATTAATCGAAGCGTGCGTGCACCTCTCTTGTGTGGCCTGGCTCGTTGGCCAGCTTTACTATATAGGGCATTCTTATACTACTAGTGTACCAATGTGTAAATCATAATTGTCAATACCATTCCGGAGGCTATACCGGTTTGGCTTTTGGAAAGAGACATTCTGATATCGGTCTATACCGGCGTATCGTTCCAGAGTTTAATATAATAATATATATTTATAAGTACATATATGTTTAATTATATGCGCATCAAATTTCACCTGTAATATTATTCAAAATACATAGTAGTATGATCAAATATAACTTATACTTCAATAAGTACAAGAGACGATATTATCAATTACGTCGGTATAGCCGGTATTGTCCAGTATTGCTGGTATTGACCGGAGTCGAAGCTAGTATGACCGGCATCGAGACTGGTACGGAATGCAGTACTGCTTTGTACCGGTTTAGGTGGTGAAATAGTACATATCGGCAATACCGACCGATACCAGAACAATATTGATAAGTTTGGTGTAAATCGTTATGAACGAATTCAGGAATATTGTTGTGTGTTGTAGAGTCCCTATGTAAAAAAAACAGAGATTAAATGCCGCAAGACTTTGGTACGAACCAATGACCTAAAATCATTACATTGCTCTGTTGGGGAGATAAGATCAACAAACTTAACAGTAAGAACAATGATGTCGACAATCGAGTCGTCGATCTTATGAAATAAATAGAGAAAATGACAAAGAGTTCTTACATGAGAATGAGATATGTGTCTTATTTGCTCCAAACCACACGGCGTTTACAGCATTGAGTCACTTACAATAACTATATCACAGTTATCTTGTCTCCTATCAAACACCAACTGGTGATCAGTTGCTGTTTCCGACCAGACGCGTCACTTCCAAGAGTTGTCTTCTCTAGGAGTAACTGTCACCCCTTCGTCAGTTATTTAAAGGTGGATGACGAAGAGCCAAGGAAATGAGATCAGGAACCAATAGATCATCGAAGGACACAAGACCTAGTGATCCGAAGACAATTGAAGCATTAAAATAGCAACATATTCAGTGTAATTAGGGCTAGTCTGTCGCCTTATTCAAGGCACCCCTATAAAGATCCAGTTCACTGCAATAAAGAGCAATCTCATTCTCATCTAAGAACTCTTTGTCATTTTCTTCTAGTTATTTCATAAGATCGGCGACTCGATCGTCGACAGCTAGCGCCGTTCGTAGGAACAAGGCGTTGAGTTCTTCAAGCTTTCTTTGCTCAAGCAATCCTCATTCACTTTTCTTCGCTCTATCGTCGCTCATGCGATCATGGTAGGGACATGGGATGAGGAAAGCTGGTTTGACTTGGCGGACTGCTCCAACTCGACATGGACACATGCATCCATGCCATGGAATATGACACAATGTCGCCATCATCCTCTTCCGCCACCGGCTCGCCGCTCATTGAGACTAGCGAGATCAACCGGATGGAGAAGGATTCTCTGCCACCATCCGTGGCGCTCCCAAAGGAGTTGGTCATTTCGCCTAGTTCAGAATGTCTGAACGCCCCTACAAGCCCGGTTCTTACGATTGGCAAGAACGACGACAAAAGCCCAACGCTACGATCAGAGGGTCAATATACTCTCGATATGGTCATGGGTGACAAGTATTCGGCAATGGCTCCTGCGTATTTCGGGGGTCAACCGACATCTGGTGAGGGTGTCAATGAAGTTACCACCGGTCGAAGGCCAAGTAGGAATGATAAAACTCAGCATACGGTCGGCAATCTGCCGGATCAAGCTGAGTCCACCACAAAGCCTACCAGAGGTGGTAATCTTTGACCGCTCCCCATCGTGGAGGCTTCTTGTCGAAGCACTGGAAGGCTCTTCCTTAGCTACGACGGGAGCTCATCGAAAGACTGCTGTTAGAGGCACGAGGTTAACGTAATCGAAGATACCAATTGAGATATAGTGCATAATCCTCCACAGCTTAACACGCCACCACCTGCTGGTGGAAATGGTACGAGAACTCAAGCACCAAATGGCGTGGATCAAAATGACCTTGAGAGTCTAAAGGACTAAGAAGAAGTCTATATGACCCCTTGACGTATGGTGGTGCGGCCACTTAACCCCCTGATCTAAAAAAACTGACTATTTTACCCATTACGTTGCAAAACCATATTACTTAACCCCCTGAGGTGGTTTCGGAGGTGATTTTGCCATCGTGGTGACTGGCGTGGCCGCTGAGGTATCGTTGAGTCAGCAAATCAAAGTCATAAAATTTTATTACACTATGAGGCCCACATGTTAGCGTCTACCCCTTCTTCCCCAATCTCTTCCCCTAGAGTGGATGCTCCCGGTGGGCGATGGAACAAGATCTTGCTGGAGGCGTTCATACGCAGAGAGTTCACGAGGCCACAGGGGGCAGCGGTGGGGTGGTGTGGCGACGCCAACTGGCGCTATGGCCGGTGCGGACCGATGGGTGGCGGGTGGGGCTAGGGTTAGGAAGGAACAAGGCGGATGCAGGGCCTTAGAGTGGCATCAACCGAGTTGAGGGAGTGGAGTAGGAGGTCATCGTGCTCGTGGCCGTAGGATGACAACGATGAGAGGGACAATCGGGAGGAGGCGAGGGAGAGGGACGCCTCTGAGTCGGAGATGTCACAGAGGAGCGGCGCCACGGAGAGGTCTGACGCGGTGGCACCAGACGCGCAGATGTTGTTCTGTTGGAGGAGGAGGGACTTTAGGGACTTAGCCATCAAAGAGTTGGACGTTCTTGATGCAGTCACCACCGTAGTCGGCGAAGATGGAGATGTAGATGGCGATGCTAACAGTTTCTATGGGGATTTGAACCTTCTAGAGCCGGAGCAACTCCCTCCACCGGCTCGAGCATGTCAGCGCCTTGGGGGAGAAAACGTAGGGGTCAATGGCGTTGGTCACCGTAGGCCGTAGGGTCTTCTACTCCGGCGTCGGTGAGAGAGAGAGATTGAGGAAGAAGAAGGGGTAGACGCTGACATATGGGCCTCATAGTGTAATAAAATTTTATAACTTTGATTTCTGAGTCAACGACACCTCGAAGGCCACATCAGTCGCCACGGTGGTAAAACTGCCTCCGAAACCACCTCGGGGGTTAAGTAACCTAGTTTTGCAATGTTATGCACTTAAATAGCTAGTTTTTTAGGTAAGGGGAGTTAAGTGGCCACACCACCATACTTCAAGGGGTCATATGAACTTCTTCCAAAGGACTATAATATAGTTATTATTAGGATTTTAAATTTACTATTAAATTTTAAGCTTCTAGGAAAAGACTATTAGATTCCATTTAGACAAAAAAAAATCGACAACTATTATCTTAACGAATAGCAAAAGCAACCACAATCGTCTTGTTGACTGGTCAAGTGCCAGTATCGATAAGTGAGTCCCTAATAAGTTTTGTGACTAGTGGATATTCAATCATATGGTCCATAAGATCATTCTTGATGATAATAATTTTTCACAAAAAATCCATTTTTAAACAAACAATAAAATTTATTCCATTAAAGCATGCCTCAAGATTCGTGGTCTGGTTATACTTTTATGTTCCATTAAACGTTGCATAGAATTGAAAACGTAGGTGTATGGCTATGTTGGTGGAGACGACGAGGCATGGTGTTGTTTGGTGAGGTGAGTTGTAACATCCCAAATTTGGAGTTCATTTGAAGCATTTAAAAATAAAACTAACCATTTGAATTTTCTTGGTTAAGTCAAAGCTTAATTTGAATTTTTAAAAATTAAAATAATTTAATCTAAATAATATAAACTTCAATTAAATTCAAAACTATTTTATTTGGGTTCCTTGAGTTCTGAAGTATTTTCTAAAATTTTCTAGGAATTTTGGGAGTTTATTTGCTATTTCTTTTAGCTCGATTTTATTTATTTCAATCTATGAAATTCGAAAATTCCCTTTTTTGGATTTTTTTCCTATCGGGTTGTTTTCCTTTCGAGCTGGCCCAATTTCTTTCCTTTTTTGTCGGCATGTTCCTCTCTTTCTCGGCCTAGCCGCCAGCCCAGCCCGCACTCCTTTTCCTCTCCCGCGTGCAGCCCACTTCCTCCTCCCTCCTCTCGCTACCGTGTGGGCCCCGCCACGTCAATGCCAACCTTCGTCCTCCTCGCGCACAGCTTCACCCGTGTTTGTGTTCGAGCCGCCACCATCACCGTCCCGATTTAATCTAGCCTCTTGTGTCAAAATATTTGCCTCGTCCTCCTCTCCAAAACCCCAAGGTGCCGTCGCCAGTTCCGTCCTCGTCTCGCTGAATTTTTGCCAAGACACAACCGACCGCCAAAGGTCTTCAATGCTGAAGTTCCTCGGTGTTTGTGCTCCTCTGCCGCTGTTGACCCCACTGTTTGACTCGCTTCATCACGTTCTACGTGGTGCTTGTCTCCTTGTCGCCCGAACCGTATCGAACCACCGTCGCCCTTTCTTCCCCAAAACCACTCGCCGCCTCCACACTTGATATCATTGCCGATGAGTCCCCCCCCCCCCGTGTGCATCACTTTGTGTTCTAGGTCCATCTCTTTTGATCCCTTCCCTTTTCGTCATCAATCCGTCGCCATGTCATGTCGCCGCCGCTCTTCTTCTCCGTTACCAGTCATCGTCGTCGCGCCATCTCTCTGGTCATCCTCCGCCCGTCCCAGTCATCCCGTTTAGTTCCTCCCATCACCGCCAACCCCATGCTCACCTCCATCGCCATCGGGCACCATCGCCGTTGTTGCTGCGGGCCCGAACCTTCTTCTCCGTTGTCGCCGTCGTTGAGTCGTCACTGCCCTTCCCGCATCACCGCCACCCAAATAACCCTCGTGTCCTCGGGGTTCCGTTTTTGCCCTTTCCGCTCGTCCTTTCGCCGTCGACACCGCTTACCCGAGCACCATGCCAGCTCCTCTGTTTCTCTCTCCCGGTTCATCTCTCTTTCTCTCTTATATGTGGGTCCCACATGCCAGAATATTTTTATCTCACTTCCAGCCTGGTCCTACTTGTCATCCTCTCTTTTTCTCTCTCTGTAACTTAGATTGGGTCCCACTTGTCAGTATCCTTTTTTTCAACCAAGAGAATAATTCTTTCTTCTCTCTTTTTCTTTTGTGACAAATCTTCTGAGAGTCCGTTCTCCTTCGTCCAAACTCCGATTCAGTCCGTTCAAGTTTCTAAATTCATCTAAAATCGATATCTTTCTTTTAGAGTTGGTTTTGGTATTTTTGTATTTTATGTGACTTGATTTTTGATTTATTTGTGCTTCGCCTATTGTTTTCTCTCTCGTTAGACGATTTATTTCAAAGAGCAGGAGCAGAAGCAAGTTTCAAATATCCAAATGTGGTAACTGAGTAAAGCCAAGGTGTGTCATAGTCATTTGATCATATTGAACCTATGATTTCAAAAATATATTGTTTTATATCAAATTGCATGCTATCTTTATATCAACTGCTTTTGGGAATAGTTAATCACCTATTTGTCGTTATGTCTCTACTGATTATTTGAAGACCATGAATCATTTGTCACCATAGGATGATCATTATTAGTTGGATATATTTGTATCACCAACATAGGTTATCGTAGAAATACTTAGTCATACTTAGTTACAATGGGCTTATGATCACATGTTCAATATTGATAATCAGACTTAATGATATATAGAATTGTGGTATGATATCATTGGTGTGCAACTGTGGTGTGATGTCACTGTTGTACCAATTGTCGTGTGATGTCTCTATAATAAAATTTTGTGTCATGGTATGGATTATCATTGGTTTGATTGAACAAAATGTTTTATGCTTAGACGAGTGATCATGTAGTAAAGGGAGTACGGGTAGCACATTGTTATTGGATATAGGTTGTCTCGTCTGGGTGAATTGTAAGGACTTAATCTTGTGTGACACTGAACTGGGCTATATCGTACAACCACATGTTTAGTACGGGATGAACCTGATTAATTAGCAATGTTTCAGCTCTAGCTTTGTTTTTAGAAGCGTGGATTCCGGAATGGATATTTACAATGGCTCAAGAGGGGTTCCCTGTCTGGTCGTGATGACATTAATTAAGTGTTGAAACCTTAGTGAGCAGAACTGGGTTAGGAAGAAGCTTTGTAAAGGCATTGTGAAAAGAAGTTTTGTAAAGACATTGTGATAATCACTTAATCAAGCACCTACAAAAGTGTGTGAATAGATATTATAAATTAATTTATCTCATATGGGTAAAGTTGTACAACCTCTGTAGAGTTAAAACAGTTTAAACTGTCATGTCCCCGGTTATGGACAACGCTTAGTTATTTCACACGAGAGATAGAGTTTTTATAAAAATGCGTCGAAAGATGAATGGGAGATTCACTTGATGAATGTGATATTTACTTGGTGGATGGGATGTTCACTTGGTGGATAAGATGTTCACTTGGAGGTTTGGTTGGAAAGTGAACTGGAGGTTCACTAGTTATTTCAAAGTAATTATTTATTTATTTTATTTTTTTTTCAATTATGCATTACAATCTATTTACTATATTTATCATAAATACTCAGTTTCTGCAAAAGAACCATACAACTATTCCTTTGTTCAAGGCTTGCATAAATATTAATTGCATACTGCTCCCTATGACTTGTTGAGTACTTTATGTACTCACGACTTAAAATTTGCTGCTCGGTTGAAGAAAGTCAATCTGCTCAAGAGTCTATGAAGAGGAGTTCTTGGAAAACTTTGCGAATCAGGACGCCTTCTTCACTCGATTGTCTATGGGCATGTTGATTGGCTTTTCTAAGTTTTTGTTCAGCTGCAAGAGTTTATTTGTTTCTTTAGCTCTGCATGGCAAGTTAAGTAAACGTTAACCATAAAGTCTAGTTATTATTACTATTTGTTACTTTGAGATCTTTTTAGTTAAATTAATAAATGGATTGTATTTCATCAATGTTTCTTTTATGAGCTAGCTACAGATCTGGAACTAGTTCAGAATACATAAAGGGTTTCGGATGTGTAAATCTGGATCCCGACATGAGTGAAGGATGCGAACGGCGGGGCGACAAGCTGGCAAGACACGATGTCGAACCCGGGAACGAAGGATCCCGAATTCTCTGTGTTCATACACCGGTCCAGGATTTCCAGTGTACACAGTCTCACAAAATTGATATCACAATCATATCACGAAAACGTAAATAACATTAAGTAATCAAATGTTTAATACAACCGAGTCTGATAAACAAATAACAAATAACACTGCGGAAGCATAGTAATAATAGTGAGCCACACGATTCGCCACAGGCAATCGTCTGGAGTCGAAGGCCTACTTGTCCTGGTCCTCACCGTCGGGGAAAAGACTTCTCCTGAATAAGAGTTATTCAGCAAGAGTAAGCACAACTTCCGTGCTCGCAAGCTACACCCAATATGGAATGAAATGCATGCATAAGGTAAACAAGTGAATAAGGCGGGGATTGTTTTGCATAAACAGCGTTTTCAGGTTAAATACTCATAGTAACTTCCAAGGCAAATTTTATACTATATTTAAAATCAGGTTTGAAATTGACATATTTATAGTATGGATAACCTCCAAATGAACAGGTGATGTATACCCTCCTATCACATGGCTAACCGTCCAAATTTTACACAAGGACTCACCATCCTCAACATTAATAAAACATTTTTGAAAACCAAAAACAAATCTAACTTCAAGTGGCCTTGCTAGCATGTCCATGACCGCGGACGCGGCTATTCGAATAGTTTTCTACTCTGCAGAGTCTGTACAACTTTACCCACACGAGATGACATGCTCATTATGTCGGCCAAAGCATGCTTCCGTAGGCGTGTGACTGAGCAATTATCATGAGGCCTTTACAATGTTCTATCCTAGTGTACTTATGCCCGCTAAGGTTTCACCCCTTTGGACTGACTGTCCTCCGAAAGCCCCCTCTTGCGCCAGGTGGAAATAAAAAGTCTAACCGACACCCACACAATCAATATGGCACAAATACACTAAAACATTACAAGTTAATTAGCCAAATCCTGCCCATACAGGACATGTGGTGGTACAGTAAGGTATAGCAAAAAGAGGCTCAAAGACCGGTCCTCAATTGACTTGGACGTCTTTCAACAAAACCCTGGGCTTTAATCTTAACCAGATTAAACCCGTGCATAAACCTGCACCCACCATTCAACCAATTCGTCCAAGTCCAAACCCATTTTTGATTTTATTTAGAGTAAAACCCTCTTTATAAACTTATGTGGTAAAACAATACCACCATGTCAAATTTAAATCAAGTTTATAAAAGATTTGGCTAAACCTTCCCAAATTCATAAGTGTGTTCTAAGCATGGCTAAGCATGTGACTAGTTTTAGTAACATTTTGCCTAATGGTGACAAGGTATTCATGTACAATACTCAAATTAGCCATACAATGAATATTGGAATAACTATGTATAAAACAGAGCATTGAAATATTTGTATAAACATATGCATACATTAAATAATTTAAAAACTAAAAATAACTTAAAAATACTGGGAACAATATGATCAATGGTGTAACTTGCCTTCGTTGATGTCCTGAAAATCTAGGTCCTCGGGGTGGTCAAACTCTCCGGAGTCGTCGAAGTCTAAACGCGAAAATACGATAAATTCAATTCAAATTCAAATAAATTAAAAAATATAGCTCAAATTAACTCCAAATTGAAATATTTTGGTTTAGTTATCTAGATTATAATTTTACACAAATTTTGCAACTTGAATCACCCAATTTGGAGTTCAGATGCAAAAGTTATGAATTTTTTAATTTTAAATCTATTTAAAACCTAAATTCTGAATTTATTAGATTTTCCTGATTTATTTTTCTAAAGTAAATCTAATTATTGCGCAAGGGTGACGTCAGCCACAGGATTTCAGAATTAAAGAAAAATAAAAACAATTTTTCTGACGGGTGGAACCCACGTGTCATAGACACGGTCCTCGTGGACTAAGCCCACGAGCTTTTGGCTCGGGGGTTTTGCACTGACACGGTGCCACGTTGGATCCACGTCGGATCCAGCGCTGAGGTGGCACCCACGGTGGCGCATACGTGGCAAGGCCACGTCGGCGAGGACGGCGCTGGCGCGGGGACCGATGGTCACCGGCGCTACGGTGCGTGGCGGCGAGCGGCTAGGGTACGAGAAGAGAGAGTAGAAGATCGCGATTACAATGCGCTCACCCACTCGACGAGAAGGGGACGGAGACGGCCGGCGACGAGGAAGAAGCGGCGGCGCAGGTACGGTCGACGGTGAAGCGGCGCTCCGGTGATCCTCCGGCGACGAGAATGGGCGCACCAGCTTCGCGATGACGAGGCGATGCCGACGGTGGCGACGGCGAGGGAGGAGCATCGACGGCGCGGCAAGAATCGGCGCGAAGCTCCTTCAGCGGCGAGCTTCAACGACGAAATCGGCAGTGGCTGGGCAAGAGAGGAGTGAATTGGGGGGATGAACTGAGGAGGAGAAGGGGCTCGCGGGGCTCCCTTTTATAGGGCGAGGGGAGGCCGAGAGCAGCGGGGCGACGTGGGGGCGTGCGGCGGCGGTTGCGGCGTTCGCGCGCACGTACGCGGAGAAGAAGGGAGAGGGAGGTGGGGGTCGTGCGGAAGCAGGCGCGGGTCTCGCGCGCACGCGCGCGGGCGGATGGAGCGTCCGTTAGCGAGCTCGGGTGTGGGCGCTCATGGCGGCGGTTGCGAAGATCTCGCTCGGAGAAGACGATGAGGAGGACGAAAGGGTACGGGCCGTTGAATTTTGATCCAACGGTCAAGAATGTTTGCGGTGACGTGGAACAAAACGGGGTGCGTGACTCGTTAGATTTTGATCCAGCGGTCGAGATTGTATTGTGCGGAAAGAGAGAGGGAGAGGGGCGCGGCGGCGGTTGGATTTCAATCCAACGGTGAATAGAGAGGGGGAACGGACGCGGTTTGGGCCGCGCGCGGGGCGATTTGGGCCGATGTTTGGGTTTCGGCCCAAACTGGGTTTTGATTTTCTTATTTGTTTTAATTCTGATAATTCAATTAGGCTTTAGAAAATAGCAAAATAGTTTCAAAAATTATGGAAAAATTCACATAATTTTTCTTATTCATTTTGGACAAAATAAAATTATTTTCAACTTAATGTTGGCTTTTAAATTTGCAAATAAATCTTGTTTTGACTTTAAAATATTTATAAAAAGCTTTTAAAATTTTCAAAAATTCCACAAAAATACATAAATTTTAATCTCTACTGAATTTGAAAATTGGACTGTTACACACGATATCAAAGATAACTTGCCAAGGTTGGTGGTGGTGATGGATTGTAATGTCGTGAAAGTAGAAGTGGATTGCAGTGTCGTGAAAGTGGAAGGGAAGCTAATCGGACCGGTAGGATGGTGGGCTAGTTAGGTTTGTACGAATCTTAAAATGACGTAATTACCTATATTTGTTTTTCTATAAAAATCATATAAGTGATACCGAAAAACATTATTATTATTAAAGCCACCATGTTTGTTTTTCATACCAATGGCGTAAAGGGGATGCACTATTTTTTTTTTGTACACGGAACAAAACATAACCAAAGTTTCCACCAAAATGGCAAGTTGAATACTTGAGGAATTTTTAAAATAATATATTTTTAAAACAGAATTACAGAAATAAATATTTGAAAAAGAAAAAAAATACAAAACTAGACATATGTCGCCAATCGACAGGGACCTATCGCCATTTCAATTGGTGACAGAGACCCTGTCGCCTATGGAATAGGGTCCTATCGCCAAATCAATTGACGACAGGTCTTTGTCACCAATTAACATGCTCTTGTTTGAAAGGGACGCATGTCACTGGAGAAGTCCCTGTCGCTTATCGACAGGGACCTGTCGCCATTTCAATTAGTAACAGATGCCAATTGAATTGGTGACAGAGGTCTAGTTTTGTAATTTTCTTTTTTGACTATTTATTTCTGTAATTTTTAAAATATATATATTTTTTAAAAATCGATACTTAAGAGCTTCCAACTATTAGGGTGCTTCCATACAGCCCTCCTTAAAACAGAGTGCAAATGGGTATTTAAAAAACCCAAAAAATTGGTAGCACGGACGCAAAATTAGTCTATATATTATACCAAAAATTTTATATCTAAATTCGATATATACATGGAGAAATAAAAAAATCTGCTGAAAAAAGAGATAATAAAATAAAAGGGAAAAGAAGAAGATATCCAAAAAAGAGAAAGAATAAAGCGTCTGTTCACCGAAATTTGTCTTTTCCCCTCCTAATGCAAGTCATGTTTCAGTTGAATTTTACAGGATTATTACTTATATTATGAACTAACTAACCAAGTTTTGTAGAAAAAATTTATGACTACTCACACGGTATCTCGAGGGAAGCAATTCTAAAAAAAAACATGAAAACATCTATATCTCTATTACTTAAAAATGGTGTTCGTCCTCGTTCATACAACGTAAACCATCGGATCTGTTTTTTCGTGCGATGTGAGCCGTTGGATCTGACACCGACGCCCTATCGGTTTCTCCGTGCACTTCTCCACTCCTCCCGCGTCCCAACTGCCCAACCACATCCCCCCACTCTCCCTACGCTGCTACCATCTTTCTCCCCTACGCTGCTATGGCGTCTGCCCGCCTCCATCCCTTCACCGAACGGGCCGCCCCCGTCCCGTTGTCGTGCGCCGCCCCCGTCTAATCGCCGACCACACCTCCCCCGACCTCTCGCCGCGCCGCCCCCGTCCTCTCGCCGCGTTGCTCCAGCGATGGTGGCGAGTTGGGATGGCTGACGACGCGGAGAGCGAGAAAGCTGCGGTCACGGGCAACGAGCCGCCTCCAACCCTGTCGAAGAGCGCTAGGAAGAAGCAGCAGAAGCAGGAGCGGCTGGCGGCGCGAAAGGCGGCGGAGAAGGAGCGCCGGCGCGCCGACGTGGAGAGGCGGAGGCGCGAGTGGGAGGAGGCGCTGGCCGCGGCGCCGTCCCCTCGCAGAAACCCCTGCCCGCCACCTCCCCTCCAACCGTCGCCTTGCCCCCTGCTCCCGATTCCCCCTCCCGATCCGCGGATTAGCCGTCCCCATCTGGGTTTCTTGATCCCGTTCGGGTTCTTGCAATTTGATCGGAATTTCTGGTATCTTTTTTCGCTTCATTTTCTTCTTTTATGGTTGTTGTTTGTTGCAGTGTTTGGTTTTGTTGGGTTCTTGATCTGGAGATGAAGGGCGCGGCGGCGGTGGCGGAGAGGCCGGAGGAGAAAGAGATGGACTTGCTCCTCAGCGAGATCCCTCAAGTCACGTCGCCGTAGGGCCAGCGCGGTGGCGCCGGCCATGCTCAAGGCCTCGGTGTGCATGGCGCAGCGCCCCACCATGGGTACGCCGCGTCGCCAGAGGACTCAGAGAGGGCTGGAGATAAATCTGGAGGACGAGAAGGTGCAGAGGAATCCGGTGGATGAGCTTGCTCCAAAGAAGCTGACGCTGCAGTTGGATACACCAATATTTTCTGCCACTGATGCACCATCGATTTTCCTTGCATCTGAATGTCTATTCACCTTCAAGATGTTATCCTTGGTCTTGCTGAGTGGGAATCACCTACTCAGGTCTTTATCCTTGTGTTTATGATTACAGGAAGTACAATGCAGCACTCTTGGTTACTGAATTCTCCAATTATTCACATAGCTGCCTTTCTCCCTTCATTTTTTAAGCTAACAAAGGTTGTTTGTTTTAACACATCGTGTATTCTTCTTTTGCAGGTTCTTTTAACACATCGTGTATTCTTCTTTTACAGGTTCTTGCTACAAGCAAGGTCTTCAAATTTGAGAGGTGAATGGAAAAGGAGGTTCTTTATCCTTGATAGTCTGAGGGAGCACTTGCATGATCACATAAATGAAGAGATTGTTTCTGGCACAATCAGTAATAAAGAGGAGGCAATTATTTATCTCACTTGGACTTACCTATACCGCAAACTGGTATTTATCTTGTACAATCCTTTCTATACTCGGCTTTATGTTCTTGCAACTTACACTCTAACTAGCAGAAGTTTTGGATGCACGATTTTTGACGTGCTTCAGATTCTTTTTTCATTCTCTCATGTTGACTATTTTTGGGTTGTACCCTGTCCTGATCTCTACTACTTAAATATTGGAGTTGGTGATGGTGTGTCCTCCCAGCCACTTTGTTGTCCGTCCGATCAACATTTATCAGAGAACACCGACGGCTCGGATGATTTCGCGCAGACAGCAGCAGCCCTAGCGCGCTCTCGTCTCACGCCGCACTCTCACTCTCTCCCCCTCTCACGCTCCTCCCGACTCTCACGCTCCCCCACTCTCGCGCCGCCCTCCCTCCCGCACCTCGCCGACACCGCACCGCCGGATCAAGCTGCGCCGCCCACCTCTCTCCACCCGCGCCGGATCTGGGACGAGGAGGAGGAGGAAGAAGCTGCGTGAGGGGCTCGGGTGAGCGCCCGCGCCGGATCTGGCTGTGCCGAGGACACCGAGGAGGAGGAGGAATCTCCCCACCCGCGCCGGATCTGGCTGTGCCGGGGACACCGAGGAGGTGGAGGAAGGAGCAGTTCGCTTGAGGGAGGGAGTCAGGAATGGAAGGGTACGAGGACGTGGCGGCGGCGCAAGGGGGTGAGGACGCGGCGGCGGCGCACCCGAGCGGCTGGCGGCGCGCACCCAGCCCACGACGTTGCACGCTAGCCAACCGCCGTCAGCTCACTCGGCAACCGACCAGCTCTGCCAACCGCCAAGAATACAGAGCCATGCGCCCCCGACCCACGATGTTGAATGCACGACGGTTGCCTCCTTCCAACATCTCCTGCGGTTGCAAATTCGACACTACAAAAGGTACACATCTCTTCTCCTCCTCCTTTTTCGTCCAGTTCTCCACCTCACATCTCCTGCTTATTATCCCTCTTTCTCTGCTGCTCTCTGCTGCACGAACAATCACAGGTTTACTTTACTTGTTTCATTCCTGTCTGCAATATGCTTCTTGTGCCAATGTGTCATAGTTTCATTCCTGTCACGGTTGAAATTTCAATTGTTTGAGCTTGGCTAATGGATAACATGGTCACTTTTACAAATTGTTGTTCGTTGAATTTGAGTGCAATCAGAGCCTTCACAATTAATTATGTGATATTTGATTACATCCAGCTGCAATTCTCTCTCAGCATTGGAGATTACAGGGGGGTTGTAGCTCGTAGCTAGGAGCTGGAAGCATTCGTGTAGCATTTTGCTTTGACTGAATCTTGTACTGATCATCAAACAATGTAGATCTTCCATGCTCATTTTGCTTCGACTGAATGGAGTGCTATTGTTAGGATTGATCTTAGAATTGTAATTGCTCTCTGTAATTGCCTGATTGGAGTAGCTTCCATTGTAACTTCTAGGAAGAAGGTTGGAAGGAAGGGATATCAAGGGGAGAGAAGCCAGAGTATTCTACTGTCTTATCATTCCTTTGTCAGAGTTCCATTCTGTTCACTCACCAGGTAATATACATCTGTAATTATCATCTAGCTTTTGCAATTATCATCAGTGTCATATTCGAGGTAGCTTTTCATACATGCAAAACATTGATTGAACTCAACTGTATTAATAGATAGATGCATTAGCCCTTGCTATTGCTATCAACTAGAACCTCAAGGTATATATATGTTTGGTCTGCCTCTGAAATAGCTTCTTCAATACACAAGATTTATTTACCTTGAGGATCCTTGCTATGTACTACATTAGTATTTTGTTTGGCTAAGAAAGAACTCAAATAGACACAACCCTGTCTGTATTAATAGATGCCTTAGCCATTGCTATTGCTATCAACTGGATCCTCAATGTAAATATGTTTGGTCTGCCTCTGAATTTGATCAGCTGAATTGGCTTATGTGGATCAATTATGTAATTGAATGGAGTGCTATTGTTAGGATTGATCTTAGAATTGTAATTGCTCTCTGTATTTGAGATTCTCTGTAATTTGGAATTGTCGCTGCTAGGTAGGAATTTATTTTGCAATTGCCTGATTGGAGTAGCTTCCATTGTAACTTATAGGAAGAAGGTTGGAAGGAAGGGATATCAAGGAGAGAGAAGCCCAGAGTATTCTACTTTCTTGTCGTTCCTTTGTCAGAGTTCCATTCTGTTCACTTACCAGGTAATATACATCTGTAATTATCATCTAGCTTTTGCAATTATCATTAGTGTCATATTCGAGCTAGCTTTTCATAGATGCAAAACATTGATTGAACTCAACTGTATTAATATATGCATTAGCCCTTGCTATTGCTATCAACTAGATCCTCAAGGTATATATGTTTGGTCTGCCTCGTATATATATGTTTGGTCTGCCTCTGCAATAGCTTCTTCAATAGACATGATTTATTTACCATGATGATCCTTGCTATGTACTACATTAGTAATTTGTTTGGCTGAGAAATGACTGAAATAGACACAACCCTGTCTGTATTAATAGATGCCTTAGCCCTTGCTATTGCTATCAACTGGATCCTCAATGTATATATGTTTGGTCTGCCTCTGAATTTGAAAATTCTGAATTTGATCAGCTGAATTGGCTTATGTGGATCAATTATGTCTGTATCATTAACACTAAAGTCTCCTTTGCTACTAATTTTGCTTATTTTTGCCCTTGCATCAATTATGCGGATCAAGTCGATTTGAGTGTGATTCGATATCCGGTTGTGAGGCACAAAAGGACTACATCCAATCAGGCCAACAACAAGGTCAGACCTTTATCTATTGATGACATGGTCTAGCACTGTACTATTTCCCACTTCCTTGTTTTCTTAAAGGTTGGTCATTAATGGTTCGGTGATTAGCAACATTGTCTTTTCTGTCATGTACAATTTAATTGCTTGATTGTCTAGGCTGCTATTCTTACTCTCTAAACCAATGGCAGTTTTGCCCCTTTCTAATAAAAGAACCAAATTCCTGGGGCTGAGTGTTTTAGTGTACCAAGCCCATGTTGTCAAATTGCCAAAATGAGCTAGGCTTACTGGGACAATACAACTGTTTATCAATTTTTGACTTGTGCTAAACTCCAAAAATTAAGTTTCTAACTTCCATGTGGATCACAACTGAGCTATGCTTTATAGCCATATATAGGCATATATATTAACAAAGTGATGATCAAGCTGAGAATTTAGTTTTTCATTGCCTGCCTTGTTGCCATGTTGCCTGCTGAATGTTGATAGTAATCTAGCACCAGCATCACTCCTTAATGATATGTCATCAACTCAGTTAGTAATTTGATGGTGCATTTAGTTGTTTAGGCTAATAAATGTTCCTCCACTGAACTTGTATTCAGTGCTGTGTCAGCTGGGGCATGAATTGCATAATTGAGGATCATGGGTTCAGTCTTTGTCTCGCTTTACTTTGCTTTCGAAAATAATCGCATGACAAGGTCTGTCGCAGAGAGCTAACAAGCTCTGTTTACCAAAAGGAACACCAAATCAAAGATCGAGACAGATTGATATAGCTTGGTTTCCATGGAATCTAAATTCAATTCCACCATGTCTTGAACAACGCGAAATCATGACATATTATCTTTGTCTTTTTATTCGAGAATGCAATACAGATTATTCTGTCAGTTCTTCATTTTGACAATATTCTTTAGTCAACCCCTATATGAACTGGAAGATATGTTTCTTTCTTGATTGATGTGGATCATGCAATTTAGTTGTTCAGGCTAATAAATGTTCTATTCTGATGATGCATTTAGTTGTTTACTGAATAATCCTCCATTAAGATGATCTTATAAACATTGTATGATCATTCTGTTATTTCACCTGGCCATTGGAAATGAAATCATATGTGCGATGCGAATTATGTGGATCAATTATGTCTGTATCATTTACACTAAAGTCTCTTTTGCTTCTAATTTTGCTTTTTTTTTCCATTGCATCAATTATGTGGATCAAGTCGATTTGAGTGCGATTCGAGATCAGGTCGTGAGGCACAGAAGGACTACATCCAATCAGGCCAACAACAAGGTCAGTCCTTTATCTATTGATGACATGGTCTAGCGCTGTACGTTTTCCCAGTTCCTTGTTTTCTTAAAGAGTAATCATTAATAATGGTTCAGGGATTAGCAGCATTTTATTTTCTGTTGTGTCCAATATAATTACTTGATTGTCTAGGCTGTTAGAGAAGAAATTTGCCTTTGTGATGTGGATTCTCTTGATGCCTTCAATAGGTCATGCGATATTTAAGCTGCTGCACTAGGCTGAAATGATTAATGCCATGTTGTGTTTGGATGTAGATACTCCTTCAATAGGTCATGCATACTCTTGATGCGTATTCTGTCAAATTGCATATTCTGTTAGACAGTTGAAACATTGTGATTTGCAAGGTTCTTTTTGTCTGTTTACTGTTCTTCTGCCACAATTCTGCTTATGAAGAATATAGTTTTTCATTGCCTATAGTACATCATATAGTCTGAGACTCTAAATCCCTGATTCATCCAAGAAAGAATACAGTAAGCTTTATAAAAAGAACCACATCACAGATCTCTCATCCCTGTCATGACCAAGCTCTCCCCTCTTGCTCTAGCCCCTACACATGCTACAGCCTAACACCATCAACATATCTCTTTTCTCTTCTTTTCTTTTTGCCCAAGGCCTAATTAGTTTTTGCTTATTGACAAAAGGCTAACTTCCTTTGTCCTGCCATAAAAGTTCATCAATATCTTCATGCCCTTGTAGTACAACTGTACAAACTACATACATACCTGCACCTGATGGGGCCCTACTGGGTAATTTGAGTTTCTTTGCCTATTTTTTCTCAAATTGCTTGGGTCATATGACTGTATTGTCATTACACATATATAATATTGACTCGAGACCTTCAATTATTTCATTTCAATTTCTCATTAATGCCTGCCTTATTAATCGAATGCTGGTCAATCAAGTACGTTTAGCGGTCAATCAAGTACGTTTAGCAGATAGATTCTTCCCAAAAACTAATGCAATTACAATTGGGAATTATTCACAGTGGTAACAAATGAAGAAAATATAACTTAAGGACATTGCATACGGATCTAAATCATGATCCTTTTTTTAGGGTTGCAAAGATGCCGAATCATCATCCAAACCAATCATCACATAAAGGAAAAGAAGGTTGCTATGTTGCCCATCCTGTTAATATTGCCTATATTATTCCATTCGCGTGATACTATATGTGAAAATATGTGTTTTCTTTTTAATCAATTATGCGGATAGTGGTGGATGCACATCATGCTCCAAAGAGACCGCGCACCAGTAATGTGCCACTAGCCCCTACTGGGTTGTTTATACGTGAGGCATCCAACGCTGCATACCAAAGTTCTTCTTCGTCAGACGACGGAGATGAGCCTAATCAAACGCCTACACCATATACAGTTCCATCTCAAAGTACCTTCGCGACAGGCGTATTGCTACAAGGCGATTGCTCAAATGGTACAAACATTTGTTTGCACGTATGTGCTAATGATACACACATTGTTGCACCTCTTATTATTAGTTAATTATTATACATGCGCTATACCCTTTAGGTAGGAAGCATGACCGTGATGTGGCGGCAAGTTCTTCTACCATGACACTGGAGCAAACACAACAAAGTCATGGTCAAGCAGAGGTTCGCATTACACCAGAGCAAAGTGTGGCAAGATGTGCTGGACAGAATGCGAGGCATGGAACCCTTACACAAGAACAAATACAATCAAGGCGTGATCGACATAATGCTAGGTATGCAGCTCTGACACCAGAGAAAAGGCTAGCAAGGCGAGAACGTGTTAGAGCACGTCGTCAAAGTTTAACAACTGAACAAAGACGAGATTAATGCCCGCCGAAGAGCAGCCAGGCAAAGCATAACAGCCGAGGAGAGGGGTGAGATAAATGCCCGCCAAAGAACAGCCAGGCAAAGCATAACACCCGAGGAGAGGCAAGCGCGACTAAATGAACGTAATGCAAGATACACGGCTAGGAGAGACACCCCATGCGCCGAATCAATTGCAATGCAATGCCCAGAGCCGGGTGCTTCAACGGTGGTCAATCCATCACCGAACTCGCATTCATCGGCGACAGACTCATCTTCAACTTCGCTCAACTTCGCTACTGCGGATCCCCCAACACAGTCATTCATTACGGATGATGGTAACGTCTACACTTATATTAAAAAATTTTAATGAAGAAAAAGAATCGTAATTAACCTGTACTCATGCAAATGCTAGGTGGTCCGCAAACCATCCTTGAAGAGGACATAGATGACGAGTATTACATGTTCGCTGGTAGTGGTATTTCCAACGCCATTTGTCTATTCTATCAACGCGATACAACACCTATCGTAACCCATTCACTCTAACCACATCCAGGTGATGACACAATGGAGGACTCATACTTTGATGAGCCAACAGATGCCTCTGTCGTAGGCTCTAACGTCCAAGATCCTTACGACCGTGTGTATAGCAACATACCAGATAGCACGCATGTGCTAAAGCATATGGCGGACTGTGACAAATGTGGCGCGAAGAGGTTCCAGTACGAGACGAAGGGGTTCTGTTGTCGGAACGGTCAAATCAGGCTATCGGACCCGGAGCCGCCCCTTGAACTCCGGAGGCTCTGGTCGAGCGCAGATTCTGATGCTAGGCATTTTCGGGACAACATTAGATTCTTCAACGGTCACTTCTCCTTCACCACCCTCGGTGTGAGCCTCGACGAGAACTACACCAACATGAGGTCAGGAGTGTACACGTTCCGGGCTCACGGCCAGATTTACCACAATGTACATTCGTTTGGTCCAAGCGACTCTGGCCCGAATCATTTGGAGCTCTATTTCTACGACGACGACCCAAGTCTAAATCATCGGTTCCGCCACTCTCCTAGCCTAGACCAGGAAGTCGTTAGGAGGCTGGTCGGCATCCTTCGAGACAACCCCTACTCTCAAACTTTTCGGAGCCTGGGCCAGGCCGAAGACCTCGAGGAATTCCGCGTCTCGCTGAACACTGACCTAAAGATGGACCAACGGGTCTACAACAGGCCAATAACGTCGGAGGTGGCCGCCGTGTGGGTCGAGGGGAACGAGCTGCGCAGAGATTTCAATCCAAGTGTAATCCTTTACGGTAACAATAATGAGAAATACAATATCAAGCCGTACTACGGATGCTACGACCCCCTGTCGTATCCACTCTTCTTCCCGGGAGGGGAGCTTGGCTGGCATCCGGAGATCCCGAAATATGGCGTGCCCATTGATGCTATAATCGGGGCAAGTGGCAACAACAACGAAAACAACAATAACGAGGGTTCAGGTTAGTATTGCGGTAACGTGGCATTTGGTTGTTCTTGTTATCCTATCTATCAATAGTTGTCTAACATTTTATGGCCCCTTCTTGTGCGTAGATTCAAATAGCCGGCTCTGCGTATCTGTAAGAGACTACTACTGCTACAAATTTCAGATGCGTCGTGGGATATTCAACGCCGTACTGTACGGCAAACGCTTGTTCCAGCAATACGCGGTTGACATGTACATAAAGGTGGAGAGTTCAAGGCTGGATTACATCAGGGGTCACCAGACGGAGATACGTGCTGACCTGTACCAAGGCGTGGTTGATAGCATAGAGTCTGGAGAGAGTCGTGCGCATGCTGTGGGCAAAAGGACTGTGCTCCCGGCATCATTCATCGGGGGTAGTAGAGATATGAAGCGAAGATTCATGGACGCTATGGCCTTGGTGCAGAAGTATGGGAAGCCAGACATCTTCTTAACAATGACCTGCAACCCCAACTGGGAAGAGATAACGCGCGAGCTAGAGCCTGGACAGACTCCACAGGACCGCCCTGATCTCATCGTTCGGGTATTTAGATCCAAACTGGAGGACCTCAAGGAACAAGTACTCAAGAAGCACATCCTTGGCACGGTAGCTGCCTATGTCTATGTCATCGAGTTCCAGAAGAGGGGTCTCCCGCACGTTCACTTCCTTTTGATCATGAAGGGAGGGTACAAGCTCACGTGTCCCGAGCAGTACGACTACCTCATCTCCGCCGAGCTCCCGGACAAGAACAAGTACCCAGAGCTATACGAGATGGTCGTCAAGCATATGATGCATGGCCCTTGCGGAGTCTTAAATCCCAAGAACGTGTGCATATGATCCACTCTTTACACAATTGTAATGCGAATTCCCTTTGAGTTATTGCTGTGTAATACTATGTCTATCTGACAAACAATGATAAAAGTTGAATTAGTAGAGTTAAAATCCAGGTAATTTATTATTATTATTATTTTTACCATAATAGAAACTATTGTGCTTGTTTCTCATTTTTTACTCACGCTGTATTACAAGCTTAACTTCAAAGCGATTGATTATTGGTTTAGAAAATTCAAACCCTCATTTCAGAGAATGTAGACATGCTTGTTCATCTTTGGCAAGAAAATATAGCTAAAGAGACACTTTTGCACTCAATGTTTCAGCCGGATGAAGCAAGAGAAGTTATTCTGTATAGCTACACTATGGATTCTCTGGTTTTTCTTGCAGATCTTGAATTCAACGCAAGTCGCGACCTTGTATGGTACACAGTTCCCTGTATCCCTTTGTGTTGTCGGAACATACCTGTACCTACTTCGTTTGTATGCTAAGTCGGTGCTTTTTCTACTTCGTTTGCAATTAAATTTGTGAGGACATGTATCAAACACCATCAATGTGATATATTGTATGCTAAGTCGGTGCTTTTTTGTTTGTTCAGCTCATTGGTTGCCATGAGGCGGCAGAGGCACACAACATTTCAATGGAACACTTGATTGTCAGCTGCTGGTTGTTTGCATGTGATGTTGACGTGAATGAGTGCAAGGCAAAAGGATCTAAAGTTGCACAAATTGTAAAGGTTTGTAAACTCAGTTGCAATTAGCTGGACGTACAAAACTTGGTTGTAATAGAATGTATAAAGTTTATAGCATGTACCAGCTCCTTGGATTTGTTTTATTGAATGGATAATTTTGTTGTAGTTGAATGAGACAATTATTTTGCAAGTAGAGATGTCATGACTCATGTTGATCGAAAGAATTAATACATTTGCATGTTCTTTCGTGACTAATTGTCTGTTTTCGCCATCTGAATATGTTTAGCCTACTAAATTTATTCTACATGGTTGTTTAGTCAATCCTGCAGCAAGGAAACCATCTTGGTTCTGCTGCAAGATATAGAAGTTTTAATTTATGAATAACAATAGGGAGATTGGTAAGCTGTAACAACATATTCTATGCTAAAATTGATTTTTCGTTGCAACGCACGGGCACATGACTAGTTATCTAAGGTTGAAACCAGGACCATTACATCATACGAATAATACTTGACAATTGATGTAGAGTTGTATAGAGCTGTTTTATTATCACACTGATTAAAATGTGGCTCTTTAAAGTGTTTGTCCGAAAAGTAATTAAGAATTTTATTCAGCAACTTTCACCAGTGCTAAATTTACATCCTTTACGTAATTCTGATGTGGCTATACACATCTGTTGCAAATATCTGTTTTGTTGTTCACCAAGATTTGATTGCTACATGGCAGGTTGTTAATCCAGCTTACTATGGATTGGAAGATACTGAAACATATACTTTGAATTCTTACCTCTCGAGGTGGGAAATGAGGACTTCATTTAGCTTAGATCTGCCACTAGCTTTAACATCTCATGATACATTCTCTCCCATTTTGTCTAAACAGGTTAGTGGAAACTACATTTGAAGATCTTGAGGACAGTGGATGCATAAAAGTAGATGACCATTCTGTGAAGTACTTGATTTTGGGGAAAATAGCATCACAATATTACGTTAGTTACCTTACAGTCTCAATGTTTGGGTCAAATATTGGTCTCAACACATCACTGGAAGTAAGTAAAATTGCTGCCTTATGTCCTCCCAGGTTCATTATTTCACCATGCTTGAAGTGCCAGTGGATTTGGGATGGCTAGATAATTAATAACTTGGATTACTTTCTAGGCCTTTTTGCACATACTGTTGGGTGCTGCAGAATTTGATGAACTTCCTGTACACCACAACGAGGTGATTTTCTGTATTACCCATTCTTTTTCAAAAACCAAGCATTCCTCCATTTTTGTTCATGAAATAATTGAATAGGTCATTTTCAAACTGATTTTGGTTACTTAGACAAACCCTATCAGTCCTTGGACATGGTAATAAAAAATAGGCAGAATTATTACTTTGATTTATTTTATTTTCTTTCCTTAAAGCCATTTACCAACTTATGAGATCAATGTCTGTATTTGGAAGGAAAGAAATTGCCATACAGTCAGTTCATAAAAAAAAAAACATTGCGATCTTAGTATGCCCTGAACTTGATTATTGTTAATGTGATCTTTTGTTGCATAAATGCTCTTTGCTGGTTCAGGATAATTGCTTCGTGGAAAGGTGCCATATGCAGTTGATCAGCACCACCTTGATGACCCACATGTTAAGGCAAATTTACTCTTTCAGGTAAGGCAAATTTACCATTTTTTTTGTTTCATAGCATTATGTTATTTTGACAACTTTCTAATGTACAAAAGTACCTTTTTCTTTCTATTTCTAGCCTGGGTGGGATGATGGAAGATAAGCTCTGTTGACGTCAAATATTGCCGAGTTCCCATTCTGATAAGGCCCCTTGTAGGGGTAATACACCATAAATGACAGAAATAGATAGTTTTTCCTCTGTACTGACAGAAAGAAAGAAAGTCTGACAGCCCAAATTTTTCAATTGAAAGGTATATTGTAATTGGCACTCACTGGCAGAAATATCAAAATATAGTTTTGTGGAAGTGCAATTTTTCTTGCACTTTTGGCAATGCTAAAGAGTATTTGCAGTTTGGTTGTCCATTTGATTGTTGGAACTAAACTATTTGATCGACTTCCATTTCATTGCGAGTTGAAAGGTTTTATAGTATTTGGTAGTGGAGATGTATAAAAAAACTGTAAGTATTGTTTCTAAAAAAACAAAGCGTCAGTATGGGCACGTAAATCATCTCTTTAGATTGCTAACGGGTAAATTTGTTCAGTGTCAAATGTGCGCTTAGATGCTTATGCGATTTTTGTACTTATTTATGCGATTTTTGTACTTGAATTATGTTTAGACTTAAGAGTGACCTGAACGTCTAAGGATTGGTTCACTTGTCATCCTCATATCGATATTATTTTTCAACTTGTGATTTTTTAGTAGTGTTACTGTGCAACTTGCCCCGAAAGTCTAAACCCATTGCTGAAGGCAGAAGCATATGTCATTTACAGATCAGATATGTACTACTGTTAGTGTTCGTTTGTGTTTGCAATTGTATTTGCTCGATTCCTTTCTATAATGCAATTGTTTAGGTGATGGGTACAATCGATCAATCATTTAGCATCTCGCTATGTTATTCTGATTCTTAATACAATATGTTTCTCTGTTGGATATTCCGTAACAACGCACGGGCATGTAACTTGTAGTAAGGTAAGGGTAGGAAGTGCTGGATACGCTAGAAACCGGAGAGAAAGAAAGACCCAAGTGGCGAGCCCACAGGCCGTGCCGTTCAAGCGTGTCGCGTTTCTAACTGGGGAAGGACTGGCACTGGAATGTCCAATGGGAGCCAAACCATCATGCTCCGACGCAACATTTCATCACAAGGAGTGCAACAAATGAGATTTACAGGCGAAACAAATATGTTACCACTTGAAGAAAATACTGAAAAAAGCATCTGTCTCAAGAAAAATCAAATAGATTTAGAGGTCACGTGCACCATACAACATATATATGATTTTCAACACATAACTTGTTTGAAAAATTATGATTTTTCATCGTTGCAACAATAAAAAACATATTGGCAACATTTCACAATCATGATGCATTGACAAGAAAATTGAAACAAGAGAGTATAGAAAAGTGTTGCAACACTCGACGTTAACAACCACATTTTAGGAGAACACGTGCAGTATTTTAGCATAATAAATGCAACATTTCAAAGCATTGTTGCTGCAACAATCAAAACAAGTAAATGCAACAACTCATAATACCTTTTGCAACAACGTGAATGACCTATTGCAACATTCGGGGCCTCCAAATCTGGTGTCATGGATAACATTGTTTTTGGGGTTGCTGTCGCCGTCAATATGGGTCCAAGTGAGAGCGTCGGCGTGGCCATGACATAAGATTTGCTAGGGTGAGGAGGATGTGGCGGTGGAGCCGCCTACGATGTCACCGATGTCTAAGGAAAATGAGTCTCCAAAAGGTCGGAAAAGAGGACGTCGACTGTCATTCCAAGAGCTCACAACCAAAGGATTTATGATGGATCTCCAACTACATCGCTGGAGTTCATCGTCGTTCGCAGCCATCCCCAGCCACTCCACTTCCTCCTCTCTCCCAAATCAAAACTCCTCAATCGCGCGTACATGTCAAAATTGAGTGTATGTTTATGTAGACTAAGAGACTGGGAATCCAAAAATCATACCTGACTTGATTTTTGACGTTTGGTCGGTGTATTTTAGGGAAAGAGATTGGAGGAACGAAGTGATGGGAGATAGAGCAGATGAGCACGGGGGAGAGAGAACACGTGAAGTGGAGTTGATTGACGTCTGTTAGGTGCAGGAGCGTGAAGGGAATAGTGATGGAGGGGTGAGAGATTAGATGATAACAGGAAAGTAGACATAAGCACAATAGGTGAACAACGCCGTCCGAAATTTCACCAGGAATCGGACGTCTACCGTAAGCATTATCCTTTAACTGTCTATCCTTGGTTGGCTGATGCTCCCCGTCCCACGCGCCGTGCTGTGTGCAGTGCTCTCCGTTGAGGCGTTGATCCGTTCCAACTTTCAAGTCCATCATCACCTCGAGCCGCTCCCCTTTTGGCTAGTGAGCTCTCTCACATCGTCGCCCTCCTCTGCTCCTATCCAGATTGCGTTGGCCAGCAATTTCATAGCGCACGCTGCCTCGCCTCGGATTCCCCGGCCGCGCCTCCGCCTCCCCAGCCACGGGGATAAGCACCCGCCACAGCTGCCAGCGCGGCGGCTGACCCCAGTGCTCCCGGCGGCCGCCTCGGCCACCAGAGGCCGGCGGCGCCACTGCCGCTCCTGCCGGCCGCCGGGAATCTGAGGTCGGGGCTTGTGAACCCCGGAGGGGAATAGGTCGCCGGCGAACTCAGCTGCCGCCGTCGTTTCGCCGGTGAGTCCCGCTGCTACCATCGTCTGTCGTCTTGTACTGGAACGAACTCTTGTGCAATCTCAGCCTGTTCTATTCCAATTCTTTCATGCGTCCATGGTTGGCTTGGATTAGTTGCTTCTCTAATCCAGAGGATTCGTAGACGTTTGTGCCGATGTACATTTGCGATTTTTTTGGGGGGTCAAATTCTCAACCCAAATGCTGAGCAACGCTTGCATTAGACTAATTTTCAGGGCGGATAAAGACAGGGCGAGATGCTGAGCCCGTGCGATTGCTTCCTTCATGCTCCCGCGCTGTCGCTGAATCCATTATCGAATCTTACGGCTTCGGCTACCGGAGCTCGCCGGAGAGATAAAAGTCTCAACTTCCAGAGTAACGCGGTATCTGCGCCAGCGAGAACCGCCGAAACTTACCCCAATTTGGTAGTTCCATGCACGGTTTCCAGACAGACTGCCGAAAGGAAGAAGAAAGGCCATTGGGCCCATTACGGTGGGTCGCTTCCGGCAATGTTGGAGGCACTGGAGCGTGTCCAGGACATTTGGGTGGCGCTCTGGCCGTGGAAGGACACGCTGAGCAACCGAGAGAGGACCATCATCCTCAAGGAGCAGAAGGATTGTGGGCGGGCAGTGGAGATCTTTGATTGGTTTCGCAGGTGCCATGAGGTCAATGTGATTCACTATAATGTTGTTCTCTGCACGGTTGGGCGGGCGAGGAGATGGGACCTTGTTGACGTCCTATGGAACGAGATGCATTCCTGTGGCGTGGAGCCGGACAATGCAACATACGGCACACTGATTGATGTGTATTGCAAAGGGGGTAGAGAGAGTGCGGCATTGATTTGGCTTGGGGACATGTGCAAGCGGGGTTTGGTGCCTGATGAGGTCACTATGAGTATTGTTCTTCAGGCACATAAGAAGGCTGGAGAGTATGAAAAGGCCGAGCTTTTCTTCAAAAGATGGTCCTCGGAGTCAGATAGAAGGATGGAAGGACATCCTTGCTATAGCTTGTATACTTACAACACCTTGATTGATACTTATGGAAAGGCCGGGCAGCTTGAGAAGGTATCAGATATGTTCAACCAAATGTTGAGAGAAGGTGTTGCGCCAAATGTTGTTACATTCAACACCATGATTCATGTTTGGGGTAAAAACCATAGAATGGAGCAAGTAGCTTCTTTGGTGAGGATGATGGAGGAGTTCCAGTGCCTTCCTGACACTAGGACTTATAATATACTGATCTCACTGTACAGAGAAAGCAATGGTATTGATGTTGCAGAGTACTACTTTTGGAAAATGAAAGCGGAAAAATTGGTGCCGGATGTTGTGAGCTGCCGCACACTCTTGTATGGATACTCTATCAAGGGCATGGTCGCTAAAGCGGAAGCCCTTCTTAAAGAAATGGATGAGAGGGATCTGGTGATTGATGAATACACACAGTCAGCTGTGACGAGGATGTATGTAAATGCTGGGATGCTTGAGCAAGCATGGCGTTGGTTCAAGAAGTTCCATTATCAGATGAACTCCGAGTGCTTTTCTGCAAACATCGATGCATTTGGGGAGGGAGGATACATAATCCTTGCAGAGAAGGCTTTTATGTGCTGCCTAAAGAGGAAAATGCTAAGTACTTGTGTTTGTAATGTTACGATTAAAGCATATGGGCTAGTAGAGAAGCTTGATGAGGCCTGTGAGATAGCTGATGGCATGGAGAGGTATGGCATTTTGCCTGATTACTTGACTTATAGTTCTCTCATTCAACTTCTGTCAACTGCTAAACTGCCTGGGAAAACTTTCTACTATTTGAGAAAGATGCAAGCAGCAAAATTGCTGATTGATTGTGTTCCGTATTCTGTGGTAATTAGTAGCTTTGCTAAGGATGGCAATTTACACATGGTTGAGTACCTATTTAGAGAAATGGTCACTTCAGGGATCCAAGCTGACGCTTATGTTTACTCTATTGTAATTGATGCATATGCTGAAGTTGGAAATGTCCAGCAAGCTGCAGCATATTTTGGTTTAATGAAAAAAGCTGGTTTATGTGAGAGTGCTATGATATGCAATTCTTTGATCAAGCTCTACACAAAGGTGGGGTATCTTGCAGAGGCCCGAGAAACGTACAAGCTTCTGAAATCATTAGATACTGACACCAACCTTTATGCATCAAACTGTATGATTCGCCTCTACAGTGACCATTGTATGGTGAAGGAAGCACGTGAGATTTTTGAAAATTTGAAGGTTAGGGGAAGTGCAAATGAATTTTCACATGCGATGATGGTGTGCTTGTACAAGAAAGTTGCTCACTTTCATGAAGCCCACAGGATCTCTAAGGAAATGCAAGCTTTAGGACTTCTAACACAAGCATTAAGCTACAATTCTGTGATTCAAATGTACATATCTGGTGGAAGAATGGAAAGCGCTGTTAAAATATTTCAGAAGATGTTGGCATCGAAGACACCACCAAATGATGCAACATTCAAGGCACTAAAGGTGATTTTAGTGAAAAGAGGAGTTTCAAAGAACGAGACTAGAAAGTTAGAATTGCTCAGAAGAAATAACACTCATGATTGCTTGCATCAATGGTACATGGCACTATGTTCGGTTGGAAGATCAAGTGGGGGTTCTTTTCCACATATTATTGATCATTCTGACATGGACAATTTCAAGAATAGCGAAAGGAATACAAGAAAGCAAGAAACTTCAGAAAGGATTTCAATTGGTTGAAAAATCTTAGATGTAGATACACCACAGTGATGATCCGTATACAAAACTGTACACGGAGAGCACACATGTCATCCTCAGAACAAAAACTCGGATCATCAATTTACTGATGCACTGAGAATTTGCAGAAATATATTTCACATGAATCATTTTAGATTACTGAAGGTCAGTGTTGTTATATCAGAATATATTGTACGCACTTTACCAACATTGAGCTTTTTTTGCTATTAAATGGAACCTCTGCAGATTATCTGACTACTACAAAGATTCAGTATTCTTGACAATCTCCAACACAGTAGTGATTTGTTTAAGCCATGAATCAACACCTTTTTGTGAATATATTTCATTTCTAATTATTATATTACAGATTACATGGAGTTAGTAAATTTTTTATGACGGTATGTTGCTTCTTGAGGTGTCTTATACATAATTCCTTCCTGAAAATTTTCTAATATGGTGGAAATAGTAGTTTTCCTAATTGTATTACAGATTCTTCTAAAGTTTCTCTATGATGTTGTGTTGCTTCCTGAGGTGTCTTTACATAACTTCTTCCTGATAAATATGCACCATAATTTTATTTTGTTATGCTTTTACCGAGAACTGTACTCAATACATGTTAAATTTACAATTGAAGGAACATGAAAAAAAGACCAATTCGATGGTAAAGTGCATCTGCATTCTAGCTTTCAGACAAGCATGCTTTTCAGTGGTAATATTGGACAAGACATGAATTCTATACATCTGATCAGTGAGAAGCTTGAGTCTCAGGTATGCAATTCACCGACCAAGCAAGCATGATGGATTTAAACTGTTGGTTTGCATCTTCACAGGCCCTAACCAGCAACAACATGCATATTTCAAATGCTGCACCATAGGTGGTTTCCAGTAACCTTGGACTAGTCAAGGTTATTGTCTCAATATTTGCTTTCAGCAACATCTGTATATGGGGGTGTTACAGGCTCTACATTGTACAATTTAGTTTTCTTGTATTTATTGTCTAACTTGCTTTCTGCAGCTATGGTGTACATGCCGAAAATTCAGTTTCAGCAAGAACAGGATGGCATGGTGCAGTGGAAGTGGACAGCAACAGCCTCAGGTTAATAATACTCAGCAAGTTTGGCATGCTGTGTATTATTCCGTGGAAACACTGCATTTTTCAGGTTATACAGCAATTTGGATGACTTGGGTAAATGACAAAATGCAAGCTATTTGCATGGTTGACAATCAAGAGGAAATGCATGATGGTTGGCCGAGAGGATACTGGTCAATTTTGCGGCAGGCAGCAAAACATCTGCGCACGTGCTGATGAACTACCCATAGTAGCAGTCTGTATGGTATGAAACCCTGTCTTGGATAAGGATGAAATTAATAACTCGATCCTTTTAAGTAAAACCTCATTATAGTCATTACAGGCCTGGTGGATGGATAATAGAAACAACCAATTCCTTAGAATGGATTTTGTACTGGTACTGGCTTCCTGATTATAGCAACAATACAGAGCATATGGCTAGATTGAGACTCCGCGCAATTGATGTTGACACTTTAGACTCAGAATTTGGATTGCAAAAGGGTGTCTTGGATTGAGGGTCCTGCTGCTCTGCCCCTTCATGTTTTAGTTAGGCCCGCAGCGTAGGGTGTTGCCGCCTGTTGTTATGATGAGTTGTGAATCTCCTTTTCAGGATGTGTGTGAGATGTAAAATCTTTTTGTACATGCTCGTCTTCCTACTGAGAAGAACACACGCAACTCTTCTGCAAGTTATTCATCAAAAAATAAAGGCGCAAGGTTGCCTCTGTTGTCTTTAACAATACCTGTGCCCTATCATTCCTGCATGTTCTTGCTTATCCTGTTCTTGTTTCTTCTGAATTGCCAAACCATGGAACACCCTACAAACATTGCTGATCGCTACTGCTACGTGTCGATCATTTTGTTATTACTGTTGTAAAAAGGGCAGTTTTAGCAAATATTTATAATTAATTCCAGCATCATTAGCAATAATTAAAGCATAATTCCAGTAGCATATAATTGACAAAAATAACATATAAACATGTAATTTCTAGATGTCAATTAAACATGATAATATGCTCAAAAGATAGGACAAGAAAACATACAAAAATCAGCATATCGCTCAGATTTAGAATGTTTTATATTTGCTCTAAAATGTAGAGTTACATAAGATGTAATCTTGGCCTTCTTGCTACTTTTGTCAAGATTCTTCCCTAATTAAATGTGATAACAATAAATCAGACTATGAACTAAAAAATAATGTTTTACTGAATAAGTCAAGAATTATCTCAAAACAACATTTTTTACTTTCAGTCAACAGAGGATTATGTGATTAACAGAGCACAAGGAATCACTCTATTAACACACAAACCATTCAGCAAATTAAGTATTGATCATCTGATAGAATAAAGAGATCACTTATTTCAGCAAAGTAAGTCAATCGGCTAACAGAGGAACAGCAGAATCACAGAATCGAAAGAACAAGATTAACTCATACACAGCGAAAACAGAAAGTACCGAAGCCAAGCTATTAGAAACAATTTAACAACAATAAGCAACCCACTCCGCATGAGAAGATAGGGTTGGAGACAAAGTCCCAACCTTATCTCTCCCTCTCTTTGATCGATATGTGGGCCCCACTTCCATTTCTTTTCCTTTTTCATTTTCTTCTTTTCTTGAATTGAGAAATTACCAAAATGCCCTCAAAACCAACAGTCCCCACTAATTTATCAATTTGATAAAAAGATGCTCAAAGTATTGTTTAATATATAGCTGTTCGACGATGGGTACCTTGTGGGTTTGAACCCAAAGCCTAGCAACAAGGACTACGACTCTACACAGACAAAGGAGGACTTCTCCTTGATCCAATACCTTGGTGTGAGAATTTTCGCACAAGTTACATTCTGTACTGGGCGGCTTGCCCTTTTCCCTCTCGGGTTGGGACGTTACGGTCATCTCCCTGTATCTAGCACATGAGTACTTAATAAAGTATACCCTTACCTTCCTTTGATTACAACCTCACGATCATACTCAAGTATGTGAATTCTCTAGGGAATCCTATAGGACGATTCCTGATGCCATATAGGTATCGAACTCATTAAGAGCTATTGCTCAACCTCCTATACAGAAAGAGCACTGTAGCTAATGGGACCTTTAGTTGTACGCTCTAATCCCACACAGTTTGTTGTCCTAGAGCCTAGTTCACGGAACCTCTGATCTACTAGGATAGGTTACCACCAATGTGAGCCTTTACACGGGTATGAGCTCCATTCCCTTTGACGCTACAAGGATGGCCTTCCGTGCCAATCCTTTGGTGAAAGGATCTGCCAAGTTCCTTTTAGATTGGATGTAGTCCACAGAAATTATACCTGTCTCTCTAGCATGCATTACCAACTTAAGTTGCCTCTTTATATGTTTTGAGGACTTCATATTGTCCTTTCTACACTTCGCCTTAACCAGAATGGTTTGGTTATCGCAGTAGGTTAATACAGTTGAAATTGGTTTTTCCAGCATAGGTGGGTCAAAAAAGGAGTTCTCTAATCCATTCTGCCTCTACAACCACTAAGTCTAGAGCTACCAACTCAGCCTCCATGGTGGATCGTGTAAGGATAGTCTGTTTAGAAGACTTACATGAAACAGCCCCACCTACTTGAGTGAAAACATAGCCACTCGTAGCCTTCATGTCATCCTAGTCACTGATCCAATTAGAATCATTGAATCCTTCCAAGACTACCGGATGGTCAGAATAATGTATTCCCAAGTTTGAGATCCCCTTTAGGTACCTAAGTACCCTCTCTAGTGCTATCCAATGATTATTTCCTGGATTAGCCGTATAACGACTCAATCTGCTTACATCATATGAGATGTCAGGTCTCGTTGCACTAGTTAGATATATTAAGGATCCAATTATTCGAGAATGTTTAAGCTGGTGTTTTCCATATCAAGTGTTTTATGTAGCTTAATATTTAGATCATAGGGTGTGGCTACTAACTTACAGTCCATAAAACCCTTAGTGATGTATCAAAATAGTGGGTAAACGAGCCACCGGAGAGTATGTATCAAAATAGTCTCCACCTCCGTTTTGCGTGAAACCCTTAGTGATGATGATTAAATTCTTAAATACTGCTTTAACATTTAATTAAAGACCACATGACCCATATGGTCGTAACCCCTGTGGTTAAAGACCCCAGTGGTCGTGAGAATCCCAGGGGTTGTTCTACGAGTACCCTGGTCGGAGAGGCACTATACCTATTGTCCGACCAAATATCTACTCGAAGAATCTTTGAATTGGTACTTGGACCCGATTCCAAGTATATTTCTTCCGTGTGATGAATGAGATACGTGCCTTATTTGCTCCAAACCACATGATGTTTTTCAACCCTAAGTCACTGACAATAACTACTATACAGTTTTTGCCCATGTTCGTCTCCCACTGACATCAACCGACGATCAAGTGTTCTTCCACTGACAACAGCTGCTGCCCCGACCAGACGCGTCATTTCCATAAGGTGTCTTCTTTAGAAATAACTGACACATCTTCGCTAATATTTAAAGGTGGGCGACGAACAGCATTACAAGAGAACAACTGAAGCACAACAAACAAGAAGAGGGAGAGGACAAGTGATTCAATATCACTATAGACAACTGAATTTATCCAAGCAATATACTCAGTGTAATTAGGGCTAGTCTATCGCCTTGCCAAAGGCATCCTTGTAAAAATTTGTTCATTATAATAAAGAGCAACCCCATTCTCCTCTAGGAATTCTTAGCGATTTTTCTTATTTCATTTCGTAAGATTGACGACTTGATCATTGACAGCTAGTGCTGTCCGTGGGGTAGAAGGCGCTAAGTTCTTGAAGATTTTTCGCTCAGCAATCCTCATTTACCCTCTTGTTCCGTTGTCGCCTATGCGATCATGGCAGGGACAAGGGATGAGGAGAACTAGTTCGATTTGGTGGACTATGCCGACCTCGACATGGACGCATGCATCTGCGCCATGGAACATGACACGATGTTGTCGTCATCCTCTTCCGTCGTAGGATCTTTGCTCGCTGAGACCGGTGAGATCGACTGGATGGAAGAAGATTCATCATCCCCATCAGTGTCACTCCCAGAGGAATCGGTTGTTCTGACTGATTCGGAATGTCTGAAAGCCTCTGCAAGCCTGGTTTTTTCGACCGGCAAAAACGGCAACAAAAGCGCAGCACTGCAATCAGAGGGTCAAGGTACTCTCGATACGGTCATGGGGAACCAATGTTCGCCGATGACTCCTATGTATTCCAGGGGCCAACCGACACCTGGTAGTGGTGTCAATGAAATTGCCACCGGCAGAAAGCCAGGTGAAGATGATAAAGCTTAGCATACGATCAAAAATCTGCCGAATCAGGCTGAGTCCACCACAAAGCCCACCGGAGGTGGTAATCTCAAACTGTTCCCCGTTACGGATGCTTCTTGCCGAAGCAGTGGAATGCTCTCCCTTAGTTACGATGGGAGTTCATCTGGAGATTGCTGTTGGAGACACGTTAACGCAATTGGTAATACCAATCGAAATGTCATGCACGATCCTTCGCAGCGTAACCCACCAGCACTCGTTGGTGGAAATGGTGCAGACTTGCGAGCATCAACCCGATATGGCGGATGCAATGGAGTTGCTGGACATCAATCGATCAATTCACATGTTTCTACCCCACTGTGTATAATGGGTCGAACGGGACGAGCAAGAGGGTCGGAAGTGAATTCAAGTCATCGAACACCTTCTGCCAACAGGAATCCTTCAAGACCCTCGGTAACAATCAAAAACCTGCAATAAGTTCATAATATTTTAAATAACCTGGACCCTGCTCTGGCAAAGACTCTAGGGTATATTCAGATTGTAGGACAGTTGTCGGAGATCCTTCAACAGACCATGCAACGTACAGAGATGTATAAGGAACAAAGGAACTCACAGTGACATACTTTCACTTCGTCCGAGTGTTCCTCCCTTAGCAGAAGTCGACATGGTCGGACTGGAGACCGTTCGACATCTAGACCTCCTCAGAGATTATGATAAGGGAGTCATGAGGAAAGACGACTCTTCCATGAAGCCAATCCTCCTCATCAAGAGGAGCGGTTGCTTGGCTCAGGTGATCTTCGACATCACCTAAACCAGGCAGTTGGTTGAAGACGTCATACAAATGTTCACGACCGAATTGGGATACCAAATACTCGGTATGCCAACCAGAGGAATCGGTCCCCAACTGACTACAATCTGGCTCCTTTCCAAAGAAGGCGTCATGAATCAATTACGGACTATCGAGTATTCTCGGTAGGACTCCAAGCAATATGGTGGCTAGACAAGCTTCGACCACCAAACCTGGAAAAATTCAATGGAACCCAAAACCCATTAGAATTCCTTCAGATCCACACTACCGCTATTAGAGATACTGGTGGTGATAACAATGTGATGGCAAATCACTTTCCCACGGTGTTCGAGGGATCTGCCCGGTCTTGGTTTCTCAATCAACCGATCAGTCAATTTACACCTGGGAGCAAGTCTACGATCTCTTGATCGCAAACTTTCAGGGGACTTAAGATCGCCCTGGAAAGGAAGACAATCTCCATCGGATCCGGCGGGAACCTAATGAAACTCTTTGGCAGTACATTAAGAGGTTCATCTAGGTTCGTAATTCCATTCCTGAGGTCGCAGATTCCTCTGTTATTTAGGCTTTCAAAGCGGGGTTAAGGAATCGACGGTTTACAAAGGACATCGGGATGAATCCTCTACGAACAACCATTGAGCTATTCAACATGGCTGATAGGTACGCAGCAGCTAGTGAGGCGGTTGAATGGAACAAGACCATTGATCGGAAAGAAAAAATTCATCAACCCAGCCTGAATAAGCAAGAAAAGAAACACAAGAAGGCTCCTAAAGGTAAAAAGAATCACAAACCTAGTAATAAAGAGGTCATTGCAATTCCTGATAAGTTCACCAGGGCAAGAAGGACTATTCCAGTCGTAACAAGGCAAAATCTCCAACCAATGAGTATAAAAAGAAAAAGAAGTGTGTCCGCTTCATCAGACGGCAGGACATGATTTACACACTTGCCGAGCCTGGCAGAAGAAGTTAGAAGACTACTATTTAGGTAAAGGTCCTTTTCCTTCCATATAGGAGCCTGGAGAGCCAAGCTCCAAAAAAGATACAAATGGTGATGAAGAGACGGAGTATCAGGAACCACAGCACACCGTCGACATGATCTTTGGTGGGTCCTCCTCATACGAGTCCAGGCGCCATCTGAAGACCATGGAGCGGGAAGTGAACCTCACTGCATCTCTGATCACCGTCAAGCCATCCAGATGGTCAAAGAAAGTCATCTCCTTCAGCCGGGAAGACTGCCCCATCCTCTCAACTCGATCAGGTATGTTTCCTATTGTCGTAGAACCTACTATAAATAATTGCAAAGTCAATTGAGTTTTAGTAGATGGTGGTAGTTCTCTCAATATTTTGTTTACGAGAGCTTTAAAAGAAATGCAAATTCCCAAGTCTAAAGTAAAGCCTGTAAAGTATGCAATCCATGGTATAGTTCTAGGGTCAACTACTAAACCGATAGGGCAACTTTCCCTACCGGTTACATTCGAAAGACCAGATAACTTTCGAGCAGAAAGGATTTCATTTGATGTGGTAGACTTTGAAACTGCATACAGTGGGATTCTTGGCCGTCCGACATTAGCGAAGTTCCTGATAACAAAAATGACAGGACCAAAAGGGGTCATTACGGTTCGAGGACCAATCTTTCTTTTCTTCAGTAATGGCATATGCACTTTTGCAAAGCATGCCCAAGTTCGAAGAAATGATAAGTTAGGTTTTCTCCCTTTCCATCCTTCATAAGGTGTTTCCTCCTGATTGCGAAACGGAACCCTATTTAGGACATAGTTCGCTGTGAGAACTGCTTCACCCCGCTAATAGTCTGATATACTTTAACTTTGTAGCATAACATTAACCAAGTCACAAATAGTTTGGTTCTTCTTTTCGGCTATTCCATTCGATTGAGGTGAGTATGGTGGAGTAATTCCATGAATTATTCCACTTTCTTCACAGAATTGAGAGAATTCAATTGAGACGCATTCACCGCCTCGGTCCGACCTTAACCGTTTGATTTTCTTTTCTAGTTGATTTTCCACTTCGGTTTTAAAGATTTTAAAGTGTTCTAGTGCTTCATCTTTTGACTTAATAAATGTAGCAATACTTAGTCGCATCATCTATGAGAGTTAGAAAATAACGTTTAACACCTTTAGTTAATATTCCATTCATTTCACAAAGATCAGATTATATTAGCTCAAGTGGAGAGGTGCTTCGCCCTTCAACGCTATGAAAAGGTTTCGAGGTTGCTTAGCTTGCACACACATTTCACACTTAGAACCCTTCTCATAATTATAGCTTGGAATTAAACTTGTTTTGCTTAACCGCACAATGACTTCAAAGTTAACATGACATAAACGAGAATGCCAAACATCATGAGTTTTATTGCAGTAGAAAACATTAAAAATCTTTACATTATTGAAATCAAGAATGGATAAGTGGAACATGCCTCCACTATTATAGTCTTTGCCCACAAATTTACCAAATTTGGCAACACAATCTTATTAGACTCAAACACAAGCTTTTTTCCTTGCCTACACAGTATAGACCCACTCATCAGATTACGAGTCATGGCAGGCACGTACAACACATCTTTTAGAATGAATATTTTGCCTAAAATAAACTTCAAGCAAACCTGTCCAAATCCTTGTATTGTAGCAGCGACTCCGTTCACCATCAGGATGGATCCACCATCTTCATCCTGAAATGAAGAGAAACACGATTGATTAGCACATATATGTGTCTAGTGGCACCTATATCAATCCACCAATCAATATATAGACTTGCCATAAAGGCCTGAGATACATACCCTTCAAAACTGGAACTAGCCAGTGCGACATTCACTTCGGCTTTACGGCCTTTATGTTGACCAGGATAAGAACCTTTGCCTTTACGATTACAGTAATAGTTGCTTTATGACCAATCACTCTACAAATAAAGCAGACAATCTCCTCCTCCTTCATTTTCTTTCCTGAGCTTGTTCTGGGGCTGAGTCTTGACATTTTGTTTCCCAAAGCCTCTAGCACTCTTGGGCTCCACCTGATGAGTTTGAACTTGAGCCTTTCCTATACCGTCAGCGGCTCTTGCACGCTCTTCGACTTTAATAGCAGCTGAAAGCTCATTGAGAGTCAAGCGCTCCTTTATATGTCTACGAGCGGTCACAAAGTCACACCACAAGGGCGGTAACATAGCCAAGATGATATTAACTTGAAACTTCTCTGGTAGGACGTAGTCGTACTGACTTAAGTCATGTACATGGAGTTGTAGCTCATGGAGCTGCTCCATCACCGACCGCCCCTCAACCATCTTAAAGTTCAAGTAGGTATCAGTTATGAATGAGACATTCCCATTATCCCCTTCGGAATATTTCTCATTCAGTTCATCCCAGAGTTGCTCAGCATCCTTGAAGTTAACATATACGTCGAACAACCGGTTGGATAGGATTGCTAACAAACGAGCTACGATCGGATTGTTCGCATCCTCCCACCACGTCATTTCAATGGTTTTCAATGAGAACATTAGAGGATTTGAAATAAACCAGAAAAGTCTAAGGTCAATCAGCCATAACTTAGTTTTAGCCTACCAATGTTTGAAGTTGGCACTGTCAAACATTTTCGGCTTAACGACATCAGACGAGGAAGTCATTTCTTTAAGTATCGGTTTTCTAAATTGTTGTAAAAAGCACAGTTTTAGGAAATATTCAGAATTAATTCCAGCATAATTAACAATAATTAAAGCATAATTCTAGTAACATATAATTGACAAAAATAACATATAAACATGTAATTTATGCATGTCAATTAAACATGATATATGCTCAAAAGATAGGACAAGAAAACACACAAAATCAGCATATTGCTCAGATTTAGAATGTTTTATATTTGCTCTCAGATGTAGAGTTGCACAAGATGTAATCTTGGCCTTTTTGCTGCTTTTGTCAAGATTCTTTACTAATCAAATGTGACAACAATAAATCAGACTATGAGCTCAAAAATAATGCTTTACTGAATAAGTCAAAAATATCTCAAAATAATATTTTTTTTTACTTTCAGTCAACAGAGGATTATGTGATTAACCGAGCACAAGGAATCACTCTATTAACACATAAACCATTCAGCAAATTAAGTATTGATCATATGATAGAATAAAGAGATAACTTATTTCAGCAAAGTAAGCCAATCGACTAACAGATGAACAATAGGATCACGTAATCAAAAGAACAAGATTAACTCAGATCACATAATCAAAAGAACAAGATTAACTCATTCACAGCCGAAAATAGAAAGTACTAGAGCCAAGCTATTAGAAACAATTTGACAACAGTAAGCAATCGTAATAGCTCAAGTCTGATTTTGTTACCAATTTAATTTCATAATATGACAAACATCACCACCGAGCAGTAATCCGAACCCACAACATTACCATGCAATATCTCTCAATACTAGAATTAATCCAATTTCAGATTTTGACTAGTACAACACATATATGCAAAGTAATACGAAAAATGAAAAACCAGAAAACTTACGAAGCAGATGTCACTCAAAGCCACCAAGTAGAACCGGACAAGGCACGCCAAAAGGTGATGTCTCAGAAAACCAATCACCTCGCTGTGCCGCGCAAAATAGACGAGGTTGACGAAGATACAATGCCAATCTTCGCGATTCGGGATACACCGAAGAACGAAGCAGAGATATAGGAGAATTCCGTACAAGACCCATTGAAAATGCACTAGCCGAATGCACCCTAGAGCACCAACACCGAATCGATGGCTTCTTCCCCCTCATGGTCAAGCCAGAGCCGACCACAAGAGCTCCAATCACACAACACCGAGGTTCCCTTCGAATACCCACACAGAGAGTATGACGCAAGAAGGAAGCCAACATGATGCGCACAAAGGAAGATCAAGAGTTTACCACCAACGGCGTAAAGGCAACTACGACGGTGCAAGAACTCCAAACCCCTCAAAACCGAAGCCAAAATCGGAGGAGAAGAAGCAATCAATCAAAGGGAAAAACTCATTGTTGTTCTGATCCTTTTCTGAAAAAAGATAGAAGCCAACAAAATAAAGAGGGGAAGAACCAAGAGGGGACGACACAATTGCTGCGAACGGCTTGCGCCCGAAGCGCCTGTGCCTCCAGCGTTGCCGCGGTTCTTTCGCCCGCACAAGCAAATGAGCCGCTCGGGCGAGAGCTCCACGAACCGGTCGCATGAGAAGATAGGGTTGAAGACAAAGTCTCCAACCTTATCTCTCCCTCTCTTTGACCGACATGTGGGGCCCACTTCCACTTCTATTTCTATTTCTTTTTCATGTTCTTTTCTCGAATTGAGAAATTACCAAAATACCCTCAAAACCAACAATTACATCATGTGCATCGCATTATTTAGCTCTTATTTGCTAATTATTTGATTGTTTGCTGAACCGGACATGACAAATTGTACACTCTTTTCGAAAAAAAAAAAACCCCTCCCCGCCCTCCCTTTTTCTGAACTTGTATATCGTTGTATGCATCCAGCAGCAAGAGCACCGCTCCAGTAGCATTCGCGAGATGAATGCGCTCCGAGGAAGAGAAAGGGAAGAAGGTATCATTACTGGCCTGGTTTCACGATCCCATCAATGACGCACTCTTTTTAAAGCTACCCCTGCTAGTTACTGAATGCTCTGCCTCTGCCTCTGCCACTGCAAGCTCTCTCCACGTCAAGCTGACCTCCTTTGCTTCTCCTCGCCGCCACCATCACAGCTCATGACCACGCCTCGTCCACCTCGAATCACTCCCCCATCCCGCGTTCCTGCTGCGCTGATAAGACCCCCGTCGCCTCGAGGTCCGCGCCCTCCTCCGCGTATAGCCTCCCCGCCTCCGATCAAGCTCCCCCTCTCGCCGGCGGCGGCCGTGTCGTTCCAGCGACGAGCCGCGGGGTGAGCATCGAAATTTACTGTGCTGCCCCTGGGCGTGCCCCTTTATTACCCCTCGGGCTCCGGGCCCCATCGGTTTCCGGGCAGAGGGAGGGGCAGAAGGGTCAAAGCGAGGCGAGGCCGACGGCGAGGCGGCGGTGGAAATTTACCCTCCTACCCTCCCTTGCGGGGCCCATAGGTGCTGCGTCTGGTGGAGCGCCCCGTCGTCTTGCGAAGGGGCAGGAAGGTAAAATCACCGCGCCGCGTTCGCGCGGGAAGTCCGGAAGGGCGGGCAGTACTACCAGTGTGTATCATCGTTCGCTCTGTTTTATACTGCTGCTGCTCCCTCCCCCGTTCCGTTTTGGGGGTTAGGGTTACGTGCTCGCCCCGCCTTGCCTCGCCTCGCTGCGCGGGCGGTGTCGCTGTCCGATCGGATGCTGCTGCTCGTTCGCGCGTCGCCGCCGTTCGAGATCTGAGCGCGCCTCGTCGCCCCGCGCGTGGCCGCCGTTCGAGATCTGAGCGCGCCTCGTCGCCCCGCGCTCCCGATTGGGTCGGTGTCGGGGCCTCGGTATCGAGCTCTCCGTCCGGCTCGACCGCGCTCGCAGGATGCGATCTGCTCCGAGGTATGTCGTTCCCACGGTCGCGCTGCTGTGTGAAGGATTTTTTCCCCTCGGAATGTTTGTGTTCGCTTTTTCTGGCTTGGCGGTGTCGTGCGTGGTGTTGATTACGAGTGGAATGTGCCGTGATGTTCTGTTATCCTGCTAGCATTCACTGTTCATGTGAAGGTTTTGTTCTAAAATTAACTGTTTGTGGCACCTCTTTTGGGGGTTTTGTAACGTGTGGTGGCAAAACAGGCTGCTTGGGTGGCATTGGAGTTTTTAGGATGGTCCATTTGGAAGTAGGGTGGGGAGCGCTGCCACATTGGTTCGAGAGAATGTTGTTACTCTGATTATTTTTGCTAGAATTAGCATCTTGAGATGTTTTTTAGGTGGTTTGGTGGAAGATGCTAGTCTTTGTAATGATGTCCCTGGCGGAGTTGCCGCATCTAAGTAGAAGAGAGCTGTAAATGGACCTTTTTAATCTTGTAAAAGCCTAGCATGAAAACTGTGTATACAAAATGATAGCATTTTTTAGTGTTTAATTTTTTGATATATATAACCTCTGTACAAGGCATTCATCAGACGAGTTTAAGGGTTGGTAAGATGAATTATTTGTTAGATAGGGATTTAGGTTCTTTGTAAGATTGGACCTAATTAAATAACCTGAACGTGGGGTAAGCAGGGCCCACATTCTCCTGTGGTGATCGCTCTCTGCTTTGTTGGAATTTCGCAACATGCACATCAGAGGTTTATGTTGGACTGCTAATATTTTACTCTCAGTTTGTTTTAAGTAGTCTTAATTTTAACTTTTCACTTTTGTGGGGCTTAAGTTTTTGACCGGTCGGTGTGTTTGAAATGAAGCTGTAATAGAGATTGTGTTAGGACTGTGGCATTCGAGCGGCATGAATTTATTTTTGACCTTGTTGGCCTTAAGTTTGTGATAAATCTGAATTTTGACATGAAGCCATATTAGAGATAATGTTAGTATTGTGGCATTCTAATGGCAACAATCTAAGCAACTCAATCCAACTGACATTTCAATATACATGTTTTATATGGAACTTCTGGCATTTCTACTTTAATAGGCTGCTCCCTAGGTTTATACAGATGAATAACTCTATTGCTGGTTATGTGTTTGCTACTCTGAACTTTGCTGTGTTTCATTAATCTAATGAATCCAGAACACTTTACAGCATCATCTCACCCTAGGTTTGCGTCAAATATGGCTGTGTAATTAACTAGATCTGCAAGGTGGGTTTCATTATTGTTTCATGGTATGATGGTAGTGGGGTTGCATAAGCTACCATTAAAGGCCACATCCTGCGTACTGTCCTATATTAGATAAGATGACAGCACTGTTATTAAGTCGCGTGACTAGTCGACGATTAGTTGGCAAGTCGGTACACAACCTCCGACTAGAGTCATCGACTTGACTAGGAGGGCTAGTCGGCGACTAGTTGCGACTAATCGAGATTTGCTAGCCACCCGACATCAATTTCAAAGAAAGTCATTCATCAAGAAAGATTTGTTACGATCAAAATGAGTAAGTCATCAACTCATCATCGTGATTATGTTGTTCTTCTCTTTATTTCATGATTTACAATATGTATATGTGTTTAATTGTTATACAACTTAGTATATTACATACCCTGGTTAAATACTTTCTAGTCTGTGGACTAGTTGTGGCTAGTCGCGACTAGTCGACCAAGTCGACAAGTCGCCCCTCTTGCGACTCGACTCGGCTTTATGACTTAATAACCTTGGATTACAGCATATGATCTTTGGTATGCTTACCTTTGATAATTTGATGCAGTCAAACAAGTTAAATGAGACAATAACTTAGGATGGGATTGAAGATGCATATGTTGTATTGGTCATGGATGTAAGGATTGCACATTCCTGTTGATACTTCTGAATTGCATTTAGTTATGTTGATTATCGTTAGCGTCCAGTTTAAAGTTCATGATCCTGCACTCTTTCTTTCCATGAAGTCTCAGAACAAATGTTTATCACTCATGAAAGGAGGCAGAGTATAACTTCTGCATCTGGTGCATTTAATTCTTCTTTTCCTGAGGGTGTTCGTGATGTTGTTTTCCCCCATTGGTGAGTGGTTGTGCATTGTGTTATGGATTTAAGGTCTTGATTTGCACTTTGTAGGTTTTTACTATGAGAGACATGCAATATCATGGACTCTTTCCAGTGTCCCTTTTGAATTTGTGAAGGTACCTCAAAGTATCCTTTTAGAAGCTGAAAATTTTGTTGAGTTTAAGTATCTAATAACTATTCTTAGCTTCATTGATGAATTTATATTTCTGGCATTTACTGTGTTTGTGTTGTTCTGTTTTCTGTTCTTTATTGTTTTGGATTCCCACATCTTTGTAAGGTAGTGTTTGAGCCAATTGAGATGGAGAGGTAGTGGTAAACATTATAAAACTAGATAATCAGACTCGAGGATTTGTAAATTCAACTATTCAAGACAAAAAAAGAATTGGTATAAAATGTGGGTAAATAATGGTGTGGAAATTGCCTTAGCTCTTCGCCCCTTCCTGTGATTTCCTGTTTTGAGGCTGTTAACTGATGCTCTATAGGTCGAGCGAATATATGTTACTTGATTGATCTAGCTGACAAATGGAAATATTATAGAATATTAATAGTTAAAGCTAAGGTGGCACACATGTCGAGTTTGTTTCTGTTTATTTATAATTTTTTTCTACTTTTCATATTATGGTTACGAGAGTAAAAGTAACTATTAGTACATCAATCTTGCACCCAAGTGGCCAAGTGAACCATATTACATGTATCCATCCAATTGCAAACTAGAGTAAGGAATGGTGTAACAGGTGAGAAACCATGAGAACTGATGATGGTGGTCATGGTTGGTCCACATGATAGCCCTTACTGTGTTAATGAGATGTTGAACTTCCGAAGTACTCCCTCTAGTCACAAAAGAATGTCGTTTTGGACATCAACATGGTCTCAAAAAACTCAACTTCGACCACTAATTTTTATTGTAATAGATTTATAGAACCTAATAAAATTATACTTTTATGAAAGTTCTTCTCTTTTTTTTTTGAGGGAAAACAGTAGGAGAGACTCCTACTGTGGTATATTAAAAAACATAAAAATAATTACAAAATTACAAGGTCTGAACGAGAACAAAAGATAAATCTATACATACCATTTTATGTGTTCAATCTAAATATTGAAAAAGATATCGATAGCCAAAATTTAGAAAGTTTGACTGCACGGATCCCAAAATGACATTCTTTTGTGACTGGAGGGAGTATGAGTGTATGTCACGGGATCATTACAAGTTTCATGATGAAATGATCATGGTGAACTGAATTATTAAGTTCTCAGGCCATGCTTTTCTCCTGGACCTTGCCTTAGTTTGATATTGTTAATTGTTACCCTGACCCTTGTAGGATTTTGCAACAGTATTTCTTTGCTGCAGGCCTGCAGCAGCTCATGCCTTTGACTGTCAGCATAAGAGGTCTCCAAACCTCAGAAAAAGTTTTTTTTTAAAAAAATAAATCCTTGCTTGTGAACCATTTGTACCTGCTTATTCTTCCTTGTTTATCCACATTGATCCTGGAGCTGCCTGTTGCAAATATCATTGCTGGTTGTTTTTGCACTAAGAATTGCTGCATGCTTTTACCAACACCACTGCGCTAAGGCATTTGGGCTCTTCCTTTTGCAGGGTAAGGCAATGGAGAATGGAACCAAGGCGGTTGATGTTAGGGAAAGGCAACTCAAGCTCATGGAAGAATGTATTGCCGCAACGATCCCGACCCTTGTACATACTGCTCTTCTCTCGGGCTTGGCGAACATAACCTGAGGCCCCTCAGGCCAAGCCCCAGCGCAGCGACCTCTCGTAAGAGGGGATATTCGTCTGCACGTGCCCATCAACAACTCCTGCTACTGTTCTCCACTCGAACACTGATGAACTCATCTGGGTGACTGCTCCGTTCTGGATGAGCTCTGGTGATACCTACCTAAGTACTATATAGCCATCACTAATCCTCTCCCTCTGTTTTCTTAGCTATTTGCTGGGTTTTATTTTGCTGTGCCCTTCTCGCAAGGTGTGCTACTGTTGCAAGTTCATGTACTGTTATGTCCAAAAGAAGTGTACTTGAAGGCTGTCCTGCCTGTTAACTTTTGGTGTGTTACTTGTGCACTTGGTATGGCTAGCTCCTTTTGGTTGGCTGTCATTTATGAACCAATTTATAAGCTGAAAATTGGTGGATAGAAGAATGCTTGTTGCAATCACCCTGTATTATTTGGTGTTGTCAGATTGTAGAAGGCCCTTCTTATGACTGATTTTGTTTGCAGCTGTGGTTGCGAGGCAAAGTTGGGTGTTGCGCAACATATCTGCCGATGGATTGATCCGCAGATAATGATGCGCTTTCCCGTCGGCAGATACTGTGCCTTATCTGTCTCCTTTTGGCAAAACAGAATTCTTCGTGGGAATTCATAGCTGTGGTCCTCTGCATCTTCTGTAATTACATGTCTCTGCACTAAATTGAAACTGAATGATGTTGACGTTTCTCTTGGATAAACGTGGGTCCAGACGTCTGGTACCATAGTATGGGCCTGGGCCTTTTTAGCCCATTTGTCATTTCTTTTCCCTTTTTTTTTTTAAGAATTAGAAGACAGCGAAATTTAGCAATAAAATAGGAAGGAAAATGTATAATAAATGCAGGCGATGAAAAATAGAACTTTTTTATTATTATTTAATCTTCTTTAATTTAATTTTAAAGTTAACCCATCGCAAACTTTATTTCCAATTCTGACCTTTTGATCACGCCACCACCTGTGACGTGACAAAACAACACTGTCACGCCACAGAATAAGTCTTCAAAATTGCATTTTTTGTCACGCCACTGATGTTAGCGTGACCAAAGGGGTTAGAATTGGAAATAAAGTTTGCGAGGTGTTAACTTTAAAATTAAATTTAAAAAATGATTAAATAATAAAAAAAATCTGAAAAATATAAAGCCATCCGCCGCTCGACCAATTCCACGTCGCCTCATCCCGCATCCCCGTGCCGTTAGTCAGACACTTGGCTGTCATTCTATTCTTCTCCGCTCTGCTTCGTATCGTAGGTAGGTCGTAGCTCTCGTCTCACGGCTTCGGTTCTTCCGCCGATTGCCCCGCGGCCGGCACACGCGCAGAGAGAGCGGGAGGAGAGGGAGATGAGGTCACAGCTCGACGCCGCCGGCCTCCGTCCGGCGAGCGCTCCCCTCCACACCGCCTCGGGTCCTCATGTACACTCTACGCTGTATTATATTACTACATGTGGCCGCCAAGCAGTCGCTGAGGGGACGAGCTAGACCTTCCTCTAATCCGATCCACATCTTAATCTCTGCTCCCGAGAGCATGTATTCTAGGTTTTACGCGTTCCCGGGGCGGTTTCGCGTTTGTCGCGGCGGCGGGATTGGGGTTCGCTCCGCCAGCCATCTCCCTAGCAAGCGAGGTTCGTGGTAGCAATGCAGCAAGCGTTTCCTATGTGCTAGTTACTAAGTTAGAGCTGTAACACCTTGTAACGAATTGGCTGCTGTATCATGCTCGGATTTTATCAATTTGTACCGCGTACTCTTTGTTTAAGCTTTACCTTGACCAGGAGTAGGAGTGTTCAATTCGGCGAGGAGGCCGCATGATAAGGAGACTACTGCTAACGCAGAAATCCCAACCACTTCAGCAGCACAAAATTCGCTATGCTTTCCTGCTCAGGTGATTTTCTCTCTATAGATTGTTCATTGTTGTGATAACAAACACATACATCAATGCATGGGCTTAGTCCAATGCCATACATCATTGTTGCCATATTAGGGTGCTAGTGGCTAGCATGTTACCTTTAGGAAGCCAACATACAAATTTTAACGATATGTGAAGAATTGAAGATAGTTTTTTTTTTTGAAATTTGTCCAGGAAACGGCCATAAGGTATACAAGCAGCCCATCATAGTTCATAGGGTTAATTCCTTATTTGCTATTGGAAGTTGATCGGCTCCCTGAAATGCTATCGTAAAATTGTTTATCCTTTTTTTGCCATTGGTTCTCAAGTTCTTTCCCTTTTTTGCCACTCCTGTGAACTTAGCTGTGAACAGTCCACGCGAAAAGACGATTTTGCCCCTAGTGCATTATTTAGGGCTGAGATCTTTAGGGAATTGTTTGATATAGTAATATAGTTCCAAAAATTATGAAATTTTTAGGGAAGTTCCTGACATAGCGTAGATTATTTTGTAATTTTTATAGGATTTTATTTGCAACATGTTTTCTCTAAAAATCTTTCAATTTTGGTTTTATGCATTTTTATTATTATATTTTGTAATTTTGGTTCGAAGTGACCTCGGATTGATCATCTGATTGGGGATGAAAAGTTGTAATGAGATGCAGCTTAACACCCGCCAAACGAAATAAGTCAGTCCAAAACGTGCTTGTGAAGACTGGATCGCGATCAGTGACAATGGAGGAGGGGACCCCATGAAGCCAAACAATCTCACTGAAGAATACATGGATGACCGAATGTACTGTGTAGGGGTGCGCTAAAGGAACAAAGTGTGCATACTTTGAAAAACGGCCCACCACCGTGAGTATAACTATTTTCCCATGTACATGCGGAAGACCTTCAATAAGCCCTCCTAACGGAGTGCTACACAAAGGTGGTCCAAAGCGGGTGTTTATCAGCTCGACAAAGTGATGCCATGAAAGCGTGCCCATGTCGCACTCCAAGCGATGGTACCAAAGCTGGGCCGAACCCGTCATGTGAAAGGTTGCTAGCCAAACCTTGTCTTCCTCCATGGTGTGCTGTCCCCGAAAAAATTACTCACAACAATTGAGCCAGGGCAACAAATCTTCCTGATCGTCGAATGCCGAAAAGTTCAGCTTGTGAAAGCGGGGGACACTGCCACAGGCGGTGGTGCGCCCTTCCCCTATTGGGCGATGTGCCAGGGGCACCTCCACATCGGCGTCGTGGTGCACCCCTCTCGCGGGAGTCTGAAGACCATGTGCAGCCCGGCGAGGACTAGGGAGCAAGTCCTCTGTCGCTCGTAGGCTGACGTCGATGATGGAGTCGCGGTCGAAGTCTGGGGTCTGCTGCCGGTGGCCTTGCTCCAGGTGTGTGATGGCGTGATGATGGGCGCGTTGTTGGTTGTTGATGTCGTGGATGGAGCCGGCCAGCATGTCAATCTTGTTGTAGAGTTTTGAGTTGATTGATCTCCATCTGCTGCAAAATAACGTCCAGCTTCTTGTTGACCACATCCGAATTATCTCCTTCTGACATGGTTGGTGAAACAGCAGATATCTCTGATACCAAGTTGTCACGGACCGGATTGTTGGATAGGGGATTGGAACGAAGAGGATAGTTGTGTGTAGTAACGGGACGTGGTCCTAGACCTCGATGGCGCGGCAAGGGAGCCGTGGTGGCTGCTGGCGCGTGGCTAAGGTAGGATTGCTGCCCGCAATTGAGCGAGAGAAATGTGGGTTTTTTTTTTCTTCCTTGATCGCAGAGAGTACATAGCATCTTTATATAGTGGATGCAGGACTTGTCTAAGTTAATACAAACTTTAACACAATCCTTCTCGAATACGAATTATCTTCCTAAATTGCTTAGTGTCCTGAAGAGATTTATCTAGGAACCAACCATACCCTGAAGGGATATCCTAACTTATCTCTTCTAACTAATTATAGAATTAATCCTCGTGTATCCGAAATAGTCAGAAGTGCTTGCCGTGTCGGATTCGATCTCTGACTGTCTGTGCTAACCGGTTCGACCAGGAGGCCACCGGTTAGACTATCCGAACCACCGGTCCGGTCAACCCACCTGTTTCCCTCTTAAGTTGAAAATAGGTCAGGCCCCACACCCAGAATACGCCATCAACCATACAAAGTGTAAACTACATGACAACCTTAAGAGTTGCGCCTTCAAAATTAAGTTGCACAACTAAGGCCTCAAAATGCGTCTTCATACAAGGGAAAGACGAATTAAAACAAACCCATAGTCTCCGCATATCACCGTCTCGTCTCGCCTCTCCTCTCCCCTCCCCTCCCCTCTCTTAAGTCATTGTATTGGCAATGGCAAAGGAGCACAGTGTCGTGATATTCGGCAGATCTGAGCTGTTCAATTTGAGAAGATCGGCTCGAATCAACCACAACAGTAATACTACAGTACCTACAAACAGTTCTGATGCTACAGTATTTTGTTACGGTGCGAAACGGGATCGCATTCTTTCTTTTTCGTTCCCACTCTCGGAAGCAAAGCGGCGGCACTGCGAGAGCTCAGAGATAGGGAGCCATGGCGACGACCCTGCCCTTCTCCTGCTCCTCCACCCTCCAAACCCTAACCCGCACCCTCTCCACGCGCCACCCGCTCCGCTTCCCTCGCCGCCGCTTCCACTGCCTCCCCTCCCTCGCCGCCTTCCCGAGGCTCCCCCACTCTCCCCGCCTCCGCCGCGCCCAACGGCTCCTCCTCCGAAGGGGAGTACGACTACGACCTCTTCACCATCGGCGCCGGGAGTGGCGGCGTGCGGGCCTCGCGCTTCGCCTCCACCCTCTACGGCGCCCGCGCCGCCATCTGCGATATGCCCTTCGCCACCGTCTCCTCGGACGATCTCGGTGGCGTCGGGGGCACGTAAGTGGACGCTTCTCCTGTTCCTATAGGTCGTAGCTTATTTTTATCCGTAGGAAGGTTTAGCTAGGTTATGTATTGCAGCATTGGTGGCTTCACTTTTTGCATGTACCATTTGCGCGGTTTCATGAAGTTCCTCGTGGAATAACTTTTATTGGAGTGACTAGCGAGGAATATGCTGCCCAATTATGTCAGTTGTTGCATTTGATCGTTAGTGATGCTTGATTGGGCGATACTTTTGTATCAGGAATGGCTACTATGTGCGTTGGCTTGTTGAACATGGTACTTGGAGTGAGAAGATTCCTAATAGGCAGTTAGCACTCATCACAATGGTTAGAAACTCCACTCCAGGCTGGTGGGGATGTTTGTTTCTGGTGATGCTATTGGTACATGAGTGGTTCTATTACATGATTTCCACTTGCACATTTTTTTGGCTTTGTAATTTTTGTCCAGTAGCAAAGATATGCTCATATGTATTCTGACAACTGCTCGAAGTTTTGTGGTTTCTAGTTTAGTGTTAGTTGAGGAGTTTGATTGGATGTATACAACATAATGACTCCCCTGCACAAGTTACACACTGTTTTATGCTGCACCAGCATAATGTAGCCTATTTCAGCATTGCCCTGGCATTTACAATTTAAATCATTACGCATATCAGAACTGAGACCATGTGTTTGAAGACCCTCTACTACATTATTGGGTTATTGCCATGATATTAATGCAATGATATAAAAAATGGCAACACAGGAATCAATTAGTGCAGTTGCAGAATTTACAAAACAGCAGGAGAGATATATGTCATTTACTGTCTCTTTTTGGTTGAATGTGTCAACTGCAGTGACAAACTATCGAAATTTTGCTATCAATATCTTGTAGTTTGTCACATTTGTGTTTTCCAATGATTTCTGTGTTCTACAGTCCACACCAATATTTCATGAACAAGGACTGTTTAGCACTTAGCAGTCAGTGCCACGTTTAGCCTTAAAAATGTGCATGTGCTTCTTAGTTATTTTTAAAATGTATATTGAATTCCTGTCACCTTGCTTTAATGTCAGAAGGGCATGCATAAGAAGTAAGAACCGCTATTTGTTTGTATCACAGATGTGTGCTTCGTGGGTGTGTTCCAAAGAAATTGTTGGTGTATGGATCCAAGTACTCTCATGAGTTTGAAGAGTCTCATGGCTTTGGATGGACATACGAAACTGATCCAAAGCATGACTGGAGCACTCTGATAGCGAACAAAAATACAGAGCTGCAGCGCCTAGTCGGTATCTACAAGAATATTTTAAACAACTCAGGAGTCACTCTAATCGAAGGCCGTGGAAAGGTTGGTTGATGTTTATAGATCAGGTTTAAGTTTGGATAGGCTATTTTCCGAAATGAATACTGTAGGAAGGTGCAGTTGCTGATGTATTTTTTGTTTACTTAGTACAGGTAATTGATCCGCATACTGTAAGTGTTGATGGCAAGCTCTACACTGCTAAGAACATACTTATAGCTGTTGGTGGTCAACCATCGATGCCAAATATCCCAGGAATAGAGCATGTTATAAATTCTGATGCTGCACTGGATCTGCCTTCAAAACCTGAGAAAATTGCAATAGTGGGAGGTGGATATATCGCTTTGGAGTTTGCTGGCATTTTCAATGGCTTAAAAAGTGAGGTTCATGTGTTTATTCGGCAGAAGAAAGTTTTAAGAGGGTTTGATGAGGAGGTAAGTATAACAAAAAATAGTTTTACTGTTGGATTGAACCCTTGTCTATTCCAATTGGGCCAAAGGCCAATATAACATGTACAGGGTAGGTCAATATGCAAAGAGCACTCTAAGTTATATACATATCTAACATTTACAACAAATGAAGTGCCATGTGCTTCCGAGTTATTTTTGTCAGTTGTGGATTTTCAGGTCAGAGATTTTATTGCTGAACAGATGTCTTTAAGGGATATCACATTTCATACCGAACAGAGTCCTCAAGCAGTAACCAAATCAAATGATGGTTTGCTGTCTCTGAAGACAAACAAAGAAACTATTGGTGGGTTCTCACATGTAATGTTTGCAACAGGTCGTAGACCAAATTCAAAGGTTAGTCTTGTTTTCGTTTAGTTACATATTGTGCATCTCTATTTTCCGATGCATGCATCCTAGATTCCTCATATAGTTGTTAACTTGTAATCCTTGTAGAACCTTGGGCTAGAGGAGCTTGGGGTCAAAATGGACAAGAATGGGGCCATAATGGTTTTGGTTGTCACTTTGTAATCGTGGGAGCTTTTGTTATAAATTTGTGCTTGCTAGGTTGATGAGTATTCTCGAACCTCGGTTGATTCAATTTGGGCTGTGGGAGATGTTACTAATAGGGTCAACCTGACACCAGTTGCACTGATGGAAGGTGGGGCATTTGCAAAAACTGTATTTGGTGAGGAACCTACCAAACCAGATTACAGGTATTTCTCAAATCACCATCAGGAATCTTGAAGAAGGAATGCCTCTTGTACAAAGGCTGCATATTTCATTATCTGACCATGAGTGGGCTCCTCTGGTGCAGTTTAGTCGAGAAGGAGGGCCCATCATGAGCTAAGGGAAAACTTTGTTAGTAGTTACTTAGTCATATCCCGATAATAGTTTGCAGGAGGAAGTTTGATGTAGCGTTGATTACAAACACAACCTCTATTTCCTTGTTCCCTGTCAGTCTGTCACCATGCTGACATTCCTGTCATCCTGTGGCACTGTAGACTTATGGTAGCCTACATTTGAACATGTTGTGGAGTAAATACCCCATACTGCCATTTTAATATCTGATCCCCAATTCAACACAAACAAGTTTTTGGGAATTTTGGGTTATCCAGGGTTCTCTTGTTATTGGTCACTTTGTTTGTGCCGATGTTCTTGTTTTGTTGATGCGCCCAGCCCGACAAGCTCCTAAAGCTGACTTTGTACTGAAATTCATAATATATTTTCACTGTTTCTTATATATCATTATTTTGTATTTGAGACTGGATATCATTGTTATACTGAAGTACTGAATGATCTTTCATTGCGAATCACACATTTTTTACAGAGCTGTGCCATCTGCTGTTTTCTCCCAACCACCCATTGGGCAAGTTGGTCTTACTGAGGAGCAGGTGATAATATATGGCACACATCTAAATTTCGTAACACATATAGAAAATCGCTTAAATGCATATTTGTGCAGTCTATTGAAGAGTATGGAGATGTTGATGTCTTCGTAGCAAACTTCAGACCTCTCAGGGCCACTCTTTCTGGATTACCTGATCGTGTGTTAATGAAGGTTATTGTGTGTGCTATTACGAACAAAGTTGTAGGAATGCACATGTGTGGTGAAGATGCACCCGAGATAATTCAGGTTTGCGTGATTTTGTATTTTTTTCCTCGCTATTTCTGCTTCATTCCCAACTTATTTGTCATATTTGTACAACTTTATGACAGGGAATTGCAATTGCTGTTAAAGCTGGGTTGACAAAGCAAGATTTTGATGCCACTGTTGGCATTCACCCAACATCTGCAGAGGAATTTGTCACAATGAGGAATGTAACTAGAAAAGTTCGGAGAAGTACTGCAGCTGAGGTCCACGATGCTACCATTTTAAATTCATCCTTATGAAAAATATATGTTCTGAAAATCATCTGTTTTCAACTAGAATTGCCTGTTGTTATTTATATGTTTAACTGTGTTTACACTTTACACCTTTCCCCCCTGATTATTTCAGGTAGATCTAAGGATGAGGTCGTAACTCAGCAATAGATCTTGCCATTTTACATAGAAGGTAGGCATGTACATTCTTTTGAACTGGCATTGGAAGCTATGCTTTCTTCTTAGCTATTTTCTTGAGCTTGTTTAAATTAACAAGAATAGTTGGTTCTCAGTACAGTTTAGTGAACATTGTAGTGGTGATAAGGATATCAAGCCTTTCTGGTTGATTAATTTGAGATATTCAGCCTTTTCACATGCCACTAACTGGAATCTGCAGACAAACATCATCTTGGACCAATTGAACCTGTTCTTTTGGAGGTGTTATCGTTTGATTCCATCCTCTTGTTTGAATACTAGGTACTATGGTTGGAATGTATGTGGATTTATAATTTGCACCTGCTGTTTGTTGGTTTGTCTGGCAGAAATATAAAACAACTACTTTCAGATACCATTCACTGTCAGCAATGAAATATTTTGGTCAGGGTTGTCATCATCTCTCTTGGTCTTATTTTCTGCTGCAGGCATTCTCAGAGGAAGTATTCCCGCTGCATGACAAAACCTGAATGGAAATACACGGCCGAATAGTTCAGTGTTACCCACAGTATCTGTGAAATCCATCACAGGGAACCAGCGAAGATGTTTCATAGCGATCACTGGCTGTCTCTGTTTTTTTCTCTTCCCGTTTTTTGCATTTCTTTCAAGCTTGAGGCTTGAGCACACTGATAGTTGAGTTATTCTCCTTTATCCGCTATTCATGAGGTTGTTTTGGAAGAAAACTGGTGAAGAGTTAATTACTGATCCGAACATCCGAGTGTACTTTTTCATACAGGAAAAATATGTTTCTTTTGTTCTGCCTGTATAGTGGGCAACATATCAAGTGCACATGATCATATTAGTGAATATATGAACATACTCGCTCAGGGTCGTTGGATCTAAAACGGGCGAACAAGATCAAAACCGGTGGAACTCCCTACTCTACTTATGCCATCTTACGTTTTGCCCCTTGAGTACTCGACATTTTCCGAAAACCCCTCCAAGCATCTGCGTCTCCTCCTTATCCTGTTCACCCGTTTTGGATCCAACGACCCTGAACGAGTATATCTATATATTCACCAATATGGTCATGTGTATCTGATATATTGCTGTATAACGGACCAGTTGGTCACTGAATGCTACTCGTGCTATCATGCTGCTCTCAAGAGTCAAGATGTAACTTCTACAACAGTCTAACTGCGTGCACAATATTGCCTTTTGAGATTGTTGATCGCATGTCTCGGGGAAGTAGCGATCTCTTAACATCGGTGCTTGTTCTACCACATTGTCGGAGTGCGATGCCTTGGGCGCCCCGGTGCTACTCTGAGCGCCTTCCCGAGACAGGTGTCTTCCCCTCCGTCCAACCGACTAGACGAGCTGATCCAAAGCATGCTGCTCCTCCAATCTTCGTGCTCTGCCATTCGTTCCTGTGTACGTACAACAGTTCCGTATTTCTTATGCTCTGCTGCGTTTGCATCCTGCTGTAGCTGTTCTGCATTGTTGTACTCCAAGCGAATCAGAGCAACTCAGAAGTAAGAACACTTGTATCTGAAGAACCCATCTCGCAGCCTACAAAAAACAAAAACAAAAACGGCCAATCCGCAGTCGCGGGCAAAGATCAAGAAGTCCAGTGTATCGCCAGCCCCTCTCTCTCATCATCATCATGAATCTCTGAACGATGCCAAACTGCAGTGAAGTTATATCGCGTCGCCCTCGTCTTTCAAAGTCCAAAATACCCCCCGAGACCCCCACGCGAAGCTCCCTTCTCTTATTTCCATCGGGAAAAAAATCTTTGAGATCACCTCCCAAGTCCCAAGTTTGGCTCTCACCGCCACCTCCCTCTCTCGGCCACCCGCCGGCGAGTCAGGTGCGAACCCTAGCCACCGTCTCTCTCTCTCTCTCTCTCTCTCTGCGTGTTCATGTGCGCGCGCATGATGAATTGGGTGGCGGCTTGGCGAAATGAGCGAATGGTTCGCCGTTTTGATGCCTGCCGCTGTTTAGCGGTCGCGTTAGGTTTTCATGGGAATTGTAATACGACGAGGGGGTCCTGGAGGTGACGACTGATGATGAGTTGGGGATTCCATCGGTGCGGAGTCTTACGTATTGTAGAGGAACGGTGATGTTTACCCGAAATTTGCGATTCGTGGTTTCAAAGGCGCGATTTTTGTTGGTGATCGGCGTGCATTCTGTTAGTTTTGTTACAACGTTTTTGTGTGTGTTCCTTTTTTTAACAAAATTTTGGAGACAATAATGCATGGATTGATCTGATCCTTTCCGGTGTCAATTGAAATTGATTTGTTGGGCTAGGTAGGTAGGAGTCGGACGTGCTTTTCTGAATTAGAATTGGAATTGAGATCGTGTTTATTCTATTTGGTTACAATTCTTCTTAACTGCGTGGATGCAATAGATTGGGTTAGTCTCCCTCTGACGCGCCAATTCTTACTTGGAATGTTTTGGGGCTGTTTGTTGTCAAGTTTGACATAATATTAAATTTTGCTATACATCTCTCTACAAATTCACTCTCGATGTCCTTCAGCACTACAATCTTTCATCATGACCTTAGTTCCAGCCTTTTGGGAAGTGGATTTTGTTATTCCTTTGGAAATTACTCTATACGATTTTTCAGTTGCAACCATTTGGATTTCTAATGGTACTAGTGGTGCTGTCGTGGTGATCTTTCCGAAATCTTCCGTATCAATTCATATCTGTGGCTAGAATGCGGACTGTTGTAATCTTGTACTTGTACATTTTATCACAAGAAGCCATAGGTGGCTGAAGAAGCCAACCATTGGGAGTAAATATTTTTATATATTCATATTTATAAACTAGTTCGGTGACGGTTTTTATAGTGAACTTGTAGTTTATTGGGTTAAAATTAAAGTGTAAGTCAACATTTGTGTGATGCAGATCGAAATAATTGTTGCATGGAGTATCTTGCGATTTGTAAAGTTGTATATACTAATGCTCGTTTTAGCAATTTGGTTGAGTCTTTCTTTGTTTACATGGGGTTATTTTGATATGCAAGTCATGCAATGTTCATTCATGGCTTTTTTGCTACTGCATGTATATCAGGAAAGAATTATAATAAATAAGCTCCTGTGCTGTTCAGCCAGTCTGCTTTACTTTGGTTGATATATGCACTGTCTTATATTGCCAATGCCATCTACTTCTTCTGTGCTTTTAATTTCCAAGCTTCTCAAGATACATCTTACATATCTGCACTGAAGTTGTATATCTGCTCTTTTTTTACAGTTGAATCATGACTGCTCAGCCAAAGAAGAAAAGTGTAGTGGAAAGTGGCGATGGAGGTCTTGGTCTGGGCCTTGCTGCGTTTATTGCAAATGGTGAGGATTTGGGTCCCATCATTCGGCATGCGTTTGAGACTGGGAAACCTGAAGCTCTCATGCATAACCTTAGGAGCATTGTAAAGAAGAAAGAAGTTGAGATTGAAGAGCTATGTAGACTTCACTATGAGGACTTCATCCTTGCTGTCGACGAACTACGTGGTGTGTTGGTCGATGCTGATGAGCTAAAGAGCATGTTGTCTGGTGAGAACCTGCACCTGCAGGACGTTGCTAGTGCCCTACTGTTGAAGCTTGACGAACTTCTCGAGTTATATTCAGTCAAGAAAAACGTAGGAGAGGCCATAACGACATTGAAGATATGTGTGAAAGTCACTAGCCTGTGCATGGCATGCAACAGCTACATTGCGGAAGCTAAGTTTCACCCTGCACTGAAGACCTTGGACTTGATCGAGAAGGGCTATCTGCAAAATATTCCTGTGAAGCTTCTTAAAAAGGTGGTTGAGAAACAGATACCATTGATAAAGCTGCACATTGAGAAGAAAGTTTGTAGCGAGTTCAACGATTGGCTTGTTCATATCAGAAGAATGGCTAAGCAGATCGGGCAGGTGTCAATAGGCCAGGCCTCTTTGGCTCGCCAAAAAGATGAGGAAATGCGTGCCCGGCAGAGAGAGGCTGAAGAGCATAGCCATGCTGGACCAGATGAGCATTTGTATACCTTGAATGTGGAGAATACAGATGAGGAAACAACACTAGATTTTGATCTCACACCAGTGTATCGGGCGCATCACATTCACATATGCCTTGGTATTGGGGAGAAATTCCGTGATTATTACTACAAGAACAGGCTCATGCAACTCAACCTGGACATGCAAATTTCCGCTTCACAACCCTTCCTTGAGTCTCATCAGCCCTTTCTTGCTCAGGTAGCTGGATTTTTTATTGTTGAAGAACGTGTCCTTCGAACTGCAGATGGGTTGCTGTCTGAGAGCCAAGTCGAAACAACATGGGAAACTGCCGTTGCTAAGATCACATCTGTATTAGAGGATCAGTTCCCTCGCATGGGTACGGCCAGCCACCTCCTCCTCATCAAAGATTATGTCACTCTTCTAGGTGCAGTTGTAAAGAAGTATGGTTATCAGATCACACAATTGATTGAAGTTCTTGAGAAAAGCAGAGACAAGTACCACCAATTGCTTCTTGCTGAGTGTCGGAAGCAGATAGATGACATCCTTGCTAATGACTCATATGAGCAGATGATTATAAAGAAGGAATATGAGTATAACATGAATGTCACAGCATTTCATCTGGAACCTGATGACGTAATCCCGGATTTTCCATATGTGGCACCATTCTCCTCTTCTGTTCCAGATGTTTGTCGTATCGTTCGGTCCTTCATTGAGGATTCTGTCAGCTACTTGTCATATGGTGGTCACATGAACTTCTATGATATGGTGAATGGTTACCTAGACAGGCTATTGATTGAGGTATTAAACGACAGTCTTCTGAACATGATATATGCTCGCTCATTGGCCATGTCACAGATGATGCAACTTGCAGGAAATATTGCTGTTCTTGAGCAGGCTTGTGATCTGTACCTCTTGCACTCTGCCCAAGTGTGTGGCATTCCCAAGCGCGTCGCTGAGAGGTCTCATTCTGGTTTGACTGCTCGAGCTGTCCTGAAAGCCTCCCAGAATGCAGCATATAATGCTTTAATAAACCTGGCCAATTCCAAGATCGATGAGTTTATGGTGCTCTTGGACAACGTCAACTGGATAGTGGAGGAAGCGCCAGACAATGCAAATGACTACATGAATGAGGTTCTTATTTATCTTGAAACGCTAGTATCGACAGCTCAGGAGATTTTACCATTAGAAGCTCTATACAAGGTGGTTTCTGGTGCAATGAGCCACATCTCAGACTCTATAATGACAACACTTCTTAATGACGGTGTGAAAAGATTCACTGTCAATGCAGTTTTAGGCATTGACATTGACTTGAATGTGTTGGAGGCATTTGCGGATGAGAAATTTCACAGCACCGGGTTGTCAGATTTCGGAAAGGAAACAACTTTCAGAGATTGTTTGGTTGAAATAAGGCAGCTCGTCAATCTTCTGCTCAGCAGCCAGCCTGAGAACTTCATGAATCCTGTGATTAGGGAGAGGAACTACGGAACATTGGACTACAAGAAGCTTGCGATCATTTGCGACAAGTTCAAGGACTCAGCAGACGGGCTGTTTGGGAGCCTTTCAAACCGCAACACAAAACAGAATGCTCGCAAGAAGTCCATGGATGTTTTGAAGAGAAGGCTTAAGGATTTTAGCTAAGGTTGGTTATGTTGCATCTACAAATAAATTGCTGATATGCTGCTCCAACATTCTTGTGCAGTGTGCAGTTTTTAGATATTTATTTAGAGAAAAGCTCCTTTCTCTAATTTCCTTCCTCACTTTCCATTGGGTATAAGATAGGTCTATTGGTCTGTCTAAAGCAAGTTTTGACAATTTGTGAGCTAGAGTAGTACCCTCAAATAATAATCTTTCCCTCTGGTCAAAATCCTACTGCTCATATGTTAATAATTATTTTTTGTATGGCCACTGATCTCTTGATAAATGAAGATCCAGGGTTGAGAAAAATCTGTGTCTAGTATCTTTCAGAGGGAATAATTTCAAGCCTGTTATAGACGCCATATTGCCATTTGGATGAAAAGCATGTTTATGTAGAATTTTTTTAAAAAATAATCTATTTTTTATTATAAATTACAACATTATACCTGCAAACTTTTTTTTTACAGAAATATACTCATGTCGCTCAACCATTGAGCGATCGTTCAGAATAGCTCAACCGTTGAGCGATGGGACACTTGTCGCTCAACGGTTGGTCCTAGTATACAAGTTGCTCAGCTAGCAGGGTATGCATGTACACCGTTGGACGACAAGTGTCCGATGCCAACGGTTGAGCGATGAACCATCGCCAACGGTGCGGCGACAGGAGGTTAATTTTGTAAAAAAAAAATTTGTTGGAATAATTTTGTAATTTTTAATAAAAAATGGATTATTTTTTTTAAAAAAATCGTTTATGTACAAGGTGATTTTCTCATGAGTTATGCTCTGTTCTCCAAAATGATGCTATGTATGTTAAAACTGATCAAATCAGTAGCGTATGCAAGACTGCAACATCTAGTACTGGTAGTGGTCCAACTTGTGGTTCGCAGTCTGAAATGACTTGCAGAAACCAATTCTCTGTACGCAGAGCTCTTAGTTCATACTTCAATGGCAATCGGCAAGGTAATTCTTGTTCCTGTTATATATTTCTTTTCCCTCCAGCTACCTAGCTTGCCTTAAATAAGGGTTCATGGTGCTGAGCTAAATCTGGGGCTCCCTTTTGGAATTTTCCATATAGGATATGTAAACCAAAATTTATTTATCATTTTCTTGTGGAAACAAATTAAAATCTGCTTGATTGATATAATTATGGAATCAAGAGTCATAATTCGTATGGCTTGGTGAATCTGAAAAGTCTACTTCAGTTTCACCCCCTGCCTATAAAATTCCAACTCTGCGACTCAGGTGACATTCCCAGCTTGACCATTCGTTGCCATGCCATGGTCAGCCGTCGGTCTAAACGATTTGAGAGGTCAATCTTGAAGGTCAAAATCTCATGCATGTATAATACTAGTACAATTATGCTTAGGCTGACTAACACTAGATTACTTGTCTTCTAATTGATTAGCGCCGCCCGTGTTTATAGCTAGATTAGTGAGAAGCAAGTATATATGTGGTACGTGTGCGTACATGCATGGGTTTGAATATTCAAGTCTTGATTTCTTCCGTCTTTGTTACCAATCGAGTGTAAAATTGGAATCAGTCGCCGTCTGATAGCTAGCTATGCAGGGTCTTGTGTTTCGACAAGAACAAGGAATTAGAATTAGTATGGACAGGTTCAAAAAAAATTTGTATGGACATATATAATGGACTCGGACTTTGGGACTGTTCCACTTTCCAAACGGCGTTTGGTTGGTTTGGTCGATCGATCTTTTCTTTCTTTTTCTTTTTGGTCTTTTGGATACAAGTTCCATCCATCAAACCAACTGTTAAGGCCTGTTTCGAACGCCCGATTTTTTAACAATTCTTGTGAGAATTAAATTGTTTCACGTGAAATTCATGTGTTCTAAACAAGGTCTAAATTTGTAAGTGCGTTTCCTTGTGCAATGCCTAGAGGTGAATATAAATACTCTTCACAAATAAATAATGGTGTGCAAAGGCAACGTATATATTCCGGTGTGTAATTAATTTGCCCGCAGGTCAAATTCTACAGCATGTGTCAGGACTCTACTTCCACTTTGTACTATTCCAAGCAGAAGAGGTAACTTGTGTCTAGGGTTTCTTAATTATGACTAGGATGCATGATCAGGTCTATATAATCCATTTGTTACACCTCTGTACTGCACGTAGGACTTCTTGAATCTTGTTCACGGTCATCTCCAGTGGGCGGAGCCAGGACATGGTTAAAAAGTTAAAATTTTGCATATAGTGAATGACACGTACTAATCAGATTAATGTAAGTAATTTTGTAGGCATTTTTTGTGTACAGCGTATTCGGTGAAAATACAAATCGATAAAAATTTTGTGAAAAATCAAACCTAGAAGTTTTCAAACATTCTAAAAAAATGAGATGTAGGGGAGATATTCTATATCTCTACAAAATTTCAAGATCAAACTCAAACTGATGAGGACATCCCTTCCACTGATACAACCATCCCTACTGCTTCTACTCTTCAACTTGATATGCAAGGACCCATTACTAGAGCACGTGCTCGCCAGCTGAATTATCAGGTAACTTCGTTTCTAGGAGTTTATAATTGTTCCATTGAGGATGGATTGCTACCCAAGTCTTGTGATGTTATTCTACTCAGGAACGAAGGCAAGGGGGTACCGCAACTACTACAACAAGTCCAGGCCTCCGGAATCAGCCTGATAACACCAACTTGGAACATGCACAACTTTCACATACGGAGTCCGTTGGAGGTCCACGAGTACTTGATTGAAAGATTATTTCATCCTCTTTCCAACGGATCCGGCCTCACCTTCAAATTCCTTCTGGACTAGTCGTAATCATCAAAAGAAGACGTCATATCATTTGTTTGGGCCAATCTGGGCTTTGTAATCATACTGAACTTGCGGACCACCTGGGGTGCAGTTACTGTTCATGTGAACAGTAACCATGAAATTAGTCTCACCCCCTTAGTTCTATTAGATGTGTGGCTCCTCATCCCCTATTTAAGAAGGCCGCACCCCCTTTAGTTTTCTTGGATTTTGTTTATGTTTAGTTTGCCTTTGTTGCAACTTGTATCTTTTGCGTGTATCGACTAGACCACCCAATTAAGATCCTTATTTAGAATCCCAACTTAAATCAAATATTTCAATTTCTATTTGCAATTTCAAATTGCTTTATCTTGTTCTTGCGTGCTTCTTCGGTGTATGCAGGAATCGACTTTCGTGGTCAGGTCATCCGGGTATTCGTGCACGGTTGATAACGACTTGTTAATCAGTTCAGCGATTGCGTGGTTACAAGCCTTGCGTGTTCGTAGCCAGGATCGTCAGAGTTGAGCGACGCTTACCGAACTTATCGTTCTCATCGAAAGATCGGGCCAACAATCGGACATTTGGGTTCATCACAAACGTATTTGATATATATGAAAAACATAAATGCAAATGTGAATGAGTTTGATGTTAAAATTTTGAAAAGATATAATCCCCCTACATTTGGTATTTTTTTTAAGAATTTTAGAAATTTCTGCGTTTGGAATTTGTATTTTTCACGTACGACTTCACCCACCGGAGTTACGGTTGTATGTCTTTACCCACCAGGGTTCAAATCCTGATGCCCACCTTTACACACTCGCGAGTGCGCTTCGATAGGAATTTTGTGAGGTCGCGGATTTATCCCTGACCTTCATCTGTCTAGGTGTGTGCTAAGGGGTGCCATCATGGTGGTGTGCGTGCTTGTAATAGCAAAAAAAAATCCATAACATAGCATCATTAACATTATAAAAAAACCAAAAATTATTAATATAGACAGATAAGCGAGTGCATGAGTTTAAGATTAATATTATGGGATTAAATATTGTAGCGGGCTTAAGTAGGGCAAGCACAAAGGTTTCAAGACATTGTAGCGGCATGGGGTTATTTTAAGATTAATATCATTAACATTAAAGGACTTAAGTAGGGCAAGCACAAAGGTTTCAAGACATATTGTAGCGGCATGTGGTTATTTTAAGATTAATACTATGGGATTAAATATCCCAGGTGAGAAATTCGATTGATCCCCCACCCCCCAAAAAAAATTGAGTGGTTTATAGCAAATAAAACTTTACGATCATCGCGCTACATGCACATATGTCCAAATATCCAAACTGTTTCAAATCAACCAAGCCAAGCAAATTGGTGTGGATTGAGTTTAATATCATTATGCACAATCAGGAATGTACAAAAAAACATGGGGATATAAAACCCAATGTCATGCAAATTCGATCAAAGGCTTTTACTTATTTGAAGAAAGAATGGGTATTATTCACCACAAGCGCGAATTGCGCTTTTCTAATTTCAAACCCGAAAACAAACTAAATCTCCTTGCATTACACTTAGCTAAACCGTCTATACAACTAGGTTACAAAACCTATGTCAGAGACTGCTTTATTGCATTGCGTGTTCTAATAATGACTACTAAATATGATCGGCTATTCGACTTCCAAGACTCCATTTTTGCATGGAAGCTCCTAATTACAAAGTACGAACCAACCAATCCAACGAACGATCTATACACATGTACGATAGAGAAGTCAAGCCAAACATAGCTAACTTGTAAGCCGCGACGGCGGCGCTAGTCATGGCATTGCCGCCGAGGAGGGCTGGCTCGCGTGACGGCACTCGGTTAGGTGTACCCGCCCCGAGCCCTTGTCTAGGGCCTGAATGATCAGCGCCCTGGCGCCTTCCCCACCACCCGCCGTCCCCTCAAGCAGCCTCGCGCGAGGATCGCGTTGCAAGCATTGCATCAAGAAGACGGCCACCAGCACCACCCTCACCATCTTCGCCGAAGTCGACGCCATATTATCCTTGTATGTACGTGTACGTGCGTCGGGGTTGCTACTTGCCGCTAGTATACTTAGTATATTAGTCTCTTGAGCTAGCTTGCTAGAATTGTCGACAAGTGAAATATTGCAGACAAGCAAGCTAGCTACTACGTACGTCGAATAATGCCTTAAGCTGGTTGTTGGGAGAGAGGCAAGATGGTTTCCTTTTATAGTTTCGGTGCACATGTTTAACTGCCAAAAAGAAGTATAACTAGGACCGGGTCTATTCTTTATTTTGCAGCAAAATTTTCTCAGGTCCAGCGTAATTAAGTAGGCGCCTACGCGGTTTTCTGCGGTCCAATTCTTGAGTTTGAATAAATACTAGTAGAATAGATATATCGATCGATCAAAGGCAGGTATGTACCGATGTGTACGTACTTACGTAGGTACTAAGACGATACGTACGCGAAGGGTCATATATAATTAAAAGTACAAACCATGAAGTGCCTAGCTATGAACGTCCATGTGTGACCCTGACTTCGATCCTTTGCCACATTTGTTTCCTGCATCGTAGCGGATCGACCGGCCGGTGCGCGCTGAAAATGAGTAAAACACCGAGTTTGCTGGGGTATGTGAATTCTCAGTCGGTCTGCAGTCCGCTAATGGTTGAACTTGAACCGATCCATGCGTGTATATTTTTATGTCAGTTTGAAGAATTTCATTTTTTTCGTATTCAATGATCAAGCTAGCTAGTCGCCGCGGACTGATTGATCAAGTTCATGTGCCGGTGCTGTTCTGACTTAATTCTGCCGTTACTAGCAATAGCTTCCGAGAAAGTAACATGGTCAAGTTCACTGATTTTTTTCGCTATAATTTGTGACGGACAAGATAGTTAGTTGCATGGTCAGTCCAAAGTCCAAACTGATCAGTAGGTAAGTACGTATGGCAAAAGTTAGTTATGATGGTATGCATTGTAGCTAACCTTAATTAGGCACAAAACTCCCCAGCCTCATTATTTTCAGCACATATCTGATGCTCTGGTTTTAAAAAAATTAAAATTGCATGGTCAGTCCAAACTGATTAGTATCTCTGCTGTAATAGTTAGTTTTAAAAAAATTCGCGTAAATTTAACACAGCGGCCAAACTGGCGAGCCCCTGTCATGTCAAATCCGTACTTGAGGAGGCATCAGCTAGCCGGCGTTGGACTTGGCCGTCGGGGCGCATCCAGCAGGGCACCGCGCGCGCGGGGTCGAGACGCAAGAATTTTCCGTCTTAGTTTCCTCGTCCTTGCGCGGTGATGGCCGGGGGAACTGGCGGGAGGCGCGCAGTGGCGCAATTTTAATTTGATAGACCGTAAAACAGATGGGGTCTCGCGAAAGAGTCAGGGCCGCGCCTGCAGAGGGAAACTAGGCCGCGCAAACATTGAGCTCTGTTAAGAAACCGGGCCCGGCCAGGAGTCCGGGTCCAGGTGGGCACCTCATCCACCGTAGACTATATATAGGAGGGGAGACCCCCCAAGCATTGTACACAATTCATTATTAGAAGAGCAATAAAGAGAAGCCTGCAGTCCCCTCTCATATCTGTGTTTCATCTATTGTTGCGTTCTTGTGTTCTTGCATCGTTCTTACGATTCTGATTTTGTATACGAGGTAATCGCCGATGGACTTGCAACGACGGTTCCTCAACACGTTATCGCACGATCGACTCTCCTCGCATCGAAAGGTAACCGTCGATGAACGACACTCGTATATTGAATCGTTTTCTAGATTGCTTTCAATTCGCAAATTTGGCTTTCTAGATTTGTTTTCTATTGCAAATTTGCTCTAATCGTCGCGAGCGATTTGAAGTCGCCGCACAATGCCGATCGACGATTGCATGAAAGAGCGGATGTCGATTGTACCATATATTGAAATTGCAAATTCGTTCTAACCTACCGCGAGTGACTTGAAGTCGCGGAAAATTCGATCGGAGGTTGCATGAAAGAACAGATGTTGATTGCAATCGTTTTTACATCATATCGCATCGCATACATACACTCATGAACAAGTAATTTCGAAGAAAAAATTATCGCCGCCATAAAAAGCGGCCGGCGCCATCTTCCGCCATGGCCCCGCACGCCAAAGCCCCGGCGCCCGTAGGTGCCGCCGTCGCCGCCGGAAGGTCGCGGCACGGCCGCCTCGCTGCCACCTTGAAGCCACATGGCGCTGCACGTCGCCAGCCCGGCCGCACGATGCCGCCTGAAACGGCATCCCCGCCGACCACCACCGCACCACCCGTGTCTGTAGCGCACCATCGGCCGCCGCGTGTTGAGCAGCAGGAGCAGGAGCCGATGCCGCCGGCAGCCCCGCAAGGTCGACCGGCCGGCCATCAATCCAAAATAAGAAAGAAAGAAAGAAAAAGGGGTCGTCGCAGCCGCCGCGGCAGCCGCCGCGCCGCGTCGTGCCCGCCGCGCGCGCGCGCTTCACCACCGCCGCTTGCGGCGTAGCCGAAGCACGGGTAGCCGCAGAGCCGAGCGGCTCGGCGGCGCGCCGCGATCGCCGCCGTACCATCGATGCGCCGAGTCGCGCCGCCGCCATCCCGCACTGGCCTCCACCCGACGGTCCCGGCCGGTGGAGTTGGCGCCGCTCTCGGTCGAGCCTCCGCACGGGCCCGCCGCCGCCACTTGAACCGGAGCCGGAACCGCCGGTACCGCCGAATAGGCGCCCGTCTACTCGGAGCCGAGCCGAGCCGCCGCCTCCGGTTCCCAGCGCGCCGCGCCAAGCGAAAGGCGCCGCGTGCCAAAGAAAGCGCGCCACCGCCGGTCTTCAAAGAAAAGGGCGCCGCCACCGCCGGTCTTCAAAGAACGGCGCCGCCGCCGTTTTTGGGAAACCCTAAAGTCCCCCTCCCTTTTTGAACCAGCCGAAATGGGCCAAGAAGGCAAGTGGGCCAAAAGAAAAGAGGAGGGGTGCATGGGCCGTGGCAATCGGCCCGACCGAAGAAAAAGAAAAAAAAACGGGAAAAGAAATCAGAAATCCCGATTTTGCATTAAGGTCCTTGAAATTCAGAAAATAACAGGGATCATTGCGCAGGTGAGGAATCTTTGCAAGAAGGCCCTCGTAGTTCTGAAAATTACGAGATTTTGCTGCGAATAAGAAAAATTTGCGGAAAGGCCCCTGAAAATTGGAAAATTGCGCGCAAATTGTCTCAGAATTGATATTTTGCGTGTTAACCCCCGGAAAGTTGCAGAATTTGCCAAAAGTTATTTTTCCAGCAGAAAATGGCCTTATGAATCCAAATTTTTGCATATTTTTGAACTTTGAAGCATGTTTATTCTTGTTATTGTTATTTCTATGCAATTTGTTTATTGTATTTACTGTTTTGATTATCTGTGATTGTTTATATTACTTTTAATCACTGAAAATAGCAGTAAATCATGAAAAATGTATAGAAAAATACGGGAATACGAACCTGGAGTTCGATGAGCATTGTGAGAATTTTGCAACTATTTTATGCAGATTACCAGCAGTAATCCTTTGAACTTTTTGCATGAATATGAAGATGACCGCATCACGAATCGAGATTCAAAAATCGACCAAGTATGGCGATTTTGTATAAAATTTGTATCAGTCTTCAATTCTGTGATAATGTAATCACAGATGAGTAGAAGATTGAAGAAGACTCTCTACCTTTCACCCAAACGTGGTGCAATCCGCAAGCAACTATTGTCAAGATGGCTACATGAAGTATGCCTAATTAATTGACATCCTGCAAGTTGCAGAAACTCAAGATGATGTTCTAAGAAAGAACTACAACTCGCAGCCACCTAATAGCAATGTTGGTCATGAAGCCACTGCTAGCAGCTACAAGGTGATGAAACCTCTCACGAATAAGAGGAGCAAGAAGAGTAAGGTAGTGCGTCGCACGTTATTGATGTTTTTCAGTCTAAGAAGAAGGGCAGATGACAGCATATGTCACGCCTTGCCAATGAAGGCATACATGACCCACACCTATTAGTTGAACTTATGGATGTGGACAGCCCAGTAGCAGCCCCTATCATCCCTCCTTTGGACATCGCAGCGGCCACAGCCGTAGCTGCACAAGGGGAGAAGATCGCGCATGGAGCCGATTTAGGCGAAGTTCTGAATACCGCCTATTAGATCTAGTGCACGCATTGCACTCGAATCTTTTATAGTAACCTGCAGTTTGCAATTGAAGCAGAATTTTGAATTATTGAATAATGGTTGCAAGCTCTAGCAGAGCAAAACATTAAATTCTTATTTTCCCGTCTTTATAATAGCAAGTTACGTTCTGATATCTGAAGTATTTTATCTATGTGTTGCTTGTTTTTTGCTACATATTAATAAAGTACATTATATTAGAACGCGTGTGGTGCCCTATGGAGGAAATGTGCTTAGCAGGTAGTGGCACAACGAATACTATCCTGAGAGAAACAGAAATTTTTTCAGTCGATCAACAAGAATGCTGGTAGTCTTACGACAATCGCAGGCCGCGATACTTGTATAATTGGCTCAGGAAGGGCCATAATTATACTCCCAATGGGCACAACTTTGGTCATTGAAGAAGACTTGTTGTACCCAGAATCGACTAGAACTCTCAAGGATATTTGCGCTAACAGTTTCCATGTAGAGATCAAGAAGAGTATGGTGCGAATACTGCTCATTACAAAGCGTGAAGAAAGTAAAAATAGCATTAGAATATCTTCCTTCATATGAAATCAGGCTATACTACACTAATATTAAGGCACTGCAGTCTATCGCTCAAAATCAGATTTAGAAGCTCAACTTATCTATCTCTCGCATGATAGATTATGCGCCTAGGTCTTAGGATAATGAGAGATATAATTAACAATTCACGAGGACATAATATGAATATAAAGAATTTCCAGCTGGAAGATTTTGTGTGCCCGCATGTGCCACGGAAATTAATTACTAGACCTTTGCTCAAAGCAAAGGATGAAGTCCCTGCATTCCTGGACAGTATCCAGAGAGACTTTTGCGGTCCTATACAGCCCTTGTAAGGGTCAATTAGGTATTTTATAGTGCTCATCAATGCTTCCTCGGAATGGTCGCACGTATGTTTATTGTCTACGAGAAATCATGCTTTTGCAAAGCCAATCTCGCAGATAATTAAATTAGAAATATTTTCCCTGATCATCATATGAAGTCCACTTGAATGGACAATGCCGGAGAATTTACTTTGAAAGCATTTGATGATTATTGCATGAAAATGGGAATTAAAAGTTGAGTATTCTGTACCGCATATCCACACCCAGAATGGATTAGCAGAACTTTGAAGAATTGTAATTTACCAACTATATGTTGGGGACACGCAGTCCTGCTCGTAGCAGCTCTCATCAATTTTAGACCGTCGGCCTATAACATCCATCCACCTATGCAACTAGCGTAAGGGTCAAGACCAAAACTTCTCATCTTCGCAGTTTGGTTGCAAGGGTTATATACCTATACCACCACCGCAATGAATCGCAATGGGTCTTCTCCAAAGTCGGGATATACGTTGGTTATGAGACAAAGATCCATAATCAAGTACTTGGACCCTATGATCGAGATTTGCATAATGCCCGATTCACGATAGTGCAATAGATGAGATTAGTTTCCCATCATTAGGGGAGGAAATCAACCCTTGATAATAATGTCGGAAATAATTGAAGTCTAGAAGACAATTGAAATCCGTAAGATAATTAAAAATCTATGCATATGACCGCGCACTAGTGAAGCAAATAGAGAAGTCCGAAGATAATTGCAGTCGTAAGATAATTGAATTGAAGTCTAGAAGACAATTGAAGTCCGTAAGATAATTGATTTGCAAGTATTAGCGAATCAAGCGCCACACTACTTTAGTGATTTGAAGAGCGTGACTAAGTAGCATTTGCTCGCACGCAATGCACCGAGAGGGTTGAAATACCGATGAAGGTATCCCTAATCCCGCCCTAAGACCTCTGAAAGGACGAGAACTCCGCCTCGAATCAAGCAACCGGGACGCTTTGGTGAAAAGGATAAGAAGGACTTGACACAGCCGGTCACCGAAGTGCCCTAACTAAAAGGGAGCCGTTGAGACACAGTATCGGTATGGAACCTTCGTAAAAGGCATACTGAATTGAACATCCCCATGAAGGGAGACATCGCATGGATGTGTGCGCACACATCGGAGCTGAAAACTAAAGGGACTTGCCCGCAATTGGAAGCAACAGTGAGCAAGTAGAAGCATTAGAAGAATCGCCCTTGAAGAAATAGCTATAAAATTTATGACCTCGGAGAATCTTTGAATATGACAACGACCAATGTCGACATATACTTTGCAAAGAAACTTGCCACAATCATCAATCTTGATTCGAGCTTGTATCGCTCATTGAATGAAAGAAAAGATCGGATTGAAAGAAGGCAAAGAGAAACTAAATTATTCTCTCCGAATAAAGAAGTGCGTTTGGGCTCAGAAGTCGCACGTCTCCCTTGTGCACCACGTAGGGCATAAGTGGATATTTGTTCGAAAGAGAAATGAAAAGAAGCAAGGCTCGTTGCATAAGGTTTTATTGAACATCCGGGAGATGATTATGAAGAAACCTATTCCGGTCATGGCGGAACTCCTTTCGATATTTATCTCAATGGCGGTGAACTTGAAGTTAGAATTGAAATTGATGGATGGGGTACCAAAGATACCTTTATGAAATATTGGATTCGACATTTATATGAAGATACCGAATGTATCAACATCCCGAACCAAAACAGAGCAAATAGAAATATGTACAGTGTGAAACTCAGAAAGTCATTGTACGAACTTAAGCAATCAGGTAGAATGTGGTATAATCGCTTGAAGCGACTTTCTATGCAAGAAAGACTACACGAACAATGAAAATAAATCCTGTGTATTTATACAACAATCCCAGAATGGATTTTGTATAATCTCAGTGTATGAAGATGATCTGAATATTATCAGAACCCTGAAGGATATTAAGAAAGCAAACTCTTACCTGGAGTTGGAGTCTGAAATGAAAGGTTTGGGTAAAACCAAATATTGCTTAGGCTTGCAGTTTGAGCATGCCCCTGAAGGAACATTATTGCATCAGTCAGCCTACACTCAGAAGGTGTTAGAAAGGTTCGACTTGGCAAAGACATACCCTTTGAAAGTGCCAATGGTCGAAAGATCTTTGCAGCAAGACAAAGACTCATACAGATCCAGAAAAGAGGGGGAGGAAGTCCTGGGACCGGAATTCCCACACTTAAGTGCAATAGAAGCACTCATGTATTGAACAAATTGTACTAGACCGGGCATTGCATTTGCCGTGAACCTATTAGCAAGGTATAGTACAGAACCTACCAAAGGCATTGGCAGGGAATAAAGGATATCTTCCGATACCTCTAAGGAAGCAAAGAACTTGGTCTGTTCTACAGAAAGAACAAAGACTTAACTATGAATGACAATGCAGAAAACGGGTACTTGTAGGACCCGCATACAGCCAAATCGCAAACAGGCTATGAACTCCTATGTGGTGGAACTGCAATTCCATGGAAAACGTCTAAGCAGAGTCTTGTATCGACTTCGACGAACCACTCGGAAATAATAGCACTGTACGAGGCCTTACGAGATTGTGTTTGGCTTCGACGGATGATTCACCACATCCAGTAGTCATGTGGATTGAATACCGCTCTAACCCCCACTATTATCTATGAAGATAAATGCAGCTTGTGTTGCACAAGTACAGATGAGTTATGTGAAGAATTCTCTCACAAAGCATATCAACCCCAAGTCCTTCTATGCTCATGAATTGCACAAGATGGACGAAATTTGCATAATAAGTCATGTGAAATCTTGCAGATTTATTCACTAAGTCACCCTCAGCATCTAGCTTTGAAAGATGCATACGTGGAATTGGAATGATGAGACTTAGAGAAGTGCAGAATTCAGGGGGAGAACCTTCACGAACTCATTATTAAAGCTTGATCATGAAGATCGAGTACCCAAAGAGCAAATCATGGAGATTGAATGAAATTGGGTGGATTGTACTCTTTTTCCCTTGACGAGTTTTCCTGAAGTTTCTCGGTTAAGGTTTTTAATGAGGCAATTCGTGCAGCATAGCAGAACATGATTCATGTACTCTTTCTCCAAATTTTTCCCACTGGGTTTTTATGGAGTTTTGACGAGGCATGGACATGAAGGATGAGAGTCCAAGGGGGAGTGTTAAGAAACCGGGCCCGGCCAGGAGTCCGGGTCCAGGTGGGCACCTCATCCACCGTAGACTATATATAGGAGGGGAGACCCCCCAAGCATTGTACACAATTCATTATTAGAAGAGCAATAAAGAGAAGCCTGCAGTCCCCTCTCATATCTGTGTTTCATCTATTGTTGCGTTCTTGTGTTCTTGCATCGTTCTTACGATTCTGATTTTGTATACGAGGTAATCGCTCGGACTGGACTTGCCAGCGACGGTTCCTCAACAAGCTCGTCTAAAAACAGGTTTGTTTTTAACAGAACGTCTAAAAAAAGGTTAAAGAGAAATTTTGTGTCAACTACTAGTTCTATCGTTGTACCACGCATTACTACAAAAAAACTAATACTGAACGCCTTATCATATACGATTGATCAAAACCGTCTGTATTACATGCAATCACAGACGATTTTGGTTTGGAAACCGTCTGTGTTACTAGCTGCGTTAAAAACCGTCTGTGAAGAGGTAATATCACAGACGGTTCATATTGAAGACCGTCTATAAAGTATCACAGACGGTTCTGAACAAGAACCGTCTGTGATACTACTAAATTCACAAACGGTTATTTATTGGAACCGTCTGTAATTAGAAAAACTGATTAGCCGATTCCGACCACTTCTGATCGGGCCGGATTGATCTTTTAAAGTGGACGAATTGAAGCTGATTTCCCCAACAGAAGAAAGCAGAAGATATATAATCCGATAGGCACCTTGTTCCGTATCATGAGTAACTTCACTTTCTTGACGTGTAACCTCTGATCAACAGAAGAATGCAGAAGTAGTTCACGTGATCGATCAATCGAAAGTTACACATCATAGACAGTGAAATGCTCATCTGATCGTAGAGATATGATCTTCTACTAATTTCTTGAAGACTTCAAATCCAAAAACCAAATTGACTTTCCGACCACCTAAATTGAAGTAGTCATCTATGGATTTTGTTCTTTCCATGCACGGTGGTCTAAAAGTCAATTTGTTATGTGAATTTTGCCTTATCAGAAGGATATAGAGATGAAAACTTTAAGAATAAATGGAAGTAAGAAAAGATGGAAAGTTTGTGAATGATTTTTTCTTAGCTCTGCCCTTCTGATGGTTATTTATAGGCTTAACAACTTGTGGCAAGATTAAATTAACGAATAAAGATGGAAGTCTGACGGATAGGATTTATTAGAATTTACTCCTAATAAATCGTTGGTAACCAAAGCATCATTGTCTTTTCGGGAATTGTTTTTCATAAATACGGTTGACGCTCCCTTTCCTATGTTTATAACCGAATGCTCATCACAGACGGTTTTTAATAAGAACCGTCTGTGATTACAGACGTCACAAACAGTTTTTATTATGAACCGTCTATGATAATTCAATCTTTCGGCTCCCGCGCAATGCGTCTCTTCGTCTCGCTCCCACGCGATGCGTCTCTTCGTCTCGCGCGCCGATGTTACTTTTTGTCTTACGCGCGCGACGTTACGATACGTCTCTTCGACGTTTATAAGAATGATCATCGTGCGCCATGGTGAGCACACATGGTATTGAATACGTACGCCATGGTGAGCACGCGGAGCACGATGGCAAGGGCCAAGGTGAGAAGGACGGCGATCGTTGTCACTTTTCCTCACGATGTCATCATCCACATCGTCGACCTCGTGGCCGCGAGCTCTCCTCAACCCATGGCTGACCTCTGCAGCCTACGAGCCACGTATATATATGTGTACATATTTATACCTACAAAATACGCACTACTATTTATTCTGGCGTCTTGAATTGTGTAAATACGTATATTGGAGTTGTAAGGCCATATACAAGACGTCTAAGGATGGTGCCGTGCGAGGCGTGTGGCGCTGGAACGGTAGGAGGCGGTGAAGTGGCTGAACAACGAGCTCTACCTCGCCGTTGTCAACCACCTGGTCGGCACCGGCAACCCAGAGGCCTGCTTCATCGTCGGTCTCCTACTTGTCTTCGCGACCAGACATGCAGCGCGGCCTCGTGTGCCTCGAGCGGGCAGCCGATGCTGGCCACAAGGCCATGGCCTACGTGCTCGGCCTCCTCCTCTACATGGTCAGTGAGGCGCGCGACGTTGGGAAGCACTACATCAGTCAGGTCGAGGGCGAGCCGGCCGACGACGGGTATGAGACGGCCAAGTGGACCAACCGGGAGTGCAGGCGATGCTGGAGGCTCGCTGCGGACGCGGTCCAGGAGGCGGTGTGGAAGAAGATGGCTGGGCCGCTGGGCTGGGTGTGGGCGCTGTCAGAGGACGCCCACCGGTGCACGAGCACCGGCTGCGTCGTGACAGAAGGGTGGGATGACTAAGTCGTCTTCTGTAGCGACGACTGTAGGATTAGGCATGAGTACGCCAAGTTCTTTGCACATGTGTTAAACTACTTGCTGTAAAATTAAATACAATGTACATGGCGGTATTAATTACTAACCGATGAAAAACAAGTATATCCCTTTGTCTTCAATTTTACTATTTATTACCCTAGAATTTACTTATTTATTGCGAAGTAGGTACCTTATTTATTGTGTATTTATCACAGACGGTTCTATATCGGAACCGTTTGTGATGTGCATTTATTACAGATGGTTCTTAACATGAACCATCTGTGATAATTGTAGACTTCACAGACGGTTCATATTGAAAACCGTCTGTGAAGTATCACATGGTTTGTGTTGAACACGAACTGTCTATGATAATTGTAGACTTCAAAGATGGTTCTTGATTATAACCATATGTGATAATATCACTTCAGCTCTCGGTGGGTTCCATAATAAAACCGTCCGTGATATCCCTTTATTAATAGGAGCCCGCTAGGGTTTGCACCATAACTCGTCACTCCCCAGTGCCCTTACTCTCACCCATTCCCCTCCTCACTCGAGTGCCCCCGACCTCGACACCGCCGCCCAAAGCCTCCTCCCCAATGTTCGCCCCCAAGTCGCGCCTTCTTCCCGACCCCGTCGCCTCCCTTCTTCCCATCGCCGTCGGTTGTGATACCATAGTTCTCTGCACAAGACACTCTTACGATAAGAGTGTCTTATGCAGTGTCACCGTCGTGACACATCTACGGTGACGCTACCGCTGTCGCCGCCACGTGCTGGTCCAATTGACCTCCCCCGGGCCAAATCCACCTCTCCGCTGTCAAATCTGCCTTCCCCTCTTCGTCCTCTCCCCCCGGCGTAAGCGACCCGTCTACCTCTCCACCGACCTCCCCCGGCTACCCTCCACCAACCTCGGCCTCGGCTACCTCACCACCGACACTGGTGATGTCGACCTCATCCTCTCCCCCCGGCGTTTGAGTTTGAGTTGTTTATTTGTTACTTCAGTTTTTGGGTTTGAGTTTTACTTGTTTACTGATATGGGTTGTTGTTGCTAACATGAAGTAGATGGATGTGGTGAACTACTGCCGGTGATCGATTTGTCGTTTGCACTAGGGTAACTACTCCCCTTTACTCTCTATCCCTTTCCCTCCCCTTGCTCTGTGATGTGGGTGATGAATGATGTGGGCTATGGTGGGTATTCTGTGATGGTTGGATGATATAGATGGGTTCTCTGTGTATGATGTTGGTTCATGAGATGTATGTTTCTATATGGTATTCTGCTTTTGAAAGCTGTAATTAACTTTTCAGATTTGTAAAGGTTAGGCTAATTTGTAAAGCTGCAATTAACATAGAAATTATTTATTAATTGGTGTGCTAAAAATTAAATATGCTGAGATAGTGTCTCTTTTGTAATGTTAATCAAAAGATCCTTTGTTGACTGAAAGGTTAATTGGCTATTGTAAGCCATCCTCTCGGGATGTACTGAGAAGATCTCCCAGGACCTCTTAGGGAGGTCCGATAGGACCACCTAGAGGTTTGAAAGGTCCTCCAAGAACACCTTGAGAGGAGATCCCCAGAACCACCTAGGAGATCTCAAAGACCTCCCGGAGGTCTGGTCTCTGTGCACTGAGTTAGTCCCAAGAACCCAAGCTAACTCGCAAGAACAACATAGGTAAAATTATAACCACACAGTCAAACAACAAAAGAAGCCGACAAATTAACTTATATTAAATAAGGACCTCACGGTCAAGGTTGTTTACAGAATTGGCCAACCAGGGCTTACAAAAAAAAAATCGACAACCAAAACTTTACAGCGGAACCAAGGAAAACGCTTGAAGCCATCCGGCAAGCCCATAGGATGACGAGTGGATGACATCCCCTAGAAGGTTGGGTTGACAAAGAACTCCTCCTCGAAGAGGTCCAAGCATTCTTGTCCTTGATCATCTTCGGCCACTGCTCAACAGAGGGTTTAAAGCCATGAGTACATTAAATGTACTCAGCAAATCGCAGGGAACAAGTATGCACATAATATTCATGTAATGGCTTGACCATTGAGAGCTATAGGGTTAGTTTGCATAAATCAATATTGACAGTGAATAACATAAATAGATTGCAAAGCTCAAGTTAAAAGAATAATACTTAAGTACATTTGTTGAAAGGAGGTCGTGAGCACCAACTCACTCTCAAGACCACTCGTGGGAGGTCTGACCGCACCCACGACCAGGACCACCCACGACCACTCTGGAGCACCAACTCCAGAGCTCCCAAAGACCACCCTAAGGCTCCAAGACCTCTCAGAGCACCAACCCTAGAGCATCCTGAACCACCTTTGGGTTCGCAAGATCTCTTTTGAAAAGCTACCACTTACGCAAAATCACCAGGCAATGTCCATGACCAAAGATTTGGCTATTCGAATAGATCTTTCACTCTGTAGAGGTGTACAACTTTACCCACAATTCGCGACCTCTCTAGCGAGTCGGGTTTCCGTTGGAATCCTTTGCTCATTTTCTAAGATGAGCAGTCTAGAGAGCGTGACAATGCCTTTACAAAGCTTTGATCTGGCCTGGAGTTGCCCGCTAAGGTTTCACCATCCCAGTGGTCCCCTCTTGCGCCAAGTGTGAATCAGCACACACTTCCAAGTGTTGTAAAAATCGGTCGTGACGGCCGATTAGTCGGCCGTTTAATCGGAATCGGTGGGCAAACCGTCACGTATATATGAATCGGAGCACAATTAACGCTTGTGAACGTCAAATCGGCCGCATTTTCCGATTAGTCGACCGTTTCCGTATAATCGCCCCGCATAATCCGCATAAACGGACGATTAATCGACCGTCACGACCGTTTTTTACAACAAAAAATCAGCAAAACGTACAAAAAGATTGTCTCATAGAGCATCGTCCAATCGTGATTCCAAATCTACACTACTAGCAATTGATGAAAGTGAGAGTGATAAGGAGTTGATTGCCTCTTCAAGAGGATTTTCTTGCTTCTAATGAGCCTGAGACCAAAGAGTCTAGTAGTGATGTTGTGCTTGACAATGATTCAGAGTAACTGATTTTCTCATGGTTGTGGGTCATTTTATATATTTAAATTTTAAACTTAATTCTTTTGGTGGTCGTTTCACTAGTGTGTTAAGTTAGTCTAGTCTATGTGACAATACATATTTTTAATCTATTATCTAAACCTGTTGCAAGTCGTACTTTGGTGTAGAACTATAATAGTCCGCCGATCAATCTTGTTATCTTTTGAGTTAGTAATGAAGTTATCATGTACAATTAAAGGGTGGTATAAGTTTATTTGATAGTATTGACAATATAATGTGTTCAAATATCTCTGAAACTAGCATTATGATCAAATATATGAGAACGCCAAATTGTCCACATAATTCCGATTAATCATCCGTATTCCGATTAATCGCTTGGCGGTACCATATCCGTCCGACAACCGTATTCCGTTTTTTACAACACTGCTTCCACCACAACAGAACCGAATCATCTCATCGCTAATTATTTGGCCTAGACCACCCCAAAAATGGTCTTGTGGTTGCACGGTAATACCGGATTAGTGGATCACAAAGTTTGGTCCTTAAATCACTCAGGCGAGACAACCTCATCCCAGTGTGCGTATAGCACCCCCTTTACTACACGATCACTCGCCTGAGTGAGAAAACCTTTTTAAGTTTAACCTGGCCAAAAGACCTCCCAGGTCCTGGTACTGCAATTTTTAAAACAGTAGTATCACACCACAATTCCATAGTTTAATTAGTCAAGTTTATTAAAGATGAATCATGATTTTCTCCAAACCAGTGCTTCTAAAGCAAGGCTAAACATAAAAACGGTCCCATGTTAGCAGTCTTAAACAGTGCCAACTATTACCCATTCTACGGTGTCCAAGGGGAACATGGCAACATATTGAGTACCAATATCAAAGAGGTATACTATCAATTAGGAAATTAGCTACTGCCCAAACTATTTCTATAAAAGTAGCTATACATGATAATGTAAAACAATATACTTCCGAAAAAAACTAGGTTCAACATGATCAAAAGTCTACAACTTGTCTTCGTTGAGAAATGGCGAGGCTTTGATAGAGAAATGCGCTTGTTATTCAAACTATTTAAATGTGTCTTCAACCAAGGCAAACAAAATGGTATAGAAAGACGGGGATATGTAACACAATGCGATGCAAATTCGATCGAAGGAATTTTTTTTACATATATATTTGAAGTAAGAATGAATAGAGAGATCTAAATTTAAATCTCCTTACATTCCTAGTTAAATCATCGGTACAACTTGGTTATAGGAGCTATGTCAGAGAAGTACGTACTGCTTTATTACAAACTAATATACTAAAACTGACTAATTATGAACAGCTTCCAAGGCTCCGATACATTTTTTTCACGGAAGCCCTTACAATCAAAGAATGAACAAACTAAACCAAAGGAACGAGATATATACGTGCAGAATATATGTACATGTCAACGCCTGCAAATAAACAAAACCGCGCGCAACCGGAACGCATGCAGCAGCTGATGGATCGATCGACGATCCAAGCCAGCAAGTAGCCGGTCGGCCGGCTAGTTATGGCAGCTTCCGCCGGAGGGGTGGTTGGGATCGTGCCAGCCAGAGGCGGAGCCAGGAATCCGACATAGGGGGGGCGGCACAAATAACAAGTAAAATAGAACCAAGTTTGATTCACCGATCTCATAGTTATAACCATACATATCAAGGCAATAATGCTATGCAAAATACGAATAAGATTACATCTGTATTAATTTAAACTTAGATCTACGACTACCGGCACGATCATATTCATTAATGATATCATCATTACTAATCTTTTTAGCCATTGCCTTCTCAATATAAATTACCAAACAATCTCGTGCAAATCCATCTCCCATTGCAGTTCAAGACGCTGTCTTCATAACCTTCATTCCCATGTTGATATTAGAAGAGTTAAAACCAGTCTTAACAACTTTGTCATCACTTCGCCCCTAAGCCCAGCCCCCTCCCTCCGCCCTGGTGCAGCAGTTGTTGGTTCCACCGCGGGCTGCCCTTTAGGACTTGCATGATGAGCGCCCCGGCGCCGCCCTGCCCGTGCAGCAGCCACCCCCTCCAGCAGCCTCGCCGCTCACGTTGCAGCATTGCATCAGCACGACGGCCACCAGCACCGCCCTCACCATCGTCGCCGTCGACGCCATGTCAGTAAGTACGTACGTCGATCGGGGCCGGGGTTTGCTACCTACGTACGTGCTAGGGGGATCGATCGAGTTCAGAGTTTAGTATATGTCGAACAAGCTAGGTATAGCTCGGTTAGTTGGTCGAGTGATTGCAGACAAGCAGCCACGTCGAGTCGAGTGCCTTGAACTGGTGGTGGTTGTTGGAGGAGAGACAAGATCATGGTTTCCTTTTATAGTTAATTTGCTGCGTCCATTTAACAGCCGAAAAAAAAGTATAACAAAAGGACCGGGTCTATTCTTTAGATTGCACTAGTACACACGCGCCTATGCAGTATGTACGTGGTTTTCAGCGCGGTCCATTTCAATCCTACGGTTGAACACACAGTCAAATTAAGCCGGGCACGTACGTACGTAATACGACACTACGTACGTTAGCTAATTAAGATATGGATCGGATGTACCTAACTATTACAGTATTATTAGCCTTAACACATTTGTTTACTCGATCGTAATTAAGTCGGTCGGTGCCCTCGCCTGCTCTTGTGGTACGAGCATCGCTGGTTACGTTGATTTTTTTTCCCGAAATGACACTATTTAAAGTGGCATTATCAAAAATGGCGCTCTCACAGCCGCAATTGCAAAAATGATGCTCTTGCCCACACAGTCACCGTGCGGATGAGGCGCTACGTGTCGTCCCGTGGCTTGTTCGCATCATGACCGTGCAGACGAGAGCGTTATTTTTGCAATTGTGACTGCGATGGCGTCATTTTTGCTAATGTCGCTTCAAATAGTGCCATTTCGGCCAAAGATTCTGTTATGTTGCAGGTCCTTGGTTTTCTCAAATATTTGAATATTAGAGTTTGCTTCATAAACAAAAAATTTCTCCCTTTTAACTTCTTTCTTAATGTATAACTTTGAATAAATTTATCATCGATACAAGATCGAACAATGAACTTATAGGCACCCCCGGTAGGATGCGATGACCGTCGTGGATGCAAGATGTTGTCAATACGAGATCGGGCAGTAAACTTGTAAGCACCCCCGGTCGGATACCACGACCGCTGTGGGTGCAAGGGAGACCTCCACAAGAATCAAACTCCACAATCCAGGCTCATGTATTGCGTATGTGTAGAATAAGTTACCAAATGATCTCCCTCCTCTCATTTACATGGAGCCTATTTATAGAGTGGGAAGGGTAGACATACGAAGTTACATCTTTGCCCTTGGTACCTAGTTCATCCCGGGGGTACTTTCGTCCGTTTCGTCGAGCGGGTCCCACCACCTTCGTGTGGGTCCGCCGATGTGTCGCACCTCGGCGAGGTTTGGCCCTCGGATCTCGTCCGGTGTTGGCCTCCGGACCCCGCCCGAGCTTGGCCTCTGGACCATGCTGCCCGGGGTTGGTCTCCGGACCCCACCTAGGGTTGACCCCCGGACCCCGCCAGGTTTGGCCTCCATACCCTGCCTGGGATTGGCCTCTAGGCCTCATCCGAGTTGGCCCCAAACCCCGTCTGGAGTTGGTTCGGCGATGTGCCACTCCTCTGCGAGGTCGTTCCTAGCCCAAAGTAGCATGGGACCCTCCCCTAACAGTAGCACCTCGTTGACCCAGGCGGTCATTTTAGCGCCCACCCGAGCCGGCGCATCGACCCAAGGGATGGGTCAACATGTTGTCTCGAGCCCTCGGATCCTTCAGACTCCCTGCAATGCAATGATAAATCGGGCTAGGCTACTTACCGTCATTTCACTGTGGGACTCGAAAACACCGCTAGCGACCCGTGCCCCAAGGATGCTACTTACCAAAGCTCGAAATGTCCTACTGTAGCACTGGCCATGTGAACCGAGGGGAGAAGTCATCGAAAGTTTCTATTCGGTGTAAAGATCTGAGCTAAATAAACTAGTATCACCATTGATATTTTCCTGAATAAATGTCTTCCATAGAAGGCAGCGGGAGGGAGGAGAAGGTGGCGGGAGGCGAAGGGCACATGGGCGCTGTTGGTGATATGCCCTAGAGGTAATCATAGAGATGATTGTACCACATCTATATTTATGAGTTATTGAATAAATGTTATTATGTTCCTTGAATGAATCATCAGTTATAAAGATTAACAAGTATGTGACTTGTTGGTGAAGCTCTTTAACTTATATGATGTTGTTCTAAATGTATCTCTAGTCGGATGTCACTGGTCGGAACACTAGTGACTTATCGACCAGTACATATATTGATTGATGACCATATTTCACCAGTCATGGATATAGGGATATCGAATTAATAATGTGAATACATGTTAGAGAATATAGTGTTGGATTGATCCACCTTGAGACACTATTGAGATTCTTATGATTTTATGTGTCATCAGTTGGTCTCAAGCAATGATGATGTATAATCCTTACACCTAAGATCAGCATGGTTTTCTACATGTATAATAGTACACTTTGGGTTTGCTAAACGCTACTCCATAACTCAGTAGTTATAAAGGTAGCTTTCAGATATGCTATGAAACATGCGGAGGGATGTGACAAGTCAGATATGAGATTTTCCCCTCCTAACGTAGTAGGAGAGATAACTCTGGGCCCCTCGATGTGGTTGGATAAAGAAAGTGCATGACCACGCCACTAGTGGTCGAAGAGTCGACCACGTGAAGTTATTCGACACTTGATCAAGAAAGTATTGATCAGTCCATGGATGACATATTATCTCACTTGGAGTTCAACTAGATATCATGAGGTAAAGGGAGAATACACAAGTAGGTCATTTAGTTCGATCAGATATGGACTAGTCATATGGAGATACGAGCTGGTCGTAGACTGGTCGAACATGATCACTAACTGGTCGTAAGGAGTTACGAACTGGTCATGACTAAATATGAACTGGTCGTATAAAGATACGAGCTGGTCGTAAGTGATAAGGACTTACTCGTAGATCATATTGCATTAAGGTTCATCCGGTATTATTTGTGTGTATTCGGGAATCGTTATGTCCTGCTAAGAACCGCTAACGACTTGTGGTCGGAAAAGGTTTCCGGGTCACAACCGACTATGCATAAACCTAACGGGTCACACACTTAATGAGTTGGAACAAACGTGTTCAGATAGGATCCGTTATGAGCTCTATATAAGGAGATGCATGAGGCTATTGGTAGACACGAGACATACGTGAGTTGCTCCACTAAAACCCTAGCCGCCATCTTCTCGGAAAGCCCTGCCGTGCGAGTTGGTGCTAGCACACAGGCATATAGTGTTCCATCCCTGGACGTGTGGATATCGTAGAGGCGCTGCTGCGGTTGCTATTGCGCTTGAGGACGATCCACGACTTTGCAAGGAACGTGATTGGTTGCTGAAGGAGATGATAGGCGCTGAGGACGCTGGACAATCGATTACGGTGGAAGATCGACTAAGACCACTATATCAACGTTCTTTACGTTGGATCAGGCTGCTCCAACTCAACACGGGGCAGCCCTTGTGCTAGCGCTCGTGCCTCCTCAAGTTGACTCCTCATCACCTCGACTTCTCGGGCCTCCGACGATGGAGGGGGTCTCGCCTCGGCCCTTGCCCTCTCAAGCTGTGCCTGAAGTTCCCCCGCTTGGTGAGCATCGGCTGCAGACCAGAGGGCCTCGGCGTGTGACTCCCTTAGTTGCCTTCGGAGGTCCTCCAACTCCCGCTCGATCTCCTCGTGTTTCCCTCTGGCCTAATGTCCCTAGAGGCCACGGTCTCATCGGTGACTTGGGCTTTGGTGGAAGGGTCTTGCACTTCGGGGACTCGGGCGGTGTCACATCCCCAAATTAATAAAGAGGTTTATTATGCATTTCATTACCATGCATCATGTTTTGAAACTTTTTATTTTAATATTGCACTTGGAAAATCTCAAAATGCTTATGAAACAACCACTTTAAATTGAACTCCAATCATAACACTAAAATAAATGTTACTGAAGTATCTCTGGAAATAATTTATTCAAATACTATAATAATTATCATGAATTAATATAATTTTTCCCCAATTTTTGGGACTGTTTTGAACCCTAAGAAAATTCAAACACTAATAAGAGATCTAGTTTAAGTTTGAAATTATATATCACAAATTATATCATGAACAGTAGGGTTAAATAATTTTTATGGACACTAGGTTATCCCAGGAACCTCCACAAATTATTTCATGATTTTAGGAAATTTATTTCTATTTTTAAACCCCTGGTCAAAGTGGGGAACACATTTTAATTCTCAGTCAAAGCTTGGACCCAAACCGGTGCACTGTTCATTGGGCTTGAGTCCGACTCGGCAAAACGACTCGGCCCAACCGCCTAATTGCACCGCGCATGCAACCCTTGGATCTTAGATCAACGGCCCGGATCGCCTACCCTTCGGCCGGTCCGATTGCACACTAATCTCATCCGTCGGTAGAGATCCAGCGGTGCGCATCGAATCACTTTACTCACGTTCGCGCGCGCGCCTTGTCTCACGGCGGACGTGGGCCCAAGCTGTCGGCCGTCACGACCTCGCAGAGCTGAGCTCCACGCGGCCGAGGCGATGCGCTCTGTGCCGTTGAGGATTCCGGCGCCGTCAATCCACCGCCGCCGTTGGCCACTCCGAGCGTTCCCGCGTAACGCCGCCTCCAATGCCGTCATCGCCGGGCATAATACCCTCGCAACCCCTCCTTTCTCCCCCTTCTCCTCTGTTGACCGAGGAGAGAGAGCGTGTTCTTGCTCCTTTCACGGGTGAGTTTTCTCCGCATGATTCCTCTCGATCGTGATCCACCCGTTTCCATTTTGCTAATCTCGACTCCTATCTTTGCTTGGCTCGCTCGACCATTCTCGTGCTCTAGCTCACGTCGAGCACGCACCGAGGACACTTCGTGCCATCTTCGTGTCCGGAGGTATTATCCTCAACTGCGCGTCACCTCACATGCTATAGGTCACCGAGAGAAATCCTAAACTAATTTTGGTAATGCAGCGGGATCTTGTTGAATCGAAGTTTGCACCATTTCCGACAGTGAAGCAACTTTTCGCCTCCCACCTTGATCCGGTAAGCCATTGTCCAATTCCTTGCTCCTATGGCTTGCTCTTAAGCTCCTTGAGCTAACCCAAGCATTCACCTTGCTTCATTTTACTCGAGATCTTCATCTCTTCGTCGAGCCGTGTCGTCGCATAATTTTCTTCTCGGTGCCGACCAAGCTCCGGCTAACCCGAGCTTTCCCGGCACCTCCCTCCGCTCGGGTAGCCACGGTTAGTCCCTTGTACTCGGACACTCGCTTGTATGTATTTGCGGAGCTACGCATTTCCGTTTCGTGTTTGCCGTGAACCGCGCCGCTTAGCTCGACTAGCCGCGGTCGGAGCTACCTCGAGTCGCCACCACCCTCAAAGATGCGTAGCGTTATTGCCCAGCTATCACAGCCCTTGGCTGGCGCCACCGTGGCTGAAATCGCCGGCGAGCCGCCGGGCAAGCGAACGGGAGCGTGTCGGGTCGTCCGGCACACTGTAGTAGGGTCATTAGGACCGTGATTCGATCTTTAATTAGCTAATGATGAGTTAACCATTAAATGATGTCTTAGCCGGTCTAATGTTTCACTTACACGCGGGCCCCACGCATTGAAAACGGGGGCTTGAGTTTAAAGCCGCGGTGGCTGACATGTGGGCCTAGCCCTTAAACCCCGCGCACCGTGCCCCTGGGCGCGTGGACCTAGTCCACTGGACCGTCCCACTGACGGCGGGTCCCACACGTCAGAGCTAAATTTAAATCTGAGTTAAATTAGAAAAGCACGCTGTTCACCGGGCCCGCTAGTCAGTGACTTTGGTTCGCGCTGCGCTCGGTGAGAAAAAGTTTAAACGACATATAAAATCCAAAATCCATTTATTTGCAAGCTGAAAAATATGTATAACTTTGAAAATGCATAACTAATTCATTTTAACTCCAAAATGAGTGAAACCACTTCTGATAAATTACTTATTTGATGAACTTCATATTAAAATTGGTTTCAACCTTGTCTCTGTAACAGAGAGTATTATTTTGGAAATTTAGCCTTTAGCACTATTATTTGTACAATAGAAAAAGACTGATAACTTCAAAAATTCATAAGTAATTCTTGGAAACTCCAAAAACAGTGAAATCGGTTTTGATAATTTCTATTTCAGATAACCTTAATCATAAAAATAGTTTCAAACTCACCTCTATCACAGAAACTATAGTTTGAGGAAAATAATCCTACAAGTTATTATTTTTACATTATTAATGCTGGTAACTTTAGAAATCAATAACTAAATCATGAAAACTTCAATTGGAGCAAACTCAACTGTTTTGAACTTGTAATAATATCGCCTATTTATCCATGTAATCCATTTACTCACCACTGCTCTACAAATTTTCGCCTCATAATTAAATTGCCCGAATAAAGGCGTATTGAAATATGAAAATCGAATCACCATAACTTTCACATACTGAATCAAATTGAAATAATTATTTCACCAAAAACCACCTTAAATCATGACTCCGCTACTGTAGAAAAATCATGCATTTTTGAGCAGTTTGAATTTTGAGGTATTTCTCGATGTTTATTCGGTATTGCATTTATATAGATTCCGAGCCTTTTGATATCGACTCCTACGCGACCGAGAGTGAGCAATTACTTTTCCAGCAAGGCAAGCATCCTTTGAACTTTCTTTTGCATCATATTTGATCCCAATTTTGCTAGGGTAGATGCAATGATAATTGCTTGCATGATAGTCTTATATTGTCGCTATTTTTGTTATGAATGGTTAGACACATCCTATTATCTTGTCATTGAGGCTATCCATGAATTATTCCATTACTGAAATGCTATGATAGGATGAGTGAAGTAATGTTGTTGAGTTTGCTTAGTCATGCAAGTCTAGAACAGTAGCTCGATTGTCGGAATAGCCCGCCAATTATGGGACAAACATAACTCTCATTATATACTTTTGTTTCAGATCTTCTTATCTGTTTTATAAGTGAGATTTTGTCATTTTTAAATGAGCTTTTGGTCTGGACAAGTGTTGGTTAGTGATGGTGCCTTCGTGCGAGATTGGGTATGTGGTTTGACTTGTCTGGACAATTAAGGACCGAACTTTGGGTTGTTGCGATTCAAGCAAAACTCGTGCTATCACGCGCGGTATATGGGTGCCGTATGGTTAAGTAGGGGGAAGGTTTTATTGTGTTGAGTCCCACGGTGGTGAAACTGTAAGGGCATGGGGCCGTGAAATCCGTGTTCCTTTTGGGCCGATAGGATGGGGCGTTAACGTCTTGTGTTTCCTAGGATATATAGGATGGAGGCGTTAACGTCTTGTGTTTCCTAGGAGCTATGGGTTGAGGACTTAGCTCAATGGGATCTTCTTGCTAAAACGACCAGTATCTTGATTTACCCGCGGCATACCATAGGAAGTATGCTATATTCGGAGGCATCCGGAGGCTTACGGGCTAATCAAGTCGTGTGGGTAAAGTAGTACACCCCTGCAGGGTATAAATCTATTCGAATAGCCGTGTCCACGGTTATGGACAACCGCTTGAAATTTGTGGCTGCTTATTGTTAGACTTGAAATCAAAATTGTGGTTATACCTTAGTATCGTCATGAATGGGATGTTCATGCTTGTTATTGTATCAAAGTGGACCGCCACTTTGTTGTTGGTATGATTCATTTGTTCTTGAATTCATTACTTATTCACATGCTTTACTTCTGCTTCAAATCTGATTTTGAAATGGCACTTGAAAAACTAGTATGTGTAGGTTGTTCAGTATTGCGTCGTTTTCGCAAAACTAAGCCAATATGAGCCCTTCCTTTGAATGACCTTATGCATAACTATTTTTATTTGTGTAAGACTTGCGAGTACTCTTTGTACTCAGCCAGATGTTTCTTGGCTTTTACGGTGAGGAAGATAATGAGACCGAGCGAGCTCGTCGGTGTCGATGTAGGCGACACCGATGAGTAGTGTGCTATCTTTAGCTCCCAGTTGGTTGCCGATGGGTTATGGGGCATGCCATTGCTGGTCTTTTGGTTTATTTATGTCTTTCCGCTGCTACTTAATACTCTCTTTTAAATTTGGCCGGTCGGCCACTTGTATTAGATGTAAAATTGGAACTATGTTGTATGTCTTTTGAACTATTAATGTATGGATGTTGTATGGATGTGATCAACGTTGGATGAGAGTATGCTTATATTGGTCGCTGATCTTGGGAGCCAATATAAGTCATATTCGCTGTTCATGGCTTCCTATTTAACTCACTAAGTGTAGCGCTTGACTTGTTGCAGAACCGACAATCATGTAGTGCTCGCAGAGGAGCAGCGCGCATGATCGTCGGGGCTCTAGTTTGAGTTAAGTCTCTCATTTAGATGGAGTTAAGTTGGAATCCATTCTCTGGAGATCCAGAGTTATGTCTCTAAGACCTTGATTAGTCTCGGTCTTATGGAGATAACTCCGGGGTCCCCACAGGCGGTGCGAGCGGCGATTCGACTCGACTTCGGCCTCGGGGGATGGCTCGTACCCTCCACTTCAGCGACCCTCTGAGCCTTCGTCTTCCTGGATGGCATGGCTTCTTGAACAGGTCCCCATTGATGGCGCCAAGTGTCGTCGATACAAGATCGGACAGTGAACTTGTAGGCACCCCTGGTCGAATACCACAACCCCATGGGTGCAAGGGAGACCTCCACGTTAATCAAACTCCATAATCCACGCTCATGTATTGTATATGTGTAGAATAAGTTACCAAATGACATCCCTCTTCCCATTTACATGGAGACTATTTATAGAGTGGGAGGGATAGACATGTGGAGTTAGATATTTGCTCTTGGTACATAGTTCATCCCGGTGGTACTTTTGTCCGTTTCACCGAACGGGTCCCGCCACCTTCTCGTGGGTTCGCCGATGTGTCGCACCTTGGTGGGGGTTGGCCTCTGGACCCTGTCCGGGTTTGGTCTCTGGACCCTGCCCGGGCTTGGCCTCTAGACCACCCTACCCGGGGTAGGCCCCCGGACCCCGCCCGGGGTTGGCCTCCGGACCTCGCCGGGTTTGGCCTCCAAACCCTGCCCGAGGTTGGCCTCCAGGCCTCATTCGGGGTTGGCACTCGATCCCCATCTGCGGTTGGTTCGGCGATATGCCGCTCCTCCGTGAGGTCGTTGTTGGCCTGAGGTAGCGCGGGGACCCTCCCCCAACACAAGGGAGACCTCAACGAGAATCGAGCGCCACAGTCATACTCATGTATTGCATATGTGTAGTGGGAGTTACAAAATGGTCTCTCCCTCCCGATTTACAAGGGTCCTATTTATAGAGGAGGAGGGGGAGATTCGTGAAGTTACATTGCTGCCCTCGGAGCTTAGCTTGCTCCGGGGTAGTTCCATCCATCGCGTGAAGTGGGCCTTGCCACATATGTGGGTGTTGATGGGACCTCGCCGTGTGGCTACCCAGAACCGGGTCTGGGGTGGATTCACTGATGTGTCGCGCCTCGCTGAGGTTGGTCCTCGAAGCCTGTCCGGGGTTGGTCTCCCAACATCGTCCGAGGTTGGTCATCAGACCCCATCCGGGGTTGGTCTCCGGACCTCATCCGAGGTTGGTCCTCGGACCTGGTCTGGGGTGGATCCATCTGGAGGGTCATGCCTGCACGAGGTTACCGTCGGCTCGAGGTAGCACGGGAACCCTCCAACAAAATCGATTACTAATAGCAGTATTATGAGGAAATCACATATTGGTGGGGTGGTGGAGTTGTGAGTGTACAAATCCACCTACCATACCCACCTTTACGCACCCATGAGTGCACCTTAGTAGAAACTCTATGAAGTCGTGAATTTATCCCCAGTCTCATTCTAGACGTGTGCTAAGGGGACACACCCATGCGTGTGCGTCTTCCTTATTATCGCAAACAAAAAAGAGAGTAGTATTTTGAATAAATCGATTGCACACCTAATTTGAGAAGAAAAATATGACACTTTCTTCTTTTACTACTTTTCCCGATTCTCGCTCTATGTCAATATTCTTACAGCCAATCTCTCAATTGTCTAGTTTTAATAGCTTTTTCCTAGCTCATTTATTCCCTCCTATCATAAAAAGGCGCACTTTTTTAGAGGGAGGACAATTGTCTATGTAGTCATCTTAAATCTAGATCACATCCTAATCAAATCCAAAAGTGAAATTTGGCACATTGGCACACACTACCGTAACTTTGACCATCGGTTTGCATTCAGTATGTACACGTAAAACCTAATAAAATTATATTGTTACAAAAGTTTTTTTAAGCTGAATGTGTACTCATATTGTTTTTCATACAGTAATCTAACTATTCATAAATATATTTTTATTGGTAAAAGTTAAAAAATATTATGGCTTCACAATTCTAAGATATGACTTGTGACTAAGGTTCTAAGATGACACAACTGAAGGGCAGGCTAATTCTTCTCTTCTATCTGCACTCTTATCTATTTATCCAATTCTTTCTCCTCAAAGTGGCTATGTGTACATGTGCAAGATACAACTCATATATAGTACCTTCATATTTTTTAAGGCGTCGTGGTTACTACATGTTTGGATGCCATCACCGACGAGTAATCTTAACATGAATAAGTGTTGGCTCATATGCAACTGCTTTTGATGTGCATCCTCTGATATTATTTGTTCTCAAATCTCCTATAGACTCATCGGTTTGCATGGTTCGGGTGATCGGGTCCTTCTCATGCAGGATTGCGTACCTCCAAGAGCTTAGTTAATTATCTCTAAGATAATTGATTAGTGTTGCTGCCAAGGCAATCATCAAATTCAGACCTGGCCCCTTCCCATGCGTAACGTAGCTTTGTGTGTATGTGAGCCTTTGGCAAGCTTGCTCTCCACGAGTTCACGAGAGTTACTTCACCAGCCTTGACGACGAGACGCATGTGCCTCTCGCTCTTTTCCCTTTTTCTTCTCTCGTGCAGATTGGGTTAGGCGCGGCTTCTTTCGCTCTTTTCTCTCTCTCTCTCGTGCAGCGAATGAAAGCGGATTATTTTCTCTCTCTCTCAATATATGCGTGGCTGGTTATTGGATAGAAGGAAATATTATGATAGTGAATTGTTCGTATTATGAGATCTTAGCTTACCATTTGAAATTCGTGGATTATAGAAAGATTCTTTCTTAGCTTACCATTTGAAATTCGTGGATTATAGAAAGATTCTTTCTTATCTTTTGAATTTAAGTATTCCATATATAATGGTTAACATCAAGTGGTTGTGGTTTAATCATAATCAGTTCTACCATATTAAGGGCCAGATGTTTTGCTTGTTTTTGTGAGAATTTTTCTAGCATATTTATCTATTTTTAATAATATCCTTATGTTGCTATAGTTCATTTTTAATTAGGGTCCACCTAATCAAGGATCCGATGTTATGTTGCTATAGTTCATTTTTAATTAGGGTCCACCTAATCAAGGATCCAATGTATTTATTTTTTTGTAATGATTTTTAGAATATTTTTCTAAAACGTATGTCATGAGCTTTTAATATAGAATAGATTGTAAACTTGCAAGAAATTTATTATGAAAAGGTTTCAAGATTGGGCTTGTCAACAAGATTGCTGCAAGCACAAAGGTTTCAAGAGATATTGTAGCGGCATGTGGTTATTTTAAGGTTAATATTATGGGATTAAATATCCCAGGTGAGAAATTCGATTGATTTCCCAAAAAAAAAAAGATTTGAGTGGTTTATAGCAAATTCGATCAAAGGCTTTTACTTATTTGAAGAAAGAATGGGTATTATTCACCACAAGCGTGAATTGCGCTTTTCTAATTTCAAACCTGAAAACAAACTAAATCTCCTTGCATTACACTTAGCTAAACCTTCTATACAACTAGGTTAACCTATGTGAGAGACTGCTTTATTGCATTGTGTGTCCTAATAATGATTAGGAAATATGATCGGCTATTCGACTTCCAAGACTCCATTTTTGCATGGAAGCTCCTAATTACAAAGTACGAACCAACCAATCCAATGTACGATAGAGAAGTCAAGCCAACCATAGCTAACATGTAAGCCGCCGCGGCCGGCGGCGGCTAGCAACCGTGGCAGCTGCCGCCGAGGAGGGCTGGCCTGCATGATGGCACTGGTTAGTTGCACCCGGCGCCGCCGGGCCCTTGTCTAGGGCCTGCATGATCAACGTCCTGGCGCCCTTCCCCAGCCACCCGCCGTCCCCCTCAAGCAGCCTCGCCGCGAGGATTGCGTTGCAGCATTGCGTCAGCAGCACGGCCACCAGCACCACCCTCACCATCGTCGCCGACGTCGACGCCATATTATCCTTATATGTACGTGTACGTGCGTCGGGGTTGCTACTTGCCGCTAGTATACTAAGTATATTAGTCTCTTGAGCTAGCTTGCTAGAATTGTCGACAAGTGAAATATTGCAGACAAGCAAGCTAGCAACTACGTAACGTCGAATAATGCCTTAAGCTGGTTGTTGGGAGAGAGGCAAGATGGTTTCCTTTTGTAGTTTCGGTGCGCATGTTTATTTTGCAGTAAAATTTTCTCAGGTCCAGCGTAAGTAGGCGCCTAGCTACGCGGTTTTCAGCGGTCCAATTCCTGAGTTTGAATAAATACTAGTAGAGTAGATCGATCGATCAAAGGCAGGCATGTACGTACTTACGTAGGTACTAAGACGATACGTACGCGAAGGGTCATATACAATTAAAAGTATAAACCATGAAGTGCCTAGCTATGAACGTCACTACCGGACACAGCTGATTTGTCGAGTGCAAAAATATTTGCTGAGTGCCAACTATCGGGCACTCGGCAAAGAGCTTGCCGAGTGCCGCACTCGGCAAAGAAATGCACTCGGCAAATTAAGATTTGCCGAGTGCCGCACTTTCGGCAAAGGTTGCGAGTGCCAGGCACTCGGCAAAGGAGGGCACTCGGCAAAGACGGCCTGAGGTAACGGTCCCCGCCCGACGTCAAATTTTGCCGAGCGCCAGCCATTTGGCACTCGGCAAAATAAATCTTTGCCGAGTGTCGTCTGGCAAACATATTTTTTTTTTGGCCTCTAATTTTTTTTTGCAGCCCTACTACAGTACCAGGTACTCTATGTTAGGATTTGGTACATTTTTGTGGCTTTTTGTTATACTTAGTTAATTTATTTCATTTACTATAATTATTTCGGAAAATGCAAATTTGAACTGCACGTGCATCGAATAATGGAATTTAATGATTCAAAAAATGATAGTCATGTTATTGAGTGTAGTGTGAGGCCGTATCCAGGAACGGACCCGAAATTTCGGACATCTTGTTGACAAAACATGACCGTGAACTTGCGCTAAGTGTTTTAAATTCTATAAAAAGCAAACAAAGTCCGAAAATTATGAAACTTGTGGAGATGTCATGATATCATATGTGGAGGCTGTGATAAAAATTTGAGAAGGTTTTATGCACGTTGTCACGTACGATGCTTTCAAACCAGGACATCTCCAGCTGGGATTTAAGTATCACATGTGGAGGTGGTGAGACCACGCGTCGAGGCTTATGATGTTGATGCCGGGGTAGCAGACATGATAGATGACTTTCACCAAGGACAGTTCGATGAGGGACGTGAGAAGAAGGAGATGGAGGCAACGCGACAGCGTTCTACGACATGATGGACTCGCACACGAAACCCTTCACGATCGGTCAGCGGTGTCTCAAGTGGATGCCATTGGACGCTTAATGGGGTTGAAGTCCGAGTTAAACTCGAGTCGAGAAGGCTTCGATAAGATGTTGACCGTGATTGGCACCGCTCCGGAGGGCCACATTCGCCAAAGAGCATGTACGAGTCACGAAACTCCTTCGTGCACTTAAGATGCCGTATGAGCGGATACATGCATGTTGAAGGGTGCGTCCTATTTAGGAAAGAACACAAGGATGCAAAGTCTTGTCCAGTGTAAATCCTCCGGTACGGAGGTAGACTCGTGATGGCGGAAGAGGCGACTACGATCCCGTGAAAATCCTACGTACCTTCCGTTCCTACCGAGGATCCAACGGCTATACATGACCGAGGAATCGCGAAGCAGATGACATGGCACAAAATGGCAAACGGTACAATCTCGACAAGATGGTACATCCATCCGATGGTGAAGCATGGACCCGCTTTGATGACAAACATCGTGAGAAAGCGGATGAGGCTCGCAAGTTCATTGGGTAAGTTCTCAACGAACTTGTTTCAATACGCCGTCACGCCTTGTTTCTTCGCCCAACCCTTTGTTTCGTTAGTACAGGAATTTCTTCGTCAATCTGGCATGAATCAAGGATCCTACCCGCAGAAACCGATACCCTTCTTTCGCGAGTGCGGGACCGAGGAGCCCGATTTCATTTCTTGGTTCAAAGCGAAGGTATCGTCCAATTTAGCTCGTGCTTAGTTCGACATTCCAAGTTGATCGACGTTCGAATAATATAACGATCTATCTCGCTTGAGCTTGCGTGCCCAAACCGATGCGTCTATAAGTGACGAGTTGAGGCAAGTTGCAAACGGTCGTGTCGTTAGGGTCAAGTCATTTACCGGTTATGACGTGAATGGATATCGTTTTCACACACGACAAGCTACGAGCGAGTCGGCCCAATCGAAAAACCACAAACAATGGAGTTTTTATGCCCGACATCGATGGCCTCGACTATTATGGAAGAATTGAAGAAATCTACGAACTTCCATTTTATGGTTCCAAACCTCTTAATCTGTCATATTCAAATGTCTTGGTTTCATCACAGAGTAACGAGGCGAACCCTAATCTTGGGCTAGTCGAGATTCGACAGATTCCGTCTATCCAGGAAAGATGTCTACATTGTGGCTCAACAGGCCGTCGGAGTTTATTATACGCCATACGCGTGCCAAGACAAAGAGCATCTTAAGGGTTGGGCTATTGTGCACAAGGTATCGCCACAGTAAACTACTGTCCCAAACGATGAAGATTACAACTTCAACCCAAACACATATGATGGAGAGTTCTTTCAAGAAGAGGGGCTACAAGGAGGTTTGAGATAGACTTAACCGGCGATAGGAATGGAAGTAGACAATGAAAGGGTTGATGACGAGGACGCTGGAGACGAGGTGCGAAATGTGAAGGACTTACAAATGCTTGAGCGATTACGTTTAGGCAATGACAATGAAGACAACATTCCTCCTTCGGATAGTGTTGATGATTTGGACAATGTTGATAGTGATGACGAGACCTATGATCCACTAATCCCAATCATGAAGATTATTTCTAATACATGTAATCTGTGTTTTTGTAATTATGTTTTGTTCATTTTGCATCTATTTCTAATACATGTATTACTATATTTTTGTAATTATGTTATGTTCATTTTGCATCTATTTCTAATTACGTCTTGCTTATTCTTTTAATTGCGGTGAGTGAACAAAGATGGCGGGAACCGTCGTAACGTGTCCTCGCTACAGAGACCACGCCTTGTGGAGGAGGAGGCGGAGGGTCGGACAGAGGAGGAGGAAGAGGACCGCCGCCGCGGGAGGGGCCGTCTCCTCCCACGCCGCGTGAGGAGGTGCTAGAGGAGGAGGTGGCGCCCGTGGGCGAGTTGGACGAGGAGCTGGTTGGTGACGGCGAGGAGGAGGGGGCGACGAGGACGACGACGAGGCGGTAGGCACGGGTTCCGCTTCCTCCTCCGCCTCTTGGTGTCTACTTGCGAGGTCCCGCGAGCCTCCTCAGTTCCGCATCCTCACCGACGCTTGATGATTCGCCCGAAGGGCAAAAGTAAGTACTTTAGATGTTGTCACCACTACTTCATATGATATGTTGAAAAAAGAGAAACTAATAATTTTTCTTAATCACTTGTGCAGAACTGGTGGTTGTGTCGTGTCTTTGGCGCACGCCCGCCAATGGCATCCTCGGGTCTTCGTGCGAGCAACACTACCCGGCATTGTCATGTACGCGGGAAGACGGAGCCGGCCTACTCGTTTGACCACTACGCCGTTGCCCCGGCGCGGAGTACCCCAACAAGGCGGCGGGTGAAGGCGGAGTTTTGGGTAAGTCTCCTCGCACAACATTGCTCAATACATCGCATTCATTGGACTTTTCTTGAAATAATGAATGGATACATCGCGTTTGTATGCGCACTTATTTGAGATGCGATGAGGATTTGAGGCCGGCGGACGGTGGCTACCAAAGCCTGTAAAACTCATCACCGACATGCATCACGAGTGCGCATCGAGCCATCGTAACCTACCACGGGTCGAAGCTTGAGAGAAGGTCACCAAGAAAGACGCAAGAAACATGACGCCGACCGGGACCGGTACCTTGAGGTAGATGAAGAACATTAATATTGATTCGTTTTGAGATTAAGCACGTTTAATTTGATCTTCTTATATGTCAAATACTTGATGATGTGTAGATGATTGCACGGTGGTGCCAATCGTATCCCGAGTCTTTGGCGATGATCGTGGACAAGTGGTTCACGGAGGAGTATCTCCGGATGCATGATGATGCCCGGACCGTCGTTTGATGATGCAAGGTCCAACACACCATCAAAGCACCAGCCTCTCCGCATACAAACAAGCATGGGTACACGAATTCATTTATCTATTGTGACGCTCAATTACGCACGATTTCTAATTATCTTGTTGTCTTTCTCGCGATCGGCGTCACATAGTGCCCGACCTTACTCGGACTTCCGGGCATGGTGTATGGCCCACAAGGGCAAGGCGGCGTCCGACGTCTCCTTCAACTGGAGGACCGCCGAGGCGTACCACGAACCCGGCGCCCACACCGCGCATCGGTGAGTACACGTCGGCGGCAGGTCGGTCCATGGGCGGACCATGATCCGAGCACCCAGGACTTTGATGGAGAGATCGTCATGAGGGTGGGACAAGGCAAGAAGCATGGGCGGTTCTGGCTTGGCGACGGCCTCATCGACACGGCCTCTACTCCATCTCTCTCCCAGATCCGAGCACGAGCACGAGCGAGCCCGCCATACGCCCACGGCGGACATCACGACAAAGACCGGTCGACGCACTCGAGGTTATTCCTGTTTTACTCGTCGTACATTGATCTTTACACACCTTTATTAGCTTTGCATTACTGAAACATTGGAGTGAAATATTGCAGGCCTACCGAACGAGAAATGAGGCAACGCCGAGCGGAGGCCGAAAGCGGTAGAGGATGTCGACCACCGAGGCCGAGCGGCCGAGCGGCAGGCCAGTCTCGAGGTGGCGGACATTACGGAGTTCCTACAAGGTCTTGGGCAACATACGGGCTTATTTGTGCCGGTGGGCCGTTGGCTCAACCTCCGCATACGCGCCCCTGCACCGCAGCTACTCTGTGAGCATGAAAGTTATTTGCTTTCGCTTGTGCTTTGCTTGTATGACCTCTACCTTCCTAGATTAGGTATCTAATGTAATCTTGTCTCACATGCAATCTCTTCTCCTTTGTGCAGCCTCAATCGGCGGGTTCGAATAATCCACTTCATGCGCCTCCGAATGATGGAGCTTTTCCTTCACCAGAGTCGCAGTGGCCACCTTCGAGATGAATGATAGTTGTATTTTCATTTGTTGTTCACTTGGTGATGGACTTGTGATATACTTATGATGCACTTGTCGACTGTGATGAACTTATAGATTTGTTTGGATGGACTTGAGCACTTATTGTTATATATGTGATGGATGTGATAAATATGTGATGGATGAGATATATATATGTGATGGATGTGATATATATGTGATGGATCTGATATATATTTGGATGGATTTGTTTGTCGTGATGGAATGTAAAAAATAAATAAAAAATGCAGTTTTGGGTCACTTTGCCGAGTGCAACACACGGCAAATGGGTCCTTTGCCGAGTGCCATGGTCATGACACTCGGCAAAGCTGGGAATGTGGGCACCTAAAATCCCAGTTTTCTAGCTTTGCCGAGTGCCATGACCATGACACTCGGCAAAGATTTTTTTTTTTTAAAAAAAAATTAAAACTTTGCCGAGTGCCAGACCCTGCGTCGCTCGGCAAAGATTTTTCAAAAAAAAAAGTTAAAACTTTGCCGAGTGCCATCATTCCGACTCTCGGCAAAGACATTTTCGAAAAAAAAAAAACGTAAAAAATATTTGCCGAGTGCCGCCGGGTTGGCACTCGGCAAGCGGCCAATCAACGGGGCGGCGCCAGAATCGCCCTTTTCTTTGCCGAGTGCTGACTCGGCACTCGGTAAAGCCTTTGCCGAGTGTCCGACAAAATACACTCGGCAAAGGCTGCTTTGCCGATAAATTTTTTTCCGAGTGCCCTTTGCCGAGTGCAAAGGAGCCTTTGCCTAGTGCCTGAGGCACTCGGCAAAGTGCCTGAGTCCGGTTGTGCGTCCATTTGTGACCCTGACTTCGATCCTTTGCCACATTAATTTGTTTCCTGGATCGGCCGGCCGGTGTAGTACGAGTAAAACACCGACTTGTAGACTTTCGTGATGTATGTGTGAATTCTCGGTCGGTCTGCAGTCCTCTAATGGTTGAATTTCATTTTGGTCGTATTCAATGATCAAGCTAGTCGCCGCGGACTGATTGATCAAGTTCATGTGCCGGTGCTGTTCTGACTTAATTCTGCCGTTACTAGCAATAGCTTCCGAGAAAGTAACATGGTCAAGTTCACTGATTTTTTCGCTTTAATTTGTGACGGACAAAAGCTAGTTAGTCGCATGGTCAGTCCAATTCAAAGTCCAAACTGATCAGTAGGTATGTACGTATGGCAAAAGTTAGTTATGATGGTATGCATTGTACCTAACCTTATTTAGGCACAAAACTCCCCAGCCTCATTTTTTTTAGCACATATCTGAGTTAGAATTTGGAAATTACGATGATATTATAAATTTTGGTGGATAGTTATGATTATAATTTGAGATTTGTGAAGTTGTATTTCAGTATATAACCGGATCATAATACTTTTAGAAATGAGAAATGATTAGGTGATTGAATAGTCGTGTAGTGCTGGATGACTATGAGGATTGAATAGGTGTTTTATCTTTATGTTGTCCCAAAGATGATATAATTAGATTAATTACGGATGATTAAATGTGGCGGTTGGATTTAGATGATACTTGAGGATAAGTAGATTTTGGAAGACATTGATTTAATATTGTTGAATTGAACTAAGATAATTATTGCGGATAACTTGATCGGGACAAAGTTAGTGATTCTGAATATTTGGATTATAGTTGGATTACAAACTCACCTTGGATGAATGACCTTTTTGATGATTTGATTTACTTAGGTTGGAGTTGACTGTGGATAAATGAGATATATCTTCAACCTAGAATGGCTGTGTTGATTTCGATGGAGGATAGTATATGTCAATTGGTTAATTGTAGGCATGGAAATATGGATCTTTAGTGCTCACTAATTGGGGGCTATATTGGACATACCTTATGATAGAAATTTATGAAGCAAGTGTAATCGGATATATGAACAATATGATGGTTTCACTTAGGATTAGTAGTGTTCTAGATAATGTGATAGAGATTGGAGTTAAACCATGAGTTATACCATGATTTTCCAATTCTGACCCCTTTGATCATACCACCATCTATGGCGTGACAAAACAATATTGTCATGCCATATGGTAAATCTGCAAAAACGTACTTTTTGTCATGCTACTGGTGGTAGCGTGACCAAACAACACTGTCACGCCACCACCCATGGTGTGACAAGAGTTTGTCTAGAAACGGGCTGGTGTGACTGTTATTTTGTCACGCCACGGATGGTGGCGTGACCAAAGAGGTCAGAATTGGAAATAAAGTGCGTCGGACTTAACTTTAACATTAAATTTAAAAAAGAATTAATTAATAAAAAAATTCTCCACTGCTCTCCCTATTGTTTTGCCCCAACCAAACAGCTCCTTCACTGCACTCTGCCATTTCTTTGTCCCAGCCAAACCATGCCCCAACCCACTCCTCACCTCTAGTTAATTATTCACCCAATAGTCAAAGTTCCATTGCCAATTCATTTTTCAAACAGAGCACTACACGAACCATTCCCAAGCCATTCTTTGCTCCCAGCTCATGGCCATTTGCTGCCCCATCCGAACTATGCTTCACTGCCATTTCTTGTAGTCTCTCCCTCACAGCACACAACACCAACCAACCACCCTCATTCTTTTCCTCCCCACATTGCTTTCTTCTTCCTCCAGAACTCCCACCTCCATTTCTTTCTCACACAAGAACTCAAGCTTCACTTCTCTCCTCTAAATCTCCACCAAGAAACTCCAATCTCTCATTGCATGTTGTGCCATCACATCGATCCCCATTTTAATAAATAGAATTATTATGCATCACATGAGCATGCATTGTGTTTGTGAAGCAATTGCGTTAATTTATTGCACTTGGAAAATCTTAATCACAAGATTAAACTTTAACCTAAAGCAACTCTCCAAAAGAAAATAGGAATAAAAACATGTAATCATCTTTGGAAAATAATTTATTCAGATACTATAATTTGTATCATGAATTAATATAGTTTTTCCCAAATTTTTGGAACTCGATTCAACCCACAGAAAATTCAAACTCAATTCAATAACCTATTCTAGGTTTGAATTTAAATTATACAAATTAAAACATGAACAGTGAGGTTAAGAATTTTTATGAGCACTAGACCTTCCCAGGAACACCCTTAATTATTTCAGGATTTTATTTGCTATTTTTAGTCACTCGGTCAAAGTGTTGAAGTTTGATTTAAAAATAGTCAAACGACTTGGGCCGATCGGACCGTTCAACGGACCCGAGCGCACGTTCGGACCAGTTCGAACGTCTCTGACCTAGACCCGAGTTAGACTCCGACCGGACCAATCGCTATTCTGACCCGAGCCACTTGTCTCGACTTAGTCAAGTAACCAAAATGGTCGAGCCAAGCATCGACCCAAGCCACACTGAGCAGCTGACGCGCCGGGCCCCATTGGTTAGGCCCGTCGTAAAGCTCTCGCTGCTGAGCTCAGGCGTTGTGCATCACGCGGCCATCGTGCTCTGAGTCGCCTCTGTCGACGCCGTCTCCCACCGCCCTTGGTGGCCTATCCCAGAGCTCCGCTAGGTCACGCCGTAGCTTTCCCCATCCTCTGGGTCAAACAAAACCGCCTCCACGCCCTTCCTTTTTCTCACTTCTCTTCCCCACCGTGGAAGAGGGGGAAACTTTTGTCGCTGCTTGTCTTGGTAAGTCCAGCCATCATCGCCTCTGTTCGACTCCCCGTGGCTCGCCGTCTCTATTTTTCCTAACCCAAGCCCCTCTTTCGCAATGTAACTCTCGAAACACGATAGCGTTGTCGCCGCCTCCGGAACGCGCCCGAGCATCGTTGTCATTGAGTCTTCTCGGAATCCGATGAGCTTCCTGCCTAGCCACCTTGTCTGGGAGTTTTCCCTCACCGCCATGCCTGAGCGTCGTCCCTGAGTCTTCTCGGAATCCGATGAGCTTCCTGCCTAGACACCTTGTCTCGGATTTTTCCCTCACCGCGCTAAGTCGCTCCACCATTTTAATCGCCATTTGGTGCAGGGAATCGCCGCTACGACCGTTTCTTCTCCGGCTCCGGCCGTCAATGCCCTTTCGTCCCCATCTCCGGCTCGGTGAGGCCCAGCCCAATTCTCGAAACCAGGGTCATCTCCTCGGCTCCCTCATCCTTCTCCAAGCCCTGGTTGAAGCTTTACTTCACCCTAACGTCGCCGCCACGGTGACCTCCCCGTGCCGCCGCGGTGACCTCCCCGCGCCACCGCTGACTGTCGTCGTCGGACCACCTCAGCCAGTCCCCACCGCCTTCAAGCGTACGGTGAGTTTCATGGGGGTCCCATGAGCGTTTTTTTACCACCTTTTGTTGAAGCTCTTCACCTAACATGGAGCCGTCGTCGTGCATGTGCCATCGCCGCCACACCTGGTTGCCGCCAGAGCTCAAGACGAAGGACCTTGGTCCCTATGCCCTTCCTTCAACGTCACAGCAGCTTCAAGAGCTCGAATCCAGTGCCAGCTTTGTAACACCCTGGCTATTCGGAAGCCAACATGTCACCTAAATCATCTAACATACATCCATAATGCGGAAGAATTTGAATAAAATCAACTAATGATATAAAGAAAACACTACTTAATAGAACCATGGCATGACAATAGTCTGAATTCAAGCAAGTGTAACGAAGGATGATCGAAGATCACAAGCAATACATAATCAATCATAACATGGAGAAGGTATCCTTCCTTCACCACTTAAATTTATTTATTACAGTTCATCCCTTAACGAATGAAAGATAGAAACTAAATCATATTGTTGAACTTGATTATGGTGAATTGCACGATTAGTGCGTGTCTACTCCCTCCCGATAGAGCCAGCATCAATGATCACCTAAAATAAACAAACAAAGCAAGAATGAGTCCGTGACTCAGCAAGTACAGTGAATAAATGAACATACCACAGATACGAATAAGACCTCATCATTAAAGAATGCGAACATACCCCGAATGAGTGTATGAATGAATAGAATGAATGGATTTAATGAAAAGAATGGACTGCACACATGCTTATACCGGTATAGCTAGTGACACACCCGTCGGTGTGCACTTAAGCCCGTATTTAACCAAAATACGGGGATCCCAATCCCGTATGAAGAACGTTTCATACGGGTGTCCAAAATTGCCCACATTGGACTGGTGGGTCTTACGTGCCCATACTGGAATTGATGGGTATTATAATCCACTCCCGTGGAAGGCACATGAAACAGGATGCATGAACTGAAGTATGAATTATGCAAGACATCAAATATATACTCATGTATATAACACATAAGAAAATGGCATAAACTTTGAATATTCTCGTGGATATCGGAAAAACTGTCTGATCATCAAGCATGCATCATACTCCAAACATATGAACATCAAAGTACTTGCCTTCCGCGAAGCGCTGCGGTAGTAGGCAAAGAAGATGTCCCTAAACCCGAAACCTCTCTGCCTACACAAGTAAGTAATCGAAATAAATACAACATATAACTGAGCGCTTCCAATAATGTTCTACAACGCCTTCCCGATAACCCACAATTAACTAGTTAGCTCTAATCTGAAAACAGACTACTCAGGCACAACCCGAAACTGGACAGCAGAACGGTAAAAATCATATCTATTGGTCTGGAACTCGGAATGAGGTGAGACCAGTTTCTATGGATTCTTAACTGACATATCTACAATACTCTAGTTGACAAGGTAACCCAATTCGGCCAATTTAATTTACTGACAGATAACTGAAACAGCAGAACGGAAACTGTCTACACAATTAAGACAGCAGTATTAAAATGATCATAACTTTTAATCTACAACTCCGAATTGAGCGTTCTTTAACAATATCAAAATCTAAGACCAAGGCCTACAATAACCTAGTTGGGTGAAAGCCCTGAATTTTCCATTATCACACTCATATTTTAAAAGACAACTTGACAATTTATTCTCGTCAGGATTCTAGACAGCAGAGACGAAAACTAACATAACTTTTTATCCGTACATCGGAATTCAGTGTTCTTGGCGGCCACCGAAAGCTAAGAACAAAACCTAAATATCTCTAGGAGATGGATAACTCAAATTCGGCCTCTAACATCACGAAACAGACCCCGCAATATTCTGGACAGAATCGACTTTCTACTCGCAGCAATACGATCTAATCAAATATGAACCAAATCGCATCTACCACTAATCAAACGATGAGGATCGGCATTCGTTACCCTTGCAGCAACCAAGAAGCCGATGGTTGATCCACGAAGATGTTCCCCTCCTTCTTGATCAGCCAATTCCATGAAACACCGCTCCTACCTTCGCGAGAAGCCGGCAACGGGGAGATCGGCACCAAGGGACGGCTCCGGGAGGTGGGGGTGCTGCACTAGGGGCTTGGGGCGGCAGCAATGGAGGTGGAGAAGGGGCTGCAACCAGCAGGGGGAGGCGCCAGATGAAGGGGGAAGGGGAGAGGAGGGAGGTGGCGGCCAAGGTGGGGAGGAGAGGGGGAAAAGGGGCGGCTAGGGTTTTGGGAGGTGGCACCTCCCCAATGGCGGCCAGGCCTCATGGGCCAAGGCCCAGCCCAGTTGCCGAAACGCAGAAAACCCCCTCTATTCTCCTGATTAAACGTTTTTCCAACAGAAACCTTCTACCGATTAATTATTTTCTTCCGAAAATTATTTCTAGCACTATCGGAGAATTACATTAATTCTTTCTCAATTTGAATTATACGCTCAAAAGAAAGTCGGGATATTACAAGCTTGCCCCGGGAAGTCCTCTACATCGAGCCTTCTTTGCACCCACACCAGACCTCCTCCGCTCAACTTCGCCCGCCGGCGCGCCACCATGCCCCTCCGCCGGCAACGATACCTCCTAAAGGTAGCAACGATCCCCGGCAATCCATTTTAGCTTACTTCGGGCCCAGGGCGTTGTTGCCTCGCCGCCGGTGATCTCAGCAATGGCCGACTCTGCCACTCCTTTGCGGTCAGAACGGTCGACAGTACTGTAGTGATTTCTTTAGGGTTAATCACGATCATTTATTTTTCAATGATTGCTTAGTTACTTAATGGTTGTCCTAAAAGAATAGATAAGTCAATGACATGAGGGCCCCTTGAACATAAATTGAGGCAATTAAAGAAAATGGTTTTCATTAGCCCTTGACATGTGGGTCTGAGGCCTTTAAGTGCACAGTGACCGTTAAGGTGGACCGAGTCTATGTCAAGTAGGCCTCACCTGTTAGTAGGGGATCAAATTCGGTTTTTAAATGAAAAATGATACTATGCACTGGACCCTTTCACATCCCCAAATTAATAAATAGGTTTATTATTCATCTAAGAGGTTTATTATGCATCTCATTAGCATGCATCATGTTTTGAAACCATTCATTTGAATATTGTACTTGGAAAATCTCAAAATACAAATGAAACATACACTTTAATTTGAGCTCCAAACTAAAAAGTGAATTAAATGCTACTGAAGATCCTCTGGAAATAATTTATTAAATACTATTTTAATTATCATGAATTAATATAATTTTTCCCAAATTTTTGGGACTGGTTTGAACCCTAAGAAAATTCAAACACTATTAAAAGACCTAGTTCAAGTTTGAATTTATATATTACAAATTATATAATGAACAGTAGGGTTCAATAATTTTTATAGACACTAGGTTATCCCAGGAACCCCCACAAATTATTTCATGATTTTAGGAAATTTATTTCTATTTTTAAGCCCTTGGTCAAAGTGGAGAAAACATTTTAATTCTCAGTCAACTCAGACCGGACCAGGCTACTGTTCATCGGACTCAAGTCGGACTCGGCGAACTGACTCAACCCGACCGCCTAAACGCACCGATGCGCGAAGACCCTTGGATCTCAGATCGACGGTCCAGATCTCGCCACTGTTGGGCAGTTCAAAACAGCGTGTAACGTTATCACCCGCCCGATCCTGATCCAACGGACTCCAATCAGCCACGTATCGGTGATTTACCTCAGCACCTTGAGTCGCTGCGCGCGGCCCCGCTGTCGAACTTGTCTTCCTCCTCGGCGGCGCTCCACGAGCGTTAAGCCACGCGGCCGTGTCGCTCTGCTCCCGCCTGTTGGAGCTCCGTCAATGCCGTGAGTTGCCGCCCCATGCGACCACTCCTGGAGACTCTCCTCTTCACGCCGCCTCCAGTGCCGTTATCGCCCGGCCATATTACCCCTCGCAGCCATCCGTTCTCCCTCACTTCTCCTCTGTTGACCGAGGAGAGGGAGGCTAGTTCGTGCTCTCTACTTGGGTAAGCTCCTTGCCTTGGCATCTTTTCTCTTCTCTGTTCTTCGCCGTGTCCATTTTGGCTAACCTCAGCTCGTGATTTGATTTGTAGCTCTCAGAACGCCGCCGTGCTCCCGCGGTCTCCAGAGAACGCCCCGAAAGCCACCCTTGTGCAACTTGAGCTCCAGTAAGTATTGATCCCTCTTTTGCGCGTCATATCATGTCTTAAGGCATGACCTTGTTTTCCCCTCATATAATTCCGACGATGGTTTCACAGGATCTTGTGAAATTGAAAAGCTCCTATTTTCGGCCGGAAACGCTGTTCACCGCCCGTCTTGCCCATCCGGTGAGTTATTTCCTGATTCCTTCCACAGGTAGTATCTTATGAACCTCCCTTACCTATTCCAATCACCCATGGTTGGTTTCCCTGCTCAGGTTGTCATGACGTCGTGGGTCTCTCATTGCCGCTGTTCGGTCACACGCCGCCGGCGAGTTCCAGTGTCTCTCCGGTCCTCTTGGCCACTCAGGTAGCTTCCTCTTGCCCCCTAGGAGCATAAGCATGCGTTCATTGGCTTAACACGTTTTCAAATCGTCGTAGCTGCTTCTGCCGTTTTTGCACCGCCGCCCATCCCGCGCGCGCCGTTCGGTCCACGTCCACCGTGAGGTGCGCTAGGCTATTGTGGGCCGAATCCACCGTTCGTCCGGCAAAAGCCTCGTAGCAAGGCGTTTAAACTAATGACACATTTAAGTGTTAACGATGTTTTAGTGTCCGATGACATGTGCGCTAGGCTAAGAAATTTGTGGAGTCGTGACATGCCACATGACTCATTAAGTGGTTGTGTAACAGTTTACCTTGTTAAGGAAAACGTAACTTTTAGTTGAAAAGTCAATAGCCGTTTTGAGGACGATTTACGAAAATCGCCCGCGGTGTGAGACCGAGTCAATCTCGACTTGGGCCCGACGCGCGCTAGCGAGTCGGCGTTGTTGAAATCTATTAATTTGTGCACCTAAAATTGGTATTTACTTCGTAACTCCAAAAAGAAACCCTCGATAATTTTCAAGTGTTTAAAACTAATGACATCATTTAAGTGTTAGCGATGTTTTAGTGTCCGAACTTATAATAATATGACATGTAATATGGGCTGCTCTACAAACCGCTAAATTACATGAATAAAGCGATTGAAATCTGAAAGTCAAATCACCAAATTTCACCAAAAATCACCTTAAATCATGACTTAGCTCTGTAGAAAAATCATGCATTTTGAGCATTTTGAATTTTGAGGTATTTCTCGATGTTTATTCGGTATTGCAATTATATAGATTCCGAGCCTATTGATATCGATTCCTACTGATCGAGAGTGAGCAACTAAGCTACCAGCAAGGCAAGCATCCTTTGAACTTTCTTTTTGCATCATATTTGATCCCAATTTTGTTAGGGTAGATGCAATGATAATTGCTTGCATGGTAGTTCTATAATGTCGCTATTGTTGTGATGGGTAGTTAGACACATCCTATTATCTTGTCATTGTGGCTATCCATGAATTATTCCCGTACTGAAATGCTTAAGATAGGATGTATGAATTTATATTGTTCGAGTCTTCTTAGCCATGCAAGTCTAGAACCGGTAGTTGGATTGTCGGAAATAACCCGACAATTATGGGATAGACACAACTCTCATTATTTACCTTTGGTTCAGATCTTCGTATCTGTTTTGTGAGTTAAAATTTTGTTATTTTAAATGTGCTTTTGATCTGGACAAGTGTTGGTTAGTGATGGTGCTTCGTGCACGAGCTTTGGGTAAGTGGTTGACTTGTCTGGACAATTAAGGACCGAACTTTGGTAACGTCGTTGATTCAAGTACATTCGTGTTATCACACGCGGTATATGGGTGCCGTATGGTTAAGTAGGGGGAAGGTTTTATTGTGTTGAGTCCCACGGTGGTGAAATTGTAAGGGCATGAGACCGTGAAATCCCGTGTTCCTTTGGGCCGATAGGATGGGGGCGTTAACGTCTTGTGTTTCCTAGGATATATAGGATGGAGGCGTTAACGTCTTGTGTTTCCTAGGAGCCATGGGTTGAGGGACTTGGCTCAATGAGATCTTCTTGCTAAAAACGACCATATCTTGATTTACGTACCGGCATACCATAGGAAGTATGCTATATTCGGAGGCATCCGGAGGCTTACGGGCTAATCAAGTCGTGTGGGTAAAGTAGTACACCTGCAGGTATAAATCTATTCGAATAGCCGTGTCATGGTTATGGACAACCGCTTGAGTTGGGAGTTACTATTGTTAGATTTGGAATTAAAATTGTGGTTATAACTAGGTATCGACATGAATGGGATGTTCATGCTTGTTGTTGTACCAAAGTGGACCGCCACTTTGTTGTTGGTATGATTCATTTGTTATTGAATTCATTACTTATTCACATGCTTTACTTCTACTTCAAATCTGATTTTGAAATGACACTTAAAAAAACTAGTATGTGTAGGTTGTTCAGTATTGCGTCTCTTTCGCAAAATTAAGCCAATATGAGCCCTTCCTTTGAATGACCTTATGCATAAATATTTTTATTTGTGTAAGACTTGCAGTACTCTTTGTACTCGACCCGGATGTTTCTTTGGTTTTTACGGTGAGGAGGATAATGAGACCGACGAGCTCGTCGGTGTCGATTTAGGCGACACCGATGAGTAGCGTGCTATCTTCTAATCCCGATCGGTTCTTAGATGGGTTATGGGGCATACCACTGCTGTCCTTTTGGTTTATTTACTTATTTGTTTCCGCTGCTACTTTATGAACTTGTTTAATTTGGCCGGTCGGCCACTTGTATTAGATGTAAACTTGGAACTATGTTGTATGTCTTTTGAACTATTTATGTATGAATGTTGTATGGATGTGAGCAACGTTGTATGAGAGTATGACTATATTGGTCGCTGATCTTGGGAGCCAATATAAGTTGTACTCGCTGTTCATGGCTTCCTATTTAACTCACTAAGTGTAGCGTTTGACTTGTTGGAGAACCGGCAATCATGTAGTGCTCGCAGAGGAGTGGCGCGCATGATCGTCGGGGCTCTAGTTTGAGTTAAGCCTCTCATTTAGATGGAGTTAAGTTGGAATCCATTTACCGGAGATCCAGAGTTGTGTCCTTAAGACCAGGCTTAGTCTCGGTCTTACGGAGATAACTCCGGGGTCCCCACAGACCCCCACCTGTCATAGGCTATGGCTAGGTTCCTCTCGGTATAAAAAGTATTTTATTACTTTAGAAAATCCCAAAACGATTTATTTGTACACTGAAAAATCAAATAACTTCAAAAATGCATAACTAATGCAAATCAACTCCAAAATGAGTGCAACCAATTTTGTTAATTTTGATTTTAAATGAAATTTATTTTAAAATAGGTTTCAAACTTGTCCCTATCATAGAACATATGGTTTTTTGAAATGGATCCAAAACAGAATTATTTTCACACTAGAAAATGCTTTTAACTTTGAAAATTCAAAGAAAATGTTTCTGAACTCCCAATGAGTTGAACAAGATTATTTTGGTCTTATAATTTTATTATCTATTTATCTATGTAATCCTTCTCCACTACTATTCTGGAAATTTTTACTAAATAATTAAAATCTAATGAATAGTAACCGAGCTCCATTTTTCAGCTTTTTTCATAAATCTGATTTTCAAATTACTATAACTTTCACATACTAACTCTAAATGGAATAATTTTTTTTCATATAAATTCATCTAAAATCATGAATTACCCACTGTATAAATTTTATACATTTATGTCGATCGGGGCTAGGCCGGGTTTGCTACCTACGTGCTAGGGGATCGAGTTTAGAGCATCTACAACAGTCAACGTCAGCTGTTACTAAGGGGTTGGCACATCAGCATTTAGGTGATGTGGAGAAGAGAAGGTGAGGAGAGAAGGTAAGGCTGTTTCTAGATGAAGAAACTATCAAATTGTTAATACCAAGACACAAGAAACAACCAAATAATCTATTGAAGACTTACTTGTTACCTAAAAACGCGTTTTGTGAGTCCCACTGTCTTAAAGCAAAATATCCACTCGATTATTTGTGCAGTTCGACTTATTATTGATATGATAAATGAGCTAAATCATGTAGACCACAAAGTTGTACTTCATTATTGATTATCAAGAATCATGCGCATTTGTAGTAATTAAAATCTTAGACACAAGCTTAAAAAACAATCCATTAAAAGATTTATTTCTTTTTATTAGATTGAGTACTCTCTCCTCTTAATAATAAATTAAGAAACAATTGTAGATGCTCTCAGAGTTTTGTATATGTCGAACAACCTAGGTATAGGCGTATAGCTCGATTAGTTGGTCGAGTGATTGCAGACAAGCAGCTACGTCGAGTCGAGTGCCTTGAACTGGTGGTTGTTGGAGGAGAGACAAGATCATGGTTTCCTTTTATAGTATGCTGCGTCTGTTTAACGGCCGGAAAAAAAAAGTATAACAGAAGGACCGGGTCTATTCTTTAGATTGCACTAGTACACACGCGCCTATGCAGAATGTACGTGGTTTTCAGCGCAGTCCATTTCAATTCCTACGGTTGAACAAGTAGTAGTACGTGTTAAAGAATAATCCAATGAAATTAAGTCAAGTACGTACGTGTATATACGAACGCTAAGGTTATGTACCATAAGCTTAAATTAGCTATCTGTATCATTATACATGCGAAGATACCTATGCTCATATTGAACGAGTGGTTTTCAGCGCAGTCCATTTCAATTCCTACGGTTGAACAAGTAGTAGTGTTAAAAGAATAATCCAATGAAATTAAGCCAGGCACATACGTACGTATATACGAACGCTAATGAAGATTGGACGTGCCTAACTAGCACAGGATTGTGTACGGACGCTCCGTGTGTAACTTGACTGAGATTATTAGCCTTTTGGTAACGCGTTGTTTACTTGATCGTAAGTCGATCGGTGCCGGCTGAAAGGGTATGTGTATGCGTGCCTTGTGGTTGGGGTTTAATAAGTGAATCCTCGGTCGGTCGGTTGGTCTGCATGTGCTGATCTACTTGTTGGCACGATCCATGCACACATATTGTTAGTCCTTTTGATTGCACTAGTACACACGCGCCTATGCAGTATGTACGTTCCCAGATTGACCATTCGTTGCCATGCATGCCATGGTCAGCCGTCAATCTAAACGATTTGAGAGGTCAACCTTGAAGGTCAAAGTATCATGCATGTGTCAGAGACTGCATTCTTTATTGCAAACTAATACACTAAAACTGACTAATTACAATCAAAGAATGAACAAACTAAACCAAAGGAACGAGATCTCTACGCATATATGTGCAGAACGTACATGTACATGTCCTAGCTATGGATCGATTTCAATTCCTACGGTTGAACAAGTAGCAGTACGTGTTAAAGAATAATCCAATGAAATTAAGTCAGGTACATACGTGCGTATATACGAACGCTAAGATCATGTACCATGAGTTTATATCAGTTATCTGTACCATTATACATGCGGTTGTACCTAACTAGTACAGGTTGTGTACGGACGTTCCGTGTGTAACTTGACTGAGATTATTAGAGGTAACGCGTTGTTTACATCGTAAGTCGATCGGTGCCGGCTGAAATGGTATGCGTGCCTTATGGCTGGGGTTTAATAAGTGAATCCTCGGTCGGTCGGCGTGTGCTCTATTTGTTGGCACGATCCATGCATACGGATTAATGATAGAACCGTCTGTGAAGTATCACAGACGGTTTTATTTACAAACCGTCTGTGATAATGACATATCACAGACAGTTGCAAAAACAGTTTCTAAGTAACCGTCTATATAAGTTCAACACAGACGATTCCTTTGGAACCGTCTGTGATGAGGCGTCCACTATAGGCTGTTTTGTGGTAGTGGTAACTAGTGTCCATATATAGGTAACTAGCAGGGTGGCCTGCGCATTTACGCGGCTAAATTTGTTTTAAAATTTGTAGTGACAAATGATATAACTTAGATGTTTCAGAATATATTTACGTATCTTGTAGTTATTTAGATCTTTAAGATACCATAAACATTAGAAAATAACAATAGAAGTTTGAAGGAAAATGCAACTTGAGTAACGTAATTGAATTATGAGCTCTAATGGAAGAAAATCATAAGTATAATAAGTTAATCAGTCTCCATTATGTATGCATCATGTAGCTGCATGCCTTTAACTCTTTTGCAAAATATTTGCATGCGCATGTACCTCTGTTAATCTCAAACAATATATTGATTATGTGTACAACAAAATTATCTTATTAGTTTACATGCTATTAGAGTACCTTGCCAACATATACACCGATGCACCATGGACGACATACCTTAAACTTATCTTCTCTTATGTCGGTTGCCCCACCGAACCGTGTGTCTTCTATCTCTTCTCTCCGCCACAATTTTTCTGCTTCAACATCTAAGAGCAAGCTCAATTTTTGATCGATATCTCTCAGCTGCGACCCCATTCCAATGCAATACTCTACCACCTAATTATCTTCTACTTCTCTCAAATTATCGCTTAACGATGGTCATTATAACATCTTCACATATATACGTGCAAATATCGTGGATCCCTGCCGCAACACCCGTCGCGCGTGGCCCCAAGCTTATTCCTTGCCGTCACGCTATATATCTCTACTCCGAGCTCTTTGCTCCTTTGTTTATATACACCTATGCTTCTATTCGTAGTAAGTCCTGACATATTTGTCTCCTCGATCGTAACGGGTACCTAGTTGAAATGCTTGGTTGTATAGTATGAGTAAAACACAATGACCGCCGTTTTGAACAGGTACCGAGTTGCAGACGTTCGTATGTAGATGCGTGCCTGGCTTGTTGCCTCTGCTAACAGCTTTTTTTAAGGTCTCTGCGCGCTAACAGTTGAACTGATCCATGCATGAGAACTTGGTCACATGTCAGTTTGGCGAATTTCAATCTGGTCGCGTTCGATGAGCTAGTCTCCGCGGACGTGCTGATTGTTCAAGTTCGTGAGCCGCTGCTGTTCTGACTTAATTCTGCCGTTAGCCACGTACTTATAATAGCTTCAGAGAAAGTGGCGGCGACTTCATTGGTTTTCTCCCTTTTGCGACGGACAAGTTGACTGTTCGATCTCAAACTCACGGCATGCACGTACGGACGGCGAAAAGTTAGTTATAGTATGCATGGTACCTAACCTTAATTATACCTGTTCATTTGTCGGGCTGGACCGGAGCCCGGCCTCGAAAGGCAAGGCTCCTAGCCCGAAGCCGAAATAAAGCCGAAAAATACCATTTTCGGAATAAAATGTTATTTCATATTATTTTTGGAATAAATATTATTATTTTATTTAATTCTGCCGCGCTACTAGCTAGAGAAAGTGGCGGCGACTAGATTGATTTAATTTAATTCCTCTATTTTGTTACGACGGCCGGACAAAGGTTTCAAGACATATTGTAGCGGCATGTGGTTATTTTAAGATTAATATTATGGGATTAAATATCCCAGATGAGAAATTTGATTCATTTCCCCAAAAAAAATTTGAGTGGTTTATAGCAAATAAAACTTTACAATCATCACGCTACATATGCACATGCGTGCAAATATCCAAACCGTTTCAAATCAACCAAGCCAAGCAAACTGGTGTGGATTGATTTTAATATCATTATGCACGATCAGGAATGTTATAAAAAAAACATGGGGATATATAACCCAATGCCATGCAAATTCGATCAAAGGCTTTTACTTATTTGAAAAAGAATCACTACTACAAAACAAGCTATAGTAGACGCCTTATCACAGACGGTTAAAATAGAACCGTCTATGTTGGGTCTGTCGGGTTTATCATGACGGTTTGTAATACAAACCGCTTGTGATACTCGATATCATAGACGGTTCTATTAAAGAACCGTCTCGATAGTATCATAGACGGTTCTATTAACAAACCGTCTATGATAATCTCAAGATATCAGACGGTTCTATTAAAGAACGTGTCGTGATAGTATCATGCAGTTCTATTAAAACACCGCCTATGATAATCTTCGATATCATAGACGGTTTTTAATAGAACCGTTTATGATAATATCACAGGCGGTTCGTATCACGAACCGCCTCGTGATAAGTACCTCAGACGGTTGGTGATCTGAACCTGCGTGATATGTAATTCACAAGGCGGAGTTCGAAAATTTTGAACGCGCGCGCGGAGTAGCAGGAGTCCTTATATATAGCCGGTCCTCCAACCTCCCGCGTCCTCCTCCTCCTCCTCTAGTCCTCCTCCTCCGTGTCGGCGTCCTCCTCGTGACTGGCCTCCTCCCATGCCGGTCCTCCCGCACGCGCATTGCCGCCTTCGGCCCCAACAAGCTTGAAGAAAAGAAGGTTAGTAGTGAGTTTTGACTAATTAGATTAGTGCGAGCTTTTCTTTTGCGTAATGTTGTAACAATGGTGGCATGGTGCTTGCGTGTGTGCACAGAGAGCGAGATCCTCAAGTTCTTGAGGTAATGGAGGTGGCAGCATCATGGCCATCGTGATGGCCAACGACGACCACCGATCGGATCGCAGCACTCGTCGGCATCATCGTGCTCCTCCTCATCAACTCCACCATCTCCTATATTGAGGAGTGCAACACCGGAGCTCGGCCAAAGCGTGGAGGTAGCGAAGAGACGGACGGCCAAGGGAAGGCCGTGGCCACTTGCAAGCTATACATTTAGTTTTTTTGCGGTTGAAAAAACTATCGCGCACGGTTCTTAACAAGAATCATGCGTGATAATACTATCACAAGCGGTTCTTGTTAAGAACCGTCAGGAAAATATACTATCGCTGCATCGTCGGAAGTAGAACCGCTCGTGATAGTAGTTATCCTGAGCAGTTCTACTTCAACCGTCGTGATATTCGTATCCGACGGTTTGCGGGCAAATGCCTCGTGATAACCACCGTTATCGAGACCAACTTTTTTAGACGGTTCGAAAACCGTCTGTGATGACGGTTCCGAACCGTCTGTGATGGCTGTTTCTGTAGTAGTGAATGGGTATTATTCACCACAAGCGCGAATTGCGCTTTTCTAATTTCAAACCCGAAAACAAACTAAATCTCCTTGCATTACACTTAGATAAACCGTCTATACAACTAGGTTACAAAACCTATGTCAGAGACTGCTTTATTGCATTGCGTGTTCTAATAATGACTATTAAATATGATCGGCTATTCGACTTCCAAGACTCCATTTTTGCATGGAAGCTCCTAATTACAAAGTACGAACCAACCAATCCAACGAACGATCTATACACATGTACGATAGAGAAGTCAAGCCAAACATAGCTAAGTTTAAGCCGCCGCGGCCGGCGGCGGCAAGCCATGGCAGATGCCGCCCGGGGGGGGCGGGCCTGCATGATGGCACTGGTTAGTTGTACCCGGCCCCCCCGAGCCCTTGTCTAGGGCCTGCATGATCAGCGTCCTGGCGCCCTTCCCCAGCCACCCGCCGTCCCCCTCAAGCAGCCTCGCCGCGAGGATCAGGTTGCAGCATTGCATCAGCAGCACGGCCACCAGCACCACCCTCACCATCTTCGCCGACGTCGACGCCATATTATCCTTATATATATGTACGTGTACGTGCGTCGGGGTTGCTACTTGCCGCTAGTATACTTAGTATATTAGTCTGTTGAGCTAGCTTGCTAGAAGTGTCGACAAGTGAAATATTGCAGACAAGCAACGTACGTCGAATAATGCCTTAAGCTGATTGTTGGGAGAGAGGCAAGATGGTTTCCTTTTATAGTTTCGTTGCGCATGTTTAACAGCCAAAAAGAAGTATAACTAGGACCGGGTCTATTCTTTATTTTGCAACAAAATTTTCTCAGGTCCAGCGTAATTAAGTAGGCGCCTACGCGGTTTTCAGCGGTCCAATTCCTGAGTTTGAATAAATACTAGTAGAATAGATCGATCGATCAAAGGCAGGCATGTACCGATGTACGTACTTACGTAGGTACTAAGACGATACGTACGCGAAGGGTCATATATAATTAAAAGTATAAACCATGAAGTGCCTAGCTATGAACGTCCATGTGTGACCCTGACTTCGATCCTTTGCCACATTAATTTGTTTCCTGGATCGTAGCGGATCGACCGGCCGGTGCGCGCTGCATGAAATATGAGTAAAACACCGAGTTGTAGACGTTCGTCATGTATGCGCGCCTAGCTTGTTTGCTGGGGTATGTGAATTCTCGGTCGGTCTGCAGTCCGCTAATGGTTGAACTTGAACCGATCCATGCGTTTATATTTTTATGTCAGTTTGAAGAATTTCAATTTGGTCGTATTCAATGATCAAACTAGTCGCCGCGGACTGATTGATCAAGTTCATGTGCCGGTGCTGTTCTGACTTAATTCTGCCGTTACTAGCAATAGCTTCCGAGAAAGTAACATGGTCAAGTTCACTGATTTTTTCGCTTTAATTTGTGACGGACAAAAGCTAGTTAGTTGCATGGTCAGTCCAAAGTCCAAACTGATCAGTAGGTAATTAAGTACGTATGGCAAAAGTTAGTTATGATGGTATGCATTGTAGCTAACCTTAGTTAGGCACAAAACTCCCCAGCCTCATTATTTGGAGCACATATCTGATGCTCTGGTTTTAATTTTTTTTTTTTGCATGGTCAGTCCAAAGTACAAACTGATTAGTATCTCTGCTGTAACAGTTAGTTTTAAAAAATTTCGTGTAAATTTAACACAGCGGCCAAGATATCTTAGGAACTCCTTGTTACCTTAAAAGATATCTTAGCACTATCTTTGAAGGAAATCAAGATAGCAGATGTTGTATTTTGTAGAATTCCATTCCGAACTACCGAGATTTCGGGGTCGAGATCTTTTGTAAGTGGGAGGTTTGTCACATCCTAATTTTAATAAATAGAACTATTATGCATCTTATGAGAATGCATATTGTTTTTGAAGTATTTGCATTAATTATTGCATTTGGAAAATCTAAATCAAAGATTAAAATCTACAACTCAAATCAACTCCCCAAAGAAAAACAGAAATAAATACTTATAAAGACCTCTGGGAAATAATTTATTTAAATACTATAATATTTATTATTATTAAATATAATTTTTTTTCCAAATTTTTAGAACTCAATTCGACCCACACAAAATTCAGACTCATTTCAACAACCTAAGCTAGGTTTGAATTTTTAACAAAACAATTAAACCATGAACAGTGAGGTTTAAAAATATATATGAGTAGTAGATCATCCCAGGAACCTCTCTAAATTGTTTCAGGATTTTATTTGCTATTTTTAGCACATGGCCAAAGTTTTAGGTTTGAATTAAACCTCTGGTCAACTGTTGGACTCAAACTAGACTCGAGTCCGACCCACTCGACTTGTCTTGACCGAGCCACCTAACTGCACTGCACCTGGTCCCAACCTCACTCGGGCGTGCGCACGTTTGTATCACTGACGAGGCAGGCCTAGTTGTCAGCTTCCTCTTCCTCCCGCGGTAAGCCCCCCTCTAGCCCGCGCCTCCTAGGTCCCGCGCCCTGCTCCACCTCCGCTCCACCCGGCTCCCCGTCGCGACCTGGTGGCCAGCGCCGCCTCGACCCCAACTACCGGCCCGTGGCTTGCCGCCACCGGCCGCCACGCCCGAGTGCCTCCTGGGCTCGGCCCCATGCCCCTCGGTGCGTCGATGGTTTCCCCCTTTTCTGTTGGGTGTTTGGAGCTGCAGAAGGAGTTCCACGGTGCCAGGTGCTACAACGGCCACTGCAAGAAGCAGTTCCACGACGCCGCCGCCGCCCGCAGGCGCCACCTCCATAGCAGCGAGGAGTTACTAATAGTTTCTGTGTTCTATGCGCCCGCGCGCTTTTTCACTAATGCTTCGGTTGCTTGCCTTGCCTATGAAATGATTTCGTACTGAAGGAGTTGAAGATAGATATGTTGTGTTCTTAGGATTTTTGCTAGCAACTAGAGGTAGAATTACTAATATCTTTTGTGTTCTATTGTTATATAGATTGATATTCTCTTGGTTTTGTACATTGTTGTCTTCAAGATGACATAGAGGTGTAGGGATACGGGTAGGCTACGCTAGCAATAATTCAAAATTTCTACCACGTAAACCAGGAAGCCAAGAAAGTTAAATGATCACAGATCATTACCATCAGACGTGCAGTGCAGCGGAAGTAGAGTCGGAGCAGCCAAGCCCGACGATGAACACGCCGATTTAGTGGTCGTAGATGATGGTCCAACGTCCTCGTAGTCAATCGTCACCTCCAGCAACCCCCGCAGTTCCTTGTGAAGATCGCGGATCGTCCTCAGCGCAACAGCGACCGCAGTAGCGCCTCTACGGTATCCACACGTCCAGAGAAGGAACAACCGTATGCTGGTGTGCTAGCACCAAGTCGCACAGGAAGGCTCTCTCAAGAAGATGGCGGCTAGGGTTTCAGTGGAAACAACTCACGTGTCTCCCCTCTTTAATACTAGCCTCAAGCATCTTCTTATATAGTGCCCCGTGTCGGATCCTATCCGAACACGTTTTACGAATCGTATTTGTACTGGTTTGTTCCATCCCATTAAGTGTGTGACCCGTTAGGTTTATGTGTAATCGGTTGTGACTCGGAAACCCTTTCCGACCACGAGTTGTAGCGGTCCCTAGCAGGACATAACGATTCCCGAATACACACAAATTATATCGGACGAACATTAATGCAATATGATCTACGACTAGGTCCTCATCACTTACGACCAGGTCCTATCTCTATACGACCAGTTCGCATTCGGTCACGACCAGTTCGCATTTGGTCACGACCAGTTCGTAACTCCTTACGACCAGGTTTCGACCACTCTGTGATTTCGTTCGATCAGTCTACGACTTGCTCGTATCACTATACGATTTGTTTGGACCTGATCGAACTAAGTGACCTACTCTAGTATTCTCTCTTTGCCTCACGATATCTGGTTGAACTCCAGGTGAGATAATGTGTCATCCATGGACTGTTCAATACTTTCTCGATCGAGTTGTCGGATAACCTTATGTAGTCGAACACTTCGACCACTAGTGGTATGGCCATGCACTTTCTTTATCTGACCACTTCGAGGGGCCCAGAGACATCTCTCCCGTTATGTTAGGAGGGGAAATCCCATATTTGACCAGTCACATCCCTCCGCATATTTCATAGCATACCCGAAAGCTACCTTTATAACTACCTAGTTACGAGTAGCGTTTGGCAACCCCTAAGAGTGCTATTACACATGTAGGGAACCATGCTGATCTCAGGTATAAGGATTATACATCATCATTGCTTGAGACCAACTAATGACACATAGAATCATAACAATCTTAATAGTATCTCAAGGTGGGTCAATCCAACCCCATGTTTTCTAACATGTGTTCACATTATTGATTCGATATCCCTATATCTATGACCGGTGAAACATGGTCATCAATCAATATATGCGCTGGTCGTAGAGTCACTGGTGTTCCGATCAGTGACATTCGACCAGGGATACTTTTAGAATGACATCATACAAGTCGAAGAGTTTCACCAACAAGTTACATATTCGTTGATCTTTAGAACTAACAATTCATTCAAGGAACAGAATAACATTTATTCAAGAACTCATAAACATAGACGTGATACAATCATCTCTATGATTGCCTCTAGGGCATATCACCAACAAGAGGATCAACAGTTCATCATCAATATATGTTTGCAGAAGGTTGTTCTTATTCAGGATCAGCAGTCCAGCATCAATGTATGTTTGCAGAAGGTTGTTTAGCATCAATTTCTTTTGGCACCTCTGTAAAGACGTACCGCATGTATATATCCTGTCCATGATAAAGTTATCTTTAGTATAATGTCTTATAAAACAAATAATAGTAGTTAGGTATGGTTTGATGTTTGTGATTTTGCAGATGGCAGATGTATATTTGCATGCCCAGGTTAAGCCCTTTCCCCTTAATTATGCTTATACAGTTTGATTCGCATTCATACGAATTCACTGCATCACCTATACATAACATCTGTCGTTTCTGTTTTCCAACAAACAGACTGACATATCATTTCCACAAAGCACAGAGCACCCTGCTCCATATTTCACAATATTGCCTGCCACTGCTCGTGATCATGCAAGGTACTTGGCCCCGGTTAGATCTTCTGATTCAAAACTAAATCAGGCCTTTCTCCTGTTTTTCATCTTTAAATCTACATGAATCCTATATAGTTTTGTTAATTATTTGTGTTGGTTACATTGCTGCACTGTTTGTCCTTCAGATCCGCTGTGTAGTTGTTAGTAACAACTAAGAGAAGGTTAGCACTCATACACTGTTAACTGTTTTCGTTTCCTTGATTCATAGTTCAGTGGAGATTTTGATAATTTTGTACATGTTAGTTACATGGCTTTGCTTAGTTAACATGAACGATAGATGTCTATGAATGCGAATGATCTTGGTTACTTTCAGGAGGAAAGCGCATCGACAGTCTATTTGCCTAGCAAGATGCTTCGATTTATGAGGTATCCAACCTGCCCATGTATGTTCTTTGGTTCATACTTGAACCTTCAGTTTTTTCCTTCTTTGTCCTGTGGATCGGAGGCCAAACGCATTTTGCGGTTTTGTTGAAAACAGGTGTAAGTAGCAACGATGATTAGCTTCCCTTTCTGTGATACGAATATCACAAACGATTCGAAAGTAGAACCGTCTGTGATAGTAGTTATCGCTGCACAGTTTACTTCCGAACCGCTCGTGATAGTATATTGCCACGCTGAGCGGTTCGAACAAGAACCGCTCGTGATAGTTTTTTCAAGCGCAAAAAATATTAAATGTATTCCCTTGGTCATTCGCCTCTCCGCCTTCGCACCTCGCCCACCTCACGGCTCCACTCGCTCATGAGCCTTCGAAGAAGGCCATGATCTTGTCTCGCCGCGGAGCTCCTCGAAAGGCACATCCTTATCCTCATCCCCGCCTCCTTCCTCCCGGCCGTGTCGCCGCGGCAGGCTTCACCGCCGCCGCCTTGGCCCGCAACTCCTGGATGTCGCGGAGGAAGTCGTCGGTCTGTCCCTGCCCAAGATCCCCGGCGTCGATTAGATCAGTCACTACAAGGGCCGGCGGGGGGAAGGACAGGTGGCGCCGGAGGGAGGAGGGCCGGCGCCGGGATGGGGCGCGCGGGAGAGAGCCGATGGGGAGACGCCGCCACCGTCGGGGAGGACGAGCGGCGGGAGGAGGAGGCCCGACGGAGGGAGCACTGGGTGGCGGCGGGACGAACGGGAGGGACGAGGGTCGGCGGCGGGAGAAGGAAGCCCAGAGGTCACACTGGATTTGGGGGAGTCCTTATTAATATATAAGGACTCCTGCTACTCCCGCGCACACATTCAAAATTCCTGCGCATGCATTCAAAATTTTCGAACTCCCGCGTTGTGAATCACATATCATAGACGGCTCGTATCACCAACCGTCTGTGATGAGGTACTTATCACAGACAGTTCGTGATACGAACCGTCTGTGATAGTATCATAGACGGTTCTATTAAAAAACTGTCTGTGATAATCTCCAATATCACAGACGGTTTTTGAATAGAACCGTCTGTGATACTATCACAGGCGGTTCTTTAATAGAACCGTCTTTGATACTGAGTATCACAGACGGTTTGTATTACAAACCGTCTGTGATAGGCCCGACAGACCCAACACAGATGGTTCTATTTTAACCGTCTGTGATGAGACGTCTACTATTGCCTGTTTTGAGTAGTGAATTGTCTGATCTAGAAGTATGCCATAATATAGCGCTTGCACACGGTTAGTTTATTGGACTGTTGTCGAACCCGGGAACGAAGGATCATGAATTCTTTGTGTTTATACACTAGTCTAGGATTTGCAGTGTATAAAGTCATACAAAAATGATATCACAATCATATCACGGGAAATTAAATAACATTAATAATTCAGAATTTAATACAAATGGGCCTGAGGCCAAATAAACAAATATCACAGTGGAAGCAAAAGTAGTAGAAGTAGGTCACACGATTCACCACAGGCAATCGTCTAGAGGCGTAGGCCTAAGAGTCTGGGTCCTCACCGTCGTGGTAGAAGTATTCTCCTGAATAAAGATTATTCAGCAAGAGTGAGCACTACTATCGTGCTCGCAAGTTACACCCAATATTGAATTATGATGCATGCATAAGGTAAACAAATGAGACTGACAATGTTTATTTTGCATAAAGTAGCAGTTTTAGTTTAAATACTCATATTAATTTTCAAGACCATTTTTATACTATATCTAAAGTTAGATTTTAAAATGACAGCTTTATAGTGTGGATAACCTCCATGATTGAATGGTGAAGGATATCCCCCAATCACATGGCTAACTACCCAAATTTTTACCACAAGGATTAACCATCCTCAAATCATTTGTCAAAATATTTTTAAAACCAAAAACAAAGTCTTACTTAGAGTGGCTTTGCTAGCATGTCCATGACCGCGAAGCAGCTATTCAAATAGTTTCTACTCTACAGAGTTTGTACAGCTTTACCCACAGGTCCCACACGAGATAATTTGCTATTAATGTCGGCCAAAACACGCTTCCAATGGCGTGCGACTAAGCAATTATCACGAGGTCGTTACAATATTCTACCTTAAAGTATTCATGTCTGCTAAGGTTTCGCTCCCATTGGATTAACCATCCTCCAGGAGCCCCCTCTTGCGCCAGGTGGGACTACTGTCTGACCGATACCCGTACCACAACATAGCACAAATAACAATGAGGTATTACAAATTATTAAGTCAAGTTCTGCCCATACAGGACATGTGATGGTACGGTAAGGCATAGCAAAGGAACGCCCAAAGGTCGATCCTCAATTGACTTGGGCGTCTTCCAAAATAAACCCTGGGCCTTAATCTTAACCAGATTAAGCCCGTGCATAAACCTGCACCCACCATTCATCCATTTCTCCCAAGTTCAAACCTAATTTTGATTTTATTTTATGTGAAATCATCTTTATAAACCTTCTATGGTAAAGCAATACCACATATTCAAATTTAAACCAAGTTTGAAATGATTTGGCTAAATCCTCCCAAAATCACAATTATGGTATAAGCATTGGCTAAGCATGAGATTATTATCAATATTATTTTATCTAATGGTGACGAGGTATTGATATTCAACATTCAAATTGTCCATACAAAAGGAATTAGAATAACTAAGTATTTAAAACAGGGAATTAAAATAATTGAATAAAAGTATGCATACAGTAATAATTTAAAAACTGAATTTAAATAACTTTAAAAATATTGGGATCAACATGGTCAATGGTATAACTTGCCTTCATTTAAGTCTTGGTACTCTAAATCCTCTAAAGGATCGAACTCTCTGGAGTCGTCGAAGTCTATAGGCGAAAATACGATAAATTCAATTCAAATTCAAATAAATTCAAAAATACATATCAAATTAACTCAAAATAGAAATATTTTAGTTTAGTTAGCTAGATAATAATTTTATACAAATTTAGAAATTTGAATCACCCAAATCGGAGTTTGGATACAAAAGATATGAATTTTAGAAGTCCACGGGGTTCTGGCTCTGGAGGGCCGGGTTGACGTGGCGCCACATTGGATCCAATTTTGAGGTGGCGTCATGGTGGCATGCACGTGAACATGAGGTTGGCCAAGCCACGCTGGCAAGGGCGGCGCAGGCGTCGGGACCAATGGTCGCCAGTGTTGTGCGGCACGGCGGCGGCCGGCGAGGGTACGCGAAGAGAGAGGGAAGTGCGGCGATCATGATGCGCTCACCCAGGTGATGAGAGGAGGACGGAGGCGAACGACAACGAGGAAGGAGCGGCGGCGAGGTTGGGGTCGACGGTGGCGCGGCGATTCCGTGAGGTTCCAACAATGCGAAGGCGAGCACCTGGTCGGTGACGGCGTGGCGAAGCGAATGGTGGCGACGGCGAGGTCGTGGCGTCGACGGTGGCGGACCTAGAGGTGGCATGGCGCTTGCGGTCAGCGACGACGGAAACTTGAAATATAGCGAGCTCACGGGGAAAGGGGGGTAATGGGTGGCGGCGTTGGCTTGAGTGTGGAGAGGGCCGCCCGGGGCTTCCTCCTTTTGTAGGGACCGAGGGGCTTTGGGGCGGCGAGGAGATGTGGGGATCATGGTTGTGGGGGTTGTGCTGAGGCGGCGCGGGTCATGCGCATGTGCGCGGAGAAAACGGGGCGGTTGGGGGGCACCCGTTGACGAGCTCGCACACGAGCGACAATGACGGCTACGCGAGGTGGCTGTGTGGAGAAGAAGATGGGGAAGACGAAGATAGCGGGGCCCACATGGCAGTCAAAGGGAAGAAAGGAAAAAGAAAAGAAAAGATATGAGGCTAGACTTTGGCCGTTCAATCAAGATCGAACGGTCCACAAAGAATGGGCTGTTTGGAGCGTACGGGGATACGTTGAATCTGGGTCGTCCATCTCAGATCTAATGGCTCACACGCGTTGGACGTTTGGCTCTTTTGAAGATCACACGAACGCTGGCCGTTGGATCTTGATCCAACGGTTGATAAGCGTCAATGTGGATTTAACGCGCGTGCGCGTGTGAGGCTCGCAGGTGGGACCGGGGGTGGTGAGAGAGAGAATGCGGGCGAGCTGGTTTGGGTCGGAAAAGAAAAGGGAATTGGGCCACACAATGAAGGTTTTGGCCCAAAGGTCGTTTTAGGATTTTAATTTGTTTTGTTACTTTAAATTACCCGGATAAATAAAAAAGACTTTAGAAAATAGTAAATAAATCCCAAAAATTCGAAAAAAATCACAAAAAATCCTAGAGTTATTTGGGACTTATATAAAATATTTTCAACTATTATTTGGTAATTAATTTTGCAAATAAATTTGTTTTGACTTTAAAATAATTACAGAAAGCTTTTAAAAATTTTAGAAAATTCCACAAAATAATTAAAATTTATTTTCTTCTGAAATTTGAAATTTGAGCTGTTACAACTGTGTAAATTAAGCTGCATTGCTGGGTCATAAGTCCAGTGTCTATCTCCAGACAGATTAAGGTGATTCTCTTGAAATATTTCTTTCTGCTTTATTCTCTCATCTTCTTTGAAACCTGTGGTCTCTCATTATTTGATTCGTTTGGCACAACCACTTTGTTCAGTTCTTCAACATAGTTGGATTGATGCCTTGTACTGTGCCGAATTGAGCTATGCATAACCTTTGTACTAGGTGGCAAAAGAAATCTTGTGAGCTCTGTAAAGACGTACCACATACATATATACTGTCCATGATATACTTATGTTTAATATAATGTCTTACCAAACAACATTCATTATGTGAATCCTATATGATATACATCTCTCTTAGATAGTACGTGCCAGGTTAATGGAGCTTTTGTGTTACTATTTTTACAGCAAATTTACTGCAGCGCTTGCAAACCAAATGCCATCTGATAAATGCGTTGCTATTTCTTTCAGATTCTTATTTATGTGTGGTACGAATTAGTACATGGAAGCGTGCACTGTACATCGACATGGTAAATTCAACTATTAGAACTAGCATATCTTATTTTTATCGGTTCACTGTATCTTCTGATTGAATTGAGTGCTCTTATATGCTAATGCAGTTTGAATGGGTGGCTATAGAAATTTAGTATTATGAATTGATTGTAATAGAGAACTTATAATCATCTGTGCAAGGTGTCGAAGATCGAATGCCATCTGAATTGTCAGGTGGCATGAAAAAGCGTGTAGCTCTAGCTTGTTCAATAATATATGATGATACGAAAAAACAGTAGAGTGAAGTAGTCGGTGCGAAGTTGCTTGTTCTTCTAGTCGGTGCGAAGCTACAGCATGTCAAAGCAATTTTAACATCAGAGGGTGCAAGGGTGAATGCATAAGGACCAAAGATAACGCCACGGGCTGATCTCTTTTGGTTCATAATAAGAGTCCATGATTTAACATTCATTTGTAAAGTGGTATTAACATGGTTGTATCATTTGTAAAGTGGTATTAATAAGAGTCCATGGATGTACGTACTAAGCATGTGAAAGTTGTATTACTTAGATGTCGGGTCTATATATGTGAACATTGTATTGTGAACTCAAATATTATGTCAATGTTGCTGTCGAATTTATATATGTAATGATTTGTGCATTGGTGATACCTTGTGGTGGAATATACATTATATGAAATGCGCATTGTAGGTATAAAATTGAGCTGTATCCGTTCCTGTGTGGCAGACAACCCATTTCCCGAGTGTTATTCCTTGAAAACACTCGGGACTGAAACTTGATTCCCGAGTGTCCATTGAAAAACACTCCCGTGTTCCAGACAGAAATTTTAGTGGTGGTTTTGCATGTGCGCGGTAGCCTGGCTAGCCTCTCCATTTGCACGAAGCGGCCAACGTACTGCACGTCTGGTTCTTGTTTCAGGGGGGGGGGGGGGGAATCGTACTGCACGTTTCATTCGATCGAAATTGAGCATTCCTGATGACTAATTCATTCTTAAGATGATTGGGACGACATGCAAGCAGAGCATGCGGCTGCAACAGTTACTCAACACACCGCCCTGCACTTGGGTTCCCCTCCATCACATCGTGCGCGGTCGATCGATCGATCGATCCATGGAAATAAAGGTCATGTACTCCAGGAGTCCAGCCTCGGCTAGTACAACATCGTTTGTTGCAATACTATGGTAACAGCCTATCAATAACATAATAACTAAAAAGAGTCTTCAGAAAATAACTAAATTAAAAGTATAATCATATGTAGGTTGCTACTTAGCTAATTTTTTTTGAGACTCACAGTCCCTCAATAATTCACCAATTTCCAAAGAGACTGTACATCACTAGCATTCAAATAGGAAAATCTGGTCAGAATTCAGCCAATGTTAGCATCTCATCCCTCTGTGTTAAAGACAAATGTAAAATCTCATCCTAAGAGTCAATTAGTCTGACTTGATGAAACTTTAGGCATCCTTTCATGTACGCGTGCATATATAACTAGCTAATAATTAGAACAATGCAAATTGTATTCTTTTTGGAGGCAATGCGTGCATGTTTATTTACTGATCTATGTTAGAATTGGTGCAATTTGTCAGGTTGAGGAGGGGTTCAAGGCGACAGTGGAGGAGATCGTCAGGAGGCTGAACTCGGCAATAATGGATATCAATAATGGAGGAGATCGTCAGGCGACAGTGGTGCAATTGGTGAAGCCAATGTTTGATGGTTTTAGTCAATTTTGCATCAATCTCATTGGCCCTCTTTGTTTAAGAGATATTGCATGATTTGTACAGCACTAAAGATAAAGATAACAAAGCTTCTCTCCGAAAAATAATGGATATCAAAGTTAATTTGTGGATACACAAAGCTGTTGAGATATGCAGTGCAAAGTTGGCACAGTGGTAGGGCAAAAATGAAACATGTCTTTAGTTGGTACAAAGCTGTTGAGATATTCTTATGTTGCATGCTGTTAAAACTGACTAAAAGATTATGTGCATCTTGATATTTGCTACCAATAAAAGAACATGTAGAATACCTTGGTGTCTCGCAATAGTTGAGGCTTCCGGAGCTATTTTGTTGTCTGCAATCTTCTCAATTATTAACTTCAGGGAGTTTCGTACCGGCGTCGGAGAGGGAGCACAGGCGCGTCGGAGAGGGAGCACCGGCGTCGGAGCACACGGACCGGGCAGCCAGAGCACGGGGACGGGCCGACCGGGCTCCCCGTAGTCGCGTACGGCGGGAGCGAGATCGGAGAGGGACGCTGGCGTCGGAGAGAGGGACGCCGGCGTCGGAGAGAGGGAGCACTGGCGTCGGAGAGGGAGCACCGGCGTGAGAGCGCACGGACCGGGCGGCCAGAGGACAGGGACGGGCCGATGGCGGCGGAGGCCGCAAACCCTAACGGCGGCGGCGGAAAAATTTGGCGACTGCGCGCCAATGACTTAGCCGATTCGGCCTCGCCCGCGCCCTCCGGCTTATATAGGAGGGTGATTTGTAGGCGGTTGAGATTACAAGCCGCCCTAAAATAGATTTGTAGGCGGTTGAGAAATAGATTTGTAGGCGGTTCTGAACCACCGCCTACAAATAATTTACAATTTTTAAATCATGAAATCTTTGAACAGAGTTATGGGGTTTAAAATGATGTCAAATGAAAAGGATGTAAAAATAAAAGTTGTAGAACTCATCAAAATATACAACTTTGGTTCTGGACATTTTCTCCAAACACACTCCATGCATGCTGAACACACATACATACATATATATATAGTACCACAGATACACACACCATGCATCAAACTTGAACAACTAGCCTGTAACAAGTTTCCCCTTGGCACATTTTCGTTCCCATGGCAGTATGTCTTTGGGCAAGTTCTTTTCCACGACACCGATCTTCTTAGGAAAGTCAGTGAATAGTTGCATTTCATCGTAGTTATTGTACTCATCAACATCATCCACTCCGTCTACTCCGATAATAGTTTGTTTCCCGAAGGCAACCACATGCTTTGTCTCCTTTTTTGGGGGTAGGTTAGTTTTCGGGTCACGTAAATATAAAACTTGTGTGACACGTGAAGCGAGCACCCAAGGGTCATCTGCGTATCCGATATTCTCGAGGTCCACGATCGTGAACCCGATCTCATTCACTTGGTGTTGTTTGACCAATGACATCTAAACATGGCCATCTGTATACCCATTCCATAGTCAAGTTCCATATATCATCTATGATGCCAAAGTATGGGGTCTTTTGCCCCATTCCGTTGATGGCTTCTATTCGAACGCTGCTATTTTGGTTCACACAATTACTATCCTTTGCGCTGGTATAGTACGTGTACCCATTGATGTCGTAAGCTTGCCATGATGTCACTTGTCTCGATGGGCCCCCAACCAACCTTCTGATGGTAATATCATCTCGGTTTCCCCATTCGGTAGGTTTTGCTCCTTCAACCATGTAGTGAATCGATGCTTGTCTTTGTTTCATGACCCAATCGTCGAGCGGCCATTACTCGCCTAATGACACCCAAGTGTTCATCAATGTACGGTTGCATCGTTCAGACTCGCAAGACACTATAATGAGCTCGACTAACTTCGTTGAAATCCTTGTCGATGAAGACTTTTCTCCCCTTGGTGCCCTTCCGGTCACCTACCCTTGTGGCGAGAATCGAGTTTACCAATCCTCTTTGTACTTTTAGGTACTCTTGACAACACTCGGCGACTTCTTGGTATTGTAACCTCTATCATGGAGCCCTCGGGCATGCTCGATTATGCACGATCGGTTAAGAACCGACATGAACCGTTCGTAGGACCACATTTCATGTAAGTAGCAAGGGCCCGGTGCAGTATTCGATGAACCATGTGAATCATGAGATGTGGCATTATATCAAAAAAGCGGAGGTAAACACATCTCTAGTTGGTTTATTGTCTCCACCACGAATTCATGTAGGTCACGGCTCATTTTCACCAATCGTCTTCGTGAGATCTTCAAAAGAAGTAACACATGCGGGTGATGGCCATTTTCAAGAACTCGCTCTATAGCCCGATTGCAATAGGTAGGAACAATGTGAGCATCACATGACAATCGTGAGCCTTGAAGCGTGTTATTGTGTGTCCTTCATTGACACTAGCCTCTTCACGTTGGCTGAAAACCCAGTGGGAACTTTTACCCCTCTCAAGAAATTGCAGATCGCCCTCCTCTCATCTGGAGTCAGGTTGAAACTAGCTGCGGGTAGGAGGTATTTTCCATTACCCTGAGGTATCGGGTGAAGCTCTGGCTTCACATTTAGTTGCACCATGTCTTTCCGTGATCTTAGACCATCCTTTGTCTTGCCCGTGTCCATCAAGGTAGCAATGAGACTCTCAAATACATTCTTCTGTAAGTGCATAGAATCAATGGCATGGGGGACCTCCAAGTCCGGCCAATAAGGCAGATACTTAAAGAAGATCGACTTTTTCTTAAAAGGTACACCGGGGACAGGAGGTGTGCTTCTATCTCTCTTTGTCCCATCCGCATTCTTCTTTCCAAAATCGACATGTATGTGTTTCACCATTTCGAACACATGTTGCCCGTTTTGACGTCTCTCTGGAGGGGATTCGGTCTCTGGTTTGTTGTCATAAAATTTGAAGAATAACTTGCTGCGGTATCTGTGAGTTGTCTTTAAGAATCGTCGGTACCTTAGGTAAACTGTCTTCTTGGATGCATCCAGGAACACCCATGTAGTACCATCCAAGCATACTAAGCATCCCGTCTTCCCTTTGATCTGTCCAGACAAAGCAAACAGCGCAGGGTAATCATTGGTAGTGACAAAGATAATGGCTCTACATATGAAGTCCTCCTTTCTAAAGGCGTCGTACATCGGCTCTCCATACCGCCATAGCCTCTCCATTTCTTGCATCAAAGGCTCGAGGAACACATCTATATCAATGCCTGGTTGTTTGGGACCTTGAATGAGAATAGTGAGGAGAAGATATTTTCTCTTCTGACACAACCACGTTGGGATGTTGTACATGGTTAAGATCACTGGCCATGTACTATGCTCGCTGGTTCTCTCATTGAAGGGATTCATTCCATCTGTGCTAAGGCCAAACCGTACATTCCTTGGGTCTTTGCTAAATTCTTGGTATTTCGCATCAAAGCGTTGCCACTGGGTAGCATCGTAGGGTGTCCAATCTTACCATCACCCACCTTGCGTTAATCATCCCACCATGTCATGAGTGAAGCTTCCTTAGGGTTTAGGAACATACGCCTCAAGCGATCGACGACTGGTAGGTACCACATTACCAAGGCAGGGATTCTTCTCTGCTTTGCATCGATGCCTAATGGAGTGTCCTCTTTGGGTTGAGAATCTTGTACCACCTTTTTCCCACCTTTCTTCCTCTTCTTCCCTGTGAAGGCTTCTTCCCCGTTGTAAAGGTCATTGTTCTTGTAACGACTAGAGCCACACCGGGGGTATTTATCTAGTGACTTGAACGTATCGCCACGGTAAAGGATACAATGGTTCGGGCATGCATGGATTTTTTCAACCCCCATTGTCAATGGACTTATAACCTTCTTCGCCGTATGTGTTGGCGGAGGCGAGTTTGGTGTGGCGGGAACCAAGACAGAGACGCAATGATCATTGAAACTACTGATCGACCAGTGTATTTAGCCTTCGGGATGAGTAGCTCAAGCACAAACGTAGCACCGCCCAAAGGTGTCGGACAACCCTTTTCAACACCATACAAAGTCTCCTTCGAGGCTTTTTAACCCTTTCCAAATTTTCTAGACCTTTCGGGCTCTTTAGTAAAATCTCGGTCCAATGGCCCAAGCATTTCCTCCAAATAATCACCGTCATCTTCATCCCGACACGTCCTCCGCCATCATTGCCACCAACCGTCGTTATGACCACCACTACCTTCTTCTTCATGGTCTATTTCGCATCATATTCAGCTACATATTGGTCCATGCAATCTAGGTAATCGTCGTCGTCTTCTTACGGATCAACGTTGTTAATAACCGCTTCACCATGATGATTCCAAACGTGTAGTCTTTAACAAATCCTCGCATAATCAAGTGTGATCTAATGATAGTCACATCTTTCCATGCGAGATAGTTCTTGCAATCGCTACACGGACAAAGAATTTCACCACTATTATTGCTCGACATTGCATGGCTCTCTGCGGCTTGAAGAAATTTATCCACTTCATCACGGAAACTTGGCTCCCACCTTTGTTTACCATACATCCAAGAGTTCCTATCGTCCATCTTTATTTCAATATAGAAAACAAAGATAAGAATTAATAGGACTAATTAATACTTCACAAATTAATTATTACTTCAAAAAAATATACATAGGAATTTTATGGAAGGATATTCTAAATTCGATTAATAATTCTAAATGTATGGTGCAATGTAAATAGAAATTGTAAATATATTCCACTAAATTAATAACAATGTAATTAGTAAAAAAACAAACCCTAGTTCTAGGTATCTAGATCTAGATGTAGCTCAAACATCCATAAAACTAATTAATAGTCCACTAAAATCAAGGAAGAATGACTAAATAAGGGTATGACATTATTCCCATAACTAATTTAGCCTAGCATATTCAAAATTTTAGCCTCATTTGCTCCATAAATTACTCAAACACTATAGAAGAGAGAAAATCAAAACTCTAATTAAGCAATAACCCACCATTAAAACTTCAAAAGATGTATGGAAAACCATTTTCTTACCTCCAACAACCTCTCCACCAAAGGAATTTAACTCAAAACCTTTCCTCCCCTCAAAATAGCAATTTTTGGAGGTGCCCAAGGCCTCCTTCCTTCCTCTCGGGTTGCTTTGTGCGGCTCGAGGAGGAAGAAGGGCTGGGCACTATATCTTGGTCGATTTGTAGGGCGGTGGTTATCCACCGCCCTACAAATGAACCAAAGAGGGGCGGTGGGATCGATCGCCTCTACAAATCAAGCGAGAGGGGCGGTGGTATTTCGCCGCCTACAAATCTAACCATTTGTAGGGCGGTTGGTGATACCGGCCGCCTCTGTGAACCATTTGTAGAGGCGGTTGGTATAGTGGGCGAGCTCACCACTGAGGGGCGCTTGGTAAGTGAGCCGTCCCACTGTGAAAAAGGTGGTGTTGCTACAAATCATTTTTGTAGTAGTGAATAAAGGTCATCCAGGAGTCCAGCCTCGGCTAGTACAACATCGTTTGTTGCAATACTATGGTAATGACCTAGTTGTTGTCTAATCTTGTGGCCACACCTCGAGCGCATATATATGTTGACCTTTTCATTTGTAATCGTTGATTCCAACATCAAGTCAACACATACTATTATTTATATGTTAATTTCGCGATTAATTAGGTTCTCTCTGCTTTTGACAGAACACTTAACTCTTTATTATTCACTAGCAAACTAGCCCGCACAATATCATACAGTGTGTGTGCAATTTCTTTATTAATTAAACATCAAATTTATTTCATATACTGTTGATCCCAACACTGAAGTCAACACATACTACTATTTATATGTTAATTTCGCCAGTTAATTAGATGCACAGGTATATGATTTAGCTCTCTACTGTTTTTGACAGAACACTTAACTCTATATTATTTACTAGCAAACTAGCCCGCGCAATTGCGCGGCTAGTGGTACAATTTCGTTATTAATTAAACATCAAATTTATTTCATATAAAATTGATATTTCTCAAATATTTGAATATTAGAGTTTGTTTCATAAACAACAAATTTCCAAAATTTTATCCCTTTTAACTTAATTCTTATCTTTTCGTATTATGAGATCTTAGCTTACCATTTGAAATACATGGATTATAGATAGGGGTGAAAATAGATCGGAAACGGACGGATAATGGCTTTGCCATATTTGTTTTCACATTTTTTCCGGATCCGGATACGAATACGAATACGAATAGTATCGAATACGAATACGGAGCGAATACGAATCGAAACGAATACGGTCACAGATATTTTTCGGAACATGAAAACCCCTTAAATTGTATGCCAGAAATTAACGAAAACATTTAACTAATTTATTTGATGTAAACATTCATGAATTGTTCATATTTTCAGCAACCACACATAACATTGGCACTAGCAAGTTACATTAACTAGTTCATCACAAATATAACACTTAGTTTACCATATTTAGCTCATAAGTCATAACTCACAAACTCATCACATATTCACACTTAGTTCATCATATACATAAAATTTATTTCACACAAACATCGATTAGACTGGATGGTTAATCTATACGTAAATGACTGTAACATCCCAAAGTATGTTACCAAAAATAAAATTAATAAAGTTATTATTTTATTAGATTTTCTGAGATTTAAAAGAGTTTTTCTGGTTAAAAAGGAAAAAATAATAAAATAAAGTCAATTATTTAATTTCCTAGTTTTTAATGTAAAAAATAAAATTTATTGAGTTTTCTCGGATTTTATTGGATTTAAAGTGAAAAAGAAATTTTTAATTAATTTATTGAATTTTCTGGGTTTTAAAAAGGTTTTTCCTATTTTTAGAAATATAAAATAATTTATATACAAAAATAAAAACCAACTTTAAGTTGGAATTAATTTTATTAAGTTAAAAATAATTCAACGTATTTCTGTAATTTTTTCTAAGATTTTTGAACTCTATTTGCTATTTTCTAAAAGACTATTTGATTTGTTGTATTTTCTGAAATTCGGAAATCAATTAAAATCCCCTTTTCTCTTTTGAGCCAAAATCCAGATATCCGGACTCCGTCTTATCCGTATTCGTTTTCGTATCCGCCGGATAGTATGCCTACCGTATTCGTTTCCGACAAAAAAAATCTGAATTCGTTTCCGATCTGAAAATTATCCGAGAAGAATCCGATCCGAGACATTCCGAATCCGTTTTTGTCTGGATCGGTCGGAAACTATCCGATCCGTTTTCACCCCTAATTATAGAAAGATTCTTTCTTATCTTTTGAATTTAAGTATTCCATATGATGGTCAATATCAAGTGGTTGTGGTTTAATCATAATCAGGTCTCCCAAATTAAGGGCCAGATGTTTTGCTTTTTGTGAGAATTTCTAGCATATTTCTCTATTTTTTAATAATATCCTTTTGCTGCTATACTTCAATTTTAATTAGGGTCCACCTAATCAAGGATCCGATGTTTTACTTGCAGGCAATTAATTATGAAAAGGTTCCAGATTGGGGTTGGCAACAAGATTGCTGCAAGCACAAAGGTTTCAAGACATATTGTACCAGCATGTGGTTATTTTAAGATTATTATTATGGGATCAAATATCCCAGGTGAGAAATTCGATTGATCCCCCACCCCCAAAAAAATGAGTGGTTTATAGCAAATAAAACTTTACAATCATCGTGCTACATGCACATGCGTGCAAATATCCAAACTGTTTCAAATCAACCAAACCAAGCAAATTGGTGTGGATTGATTTCAATATCATTATGCTCGATGAGGAATGTTACAAAAAACATGGGGATATATAACACAATGTCATGCAAATTCGATTAAAGGCTTTTATTCATTTGAAGAAAGAATGGGTATTATTCACCACAAGCGCGAATTGCGCTTTTTCTAATTCCAAACCCGAAAACAAACTAAATCTCCTTGCATTACACTTAGCTAAACCATCTATACAACTAGGTTACAAAACCTATGTCAGAGACTGCTTTATTGCATTGCGTGTTCGAATAATGACTAGTAAATATGATCGGCTATTCGCCTTCCAAGACTCTATTTTTGCATGGAAGCTCCTAATTACAAAGTACGAACCAACCAATCCAATGAACGATCTATACACATGTACGATAGAGAAGTCAAGCTAACCATAGCTAACTTGTAAGCCGCCGCGGCCGGCGGCGGCTAGTCATGGCAGTGCCGCCGAGGAGGGTCGGCTCGCATGATGGCACCGTTAGGTGCACCGCCCCGCCGGGCCCTTGTCTAGGGCCTGCATGATCGCGCCTGGCGCCCTTCCCGACCACCCGTCCCCCTCAGCGGCCGCCGCGAGGATCGTTGCAAAGATTGCATCAAGAAGACGCCACCAAGCACCACCCTCACCATCTTCGCCGACGCCGACGCCATATTATCCTTATATGCGTGTACGCGTGCGTCGGGTTGCCGCTGCCGCTATTCTACTTGGTATATTAGTCTCTTGAGCTCGCTTGCTAGAATTGTCGACAGGTGATATTGCAGACAAGCAAGCTAGCTACTACGTACGTCGAATGCCTTAAGCTGGTTGTTGGGAGAGAGGCAAGATGGTTTCCTTTTATAGTTTCGTTGCGCATGTTTAATTGCCAAAAAGAAGTATAACTAGGACTGGGTCTATTCTTTATTTTGCAGCAAAATTTTCTCAGGTCCAGCGTAATTAAGTAGGCGCCTACGCGGTTTTCTGCGGTCCAATTCCTGAGTTTGAATAAATACTAGTAGAATAGATATATCGATCGATCAAAGGCAGGTATGTACCGATGTACGTACTTACGTAGGTACTAAGACGATACGTACGCGAAGGGTCATATATAATTAAAAGTATAAACCATGAAGTGCCTAGCTATGAACGTCCATGTGTGACCCTGACTTGGTGCTATCTCTTTCTTTCTTTCTTTCTTTCTTCTCCTTTTCTCCTCTTTAGTTGTTCCTGTTTCTTTCTGTTGTTGTGACGTTTTGGTTTGTCTGTTTGTTCCCTGCGGTTTATATTTATTTATATATATATACAGTAGGAGTCTTTCCTACTGTTCTTCGTAAAAAAAAAAAACCCTCACTTCGATCCTTTGCCACATTTGTTTCCTGGATCGTAGCGGATCGACCGGCCGGTGCGCGCTGCATGAAATGGTTGTGTAGTATGAGTAAAACACCGAGTTATACCGTGGGAGTGGATTAATAGTTGTTTGTGCCCACCTTTGAATTGTTAAACTTTGGAAGTAAGTCAGTATCTTGATTAGAAATCAAATCAAACCTATGAATTTATAGTGGGTTGGAAGATCAAAGCAAACGATTTTGGTGGTTAACGTATAAATTGTGGAACAATAGATTGGAGTATGCTTACTATAGACAAAATACGATCAATGAATTTTTATTGGACGAACAACCATTAGAGGTTGCCAAACCGAAGTAGTTGGGATAGTAGTGGTATTGTTTGAAGATCGAGTCGTTTGGTTTATGGGAAGAAATTTTGGGTTTAACCAAGCGACCAAGACTTTATGCCCTTACTATTTTCCGTATGAATCTCAGGGACAAGATTCTTTTCAAGGGGGTAGTTTTAAAATTTTCCATGCTTTAGTAAAAGGTTTTTCTTTAAAAAAAAATCGAATTGTTTGGAAAGACTGCCTTTAAATTTAATTATTTTGATTTCTTTTTTTTTTAAAGGCGAGGCAGGAGAGCTGTCCACACTGCATTAAAGAAGGGAGAGAAAAATACAAAAAATCCACAATACAGAACCAGGTTCAGGAAGCCGAACCCACACAAACGAAAATTAAACTAAACCACCCCTAGCGCAAGCTGGATCCTCCGAGCCGCCTTCAGCCCTTTTCAGACCCGGTTTGAGCGCCTCTTAGGAGTTATTCCCCACGTACCGAAGGCTCTTTCTGGGCGGCAGTCCGATACCCCGCAAGACTCTAGCTTGATGAGGCGCTAATCAAGGAGATGTCAAAATTTCGGTCGGTAAGTAGGATCCTAACTTGCTTGCTCCGCTTAAAATCCAAGCTCGGGCTTCTTCTTTGATTATTGCTACCAACCCGTTAACCTCATTCCTTTGGTGCTGAAAAATTCTCCTATTTCTTTCTTTCCAAATTTGCCACATTATCAATATGATTAAAGAGCTTTGGCCCTTCCTGCTCAAATTCGCTTCTCTTTGCGATCTTTCCAACCACCAATGGAGCACCGACTCGTCAACATCCTCTTGTGCCGGTAAAACGTTGTTGCGTTGAGCCCAGATTGCGATGGCATTCCAAACCCTTTTCGCGTAAGCGCAATTTAGGAGCAAGTGTCGTGCCGTTTCTGGAGCGTTTGTACAGAGAGGGCACCAAAAGTCATTTTGCATGTGCCTTGTTGTTAGAATGTCCGCTGTTGGAATCCTTTCCTGAATGGCTAGCCATGCAAAGATTTTACATTTTTGTGGTGCCGAAGCATCCCAAAAGAGGTTAACATAAGGTTTCTCTATTGATCCCAAGAACTGTGCCTGATATGCTGATTTAGCCGTATAAGTTCCTGATGCGGTCCATCTCCATGTGATATCATCCGGTGTTTCCGGTGTGAGTGTGACCTGCGCCACTTTGATGTACAAACGTATGAAGTCGAGGATATGTAGCGTTGTGATCTTACGTCTCAAATCAGCAATCCAAGTATTTCCTTGAAGCGCCTCCTTGACCGTCCTACTCTTCCTGGCCGAAATAAGATACAAGTTCGGGGCCTCCTCCTTGAGGGGTGTGCGGCCCATCCAGGCATCCTTCCAAAAGCTCGCCTTGTCCCCATTTCCCAGTGCGATTTTTGTTGACACCCGGAAAAGTTCATGGTCCTTTTCATCCGTTGGGAGTTTCATCCCGTGCCACAGTTTGACCGGTTCCTTCCAGTGATACCAAAGCCAACGCAGACGAAGTGCTCGGCCAAAGAATGCCAGATGTAGAACACCAAGGCCACCCCATTTTTTCGGGCGACACACCGTATTCCAGTTTACCCAGCAGCTTCCTCCTCCTGTGTGTAGATCGTTTCCGCTCCAAAACCACGCCCTGCGACGCTTATCAATTTGTTTTCGCGTCCAAGCTGGGAGGTCTGCCAGTGTCATGTGGTAAATGGGAATAGAGGTGAGGACCGCATTGAGCACCGTGAGTCTACCAGCTCTGGATAGCATTTTCTTTTTGTAGCCTGCAAGTCTTGCTCCCATTTTATCTAGAAGCGGCTGAAAAAGCACTTTCCTCAATTTGCCCAAAGATAGCGGTAGACATAAATAAGTGCAAGGTAAATGCCTCCTGGCAGCTGGAAAATCCTGAAGGATGAAATCTAAATCGAGATGTTGACAATGTATTGGAATTACTGCACTTTTGCTTAGGTTAATCTTTAATCCAGTTACCTCTCCGAAGATGGTCAAGAGCTCTTTTAGCATACATTTCATTTTCGCAAGCGGTTTCGCATGCAAGGTCTTTTGAGAAAGTTGGGAAAAAATGAGGGAGAAATACACTCCTTTTAACTCCACTGCTCTCCCTATTGTTTTGCCCCAGCCAAACTGCTCTTTCACTGCACTCTGCCATTTCTTTGTGCCAGCCAAACCATGCCCCTACCCACTCCTCACCTCAAGTTAATTCTTCACCCAATAGTCAAAGTCCCAATGCCAATTCATTTTTCAAACAGAACACTACACGAACCATTCCCAAGCCATTCTTTGCTCCCAGCTCACGGCCATTTGCTGTCCCATCCGAACTATGCTTCACTGCCATTTCTTTTAGTCTCTCCCTCAGCACACAACACCAACCAACGGCCCTCATTCTTTTCCTCCCCACATTGCTTTCTTCTTCCTCCAGAACTCCCACCTCCATTTCTTTCTCACACAAGAACTCAAGCTTCACTTCTCTCCTCTAAATCTCCACCAAGAAACTCCAATCTCTCATTGCATGTTGTGCCATCACATCCCCATTTTAATAAATAGAATAATTATGCATCTCATGAGCTTGCATTGTGTTTGTGAAGCAATTGCATTAATTTATTGCACTTGAAAAATCTTAATCACAATATTAAACTTTAACCTAAAGCAACTCCCCAAAAGAAAACAGGTATAAAAACATGTAATCATCTTTGGAAAAAAAATTTATTCAAATACCATAATTTTTTATCATGAATTAATATATATTTTCCTAAATTTTTGGAACTCGATTCAACCCGTAGAAAATTCAAACTCAATTCAATAACCTATTCTAGGTTTGAATTTAAATTATACAAATTAAACCATGAACAGTGAGGTTAAGAATTTTTATGAGCAGACCTTCCAAGGAACACCCCTGAATTATTTCAGGATTTTATTTGCTATTTTTAGTCACTCGGTCAAAGTGTAGAAGTTTGATTTTTAAAACAGTCAAACAACTTGGGCCAATCGGACCGTCCGACCAGACCCGAACGCACATTCGGACCAGTCCGAACATCTCCGACCTAGACCCGAGTTGGACTCTGACCGGACCAGTCGCTATTCCGGCCCTAGCCACTTGTCTCGACTCAGTTGACTAACCGAAACGGTCGAGCCAGGCATCGACCCAAGCCACACTGAGCAGCTGACGAGCCGGGCCCCACTGGTAAGGCCTATCGTCAAGCTCTCGTTGCCGAGCTCAGGCGTTGTGCGCCACGCGACCATCGCTCTCTGAGCCGCCTCTGTCGACGCCGTCACCCACCGCCCTCCGTGGCCTATCCCAGAGCTCCGCTAGGTCACACCGTAGCTTTCTCCGTCCTCTGGGTGAAAAAAAACCGCCTCCACGCCCTTCCTTTTTCTCACTTCTCTTCCCAGCCGTGGAAGAGGGGGAAGCTCTTGTCGCTGCTTGTCTTGGTAAGTCCAGCCATCATCGCCTCCGTTCGACTCCCCGTGGTTCACCGTCTCTATTTTTGCTAACCTGAGCCCCTCTTTCGCAGTGTAACTCTCGGAACGCGACCACGCCGTCGCCGCCTCTGGAGCATGCCCGAGAGTCGTCACCGAGTCTTCTCAGAATCCGGTGAGCTTCCTGCCTAGCCACCTTGTCTAGGAATTTTCCCTCACCGCGCTGAGTCGCTCCTAGGGCTGGAAACGAGCCGAGCCGAGCCAAGCTCGTTTTGGCTTGGATGAACAGTAAGCTCGGCTTGGCTTGGCTCGTTTTGGAAGCGAGCCAGAAGTGAGGCTTGGCTCGGCTCGTGAGCAGGCTCGAGCTGGCTCGCAAGCCAAACAACTGACGACCCAGAAAGCTCGCGATGGCTCGGCTCAGTGATGCAGCTGATGCGTCCTGCCGAACAACCTCTCCTAGTTGATCTTTTCTAGCAGCGACAACAACAAATCAATACAAGAACACTGAGACTGGGAATCTGGGATCAACTACACATATACACAAATCATGAACCTGCTGAGTTGATCTATGGAATCCAAGATCAACGAAACATTACACTTAAAAAAAAATCCAAAGCAGAAAAAAGGAGAGGGCCTCCTCCTCGGCGACCTCGGCAGGACGGTGCCGGCGCCAGATCCCGGAGACGAGGGATGCGCTTGCGGTGGTCCAGGCTAGAGCGGTGGAGCCCTCGATGATGGCCTGGACTTCGGGTTGACGGCCAGGACGGGAGGCGGCGGCGGGGAGGAGGCGCTTGCTGGCTGTTGCCTCCCATGGGAAGGCAAGGCAGGGAGGTCGGCGGATGGCTGGAGGCCATGAAGGGGAGGACGATGCCGCGCCGCGCGCACTCGGCCAGGTCAAGGATGTGGATTGGATCGGGAGGGGAGGAACAGAGGAAGGGGAAGGGGAAGGGGATGGAGATTGGAGCGATTGAGGAATGGGGTCTGGGCGTGTGGGTGTGGCGTCTTAGGCAAGCAGGCAGCGCCTGGGGCGGGCCTCTGGGCCTTCGTGGCTTCGTGGGCTGCACGAGCCATTTGGATCGCGAGCGGCTCGGGCTCGGTTCGTTTGTTCACCGAGCTGAAAACTGGGCTCGGCTCGGCTCGAAAAATCACGAGCCTGAGCTGAGCCGGCTCGAGCTCGCAATGAGCTCGAGCAGGCTCGCGAGCCTCGAGCTATTTTTCCAGCCCTAATCACTCCACCATTTTAATTGACATTTGGTGCAGGGAATCGTCGCCGTGACCCTTTCTTCTCCGGCTTCGGCCATCAACGCCCTTTTGTCCCCATCTTCGGCTCACTGAGACCCTGCCCAATTCTCGGAACCAGGAGCGTCTCCTCGGCTCCCTCATCCTTCTCCAAGCCCCGGTTGAAGCTCTACTTTGCACAAACATCGCCACCACGGTGACCTCCCCGTGCTACCGCTGACTGTCATCGTCGAACCACCTCAGCCACTCCCCACTGCCTTCAAGCGTACAGTGAGTTTCGTGGGGGTCCCATGAGCGTTTTTCACCACCTGTTGTTGAAGCTCTTCGCCTAACTTGGAGCCATCGCCGCCACACCCAGTTGCCGCCAAACCTGAAGACAAAGGACCTTGGTCCCCATGCCCTTCCTTCAACGTCGCAGCAGCTTCAGGAGGTCGAATCCAGCGCCAGCTTGCCCCGGGAAGTCCTCTACGTCGAGCGTTCTTCGCACCCGCAATGCAATGAACTTTATTTTAAAATAGGTTTGAAACTTGTCCCTGTCACAGAAAATATGGTTTTTGGAAATTGATCCAAAACTTAATTATTTTCACACTAGAAAATGCTTTTAACTTTGAAAATTAATAGAAAATGTTTCTGAACTCCCAATGAGTTGAACCAGATTATTTTGGTCTTATAATTTTATTGTCTATTTATCAATGTAATCTCCACTACTATTCTGCAAATTTTTACTAAATAATTAAAACCCAATGAATAGTAACTGAGCTCCATTTTTCAGTTTTTTCCCAAAAACTGATTTTCAAAACTACTATAACTTTCACATACTAACTCTAAATAGAATACTTTTTTCAACTAAATTCATCTAAAATCATGAATTACCCACTGTATAAATTTCATACATTTATGTCGATCGGGGCCGGGGTTTGCTACCTACGTGCTAGGGGATCGAGTTCAGAGTTTTGTATTTGTCGAACAACCTAGGTATAGGCATATAGCTCGGTTAGTTGGTCGAGTGATTGCAGACAAGCAGCCACGTCGAGTCGAGTGCCTTGAAATGGTGGTTTCCTTCAATAGTTTGCTGCGTCTGTTTAACGGCCGAAGGACCGGGTCTATTCTTTAGATTGCACTTGTACACACGCGCCTATGCAGAATGTACGTGGTTTTCAGCGCGGTCCATTTCAATTCCTACGGTTGAACAAGTAGTAGTACGTGTTAAAGAATAATCCAATGAAATTAAGTCAGGTACGTACGGGTATATACGAACGGTAAGGTTATGTATCATAAGCTTAAATCAGTTGTGTACAGACGTTCCGTGTGTAACTTGACTGAGATTATTAGCCTTTTGGTAACGCGTTGTTTACTTGATCGTAAGTCGATCGGTGCCGGCTGAAATGGTTGGGGTTTAATAAGTGAATCCTCGGTCGGTCTGCATGTGCTCTACTTGTTGGCACGATCCATGCATACAATGAGTCGCCGCGGGCCGATTGACCTAATTAAACTAGCTAGCTACGTGCGTTAATTCAGCCGCTACTATCTGAATTTAATCTGATTCCTCCCTTCTGTTACGGTCCGACAAGCTAGTATATACTATACGTACGTACAAAGACGATACGTACGCGAACTGTGATGAAAGTATAATAAACAAAGTGCATGCCTAGCCATGAACGTACGTAGCTAGTGTCCATATATAGGTAATTCTTGAGTCTTGACTCCGATCCTGACATAATATATCTGTCTCCTCGATCCTAGTTGACATGCATGGTCGTATAGTATGAGTAAAACACAATGACCGGCGTTTGAAGAGGTACCGAGTTGCAGACGTTCGTATATGTAGATGGGTGCGTGGCTTGTTGCTAACAGTTGAACTAATCCATGCATGAGAACTTGGTCATATGTCAGTCTGGTCGCGTTCGACGATTGTTCAAGTTCGTGAGCCGCTGCTGTTCTGACTTAATTCTGCCGTTAGCAACGTACTTATAATAGCTTCAGAGAAAGTGGCGGCGACTTCATTGGTTTTCTCCCTTTTGGGACGGACAAGTTGATTGTTCGATCTCAAACTCACGGCATGTACGTACGGACGGCGAAAAGTTAGTTATAGTATGCATGGTACCTAACCTTAATTATACCTGTTCATTTGCCGGGCTGAGCCTTGAAAGGCAAGGCTCCTAGCCCGAAGCCGATAAAAAAAAGCCGAAAATGCCATTTTCGGATTAAAATGTTTATTTCATATTATTTTTGGAATAAATATAAATATTATTATTTAATTTAATTCGGAATAAAATATTATTCCTAATTAATTTGGTATTCCTGTCGAACTTTTCTATGGCTTCGTGTGGGCCTACGTACGGGCCGAAAATCGGGGTCCAAACCTGGGAAAATCGGGCAGGGCTAGGCTGCCATGAGGCCATGAACAGATCTAACCTTAAAAAAACTAAGGAAAAAACTCCCTAGCCTCATTATATTGAAGAAATTTAATTTATGCTCTAGTTGAGCAAAGTCTTCGTTTGACATTGCGAGGGCTTTTAAAAAGCACTTGTTTTTTCTAGTTTTAGATATAGTAATTAGTTGAGTATCTTTTTAACCCATGTATAACAGAAAAAAATATTACTACAATTAGTAAATATTTTTGTAACTAACTAGATTACGCCAGGAGTGAAAACGAGGCGGATAATCCCCTAAATCCGAATGCAGCGGTGAAATCCACCTCCACGACCGCGTGTGCGGGCGCTTTGGACCACGTGTAGCCTGATCGGGTGAGCACCACGAACGTTCGATAGCGGCCAGGATAGCACAAAAGTGCTACCGCAGCGTTGATGGCCAGCGGCGGGGGCCGCTAACGGCATTTTTTTATTAGCATCCGTCGGGGTGTTTCTAACGCAACATGGCCATCGGGCCCCGCTGGTGTCACCGTGAAGGACCACATGTGTGATTTGGGTCCATCCGGAGGCGATTCGCGTGTTGTTCATGCCGATCCAAACTCTTGGCCTGTAGCGCATCCAAGGGGCGAAATCCACCTCCACGCCTGCACATGCGAGCGTTTTGGAACTCATGTGGCTTGTTTGGGCACCTATAGAGCACCGCAGATGCTCGGTTGTGGTCGGGCCAGTACAAAGGGGCTTATGCGGCGTCGACACCTGGCAATGAGACTCGCTGACATCAATTTTTAGGTTAGCCTCCAGCGGGGTGTTTCTAACTCAACGAGGCTGTTGGGACCCACTAGTGTCGCCACGGGGGGCCATATTTGCGATTTGGGCCCATCCGGAGACGACTTGCACGGTGTTCCTGCCGATACGGGCCCTGCCATGCGATGCGTGCATGGGGCGAAATCCACCTCCACGCCCACGTGCGCGCGCGCTTTGGATCGTGTGTGGTCTATTCAGACGCCAGCGGATCACCGCGGACAATCGGCAATGGGTGGGCCAACACAGAGGGGCTAGCACAGCATCGACGCCTGGTGACGGGGCCTACTGACGGAGTTTTTTTGGTTAGCGGCTGTCGGGGTGTTTCTAACCCGACAAGACCGCCGAGCTCGCCGGCATCGACGCCTGGTAACGGGCCCCGCTGATGGAGCTTTTTTGGTTAGCGGTCGTCGTGGTGTTTCTAACCCGACAAGACCGTCGAGCCCGCCGGCATCGCCGCTGGGGGCCATGTGTGTGATTTGGGCCCATCCAGAGGCTATTCGCCCTGTGTTTCTGTCGATCAAAATCCACCACCCGGCCTGCTCGTGCGCGCATTTTAGATTGCATTTGGCCTGTTTGGGGCCTACGAATCACTGCAGACACCCGACAGCGGTCGGGCCAGCACGAAGGGTCAACGCAGCGTTGACACCCATCGATGGGGCCCATCCACAACTTTTTTTGTTCAGCGGCCTGATGACCCGGAAGTGCATGGGTTCATTGGTAGCACTTTCCTTCGTAGTATTCCAAGGTTTAATATCGAATCCAAAGGATTTGTGGAATATTCTAACTTTCGTCGAGAAATTAAATAACAGCGAGGGCAGCAATTTTGATGAAGAATAATATTAAAAGAACTACTTAAAGGTAAAACTAATGCTATGGCTTGTGCAATAGATGAGGTTAGGGCTTACGGTATTCCGTTCACCTACAACAATAGATAATCGTGAGGGTGATGACACTGATCTAAATAATTATAGCAATTGTCTTGATATCAAGAGTTCATAGGAGATGAAGCGTGAAGAAACGTGAAAAGGAATTGGTAGAAGGAACGAAGACGAAAAGTAGGAGAACTTTGGAAAATGGGATGCCGTGGTGTGTTGTAGTAGCAAAAGGTGTAAATGTGGGGAGATCGATGAGAGCTTGCAATTGCAATGTACTGAGCTAAAACTGCATGAAAAACTCAGTTCCAATAATAAGTTGGGACTGGGGCATCTTTGCGATGTCTTGTTTATCTAAAAAAAATCGGTCGGTGCCAGCTGAAATTGTATGTAGGCTAGCGTCGTATGCCTAGCTCCAATGTCCGATTTCGCGGGATGTTCATCAGCCGTCCATCTCGCGCGTGAAACAAACCTCCTCCTGAATGCAGCAAACACAACATTATGCGCAAAACGAAATCAGGATTTGGCCAAAAAAGATGCAACGTAACATGGTCAACATCAAGAAATTTGCAACATTTAAAACTTACTTATGAAATATTTTGATTTTACAAGTGCAATATGGCCATGTGCTAGCGCAACAAAAATTAAGAATGTGTGCAACATTTTTTTCCCAACAGTCGCAATATTTTTTTAACCGGTCGTAACATATCAAAGAAGTTCAAAGAAGTAACAATCAACTGCAGCTCCAGCTTACATATGGGACACTGCAACAAATTTTTCAATGAGGCGCAACATTGATGCGATCACCATGCAACAATTCCATATTCTCACCAACCCCTGCAAAAATTTCACAACACAACCCGTGCAACAAAATCCCGCTCTAGCTGCAACATACTCATTGCAGGGATATAACAAAACATTGCAACAAATAAAAAAAAATCTGCAACACTTCAAGTGAACTCGTGCAACAAAACAAGCTAATGCCCCTGCAACAAATCGTACTTGCAAGAGGCACACGGAGAGGCATGTGAGGTGAGGTGGCGCGGGCTTCGCAGCTAGTGCAACTGCCTGGTGGCGGTGCGGCCACGGGAGGCCGAGCGCAGGCAGCGACGCATGGAGGCCAGCAGCTAGCAGTAGCTTGGTGGCAATGGTGAGGCGCTTCTCCTCGCCGCCGTCCTCCGCCATAGGCTACGCGAGGAACCCGTCGCCCGAAGCCTCTCCCGGCGACCTTGCGTGTGGTTTGGGCTAGGGTTTGGCGTTCACGCCATGCGGTTGTGGAGCTCCTTCGAGTGGTTGCGGGGGGAGACGCGGTGGTAATCTGGCTGACAACAAGTGGTAACCAGGGGTAAAAATTGTAGTGACCTCGGGAGATGAGAAAGAAAGGAAGAGGAAGACGGGTGGTGGATTGGTAGGTAGGGAAAACATAAATGCAGAAGGCAATGCCGCTCGGGGGAGTAGCTGAGGAATTAAATTTTCACTGACAGGTCGGGGCATGAGCAGGCGTTAGATTAGTGTAGTGCAGTGGATGAACCGTCCGACGCGAATTGTCTAATCAAACGTAAGGCCTGTATCAATATCCCTTGAATAAGTGAATCCTCGGCCGCTCTAGTTGTTGGACGACCAATGGATCTATGCACATATATCGTTATATGCATGTCAGCTTGGCCATTTCCATTTGGTCGTATTCAATGAGTCGCCGCGGACCGACTGATGATCTAAAACTAACTAGCTAAGCTACGTACGTTCATCAGCAGCGCGCTGTTCTTCTGACTTGTTAATTCAGCCGCGCTACTAGCTAGAGAAAGTGGCGGCGACTAGATTGATTTAATTTAATTCCTCCATTTTGTTATGACGGCCGGACAAGCTAGTTGATCAGTCGAAACTCAGAGTACGTGCGTACGGCAGGCAAAACTTAGGCGCACGGGGATTTCACTGAAATTTTGCAGGAATTTCCCGTGCTCCAGATGGAACTTTAGCGGTGGTTTTGCATGTGCGCGGTAGCCTGGCTAGCCTCTCCATTTGCACGAAGCGGCCAACGTACTGCACGTCTCGTTTGTTGCAATATATACTATGGTATAATTAGCCTAGCTGTTGTCTAATGCTGTGGCCACACCTCGAGCGCATATATATGTTGACCTTTCTGTTGCACTGTTGATTCCAACACTGAAGTCAACACATACTACTATTTATATGTTAATTTCGCCAGTTAATTAGATGCACGGGTTATATGATTTAGCTCTCTACTGTTTTTGACAGAACACTTAACTCTTTATTATTCACTAGCAAACTAGCCCGCACAATTGCGCGCGCGGCTAGCGGTGCAATTTCTTTATTAATTAAACATCAAATTTATTTCATATAGAATTGATATTTCTCAAATATTTGAATATTAGAGTTTGTTTCATAAACAACAAATTTCCAAAATTTTCTCCCTTTTAACTTAATTCTTATCTTTTCGTATTATGAGATCTTAGCTTACCATTTGAAATACGTGGATTATAAAAAGATTCTTTCTTATCTTTTGAATTTAAGTATTCCATATAATGCTCAATATCAAGTAGTGGTTGTGGTTTAATCATAATCAGGTCTCCCAAATTAAGGGCCAGATGTTTTGCTTTTTGTGAGAATTTCTAGCATATTATTTCTCTATTTTCTAATAATATCCTTATGTTGCTATACTTCAATTTTAATTAGGGTCCACCTAATCAAGGATCCGATGTTTTTCTTTTTTGTAATAATTTTTAGAATATTTCTCTTTTTTTCTTAACTGTTGTAAAACGTATGTCATGAGCTTTTAATATAGAATAGATTGTAAACTTGCAGGCAATTAATTATGAAAAGGTTTCCAGATTGGGGTTGTCAACAAGATTGCTGCAAGCACAAAGGTTTCAAACTGTTTCAAATCAACCAAACCAAGCAAATTGGTGTGGGTTGATTTTAATATCATTATGCTCGATCAGGAATGTCACAAAAATTAAAACATGAGGATATATAACAAAATGTCATGCAAATTCGATCAAAGGTTTTTATTTATTTGAAGAAAGAATGGGTATTATTCACCACAAGCACGAATTGCGCTTTTCTAATTTCAAACACGAAAACAAACTAAATCTCCTTGCGTTACACTTAGCTAAACCGTCTATACAACTAGGTTACAAAACCTATGTCAGAGACTGCTTTATTGTATTGCATGTTCGACTTCCAAGACTCCATTTTTGCATGGAAGCTCCTAGCTAATTACAAAGTACGAACCAACGAATCCAATGAACGATCTATACACATGTACCATAGAGAAGTCAAGCCAACCATAGCTAACTTGTAAGCCGCCGCGGCCGGCGGCGGCTAGCCATGGCGATGCGCCGGGGCGGGCTCGCATGATGGCACGGTTAAGTGCACGGCGCGCGCGGCCCTTGTCTAGGGCCTGCATGATCGTCCGGAACCCTTCCCCGACCACCGCCGTCCCCCTCAGCGACCTCGCCGCGAGGATCGCGTTGCGAGATTGCATCAAGAAGACGCCACCAAGCACCACCCTCACCATCTTCGCCGACGTCGACGCCATATTATCCTTATATGTACGTGTACGTGCGTCGGGGTTGCTGCTTGCCGCTAGTATAAATACTAGTATATTAGTCTCTTGAGCTCGCTTGCTAGAATTGTCGACAGGTGATATTGCAGACAAGCAAGCTAGCTACTACGTACGTCGAATGCCTTAAGCTGGTTGTTGCGAGAGAGGCAAGATGGTTTCCTTTTATAGTTTCGTTGCGCATGTTTAACGGCCAAAAGAAGTATAACTAGGACCGGTCTATTCTTTATTTTGCAGCAAAATTTTCTCAGGTCCAGCGTAAGTAGGCGCCTACGCGGTTTTCTGCGGTCCAATTCCTGAGTTTGAATAAATACTAGTAGAATAGATATCGATCGATCAAAGGTAGGTATGTACCGATGTACGTACTTACGTAGGTACTAAGACGATACGTACGCGAAGGGTCCAATTCCTTAATTTGCCACATTTGTTTCCTGGTGCGCGCTGCATGAGTAAAACACCGAGTTGTAGACGTTCGTGATGTATGCGCGCCTAGCTTGTTTGCTGGGGTATGTGAATTCTCGGCCGCGCAAACATTGAGTTCGTCTAAAAACAGGTTTGTTTTAACAGAACGTCTAAAAAAAGGTTAAAGTGCAATTTGGTAGGGGTGGGCGTGGTTCAGGTAGGTCGGCCCAATGGTCACCAAACCCAAAAGACAATAGGGGCAATATGGGCCAATTGTGTGATCCAAAAGACTAGGGGCAAGAGGTCCAAAATCCGTTTGCTCCGTTGGATCAAGTGGATCGACCCCTTACCGTTCGATCGGTCGAACCACATGTCCACTCCCATCCCCACCAGAGTCACAGCGTTGCAATCCACCTCGAGTCCCTGAGGAGGTGACGCCTCAATCCAACCGACCGCCGCCGCTCGCCACCTCAATCCTCCACCTGACGTGCCACCGCATCCATCCCTACGCCGCGTTGCCTCGAGGTGGTATGCGCCGAGCATGACATCAACGCCAACGGCCGCTACAGCGGCGCCTCCGACCTCCAACTCAAAAACTTTCGGATTTCAAAACCTCCCCCAAATCCAACCTCTGCACTAACCCTCTCTCTAGCTCTGCACGCACCCGGCTCCCCGCCCTTGTTTTCGTCGGTCGCGCCATCCTCTCCGGCTCCAGCTCCTCCGCGCCCGCCGGTACCGCTAGCACCCATCACCCCGCTATCCCATCCTGGTTCCCCCGTCCCCACGCCTGCAGCACCCACGTCGCCCGCACCGTGCACGCCTCCGCCACCTGCTCCCTCTGCCACCACCTGCTCCCATTGCGCCCTGACTCGGTGCCCCCCCTCCCCTCTTCGTCAGGTCCCGTCACTAGCACGCCTCCACACCGCCGCTCCCGCTGGCGCTTCGTCCCATATCCGCGCCCCATTGTTGACCACCACGGCGCCTCCAGCGGCTCCCCCACCTCCTTTCTTGCGGCTATAAGAGCCCCCGCAGCCCCTCTTGCCCCCCTTCACTACCTTCTCCCTCTCTGGTAAGGTTTTCCCCCTCCCCTTCTTCCCCAATCAAGGAGAAACCACCAAAAAAAAGGGGAAGAACTCACCTTAGTCGCCGCCATCGCCTCCCAGCATTGTCGCTTGCCGCTGCCACCGCGTGCCCCCATGGATTCTTGCGCCGCTCCACCTTCTTGTTGCGCCCGAGCTGCCGGGGTGCCCTCTTCGTCCTCTCCAGCCGCCGCTCGTTGTCGGCCAAGCCCGCCGCCACCGCGCGCCCCCAGGACCCCCCTTCTTCCCCGTGCGCTGCCGCCCTTCTATCTCCACCTCCCCTCTCCCTTTTGTGTTCGGCCTGAGAGCCCCCCTTCCCCCTTTTTCTTTAGGCCGCCACGCCTTGGGCCATGGGCCACGCGCGCTGGTTTCGGCCAGGCTTTGGGCTGGGCCCAAACCGCCAAGTCGTGGGCTGCCGGCAGCCCATCCCCTTTTCCTGTTTTCCTTTTTTAAATTTCAATTCCAGAGTAAAACTTCAAATTTTCATTTCTCCTCTTTTTAGCTCCGAAAATCATAAAATTTGTTTCTAAAATTTTGTAAATTCAAGATCTTGCTAATGGCATAGGTCTTGTCTAATTTGGAGTTTATTTGTTATTGCTTTAGTATTTATTTGTTCTATTTGCTTGTTTGTGCCTTTTTCCGACACGTTCGTCCGATTAGGATTCGAAGACGCGGAGAATCTCCACTTAGACCAAACACAAGACCGCCAAGACTCTCTTACCTTTAATCCAGGCGAGTCAATACTTTGATCATATTGAACCTACATTTTATGCAAATTATATTCTTTTAAAATAGCAAACTGCATGCTTTAATTCTTTAATCAAATGTATGTTAAAGCTTAAGATAGTTAAATACCTATTTGATAATTAATTAATTATTATGCCACCTTTGACAAATTGAATCCATTAAACCTTGTAACCCTAGTAACTATACGGTAAATATTAGTATAGGTTGTACTTAAATGACATGCTAGTCTTGCTTGAGCACTGAGACATTAAAATATCCAAATCATCATCTCTTCAAACATGAAAATGCTTTAGGCAGTCATTGGTGGTCCATGACTGAGATAAATGTGGTAATTTGGTTTTACTCCTCAAAACCCTAAATTGCTATTACCCTGTCTAGGCGGCTGGTGTGATGGATGGTTCAACAGTGGGTGCTAATGTAGCCTAAGGACTGTTGTGTTGTGGATGGTATGTGGAATGGACCGTCCATATAACCCTAAGGACTTAATCTTATCATGACCTCTCGTGTAAAACAAGTGCAACTACAAGTCTGTAAAGTACAACCTGGCTAAATAATTTTATCCACCAGTACGAGTTGCATCAGATAGATGATCCGCAACGCCGTAAGCCTTTGTGGTGAAGGGTGTCGGGGTGTGCGACGTAAGTCATTGGATGGCGCAAGAGGGGGTCTGAGTAAGGGTTAACGAGTCTAAAAGAGCGTAACTCTTTGTGGACGAAACCTTAGCGAAGTGTAACTAATACTGACGGATGTATTGTAAAGGCCTTGTGATGATCTCTCCTTGATTCACATGTCTACGAAAATGTGTGTAAATATCAAGACGATTGTCTCTTCTGGGTAAAGTGTACAACCTCTGCAGAGTAATAAATCGTTTAAACAGCCATGTCTAAGGTCAAAGGCGGACATGGGAACTTAACTTGAGTTAGTTCTATTTCAAAAACTTTTGTGGGTGGTATAAAAATGTGGTGGGCTCACCTAGCCCTGAGATTGGATTTTTCCTGGGTTCTCAGACTCAATGATGTTAATAATTGGGGATAGCCCCAATCAAATTAAGCATAAAGGTGGAGGGAACCTCTGCTGTTATTAAATATTACACAATTACTCTCTTTAATAAAATACAATTTGGTTAAAATGCTAAGCGATAGGAATTTGTAATTATGATAATTGAAAATATTGCTTTAGCAAATAAAAGAATCCGAGCCATCCTTGTTAAGCCTTGTATATATACTATTGTATTATGTGTGTGCTCGCAAGCACGGTAGTTGTGCTCATTCTCGCTCTCCCCCCAAACCCTTCAGATAATGTGGATGAAGGCGACTACGCGTACTACGAGAATCCAAAAGTTGGAGGCCCAGAAGATGATGAAGCGTAGTGTAGTCGTTAGTTGTTCTAGTTTCGCCCTAGTCCAGCTGACTCCGTTGGATCTTATGTGCATTCTTGTAAGAACCCGGGATTAATATCCCGGATCTTCTGTGCATAACTGAACTAGTCCCATGATCAGTGGCTAGCTCACACAGTAAACAAGTGTGATAACACAACCATAAACGCTAAAATTTATTAAATGACAACAGAGTTGATTACAAGATAGCCTTACAGGCAACATTAAATAAACACACGGGAGGCGATGAAGAAGTAGTAGGGTCGACAATCGCCACAGCAATCGACTCGGGTAGCGGCCTAGTCGTCATGATCCACTCCTGAAGCGAAGCTCTACTCCTCTGAAATTTTGTTTGCATAAAGCAAGATGAGCACAACTTCCGTGCTCTCAAGTTACACCCGTCAAATAACAGAATGACATGCATACATGGATGTAACAAGGGATGGCTTACAGGGTTAATTTGCATAAATCAGCATTTGACATTAAATACCATACTAAGTTCAAAAGCTCAAGTTTTATAAAATCTAAAATTGATCTTGAATTGATAACAATAGTGCAGGCACCAACCTAACACCAACATAAACACGGGCACCAACCCGGGCTTCAACCCATAACTTTTCTCATGGACACCCATCCATGTCAAACTGTTTTACAAAAATTTAAAATCAAGTCTAACTTTGAGTGGCTTTGCCAACATGTCCATGACCGTGGACACGGCTATTCGAATAGTTTTACACTCTGCAGAGGTTGTACAACTTTACCCACAAGACATGAATTCTCTAGTTGTTTGGCATCCGTCGATACCACCGCTCACTACCTTGGGTAAGCAGTCTAGAGTACGTGTCAAGGCCTTTACAACACGCTATCCCACCATAGTCCTCCTCGCTAAGGTTTCACCCCTTTGGACTACCCGTCCATGAGGTTCGAGCCCTCTTGCGCCGGTGGGACTAACAAAAGTCATGAAAGACCACCCACTACACAAAGAGGGACGACCATGATGGAACTTTGCAAATTAATCACTGAGTCCCGCCCATACAGGACATGTGGTAGTACGATGTGGCTTAGCAAGATGCGGCTCAAGACCGGTCCTTAATCGACCAGCGACAACCAATGAACCACGGGCCTCAACCTACCCGGTTGAACACGTGCATAAACTGCACCCACGGACAACCATTTCGCCAAGTCCAAACCATCATTTCATTTTATCTTTCAAACAATTGTAAAACTCCCATGACATGCCAATGTCAAGGGTACAATTTAAACAACATTTGACTTTTATTTGAAATTCCCCAAATGAAACATATGTGATCTATAAGCATGGCTAAGCACAATATTTTCCAAATGATCCCAGTTCATACTATTGTATCAACTAGGTTTTTATCTAAGGTGACAATATGTTTGATTTGATATCAAAATTGGTCATACAAAGGGATTTTAGGCATAACTATAATTTCAAAAACAAGGATTTAAATTACTGAATATAAATAAGCATGCAGTAATAATTTGAAACAGAACTTAAATAATTTTAAATAATAGGTGCAAGTATGATCAAGAATGTAACTTGCCTTGCTTGCTTAGATGTTGTTCTTAAACGGCGTCGAAATCCGGCCGTCCGAAGTCGTCGAAATCTATACGCGTAAACGATCCGAATTCAAATAATACTCAAATACAAACCAAATAAAATCCAAAAAAATATAAAATAAATACCGGGACGAAGGTATCGACTTTATAGGAATCTAGGAAGTTGAATCAACTGAATCGGAGTTCGTATGAGGGAGAACGAAATTCCGGAAGGTTGAAAATCACATGAAATGATAGAATTCCGAAAATACTATTCACTAGAAATTGTATTTCGGATTGAATGGGATCAAGGAAAGAGTTTTATGGACATGGTGAGGATGTACGATGTAGAACATGTCGAGGCGAACCCAACGCCGCAGACGGTTCGGCCGGGAGACATCGGATAGTGGCGAACGCGAGAGACGACTTCGGGTTGACATCGCCGTTCCGCAAGCGGAGAGGAGTTAGCGGGTGAGGTGCGTGGCGAAATTAAGGAGGAACCATGGGGACGAACGCTCACCTTGGTTGGGAAAACGCGCAAGATTGGCGATGGCGAGAGAAAGGCGACGACGGGCAAAAGGACCGAATAATTAACAGATATTAAATAAATCTAAAAATTACAAAATAAATACTAAAAATAGTAGATGAATTTAGATGAATTTAGGAGGAAGAATCAATGGATTCGGAGTTTTTATGAGAGAGAACAAATTTTTGAAAGGATTAAAATGTGTATGTACAAAGTTGAAGCCATGACTAGATAATTGAGCACTGTTCACTGTCTTCCTCAACGAACAGCACGCATGGAAGAAAAAGAAAGGATGACAGCGCCGGCCAAAGGAAGGGAAGAGGTGACCGGCGAACGACAAAAATGGATTGCTCACCTTGCAACGAGGCCGTAGGAGGTGGCGGTGCGGCGAACGGTGGCCGTGTGGCGGCGCGAGCGCACGGTCTCACGGTGGCGACGATGCTCCGGCGAAGTTCCGGTGAAGGCGAGGGGAGCACCGCGTAGAACGTCGCGAGGCGAAGCCAGTGGTGTGGTCGATGGTGGCGGGGCTCCACTGTAGGTGACGCAAATGGCCGATGAACGGCGTTCGGCCTACGACGGAAAAACTTCGATTGTGAAGAGGATAAAGGGAGGGAGGAACTAAGATTTTCGGGGATGAATGAGGGAGATGAGAGGCACCCAGGGCTCTGGCGGCGTGCGTGGTGAACCAGGCGGCCGTTGCGTGGTGAACGTGGAGGGAGATCGACGTGCGTGGTGAACTTGGACCGTGGAGGGAGATCGACGTGCGTGGTGAACGTGGCGGCCGTTGCGGAAACCGACGAATTCGTGCGCAAGAAAGGGGGGAGGTGGGTGGAATGGGGGAGTTTAGATGAGGTGGTTTGAATGCCTAAGATTCCGGGAGAAATCGTGGAGAAAATCGTGGGATTAGGAAGCTTCTGTGTGGGCGTTAATGGAGGTTGTGCTGCTGCACACGTTCTGGAAAAAAATTGTTGGGGAAGAAAGAGATGGGAAGGAAAGCATAAAAGAATGAGAGGGGGGTTAGAGTAATGAAAGGAAGAAGGAAAGGTGGTAGTGCTTTGGGAAGTTTTTGATAGTTAAGTGTGCTGGGCTTGTGGCAGAGTTGGGATGGGTGATCAACGGGAAGTTTGAATTTTTTTTTTAAATATATATATATATTATTTTATTATTATATTATTTTTGGAATAAAGATGTAGTAATAAATCAAATATATTTAGAACAAGGATTTGAATTGAGGCTCAGATTTTAAATAGGTGAATAGGATCAACCCATCTCGGATGAACTCATCAAATGAACGGAATGTTACTTTGGCATCGCCATTGCGGAGTTCGGTCGATATGTTTGAAGGATAAAATAGAGAATAAAATTATAGGACCAAAATAATTTGGTTCAACTCATTTGGAGTTCAGAAACATTTTATATGAATTTTCCAAATTAAAAGCATTTCGTAGTGTGAAAACAATTCAGTTTAAGGATCAATTTTCAAAACTATATTTTATATGCACTAAACAAGTTTGAAACCTATTTTAAAATAAAATTAATTTAAAATGAAAAATATCAAAACTGGTTTCACTTGATTTGGAGTTGAAATGAATTAGATATGAATTTTCAAAGTTAAATAGATATTCAGCGAGAAAGAAAAAAAATAAAAACTAAAAAGAAATTGGCCAGACGGTCCGAACACCATATTTTACTGTTCACAGTGTACTGTACAAAGTTACTGTTCACAAGGTACGGGAGGCCCGAATAGTTTTTCTTGATTTTCGGATTTAAAAAAATCAATAAATCAAATTGATTTTTAGAAAATAGCAAATAGCGTCCAAAAATTCTAGAAAAATTCACAAAAATGTCTTGAATTATTTTTCACTTAATAAAAATAATTCCAATTTAAATTTAGTTTTTATTTTTGTACAGTAATTATTTTTGTTTTAAAATAAATAGTAAAAAGCTTTTAAAATTCCCAAAAATTCCAGAAATTACTTAAAATTTATTTTTCACTTCAAATCCGATAAAAACTCATAAAACTCAATAAATTTTCTTTTTGGCTTTGAAACCACGAAATTAAATAATTGATTTTGTTTTCTTTTAACAAAGAAAACTTGTTTTAAATTCCAGAAAATCAATAGAATTATTTGACAACTAGAAAATCCAATAAAATAATATCTTTATTTATTTTATTTTGGTAACAGAACTTTGGGATGTTACAATTCTATATTATCTGAGTCTTTACGTAATATCGGACGCACACGGGTTTCCCCAGTCGCTTGCCTGTGGAGAGATGAGCTCCCACCCCTTTTGCTTCCGTTGTCGCTTCCGCTTTTGTAATGTAATCCTTTGGCCTGTTCGGTCCTATTGTAAAACGTGACCCGATGCGGTCTATGTCACTCTGATGTTTGTAATATATTTGAGTGTTCTAGTTCACGTCATATATGACATGATTCAGCAATGTGTCTATGAGTGATATCTATTGATCTAGGGAATAGAACAGTATTTTCATAGAGGATTTGGATTTACGAAATCCAGATCCGACAATTAGGGTCCACCAAATCAAGGATCCGATGTTTTTCTTTTTTTAATAATTTTTAGAATATTTCTCTTTTTTCTTAATTGTTGTAAAACGTATGTCATGAGCTTTTAATATAGAATAGATTGTAAACTTGCAGGCAATTAATTATGAAAAGGTTTCCAGATTGGGGTTGTCAACAAGATTGCTGCAAGCACAAAGGTTTCAAGACATATTGTAGCGGCATGTGGTTATTTTAAGATTAATATTATGGGATCAAATATCCCAGGTGAGAAATTCGATTGATTCCCACCCCCCACCAAAAAAAAAATGAGTGGTTTATAGCAAATAAAACTTTACAATCATCATGGTACATGCACATGCATGCAAATATCCAAACTGTTTCAAATCAACCAAACCAAGCAAATTGGTGTGGTTATCTTAATTATGACTAGGATGCATGATCAGGTTCATAATTCATTTGTTACACCTCTGTACTGCACGTAGGACTTCTTTCTTGTTCACGGTCATCTCCAGTGGGCGGAACCAGGAATTGGACATGGTTAAAAAGTTCAATTTTTGCATAGCGAATGACACATACTAATCAGATTAATGTAAGTAATTTTGTAGGCATTTTTTGTGGACAGCGTATTCGGTGAAAACGCGAATCGATGAAAATTTTGTGAAAAATCAAACCTGGAAGTTTTCAAACATTCTAAAAAAAATGAGATGTAGGGGGAGATGATGTTCTATATCTCTACAAAATTTCAAGATCAAACTCAAACGTATTTGATATATATGAAAAACATAAATGCAAATGTGAATGAGTTTGATGTTAAAATTTTGAAAAGATATAAACCCCCTACATTTGGTAATTTTTTTTTAGAATTTTAGAAATTTCTGCGTTTGGAATTTGTATTTTTCACGTACGACTTCTGATGAACCCGAATGTCCTATTTTTTGCCCGATCTTTCGATGAGAAGATACATTCGGTGGTAGTCGTTCAACTCTCACGATCCTGGCTACGAACACGTAAGGCCCGAAACCACGCAATCGCTGAACTACTCGACAAGTCGTTATCAACCGTGCACGAATACCCGGTTGACCTGATCACGAAGATCGATTCCTACATACACCGAAGAAACACGCAAGAACAAGATAAATAAGCAATCTGAAATTGCGAATATGAATGAAATAAATTGGGATTCCGAAGCGGTATTTTGGTTGGTCTAGTCGACACAAGCCAATACATGAAGTTGCATAGAAGCTAACTTTTAACTAAACAAAATCCGAGGAATTAGAGGGGAGGGCCACTATCTATAGGAGGAGGGAGAGGTGGCGTGGGTACTGTTCACATATGAGCAGTACCATGTGAACAATAATCCTAGGTTGTCATATGGGTCAGGGAGGTGGTCGGCCCAAATATCCTAAAGTGGTGGCTGTCCTTTGGACCCAATAATTGATACAAGGTCATCGGCCCAATGTAAGGTGGCGCAACACCAGATATAAGTGAAGCGAATTCATCGGCACGTTGGAGTAGCGTTTGACGCAGCCGAATTGATGGCAGTCGAATCGCCCCGTTAGAGGTGGAGTAGTGGTCATATCCGAAGGGTTGATGTCCTCATCAACTTCACCCACTAAAGTTACGGTTGTACGTCGTTATCCACCGGGTTCAAATCTTGATGCCCACCTTTACGCACTCGCGAGTGCGCTTCAATAGGAATTTTGTGAGGTCGCAGATTTATCCCCGGCCTTCATCTGTCTAGGTGTGTGCTAAGGGGTGCCATCGTGTGTGTGGTGGTGTGCGTGTGTGTCTTTCTTGTAATCGCAAAAAAAAACCATAACATAGCAACATTAACATTATAAAGAAACCAAAAATTACTAATATAAACAAATAAGCGAGTGCATGAGTTACATAATTGAATTGGTGCTTGTACATAGTAAAAGACAGATTAACACCACAAGGAAGAATAAGAAAAAGAGCATTAACATGGCAGCCTACTAACAATATGCTTCATTGGATGTCTTAAGGACAAACATTAGAGAGATAATTTGATTAATTGTGAAGGACTAATACTAGTAATCACACTACCATAGGGGTCAGGTCCTACCAGCCCCTCCTCTCCGCCCCTAGCCATCTCTTTGACATCTCATCGGTGGTAGCTAGCTAGAGGGCAACTGAATATTACTAGTTATTCTTCTTGTCTGAAATAGATTCATCAAACTGCGTGAGCAGTCTCACTCAAATGAATGCCATGAATTTTCAATTCAAAATTTAGATTCTTATTTTTCAGAGTATGTAGGTAGTCGAGAGTTTTGGGTCTAAATGACACTGTTCCGCGTCGTATTAGCGGAAATGGATCTCATTGTGCCGTATTTGCAATAATAGCACCTCGGCCGCACGCCTATAATCCGGACACACCGTGTGCCGACACGTAGCCGCGTTCGTACGGCCACCATCCGCACACCCCTCGTCTGCAGTACGGCCACCACCTGGATTCCCCTCGTCCCCTGTACCACGAGACGGTATGCATGGGTGCATGCATGCATGTCCGGGTGAGGTGGAAGCATGAATGTCCGGGTGGTGGCCGTGCGGAGGCGCCATGTCTGCACGGTGGCCGTGCGGTCGAGGGGAATCCGGGCGATGGCCGTGCGGACGAGGGGCGTCTAGGCCGTGTGGAATTGCGCATGTGACGGTGTAAGGCTCGTCTGGGCTTCTATTTTTGCAGATGCAGTGCGAGGAGAGTCATTTTCACTAATACGACGCGGAATAGTACCATTTAGGCCAAAAGCTGAGTAGTCAGGTTGTTTTAGCTCGAAATAGTACATCCACGCTGCTAGCTATGGAGACCTGAAGCTTTTTTTGTAATTTTTAAGAGATTACGATTTTTTTAAAAAATCTTGTATACTACGACTTAAATCTTTGTACCATGCTCTTTTTTTTTACGAGGGATTCTTCCATGCGAATTGAACTTTGTGCAGTATCGTTTCATCAAGAAAAGAAAAGGGACAAATTTGCAATTAGTTAATTAATATGCTCTCCTTGTAGAGGTAGTTTTGAGTGCGTTACTATTTAGTACTAGACACGCTATTCACGAAGTTCGCATGAGAAACATTTTTTACATATAAAAAAGAGTAAAATATCTTATTGGTCATAAGAGATCGATCGGTCTGAACATTTTGACTCGGCACTCGGCAGGAGAGTCAAAATTATGTTTCAATTCAGCCAACCATGCATGTGTATGTACGTGTTTAAATAAACATGTTGTAGAGTATTTGGTGTAATATCCGGAATCACATTGGGAGGATTTAACGAAGTAGAGAGAGAATTAAAGTACTTAAGTAGGGTTTTTTGTTGGAATTAATATGGACTGGGCCCAATTTTAATTCTAATTAATTCCTAGAAAATTCTAAAGGCTCATGTGCACGTGCTAAAACTGTTTAGTCCCGTATGAAGAGTTGAATGGGAGTTACACCACTTTAAAAGGTGAAACGTGGTAGCCCCCTTGTGGAATTAGAAAGAGCCAATACACGCGCGCGCGCGCTCCTCGCTCGCCTCATCACGCCTTTTTCTTTAACTATTCGAAAATCGAAACACACCGACTCGCAGTAAATGGTATTAACGAATGGCTGGCAGTAACGGTGTAGTTACTAGTGAATAACGGCTGCGGTTATTTTTGAGTAATGGCATGGCTGCAGGTTACTATTGAGTAATGACTGTAGGTTACTAGTGACTAATAGCTGCGGTTACTAGTGACTAATGGTTGTAGGTTACTAGTGACTAATGGCTGCAGTTAACACCATTCTAGCCTCTTCGTTTTTGCTATTTAGAAGAACAGAGCACTGGTTCTCAGACTGATCTCCATACGAAAGATTATATACGATAGACAAACTCCACAGTTTTGTTGCTGTCTCTGGCGATCTCCATCCCAGCGAGACGCATGTACGGCTGCACCGGGAGAGCAGGCCTCCGGAACCCTCATCCTTGAAGGCTTGCACGAGCGAGGACGAATAAGATTTTTGGGGAGCGTTCGTGCGACTGCTCGCTTCATCTGATTTTCTGCTACTACTACATCTGCGCGACTACTACCACGACATCCACGAAGGTCTCTGCTACATCCACTACACCATGACTAACGACGACCTCACCAAGACTCCTGCTTCTACTTTTGCTGCTCCTTCCGCTGGTTCTGGGTACGCCTATCTTGCACTAGTTGTTTTATTATCTGTTGTTTACTTGAACATTGAGATAGGTATGCTAGTTTCGTCCTTTTAGAAATTCGTATATCTATAGTGTTCTTGTATACCTGTTTTGTGAAAATAGCAATAGTATTCTCTATGATTTATCTAGTACATTTCTGGATTAATGTAATTAGAAAAATGCTCATATATTCAACAATCCAAAAACCTTATTATAGGCATTTTTCGTCAACTGGTTTTGCTGCTGCGCTAAAACCCTCTGAATTCGATGGTGCGAATTACAAGAGGTGGCGCACCAAGATGGTGCTTTGGCTAACTACCATGAACGTTTTTCATGTGGCAAGCCTGAAGGAACACTTACTCCTGAACAGGAGCAAACGTTTGAGGCTGCTGATAACCTTTTTAAAGGTGCCGTGATTAGCGTTCTTGGTGAGAAGTTAGTTGATGCATACATGGTGATCAAAACTGGGAAAGAGATGTGGGATGCACTCGAGGCCAAGTTTGGGGTTTCGGATCTGAGCGATGAATTGTATCTCATGGAGCAATACCATGACTATAGAATGGTTGTGATGCGTCAGTAGTTGAGCAAGCTCATGAGATACAATCCATGGCCAAAGAACTTGAGCACTTCAAATGTGTGTTACCGGACAAGTTTGTCGCGGGAGGCATTATTGCCAAACTTCCTCCTTTTTGGAGGAATTTTGCTACTTCCCTGAAACACAAGAGACAAGAGTTTTCTGTTGAAAATCTCATCGGGTCTCTTGATGTTGAAGAGAAGGCGAGGGCAAAAGATACACACATCAAAGGTAATGAGGGACATTCTAGTGCCAATGTGGTGCAGAAGAAGAATGGTCATGCTCAAAAGTTCAAAGGCAAGAACAAGACCGCACAAACAACTAGCTTCAAGAAGAAGAAGAAGAACACAAAGGATAGCCTTTGCTTTGTGTGTGGCGAACCTAGTCATTGGGCCAAGGATTGCAGCCAACGCAAGGGTGGGAAGAATCAGCAAGGGCAGAATTCTAAGTCTGCTAATGTTGTTGTTGGTACTACTGAGACGGGAACATCAGGGTATGGTAATTTACCTACTGTTCTTTCCGTATGTCAATCTACCGATTGGTGGATAGACACTGGTGCTAATATACATGTGTGTGCTGATATTTCATTGTTCTCTTCTTACCAGGTCACTCGGGATTCAGCCGTTCTAATGGGGAACGGGTCACATGCCACTGTTTATGGTGTTGGCACGGTCGATCTGAAGTTTACTTCGGGGAAGATTGTGCAACTGAAGAACGTGCATCATGTGCCATCTATCAATAAGAATCTCGTGAGCGGATCTCTTCTGTGTAGAGATGGCTTTAGACTAGTATTTGAGTCCAATAAATTTGTAATGTCCAAGTGTGGACAATTTGTTGGTAAAGGCTATGTGTGCGGAGGCTTGTTCCGCCTATCTCTTTGAGATTTCTGTAATAATGTTGTGAACCATGTTTTCAGTGGTAATGAGACTACTATTTGGCATTCACAACTTTGTCACATAAATTTTGGTTGCATGACACGGTTAGCCAGTTTAGAGTTAATCCCGAAATTCACCCTTGCCAAAGGCTCTAAGTGTCAAGTTTGTGTTCAATCAAAGCAGCCTCGTAAGCCTCACAAAGCCGCGGAGGTAAGAAACTTGGCACCATTAGAACTCATACATTCAGATCTATGTGAGATGAATGGTGTGTTGACAAAAGGTGGTAATAGATATTTCATGACTTTGATTGATGACTCCACTAGGTTCTGTTATGTGTATCTTTTGAAAACTAAAGATGAAGATTTTCACTACTTTAAAATCTATAAGGCAGAAGCTGAGAACCAACTTGAAAAGAAAATCAAAAGGGTTAGGTCTGATCGTGGCGGCGAGTATTTTTCTAATGAGTTCAATTTATTTTGTGAGGAACATGGTATAATCCATGAGAGGACGCCTCCCTATTCACCCCAGTCAAACGGGGTTGCTGAAAGAAAGAACCGCACTCTAACTGATTTGGTTAATACCATGTTAGAAACAGCGGGTCTTTCCAAAGCATGGTGGGGGGAGGCTATATTGACTTCATGTCATGTCCTAAACAGGGTTCCCACAAAGAATAAAGAGATAACCCCATATGAACAATGGGAGAAGAAAAGACTATCACTTTCATATTTGCGCACTTGGGGTTGTTTGGCGAAAGTAAATGTGCTAATTTCCAAAAAGCGTAAGCTTGGACCAAAAACTGTGGATTGCGTCTTTCTAGGCTATGCTCACCATAGCGTTGGATATAGATTTTTAGTGGTGAAATCTGGAGTACCTGACGTGCATGTCGGTACAATTATGGAGTCCAGAGATGCTACATTCTTTGAGGATATTTTTTCGATGAAAGATATGCCTAGTTCATCGAGTCAGGAGCCTAATACAACTCCTGAATCTGTCATTCCAATGGAATATTTTGAGCAAACCCTTGAGCAAATTCCTAAGAAGGAAGACAATGAAACTCTGAGGAAGAGTAAAAGACAAAGGACTGCAAAGTCTTTTGGTCCTGATTTCATTGTGTACCATGTGGATGATACTCCAAGTACCATTTCTGAAGCATATGCTTCTTCAGATGCGGAATACTGGAAGGAAGCAGTCCGGAGTGAAATGGATTCCATTATCTCTAATGGAACTTGGGAGATCACTGAGCGTCCTTATGGTTGTAAACCTGTAGGATGTAAGTGGGTGTTCAAAAAGAAGCTTAGGCCTGATGGTACTATCGAGAAGTACAAGGCACGGCTTGTGGCCAAGGGTTATACTCAAAAGGAAGGCGAAGATTTCTTTGATACTTATTCACCTGTGACTAGATTGACCACTATTCGAGTGCTACTATCTCTGGCTGCCTCACACGGTCTTCTTGTTCATCAGATGGACGTTAAGACGACTTTCCTAAATGGAGAGTTGGACGAGGAAATTTACATGGAACAACCAGATGGATTTGTAGTAGATTGTCAAGAAGGAAATGTGTGCAAGTTGTTGAAATCTTTGTATGGTCTTAAACAAGCGCCTAAGCAGTGGCATGAAAAGTTCGACAGAACTTTAACATCTGCATGCTTTATTGTGAATGAAGCTGACAGATGTGTGTATTATCGCCATGGTGGGGGCGAGAGAGTCATTCTATGTCTGTATGTTGATGACATACTGATCTTTGGGACCAACCTTAATGTGATTAAGGAGGTCAAGGATTTCTTGTCTCGGAATTTTGAGATGAAAGATCTGGGAGTAGCTGATGTTATATTGAACATCAAGCTGTTGAGAGGTGATGATGGTGGGATTACATTGTTGCAATCTCATTATGTGGAAAAGGTTCTGAGTCGTTTTTGTAGGGAAACGGGTAGGCTACACTAGCGCAAATTAAAAATTCTACCCGTAAACCAAGATTCTGCAGATTATAGATCACGGTCTTACCACTAGGCGCGCGGTGCGAAGTTGATGCAAGACGTCGGGCGGTGTAGTCGTACTCGCTGATGCGCGATGCGTCGGGCGAGTAGTCGTACTACTTCCTCGTCCGCGTCGCGGTGTCCCACGTCAGCCTCCTTTCTTGCGGTTCGTCCCAACGCCACGATGCGGCGCCCAAAGGTATCCACATCGCACGGGAGGAAGCGGCGCAAGCGGACTACTAGATCCGCGCGAGCGACTAGGGCGTGGGAGGGTGGCGGCGTGGTTTGAGGATGTCACGAAAACTCTTCCTCAACCAAAGCTTGCCCCTTGCCCTCCTTTATAGGCGTCCTTATAATGGGCTTCTACGAATAGAGGCCCATTAGGACTCAATGCCCGATCTAATTCGGATCCAATCCGAATTAGGCTTCACCTTAAGTGTGTGACCTATGGTTCACATATGTTTAGACATGACGCGAGTACACATACTTGGTCAATAGTTGGTAGCGACCTCTAGCAAGGCGTGCCAACTCCTAAACATACGTAAAGATCATATCGGACGAACCATCACAACGTTATGTACATACCAATCCCTTTGCCTCACGATATTGGTCGAGCTCCAAGTGACCACTCTTTCTCGATCCGTGATCCGAATCCCTTACTAGGTTAACTCTTAACCTTAAGTAGCATAGCCATGCATTTACGGATCCGATCACTCGAGGGCCCAGATATCTCTCGGTAGAGAGGGCATATCCCATCTCGATCGACCATGCCTCGCAAACATGCTTCATGACAAACCCGAAAGCTACCTTTATAACTACCGATTCACGAGTAGCGTTTGATAGCCCCTAAGTAGGTCGATTCACATCTCAAGTACATGCGACAATCTCGTGTCTAAGGACAAGGCGTACACATTGTGTAGAGAGAACCATAAGAATAATTATTATGTCTCATGTTGGGTCGGTCCAACCCCATGTTCTAAACATGTGTCCACATTATTGGTTTGACATCTCCATGTCTATGACCTGTGAAACATGGTCATCAACCGATACATGTGCTAATCCATCATTCACGTGTGTCCTCACATGAACTCCGACTAGGGACAACTTTAGAATAACCATACAAGTAAAGAGTTTCACAAACAAGTCACATACTTGTTAATCAACACAAAGGCAATATTCAAGGAACATTTATTAAATCATGGATACAATGAAATATCATCATCAATATGATTGCCTCTAGGGCATATCTCCAACAGTTTTGGTTATAGCGACTGCAAATCCTCTCCAACACCTTATGATCCTGACATGTTGCTTAGGAAGAATCAGAGAATAACCAGAGACCAATTGAGATATTCTCAGATAATTGGTTCACTCATGTATTTAGCTAGCAGTACTAGGCCTGACATCTTGTTTGCTGTGAGCAAACTAAGCCGTTTTGTTTCCAATCGGGGAGATGATCATTGGCATGCTCTTGAGAGGGTAATGCGCTATCTAAAGGGTACTATGAGTTATGACATTCACTATACCGGGTACCCCAGGGTACTAGAGGGTTATAGCGATTCAAACTGGATATCTGATGCTGATGAGATTAAAGCCACAAGTGGATATGTCTTCACACTTGGAGGTGGCGCTGTTTCATGGAAGTCTTGCAAGCAGACCATCTTAACGAGGTCAACAATGGAAGAAGAACTCACAGCATTAGATACTGCCACTGTTGAAGCCGAATGGCTTCGTGAGCTCTTGATGGATTTGCCGGTGGTTGAAAAACCGGTACCGGCTATTCTGATGAACTGTGATAATCAGACTGTGATCGTCAAAGTGAACAGTTCTAAGGATAATATGAAGGCATCAAGACATGTGAAGAGAAGACTGAAATCTGTTAGAAAAATAAGAAACTCCGGAGTAATAGCTTTGGATTATATCCAAACAGCTAAGAATCTGGCAGATCCTTTCACAAAGGGTTTATCACGGAATGTGATAGACAATGCATCGAGGGAGATGGGTTTGAGACCCACGTGAGTTATACCATAGTGGTAACCCATCCTATATGATTGGAGATCCCGTGAAGTAGGATTGGCGAAACAAGCTTTTGGTTAACTCGGAGGAGAGTACCTTTATAGACCCACTCCATTGGAGATGCAATTCTCTCCTAAATCTGTATGGCAGGTTGATTTTTATCTTAATGTGTTCTGTGGCTTGTTTAAGCAAAGATCTTTGTCCCTCAGAGCGATCTTGAAAGAACACACCTATATGAGCCCGACTGCTAGTCACAGTCTATGAGATAGGGTAATCTCTAGGAAGCTCATGAATAGGCCAGGAGTATGACTCATATGCTCCAACCCGCGGGGATGCCTGGCAGCCTGGTATCAGTTAAGGACTTAAGTAAAACTTATTAACACAAAACTGTCAATTTAAGGCTTAGTCCATTGTGCAGTTGTGGATAAGTGTAGCTTCTGTTCTAGGTGGATGTTCAACCTTAATTGGTCTCCATCAAAACACTGGTATATCAAAACAATACTGTGGATCAAGGCATTTGACATGTGCCCTTGGGATCTGGTGGGGGATTGTTGGAATTAATACGGGTTGGGCCCAATTTTAATTCTAATTAATTCCTGGAAAATCCCAAAGGCCCATGTGCACATGCTAAAACTGTTTAGTCCCATATGGAGAGTTGAATGGGAGTTACAACACTTTAAAAGGTGGAACGTGGTAGCCCCCTTGTGGAATTGGAGAGAGCCAATACACGCGCGCGCTCGTTCGCTCGCCGAGCCGAGCCGTGCCATGCGCGTGCGCGTGTGCGTGCGTGTCGGGTACGTGCGCGTTTTTCTTTATCTATTCGAAAATCGAAACGCACCGACTCGCAGTAAATGGTATTAACGAATGGCTGGCAATAACGGTGCAGTTACTAGTGAATAACGGCTGCGGTTATTTTTGAGTAATGGCATGGCTGCAGGTTACTAGTGACTAATGGCTGCGGTTACTAGTGACTAATGGATGTAGGTTACTAGTGACTAATGGCTGCAGTTAACACCATTCTGGCCTCTTCGTTTTTGCTATTTAGAAGAACAAAGCACTGGTTCTCAACTGGTCTCCATACGAAAGATTATATACGATAGGCAAACTCCACAGTTTTGTTGCTGTCTCTGGCGATCTCCATCCCGGCGAGACGCATGTACGGCTGCATCGGGAGAGCAGGCCTCCGGAACCCTCGTCTTTGAAGGCTTGCACGAGCGAGGACGAATAAGATTTTTGGGGAGCGTTCGTGCGACTGCTCGCTTCATCTGATTTTCTGCTACTACTACATCTGCGCGACTACTACCACGACATCCACGAAGGTCTCTGCTACATCCACTACACCATGACTAACGACGACCTCACCAAGACTCCTGCTGCTCCTTCCGTTGGTTCTGGGTACGCCTATCTTGCACTTGTTGTTTTATTATCTGTTGTTTACTTGAACACTGAGATAGGTATGCTAGTTTCTGTCCTTTTAGAAATTCGTATATCTATAGTGTTCTTGTATACCTGTTTTGTGAAAATGACAATAGTATTCTCCATGATTTATCTAGTACATTTCTGGATTAATGTAATTAGAAAAATGCTCATATATTCAACATTTTTCGCCAAAAAAAAGTGAAAAAGCCCTGCATGCATGTTGCTTTCCCTGCTGCCGCTGCACTGCTAACTGCCATGGCTGCATGTTTGTGTCCTTTGGCGAGAGAGAGAGGGGGAAAAGAATGTTGTGCTACAGCACAAACATGGCCGATTCTATGTGCTGGTAATGCTGCTGACCAAGAGGAAGGAGAAGAAGAAAAGAAGGGAGGAAGAGAGAAAAATTAGTGGGTTTTCTGTGATCCTTTAAGGGTAACTCCTGTTAATTCCTATAATTACTTTAGATTAGCCACTGTACATTTCGTAGATCGTTTTGCCCTAGGAAAGATTAGTTTTCAGCATATCCTAGTTCATCGAGTTTCGACATAGAACCTTGCGGGGGGAAATTCAAGGTATTTAAGATGGGATTTAGGGTTTCGTCTAATTAGAAAAGATGTAGATAGTTTCGTTAGCTTTCGAGGAAGATATATATATATATATATATTCGGAGTAGCTAGCGAAAAATCACTAGATAGTTTCGTTAGTATAGTCAGTGGTATTATGGGCTCTATGTTGAACCGGGATATTACATTTGTGCTGGATAACGTGCTGCACAAATCGAACGGGAAAATCACACCAGTCATAAAGTCCGTGAATAAACTGAATGATTTTGAATATGAACCACTGTTATTTGTAATTATATAAAACTGTAACAGCTTTGTTGCTATGTTTGTCTAATGCTGGCCGTACGGCTAGCATATGTTGACCTTTCTATTGTTGATCAAGTCCAACTATAAAGGTCAAGCTGTTACGGTACTACTACTAGACCAGCCAGCATACTGCTATTTGCATGTTAGACCCCAAAAAAGCTCTTTGCTGTTCATGCCTTATTGCAGTAGCATGTGGTTATTATGATAATATTAGATATATGATTAAATTGGTAATAGTATCCTGCAATTTTTTTCGAGTATCACAGACATGCATGCGCTTGTTATTCAAACTATTTAAATGTGTCATCAACCAAGCCAAACAAAATGGTATAGAAAGACGGGAAAGACAGGGATATGTAACACAATGTGATGCAAATTCGATCGAAGGATTTTTTGTATTACACATATATTTGAAGAAAGAATGGATAGAGAGATCTAAATTTAAATCTCCTTACATTCCTAGTTAAATCATCGGTACAACTTGGTTACAGGACCTATGTCAGAGAAGTACGTACTGCTTTATTGCAAACTGATAATACTAAAACTGACTAATTATGAACAGCTTCCAAGGCTCCGATACATTTTTTCACGGAAGCCCTTACAATCAAAGAATGAACAAACTAAACCAAAGGAACGAGATATATATGTGTAGAATGTACATGTCAACGCCTGCAAATAAACAAAACCGCTCGCAACCGGAACGCATGCAGCAGCAGATGGATCGATGCATGGGCGCGGTCGATCGATGATCCAAGCCAGCAAGTAGCCGGCCGGCCGGCTAGTTATGGCAGCTTCCGCCGGAGGGGTGGTTGGGATCTTGCCAGCAGTTGTTGGTTCCACCCCCAGACGCCGGGCTGCCCTTTAGGACTTGCGTGATGAGCGCCCCGGCGCCGCCCTGCCCGTGCAGCCACCCGCCGTCCCCCTCCAGCAGCCTCGCCGCGAGGATCACGTTGCAGCATTGCATCAGCACGACGGCCACCAGCACCGCCCTCACCATCGTCGCCGTCGACGCCATGTCAGTAAGTACGTACGTCGATCGGGGCCGGGGTTTGCTACGTACGTGCTGGGGGATCGAGTTCAGAGTTTTGTATATGTCGAACAAGCTAGATCGAGTTCAGAGTTTTGTATATGTCGAGTGATTGCAGACAAGCTGCTACGTCGATTGTTGGAGGAGAGACAAGATCATGGTTTCCTTTTATAGTATGCTGCGTCTGTTTAACGGCCGGAAAAAAGTATAACAGAAGGACCGGGTCTATTCTTTATATTGCACTAGTACACACGCGCCTATGCAGTATGTACGCGGGTTTCAGCGCGGTCCATTTCAACTCCTACGGTTGAACAAACAGTAGTACGTGTTAAAGAATAATAATCCGTCAAATTAAGCCGGGCACGTACGTACGTGATACGACACTACGTACGTTAACTTATTAAGCTATGGACCGGATGTACCAAACTATTACAGTATTATTAGCCTTAACTCATTTGTTTACTCGATCGTAGTTAAATCGGTCGGTGCCCTCGCCTGCTCTTGTGGTACGAGCATAGCTGCGTTATGTTGAATTTTCGGCCGAAATGGCACTATTTGAAGCGGCGTTAACAAAAATAGCATCCTCATAGCCGCAATAGCAAATATAACGCTCTCGTCGGTCACTGTACGGACAAGCCACGAGACAGCACGTGGCCTGGGAAAACACTACCAGTTGGGAGAAAATTTAGGAGCCTAACGATAAACCCGGTTACCGGCGGTTACCGAAATTTTTGGATTTATTTTGGCAAAAATTTTCAAACCCAGAACCAACCTCTCCAAGGCTAAACGTGTTTCCACCACAGCACATGCACTCATGTGCTTGCATATGGTTACAAACTTCCTTTATATTTGTCAAAAAACTAGCAAATCCGATTTTTTTGGCCGGTTGAAAATTTTAACGGCGGTACGATTTTTTATGATAACCGCCAAAATTTCGCCGAAATCTTTTTCACTGGCGCCTCGTCCGCACCGTGACCGTGAGGATGAGACGCCACGTGTCGTCTCGTGGCTTGTCCGCACAATGACCGTGTAGACGAGGCGCCACGTGTCGTCCTGTGTCTTGTCTGCACCGTGTCATGCGGACAAGGCACCATGTGTCATCCCGTGGCTTGTCTGCACGGTGACCGTGCAGACGAGGCGCCACGTGTCGTCCCGTGGCTTGTTTGTACCGTGATCGTGCGAACAAGAGCGTTATTTTTGCAATTGTGGCTGCGAGGGTGCTAATGCTGCTTCAAATCATGCCATTTCGGCCAAAGATTCTGTTATGTTGCAGGTCCTTGGTTTTCTCAAATATTTGAATATTAGTTTCATAAACAAAATATTTCTCCCTTTTAACTTCTTTCTTAATTTATAACTTTGAATTTCCCCCTTTTAACTTCTTTCTTAATTTATAACTTTGAATTTCCCCTTTTAACTTCTTTTTTAATTTATAACTTTGAATAAAATTGTCATCAATATGAGATCGAACAATGAACTTATAGGCACCCCCGTAGGATGCGATGACCGTCGTGGATGCAAGGTGTCGTCGATATGAGATTGGGCAGTGAACTTGTAAGCAACCCCAGTTGGATACTATAACATCCCTAATTTGCAGAGTTTTGAAAATTTTCAAAATAAAAATAGTCAGTTGATTTTATTGAGTTGTGAAATCTTAAATTGAAATTTAAAAAATCAAAAACCATTTAAATTGAGTTAATCCAACTTCAATTAAATAAAAAAAAGTTGATTTATTTGAGTGTTCTTGATTTTATTTGGATTTTAAGCATTTTCTTGTTTTTTCTGGATTTTAATTTGGTTTTTCCTTTTGGTTGAAGCCAAAATCTATTTTGGTTGCAAAATTAAAAACTAAAGTATAGTTAAAAGTATTTTTATTAAGTTCTAAATAATTCAAGAGACTTCTATGAATTTTCCTGGAATTTTTAGACTTTATTAGCTATTTTCAAAAGTTCTTTTTGCTTTTTCGGGATTTCTTTATTCGGAAATACATTTTTAATCCTCTAAAAGCTTTGGGCCGAATCTCCTCCAGCCCATTTCCCCTCTCCTCCTCCCGCAGCCCGCTCCGGCCCACTTCCGCGCGCGTCCGCGCCTTCCTCCCTCGGGCACCGTCCGATCAAAATCGGACGGCTCCCAAACCTCCGCGCGCGCCCGCGCCTCCCTTTGCTGTCAGTCGTCCGATTAAGATCGAATGGACAAGATCGCATCGCACGTTCGGCAATTCCGATCGCCTCGCTCATTTTGAGTCGTCCGATCAAAATCCAACGGCGCCCATCGCTCGCGCCCGCGCGCCTCTCTCTCGCTCTCACTAACTGGTGGGACCGCCTTGTCAGCCCCTTCGTCTCCGCTGTCTTCGTCTACCTCCCGACCCTCGCCGCCGCGCTCGCGCCGCACGTGTGCGCGTGTTTTGCGCCGACCGCTTCCGTCCCGTCGCCGCCACCCTGACACGCGCATTGAGTGCGGCGTGCTCCACCGCACTCATTGCCCCCGCCCGCGCCGGACCCCCACCGCCGTAGGACGTCCTCGCTCAACCCCCTCCTAGCCTCCTCCCCGCGCCTATTTAAGGCGAGCACCAACTTCACCCCGAGCTCCTCTCTCTTTTCCCCCTTCTCCCTCGCCTCTCTCGCTCTCCTTCGGCCGCAATCGGAGCTCTTCGCCGTCGGCCACCACAGCTCGCCGCCGCCGTTTGCACCGCTGTCGAGCCTCCTCCGTCGTCATCGTCCCCGGCTTCGGCATCGCAAGGCCGCCGCCTACCTCGTGCACGCCTCCCCGTCCTCGGAAACCCACCATAGCTCCTCCTCCGCCTTCAATCGCGCCGCCGCCGCCTTTTCTTCCACACCGCCGACGACCTTCCCGTGTCACCACGCCCCCGGGACCTAGCGCACCAGCTTCGCCGTGAGCTCCTCTCCCTCTGGGTGCCCTCGCCGGCCACCGAAGCCCAGCCAATCGCCGGTGACCATCGGGCCCCGAGCACCGCCGGCTCGGTGCTGACGTGGCTGCCCACGTGGCAGCCCAATCAGCGCCACCTCAGCGCCACGTCAACCTTTTGCTCACGCGGCAGCCCAGTCAGCGCCCGCGTGGATTTTTCTGGGATTTCCCGTTGAAAAATAATTTGGCCAGAAATTTAAATCCCACCGCTGACATCAGCTGGCGCAATAAACTCTTTTCCTTTAGAAAAATAATTCTAAAAATCAGGAAAATTCCTTTTTCTTGATTTTCAATCTTCCGAAGGCCGGAACTTCTTCGTTCGAACTCCGATTCGAGTGATTCAAATTTCTAAATTCATCTAAAATCCTCCTCTTGTTGTTAGTGCTAGTTTGGTATTTATTTGGAGTTGTTCTATTTATTTAGCTCTTTTCGCACGTGTAGATTCCGGCGTTTCGAAAGATTTCTCGGACCCGACAACCGAAGCACCTCAACTCTTCATCGAAGGCAAGTTGTAGACCTTTGATCATGTCGCACCCATTTTATAAACTATATTGTTTGATATAAACATGCATTGCTAATTTTATATTAAATGGTTTTGGGAGTAGTTAATTACCTAATTGATGTATGCCTCCTTGGTAAATTGCAAATGACATGTATCCTTGAATGACATGAACCCTTGGACACCTTAGGATGGTCTACTTTAGTTGGACATTGATAAACTACCAACACGGGTAACGTAATATGCTTAGCCATGCTATAGTTGTACATTGGGACTCTTTATCACATGCTCGTATGAATAAACATGACTAAATGAATTATGGAATCATGGCGCGGCCACTATTATTAAAAGATGTTGTGCCAAGGCTAGGGTGGTCTTTGACCGGGTTGAACCGAAAATATTTTATGCTCGGGCGAGTGGGCGGTGGTAAGTGTGGGTGTCGTAACGCACATTGGGACGTGGATTAGTCTCACCTGAGCAGCCAACTAAGGATTTAACCTTGAACCATTGATCTGGGTCATACCGTACAACCACATGTCCAGGATGGGGTGGATTGGGCCAACTAATTAGCAATATTTTGATTTGGCTCTGTTTGGGTTGAAAAGCAGCAAAAGAGGGGGCATGAATCTAGCGGGAGTTAAACCCGTTAGAAGCGAATCCTTAGCGAGCAGAACCGAATCAATACAGAGCTTTGTAAAAGCCTTGTGATAATGACTTAGTCGTACACCTTCGGCAGTGTGTCAAGACGGACATTACAAGTCAATTATCTCTTGTGGGTAAAGCTGTACAATCTCTGCAGAGTGTAAAAACTATTCGAATAGCTACGTCCCCGGTTATGGACATGCCCGGAGATTTCACGCAAGGGGTAGAGTTTTTCATAAAAAAATAATGAGAATGATGGTTTGGGTGGAATGGTTGGGAAGTTCGCTTGTTGTTTTTCAAGAAACTTGTTTCTTATGTATTAATCTTTAAAATTATGCTTTTACAATCTACTTATCGTATTTATTGTCAATACTGCTTTCTGCAAAATAACTATAAAGCTATAATTGTCAAGCCTTGCATGAATAATAATTGCATACATTTTCCTACGGCTTGCTGAGTACATTCAAAGTACTCATGGCTTTATGCTCTCTGGTTTATCAGTCAATGAAGAAGACCCAGGAAGCTCGGAATTCTATGAAGAGGAGTACTTCGAAGGCTGTGCGAACTAGATCGCGTCCTCCACTCGATTACTTGTGGGCATGTCGTGTGGCCACCACGAGATATTTTGTTCCCGCTGCAAGTTGTCTTTTGTTGCTAAGCCCTACGTGGCGCACTCTGTAAGACTTGACTATAAGGTCCTTTTGCTACTACGTAATGTTAATTTGTCTGCTTCATCGTTATTTTGTTGTATGGTTATGATTACATCTTTGTTGTAACTGTGCGAGCTAGCTACTGATCATGAGACTAGTTTGGAATGCACAGAGGGTCCTGGGGTTGTATGCCTGGGGTCCCGACAGATACCACGACTGCTATGGGTGCAAGGGAGACCTCCACGAGAATTAAACTCCACAATCCAGTCTCATGTATTGCATATGTGTAGAATAAGTTACCAAATGACCTCCCTCCTCCTATTTACATGGAGCCTATTTATAGAGTGGGAGGGGTAGACATACGAAGTTACATCTTTGCCCTTGGTACCTAGTTCATCCTAGGGGTACTTTCGTCTGTTTTGTCTAGCGGGTCCCGACACCTTCGCGTGGGTCTACCGATGTGTCGCACCTCGGTGAGGGTTGGCCCTCGGATCTCGTTCGGGGTTGGCCTCCGAACCCCTCCCGAGCTTAGCCTCCAGACCACCTGCCCGGGGTTGGCCTCTGGACCCTGCCTGGGGTTGACCCCCAGACCTCGCCAGGTTTGGCCTCCATAACCCGCCCGGGGTTGGCCTCTGAGCTTCATCCAGGGTTGGCCCCCCGACCCCATCTGGAGTTGGTTCGGCGATGTGCCGCTCCTCCGCGAGGTCATTGCTGGCCTGAAGTAGCACGGGACCCTCCCCTAATAGTAGCCCCTCGCTGACCCAGGCGATCATTTTAGCGCCCACCTGGGTCGGCGCATCGACCCAAGGGATGGGTCGACACGTTGCCTCGGGCCCCCGGATCCTTCAGCCTCCCTGCAACACAATGATCAATCGGGCTAGGCTACTTACCGTCATTCCGTCGTGGGACTCGAAAACATCGCTAACGACTTGTGCCCCGAGGATGCTACTTACCAAAGCTCAAAATGTCCTATTGTAGCATTGTCCATGTGAACTAAGGGGGGAAGTCATTGAAAGTTTCTGATCGGTGTAAAGATCTGAGCTAAATAAACTAGTATCGCCATTGATATTTTCCTGAATAAATGTCTTCCAAGAAGGTAGTGGGAGGGAGAAGGCGGTGGGAGGCAAAGGGCACACGGGCGTTGTTGGTGATATGCCCTAGAGGCAATCATATAGATGATTATATCACGTCTATGTTTATGAGTTATTGAATAAATGTTATTATATTCCTTGAATGAATCATCAGTTATAAAGTTTAACAAGTATGTGACTTATTGGTGAAGCTCTTTAACTTATATGATGTTGTTCTAAATGTATCACTGGTCAGAATACTAGTGACTTATCGACCAATACATGTATTGATTGATGACCATGTTTCACCGGCCATAGATATAAGGATATCAAATCAATAAAGTGAACACATGTTAGAGAACATGGTGTTGGATTGACCCACCTTGAGACACTATTGAGATTGTTATAATTTTATGTGTCATCAGTTGGTCTCAAGTAATGATGATGCATAATCCTTAGACCTGAGATCAGCATGGTTTTCTACATGTGTAATAGTACACTTTGGGATTGCCAAACGCTACTCCGTAACTGGGTAGTTATAAAGGTAGCTTTTAGGTATGCTATGAAACATGCGGAGGGATGTGACTGGTCGGATATGGGATTTATCCCTCCTAACGTAACAGGAGAGATATCTTGGGCCCCTCGATGTGATTGGATAAAGAAAGTGCATGGTCATGCCACTAGTGGTCGAAGAGTTAATCACGTGAAGTTATCCGACACTTGATCAAGAAAGTATTGAGCAGTCCATGGATGATATATTATCTCATCTGGAGTTCAACTAGATATCGTGAGGCAAAAGGAGAATACACGGGCAGGTCGTTTAGTTTGATCAGATATGGACTAGTTGTCTGGAGATACGAGCTGATTATAGTCTGATCGAACATGATCACTAACTGGTCATGAATTGGTCATAAGGAGTTATGAACTGGTCATGACTAAATATGAACTGGTCATATAGAGATACGAACTAGTCGCAAGTGATAAGGACTTACTCGTAGATCATATTGCATTAAGGTTCGTCCAAAATTATTTGTGTGTATTTGGGAATCGTTACGTCTTGCTAGGAACCGCTAACGACTCGTGGTTGGAAAAGGTTTCCGAATCACAACCGACTATGCATGAACCTAACGGGTCACACACTTAACGGGTTGGACCAAACGTGTTCTGATAAGATCTGTCATAGGCTCTATATAAGGAGATGCATGAGGTTGTTGGTAGACACGAGACATACGTGAGTTGCTCCACTGAAACCCTAGCCGTCATCTTCTTGGAAAGCCCTGCCGTGCGAGTTGGTGCTAGCACACTAGCATGCGGTGTTCCATCCCTGAACGTGTGGATATCATAAAGGTACTGCTTCAGTTGCTGTTGTGCTCGAGGACGATCCACAACTTTGTAAGGAACACGATTGATTGCTGGAGGAGACGATAGGCGCTGAGGACGCTAGACGATCGACTACGGTGGATGATCGACTACGACCACTACATTAACGCGCTTTACGTTGGATCAGACTGCTCTAATTCTTCTTCCGTTGCACTGCCCGTCTAGTGGTGACGATCTATGATCTCCAACTTGCATGGTATCTTGGTTTACGTGGTAGGGTTTATGAATTGCCAGTTAGTGTAGCCTACCTGTATCCCTTCAAGCGCGGCGACGAGGAGGAGAGGAACAGAAGGGTGGGGCGACGCCGTCATGGAGGGAGGCGGCGGCAGGGGTGTGACAAGCAGGCGCGGCAGGGGCATGCAGCGTGGAGCTCAGGGTAGGGACAGGGAGCCAGGGGAGGCTGGTAGTCCACGCCTGGCACGGCACGGCCCGGTTGGAATTATGCCCGCTGGGGCGGCTGCGGTGCATCAGGCTCGACGTGGTACACGGGTTGAGGCTGGCGGTGGCGTCGCTCCAAGGCTTCTGGCTTGGGTTCAGGGCGTGCCGTGATGGGTGAGGTTGCAATGGCGTGGGTATCGGCTTCCCTCCAGGCTCGCCCCTCTTCGGACCTGGAGTACTTTTCCATGATAGATAGGAGTTTGGGCATGATCTTGGGTTCCTTCCGGTCTAGCTTGTCGGCGAGCTCCCCTTTGTGGAGGGCTCATCGTGCAGTTTTGACAGCGCTAGTGTCAGAGATGCCTCGGACTTGACAATGAAGGTGGACAAAGTGACGCATGATGTCCCGAATGGACTCGCTCGACCCCTGGTTGAGAGCATACAGGTTTGAGGATGTCACTAGCTTGTTCTTGCTTCCCTGGAAATGCTTGCACAAGGTCTCCTGAAGTTGCTCCCACGAGTACACCGAGCGCGGTGGAAGAGTGAGATACCAAGACTGGGTGACCCTCGAGAGCGCAAGGGGCAAACTCTTCGCCATGATAGCCTCACTTCCTCCCCCGCAGCCACGACCATCTCGTACACTCATGCAAACTCCACCGGATCAGTCACCGAGTACCTCGTGACCTCTGGCATTCAAAACTGCGCGGGCATGGAGTGCTCTACAAGCCTGAGTTCAGCGGGTTGGTGGCATCGGTGAGGTCGACGATCTCCTGGGCGACGACTACCTGAGGCTGGGGCATGTGCGAGAGATCCATTGGTTCTTTACTGAGACGCCTTCCTGGTTCTTGGTCGACCGGAGATGAGTCGGCCCCCGGGTCACCAAGGTCTGCGCCCACAACCCCGGCCGAGGCGCACACGTCCCGCTGGACTTGATCGAGCTGCACCCTGAAGGCTAGGGCCTGTTGGACCTCGGCCGACACCGGCAGCGCCCCACGCGCACAGGCTTCAGCCAACTCGGCCCTGAGAGCTTCAACCTCGGATGACTCAATATGGGACGACCCTTGCACTAGAGCTCGTGCCTCCTCGAGTTGACTCCTCATCGCCTCGGCTTCTCAGGCCTTCAGCGGTAGAGGGGTCTCGCCTCGACCCTTGCCCTCTCAAGCTGCACCCGATGTTCCTCTGCTTGGTGAACCTCGGCTGCGGACCAGAGGGCCTCGGCGTGTGACTCCCTTAGTTGCCTTCGGCGGTCCCCCAACTCTCGCTCGATCTCCTCGTGTTTCTCTCCAGGCCTAATGTCCCTAGAGGCCACGGTCTCACCAGTGACTTGGGCTTTGGTGGAAAGGTCTTGCACTTCGGGGACTCGGGCGGTGCGAGCCGCGATTCGACTTGACTTCGGCCTCGGGGGATGGCTTATGCCCTCCACTTCGGCGAACCTCTGAGCCTTCATCTTCTTGGGTGGCATGGCTTCTCAAACAGGTCCCCACTAACGGTGCCAACTGTCATCGATACGAGATCAAACAGTGAACTTGTAGGCACCCTCGGTCGGATACCACAACTGCCATGGGTGCAAGGGAGACCTTCACGAGAATCAAACTCCATAATCCAGGCTCATGTATTGCATATGTGTAGAATAAGTTACCAAATGACATCCCTCTTCCCATTTACATGGAGCCTATTTATAGAGTGGGAGGGGTAGACATGTGAAGTTACATCTTTGCCCTTGGTACATAGTTCATCCCGGGGTACTTTTGTTTGTTTCATCAAGCGGGTTCTGCCACCTTCTCGTGGGTTCGCTGATGTGTCGCACCTCGGTGGGGGTTGGCCCTCGGACCTCGTCCGAGGTTGGCCTCTGGACCCTGTCCAGGTTTGGCCTCTGGACCCCGCCCAGGCTTGGCCTCCGGACCACCTTGCCAGGGGTTAGCCCTCAGACCCCGCCCGGGGTTGGCCTCTGGACCTCGCCGGGTTTGGCCTCTAGACCCCACCTAGGGTTGGCCTCTGGGCCTCATCCGGGGTTAGCCCCCGAACCCCATCTGCAGTTGGTTTGGCAATATGCCTCTCCTCTGTGAGGTCGTTGTTGGCCCGAGGTAGCGTGGGGACCCTCCCCCAACACAAGGGTGACCTCAACGAGAATCGAGCACCACAATCATACTCATGTATTGCATATGTGTAGTAGGAGTTACAAAATGGTCTCTCCCTCCCTATTTATAAGGGTCCTATTTATAGAGGAGGGGGCATCTGTGAAGTTACATTGCTACCCTCAGAGTTTAGCTTGCTCCGGGGTAGTTCCATCCATCGCGTCAAGTGGGCCTCGCCATGTATGTGGATGTTGACGAGACCTCACCGTGTGGCTAACCTGGATCGGGTCCGAGGTGAGTTCGCTGATGTGTCGAGCTTTGCCAAGGTTGGTCCTCGGATCCCGTCGGGGTTGGTCTCTCGACATCGTCTGAGGTTGGTCCTCGGACCCTTCCGGGGTTGATCTTCAGACCTCCTCCGAGGTTGGTCCTCGGACCTGGTCTGGGGTGGATCCATCCAGAGGGTCATGCCTGCACGAGGATACAGTCGGCTCGAGGTAGCACGGGAACCCTCCTCCAACAAAATCGATTACTAATAGCAGTATTACGAGGAAATCACCTATTGGTGGGGTGGTAGAGTTGTGAGTGTACAAATCCACCTACCATACCCACCTTTACGCACCCATGAGTGGCAGTGCGCCTTAGTAGGAAAGTCACGGATTTATCCCTGATCTTCATCATTCTAGACGTGTACTAAAGGGACACACCCATGCATGTGCGTCTTCCTTATTATCGCAAACAAAAAAAGAGAGTAGTATTTTGAATAAATCGATTGGACACCTAATTTGAGAAGAAAAACATGACACTTTTCCCGATTCTCGCTCTATTTCAATATTCTTACCGCCAATCTCTCAATTGTCTAGTTTTAATAGTTTTTTCCTAGTTCATTTATTCCCTCCTATCATAAAAAGGCGCAACTTTTTTAGAGGGAGGACAATTGTCTTTGTAGTCATCTTAAATCTAGATCACATCCTAGTCAAATCCGAAAGGTGTAATTTTGCACATTGGCACAGTCTCTACCGATAACTTTGACCATCGGTTTGCATTCAGTATGTACATGTAAAACCTAATAAAATTATATTGTTACGAATTTTTTTTTAAGCTGAATGTTCTCTAAGATAATTGATTAGTGTTGCAGCCAAGGCAATCATCAAATTCAGACCTGGCCCCTTCCCATGCGTAACGTAGCTTTGTGTGTATGTGAGCCTTTGGCAAGCTTGCTCTCCACGAGTTCACGAGTTACTTCACCAGCCTCGACAACCACTGTTGGAGGTGGGCGGAGCGCCGCACGACGAGACGCATGTGCCTCTCGCTCTTTTCCCTTTTTCTTCTCTCGTGCAGATCGGGTTAGGCGCGGCTTTCTCTCTCTCTCTCTCTCTCTCTCTCTCGTGCAGAGAATGAAGGCGGATTGATTTTTCTCTCTCAATATATGCGTGGCTGGTTATTGGACAGAAGGAAATATTATGATGGTGAATTGTTCGTATTCTGATATCTTAGCTTGCCATTTGAAATACGTGGATTATTGAAAGATTCTTTCTTATCTTTTTTTTTTTGAAGGAAAAGGGCATGAGAGCTGCCCTTTGCATTGATAAAGTATGAGAAAATAAAAATAAAAAAGATACACACCGACTGGGAAAAATCCCCGACAGGAGGGCAAATGCAACAGAGACGTGTCTTGCAACACTCTATCAGCAACTCCAGAGCTAGACCTCAGCTAGCCAACTCTAATCATGCTCTAACACCATCCAGCACTGGCGCACACACATCAAAGCTAAGAGAAAGACAACAACACTCATCCGACCCACAGGAGCTTCAGACTGTTGAACCGGACAGTGAAGAGGAACATCCTAACACCGACTTGAGAGAGAAGAATAGAAGCAGGTGCAGGTTGGTCCACGTGCTACCAGGGCCACCAGCGAGGAGTTTCAAACGAATTGGTGATGATGTGGTACTTCCTCTCAGCAGTAACAGTGGACGATGCAGAACCGATGGACGACGGCTCCGACTCCTCTTCCCTTCCACCCGCGCGGTACAATCGCTGGTGGACTGGACCAACTGCTATGAACGAGACCTCCGGGATAGTTGTTTTGCGCCTCTTGCGCCTCGAGACGACACTTCAGCGGCAACAGCCCCCTCCTCGGGCTCTTCCGCCGGCAACAACACCCTAACCGGGCTCTTCCAACGACTGTCCTGCTACTCCTCAGGACACAGCCTACACTCGGGGCGTCTCCAACATAACAGCATGCAAATCCGATCTTATCTTCTCCACCTCGCACAGAACGGCGAGCTCACAACGAGATCATGGGGATGGGGGTTCTGGAGCCAGGGATGAGTGGGCTTCTGGCAGAATGGACTCTGGGTGTTGCAAGGCGACAGCGACGGTTCTCCACGGCGCCGGCGGTCGGCAAACTCCCACGACGGGCCCACGGCCGCTGTGGCCACCCTGGCCGGCGCCGCAGGGGGTGGACCTCTCCGGCGTGGAGCACCGAGGAGCACCCGGGGCAAGCAAAGGTGGCGACGGACCCAGGTAAGCGAAGGCAGCGGCAGCGGCGGCTCCATGCGCGGCGGGGAGCCACCCGACTCCTGTGAAGACGACGACGGCCCCCGGAGAGGCGTAGGCGGCAGCTCCCTGTGCGACGGGGATCCTCCCGGCGCGAGAGAAGTCGGTAGCTTCCCTCCTCGGCTGCAGCGACGGGCGTTGGTCGCTCGTGGGAGGCGCGGAACCAACGATCGGGGGGACGCTAGCGACCCGAGAGCATCGGCGACTGTGGAGGTGAACTTGTTCATCAAGGAGTCCCGACCGGCGAGGTTCCTCCGCCTCCTCGTCCTTGGAATCCGCATCCACCGTCGGCGCCACCGCGGACTCGTCGAGGAGCTCCCACATGAGCTCCTCCCCGAAGACATCGCGCCGAGATCTGCTCTCATCTGGCTGGGGGCTAGATCTAGATCTGGCCTACCGGAGGACGCCGGCGACCCGTGGGCGTCGGCCGAGGGGGAAGTGCTGCGCTAGGACTCTGGAGGTTCGTCAGGAGCTCGCCGCCTCCGCAACGGCAGATGCCACCGCACCCTCAGCGGGAGGAAGAGAGGGGGAGGTGGGAGGGGGAGGGAGGGGAGGAAGGAGGAGGAGGGAAGATTCGGGAGGGGGAAGGGGGGCCGCCGCCGGTGCCGGAGGAGCGGCGACGGCCGGCGGGGGGCTGGTGGCGGGGGCTCTTGGAGGGGACGGCGTTGCCTCCCGGGTCGCCCTAACCGAACGACACGGGATACAACCAACGATGTTATCTTATCACAATGCGCTCCCTTGTTCAAAGAGTTGGTAAGGGGGGTTAGTAGGCGAACCCAATGCTCCACGAAGACCCCGCAACATCACCGTCCGGCTCGGACCCAGGCTAGGTCATCTCATCTCCGTGGACACCCCACGAGCGCATTTCAGGCTCTCGGCTAAGGCGGAATCCCCAGCCCTCTCTCTTGCTGCCCGCCAGCTGAGGAGCCGAGCTCTCGGCGGCTCTCGGCTGGCTCTCGGGGGCCCAATCCCTAGTAGCTCCTAAAGGTTAACATCAAGTGGTTGTGGTTTAATCGTAATCAGGTCTACCAAATTAATTAAGGGTCAGATGTTTTGCTTTTTTGTGAGAATTTCTAGCATATTTCTCTATTTTTAATAATATCTTTCTGTTGCTATAGTTCATCTTTAATTAGGATCCACCTAATCAAGGATCTGTTGTTTTCCTCTCTTTTTTGTAAGAATTTAGGATACGTACGCGAAGGGTCATATATAATTAAAAGTATAAACCATGAAGTGCCTAGCTATGAACGTCCATGTGTGACCCTGACTTCGATCCTTTGCCACATTAATTTGTTTCCTGGATCGGCCGGCCGGTGTAGTATGAGTAAAACACCGACTTGTAGACTTTCGTGATGTATGCGCTGGGGTATGTGAATTCTCGGTCGGTCTTCAGTCCGCTAATGGTTGAATTTCATTTTGGTCGTATTCAATGATCAAGCTAGTCGCCGCGGACTGATTGATCAAGTTCATGTGCCGGTGCTGTTCTGACTTAATTCTGCCGTTACTAGCAATAGCTTCCGAGAAAGTAACATGGTCAAGTTCACTGATCTAGTTAGTTGCATGGTCCGTACTTGCGAGCCCTGTCATGTCAAATCCGTACTTGACGAGGCATCAGCTAGCCGGCGTTGGACTTGGCCGTCGGGGCGCATCCAGCAGGGCACCGCGCGCGCGGGGTCGGGACGCAAGAATTTTCCGTCTTAGTTTCCTCGTCCTTGCGCGGTGATGGTCGGGGGAACTGGCGGGAGGCGCGCAGTGGCGCAATTTTGATAGACCGTAAAACAGATGGGGTCTCGCGCAAGTCAGGGCCGCCCCTGCACAGACGGAAACTAGGCCGCGCAAACATTGTGTTCGTCTAAAAACAGGTTTGTTTTAACGGAACGCCTTTAAAAAAAGGGCTAAAGTGCAAATTTGTGTCAAGGACAGAATAACGCTTCTATTCATCATGATGCTAATGAGCCAATATATATACAAATACAGGTATGACATATATGCATGTAACTTCTTATACAACGGAGAAAATACACAGCAATAATATACATCTAACACCCTGTTTTCGGTATTTTCGGTAAATATGGTTCGGTAAATACGGTATGTACGGTAAATACGTTGTTGTTAGTTCGGTAAATATGGTATTTTTGAATATACGGTTCGGTATTGGTAAATCCTAATTTATTTCGATACAGTATCGGTAAATACCATATTTACCAAAATTGCTGCGAATTACAAACGAGTAGTCACATTGTATCACTCTGGCTGGAAGTGCATGCAACGTGGAAATGCACGTGCACATCAGAACATGCACCACTGCACAGCACGGCAGCACCACACCACACGTCCTTTGTTTGCTCTCAAGCAATGTCTAGATGCATTGCCATGTACTTGGACAGCAGTAGCTTGAATATGACGGACCTTCACAGCGCCACAGTGACGGCTACGCGGCTATGGCACTTGGAGATCGCCAATCACAGCGCCACAGCGGCCCAGCACTCCCGCAGGCCTAGGCGCCCGGCGGACAGCACCACTGTGCACTAGCGGTTTGCTCGGTTTTAGCCGGTTTTTACCGAAAAATCCGAATTATAAAAAAAACCAGATTTCTGGAAACCGAACCGAATACCAAATACCGGTCAAACCGAGTTGACCAGTATGGTTCGGTTTATTCGGTTCGGTTCAAAAGTGAACAACCCTACTTATGATGGATCAATAACATGAAGTTTGGAGAGATAGAAACTGTGCTGAGCTCTGGTCTGCGCCTTTGTGAAGAAATCTGCCAACTAAAGTTCTAAAGACACATACTGAAGAGCAACAACCTGGTCATGTACCTGTGTCCGCATGTAGGAAACATCAACACCAATATGCTTTGTAAGCTCATGCTTCACCGGATTTGTGGCAATGTTAATAGCCCCTGTACTGTCAGACAAAAGAGGAGTGGGTGTTGAAACAAAAACACCAAAATCCTCAAGTAACCACAGTAGTCAAGTAACATTCGCAGTCGATAAAGCCATAGTTCGCAATTCAGTCTCAACACTTGAACGAGACACTGCTGTCTGCTTCTTAGTCTTCCTAGCAATAAGAGAACCATCAAGAAAGGCACAATAGGCAAAGAGAAACCGGCATTTAGATTGATCACTAGCCTAAGTGGCATCAGAATATGCCTGGAGCTGTAAAGAGCTGGAGTGAGGGAAAAATAGACGGCAAGTGATGGTTCCACGAAAATATCGTAGAATACGAAGAAGATGACTATACAAGAGCTGAGTGGAGCAGAAATAAACTGACTCAAGATATGCACAGGGTGTGAAATGTCAGAACAAGTAACACCCGGATAAACAAGACTCTCAACAAGTTGACAATAGTGAGTAGGATCAGTAAGAGGCTTACCATCAGTGGACCGAAGATGAACATTAAGCTCCATGGGAGTCTCAGTGGTGTGCTAATCAGTAAGAGAAGCACGATCAAAAAGATCTTGGATATACTTTTTTTGGGACAGATAGAAACCCTCAGGTGTAGAAAGAACCTCAACCCCAAGAAAGTAGCGAAGAGGACCCAGATCAGATATGACAAACTGCTCGTTAAGATGCTCCTTGACAAAAGTGGTGTACTGAGAATCATCTCCAACAATGATAATATCATCAACATATAAAAGGAGAGGCGTCCGACCACGAGACGAATTGTGAATAAAAAGAGCAGGATTATGAGCACTAGCAAAGAAACCAGCCGTAGTGACAACAGAAGAGAAACGATCAAACCAAGCACGAGGAATTTGCTTGATACCGTAAAGAGATCGGTGATGGCGATAAACCATACCCTAAGAAATAGAATACCCCGGTGGTGGCTGCATATGAACCTCCTCACGCAGCTCACCATTGAGAAATGCATTCTTGACATCAAGCTGAGAGATGGACCACACCCGAACAGACGCCACAACAAGAAGAGTGCGAACGGTGGTCATGTGAGCTAGATGAGTAAAAGTCTCATCATAATCTCAAGGGCAGCATTATCCTCGGCCATCGCATGCTGCTACTCCTGATAAATAGCAGCATCACGATAAGAAGTCGGTTCAGCAAGAACCGCTAAACAAAAGCGCACAGGAGGCCGAATAGACTAGCGATCACGAAGAGCATATCAAGGAGGAGAGGCCGAAGAAGATGACCCATCAGAAGAAGATGGCGCATCAGAAGAAGCCTCAACTCGCGGACGACGATCGTAGTAGAAAGGATAAGAGGGAACAAGGCCAGGAGGAGCCTCTCGAGAGGGTGTCGGTGGCGAAGGAGATGGTGAAGGAGGCACCGGAGAGGCCAAAGGATGTGATGGAGGTGTGGTGACTATGGGGGTGGCAGAAAAAGCAGGAAAGAAAATGGCTTGACAAGAGATGTTTGAGTGATGGAGGAAAAGTGATATCCCGAGAAACTCGCATCTGTCGGCCAACAGGATCCCAACAATGATATCCTTTATGCTCAGCGCTATAGCCTAGAAAAATGCACTACAGACGAGCGGTCAGCTTGGTGCGCTCACGAGGTACAAGAAGAACATAGCACACACACGTAAAAAAGCGAAGACTAGAATAATCAGAAGTCTTGCCACAGAGACGTTCAACGGGGATCCCACCCTGAAGAGCAGAAAAAAGTTGAATATTAATTAGGAGAGTGGAAATAGAAACAACCTCACCCAGAAGTGTGGTGGGACAACAGAAGCAAGCATAAGAGTACGAGCTGTCTCAAGAAGATAATGATGCTTCCGTTTAGCCACACCGTTCTGGGCATAAGCACTAGGGCAAGAAAACTGAGAGAGAGTGTCATTCTCAGCAAGAAAACCACGAAGGACTTCTGACAAGTATTCCCCAGCAAAATTAGCATGAAAAAACGAATAGAAGAGTTAAACTGAGTATGAATCATGGTGGCAAAAGTCTTGTACATGGATAGAACCTCACTACGAGATGACATAAAGTATATTCATGTGTGTCGAGAAAATTCATCAATAAAAATTATCGACGACCTCCTTTCGAAACGAAAGGAGCCAGACCCCATACATCATAATGAACAAGATCAAAAGAAAGCTGTGACACTGACTCACTAGAAGGATAGGGGAGTTGAAGCTGTTTACCAAGTTTACAACTTTGACAATTTAGAGAAGTATCACCAGACACAGACCCTAAAAGACCATGACGAAGTAAAGAAGATAGACGCAACCCACAAAGATGTCTCAAACGATGATGCCACTGAGCAAAGGACGTAGTGGAGGATACATCATAAGCAGAGGCGATGGTGGAGGCAACAAGACTAGCAGGGGTAGCGTAAGGAAGATGAAGCTAGTCAAGCACCCAGAGACGCTGTGAGTCACGACGACGAGAGCCAGTACCAACCAGAGTCCTCGTGCGTCACTCCCGAACACAACAAGAATTAGAATCGAGAATAACACGACAACCATGATCAAGGAGCTGACCAGCAGATATGAGCTGCGTTGTTAGTTTGAGAACATGAGAAATAGCAGGAATATGAAAGAAAAAAAGCAATTCAAAATAGTGTCTCGTCCTGCAACAAAAATAGAGGTACCATTTGCTATCTGAACAATGATAGGAGCAACTAAAGGACGAATGGAAGTGAGATGGTGTAATCAGATGTCATATGAAAGAAAGCACCAGAGTCAAGAATTCAAGGTGATATACTTGAGGAAAAAGTAGAAGGTGGTCTCTCACTAGAAGACTGTGCAGCAAAACCAACAGAACCGGACGGTGCAAAAGCAGCCATGCGACGCAGCAGTGTGAGAAACTCTTGAGAATCAGAAGCACCAGAGCTCCTCTGAGAGGAGGAACCACCAGTGCCCTGTGGAGGACGGCCACCACTATGTAAATCCTTCTTCTTCTTGTAGCAGGACTGCTGTATATGTCTATCCTTGTTGCAATAGGTGCAGTGTAGTCCCCTACCAATAGCAACTGTCACTGGTGAAGGCGCCACTAGTGAAGGAGTAGCTGGAGACGTAGCAGGTGTAGAAGCTGCCAGAATCGAAGGAAACGACGGGTGACAACAGCAGACCCGTAGCACGAAGGCGAATCTTCTCAGCACGAACAGATGCAAGGGCCTCCAATAGAGTCACACGAGGGTGGCGCGCTAGTAACTGAGCACGAGTCTGCTCAAACTCAGCCCAAAGACGGGTCAAGAAGTCGTAGATACAATGAAGCTCCATGTGAGACTGCTGACGTTGACAGCACTGACACGTGTGGCAAACATCTAGTCCCAAAGAGTCAATCTGACGTCATACCGCGGACAATTGGGCATACAACTCATCCACATTAGCATCTCCCTACTACAGTGATTGCTCCTGATACACAACATGAAGATACAAGGAATCACCAAACGGCTCATAGCGGTTGCGCAGATGTGTGCACAACAACTGTGCTGAAGCCAAAATAACCACATCCCCAGTGAATTGCACCTCCATGCTAGCAACCAGAATAATAGAGGCACGAGCATCCTCATTAATCCATGTCTTGTAGGCAGCATACTGATTCTGAAAAGTCTCTATAGCATACCCAAAAGCATCAGATGCCTCCTTACGAGTGTCTTGAGAAGTAGACTTCGGGAGCACAGGCTTAGCAGGTGGAGCAGGGCAAGGCGCACAAGGCAACTCAGCGGTAAGAAAATCTCAAAGGCGCTACCACGCATGTGCTGAAACCAGTCCCGATAATTGAGACCATCGAAGTTCACCGGACAACAAGGAACAAAAACAGTGCCTGAAGACATGATCTTTCTTTCCTTTTTTTTCCTTTTTTTCCGGACGGGCCGGCGCTTAACACTTAAAACAGGCTTTCGGCCTGCTAAGAAGACAGAGTCCCGCACGGGGGAACTAGGGTTCCCCTTGCAGCGGCGATGGCAGTGGTGGCCGAGCTCGGGCTGCGCAGCTCGGGCTCGGTCTCAAGATGACGACAGCAGGCGGCGAGGCAGGAGATGACCTCACGAGCGACGATGGAGTCGGTTCCTCGATGGCGACGGCTACGAGTCCTCGACGGCGTGGTGCGATCATTGGTGCGCGAATATGAGACAGAGCAACCGGTAGTGGTGGCGGGCTCCTCGGCGACTGGCGGCAGCAGTTCCTCGGCAGCGACTTTCAGGTAAGAAGGAGATCACTGTCCTTGAAGCAGAGAGGAACAAGCAGCGGCGACCGAAGACGACAAGTGATGGGTGGTGGCAAAGGACACAGGAAGGGCGACGGTGGCGGTCGACAGAGAGACTGGCGGCGGCAACGGTAAAACCCTAACCCTAACATCGCTCTGATACCATGTTATGAATAGCGCTTGTATTCATCATGAGGTCAATGGGCCTATATATATATATATATACAACGGGAAAAATACACATGTAATAATATACATCTAACAGTTCTATCGTTGTACCACGTATGCAGGCATTGTAAGCAACATATACATAAAGCTCAAATTAACAAACATAAACAATCGAAATTGTCTGGACTGATGGATCTAGTACTTATATACAGGACCTGGATCTAGTACATATATACGTCAGAGGTTTGCTTTGTCGCATCCCATGCACTACCAACAACGACTAGTACTGAAAATTAAGCTTCCTGCAAGACTCATCCCTTGTGACCCATCCCGAGCTCCTCCTCCGGGTCCTCCTCAAGCTCTTGAGCTCCTCCTCGACTCCTCGCGTGGAGGGCACCGGCGGCGCAGTCGCGGGAAACAACGGCAGGGGGGGAGTCTAGGATGACGGCGAAGGCGGCAATGGTATGGTATGCCTACTGGAGAATCGGCATGAGCAACAGCGGCTAGACACCAAAGGTACTACACCATGTTGGTTGGTTGCTTTTATTGGTTTCACGTGCTTTGTTCTTCGCCATTCAGAATGGATAATGTCAGTTCGTCACTTTTGTTGATGGAATTTACTAGCATTTTTGTGTCCATGTGTGGACTTTGGACTATACGTTATTATTTTTGCATCAGCACGACGGCCACCAGCACCGCCCTCACCATGTCGCCGTCGACGCCATGTCAGTAAGTACGTGCGTCGATCACGGCCGGGGTTTGCTACGTACGTGCTAGGGGATCGAGTTCAGAGTTTAGTATATGTTGAACAAGCTAGGTATAGCTCGATTAGTTGGCCGAGTGATTGCACACAAGCAGCCACGTCGAGTCGAGTGCCTTGAACTGGTGGTGGTTGTTGGAGGAGAGACAAGATCATGGTTTCCTTTTATAGTTAATTTGCTGCGTCCATTTAACAGCCGAAAAAAAAGTATAACAAAAGGACCGGGTCTATTCTTTAGATTGCACTAGTACACACGCGCCTATGCAGTATGTACGTGGTTTTCAGCGCGGTCCATTTCAATCCTACGGTTGAACAAGTAGTAGCACGTGTTGAAGAATAATCCAATGAAATTAAGCCAGACACGTACGTACGAATGCTAATATCATGTACAATATGTTTACATCAGCTGTCTATAGTCTTTATCATATAGGATTTAAGCTGATGTGGATGAAAGAAAATAAATAGAGGAAAATATGTTGTCTACAATCCTAGAACAAAGAAGAAAATATCTTAAGTCCATGAAAGCTTAAAAGATTATATCATCTACGAAGACAAGTGAAAAGATAACTTATTATACAAACTGTCTGTACTATTGTACATGCGATCTAACTAGTACAGGATTGTGTACGGGCGTTCCGTGTGTAACTTGACTGAGATTATTAGCCTTTTGGTAACGCGTTGTTTACTTGATCGTAAGTCGATCGGTGCCGGCTGAAATGGTTGGGGTTTAATAAGTGAATCCTCGGTCGGTCTGCATGTGCGCTCTACTTGTTGGCACGATCCATGCATACATATTGTTAGTCCTTGCTACGGTACGGATCGATTTGGTCGTATTCAACGAGTCGCCGCGGACCGATTGACCTAAACTAGCTAGCTACGTGCGTTCATGAGCCGCGCGCTGTTGTTCTGACCCGTTAATTCTGCCGCTACTAGCTGGCATGGAGTACTAGCTAGCAACTTGATTGAATTTAATCTGATTCCTCCCTTCTGTTACGGTCCGACAAGCTAGTCGATCAGCCGCGCCATGAATCGATCGAGATCCATCATTCATTCTGATGACGATTGGGACGACATGCAAGAGCATGCCGCTGCAACACTTACTCCACACAATGGTAACTCTCAGAACACGTACGTTCCAAACAGCCTAGCTCATATATTGCAGAGCCTTGCACTCAGTCACTAGTACATCGATCGTTTGTTGCAATAAGATGGTAGAAATTGACCTAGCTAGCTGTTGAGAAAGGCGGGAAATTCTATTGATTTCCAAAAAAAAATCATATTGAGTGGTGTATAGCAAATCCAACTTTACAATAGTCCCGCTACATGCACATGCGTGTGCAAATTTTCAAACTGTTTCAAATCAACAAAGCCAAGCAAAATGGCGCAGACTTATTTTGGTATCATCACGTACGATCAACAGTGTTTTGAAAAAAAAATGAGGATATGTAACACAATGTAACGTACCGTTTTCGGACAAGTATTAGTTTGTGCTTTTGTGGTTTTCGGTTTCCTTCGTTTGTCTTTGTATCTTTAGTCTCAAATCTCCTAGCTTCTTTTAAGCTTAGGTTTGTGTTTCAAAACTCTTTGTTTCCGTAGTTCAAATCCAGGTTTGATTCCCTCCTTCTTCAACTCTGGCCCTCCTTCTCTTTTGACCTTCTTTCCTTTTGGGCTTAGCCGTCCCTCCTCCCCGCGCTCTGCGCCTTCAACCCTTGAGAGCCGTCCGATTGTATTTGAACGGCCTGATCTTGTTTGCACGTTTGTCCGGTCCGAACGTCCCAATCCTTGAGAGCCATCCGATTGTATTTGAACGGCCCGATTGTGAGAACCCGGAAAATCAAATTAAGCTAATCAACGTTAAACAGTATTCCACAGTAAAATAAGCTAATCAACACAGTATTTATCAATGAATTGGATGCAGAACAAACTTAAAATTAACTTACAAGAATTATTTACAACAGACTGAGATATAAAGTGCAGCATTTAATTAAAATTACAATCTAAATTATTGCATGCATGTCGTCGAAAACCCTCCTTGTATCCTCATCCATTGTTCACCAATCTATTGAACCGTACATCGATCCATTTCCATCGCTTGCCAAGAAATACAGAAAATATTTAGCAAGCCAATTGGAGAGCAATAAATGGAAGTTAGAGAAGAGAGATTGCCGTCAGGATTCCCTAAGTGCAGTAGGATACCCGGAACAACCTGAGCAGTCGGTCCCTTGACTATCAAGGTACCCAGATCAACAGAAATTAGTCAGCCCCTTGATCGTCAAGATGTCCAGACCACTCGAAATCATTCGGTACCTGTCACTTCTATGGGTCTCCTCATCCGGCAGTATTAAAATCCAACACCCACTATTCGTAATTGCCGCAACCGTAGTATAATTCCACAGTGCACATCCCGTTAAACCTTACCCTCAGCTAGAGCATCATCGGGGAGCTTATCATTTCAGCTTTTAGTTCCCAGTAGGCATCAATTGTCGGTACTTCAAAATAGAGCAACAGTGAGCAGAAGTCACAGTAGAGCTCTAAGGATAAGATCATGGTAAATAGGAATAGGGTCTTGGTAATGAGGGCATTGCACAGGCAGGAGATAAGGTAGCCGAATGGCACCTCCTCAATCAGCCCTCTTCCCCACATAAGCTTATTGCTTCTTATGCCAACACAGATATCACCAGCCAGTGCTCCTCCCCATTTCATTTCTCAGCCAAATGCATCCCCCCTAGTAAACCACGCTCATCCACAAGCCCCCTCCCCCCTCATTCCCAAACACCTCAAACCAGCAAAGCCACAAGCAAGCACAGGCAAAGCTAACACCAGCCGAAAGCCAACACCACACACATCCCACTTCATCTCCTCTTCAACCGAAGGCAACCGAGAACAAGAAGGCCAAACTCCACAGCCACAACCAAGCAACCCACAAGAGTAGAGCTTTATCAACACCATCCATCACTCCCCCTGCACCCCCAAACCCAAGACCACAGCAGCAGGGAGGGAGAAAAAGGAGGAAGGGGCGTCAGGGAGCTGGGAGCCAGGAGGAATATTGGAGGGGAGCATGGGAGAAGAGCAAGACCGGCGGAGCTAGGGCGACGGTCTCGAATCCATCAGCAACAACCATCGACATCGCCAGGCGTCAAGGCCGCTAGGAGGAGAAACAAGCTCAGATTTTGCATCGTCACAGCCTGCAAGCCAACCACAGCGAGGGAGAAGAGGAGAGCACCAGCGCAGAAGCCGGCACTACCATCCTCTTCCCCATCCCAGAACCCTACACGAGGTAGCCCCATTTACACCCCCATTTGCATTGCACATACACACCATTCACACATAGAACATCCATTGGTAGCACCAAGATTTAGACCTCAATCCACGGCATCACAGAGCAGGAGAGGGAGGGGTTAGCAAGGGAGGGGAGATACCTTAGTGAAGCCCATAATAGTCCACCTCCCACCTCCAGTGAGCTCATTCATGCTTAGGCACAAGGTGGCTCACCGCATCACTTCCACCATGCAGCAATTAACGCAAACAACCATTAACCCACCTCAGGAAAATAAAGGGGTGAATCAATCCTTGCCACTGGAACCCGGGCCGGGAGAGGCAGAGATGGGCCGAGCGGCAGTAGTAGGAGCCAGGAGAAGGGCGCCATGGAGGTCGAGCCGGGCCGGTCAGGGAAGGCGGCGCTAGGAGGGGAGGCAGTGGTGGCGCAGGGAACCGGAGTAGGGCGAGCCGGGGAGGAGGAGCCAGAGGCGGCGAAGCCGGAGCCGGGCCAGGAGCCAAGGGGGTGACGCCATGGGAGTGGGGAAGCAAGAAAGGGATTGGGGAAGAAGAACTTGGGTGCTTCTGTGTGTGTGTGTGTTCGGTCGGGAGTGAATAAGAGAGGAGAGAGAGGGAGATTAGGTGAGGTGAGGAGAGGATTAGGGTTAGAATTTGGGTTTAGGCGATTAGTATAGGAAGATTGTAGGAAAATTGTGTAGATTCTAATACGTTATGTTAATTAGTATTTTTAGCAATAGAATTAGCAGTGGTTGTATAGATGTTAGCGCAGCGTATTTATGCGATCGAACGATTTCACCTAAGTCGCCTTGGACTATCCAGTATCAAAATATGTCAGTTGAGTAATTATTAGATTAAGATCGAATGTCATAAGTTTAGTTAAAAAAAGTGTGTGCATGTGTAGTAAACCTATGTATCGTCGGCCATTAGTCGGGCAGGTTAAAATGTTTTAACTTTACTAATTTAATTAAATTAGCGCAATCCCAAGTTCGTGTAGAGAATTAATTAAACGCGTGTGGACTTCGGCGTTTTCGACCTTAGAACAATAGACAGTAGAGCAGCTTCAGTGGGGAGTGCTAACTTGGTGGAGGACTAAAAAATGTTATTAAATTAAAATATGCTAACAAATTGGAGCCCACTAACTTATGTATTCATAATATCACTCAAAATCAACTAAGTATTTATTTATATATTACTCGTGCTACCGTTGCTACAGAGGACGAACCAATACTGACGGGAGAAATTGACCACAGAATTGTCGACGCCAATCTTTCCTACAACTCCAAAGGCAAGCTATTCTCTTGAGCATAAATATAGTTATATTAAATGTAAACCGTATATTGTCTCTTATATCTCTTATATCTATATTATATATATATATATATATATATATATATATATATATATATATTGCATCAAAACTATATCTCAAAATCAAATTGAATAAATGAGATGAAGATGGAAAAGATAAGAAAGATGAAAGAGATGAGAAAAGAGTTAATATTGTGGCTGGTAAAGGGGGCCCAGGGCAGGGGAGGCGATGAGAAAATGATGATGATGTGGTAAGAGGTGGGACCCCTTTATTTAGGGTTAGTATATAAGGACCAACAAAACTCTCACCCGGATCAGAGGCCGTATTTAAGTGCCAACCATTTTCCCATTTCGGCGGGCAGAAAATGCTACCTTGTTACGTGATTTGTCCTCTCCACATCGGGTAAGTAATATTGCATGGGTGGTGTAGGGATGATGAACTCAGGGGCCGGTAGGATAAGTCCGAACTGAGGGAGTCCAAGGCGTTATAGTAGCGCAACAGGTGGAGTGTTGGGGCATAGGAGAGATGAACGCCCCAACCAACATTGTTGGAACTCAGTGGAGGACTGGGTGCGCTCAGGACACCGACGGAAAATAATAGGTGGAGACTTGATCACGTAACCTGGAAAATTAACTGTATTCTGAACTCGAAGTCGCATCAAAGGAAATGCGGTGGACCCAGTTCAAGAGAGTTCAGAGTAGCTATGGGTAAAGTGGTACAAAGCCTGCGCAGTGCTAAATAAAATCATGAATTCATGCCCGACTCCTGGATTGGAGCATACGGGAACCACTGGGGGTCTTTCTTCTCTCCGAGTGACTAGTAGTCTTTTCAGTATTAAAAATTGTCACTTAATGTTTCCTTGATGTTAGTTATGTTCAGAAAAAGGAGATGAGCTAGAAAATGTTATAACCAGCAAAGAAAAGTCATACAGTGCATTTTTGCTATTAATGCTTGCTGAGTACATTAATTTGTACTCAACCTTGTTAGTATTCTCCTTTGTAGATCCTAGTCCAGCCGGGAATTATCTCGCATGGGACGAGGGACATACAGGTACTGCGAAGACCGCAGGAGGCAAGGACGTTGACTACAAGGACTAGAGCAAGATGGGGACCTTATTCGACGTCTGGGACGAGTAGACGAGAGAAGGATCAAGGCAGGCAGACGAGGGGAAAACTATTTTCCATTGTAATTAAATAATTGTATCTAAGACCATAGCCTTACGTGGCTAACTGTTTAATAAAGAACAGTTTCTATCTTATTGTTCTGCTATGCTAACTCTGATAAATGCTTACTATTCGTTGGAGCAGTGTTCTACTGGGTAGACGAATAGTAATTAGTATGCTTAAGTGTGATTACCCTCGGGTTAATGACACGGGGCGCCACACCGATCTTGTTTGCACGTTCGTCCGGTCCGAACATCTCAATCCTTGTAAGTCGTCCGATCTGAATCGAACAGTCTTTCTCTATCCCTCCACCCCCTTGGTCATAACCGTCCTTTTTGCAAAGACAACCTCTTTGGTCGCAACCGTCCTTTTTGCAAAGATGATCCTCTTTGGTTGCAGTCGTCCTTTTTGCAAAGACGATCCTCTTTGGTCGTAACTGTCCTTTTTTGCAAAGATGACCCTCTTTGATCGCAACTGTTCTTTTTACAAAAACCACCCTCTCGGTCGCCCTGGACCTCCTTCAGGACCTCCTCTTGAACCTCCCCATGGGACCTCCTCCTGGACCTGCTCAGATTGCCTTCTACGACCAGGTGTGATCGTAGCTCCTTCGAGCATGCATGGTTGAAACCTCTGTTTTGTACTCATCTTTGAGCAGCTGGTCGTCGGCGATTGCTCTTCTCACCTCACGACTATCCCTCGTTCTCTCTGCTGCACCGCACCCACTCCCTCTGCACCACCAACTCCCTGCCATCTTTGCGCCGCACCCACTCCCTTGACCTCCGCGACTCTGGTGCCTTTCCTCGCCCTGTCGTTTCACCCGTGCGTCATCTCTCCACCGCACACACGCCATGGCCGTCCTCGCCGCACTAGAGTGCCTGGTCTAAGCATCGCGTCCGCATTAGCCGACCCTTCAAAGTCGCCGCTCCTCTAACACCCTTCCCTATAGCCACCTGCCCCTGTCACCTCCGTGCCATTCGCCTCCTTGGCCGCCTATAAAAGGGCCCTTGTGCCCCTTGTTCTTCCCCACGTCGCTCCTGTGCATCCGTCTAAACTCAAGTTCTTGCTCTTGGCTCTGGTCTTACTTAATTTGGATTTTGGTTGCTTTATTTTCTTGTGTATTTATTTGTTCTCTCTGTTTGTCGCTCCTCTTTCTCGGTACATTCGTCCGAGTAGAGTTCGAAGAAGCAGGAGACCTCCAGTGGAACCAAGCACAAGACCTCCAAGACCCTTCTACCTTCAACCAAGGTGAGTCAATACTTTGATAATATTGAGCCTACCTTTTATGCAAATTATATTCCTTTAAAAATACCAAATTGCATGCTTTAATTCCTTTAAGCCCCTAGGGTGGACTCACGGTGGATCGTGGGTGTTCAGCTGAACACCCTTTTTTTTAAAAAAAAATACATGGTATATAATAAGCATATTAACGGTATGTGTTGTTAGTTGGGTCAAAACTATATATTTATCCCTACAAATGAATTCAGCCTGCACTCTCTACATCTCGTGCACAGCCCATGTAACACATTAGTCCATTTTCCTTCCCACCTCAGCCCACCAAACCCTAAGCTATGTTCTCTCTCTCATCCTGCAGCTTGTCTCTATGGGGGCGGCTCCGGCCTCCGAGTGGCGAACGGACAGAGGGGAGGGCTGAGGAGATGACCGACGGCCGGTAGGCGCAGTGCTGCAACGCGACAGCAAGTAGGCGTGAGGCGGTGTGGGCGTAGGGAGAGCGTGCGTCAACACATTTGCGCGGGTAAGGAGAGAGGATGTGCGACGAATAGGGAGCGGACAGCTGGAAGGGAGCAACGCGGCGACGGGAAGGGAGCAGTGCCTCCAGCTCATTGTCGTCGTCCTCTCTCCGGATCTAGGTGTACTCCGCCTACTCCACTTCTTCTCCCTAGCTCTTATCTGCTCCGACTTCAGTTCTTTCTGTAGTGTAGCATCTGCTTTCTTCGTTCTTTCTTTAGTGTAGCATTTGCTTTCTTCGTTCTTTCTAATAAATGTTGTACAAAAATACAATCTTTGTCTTAGGTAATATGTCGCCATTTCCTCATAAGAAATCATTACTTTCCGTATTTTTACTATACATATGCATGTATAATCATATTGCTGATTTAGGGGAAATGGTGTGTCGCAATATCGCGTAGATGAGACACTCATCTTAGAAATCCTAGGTCCGCCACTACTAAGCCACTAGCAATGGCAAATGAATAGCTTTCCAATAATGGACTTAATTACATTCTTAAGCCATTCAAAGTATAATAAAAACAAACGAACAATCAACCGATCGATTTGATCTACACATGTACGTAAATGTACATGTTAGTGCCACAAATACTGTAAATAAAACCCCAACCGATCGAAACACACAGCAGATCGATTGGCCAATCTAGCTAATTATTAAGCTGCCCGCCGGCTAGGCGCCATGGCAGATTCCGCCCGAGCTGGATTGACCGGGAATGTCCGGGCTTCTGCTTGCACGGGCTGGTTCCTCCCCCCATCGGCGGTCTGCCCTTGTCTAGGACCTGCACAATCAGCATCGCGGCGCGCTGCCCCAGCCACCCGCCATCCCGGCCACCATCCAACAATGGCCTCGCCGTGAGGATCGTTGGAACTGGGCACTTATGTGTTAAGGCTCATTCATTTTTATAATTCCAAAGCATGCAAAGTCGAAATTGAGAAGTCAAAATTGAAAGTTGAAACTCAATGGTCGAAGTCGAAACTCAGAAGTCGAAACTGAGTGGTCGAAACTCACTAGTCGAAACAATCTGGTTGGATCCTTAGACCAATGTGGTCGTAATACACTAGTTGAAGCTGTAGACCAATGGTCGAAGCTTTAGACCATGGTACAATCAGGATCAATAAACACCGCTTAATGACCATTAATTGGTATTGAATTAGTTGTTACCAGTGGTTTATTATGACAGTTACTAGAGAGTAATTGTCTCGACTTATGACAGTTACTAGAGAGTAATTGTCTCGACTATAAATAGGATCTGGAGATATCCACATCAAATGACAATCAATCCCATTCTTCTTCTTCTTCCTCTCTGTTCTCTAGTGCTAGAGGGTTGTGCTGTTTGAACCAAGTCGTCCCTTCTCCTCGGCGTGCACCGGGCAGGAGAGTGAGCGGTATCTTCGAACCATTGTCGCAGAGTTCACCGGCACGGGGCGGCAATAAGGTTTCTGGGCAACGCAACTGCACGACCGTTTGCTGCACTGCGACGTCTACGATCTGCACTACATCGAGTTTGCACTGCTTCCTGTTCTTCAACAAGCCCTATTGTGAGTTGGTCGTAAGACCAGTTTATTCTGCTATAATCATATTGTTTAGTATGTTTAAAAGTGCAATGAGTTGCATGTTGTTAGTATAGTTTTATGCATCTATAGTTTTAAGTGATCTTTGTCTCATACTAAAATTTGAAATTAAAATATTGTCCACGTTTCTAACGAGGATCACATTGCAGCATTGCATCGACAATACGGCCACCACCACCGCCCTCACCATCGTCGCCGATGCCGTATCAATCCTTACGCCGGGCTTGTTACTAGCTAGTTACTGAGTGTAATTACTTATTAGCTTTGATCTAGCTAGATCAACTTGATTGGCTACAAAATGCTAGCACGTAGTGTATATATATACGTTCACTTACACGTCGAAGAAGCCTGTTTGAGTAATTGTTGGGCAGCAAGACAAGGGGTTGTCGGTTTCATTTTATAGATTGTTGAGTACTTGAGTGTGTTTGACAGCCAGTAGTAGGTCATAACAAATCGACTGATCTCGGCCGGCTGGGTCGATCGTCTATTCGTCATTTTGTACTTAGATTAATTTCTCAGGTCTAGCGTTAGCACGTACGTACGCTACGTCCCACGGTCCATTTTCTAAGCTTGAATAATTGAATATTGACCACAACTGAAAGACAGTCGATCGTCACATATACGGTAAGAGTCACATATGAACCAGATATCGCCGCGCACGTAATTAATGTATATGCATGGTTACGCAGTCCATGCATGGCCGGTGCATAGTAGTATGCATGCATCCACAGAAACCGAATGACTCGATATATGCACGCGTACGTTCTTGCTGGGGAAGTGAGGCTTAGGAAGAATTCTCGGTCTGTTCGTTAATTGTGATCGACTGACTTCGCATGTCTGGCCAGTTTAATTAGTCCCCTTCAAACATGAGTCGCCGTCGCGGACTGATTGATCGGGTTAATTGTTTCGATTTCCTATTCAGTTCTGCTGGCTTGTGAGAAAGAGGCAGCAACTCAATGGAGACGAACATCCCCATCAGAAAGCTATGCGTGTACGAGAAGAAGAAAATGCTCCAAGTTAGGTCTAGTCACGTAGTAGAGCGGGCGGATCACCGAAACGTCCTACGCGCTGCACTCGGCACGGCAGTGAGCACGTCGCTGCGCGGCGTCCGCACGTGAACATGGGCCGCGTGCGCGGCAGACGGATGGGCTGCGGGAGGTGCCAGGCCGCGACCTCGAGGGAAGAAATCTGCCGCGCCTGCGCAGGCGCGCGGAGGACGGACGGGTCGCGGGCGGTGCCGGGCAGCGAGGAAATAAATGGGCTGCGCGAGTGGAAAGATTGGCTGCGACGAAGAGCGATGATGCGCCCGGGAGGAAGATGGGGCCGCGCAGTTTGCAAACTTCTTATCGTATTTTGCTCTGCGGGCAGCCCAATATGTAGTTCCATATTGTGGGTGGTCCTCGCTTGATCTATTTGCTGAAGTCTGCGCTCGCGGCACCAACTTGGCTACAAGAGGCATTGCATTCCCAGATGATATGAACCATTAAGTTAGAATATAGCATGGAACGAGAACGAGATTCCCCCTGCCTTTTGACCGTTGCTTTTAGCATATCACAATTTGATAGCAAAAAAGCAATACCGCGATGTGAAAGGTGTATATTCCCGATCTGGAGAAAGTAGCGAGTGCCTGAAAAGCCTTTGTAAATCTTAAAACAAAGGCTCAATTTTACAAAACTCCAAAATTATACCTCTTTAAATCTGGAGTTTTGTGAAATTGAATCTTAAATTTGGAGTTTTGGGATAGTTTGTACAAAATATGTGAAGTTTTACGAAATTTACTCTATTAATTTAAAAGATAATTTTAGCTGTATTGTAGTTTGATGTAGTACATCATTTTAACTGTATATAGTGTGTAGTTCATCGTATAGATATTATTTATGGTGTAATACTCAAATAAAAGTAGAGCACAACTCAAATTTCAGACTTAATATTTAGTTGTATTGTAGTTTGATGTTAGAAAAAAAAATCCAGAGTTGATACATAGGGTATGTAGAGCGAAACTAAAATATTGTCAACTTAATTTTTATTTCCACTTGTACACGGTAAATATGTTGTAAATACCGGAGACACTTTTCAAACAAGGAAAGTAGCACGATACCTATACAAAATCTATAAAAATTACAGAGTAGCTAAATAGGGTATGTAGAGCTTAATCAAAATAATCTCAATTTAATTTTGGTTTCCATTTATGCACGATAAATAATTTGTAAACAAGGAAAATAGCAAGATACCTATAAAAATTCCAGACAAGCTTAATAGGGTATGTAAACCATAATTAAAATATTATTAACTTAATTTTGGTTTCCATTTGTACACGGTAAATATTTTGATAACGCTGAAAATACATTTCAAACAAGGAAACAGGAAGACACCTCTAAAAATTCTATAAAAAAGAGTAAATTTCGCAAAACTCCACATATTTTGTACAAACTATCGCAAAGCTCGAGATTTAAGGCTCAATTTCACAAAACTCCGGATTTAAGGAGGTATGTTATCGTAAAATTCTAGGTTTGTACAAAATCTGGAGTTTTGTGATAACATACCTCCTTAAATCTGGAGTTTTGTGAAATTGAGCATTAAATCTGGAGCTCTGCGATAGTTTTTACAAAATATGTCGAGTTTTCGAAATTTACTCTTCGGAATAAACTAAAGAAAAACATCAATTATATTTGTATATGAATTTCAACCAAACATAATTGAAATTCAGAATAAAAAATAAAAGAATTTACATGCGAATTTCAAAGTGGAATCCCTAAATAATTGAAATTCAGATTAAAAATAAAAATTACAACAAAATGACATGAATGGTGTCATAGGAGACCACAAAATAGTGCAATTGGTGTCGACCTGCCCTACTAGAAGACATTGACTAATGGGGAAGCAAACTGCCGAGGCGACGGTGGATATGAGGATAATGTTGTGCTGCTTGCTGGATCTGTTGAAGAGAAAGGCCAGAGTCGAAGAACCAATGGGCGCAATGGCGAGTGGTAAGCGTCGGCGTTGTTGAAGAAATCAGTGGCATAAGAATCTCAATGATGGGGAAGCCCTAGCATATAGGAGATGAAGATTTGTATTGAAGACGAGCTATGGACGACATTGGGCCATCGGGTAGCTAGTAGCGTGCCATCGTAGGTGAGGACGCGATGTAACCAGTGATGGTAAGAAGATTCTTCACATCGTTTGATAATGACTAAAATAGACATGACGACATCAGTGAAGATGGGAGGTCGCCGCGGTTAGTGAGGAAGCCACAACGTTGAGCTGACCAACATCGAAGAAGAGACCATTGAGTTGGCTAACTCAAAAAAAGAGAGGCGAATCACACGGGAGAAGATGACATCGAGCACATATAACATCACGCATGTGTATATACATGCATACATCCATACAGATAGAAACACAGGCGTACAGAACCAGAGGAGCAAAGAGCTCAGAGTAGAGATGACATAGCCGTAGGGAAGGCTCAGGGCCACTGGAGAGAGCGTGGCGGGTGTCCTCGGCAAGGATCAGCGATGGTTGCACGTGTATACGTGTTAATGTCGCAACGATTAGTGTTAAGGAGTAATTGGGTAAAAGTAGAAGATAACTATGTGGTAGAGTATTGCATTGAAAGGGTAATACTTAGATGTAACATCTCAAATTTTGCCTTTTTAAAAAAAATATTTCAAATTAATTAATACAAAGTGTTGGATTCCTTTTGGAGTTCTTGCTTAATTAAATGCTAAATCAAATCCAAATTCCAATTCTCAATTCAACTTTGAACCTATTTCCTTCTTCAATCGCAATTTGAATTCCAAATCGAATCAATTCTGAATTCCATCTTCAAATCAATTCAAATCTATGTTCCAAAATCAAATCAATTATCGCCCGAATTTGAACTCAAATTCTCAATTTGAACTAATCTCTCTCCTCAATTTCAAACCTCAGCCGAAATTCAAATTAAAACTTAAATTTGAATTTTCTCTGAAATACAAACATCAGAAATCCTATTCAATTTAGTTTTTTGGGTCAAAATTTGTTTCTCTTTTTTTTTTAACTGGGCTGAACCCCACTTATTTCTTTGGGCTGAGCCTATTTTATTTCCTGGCCCATTCTTCTTCTCTCTTTCTTCTTCTCTCTTTCTTCTTCTTTCTTTCTCCTTCTTCCTCCCGATGCCATCCTCTATTCTTCTTCCTGTTCGACTGAAGCGCCACGCCATGTCTGCCAGCGCTTGTGCCTGTGCGCCATCAAAGTCACCATCACTGCCCCAATTTTCGGTCGCTTTTTGTTGCAACTCGTCATCAATCAAATCGCTTTCAAGTCGAAGCCAAAACCATTGCCTCTGTCATTGTCGTCGAAGCTCCGCCCATGACGTTTCCTCTGCCCCTCTCGTGCATATTTAAGGAGCATTGTGTCTGCCTTGCCCTCCTCTTATTTTTGCCTCAATCCCCATCCTCTATCTCCCCACGAAGCCACCGGATTTCGTTGAGCTGACGTCGTCTTCCCGAGCACCGAGCGCCACCCCGCTTCACGTTCCTGTCGCACCAGTGAGGTTTTTGAACTCCTAACCGCGTCACAACGTGTCCCTGAGTACCTTAAACATTTCTCCTCATTCAATTTCGCGTTTGCCGCAGCACATCATCGGAATTCGTCGTCTTTCCCATTGCCAGTCGAATCATCATCCTCACCCAATCTCCCTCTCCGATGAGCCCCGAGCCAAGCTTGTGCGTCATCACGTGTTCCCGAAGTTTCTCCATCGATTCCCCCTCTCCATTTGGTCGAGAAACCTCCTTGGAGCTCCCCTACCAGCGCCCCTTCTTCCCCGCCATTGACCGCCATTGCCCTGCCGCCTCGGCCACACCCCTAGCCTCCCCGACCACCTAGAACGTTCCCCATGGTCGCGTCGTGCTCATGCGCGCGCCTTCTCCCCTAGTGCGTCGCCATGCCATCGGCGCCGTTGCATGCCCGCGCACCCAGGCCGCCACTGGTGCCACTGTCGTCGCCTCCATGCCGCTCCGGCATCGCCACCACCACGTAGAGGACCCCCATGCCACTAGGGTTCCGTTTTGCCCATCTCTGGCCACCGGTGACCATGCGCCCAAGCGCCACCTCCCTTCCCCTGTTTTCCATTCCTCTATTTCTCTCTCCCTCTCAATGACTCATGGGTCCCTTATGTCATACACTGAGATTTACCAATACTAAATCCGAACATAATATTCCAAGAATATTATCTCTCTTCCAATTTTCAGGATTTTTCGGGGGTTCGTTCTCTTCCATATGAACTCTGAATTAATTTATTCTTGTTCCTAATTTCATATAAATTCATTATCTCCCTATTGATACTAATTTTATAATTTTTAGATTTTATTTAGTTTTTCTGGTATTTATTTTATCTCGTTTCGCATGTGTAGAGTCCGACATCGTCGAAGTCAATTTGGATAAACCGGACACGGTAACCTCAACCTTCGACGAAGGCAAGTCTCCTTCGAACATTTTGTACCTATGATTTTCAAATTATGTTTTAAGTTTCAAAAGTATTATGCATTTGCTATTTACATAAAATAATAAATTCAAATCGTAGATTGTTAGTAAAACCTAAAATTGATAATACCTTCCTTTGATAATTGTTATCCATACACCTTTGTCACCCTAGCATAGCATTTATGCAATAATGATTACAATGTTGTGGAATAGATAAAAATGGTAGAATTACTTAAACATGCTTATTCGGTCATAATCACCCATTTGTGGGATCATTATTACCCTTTATGCTAAAATAGTTTGAGAAATGTATGACATTAGGTAATGTCAGTAATTGAAAAATAAAATAAAATGGTGAAAATTGTTTAGACTCGGACGAGTGGCATGAGGTTCGACTATCTTGCCTTGGTTGATTAAGGACCGACGCTTGTGTCTATTCAAACCAAGCAATATCATAAAACCACATGTCCTAAATGGGAAGAATTTGGCTGATTAATTTACTAAGTACAGACATTTAGCCCGCAAGCTATAGATGGTAGGAGCAACCTGGGTAGTGCAGACGATGGTAACTGACGTTCATGTCTGTCAGGGCTTTGCGCTAGGCGATGGTAATCGATGTCCATTGTAACATCCCAAAGTTATGTTACCAAAATAAAATAAATAAAATTAGTATTTTACTGGTTTTTCTGAGAATTTGCCAGAGTTTGATTGCTTTATTTGAATCTCTGAAGTTTTGAAAGTCAAAAGTAAAAATTTATTTGAAGTTCTGGAAGTTTCTTTTGGCTTGATCTGGAAAATAAAATTTTAATTAATTTCTAGAATGTTCTGAGGTTTTTAAAAACTTTTTCCTAAGTAATTTAAAGCCAAAACAATTTATGTGCAAAAACTATAGCTAAATTATAAGTTGGAACTATTAAGTCTAAAATAAATAAGGGAATTTCTGTGAATTATATCATAATTTTTGGATTTATTTTGCTATTTTCTAAAGCTATTTTGAATTTCTGGAATTAAATCAATTATTAAATCAATTCAAAACCCTAAAACCCTAGTGGGCCGAATCTCCCATCTCCTCTCTCTCTCTCTCTCTCTCTCTCTCTCTCTCTCTCTCCTGCACGGCCCGCTTCACCCCAGCCGGCCCGCTCCTCCCGCCCGCTACCTCTCTCTCACCCCCACCACCCGATTTCAATTGGACGGTCAGAAAAACCTCCACGTCATCACCTCCTCCCCACCGCCAGACCAGGATCTGACGGCGCACGACCCTTCTTCCTCCCCCGTTTCTTCCCCGCGCCACCGAGCCTCAGCACCGCCATTGTCGCGCGTGAGAGCTCCATCACCGCCGTGATTACCGCCCCCTCTTCACGCGTGGACGTGCGCACCAGATCCCACGCATCACGCCGCCCCATTTCCGGCCATTTTCCCCCTCGTCCGTGTACGAAATCCCCGGAGCCGAAATCGCCGTCGTGACCTTCGCCACCAATCTCCTCCTCCCAACCTCATCCGGCCCCTATAAATGGCGCACCGGGACCGCCTCCCTTTGCTCATCACCGTGCCGCCACCCACTCCTCCTCCCTCGCTCTCTAGTCGCCGGATTTGGCATTTCTTCGCCGCCGAGCAACCTCCGCCGCCTAGCGCCGCCACATCGACTCCGACCACCCGACCACACCATCGGCATCACCGCTGCCGCCGCAACCCGGTGCTCACCTCACCTTACTGAGCACCGCCGAGCCCCATCGCCGCCACAAGCCGCAACTTGCCGCCGCTCTTTTCTCTCGCCCGCCATCGACCGCGTTCTTACGCCGCTCGGTAAGCACCAAACTCCCGCGCCCTCTTTCTCTCGTACTCGCCGAGTCCAACGCGCCGCTAATCGCCGAGCCTTGGCCCCGAGCACCGCCGTCCGGCTACGAGATGGCAAAGATACGTGGCGCCATGTGGCGCTGTGTCGCCATGTCACCTCTCTCGCCGCGTGGTCGCTTGTCACCCGCCGCGCGGCACGGCCAAACCTCCTCCGACTAAGAACCCGTGGACCTACCCACCAAGGCGAGACTCGACATGTGGGTCCCACATGTCGTGGTTTTCGCTTTTTTCTTTAATTCTTTAATTTCAAAATTAGTCGCTAACGTCATCTTGCGCAATAATTAGGATTTCTTTAGAAAATAAATCAAGAAATTCAATAAAATCTGATTTTAGGGTTTATTCAGATTTAAAACTTCCCGGGGTTCGTTCTCCCTCATACGAACTCCGATTTCGTCGATTCAAATTCCTAAATTCATATAAAATCAAGATCTAGCCATCTAAGCCAAAATTATTTAATTTTGAGTTCATTTGACCAATAATTCCTTTAAACCCTAATTTATTATTTCATGTAATTTCAAACTTCTAAAATTCATATCTTTTGCATCCAAACTCCGATTTGGGTGATTCAAGTTGCAAAATTTGTATAAAATTATTATCTAGCTAGCTAAAACAAAATATTTCTATTTGGAGTTAATTTGATCTGTATTTTTGAATTTATTCGAATTTGAGTTGAATTTATCGATTTTCACAATTAGATTTCGACGACTTTGAGAATCGATTTGACACGATTGAAGAGCAACATAAGAGGATTGATTTTGACTGTATGATCATCGTGATCGTACACTTGGACTACCTGGAGATAGTACTTGTGAGTACTAGGTAACCTGTTAAGAAAAACAACGTCACCTCAACACTAGACATTCTGTTAAGGTGATATGTTAAGAAAAACAACGTCACCTCATCAAGCAAGGCAAGTTGTACCCTTGATCATATTGATCCCATTATTTTAAATTATTTATATTCTATTTTTAAATTATTACTGCATGCTTATTTATATTCAGTAATATAAATTCCTGTTTTTAAATTCATAGTTATACCTAAATCCTTTGTATGACCAATGTTGATATTGAATCAAACACATTGTCACCCTAGATAAACCTGGTTGATACGATAGTATGAACTAGGATCATTTAAACGTATTGCTTAGCCATGCTTATAGACCAAACTTGTCTGATTTGGGGAATTTCAGCCAACAATCAATTATTGTTTAAATTGTACCCTTGGCATTGGTGTGTCATGGGAGTTTTACAAATGACTTGAAAAATAAAATAAAAATGGGTTTGGACTTGGGCGAAATGGATGATTGGTGGGTGCAGGTTTATGCACGGGCTTAATCTGGTTAGGGTTAAGCCCCAGGGGTTTTTATGGAAAGTCGCTCAAGTCAGTTAAGGACCGGTCTTCGAGCGCATGGTGTTACGCCATACCGTACCACCACATGTCCCAAGTATGGGTCGGGACTTGGCTAAATAATTTGTAATGTCTTAGTGTCATTGGTGCTATGTTGTTGGTATGGGTGTTGGTGAGACAGTAGACCCATCCGCGCAGAGGGGGCTCCTGAGGATGACCACCCAATGGTAGCGAAACCTTCATGCATAAATACATTAAGACGTAACATCGTAAAGGCCTCGACACGTGCTCTAGACCGCTACCAAAGGTAGTGAGCGGTGGCATAGATATATGCCTAGGATAAACTAGAGAAGTCTTGTCATGTGGGTAAACTGCACAACCTCTGCAGAGTGTAAACTATTCGAATAGCCGTGTCCGCGGTTATGGACATGCTAGCAGAACTACTCAAAGTTAGACTTTGGTTTTTGTTTGAAAGAGACTTCTTCAAAACGGGTTTATCCAGATGGGAATTGGGTAGGAAGCTATGTGATAGGAGGGTATCCTTCACCGTTCATGTGTGAATGTTATCTGACTATAAAATTGAGAATTTTATAAATTTTAGTTATAAATAACTGCTTTGGAACTTAATACCAGTAATTAAAAGAAATACTGCTTTATGCAAATAAACCAATAAGCCTTTCTATTGTTACATCCATACATGCATGTCATTCTGTTATTTGATGGGTGTAACTTGCGAGCACGAAGTTGTGCTCATACTTGCTTTATGCAAACAAAATTTGAGAGAAGAAGGACTTTGCTACCGATGTGGATCTCGACGACTAGGCCGCTACCCCACCGATTGCTCGTGGCGCATTAATCGACCCTACTACATCTTCGCTCTTCCATTGTGTTTATTTTATTGTGGGCCTGTAAGCCTCCTTTGTAATCAACTCTGTTGTTTATTAATAAAATAGTGATATGAATTTGTTACCATATTTTACTGTGTGAACTAGCGACTGATCATGGGACTAGTTTAGAAATGCACAGAGGATCTGGGATATTAATCCCGGGTTCTGACATCCATGTTCGGGCAGGTTATCCCCCACAACGGTGGGCTCCAGGTCGATGGTAAATAACGTTCATGACTTGGGGTTAAGCTCATCGGGCGGGCTAATGTATGGATAAAGTATTGTAAAAGTCTTGTGACAATCGCTTAGTCACACACCCAAGGAAGTGTGTCATGTACGACATTATAAGTCAATTATCTCGTGTGGGTCAAGTTGTACAACCCCTACAGAGTGTAAACTATTCGAATAGCCGTGTCCATGGTCAAGGGCATGCGAGGTGCGTTTTCACATGGTAGATTTTATTTTTGTTTTCAAAGAATTATTTTGGAAAATATGGGAGTAGTTAGAACTCTTGAATTGTTGTGCTAGCAGCTAGAGCCCTACACATAAAAACTTGGCAGATAGAGCCTCAATACTAGTGACTGGCAGCTAGAACCTTCACTAGAGAATTAAATTATTTTATTTATTGAATCATCATTTGTCAAATGTGCTTTATGAAAATTGTTGAAACATAAAATATTGCTTTGTGCAAAAGAACCATATAAGCCCATGTGTTAAAGCTATGCATATGCATATTTCCCAAGACTTGTGGAGTACTTTATGTACTCATGTGCTACACTCAAAACAAATCTCAAAAGCCCTCAATGATGCCAAGGACGACTACGACTTCTACGCCTATGGGTTTGACGAAGAACACCCGGAGTACTAGGCTTCGCTCCCCAGTCGAATGCCGATGGGCGATTTGATGGGCCATCTCGGAGTTTACTATTTTTATTATTTCTGTTGTTGTAAAACTTGAGGTCATGCGACTTTTATTGTAATAAGTTACCTTAAGGCTGATACTTTTTATCACCTTTATGTTAATCGTGATTCAAACTTGTTATCAACGATGTATCCATTGTGTGCATGCACTAGCTATTGATCAGTGATTGGTGCAGAAATACACAGAGGATTCATATTCAAAAATTTGGTCCCAACGTTAGAGGGATTAATAAAGAATTAGGATTGTTGTTGGAGGTTGAAGTAAAAAAGTTATAGCGACGAGAAGAGATATAAGAAAGCCGGTGTATGAGGGAAGATAAGTTCAAAGTAGATCTCTCATGCTGTATTGGAGTATGCATGAGCAATGTACTCTAATATCATATAAACTAATAAGATAATTTACCGCATACATAATCAACGTATTGCTTTAGATTAAATAGAGGCACATGTGCATGCATACTTTTTTCGAAAAAGAGTAACTAATGGAGCAAGAATAGGGGCACGCAACTACATAATCTATGCATGATGAACAGTGGTGTAACATCTCAAAGATCTCAATTTTGGGAAAGTTGTAACATCCCAATTTTTTGAGCTTTAAAATCTTTTAAATAGTTAGTAGGGAGAAAAGTCACCATTTGATTTTATTTGAATTTAATTCAAAAGCTTAATATTGGACTTTAGAATAAAAAACATTTAATATGAATAATTTCAACATGAACAATAGTCAAAACTATTTTATCTGGGTTCTATGTGCTCAGATATATTTTCTAGATTTTTCTAGAATTTTTCTGAGTTCATTTGCTATTTTCTATTGCTTATTTGAATTTTTGCTATTTTATAAATTAGAAAACTAATTAAAATCTCAGTTAATCGATTGGGCCGAAACCACATTCCCCGGCCCAGTCCTATTCACTTCTCAGCCCAACTCCACCCGCAACCCACCTCCGCCTCCCTCTCTCCGCGCGCGCATGCCGATCCCACCAGTCAGCCTCACCCGCGCCGTTTGCCACGCGGTCTCGCGCGAGCCCTCGTTGCTGACGTGTGGGCCCCGTATCTCCTGTGCATCGTCCCCGAATCCGTTAAGGATTTGTTCCGCCGCCGTCGCGTGCCATTTTTGGGTGTCCGTGCCCTGGACTCTCCCGAGCCGCCGCCTATAAAAGGGAGGCGAGCCCTCGACCTCCACACCCCTCTCGCAGCCGCCAAAGCCCAAGCGCAAAACCCTAGCAGCCGCTGGAGCTTGAAGAAGCGATCTGCGCCGCCGCCAACTCCGACGAGCTTTTCCGCCGCAACCGGAACCGCTCGAGCTTCGTGGTCTACACCGCCGACATCGCACGGAGCTACGCTACCTCGTGGTGGCCTTCGTTTCGCCGAAGCGTCGCCGTAACCCAGTTCCCGTCGAGCCCGAGACTCCTCCGCCGCTCAACGCTCGCCGCCGCCATCCTCGCCACCCCCGAGCACTCGTGAGCACACATGCGAGTTCCTCGCGTTCCCCTCTACACACCGGTACCATCCGCCGTCGGTGTAGAGCCGCCCTTCGCCGGAGCCCTCGGTTCCCGAGCCGCCGCCGCCCTCGCCGTCACCACATCAGGGCCACCTCGTCGCCGTGTCAGCGCCCCCGCCTACGTGTCACGTGCGTGGCGCCATGTCAGCAGACACGTGTGCGCCCGCGTGGCACGGTCCACCGCGCCTAGGTCCCGAGGCTCGGTAGACTTAGTCTACCATGAGCCGTGAGACTAACATGTGGGTCCCACATGTCAGTGTTTTCTTTTTATTCTTTTAATTCCCGAAATTCCTTGCTGACATCATGCTTGCGCAATAATCCGGTTTTTCTTTTAAAAAATAATTCGAAAATTCCAGTAAATCCAAAATTATGGTTTTCTTTTAGATTGAAACTACCAGAGCCCATTACTTTTGCATTCGAACTCCGTTTGAGCCTATTCAAATTCCTAAATTCATATAAATTCAAGATCTATTTATCTGAGATTTTTATTTAATTTTTGGAGTTTGTTTTGCCTCTGTTATTTATTTGTTTTGTTTATTTATTTCGTTTGCGAGTAGACGTCGATACGTCGGGGAATTTTGGAGAAGAAGGAGCACCTCAAGATCAAGACCAGTACCTAGACCTTTTCCAAGGCAAGTCATATCTTTGATCATATTGAACCCAGTTTTCAAATTACTTTGTTTCAAAGTATTGCATTCTACTTTAATTATTTATTTAAATGATTTTGGGTATAGCTATTGTCCAAATTGTTACCTCCACTTTGGCTTTGTATGTCATAATCTCTTGTCACCCTAGATTGGTTTATTTAGTTGGTATTATTGTAGCACCAATGTGGGTTGGTTAGATAGGAGTACAATTGCTTAGCCATGATACGAGTCTCATACCTCATTCGAGTTGCAAATATTAAATTTGACTAAGTGACTATGGAACTTTGTGTAAAATTGTGTGCTATGAGTTATTACTTCGTGATAGCATGTATTGTACTAAAACCAACTGGGTGGTAAAAGATTTGGATTGAGGCAAGTGATGGATACTAAGTGATATGGTGGACTTTGTGAATAGGAATGATAATCTTTGTGACATAGTTAGAAAATGGAAGTCTTGCCTTGGTCAATTAAGGACTTAACTTTGTGCGCCATTGAACTGAGTCTTACTGTACGACCATACGCCTGATGGGACGGGCCTAACATAGTAGGTTATGGAGTCTCGACATTGATGTTCAGGTGGATAGGTTAGGCTTCGTGATAGGATGGAGGTGTGACTACCTGGTAGTTGCATCGCGGGACGTCACGCATCCCCGTCCCAATGTGTGTGTCTGACCGCTTTCTTTGTGGGTTGGTCAGCGGCAAAGCACATTGGGAATGTCAATGTTTGAGACGAAGTTTCTGAACTGTTTTGTTACGATTAGTGCTAGCTACACTAGTTGTATCGTGTGGGTAAAGTGTACAAACTCTGCAGAGTGTTAAATCAATCTATTCGAATAGCCGCGTCCGCGGTCATAGACATGCCTGGGGATTTCACACGAGGGGTAGCTTTCATAAAATTCTTGGGATGAGAGCTATGTGATCTAAGTCATATGGCTATGTGAAATAAACTGCTTAGCTTTGTGTCTTTGTGAAAATAACTGTTACATTACTATTGTCTATTTGTGTTGAATTACATTTCAATCTATTATCGTATTCCATTGCAAATGTTGCTTTTGTGCAAAAGAACCACAGAAGTCTTTTCTTTTGGAATAAACCTGCATCTATAAATTGCATTCTGTGGTATGATTTGCGAGTACGGTTGTGTACTCACACTTGTTGTAAAACTTGCACCCAAACCTACAGAAGAAGAGGAGTCTACGCCTGCTTTCAAAGAGGAGTTCATCAAAGGTTGCTGATCGTTAAGGTCTGGATCCCAGTTGGTTGCCTGTGGTGAATTGATGGGATCTACTCTGAAGTTATTTTTGTTCCGCTGCTATTTTATTCTCTATTAGCCCTGCGTGGCTCAATAAGTGTAAACTCGACCATAAGGTCAAAACCAGTCTTTATTATTCAAATTAATTGTTTGCTTTATTTATCGCTTGTGTGGATCGATAATCACTTGTGTTGACACTGTGTGCATTAGCGTGATCCTGAACTAGTGCATTATACACAGAGGGTCCAGAATCGTAATTTTGAGTCCCGACAAAAGTATAATGAAATTAAATAGGAGAATAATTTTTAGCATGTTTATGTGTGGGAAAAAATAATTTGAGCATATTTTTGAACTTTAGCATAAAACAAACATTGATGTTATATGGAAACAACAGCTTGAAAGAATTTTATGGAATAATACAGAACACATAAATTATGGAAAATTTATACAATGAACCATACTGAGTCAGGAATATCCACACAAAAAATGATAAATTTTGGAGCTTGTTTGATAGTTTTAAATTAGGCAAGGTCTTAGTCTTTTTTTGGAAATTTCAAACTTCGTTTGATTTTCCCGCCGAGCCAATGGGTCGAATTCGCCCGGTCCAATTCCATCGTGCCCGCTCTAGCCCAGCTTGCAGCCCCACTCCTTACGCTTGCTGATATGCTAGCCCTACCCGTAAGCAGCCTTCGTCCACCTCGCTTCGTTGCTACGCGCCAGCGCGCTCTGCCGCTCGCCCGTGGTTTGCGATGCCACACCCACTGTTTTCGCGCTTCAACTACCCCTGTTGCCTCCGCCTGCTCCTTGCCCATGCTAGCAACTCGCTGATGCTCCCTTTTCCCATGTGGATGGAGAGACCAAAGCATGCCCACGATTTTCTCGCCGCGATAGCATTTTCTTGTCGTGAATCTCACGTGTTGCTCACTACTATTTAAGCCTTCGAGCGCCACCATCTCTCTAGCTCGCCCCTCGTTCTATCTCATGCTTTCTCCAAGCTTCTAGCTCTTTGAATCACTAAGAACGAGTGCATCATTCTCGACGTCGGTGAGCAAGCCTTCCGCCGCCATTGCCTCGGGTGAGCTTCCATGCCCGCGACATCGCGTCATCACACACCTCTCATTTCACTCATCCTTCTCCTTTGCTCAATGCAGCTCTGCGAGTCGTGAAGCGTCGAAATGCCATCATCACCCCCAACTCCGGCACATGCACCCAATCCAAGCCGCCACACTCTCGTCATTCTAGAAGGTTCGGGGCCCTTCTTATCGCATCATCATGTGTTCCATCCCTCATTCAACTAATCTCCTCACTTAATGCAAGCCAGTTCGTCATGAATTTGAGCCTCACCTTCTTCTTCCTCATCCTCGACCATCGCCACCATTTTTTATGTTCCTCAAAGCTCGGTGAGTACCCGTCCAATTCCTCGGGTCTACACCATCTCTAGGACTCTAGTGAGCTAATGCTACACTTCTTGTAGAATCTTCATCGCCATAAAGCGCCAACAACGTGAGCCTCCTCTGTGCCACCACTGTTCAACGTTGCTAAGCTACTTCGGCCATCCCCAACACCATCAAGGATCTTGGTGAGATTCTAGTAGTACCCTAGAGCTTTTGCACACATTAGTTTGGACGATTAGCTAGCGTAGACTAGATGTCACTTTAGCCGATCATGGCGTCGTCGCGGGAGATGGTGTCTTCCCGCTCCGGAGACCATTGGTCCTTGACCCGCTGCCTGTAGCATCATAGTTTCCCCCTAGAGCCAATGTGCACTGATGCGACAATGGGTGCCCTGATCTTTCGATGAGAAGGATAATTCGATTTGGTAGAGGCGACTCTCACGATTCGGCTACCAATCGCACACGACCAATATACCCGACAATTGTTGAACCAACTCCAAGATTGCTATTGACCTTGTTAGAAGCATGATCGATCTGACCATGAAAGTCTATTCCTGCATATAATCGAATAAAAAGCAAGAACACGATAAATAAGCAATCTGAAATTGCGAATAGGAATTAAAATTGTATTAATAAGTGGGGTTCCAAAGACAATATTGTTGTTGATCTTGTCGAACAAGCGGACATAGTTTAAAGTAGCAAAGCTAAACTTCAATCAACAAAACCACCTCCAAACCCTAAGGGTGGCAGCCACTATGTATAGAAGGAAGAGAAGAAGGGAGGGGCGGCAATACTATTTATGCGTGAACAGTACTGCATTAACAATACCAAACCCTAGGGCGCCGACCACCATATGGGCCAAGTTAGCCAATTCATTATATAGTCCATAGGCCAACAATAGGTGACACGGCACCATGGCATGTAGACGTAGTACGATATGGTGAAGTAGAAGTAGCTCGGCTCGTAGGGGTAGAAGTAGCTCGGCTAAGTTCCAATTGGGAAATATGGAACTGAAGTAGCCGAAAGTCCAATTGAAGAAGATGTGGTTGAAGTAGAGGATGTAGTGCAGCGGTTCGAAGTAGTGGTTGCATCCTTAATGTTGATGTCATCATCACGCACCATCTTTCACCACCGATATGCTCCATTTGCAAAAAAAAAAAAAAAATGGATCTGAGGCACTCCGCCGCTTCTCGCTGGCGTAGCGCCATCTCTCCAGCCTCCACCACCCCCTGGTGGGATCGCCATCGAGAGGGGAACCCATTTTGCCTATCCCCAAGCCAAGTCGTTGCGCCGTAATTCGATGTCGTTGAGCTCGCCATGGTGCTCGGCCGCGTGCAGCTCTGCTCCCTTCTCTTCTCTCTCGCTTCTCTTCTCTCTAGCAGCACACACATACATTTTTCATATCTTATATTCCAATCCACAAATCCCTAACTACATCTACGCATAATGATAGCTGGAGATATGATGCAACTTCTTCCAATGGATCGCCAACCCAGACATATACGATAAGGTATTTATCGAGCAAAAGTATATATTGAACTATGTGATGCGAGTCAAGACCTTCAAACACTGGAAACCTTACGTACCTGATCCCATTGAAAAGACACCGAAGGAGTCTAGGAAACTAGGGTGGTGGTGGATGACCCCCAAACAAGAAACTGAGTACGACCGAACTTAGCGCGCGATAGACAAGGAGAACGCTCCAGCTAGTGAAACCGGCGGCCATCTTAGCGCTCCCCATCACCTGGGTGCAATCCGGATCGAAGAGGTAAGTTAAATTCAATTTGCATCTTGATTATTAATTTAGTCCTGCGTTGTCCTGTCCTAACATCATTCAATCGTCCAGCCCGTCTCTCAAAATATGGCTGACTTCGAGACTGGCCGCCGCCGCGGGCAATCCAGAGACAAGGGGAAGGGACCGATGGGCCGTAAGAACTAGTCAATTTCATTCCAATCAACCTATTTTCCGAGTCTAAAAAGCCGCACATGTATCGTATATGTATTTCGGTTTGTTGATTCGTGCATATTAGTATTTCTAATGTACGTACCAAACCCAGCACGCATGTAATTCGCAATTAAATTATAAAGTCTTTCAAACTTACATATCTTTTCCCAAATATTTTAACTATTAAATATTACAAAGTCTTTTTTTCGAATGGATCGGTTTCACAAACAATACAATCAGGACAACAACGCGTATGGAAACGCTAAACCCAAATATATTTTTTATTTCGCTCCGAAGGGGGTTGTTTGTGTTATTGCGCCGCCAAACTCACGTTTCAAATTGCGCTGCCGATCTCGCATTCTCTAGTTCACATTTCGTTATATTCTCCAATTTCGGATTCTGAACTACGCGGACACTTCAAGGTATTACCAACAAACTTCATGAAATACACTAAATCTTTAGGCTGAATTATCTACACATAATTTTTAAAAATAAACATAGGGCAATTTTGTCATTCCAAATGGTGACAGATTCCTGTCGCCAATTAGAATGGCGAAATTATCCTGTAACCAGTTCAATTGGCGATAGAATCCTCTCGGCACTGTTTCAATTGGTGCAGGAATACTGTCGCCAATTGGAATGGCGACAGGAAAATTTTGTTGTTTCAAGTGACGATGATGACCTATTTTTGTTTTTTAAAAAAGCTATTTATTTTTGTAATTATCTTTTAAATTAATATTATTTAAAAAAATTCGAAGAAAATTAATATACATGATCGCATCAGCTCACCACATCCTTTCCAATTTTGCGGCGGTTCCCTCCCTCTCTCGCTTGACACTTCGCCGCCTATCCCCACCTCGACATCTCTCCCTTCCCCTCTCCAATGGCTCTCCGAACCCTAAACCCTCAACCGCACCCCGCCTCCGTCTCCCGCACCCCGCTCCCGCTCCCACTGTGCCACCTGCTGCAGCCCCTCCTCCACCTCCCTCCGCGCCGCCGCCTCGCCGGCGGGGCCCGGCCGCGCGCCGTCGCCGTCTCCGGCGCAGTCAACGAGGCCAGGAGGAGGCCGCTGCCGGAGGGCGGGGAGGGGAAGGAGACGGACCTCGCCACTCTCGGCAACCTCTGCGTCGACGTCGTGCTCAGCGTGCCTCGCCTCCCGCCGGCGCAGCGTGAGGAGCGGAAGGCTTACATGGAGCGCCTCGCCGCCTCGCCCCCCGACCAGGTCGAGGTCGACTCCATTTACTTGTTGGGGTGCGGGAGGCTCTGGTTTGCTCCCAATTTTTGTGCCGTGATTGGAAATTTAGGGCCAAATTGATTGGATTTAGCATTAGATACGGTGGAGCTAGAGAAATGTGGGAGCTTGAGCTTTAGGGTCACTGATTTGGTTCTAAATTCTTGTGCAACAGTTGGAAAATTTACAGCCTTTTTGCTTTAGGCGGTTGTTTCTTAGTTGTATTTAGCGGTAGACTGGGTGGATGGAGGAAAGGTTGCTTTCTGTGAGAACTGAAAGGTGAGATGTAGAATTGTAGACATTCCATTAGTGGCTGCGTTTGTTGTGTTGTGACGAAAACGGGAACTTGCGATGACAATTTGGTGCGGGTGAGTAACTGGAAGTCTGGAATGAAACCAAATGTGAACAGCTGAAGACGGAGCAGAAATCAATAATGCATGCCGTTATGCGGTCTGTGTGAGTGTATGATGGATTCCAGAAATGGGTCATAAAAGTGTGTCGTCGTGTTTTTGGTTGATTGTTTCTGCCGAGGTTAATCTGCTTGGGGGAATGTGGAGAATCGGGCAATACTCTATGATAAATTGATAACACTACGATTGACAATTGATGTTTCACGCTTCATTAGTAATACTCTATAATAAATTGAGAACACCACGATTGATGATCGATTATGAAACATCCCATTGTTAACTGTTTTGAACATTCTGCCTTTTTATCACTTGAATAGAAATTTTGGGAGGCTGGTGGGAACTGCAACTTGGCCTTTGCTGCAGCTAGGCTTGGGCTTCGCTGTTCCACACTGGGGCATGTAGGAGAGGAAGTTTATGGAAAGTTTCTTCTTGATGTGCTTGAGGCGGAGGGCATTAATGTTGTTGGGATGCTTGAAAATACTGATGCTAGTTCATGCCGACAAGCCTATGAGACGCTTCTATGTTGGGTTCTTGTAGACCCATTTCAGAGACATGGATTTTGCAGGTTAGAATTTTACGGTTCTCATGCACTCCTTATTCTCTTCGTGTTTTCATTACGATATTAAAATTTAGGTTAGCTAATATTCTTGTTGATGTGATCTGCATTATTATTTATCAGTGTTTTTTTCTTTGCAATGTCAGCCGTGCGGACTTTAGTGAAGAGCCAGCTTTTAGTTGGATACGAAAACTTCCAGCAGAAACCAAGACAGCTATTCATCACTCCAAAATATTGTTTTGCAATGGCTATGCTTTTGATGAATTTTTCCCTGATGTGATCGCATCTGCTATTGATTGTGCGATTGATGCGGGAACAACAGTATTCTTTGATCCTGGGCCCCGTGGAAAATCTCTGTTAAACGGGACCCTAGATGAACAGAGAGCACTTGAGCACTCCCTGAAGCTCAGTGATGTTCTCCTTTTGACATCAGACGAGGTTAGTTGACCTACATACAAGCCCTATAGTTGGATGGGTTTGCAGGATTATGTCTGATTTACTATTTTGTTATCTATGCCACTTGGCCACCTGTTGTATATTCTAGTTTTATGCTGATTTCTTTGCCATCATAGACGACTGAAGTCACTGAACTGACCTTGCATGATTTCTTGAAAAATCGCATGTAACTTCTGTTTACAGAAGAATGATAATATATACATATATTCAATGCAATATATACCTTGTAGTCTTATTCTTTTGCTTGCCGGGCTTCACTAGTAAAAGCAAATGAACTATAAATTGCATACTTTTCATGATGTTTTTTTTGGGGGTTGGTAGGGTTCTAGATTTTCTTACTCATGTTTATAATTCCCTGTGCAACCCTATTGTTGATGATCAATAATATATAAGATATTAAGCTGTGCATGTATTTCTAAAAATAATGATATTCTGGTTGGCAGATCTTGAATTTTTCGTATGTGGTCTTGCTTTTTCCCAATGATTAGATAAAAAATACAAACATTTATCCCGAAAAAGATTAAAAGGTACCACACTGCCAAAGACAAATGTGCTTTTGTAAATATTTTATTTGCTGAATCTGGGCTGACTTAGAGCACAGTGACATCAGTGTTGTTTATTTATTCTTGGGTTTTGCCTCATTTCTCTAATATTGCTGTTTATTGGTTTGACAGGCTGAGTCCCTAACGAACATCAGAAACCCAATTCAGGCAGGTCAAGAGTTGCTAAAGAGGGGGATCCGCACAAAGTGGATTGTCATCAAAATGGGTTCGAAAGGATCAATCATGATCACTGGAAGTTCTGTTTCCTGTGCACCCTCTTTTAAGGTACTTACTATGCTGATGAAGGATCTCTGTTTGTGAAGTGCGTCGAAAGTAATCAAAGTTATTTGCCTGAATTGTCACATTCTTAGTATTCACTATGCTCTGTATCTCCATTAGATTGACGTTGTGGACACGGTTGGATGTGGAGATAGCTTCACTGCTGCTATAGCTTTCGGGTTCCTCCACAACTTGCCGGCGATTAGCACATTAGCACTAGCAAATGCAGTGGGTGCTGCAACGGCCACTGGCTGTGGAGCAGGTAGGAACGTTGCTGACCTAGATAAAGTATTACAACTCTTGCGAGAATCCAATCTCAACGAGGAAGACGCAGCATGGAGCGAGTTGATTGAAGGAAGCTCAGTCTGTCCTGAAGTTTCAATCCTATCCAAGACGGCAATTAACGGTTTCAGTGACCGCCTTGTGAATGTTCCCATTTGCAGTGTGGTTTCCCACCTTCTGTCTGTTTTTTTTAGGTAACGGCAGGAGGAGCTGCCCATATGCATTAAAGAAGGATAAAGCAAGTTCAATCATACAAAAACAAAACCGGAGGCGAGACATTCTATGCATGTCTCACGAAACAAGTAAGCAACGAAGCAAAAGCAAAAAATAAGACTAGCTCCCGCAGTTGGGGAGAATAGAAGTCGGTGTTTTCAGGATTGAGCCATGTTGTGAGTTTCCCTAAATAGGCCTGAAGCTTGGTCGCCCGCTTATCGCCTATGTCCGGTTTTCTTCTTCGATGATCGCCATTATTCCTGTTGCATCTTTTCTCTGATGTTGAAAAATCCGTTTATTTCTTTACTTCTAGATCTGCCAAAGGATCAGAATAATCAGTGAGGCTTGGCCCTTTCTGCTATTTGCCTCCCGAGAATGTGATCCGTCGATCCACGAGTAGAGAATGTCTTCTATGTTCGAGGAAGTGTCAGAGCGAAGCACTGTCCAGGCATTATCCCATATTGAATAGTAGATGGATGTTTTTTTTTTTTTGACATTCATATAGATTCTTTTACGAGATCATCAGGCTGTTCTGGGGTGATGAATGATAGCTGGAGGCTGGTCTCCAGGGAAAGCTATTTTTTTTATGTGGTTTTGGAAGCTATTGATAGCTGTACAGCGGCGGTCTCCCATGGAACATCTCATTTTTGTTCTAACTTGATAAAGATTTGATGCTACACAGTGTCTCATTAACCAACCACGCCATGTTCAACTTGTCGTTGAGGTTTTTGTCTGCTACTACCTGCTAGTGTCCTGACACCGAACTTGGTTTTGTTGTGAACATAAGGTCTTTCGTTTAGTTGCAGCAGTAGCGTTAACAGCCTGCGTTAAGTCATGGCCTCGTGGGTTTATAATGCTCTGTAGGTTCTTCACCCTGCCCTAAACAGATTTGCCCATGCCAATTGCAGTCAACTCGAAGCGTCGGGCAGGCGTTCTGTACGCAAGGATCGGCCGCAGCGGTGCCATCCACTTGGGACGTGGGAGCGCGGCGCTGCACATGGTGAGGTCGATCGGGCGTGACGTAGTGCAGAAAGGCTAGCGCGCGCCGGCCTCTGCCGTTCCGTCCGGACGGTGGATGCCACGCGCGCGGCGCGCGGGTGGAGGCACCGCACACGTTGCGCCCTGCAGCAAACTGCCAGGCGCCGGTGGAGTGGGTGTGCGCTAGGTGGCCAGCCGCGGCGCTGCACGGACGGTGGTATTGGTATTGGGCAGCGCCGCTCGTCCGACGTCGTGCAGGTGTGGTGTTGGTCTTGTCGGACGCACATTTGGTTGCTGTTGGCTTTATCTGCAGATTCTGCAGGCACTGCACCACACACTGGTGCATCTTGTATCTGCTGGTTTGATTTCTGGCAATTTTTCAAACTGTAAACATAACTTGCTAGTGTAAACTTACGATTAGTGTACCTGCAGCAGTTTGTCGTGGAAATTTCAGGATCCGAAGCGACCTGTTCTGGCCAGGCACCAAATAGGTTCCCTCTATTTCACATTTTGTAAATGGTGAATTTGGATGGGCTGCAAAACATGCATCCCAGGTGCAGTAACAAGAGTGATGGGTGAACTTGCAACACCCCAGTACAATACGGAGCCTAAAATGCCACTAAACTACACTAACTATCAATTTTAGCATCAATTAATAAACAATTACAGCAAGCATCTCAATAATAAAACCTATCCACGGGTTGCATTAAAACAAGCATAACGATATAGCAACCATAGATAATTAATCCCTAAGAAACATACCAAGATAATAATCCAAGATCAATGCAAACCAATAGAGTAACGTCTATTGAATGAATAATCAACTCCAACCTATCACCTAAAGCTATTCAATGCCATCGAGTCCTAAAGATAAATCATCACATTATAATAAAAATTTTCATGTCCAATGAATCAAGTATTTGAGTGTATGCTATAGCTCCAAGTGCGCTAGCCGAAACGCCGTCAACAGTCACTTAAAAACAACAATAGAGTATGAGTGAGTCCACGACTCAACAAATACATAATAAAGTCATAAACAACAGTTTATCAACTATAATCAAAGTTATCATCATCATCTATCTATTTAATGTCATTCTCATACTCAAATAAACAAGTCATATATATAGGTAAATTTGCACAATTTAACAATTTACTCATATATATGAATGCACCATTATGCTCATGTTTATATGCATCTCATCAGCTGATACCAGTATAGCGGAGTGTTCACCCGTCGATGACACACTCTTTCTCATCTTCGTTAGGATGGGGTCCCTACATTATAGGATTTTAACTAGTCCTTACAAATGTAAGACTTTACTAGAGTACTCCGGATTAGTCATGTATTTTTCTTACTGACCTCACCGGAATAGTTACATAACTTTCTGATCGACCTGGCTCGTGTATTCTTATCATGATGAATGTAAATGATGCAATATCATAATTAATGATTTACACAACTCGTCTCATTAACTCAACATATCATTCTCATTATCTCCATATCATAATCTCATTAACTCAATATCATCAATATCATGTATATGAATAAGCTTAACGAAAGCATAATAAATAGCATAATAAATAATATCAATAACAATGACGAACAACTCATTGTTCACCACTCTACTATGTACTTAGCCTTTAGAAGCTAGGTGACGAACCTGAACAAGCAAGTTGAAACAATCTCAAAACCACATCATCACAGCACCAAAATATTACACTAATCGCCCTCGCATGTCTACGCTAAGACGACACAATCAACCCAATTCTACTGAACATACTACCCGCTGTCCCCGTAGTAAAAACTCTCTAACTTATTCATCCGAACTCCAAATTCAACCAACCAAAACTTTATGGAATCCTCACACAAAAGCCTACAACTCTTTAGTTATGACAAACTTCTGATTCAATCATTTTCTTCCCCATTTCCTTTCCCGAAGACCGTCCCAAAGTCTGTTAGGGTAGTCCGCTTCACAATTTTATATCTTTAATTCTAAAACTTGAAAAGGTATAAACGATATCAGTTATGGAATCTACTCAAAATTTTCTAGTTTATTCAAGTATCATCAATTTCTAATTCTTTCATTTATTAAGTGAAAACAACTCGATAACACGATCTCTACCAATGATGCCCGAAATCTAGACAACCTCCTCAAGGCCTTAACTTTTCGTTCGCTAATCCGAGTCTAGGGATTAGACTTTTCTGAAAAGCTAACGAAAATATCTACAACTTTTCTAACTAGACAAAACCCTGAATCCGAGCCTAAATACCTCGAATTGTCCCTGCAATATTCTGCATTACAACTCGACGAACTAGGGCATGTAGAAAACTACTCTTCCCATTAATCAAACGTCCTACAAATTAAACAACGACTAAACTAAGATCATGTAAAGGTTTTCAGATCGTTACCTCGAAATACATGAAACCGATCATAAAATCCCGTAAAATCCTTCTCTTCCTCTCTTCTTTTTTCTTCTCCCTTCCTTCTTTTCTTCCCTTCTCTTCCTCGGCAGCTCAACCAGCAGCAGCAGGAAGCTTTCAGCACAAGGAATCACCAGCATGCAATGTACTATTTTTCTTCTCTCTCTTTCACTCTCTCAGTTGCATGTAGCACAGCCATGCAAAGAAAACAAAGGCTGCATGCTGGACTGCACAGCGGCAGGGAAAAGACAGGCATGCAGCATGCAGGGATGGTGCGGTTGGAGGCAAGACAGCAGGGGCAGGGGCTGAGAACAGGCGACGCAAGGAGCAGGTCAGCAGGAGGTGGCTGGCCGGGGGCCGGCGCTGCACAGGGGCGGCAGGGACGAGGTTAGGGTTTCGGCCGGCTCCGCCTCTCCTTACGTGGGTGGCCGGGCCCCCCTTGCCATGGGCCGATGGCCCATTTTCTATTCCTCCGATTCTCATAATTTCAAAATATTAATTCATTTTACAATTCGCTAATTACTCATTTAATTAGGCGGGATATTACAGAACTCATTTGACGAAATCACTGATCTAACAATAGCTGGTTTACTAGTTCAACTCCTGATCTCGGCAAGAGCCGGAAACTTTAATTACATCGACAAACTTGCTCCTAACAACAACAACAACCAGATCGGTGTACAGGATCCCGGTAGTTAACTACGCCCCGAGGCATCACTGTTTACGTAATGGAACAAAGCAAGGGGGGACAAGTTCCATTACACCAGCCATGACGAATGAGAAATTCAAAATCGCCTTGGACAAGTTCCGAGGTGTGTATGACCTGTGCGACCCCCTGTTTAACAAGATCACAATTTGATGATCTGTCAATATCTCCGAGCTGGATCGTCATGCCGCCATGAAGTTACCATCGCGGTGCTGTAACAACCAACAGCAGCAACCGAGAAAGAGATTGGATCATAATCTCTAGACTGTAAAACATAACATGCCAATAAATAACATGACACAGCGACTAGTAAAGAATAACTCTGTTGTCAGACAACAAGCTACAGTACACTTTTACACATTCCATTTGGATATGGTACAGAAATTCAGATTAAGATTAAAGGTGATTTTGGAACATATACAGCAAAGAAAGTGTGTAGATTCAAAGAATTGTGATGATTCAATATAGTTGACGAGACTTTTTACTGTAGATTGGAAAGAAAAGAGTCAAATAATAATCAGCACCGATGATATAGCAGCAAGTGACTGAAAAATACACCCCTCTGATAATTTGGTGAGCTGTGTCCTGTGTGATGTCAATGATTCTGAAGCTAGTTTGATGGAAAATCAATCTAAGGTTACAGTTTCAGCAGATATTTGCAATACATTTGGAGGACCTGTCGCAATGCATAAGACCTCCTGAACATCAACCTATATCGATATGCGTCATGTTAGCTATACTATACATTTTCGTTTTACACAACATGTACTCAAACGTTCAAAGTAATTACTCATTGCTAACAGATGAACTACAGCTATGGTCTATTATTACCTTCAGAATAATGCTGAATAATTTTGAGCTCATAAAACTGTCATATCTCTTTGTTCAGTAGTGATGATTCTTCGCAGCTCTCGCAAGTGGCTAGTTATCTCCTGAACACATTGTACTCCATCATTGCTACATTTAAGAGAACTTAATATCTGCCTGAGAAACTTCTGATCTGCTTCAAGTGCCTTAAATCTACTATTAAGAAGTGAAATTTCATGTTTAACATTTGTCATAGCACTGATTTTGTCATCATCTAAGTGGGAACATGGACCAAAATCTTTTTGGTTCCCAATGGATTGATTTTCATTATTTCGCTCGAAAGAAACTGATTCACAATTCAAGTGTTCACAAGGCAATAGCGAGCTCCCACATTCTATCTCTGGATTTTCCATATATTGCCCACCGCCCCTTGAGTGATCTCTTATTGGCCCGTTCTGTAGGTCATCTTTTGTGCCACCCAAATCAATTCTGTTTGTGGGGGACACGCCGAGTGTTTCCTCCAATCTGCTTAAGGACTCCAAAATTTTTGTTTTTTCATCTTCAAAATCAAACATGGTGTTCCTCATGAAATCTGAACCATCCAAGACTTCAAATGCCACATCTCCATCCACGGCATTAAATTTTCCCACATCAAATGGTTCATTGCGAAGCATGCTCCGATAATTCTCAAGTTCAGCTTCCAGGTCAAGCATTTCTTTCTCCCTTTCTGTAAGCAAGTCATTTAGCTTTTCAATTGCTTCTTGGTCATGATCAGCCTGCTCTTCCATCATCCTGAGGTACTGCAGTGCCTCCATGTGCATTGCAGCCTTTTCTTCCTGCAACCTATTGATCATAGCCATCGCTTCGCTTGCTGCCACCGCTGAAGCACTCCGTTCTGCCTCAAGCTCCTTATAAAGGATACTCATTTTTTTCTTGTCAAGCTCAACCTTCTGCTTCAGGCACTCAAGGGATCTTTCACCTTCATCTTCACTAGTGACATGGACATCAAATGGTACCAGATTTGAGTTGTTCCTCTCAAGGAACTGTCTGCTACCAGTGGCATCAGATTGTTTGTACTCATCAATCTGTATGCTGATTCTGGGGCTAGTAGTCACCTCACTCCAAGGACCATCAAAACCTCGTGCAGAAGACAACTGGGTCAGGAATGTCTTCACTTCTTCCTGAGTTTTTGAATTGGCATCCTTGGCGGATATTATTTCAGACCAACGAGGAGATTGAAGGTTGCCTCTACCACCAGAAGCATTCTTCATGCTGTTGTTGCGGTTGATATGAGCGTCTGCAGTTGAACTGGTCCCCGCGGGAGCAGAAAAACCTTTTGTACCTTCTTCATCAGGGCTTCCTGAAACACCCTCTGAATAGCCAATTTCCTCAATACCAACCAGAAAAGCTACAGTACAAATTTGACATACTCAGATATAGTTAAAGTTAGATAAGGATTATAGCATTTTGGATAATGATACATACTTTTCTCTCTTGGAAGCTCTGCACAAACTTGTTCAGGCACAGCCTTCGACTGCACATCATGATTGTTGTTACTCACATTGACCTGACTCCAGTTGATTTCCTCCAAACCATGTCCAATAGCAGGATCCGAAGATTTTGCAATATTTCCAAGCTTGGTGCCACTAGGCTGATTGTCAGTACCTGTTGCAGTATTCAATGGCACTAGAGGAGTGGTATCCATCAGCTTTGCCAGAACAGCACTCTCATAAGGATGCGTGGACAAGGAGTTGGCACTGGTGATCATAGGTTGCAGCTGCACACCATGACATGAGATGTCTTTGGTTCGCTGTCTAGCTTCATGAGGCATTGCATTGCCATCATCATCGTCATCTGAGACATGGATCTCAGACTCGGAATCACGGCGGACCTTTAGCTTTCTGTAACCTCCATAAGGCAAGTGATCAAATCCTTCATCTGAAGAATGGCCAGCACTTGCCATGGCTACGCTTCTCTCCTTCACTTTGCTCATGTCATCACCTGGAACCCTATCATTTACATGCTCAGATAGCCTGTGTACATTGTGTGCCTTCTTGAACGGCTCTGAACAACAATAACATAGCTGTGTATTCTTACACCTCGACCGAGAATTCACCTTCTCCTTAACGCTCACGTTTGTCAGGTTACCAGGCTTACCAACCAATCCAGCACATGAACGGAGGCACCTTTCACATAGATCTTGAGAGTGCGCAAGCTTGTTGTGACTGTGGCAATATGACAAATGCGAGATTTCCAACCTGTGCGCAGCACATACCAGTTCCTCAGAGAACCAGGCCTTGTCATGTAGGACCCGATCCAATCTCGAGCACAGCATGCATGGTGACCGGAGCCTGCAGATGCGAGCGAACCTTGTCGCCGTATACGACACCACGGCAGTGACAAAGAGCATTACGATCAGGCAGCACTCGCTGAAGGCATGGCACAGTACGGACCAGAATTGCCGCGAAAAGTCCCGCGACCTTGCACGAGCTTTCGCAGCCATGAAAGATCAATGCACCCCCAATTTGCATGTAGGTCGCTTAAAAATCCGATATTTCCTATGAAGTTCCCATTAGTGCGGCACAAAGATACTCAAATCACACCACATTGTTAATGAGGAAACAACAATCGTACAATCTTGGTCACTCATGCCAGCGTTTGGTTCAAGAAGACGAATCTTTTACCCAAGAAAACTTCACCAATGCGGCAAGAGTCTGCAACTACCACGTTGCTCTCAGCCAAGATCAAGACAGGATTTTCTTTTTCACATGCCAATGTTCATACAGATAGATCGCAAGAACTCAATCTTTCTACCAGTTGGAGCACAGGGTCCAATCTTTCCTGCAAAAGAATTGCACCGCACCGACGTAACATTACGGGTTTCATATGCACACCACTACACCAGATTGTTCAGATTCAAAGAAGAATGTATTTAGAGCATACCAATGCTTCAAATCTTCAATCAAGAAGCTGCGATTCTCTAAATCACCAAATTGGGAGAATACCGGAGACGTAAAGAACAAAACCAGTAGGGGAATCAACCAAAAGACCCAGAAATGTGAAGAAAAAAATCCCCAATTTTTTTTTTGGAAAAATGGTTCCTGGCTGCAAAGAGTAGGCAAAATGGCTCCCTCCCTCCCTCTGTAGGATTGGAGAGGCGCGAGAGGGGAACAGATGTCCGCCGTCTCTTCCCTAAACCCCGCATTTCTCTCTCTAACCTTTGCATGTGATGTGAGGTTGAGAGATTTAAGCACAGCCTCACGTTTCGAAACGATGGAGAAGAAAACCACCAAAAGCTGAAAAAGAGAGGAGAGAAATGGCATCTTCGCTTTCTTTCTTCTTTTTTTTTTTGTGTCTGAAAAACCGATTCTAGCAGTGAGGATAGAAAACTTATGCACCCTACAAATCATTTCCCGAAAAATATCAGACGATGAACGAAAGGCGCTACAACATGACATATTCTGCAAACGTACAAGCTACCGGTGCTATTATCCAAGAAAAAGAACTCCCAGTGCGCTGGCTTCTCGCTGCCATATGGAGCATTTTTTAAAAATAAAATAAAATCCCACAGATCATAATATTGATCAAATATCAAGGTAGGCAATTCCTAATGCTCCATACCCTAAATTACCAAATATATGGGTTAACCGTACACCAGAATGTGAAGTATGTACATATTTTTTGGTATGTACACCAAAAATATCGTGCGGTTTAGCAACCGATTTTTATTTTTAAGCACAGGTAACTGTGTGTCTATATCTTTTCAAACCGAAGTAAAAGAAGTCAGCACGTTCGCTCTCAAGAGCTAGAAATTCTCACATTAATCGATAAAAAAAGATAAAAATTTACACCGTCGATCGTGGTACTCTTGAGCCTCACATTGTTTACGTGTCGTTCGATACTCGTCGATCTTGTTGGCGTTGACGGTTGCACATGCACAAAACTCAGAGCAAATGGAGGGTGAGAACATCTCATCCTCATCAGAGGAGGGGTAGTAGCCGAGATCTCAAAGTAGATGTTTTGGAGATGATTTTGCCAAAATCTCAATATTGATATTGTAAATGAGATCATCATAGGTTGCCACAACATTGGCATCGTAGTGTCTTCTCTCTCCAATTGAGACAGAGGTAGGAATGTACTTCGCCCTCGGAATTGCTTGGGGGGCGGTAGCGGTGTCTCTGCCGTCTCAGTCCCAATGGGTTCGGTTGAAAGCGGCAAAAATTCTCACTCGGAAACGTACTTGAGGTAGAAATCGCATTTACATGCCTCCTAAAAAACGTAGTCCTCGTTCATGAGGTCAGTGTAGTTGACAAGATCAAAGGTATTCTCCTCGTCCATCAGCAAGGACGCAAGAACATCATGTTGATGATCTCCGGCTTGACGGCGTGCTCCTTCTAGGGCAAACTGTCGATGATCGAGACCCAGTGTCTCTTATCGAGTTTATCGGGAAAATAATATGAAAGCACAATCAAATAGAGACATTTATTGACATGAACCCAATGAGAGTGTTTACAAGAATACTACGAGAATGAGATTGAGATTGATTGAGATTCCGATGGATTGTGAATGATTCTGTTACAAGGTACATGAGCTGCCATCTTTATAACTATTGAAGAGATGACATTTAATGCCGCTAAAGGCACCTTTTGTCTTGACGCATGTTCCCTCATTGAGTCTTGAACCGCTACATCTCTTAGCCAACTGTCGTAAGTTGTCAGATACGCCAATAACTACTCTCACGCTAGTCATGTGGGAAAATGTCATGTCTTCTTACCACTTTGCTGGTCAGGGATGGCCCAAACCGTGTGGCTGGTCGTGTAGTGTCCATGACTAGTCGTCTCATGATTCAAACTGGTCTACAACCAGTTTGGCCATAATAAAAGCGATTAGACTCTGTTTTAATCCTGGACGTAGATGCATAACCTTTATAAAGTGGGATTGCTTTCATAGAGACTCTGACTTTGATCGAAAAATATTGACCTGATCAAGAATCATCATCAAATAACAATTGGATTCAGATATGAATTCCAAGGAAAAAGAACTGGAATTTGGAATAAAAATAAAAGAAAATTAACAATTTGACCTCTGTAGGAATTCTAAATTAAAATCCCTAAATAACTAAAATTCATAATAAATTAAATAAATTTAGCAATTTAATTGGTATACAAACTCCAATAAAAATAACTAAAATATTGAATAAAAATAAAAATTATAACGAGATGACATGAATAGTGTCAGAGCAAACACAAAAGAAGTCACCGTGTTTGCTCTCAAGGTTACATATTTCTATTATTGTTTCCTATGGAATAAAAATAAAAAATAACTAAAATTTTAAATAAAAAATAAAAGTTATAACGCGGATGCCACTGATGGTATCAGAGGAGACCACGAAAGAGTGCAATGGCATCGATCTGTCCTACAAGAAGACATTGACCTATGGGGAATCGAAGAGCCGATGGGGAGACAACGGAGATGAGGACGATATCATAATGCTCACCTTAGCCGTTCAACGAGGATAATATTGTGCTGCTCACTGGAGCTATTAAAGAGAAAGTCCAGTGTTGAAGGAGCCAAGGGCCACAATAACAAGTGGTGAGCGTCGACGTTGTTGAAGAAGTTAGTAGCCAAAGAAACTCTATGATAGGAAAACCTTGATAGAGATGAGATGAAGTTTTGCATTGAAGACGAGCTATGGATGATATGAGACCATCGAGTAGCTAGGAGCGTGCCATCACTGGTGCGGGGCACGTCATTGCCGGCGATGGTGAAAAGATTCTCTATATTGTTAGACAATGACTAAATTAGACATGCAAACATTAATGAAGATGGAAGGTTGTCGCGCTTAATGAGAAAGCCACATCGTTAAGTTAGCCAACGACGAAGAAGAGGAGCGACCGACACGAGAGAAGAGGACATCGGGTATGTATAACATCATGCATGCGTATGTACATGCTTGCATCCATACGAATAGAAGTGCAGGCGTACAAAGGCAGATGAACAAAAAAAACTTAGAGTAGAGATGGCGCAGTCGTAGGGAATAGGCTCGGGGGTCAGCAGAGAGAGCGTGACACGTGTCCCTAGCTCGGATCAATGATGGTTACATGTGTATGCGTGTTGCTGTTGCAACAGTTAGCATTAAGCAATAATTATAGAGAAGTAGAAGATAACTATGTGGTAAAGTATTGCATTGAAAAGGGTAGCAACTGAGAGGGATCGATCAAGATTTAGGCTTAATGTTGGAGGTTGAAGCAAAAAAAAACTGTGACAGTGAGAAGAGATAGAAGACACACAGTTCGGTGGGGTAGCTGGCGTGTGAGGGAATATAAGTTCAAGGTAGGTCATCTATGGTGCATCGGTGTATGGGTGAGCAAAGTACTCTAATACTATATAAACTAATAAGATAATTTGCCACACATATAATCAACATATTGCTTGAGATTAAATAGAGATACATGTGTATGCATACAATTTGAAAAAAAAAAGTAATTAATAGAGTAAGAATAGGGGCATACAACTACATTATTTATGCATGATGGAGAGTGATTGGTTTTTAAGAACCCCTAACAACTTATTATGCTCAATGATTTTCTTCCATCAAAGCTCATACTTTAGTTACATTTCTCATATTGTATTTTTCTTCAAGTTTCTATTATCATTTTCATTGTTTAGGATATCTTAAAAATCTAAATAGCCTACAAGATACGTAAATATATTCTTAAGCATTTATACAAACTTCGAAACAAATCTAGCCGCGTAAATACGCGAGGAGCTAGCAAAATTTTTTAATGTAATTTAAGGTTAGAATTTGACGCAATTTGCTAGAATAAGTGGTACACTTATGTCATATTGGCAAATATGTCTATTACCAATCGTACATGGACGATAGTTGGACTCAGCAACTCTGCCAGGCATGCCTCATCTAGGAACCTTGAGGAAGAGGATCAAGTTGGCCCTTGTGAACAACTCGATGCACTATCCCCCTTCAACTCTTTTAAAGCTAAGTCATTGGAGCTAGCAATTTTTTTTTATGTGATTTACGGTTGGAATTTGACGCATTTTGCTAGAATAAATGGTACACTTATGTCATATTAGCAAAGATGTCTATTATCAATCGTACATGGACGATAGTTGGACTCAACAACTCTCAGGCTTGCCTCATCTGAGATCCTTGAGGAAGAGGATCAAGTTGGCCCTTGCGAACAACTCGATGCACTATCCCCCTTCAACTCTTTTAAGCAAAGTATTACAAAATGAAGGAAAACCCATGGACCAACCCTATTGTCTCCACACCGTAGGAACTGCATCCAAGGGTCACTGACCGGCCATAGACCAGTTCAATAATTAAGTGGAACACATTATCCTTCTGGTCTCCGGTTGTGCAGTATGGGTCTGAGAAATGCAATCACACATTCTTAAACCATCATTTTTAAGTTTGAGATCAAAGAGTTGGGTCGAAAAAAGGAGCTCCCCGTTCCTGAAAGATAAAATTTAACCGGGTATAGAAATGTGCACTACAACATGGTTCTGATCGTGCAACAAAAAACTGAGACTATATACACTAATCACCGTAATATCTAGGATTAATTTCTTATTTGCCGTTGGGAGTTGGTCGGGTCCCTAAAATGTCATCGCGAAACTGCTCCTCCCTTCATTGCCATCAAATCTCAACTTTCATCCTATTTTTGTCACTCCAGTTAGTGTCGTTACGTCCAGCCGCCGTTAACCACTAAAAATTATCAAAATATCCATTTTACCCTTCTTCTTCCTTCTTTCTTCCTTTTCCATTCATGCCCTGACCTCCCCTTGCCACGCCGCCGACCCAACCTCCTGCTCCCGCTGCACCGCGCTGCCCCTCCGCTCCCGCTCCTGCTCCCCTCTGCGCACCACGCCACCCCTTCGCTCCCGCTCCTGCCATGCCGCCACTGAAGGTCACCCCAACCGTTCCGGCCTCCATAGTCCTCCCCGTCCATGCATGCCGCCACAAATGGGTTCCCTGTCCTGTGAACATGTTGTGCTCCCGTCAGCCTCGGTGCGCCGCCGTCGCCTCTGCCGCTTGTCGGTGGGGAGAGGGGAGAGAGACAGGGAGAGAGAGGAGGGATGAAGAAGAAGGGTAAATAAATCTTTTCGCATACAATTTGACAGTCAACTCATGATTGACCAAAGGGAGTGGCAAAAATATGAAGTGAGGAGCAGTTTTGCGATGATATTTTAGGGACCTAGCAAACTTCCCGTGACAAATAAAGAATTAATCCTAATATCTGTATCACTGCACCACAGTGCTATCTTCTTCTTTTTTTCTTTCGAGAACGCTTCTCATATATATCCTACTAGTGATTGTCCTGCCAATCTTCATATGAACTAGTAGGAACCTTTGTACCTGTTCTCATATGTTTCACATCTTTAATTTGTTGGGTCTGTAACCACACATGCATACAAACTATCAAACCATTTTGTAATGTGGATATCCATTTCGTATGTGTCCTCGAAAAAGATATCCATTTCGTATGAACTCCATTTGTCTTAGCTGCCACTCGTCTTGAAAGCCAGATTGTTCCGGAGCTCCGGTCAATTGAAAATCAATCATCTTTATCCTTCCCAGACAGAGATGTGCATTTGAGCTCAGCGCCCATACAGAATATAGCATATGTAATATGTTCCTCTCTACAAACTTCCAATGGAAATTCCTGCCCTACATTAATCAAGAACTCTCCCATGAGTCCCTGTCATAAAAAGAGCCGGCTAAAGCCTGGCGTTACTATTCCATCATTCACACGCCCAGCTCTTGATCTTCTGCAAAAACAAAAGCAAGAAGAAGGAAACCTAAAAAAGAGGCAACCAAGTAGCTGAAACTGAAAGGAAAAGATCAGTAGAGTTTACGCCTCACAAAACCAACGCCTGGGTTCAGTCATTTGGTTTTTTTTTTCACCGCCACCGGCCACAACCCTTTCGCCCTCTCTTTCATATCCCCACAAAAAAAAGCTCTCTTTGTTGTTGCAGAGCTGCAGGTTGCCGCATGGCCAGTTTCTTAAGTGCTAAGCTTGGAATCAGAACAACTTGGCAACGCAACGCAGTACGTGCAAAGCAAAAGAAATCCTTTGCTTGGGAATAAAACCATGTACCATGCATGCAATGTCACAGTGCTAGCTAGCTAGGCCTTCTGAAAGAAAAGAAGCCTAGTTTTTCAGCAGCTTAACCTGCACATTGCATCCGCTTGGTTTGGTTAATCATGGACAGGACTATGCCTAATGATGACTGAAATCTAGTACACGTTTGTCTAATTAAGAGGCAGCAGCTAGCAGACTAATTCAGTGGATGTCCTTAATGGCGGCTCAGAATATCAGTAAGCTAAGGTAGTAGTCAGAACTCATGATAGCTCTGACGTGTTCATGTTGGAAATACATATGGCTATGGCACGTCGTGCGAGATGAGCTAGTTTGACTTGGATTAAACAACATCATCACTCATCGGTGTACTGATCAAGAAGTACGGTTTAGGTTTGATCATCGTTCATGCAAGATGTAGTGTGAAAGCAACAACGGCGAAAGAAGCATGTGGACTTGTATGCCATAAGGCTGTGGAAAAGCAGTGCCATTTGCCGCGCGTTAACAAGCTGGCCCTTCTTGCATATAAGAGGCCACATGAAAACTCTTTCTCTCTCTCTCTCGTATGGCAGTTGAGGGGAATGTTGTCTGGTCCGAGACCTAACACGACGGCCGGCCGCGGGCCGCGGCACGGTGGGCGGTTTCGGACCAGGCTTCATTCCCCCCAACTCCACTGTCAACTTCGCTTCCGGAATCGGCCGGGGACGCTGGCGATCTCAAGCTCTGAACTTATGATGTTCGGACCAACAACACCAACATCTCTTTTTTTCAGTAAGAGCTTTTCTTGTTCGATATCGTCATAAACTCCGTTGCAAATGTAGCTAGACCAAGCGATCGAGTGTCAATGGCTACTGCAATGCTTCCATGGTTTTCCGATAACTTCCTCAGCTTGGATTCACTGATTCTTTGGTAAGCTGCGTGCCTCAATTCTTGATGCTTTTTTTACTTTGTTCGAACTTTGACAAAGTTTCAAAGACTACCCTCTTTCGTTGTCATCTTTCTATTAGCAGTTTAGCACATTGGTGGTCTTAAGTTGTAGCCTTGAAGCATGATGATTTCTTTTTATACATGTTCGGTATGCGCGCGCGTGTGAGAGAGATTAGGGCATTATAAGCAACTTAAAGCCTCTTTTGGCAGAGATAAGAAGCTTAGAGCATCCACAGCGTTTAGAGGCCACCTAGCCTCTAAGCTGGGACCCACTAATCGTCTCTAAGCTTAGCACAAATTCATAAAATGTATAACATCTCCAATAGCCTCTAAAGTGGGACCCCAAATATATTTATTAAATATAAAGAAAATATCTCCCTTCCTTCTCTCGCCATTTGACATGTGGGGGCGTATGATTTTTATTGGGCGGAGGCAGCGCCAGTGTATAGCATCGATGCTTTAACTCCTCTCTCTTTTCTTGGAGGCAGTTTTTTGCAACACTGTGGATGCTCTTATAGTAACATGCGGAGGAATGTACAGTAGCAAGTAACAAATGTAGCGGCATATATGCTACTAGTACTAGGTGGGCGTGGCAATGATGATCACAAAGGCTTGATCGGTTCGAGTCGTCCTCGTTACGAATCTTTCCGATCATGGAAAGATCGCTTCCAAGATTTTTCAGTAGCCTTCATGTGTGGCAACTGAAGCATCTCTCTGCAAAGCTATGCCGTTGCCGACACCGTTAGGTACTTAGGTGGAACCCAAGCACCAACGCATGCAGTGCAAAGCCTCTCCCCCCTCCTTTATGTTCTAGTCTCACTCACCAGTTAAAGCAAAAGCTTAGTTTCATTCAAGGGAAAACTCTCTTTCCTTTTCTTTTCTTCTTTTTTTTTTTAAAAAAAGACAGAAGTTATTGGTTATTCAAAGTGTTCAGGCAGGTGAGATCGACTACATCAGAATGATCACAAAGTGCAACAAACGGTAGCACCTAACAGCTTGGCTCATCATTTACCTTGCTCTCAACGTTCAAGCAGCGTTTGAGCAATCTGATCAACTGGAAGCCCATTGCTTTTTAGCGCTGGCTTTATTCTTGCGAGTGATGATCCAACGCATGTGTGTTACTGTGCAAAAAGTTTAGTGTCATGATAGTGATGTGATGCACAGTAAACAAAGAGTAGATAAACACAGCATGTAGTAAATGCTCTAGTCCTACATCAAGAAAGCGACCTGACGAAAATAATTGCTTGATGGTAATAGGGCAAGGAAAAGAGTGGTAGGATGATCCCATTTTCCCCCTAAACTTTTGACTAAAGATTTTGGGTGGATGATAGAATCCCTCAGGGGCAATGAGGGTTGCAACTGTTGGAAGAACTTTACAAGGATGCATACGTGCACCGCGGCTCACCGTCGGGACATTTCGAAGGTACCATCATTTGATCATCTCATGAAAGCATTCGGTTTGTGACATTTTTCAACTTGAAGTTTGAGCAAGCGCCTTTCCCTCTCGCACTATGATCCCCAGCACCTGTTTGCGAGTCTTGGTGCAGGTCCTGAATTGACATTGGCTTACGACTTTATGGGTGTGCAGTCTATTTCACCTGACAGTTTCCGAGCAGTATTCTGAATTGGCATCAGTCTAATACCCACATTTTTTAGGAGTTGTCTAGAACATCACTAACACGCTTTACCATAAACTAGCCATAATGCACCTAAAAATCCATTTGCCTCGCACATGAAACTAAGTACTAATGCATATATTGATCTAAAAAAAAGTACTACTGCATATATCAACAACGATGAAGTACACCTTGCCAACGCTGCCAATCTGTACAATCGTCGCGAACAATTCGGTAATAACTATCTCCCGCGGTTTGGGCAGGCATTGGCGAAGTGGGAAGGATCGCCGCAGATGAAGCAGCAGCCGTGCACGGGCTCGCCCGTCGCTGAAACGAACATCATGCCATCGGCGTTGGCGTTCCGGCCCCTGCCCCTCCTGCCTCGCGCTTGCCCGCCGCCTCTCCGCCCTGCAGATGCAGATGCTTGCCTGCTGCTACCGCGCCCGCCACGCCCACGGCCCCTCGGCACCACATTCTCCAACTCGTCTTCCCATCTGCATTGCACATAATCTCAGGGCAAAGAAAGAAAAGTGTATAGACTACTAACACAAGTCCCTAGACTACACAACTTCTCTTTTCTCATCGAATTCCTCGGCTGTTTAACTTGACGCAAGCCTTTTCATCGGCTGACCATTAACAGAAGTGACGGAGGCTAGCAGCTACCAATTTATTAACTCATGCGAGTTACAAATGTCCCATGGCATACACCATAGCTCTTAGTGCAAAATAATAATAATAATAATAATGAAATGAAGACCCCAAATAAAATGTGAAAGAAAATATTTTTTACTCTCTTGTTTAAAATTGGAAAGCTATTTGTTCAGGATCATATATGCAAAGAAGCTTTGTCCAAGTAGTAATTACCCTTATTGAACTAGCTGTATAAGTAGTGTCCCACATGCATCCACAGTTTCAAGTAGAGTAGATAGATCAACTAATTTTATTTTTTATTGTAAGTTTGTAACAGATGCTTGTGCATGCTGCAAACAAAACATTGTACAATAAAGGGGTTAAAAATATCACATACACAAAGAAGCCGCATGAAGTATCTTGACATTTATAGAACTTCCTCCCCCTGTTAGCCTCTGTATTGGCAATTCGTGATATGCAGGGTTCTCCACATGTAGTGCACAGTACTTGACCTGCATCTGAAAATAACTAAGATTAAGTCACCAGCTTTGCATATGAATAGGGAGTGAGTAATTCAGATACCTGATGCATTTCTTGAGTTTTGGGTATGGGTCGATCGGAAGCCTTGGGGATTCACAACAGGTGTGTGCTCGTTAGTAAATTGCCCCACTGGATGAAAACCAGTATGTAAATCCTGCCTTGAAGCCCCCTGCCTCACACCACTTGGAGTCTGGCTCTGGCCTCTTGCTGTGAATTAATATGATCATAAAATGAGTGTCTTTCTCCTTTATGAAAGGACATTACGGTCATGTGTTTAGTAAAAGGACATTACGGTCATGTGTTTAGTAAGCAAAACATGGAGACAAAATAAGGTAGGGGTGTAGGGCCGACAAAACAGGCCTGTTTAAAATTTTGATTTTTGAGGGAAACCCCTGTTAAGAAACTAAGCATAAGATTGCAATAACCCCCACGTCCTATATCTTTATCTAGAACTATAAAAAGATGAGCACAATATTTGGCCCATACATGAAATAGAGAACAAGGACAAGCATCCCATACCTGGTGTCGTAGTCTGGTTATGACTTCCAAATCTACTTATCTCTGTAAGCTCTTTGAGTACATCATCACATCCACCAATGCAACCTATCAGAGGAAAGGAAATATATCTCATGAGAATGACCTTAAGCACTGATAAGTTATCACATTAATGATGTACATGTACATTGACAAAAATACCACTAGATACACCTTGCAGCATAGAGGACCGTGGGATTGTTGGTCATAGAAGTGCCAAAAGAATAACTAAAATGAATATGGAACTACAATTGAAATTAAGATAGTGTACCTAGGTGATCAACATCAAAATTTGGTGGAATATCCCTTCGGCGAAACTTAAATTGAATCTTATAAACAGGACCTGTAAATGTGATAGATTCTCGTATTATTCAAGGGAAAAAAGGAAAGGAATATTCTAGCCATAAAAACATAGGTCAGACTGGTGGCACGATATCAACAAATGAGAAACTAAACGGCCACCTGGAGTGCAGGTAGGACAAACTTGATTAGTCACAGCAGCTTCTGAAAGAGATCCTGGGAGCCAAACTACATTTCTACACTGAAAATTGACCAGGAGTATTAATAATTTCATATCAAAATTATCATCAAAGTTCAAGTATTGTGACCATAGATATATGTCTATATGCCCTTTTCTAGCAAGATAAATTAATGAGTTCTTTCTTGTTTCTTTTTCCATTTTTTTAAAAACTAGTAATTACGGAAATATCACACGGTACTCACTTGAGGAAAGCTCCGACAGCCAACCATAAAATCACCACTCTGGGAGAAGAGCAGCAAAGCTCAAGCATGAACATAGTGACACTTTCAATTTCCCTAAAAATGAAAAGGGGCATGGGGAGACTATTTACCGGCCTTTGCTTCAGCACCATTTCAGACTCGTTGCATGCACCACATGGCCTCACAACTTCTATAGGATTCTGTGTCTCATTCGTAGGTCTACTTGACCTAGATAAAATAGTCAAAGTGAAGCTAGAAATTTGTAGCAAGAAAAGAAGAAAACCAAAGGGATCCAATCAAACCTAGCAAAGAATGTTCCCATTGCATCAAGGAGCTTCACTTTGTTTGCCCTTGCCTGCATTGCACCAATAATCACAATGAATATAAATTCAGAGCAATTCATTAGGACTATATCTAATTCAATACTCTCTCTAGTCACAAAAGAGTAACGCCCTAGAATGCGTGTAGTCAAAACTAATTAATTTTGACCAAAGATATCATCAAAACAAAAATGATATTATTGAATTTATCATTAAAAATACTTTAATAATATTTAAATTTCCGAACTTTTCCTGAAAATATAATAACAAAATTTAGTGGTCAAAGTAGCATCCTATTGACTTTGAAAAGTAAAAAAACGTCACTCTTTTGTGACTGGAGGGAGTAAATCTGTAGATGACAGAACCTTTGCTTTGCTTCTTTTTTCTGTGACTTGATATCACTATTTTTTTTCTATTTCTATAACATGGCATACAGGAAGATACAACTTACATCAAGAAAACAAGCTTTCATCTGCTGCAAACAACTCTCAAGTACTTCCGATTTACTCTTTGTACCCATGCTAACTGATTTCATATCAGCTTCCATCATTGATCTTAAATAAGGCTTCCAGAGCTCATACCTAAAATTTGTGAGTTTATTTTGAACAACCAAGTATAACTCATCCTGTATGGATTCAATAAGCGCAGAGATTTACGAATTAACTCACCCCATTTCATCATAACCCATTACCAACGCCTCACCCTGCATTTACAAAAAAAAACACTCATTAGTGATGTGAGTGGAAGAACTGTATTTTCTGTACACTGGAGAAAAAACTATCTTACAACCCACTATTAATTACAAATTGACACTAAACTGGCTCATCAGAACCTGTTGGATAGAAGTCTTAGAAGCTAAATGAAAAGAAAATAAAACAGAATATATGCCATTTGCAGTAACATGAATTGGATTGACACTTTCAGCTATTTACTCAAGAAGTATGCATGTGTTACATAAGCAAAAGTGCAAAAGCATCTTACTTTCACACATCAAACAACAGAGCCCTCATTATGATAAGAGTAGTGTTTTTATAACAGCAATGGAGTTACCACAGTAATGTATGCATCTGGACATGTTACCTATTCGAAATGAGAATTATGTGTATTTTCTCTTTTGAGTTCTGAATATATCTTCAAAAGAAAATAATTGCACTGTGGCTAAGGGGACATCTTACAAAATGTAGGCGAAGACTTTCATGCATACTTATTATGGGTTATCAAACATATTGTATTCTAGTAAGATTATAAACGTTGTTAGATGTGTATTATTACCTGTGTATTTTCCCTATTGTATAAGGAGTTACCTGCATATATACTATACCTGTAGTTGTATATATATTAACCCATTGGCCTATGATGAATACAAGCGTTATTCATAACATGGTATCAGAGCGTAACTAGGGTTTTCGTCAGACCACCACCGCCGCTGGTTCATCTTCCCAGTCGCCGCCGCCGCCTGGCTTTGCATCCACTACGCTCGTCGTCGCCAAGCCGTCGCCGCCTGGTGTCTTCATCCTCTCTGCTCCGCCACTTCATCAGCCGCCGCCGCTCCATCCGAGACGCCGCCGTCGCTCCGGATCCGACCGCCGCTACTCTAGATCCACGTCATCTTCTGCCCGAGAGGTTGTCCCCTGGATGCCGTCGTCGTCACCGCCGGCCGTCGCCAGTGCTCGCACTACTGCTCGGTCGCGGGGATTAGGGAACGTTGCCACCTCGCTCTTCACGTCGCCTAGAGCCGAGTCGCCGTCGGAGAGCCACCACCGTCGCCGCCACTGTAGCCGTCGGGAGCTGCCGCAGGGGCGCCACCGCCGAGCCGCCTTCATTGGTACCGACCCCTTCTCTCTTACGCGGATACAATTTCTTTAAGAAACTCTATCCAGTATAAGAAAGCCATCGGTTCAGAACAAAAAAAATGTCGTCATCTTCGGGCACCGTTTCTAGTCCTCGCTGTCCAGTGGTCTTAATTATCAAGGCTGGTTTCAGCACATGTGCCTCCACATGCGTGGCCAACGCCTTTGGGAGTTTCTCACCAGCGAGCTGCTTTGTCCGCCTCACCCTATTCCACCTGTTGGGCACGTGCTCCCGAAGAATGCTTCCGAAGACACTCGTAAAGAGGCATCTGATGCTTTTGAGAATGTCATGGAGACTTTTCAGACTCAGTATGCTGCCTACAAGACATGGATTGATGAGGATGCCCACACCTCTGCTATTCTGGTTGCTAGCATGGAAGTGCATCTCACTGGGAATGTGATTGACTTGGCTTCAGCACAGTTGATGTGGGCGTATCTGCGCAACCGCTACGAGCCGTCTGGTGATTCCTGTATCTTGTTGTGCGTCAGGAACAGTCGTTGCAACTGGGAGATGCCACTGTGGACGAGTTCTATGCTCAGTTGTCCGCGGTATGGCATCAGATTGACTCTTTAGGACCGGATGTTTGCTACACTTGTCAGTGTTGTCAGTGTCAGCAGTCTCACCTGCAGCTTCATCACATCTAACTTCTTAACACGTCTCCGGACTGAGTATGAGCAGACTCATGCTCAGTTACTGGCGCGCCACCCTCGTGTGACTCTGTTGGAGGCCCTTGCAGCTGTTCGTGCTGAGGAGATTCGTCTTCGTGTTGCAGGTCTGTTGCCATCACCGTCGTTTCCTTCGATTCTAACAGTTTCTACACCCGCTACGTCTCCAGGTCCTCCTTCACCAGTGGTGCCTTCACTAGTGACAGCTGCTGTTGATAGGGGACAACACTGCACCTATTGCAACAAGGATGGACATGTGGAGCAATTCTACTACAGGAAGAAGGATTTACGTCGTGGTGGCCGTCCTCCAAAGGGCACTGGCGGTTCCTCCTCTCAGAGGAGCTCTAGTGCTTCTGATACTCAGGAGCTCCTCACACTGCTTCGTCGTATGGCTGCTTTTACACTGTCCAGTTCTGCTGGTTCTGCTACACAGTCTTCTAGTGAGAGACCACCTTCTACTTCTTCTTCCTCAGGTAAATCACCTTGAATTCTTGACTCTAGTGCTTCCTTTCATATGACATCTGATTCCACCAGCCTCACTCCCATTAGTCCTTTAGCTGCTCCTATCACTGTTTAGATAGGAAATGGTACCTCTCTTTCTACCGCAGGTTGAGACACTCTTTCGAATTCCTCTTTTCATGCTCCTGTTGTTTCTCATGTTCCCAAACTAACCATGCAACTCATATCTGTCGGTCAACTCACTGATCGTGGTTGTCGTATTATTCTCGATTTTGATTCTTGTTGTGTTCAGGATCGACACACGGGGACTCTGGTTGGTACTATCCTCGCCACTGTGACTCACAGTGTCTCTGGGAGCTTGACTGGCTCCATCTTCCTTCCGTTACCCCTACCAGTCTTGTCGCCTCCACCACCACCTCCGCTTCTGCTGCATCCTCCACTACGTCTTTTACTCAATGGCATCATCGTTTGGGACATCTTTGCGGGTCGCGTCTGTCTTTTTTAGTTCATCGTGGTATTTTAGGGTCTGTGTCTGGTGATGTTTCTACAAATTGTCAGGGTTGCAAGCTTGGCAAACAGCTTCAACTCCCCTATCCTTCCAACGAGTTAGTGTCACAGCGTCCTTTTGATCTTGTTCATTCTGATGTATGGGGTCTGGCTCCTTTCGTTTCTAAAGGAGGTCATCGATATTATATAATTTTTCTCAGCACACATGGATATACTTTATGTTATCTCGTAGTGAGGTTCTATCCATCTACAAAAATTTTGCCACCATGATCCGTACTCAGTTTGACTCTCCTATTCGTGTTTTTGGGCCGATTCCGCTAGGGAGTACTTGTCAAGAGTCCTTCGTGATTTTCTTGCTGAGCAAGCCACTCTCTCAGTTTTCTTGTCCCGGTGCTCATGCCCAGAATAGTGTGGTTGAACAAAAGCATCGTCATCTTCTTGAGACAGCTCGTGCTCATGCCCAAAATAATGTTCTTCTTGCACCTCGTGAGCACACCAAGCTGACCACTCAGTCCGTGGAGTGCGTTTTTCTGGGCTATAGCGCCGAGCATAAGGGATATCGTTGTTAGGGTCCTGTTGGTCAACGAATGTGGGTTTCTCGGGATGTCACTTTTGATGAGTCTTGTCCTTTCTACCCTCATCCTTCTCCTTCCACCACTCCAGCATCTCTTGTCGAGCCACTTTCTTTTCTGACTTTTCCTGCCACTCTCATAGTCACTACAGCTCCAGTGCCTCCTTCACCACCGGTGCCTCCTTCGCCACCGACACCCTCTCCAGAGGCTCCTCCTGGCCTTGTTCTTTCTTATCCTCTCTACTACACTCGTTGTCGCGAGTTGAGGATTCTTCTGATGGATCTTCTTCTTCGGCCTCTCCTCCTCGATATGTTCTTCGTGATCGTCAATCTATTCGGCCTCCTGAGCGCTTTAGTTTTGCTGCCACTGCTCTTGCCGAACCGACTTCTTATCGTGATGCTGCTGTTCATCAAGAGTGGCAGCATGCGATGCCAGAGGAGATCGCTACCCTTGAGTGTACTGGCACGTGGGATCTTGTCCCTCTTCTTGCGCATGTTACTTCTATAACGTGCAAGTGGGTCTATAAGGTTAAGACCCGCTCTAATGGTTCTCTTGAGCACTGCAAGGCTCGTCTCGTAGCACGTGGCTTTCAATAGGAGCATAGTCGTGATTACGATGAGACCTTTGCTCCTGTGGCTCACATGACCACTGTTCGCACTCTTCTTGCTGTGGTGTCTATTCATGTATGGTCCATCTCTCACTTGATGTCAAGAATGTCTTTCTCAATGGTGAGTTGTGTGCGGAGGTTTATATGCAGCCACCACCGGGGTATTCTGTTCTTGAACGTATGGTTTGCCGCCTTCACCGATCTCTTTACAGGCCTCAAGCAAGCTCCTCGTGCCTGGTTTGATCGTTTCTCTTCTGTTGTCACTGCAGCTAGTTTCTCTGCTAGTGCTCATGATCCTCCTGCTCTTTTTATTCACACTTCGCCTCGTGGTCGGCACTTCTCCTTTTATATGTTGATGATATGATCATTACTGGAAATGATTTTCAATACATCACTTTTGTCAAGGAACATCCTAGTGAACAATTTCTCATGTTTGATCTGGATCCTCTTCGCTACTTCCTTGGGATTGAGGTTATTTCTATGCTTGAGGGCTTCTATCTCTCCCAAGAAAAGTATATATAGGATCTTCTTGATCGTGCTTCTCTGATTGATCAACGCACAGCTGAGACTCCCATGGAGCTTAACGTTCATCTTCAGCCCACTGATAGTGAGCCTCTTGCTGATCCTACTCGATATCGTCACCTTGTTGGGAGTCTTGTTTACCTTGGTGTCACTCATCTTAATATTTCGTACCATGTGCATATCTTGAATCAATTTGTCTCTGCTCCCACTCAGCTCCACTATAGTCATCTTTTTCGTGTTCTACGATATCTTCGTGGAACCATCACTCGCCGTCTCTTTTTCCCTCGCTCAGCTCCAGGCATATTCTGATGCCACCTGGGCTAGTGATCACTCTGATCACCGGTCTCTCTCTGCCTATTGTGTTTTTCTTAGTGGTTCTCTCATTGCTTGGAAGACTAAGAAGCAGACAGCAGTTTCTCGTTCGAATACTGAGGCTAAGTTGCGAGCTATGACTTTATTAACTGCGGAGGTTACTTGGCTACGATGGTTATTTGAGGATTTTGTTGTTTCTGTTTCTGCACCAACTCCTCTTTTGTCTAACAGAATAAGAACTATTAGCATTGCTAAAGATCCGATGAAGCCTGAGCTTACAAAGCATATTGGTGTTGATGCTTCCTACATGTGAACACAGGTGCAAGACCAGGTTGTTGCTCTTCAGTATGTGTTTTCAGAGCTTCAATTGGCAGACTTCTTCACAAAGGCACAGACTAAATCCCGACACAGCTTCTATCTCTCCAAAGTTCATGTTGTTGATCTACCATAAGTTTGACGGGGGTGTTAGATGTGTATTACTACCTGTGTATTTTTTCTGTTGTATAAGGAGTTACCTGCATATATGCTATACCTGTATTTGTATATATATTGACCCATTGACCGCATGATGAATACAAGCGCTATTCATAACAAACGCTAGCTAAAGATCCACCAGGTGCTACATCATAAGCACACACACTAACACAACTAATTGTAACCAAATCCATCATTCAAACAGCATAATTATGCTATAAATGGAATTTTTCATCTGGCATGAGACATACAAGATTTGTTGGGGAGAAACGCATATTTGCATCTTTGGTTGCATAACAACGATCAAGTAACTTCTTTATGTGATCATGCATGGTTGCATCAGTGCCAATTCCTGCCTGGAAATAGAACCAAAAGGAGTCAAATATTTGCACAACTCAGCAATTTTAGATACATAGGAGATATTGCCACGGAAAAGACTATAACATAGATGATAAGAACTGAAGTAGTGTACTTTATCCATACAGCTAAGGAGGTCAGCTTCAGCAAGAAGAGGCGGTGGTCGAGTGACTCCAGAATCAAGTGTTAAAGTTGTCGGAACAAACTGCAAGGTTTTAAATTGTTGTTCAGATTAATGTTGTGTTAGATTAAAAGGATTCAAAAAAATTGAGGTAACAATCATTTTCACAAAAATACCGAGCAACTGATCCATATATATTTGTAGTTGACAAATACCGAACAACTAAATAACTAATCCATACATATTGTACAGAGTGATACGCTGACATACATATTGCAAACTTTGCCTATACATCATCAATACTTACGATTAAAAGGATCAAGTTTTCAATTTGAAATTGAATTTGGTTAAGTGTGTAGTATATGTAATATAGGCCCATCTAGTGTTGGCTCATTTGGCCCATGTAAAGCTGTATATACTCTTCTATTACCAATGAATATACTAGCTCTTTTGCTCAATTCACAAAATTATCATGGTCATTAAACTGGCTGAATTTTAGAAGAACTGTCCACACTGGTATTTTTTATCTCTGCTTGCACAGAAGGCACAACAGCATCATAACAAGAAAAAAGGTTTCAACAAATAAACATGGAGTATGGATGCAGCAAACCTGCTGTTCGATGGTGTATGTTGGAAGTAATGCACCGCCCCATGAGTCAAAGTGATAAACGTCCAAATAATTTTTCTACAGAGAAAGTATATAGCATTTTTTATTAAACATGGAATGATGGAAAAATTCCAGATCCCAGATGTAGAAGAGAATGAAAGACTCTTATTGCACCAGAAATCATTGTGATACTATAATAAAGGAAATAAATCTAGTAATCTACTAAAGTAAAGAAATTTTCTTGCCCGCATTCCGTGGTTACAATTTACTTTCAGAAGAAGCGGGAGCCATTTTGCATTGAAACTCGGGCGCTCAACCAGGCAACCTAACCATCAAGAACAAGTATCCACTTTGATTGCAGACTTGTTCGACTGAGCGCTTCAAACTTTTCGAAGTTGGATCTACGGGCAGGCTATTACCAGGTGCGTATTGCAGAAGGAGAGGAGCAAAAGACGACCTGTATGACAAGCAAGGTACGGTGCCTTTGATTTTAGGTTATGCCTTTTTTGGACTCACAAATGCCCCTGCCACCTTTTGCACTCTCAGAAATGAGCTATTCCACCCTAAACGACTGGTGGTATACTTTGATCATGGGCTATAGCCATTCGTTAAACGACCACATTAGCCACCTCCGGCCCTTTACTTAAGGTATTAAGGAAGAAGAACCTCTATGTAAAGAAAGAAAAAGACTCCTTTTGTTCGGAGGTACGGTAGGTTTCAAGCTCTTCTAGTCGGATCACTTGTTGGAAAAACATAATGCTCACACATGTTCCACACGGGCAAGGAAGCATAATCTAATTTACAAGTTGTACAACATTTCTCCTGTAAGAGCAGAAGCCTGGTTTGCTAATACGCTACCTAAGTACCAACCAATGTCAGGGGGCAACAATTATTTGTCACACATTTACTATTGATTTACATGTTAATTGTCTGATTCACTTTCTACGCACATGCTCCCCCCTTTTCCCTTTTCAACAAATATTAAAGCAGTTTTAGTGCACCCTAATTGCCTAAATTAAATCTATCATGGTTTTTCCCTGCCTCATGCTCATATATTAGAAATAACTACCCGAGTCTTTTATTGCAGCTTCAACATCAAGGAAATCAGCTAACGCTACATCACCTTTGTACATTAGGTATAGTTGCTTCATTACTGATTATATACCTTATCCTACTCTTGTTTCCCAGATGTATCAGTGGAACTAATTTTCCAATAGAATTCTAGAACATGCAGGCCCAGATAATTAGGAGATACCACAGCTTCATGTTTCTTGAAGTATGGATAGTAGCCTATTAAATGTAAGCAACAACAGAAGATTACAACAACATTTGAGGATGCTCACAGCAAGTACGACACGCCCTGATGCATTGAACTGTTCACCGGCAATGTCAATTTCCACAGTTGTTTCAGCTCCAACTGCAGGTTGGGAGCAACAAGCAAGAAAATGGCGAACAACAAGCTCATACAATTTCTGGGCACCAGTGCAAAACTTTGTTAGATTTGTAGAGCGTAAAAAACAATGGACTTGAAAAAAGGCATTATAAAACTGGTATGATGCCTGATTAATATTTATATGCTATTTAGGAATGGTACATACATGATGGTCTGGGGACATGTTGGAGTCACCAGCCAAAAATTTTGTTGGATGGATAGGAGGATGTGCCTTGTCATCATGACCACCATTGCTGGGGTTTCTCCAGAGTCTTGCTTCAGGATCCAAAAGTCGCTGAGCATATGTTCCCCAAACAGGATGAGCCACTTGTTCATGTACAATTGTCTAAGTCAAAGGGAGTCAAACATGTAAGGTATGAAGAGCATCTGAAAACACAAATAAAGAAAAAAAAAATGGTATAATCATCGTAACTTTGTAAGTATGAATTGGATTGTAGGGTATGTTTTTCACATTTTTTTCTTCATCAATGACATATGGAAAAAAATCATTAATTAAATGCAATGAAGATCATCAAGTGTTACCATATCCACGTCAAATGGAAACAAAAAGGAGGAACATGTTGCTATGACTACCAAAAGTTTGAACAACTTAAATTCACAATAGACAATTGTTTGACAACATGTTCTTTTTCACTTGTCACTTTGTCAGATCAAATTATATAATTGGCTTCTCTCACAGAACAAAATGATATCATGTAAACCATGTAAAAATGTAAAACTATATATGCAATTCTAAAAAAAAAAGTGTACTCAGAATCATCAAGACCAGAAATAAGAACATGGACAAGACACACTAGTAAACTTCAAAACTGACATGTAGGTCAGTGTTTGGAGAGAAGTTATCAGTTTCTGTCCTGGGATAACTAATGAATCCAGCTTGATACAGTTCTTCAGCCACCTGATATGGAAAGCACAAGAAACCAGCAAACAAAACATCAGGACACTGAGCTATGCCATTATTAGCTAGCAAAACTGTTAAGGAAAAATAAGACACAAAAAAAGTTTTTTTTAAATACCTTCATTGTGTGCTCTGAACTCATTCTGAAGTACCTAGAAGCACGTTTCTGAAGCTCCACAGTACTTAGTGGATATGGGGGGTATTTTAGTTTCTCCTGATTCCTGACATTTTGTACCTGCAAGAAACAAAATGAAACAACTAAGAACTCTTTTGATCTGTCATTAAAGATGTACATCATTATTAATTTTGTAAGTACTGGTATTCAAAAAGATGTGCAGGACTCACTGTTGCCATTGGTTCTTCAACACACATTTCGTAGATCACAACAGCAGATGAGTAATCAAACAAATGGCCACGTCTGCCAAACAAGAAAAATGTCACATGACTTTTGTAATGAAAGTATCAGGACAACTTCAAAAGTGCATCTTACATCCAACCAAAAGATGCGGTGCCTTCATCTGATGTATGAGAACAATTTATTGTCCAGAACTCTTCAGGTTCGTGAGCTTGTATCTCCCAGAAACGCTCAACAATAAATCCTAGGGTTGGAAACTGGAATTGAAAGAAAATCTTAGACCGAAATGATAAATGGGCACACATTCAGTATCTTCTGTTCATAGTTCATACTCTATAGTGAAGTACCTGACAAGGACCATAGCTCAGAATTACATTCCTGTCATCCCCAGTGACATCAAGGACAAATGCATCTCTTAGCAGCATTGTCTGAAACCTAGTGAAGGAGGCACCTATGCGAAGGTCGATTTCCTGTACAAAATTTATTATTATTTGTATGAGCTTTTCAAGAGTCAGAAGGCGCAAGCAACTGCATATTCATTTGATAAGAATAATATAAGCAGGAACAAAATGTACTAGCATCTTTGCTTCTTTTAGGTTTATTCAATTCCAATAGCAGTACAAGGCAACAGTGTTAATCGAAACATGTGGCAGAATATTTTCATGGATATCACTTTGCGCGTTCAGTAGTATTTTAGTTCAGTTGATAGTTGCAACGCAAGAATATGAAACACCAACAACAAATTCAAAGGTCGGAGTGCTAACTGAAATAACCTGTCTTGAATCCACAGCATCAGCAAAGAGCTTGTTAGGTCTGCCAAGATGTTGCACAGCGTCATGTATTTCCCTGCGGTTTCATTTTTTAAGACAAATTAACAGGAGATGGATATGCCATCTTTGCAATAGAGGGCAAACAGACAGTTCATAGCTGCTATGGAGCAAGGCGCAATGCACTGTAGCAGCATGTGAACAGTACCAACATGTTTTCCATACATGCTGATTGGTTTCTTAGAACAAAGAATAGTTGGTTAGGTAGATTATTCTGAGATTCCTTATCTATCGAGTTATTATTAGGGATAGGATCTTATCGATTAGGAAAGTTATTTTTAATAGTTAGAAAGATTAGATTAGATTAGATTGATATGTTTTCTTATAGATTATTTCTTAGATGTCAAGTCAAGTTGTCTCTATAAAAGGGATAGCATGTACCCATTATCAATCAAGTAATGAATAAACAAAGTTCTTAGTCTCTCTCCCTCCTCTTCAACTAAGCCTCAGAACCTTGACGGTGGCATAGCCAACCGTTCAAGGGCGAGTGCCTTACCCTCGGTCCTCGGACCCGTACCCAACCAACCCGCACCACAACAATAGCAACCAATACCTGTCAATCAAAGCAGAGAAACGAGCTCTCCAGATGTTGAGATGACTGTTGGCACCTGTGCAAATCTCAACCACTTCATATGCAATATTCTCACCCTCTCTATCACAATCAAGCCATAGCACAAGCCACTGGCACTTCCTAGCTTCCTCTTCCAATGTTCTTTTTATGTCCTGCTTATCCTGCACTTTAAGAAACAAAATTCATGAATAGATCTCAACTGCAAATAAACTGAGCGGTTATACTAACGTCATGATCATGCCACCGACATACCTATGCACAGAAACACAAAGTAATCTCACTATGCACCAACATGCTGGACAAATATAGACAATTGAACATTGCCAGTCAAGTCAACCCATGCTTGCATGTTCCTCAACTAATTCATCCAGACAGGAAGAGAGAAGAAGACAGGACGAGAGAAGAAGATTCCAAGAAAGAAAAAAATACATAAATAATTGATTGGATCAATGAAGAGCACCAAGCAAAGGATGCTCTTAACATCCAAGTTTCACTTAGGCATAAACTCACTTTCCTTTTTTTATGCGAGCTTAAGCTGTTGCTGCTGTGCATGCCAACCAAGAGGCGGTATCCAACTCCTTGATGCTGGAATGGAAGAATGAAGAACAAGCTGGAGGAGAGGATACCCAAATTACTTGTGTGAGTCATTGAACTTCATGTTTCTGTTTTTTTTACTCCCCGTAGCTTCTAAATTTTGCTGTATGTGTTACAGTTTTTTTTTGTTATGAAAGTATTGCTCTAATACCCTGTAAGGACTGGTAGTTAAATGATGCTGTAAAATAAACTTTTATTTCCTTGTGACCTGTTTCCCAGAAAAAGGCCTGAACATTTTCTCTTCCAAGGGGGTTGATCAGCAGTTTTCAGGACAAGTGTACGACTGTGCAACTACCCTGCTTTGCCTGCAATCACAAGTTCAACCTTAAGTGTCCCCCGCTTAACATGATAATAACTTCAAATACCACAACTCCTATAGTGCATCGCGCACATGTGTAAGATTAGAAACAGTTTGCTGCTGTGTAAGTGACCAGCATTGCTAATGAATCCCACTTCAATACCAAGTTGCAGCCATGCAATGCCAGCACACAAGCTCCTGATGGGCACTTAAAATATTTCCTTAAGAGCAGTCGCCCGTACAAAACCAGCAGAGCCATTCATTGCCACTACAAACCAGGCCCCTCAGTTATAGCATGCCCACCAACTGCTTACGGGAATCAAGGTATAAACGGTACACCACAACGCCACGCACATCACTGTTCGACGAAATTTCCATGAGGCACATTTCACCATGTGTTGAGCGCAACCAACTCCATAGACGCGGACACTAAGATACCGCGAAACCATTACAACAAAATGCATCAACCAATCATAATCGACGCGAGCGACCACCATTCACAGGCCACGGTGCCGCGCGCACAAACTGCTCGGCGAAATGCGCGAGCGGGGGCAGAGAGCGGTACCTGGGGGACGACCTTGCGGACGGGAGCGTGGAAGAGGTCGGCGGGGTCGCAGGAGTGCCAGCGGCGGAACCGGTCGTCGAAGTCGAGCTCCATGAGGTGGCCCGTGACGGAGGTGACGAGCATGTGGCAGGCGCGGCCGCCGATGGCGTAGTCGAACTCGAAGACGCGGTTGTACCGCGACCGGCCCTCCCGCGACCGCATCCCCCCCGAGGCGCGCGACAGGATCTCCGCCACGGACTTCGCCACCGAAGGCTTCTCCGCCACGTTCAGCACGCAGATCGCGCCGCCGCCGCCGGGATGCATCGCGAGAGGAGGGGCTCGAGAGGTGGGAAAACCGGAGAAGGGGCGGGAGGTTTTGGCCTTTCGGGATGGTTTTTGAAATTTTTGGTTCGGAGGGAGGCTAAGGGCGGGGGGGTGTTTTTTTTTTTTTAGAAGAGAGCGGGGGTTGGCTAGGCTTCTATATAAGCAGGCAGGGCTAAAGTTTCACAGCCCAGGTGGATAGGTAGACCTGGGCTTGACGTATGGCCCAATAAGTAATGAGGGCGGTTTCTCCCCTGACGGCCTGACCAGTGATCACGTAACACGCGGCTTCCAGTCACTGAAAGAGGGGGGGGGGGGCGCAAGGCAGTGGCACCCTGAATTTGGCAACGCTTATCACGCTGCAAATACAAGAGATTTTGACATCCATTCACCGAACCTTGGGGGGCACGGAACGACAGGTAAACGAAGATGAGAGAGAAAAACAGCAGGAAGTCAGCTGCTGCTTTGGGCTTGCAAAAACTTGTGCGAGATTTTTTCTCAAATGGCACAAACAGTAAGAAAAGAACTCATTTGTTGAACTTGAAATATGTTTTTCACCGAGAATGAAACTCGACAACCAGGGGTGTAGCTAGGCTCCGGGCAGCGGGGGCAATGACCCGAGGTCTAGGATCAAAATCCCATAAAAGTCTCTTAAAAAATTGCCAAAAACACCAACTCAGCTCAAGAACAGCTGACCAAACCCAAGACTTGGATCGTAGCTAGCTCCACCACTGTTGACCACTATACTGTGAAGGGTCCTTGTGTAAACTCTGCCGCGACGACTCTTATGCAACGGTCAAGCTTACAAGTATTCCACTCCACATGACGACCAGTCTTTTTGCTGACCGCGTCCAGTAGGCGAGGAGCTTGAACCCCAAGGAAACCAACCACACGCTGACACGCGGTGTACCCGCGTCCAGTAGGCTAGGAGCTTGCCCCGCAAGGAAACCACACGCTGACACGCGGTGTACGCTAGTTTAGACTCCATATATCCTCCAGCTCCTGACCTTCGCACCTCGTTTGATACAGCAGTTCAGAAGATACCAGAATGTCAACTCTGTTGTTCCAAGGACAACAGGTTCTGCCTCTGGTTCTCGTTTTCATGCTGATCTTGGGCACACAAACCACCACCATCATTGCATCCAGATTGCTGGGAGAGAGATCGCGGACACAACAGGAAAGCTCGGTGTTTTTAACTTCGTCGAAGACTGGTGCATCCGGCTGCACCAATGATCCTAATAATACTGGAGGAAAATGCCGGCCACCATGAGAGTTTTGCATTTTGAGGCATGTACATGAGCAACATTTATTTTCATTTCCCTGCTCGACTGGAGCTAAGGCTAAAGGGGCATATGTATACCCTCTACAGTCAATTTCATTTCTTTTTTTGTAATTTGTACAGCAGTTTTGGTTGCCCCGCATGTAAAAGTGATAGTGTAAGTTTGTGCTTTGTACATATGAAATTATCTATGAGAATAATAGTTGATGAGATCTAACGATCCTCATTTTATTATTTATTTATAATTCTTATTATAGGTAAATATATCGACATACAGTTCTTAAGTATACCGCTTATAACCTTAAGGGAAGAGCCAACTAGGTGATCGTAAGTCCTTCTACGACTACCTCCATAATCGTAAGTACTTCTACGATCACATCTGGTCGTAAGTTCTTCTACGACAGCCTACTGGTCGTAAGTATTTCTACGACTAGTACCCAGTCGTAAGGTTTTCTACGACTGCCTCATGATCGTAGGTTTTTCTACGATCACCACTGGTCGTAAGTTCTTCTACAACCACCCCGCGATCAATAGAGCCTACAGACAAGTAACCCCAATTGATTAGAGGATCTAAGCAGTTAATATACGTTGTTATTCTTTAGGGTAAGTGCACGTAACGCCATTATTTCTGACAAGTAACTGTCAGGTGACGTAGATAGGTTACTACTCCAGTGATTACTACCATTATTATATCTTTTATATGGAATAATGAGGCATCTCTTGACCTAGAGGAACGGCCACCTCTCCGCGCACTATTTAAAGGTTTCTATCAGAGATGATAGGGGCAGAGGGCAATCGGGAGCACAAGTATTAGACTTTACCTTGATTGTAACTAACATACACAATATAATACACACAGGAGTAGAGTTGTTATTCTCTCCGGGGAAGGCCTGAACCTGTATAAAAATCTCTGTATCATTCTCTCTACGTGATCAATTGTAGAGACCCTCTGAATCAAATAATCTTTACGTAAGATCATTTCTAAAACACCGACAATAGTAAATACAACAGATGAAAGATAATTATACCTTTTTATGTACACTCTGTTTTCTTCTAATTATCCTTGGCTTCGCATGATATCCTCCAGGTTTATAGTTGATGTTAATTCAGCAGCACCTGATCGAGAGGGTGTGATTTTAACTCATGGTTTTTTAGAAGCACTAAAGCAGTGGAAATCAACATATGTTAACGATGAGGATTAAAATTTCTAAATACTCCTTTAATATCCAATTAAAGCCCACATGGCCCTTATGATCGTAACCTCTATGGCTACGACTCCTGTGGTAGTGAGAATCTCAGGGGTTGCTTTACGAATACCCTAGTGAAGCACTTTACCTATTGCCCGACCAAATAACTGCTCGAAGAGTCTTTGAACTGGTACTTAGACCCGATTCCAAGTATATTCCTTCCGTGTGATGAATAATATGTGTATCTTATCTGTTCCAAATCACACAATGCTTTTCAGTCATAAGTCACTCACAATAACTATTATACAGTTTTTGCCTATGTTCATCTCCCACCGACGCTAACCGACGATCAGGAGTTCTTCACCTGACAACAACTACCTCCCCGATTAGACGCGTCGTTTTCATAAGGTGTTTTTTCCAGAGTAACTGATGCCTCTTCGCTAGTATTTAAGGGTGAGCGATGAACAGCATTACAAGAGAACAATTGAAGCAAAGCAAGACAAAGGAGAGGAAAAGTGATTCAAGATCACTATAGATAACTCAATATACTCAGTGTAATTAGAGTTAGTCTGTCGTCTTACCAAAAGCATCCCTGTAAAAAACCAGTTCATTACAATAAAGAGCAACCATATTTTCTTCCAAGAATTCTCAGCCATTTTTCTCATTTCATTTCGTAAGATTGGCGACTTGGTCGCCGACAGTTAATTAGAAAGCAATCAGCCATATCCAAGGCATAGGGTCAGTCAATTAACCAACATCAAATAAGGAACACATAACTACATAAGCAGCAGTTTTTTTTTTTTTTGTTTCCTTGACCCCCATTTATCCTGTATTGTTCCTATACGAAGGGTTTAATTGAGAAGATGAAATTCACTAATTCAGTGATAACAAGTAGCATCACAAATCATAACCTAGCAATGTGTTTTGTAACCGCGTTATGGAATCTGCAGACTGTAGGTGTCTCAGACATTACAATACTTTGAGTAAAATCTCTCACCTAGTAAGAGTTTCAGTGATCTTCCTATTATTTTCTGGTCCCCTGAACAGGAACAATTAATTAAACTGTAGATAAGGCTGTAGTAACTATAACAATAGACGGTGTATGCACTTGACTGGCAATTCACCATTCAATAACTGTAGAAAAGTTTTGCCAAATTGAGTCCCCACACACTGATCTTAAAAGTGGTTCTAATCACCAAGTTCAAGGACTAGAAACTTTACTACCACAGCACCAAGACCTATCTAAAAATGCACTTCCATTGGTAGAAGATAGAAAATAGTCCCCTACTGTTTCCCAACAAAAAAAAAGGATAAGAAAATATGGGGAAGAAACAAAGTACCTGAGAAATTCAAGATACACTAGATTCCTCCAGTGCCCAGAAAACAAAAGCACGCCTCCTAACAGAATATTCATAGATCTTGGTGAAGAAAGCACTCCCAAAAAGGTCACTTATGTGGAACATTCTATTTCCCTTGGAGGCTTGGCTACCCAATGGAGAAACTTCCACAAAATTTAGCCAGATGCCTACGGAAAATTACAACAGTCAGTGTGGTGGTGCCCAATTGCAAACCATCTAGAGGGATAAAATGCATAATGTAGCAAAAGATTCTCAATCAAGCACCATTCATATCAGGAGAACAGATACTTGTACAGAATTGAAATCTTGTTGGTTGGTCAGACAAAGGATAAGTGGTTAACATTCATCTTACCAAGTCATACTCAAACTAGCAAAGTAGGCATCATATATCATGGCTGATTCCACTATGTCAATGAGTAGAAGGGTAGTGTGCATAAACTAGATGATGTTTTAACGCTGAATGATAAAATTTATCATACTCACCTTCAAGTCCACAAAATATTTGTCAGGGTGAGAATTCCAAAAATGCTGACAAACTGCACAACGCCTGCATGCATTTCTCTTTCTTAAAGTAAACACGGCATCCATAATATCCAACATGGCAGAAAATAATAACCCTCAGAATTTGTCGTCAGGAGCAAACCCTCCTTGAAGCATCTCATCGTGAAGCTGAAATGCCTCCTTCGAGTTGCCAGCTGCAACATGACCATTTATCATGGACACGTATGTATATCTATCTGGTTCAATTCCTCTAGCAGCCATTTTCTTGAAAATCCAACCAACTTTTGCATGTTACCTTGTACAGAAAACCCATTTATGAGCATATTATACCGTGACAACATCTGGTTGAACCCTTTCCTTCTCCATTATGTTAAGCAAATTAAAAGCTTCATGCATCTTTTCTTCTTTAACATAACCATGCATTAGGGTGTTGTAAGTAACAAAATCAGGCAGCACCTTGTCATGCCTCATCTTTTGCACAAAAAAAAAAACTGTTACCCCCTTGATACATTTCCTGACAGGCAATAACCCTTAATGATGGAATTATAGGTCATGATGTTTGGCAAAATGCCCTTATTTACCATTTCATCCAAAAAAACCAAATGCATGCTCCACTTGTCCCTTCTCACAGTGGCTGCCTATCAGGATGCTGTAGGTAACATGATTGGGGAAGATTTCTCGAGAATGCATATCATCCCATAGGCATATTATACCGTGACAACATCTGGTTGAACCCTTTCCTTCTCCATTATGTTAAGCAAATTAAAAGCTTCATGCATCTTTTCTTCTTTAACATAACCATGCATTAGGGTGTTGTAAGTAATAAAATCAGGCAGCACCTTGTCATGCCTCATCTTTTGCAAAAAAAAAAACTGCTGCCCCCTTGATACATTTCCTGACAGGCAATAACCCTTAATGATGGAATTATAGGTCATGATGTTTGGCAAAATGCCCTTATTTACCATTTCATCCAAAAAAACCAAATGCATGCTCCACTTGTCCCTTCTCACAGTGGCTGCCTATCAGGATGCTGTAGGTAACATGATTGGGGAAGATTTCTCGAGAATGCATATCATCCCATAGGTCATTAGCTTTGCCGAGATCACTTTGTCTGCACATTCCATCAATCAAAGTGTTGTATGTCACAATTTCTGGCCTCAAACTCTGGTGCAACATAGTGCAAAAAATTGTGATGCCTTCTCTACGGATGTGTTTGGTTCCTAGGATCATGGGGGATGGGCCAGGTCCATCCCAAAAAAAACGGTGTTTGGATCAGAGTCGTGGGATCGGATGGTCCCAAAACGCTGGAAAAACGGGACGGTGCCGACCAAGAAATCGGTGGGACGGGCGTCCCTCATCCCCGACGCGTCACGCCTCGCGGCGTGGGAAAAATCCCCGCGGTCACCCCTCGCGGCTCGCTCCTCCGTTTCTCCTCCCGGTCATTCCAGTGCTCCTCCCCGTCTGAGAAAAACTCGCGTCCCTTCTCGATCTCGAGCCGGCGGCCGGCCTCCGTGCCGCAGAGGTCGGCGGCGGCCGCTCATCTCAAGGGAAAGCGGCGGCGGCGCATCACCGGCTCGGACGGTAAAGTTGCCACACACGCTCCTCCTCCATCCCGCCGCGCCGCCGCGCCGCCGGTCTCGTCGGCGCGCGCTATGGCTGGTTCTTGGGAGGCGTGTGCGCATCAACATCGGTGATTTTTCGCCTTCTTGGGTTTGGATTTGTGCGATTCATGTTTCTTTTCTTGGGTTTGGATCCGTGGATTCTTGCGGCGCATGGTTTGGCTTGATCCGTCCTGATCTTTCACACCGGCGACGGTCTCCTCAACCTCAGTGCCGCGAGATCCGCACTGTTCTTCCACACCGCGACTCTCCCTCAACCTCTTTGCCGGAGATCTCAGCTGCGGTGCAAGGTTTGGAAACCCTAGCATGCCTGTCTCTTCTTTGCAGAGGATGTGTGATCTCAAAATTGCATTGTATATACATGTTGAGATTGAGATTGAGATGATTGCGATAAACAATATTGAGATTGAGATGATTCGTGAAGTATTATTGAGCGATAGTAGACATTTTGAGTAGTAGTATTGATATTGTGCGAGAGTCGACATATTGAGCAAGAGTGCGATATTGAGTAGTAGACATCGATTTCTCAGTAAACTTGCTTGATCGTGCGATTGACAATATGCGGCGTGACACTTAACATATGCTTAGTTTTGTTATTAAACTTGTTGCAACTAAGGTGGGCAAATGTCATGACATGGAGACATGTTTTTGTGTTTGCTTCATTTATTGTAGATGGACAAAAGGAGAAAGCTTTTAATTTTCTTCTTCTTTGGATATATGGTTTTGGCAATGATGGCTATGATTATTGAATCTAGAAAACGTAAGCGGGATGCAAGGAGAGTAGGAATAACATATGGACCTATGGATGAAAGGGACAGGATGAGACTTGAGTACCTCGACACCAAAATTTGGAAAGACGATACAACTTGTGTGAACATGCTAAGACTTAATAGAGCAAAGTTCTTTCGGTTTTGTAACCTTTTTAGGAACCGTGGTTTGCTTGAAGATTCCATCCATGTGTGTGTGGAGCAACAAGTGGCTATGTTTTTAAATACGGTGGGGCATAACCTTAGGAATAGATTAGTTGGAACTAATTTTGATAGATCCGGAGAAACGGTTAGCCGTTATTTTAACAAAGTACTTCGTGCCATTGGTGAGCTACGAGGGGAACTAATTAGGCCTCCTTCATTGGACACTCCAAGCAAAATAGCAGGGAACCCAAGGTGGGATCCTTACTTCAAGGTGTGAGGCTCATCCCTACTTCCTTGTAGTTTCTGTAGTAATATAATCTTATCTGACCCCTAATCTTTTTATGATTTTATTGAACACATAATAGGATTGTATCGGAGCTATTGATGGCACACATGTAAGAGCCTCTGTTCCTAAGGAAATGGAACACTCCTTTCGTGGTAGGAAGACCTATGCCACTCAAAATGTAATGGTCGTTGTAGATTTTGATCTCCGGTTCACCTATGTCTTGGCTGGTTGGGAGGGGACGGCACATGATGCTCTAGTTTTAAGAGATGCTATAGAGCGTGAGAATGGCCTTCGAGTGCCACAAGGTAATAGATTAGTACTACCTCAATTGTCCATAAAAATATTGAAATGTACAAACATGACCAACTTGTTTACCATATGTTAGGCAAATTCTACCTAGTTGATCTTTGGATATGGAGCCAAGCGGGATTTTACCCCTTTTCGTGGTGTACGGTACCACTTGAATGAATGGGAATAATCCATGCAAAATGAGCAGGAGTTGTTCAATCTTAGACATTCATCTCTTCGTGTGACAATAGAGCGTGCATTTGGGTCACTTAAAAGGAGATTCAAAATTCTTGATGATGCCACTCCATTCTTCCCTTTCCGAACTCAAGTAGACATTGTTGTTGCATGTTGCATCATACACAATTGGGTCATACAAGACGGGATCGATGACTTTATTATTACTGATTCTAATTGGCCACACTATAGTCATTCTACAACGTATACTGGTCATGCAAGTGGGCATGCAGCTATGGTCAATTTTAGGCAACAAATTGCAGACCAGATGTGGGCAGACCGCCAAAACAATAATGTTAACTGAATTTGAGTTGTATTTGTTCAATATGAGTTGTATTTGAGTTGTAAGGACGTATTGCTTGTTTTATTTGAGTTGTAAGGACCTATTGCTTGTTTTATTTGAGTTGTAAGGACCTATTGCTTGTTTTATTTGAGTTGTAAGGACCTATTGCTTGTTTTATTTGAGTTGTACAAACATAATTCATCATGAATTTGAGGTGTATGAACATCTTTCTTGAAGTTAATATTATTCTATGCTTTCGAGTGTTTGACATTATCATAATTGTTTGTGTACTTTCTATGTTGCCATGGTAGACAATGGATGAACATGTTGAAGGACTTGGGGCACTAATGGCCATGCTACATGGACATCGGCTCGATCATTGTCATCTTGACTCACCGCCAATGTGGTGGCTGGTGGTGCTAAGACATCAAAGGGCTTCAAGAAAGTCCATCTCAATGCATGTGCTAGGGCTCTCAATGAAAAGTTCAGCACTATGCGCACTGGTGAGCAAATCAAGAACCATTTGAAAACCTGGTCAAGGAAGTTTGCAAAGATAAATAGACTTAGGAAGCTGAGTGCTGCTGGCTGGGATGAAGATAACTTCATTATCACACTTGATGCTGAGCACTACAATAACCATGTGCAGGTATACTTCAATACTTGCTCTGCACATAATTGGGGCTTGCTGAAATTTATTTATTTTTCATATACTAGGATCACAAGGCAGATGCTGAGTATCTGAACAAGCCTCTAGACCACTATGGTGAGATGCAAACAATATTTGGCAACAGCATGGCTACAGGAAACTTCGCGAAGGACTCAAGTGCAGCTCTAGGTACTAAGGATGGAGGAACTGAAACTGATGATGTTCCTGCACATGATGTGAGTGATGGGAGTACTATTAGGATAATCATGGGGCAACATCTTCTGCAAGCAAGACCAACAAGAGGGCCAAGATAGTTGAGATTGAAGACGATGGGCTGATTAGTGCTTTCAAAAGTGTAGGTGAGAACATTGCCAATGCTATAAAGATGGCCGCTAAACACGAAAATGAATTGCTGCGGACTTATTTGACCAATTGAAAAGCCTTCACAGGTTTGATAAGACCCACATATCTTTCTACTATGCTTATTTGGTGGCTAACCCTCACATTGGTAAGGCTTTCTACCTCCTGCCGTTCGAGCACAAGCTAGGCGGGTTACAATGTTCATTAGTGAGAGGTTTCGGGGATGTGAAGGTGATTTGGAGGAGTAGGACATTTCTTTTGGTGGAACCACATATAACTATGCATTGTGGTATAATATTAGGAATGCTATAATTTATGTACTGTCTAATGTCACAAGCCTTGAACTTGCTATATTGTGTGGCTTGAATTCGATGTATTATGTACGCCTTGGAGGCGTAGGACGTTTCTTTTGGTGGAACCACATATAACTATGCACTATGGTCTAATATTAGGAATGCTATAACTTATGTACTGTCTAATGTCACAAGCCTTGAACTTGCTATATTATGCAAAAAGGATCATTTATTCGACATAATTTGATTATGCAAAAAAAAAAAAAAACATCGGAGATGAGCTTCATTTATTCTAGCAAATGTTTGATTCATGCGACAAAAGATTAGTAGCACAGAGGTAACCTTACCAAAAGGTCACCACACCTTCTGTACTATCCCCATCCCTCTATCCAAACTGGTGACTGGGATCATTCCATCCCCTTTTATCCCCTCAACCAAACATAAAACAGGGTCGATCTCATCCCAGCAACCAAACAAGAACTGGGTTGGTTCCATCCTAGAAATCAGGAATGGGTCCATCCCATCCCACCACGTCTCCAAACCAAACACACGTTACGTTACCCTCCTCCCTACAATACCCATAAATTAAAGTTGTGAATGTGCATAAATCCGGTGGAACCCCTCTCTCCCTCATCTCATTCAAAACCTCCTCTGCATCAAACAACCTGCGCTCTATACAAAGCCCGTTCAACAATGTATTGTAAGTAACCACATCTGGCAAACATCCAGAGCCAACCATCTCATCCCTAACTCCCAGAGCCTCCACCATTAACCCAGCCCTACAAAACCCACCTATGATCATTGTGTAAATCACACCGTCAAGCATCAGCCCAAACCGCCTCATCTCCCTCAAGTACACCGTTGCATGGTCCATCTCCCCCCTCCTTGAGAACAACCCAATCAAGCAACTAAAGCTCACCACATCTGGTATAAGTCCATGCCGCCGCATCTCCTTGTAAAACTTCACCGCCTCCTCAACCTCCCCAATTCTATAAATACCCCAATCAAAATATTAAAGCTCCGAACGTCCGGCGCCACCCCACACTAGTCCATTGGCCTGAACACCTCCCTCCCTTTATCCCACCTTCCATTCTTACACAGCCCCTTCAACACCGAATTATACGTCACAATACCAGGCTTTAGCCCCTTGATAACCATTGAGTCGACCAATGCCATTGCTGCCTCAACATCCCCGGTGTGAAATCTGGCATCGACCATCACATTATGTGTAACCACATCCGGAAACACGCATCTCTTCTCCATTTCGGAGATGACAATGTCAATCTATCGAACTCTAGGGTTTTACAGTAGTTGTGGACCATGATGTTAAGCGTGTAGCTTTACCTCAGAGTTGGAGGACAGGACGAGGCGGTAGGCGTCCGCGGTGAGGTGGGGCCATCCGGCGCGGTAGAGGGCGGCGATGAGGGCGTTGGACGCGGAGGCGGGGATGGGGATGCGGTGGCCGAGGAGGAGGCGGAAGGCCTCACGGGGCTTGCGGGACTGGGTGTAGGTGCGGATGAGGAGGTCGAACACCTGCGACTGCCGGGTGAGGGACGAGACGAGGAGGGAGGATACGATATCTCGGCGGGAGGCGCCGCGGCTGCGCGACATGCGGAGGAGGACGGACTGGCATTCGGGGGTACGTCCGGCGGCGGCGGCGGCCGTCCCGGCGGCCGCCAGGACGGCCGTTGAGAGCCTTGCGCCGCTCCCGCCGAGGGCGACGGCGAGGGTTGCGGTCGAGCGTTTGGTGGTTGCGGTGGCGGCGGGAAGGCGAGAGAGGCGACGAGGAATCGCCATCAGTGACGGCGAGCGACGGTGGATTCGAAGCCAGGGTTACGTATCACGTTATGAAAAATACGCCCTCAGAATTAGATGATGTAGCAACATTGAACACACGCCTTCAGGCCAGTAACTCCATTCTATTTGGACACGCTGTCCATGACTCCATGTAGCTACGCGGAATCCGATTCCGAGTCAAACGATTCAATTACCTCACGATCAGTCTGCGACTCCGAGCGAGATCGCTAAACTTGTCGAATCCGACTCGGCTTCGGTGAACTTGCAGCGCCTTTAAGGCCCATTTGTTTTGGCTTCGGCTTCGGCTTTTCAGTCGGAAAAGCCAGAAGCCGAAACAAACGGGGTGACTTTTCTCCCGGCTTTCTCCGAAAGCTTGAAGCCAACACAACGCGAAGAAGCCAAAAGCCGTCGACGATCAGCTTCCACCGCTTCCCACCACCCCCTTCTGCATTTGCCCCTCGACTTGCAGGGTATTTACCCGCATCTTGTCATTGCATAAAACCCCCAATCCACCGAACCCTAACCCTACTCCCCGCACCCCCGCGCCCCTCTCCCCCTTTCTCCCGAGCGGCGCTCCCTCTCCCCCCTTCCTCCCACGCCTGCCGACCCGGTCCTCTCCTCCTCCCCACGCCCTTCCTCCTCCCGCGCCAGCCCCCTCCTCCCCATGCACCGCCGCCTCTCCTCCTCCCCGCGCTTCTCCCATCTTCCTCCCCACCGCGCCTCTTCCTCCCTAGCCGCGGCCCACCTCCTCCCTCCTCCCCCGCCGTCGCGCCGCCACGTCCTCCTCCCTCCTCACCTGCCATGGCGGTGGCGGCGGCGGTGCTTGCTTGCTTCTTCGCAGCGTCAGGGCGGGAGCCATGGCGGCCGCACGACGCTCTTATTCTCGTCGCCGCTCTGCCTCCCCTGCCGCTCTCCCTCTACCCCGCTCCTCCACGGCCACCTCCTCCTCCCTCTACCCCGCTCCTCCCCGGCTACCTCCTCGGCGGCCACCTCCTCCCCGACCACCTCCTCGGCAGCCACCTCCTCCCCGACCACCTCCTCCCCTCTACCCCGCTCCTCCCCGGCTACCTCCTCGGCGGCCACCTCCTCCCCGACCACCTCCTCGGCAGCCACCTCCTTTTCCTCTACCCCGCGGCGGCCACCTCCTCTCTATGGTTGAATTCTTTCAATTGTTCATTGTCCAATTATTCATTGCTCAATTGTTCATTTCTTGACACTTTCCTGTGATTGTGAGTCATGGATAATAGTGCTATGCTCATTGTGATTATTTCATATTGTGATTATTTCATCTAACTTATTGTGATTAGATCATGGTGTATGTTTAGGATAGCAAGTGATGTAATGAATGGGATGACTTGTTATTATCATGAGCATGTTAGGAATCATATACCAACACTTTTTACCTAAATAGCAGTGGTTTATTTTGGTAATTTCAACATGTCCTTGTGTTATTTAATATTAGCTAACATGTCTAGACTTGTTATCTTATTGCCAATTATTAACATGTCTAATTATTGGCATTACTGCTTGCTCTGCTGCCACCTACTTACTACTTATAGTTTGCACTTTGCAGACCTTTTCTCTGTTGCATGATGATATTGTTTTGACCTAAAATTGGTTAGAAGTATTTCTTTTTTACCCTCCTATTGACATGGTGTATATTGGAACATGCATGGATATGCAATTGCTGTGAAACTTGCTCAGAAGAAGTTTAATCCTTTAAACAATGACTATGAGTTGTATTCCAACTTTAGTTACTTGCATCACTGATGAAACCACTAGAAAAAAAACTTACTGAGTATTGTTGTGAATTGTTACTTCTTTATTTTTTGGCGATACGTATGAGAGTTGGGTTGCCTAATACTGCCGATGCCGGTCCTAAGCCCGAAAAAAAGTGGAGGGGCATGAATTGTCACTTATTGTAATAATTATTTATGTAATAATTGTTTGTAATAATTATTTGTTGTAATAAATGTTTATTGTAATAATTGCCGTTAAATATGTTAATTGTGGTTTATTATGCTGTTTAAGGTATGTCGTCGTTAATCGCGATCAATATCGGTAGTTCTCATCAATTGCGTCAAATGTCGTAAAATATCGTCAAATGTCATCAAATGTCATTAAATATCGTTAAATGTCGTCAAATGTCGTTAAATATTATTAAATATCGTTAAACGGGATCAAACAAGTCATTACTGTTATCAGGGGCATTTTAGACATTTCACATATCGGAAGCTACAGCCAGCCTACCTAAAAGTCAGACAGCCAAACACCAAATTAGAAAATCTCAGTTGTTCAACCCACAGCCAAAAAAGCCCTGCAGCGCAGCCGGAAGCTACTTTTCGAAAAGCAAAGCCGAAACAAACAGGCCCTAAGTAGCCAACGCGGCTTTGCAAACTCGTACACCGCCTCACGACAAGTCCTTGCCACGACTACGTACGCACCCGATTTCATATTACTGAGGATGCAGCATGACGACGTGCTCTACTCCCTGTTCTGGCGCTCTGGCGGCGATGCCTCCCGAGTCTTTCCCACGCATGCAGCAGGGAGCACCGACGGCTGGCGTGGCACAGCCGATATGCTTTAGAGCTCCATCATCGACAACAAAAATGCTGGGACCGGCGCCGATGGCAAGGGTGCTGGCCGTTCCGACGAGCTCTCGTTCAATTGGGACCGCCTTTCGGGCCGCGATGCAGATAGCGCCGACAGCAACATTGCCGGCCATTCCAAAGAGCTCTTGTACATTTTGGGGTGCCGTTCCGGCCGCGAAGCGTCAAGCGCCGTTTGGAACCGCAATTCTACCTGCGAATCGTCACGCGTCGTTGCCACACACGCGAAATAAATTTTCTGGGGGAGGGCCTCAGTGAGGCCCCTCCCCCACAGCCGTTCGATCTCTTTTTATACATATGTGCTACAGTAATATCATACAAAATCCAACGATGATGAGGGAGAGGCTTCACTGATGATGGGGGAGGGGCTTCACTGAGGCCCTTCGCACACACGCAGGGAGCGCAGACAGCAAAGGTGCCGACCATTCCAACGAGCTCTTGCACAATGCGAGCTGTCGTTCCGCCCGCAAAGCGTCGCGCACGCGGCCACGCGCGCAGGAAGCGCCTACGGGCGGCGTGCCACCGCCGATGAGCTCTGCTACTCCTCAGGGGGCTTCCGCTCCGGCCGCGAAGTCAGCTCCTCCCGTGCTGTTGCCAAGCAAGCAAGCAGCCCCTACGGGCGCCGTGCCACTGCCTACGACCTCTGCTCCCGGCACCGCCACTCCTTTGCCGCCACAGGTGCAGACGGCGGTAGTCCCGCCACGGCTGACGCCGTCACGCCGGTACCACGGGGTGCACCAAAACCCCATGGGCCGGTGGACCGCGCACGTCTTTGACCCCGAACTGGAAAATACTTCATCAAAATTTAAGTGGTAAGTTTTAATGCTGAAAAAACTACTTATTACTCAGTGAGAAGATAGACACCTAACGGTCACTGTAGACTCTAATCCAGGAGACAGTCATGAATTCATGGTTTTATATATAGTGGACTTTTCCTATCGGTCCTAGGTTCCTCCATCACACTCACACTATATTACTTACCCGATGTGGAAAGTATAATATCATAACAAGGTAGCATTTCCTACTCGTCGAAACGGAAAAATGGTTGACACTTAAATACGGTCCCTTATCCGAGTGGGAGTTTTGTTGGTCCTTATATTTTATCCATATGTAAAGGATCCCACCTCTTCCTTCTTCTCTTTCTTGCCAAGGGCCCTCTTTACCATCCTAATATTTATCTTACAACACAGCTGCTCATCTCAGCTGTACTGCTCTTTTCTGATTTTCCATCTCTTTTCTCTTATCTCTTTTTATCCGATTTGATTTTGAGAGATAATTTTCATACACATATATATAACGATACAGAAAGATAAATTTTATATTAATATAACTAGGTTGATGTTTAAGAGAGTAGGTTTGTCTTCATATTCGTAGTAAAGATCCGCGTCCCTAAATTCTGGATTAGCTACTCCTGTTTGAACCGGTTCGTCCTCTGCAATTATACGACAAACACGAATAATAGTTAAATACGTAGTTGTTTTTTGTGCTACTATGCGTACGTTAATTAGTTGATCTCCTTTCTCAGTAACTTTACGTTAGTTAAATTATTTTTCGGACCCTAGTTAGGCTAACACTCCCAACGGCCAGGGGCGGAACTAGAACAAAAATGACCAAGATTCACCACTTCACTATACATATAACAACATATATAATTTTGAAGTAACAATGTACTAAATACTAATTTATGCGGCAAACATTGGCAAAATACAACATCCGATCAGAGGTTGGGCTGAACCGAGGTGCACAACTTTTGAACCAGGAGTGCACACATAGTATATATAATCTAATCTCTGCTATTTTTTTTGACCCGGTGTCTGTGACATCAGGTCATTCCATGCAGTTCCCCCTGCCAACCGGGTGGTAGGCTCGGTAGGGCTTGGTTCTTGAGTAGGGTGGCTTCGGTTTCTTGGTATAATGGTGATGGTGGTTTTGGTGGGCATGGTTGTGATGGTGATGATGTATTGGGCTTGGGCTTCGGTCTCGGCTCCAAACCTAATCCAGATAATGCCTCTCCCCCTTCTCTCATACTTTGCAATGCTTAGTTAATCTAGGATTTTATTGTGGCTTGGTTGTGCTGGCCTCTCTCCCTTTTTACTGTGCCTTATCCCAATTGCCCTTACCTGGTTTCTTTCTTTCTATATGAATCTTGTTCGGCTGGGTAATATGCATGGACCAATGGTCCATAAGGCACTATTCGTGAGATTTTCTGTGATTGAGGTAATTCGAAAAAATGGGCATCATATTGTTTTAACTACCGAGTGATGAAACCCACTGAAGTGAGAGGATGCCGACTAGCCCCGGACAATCTGTGACCCTCGATGATCTTCACGCTATCTGACAGCACTCCTTCTTTCTTCTTACTCCCTTTTATTTGTTTTGGGTTTGCTATTGGTCTTTTGGCTTTTGCTGGCAATGTAAAGGAGTTGTTGTAGATTCTTGGGTCGGCAGTGGAGGGTTCGATCTACTGGCACTGCACGGGCGAGGAAATGCAAGGGCTTCCGGCTACTAAGCATGCATGGATTTAGTTTGTAGTTTAGATAAATGTTGTAATTTTCATTCTGATCCGATGTAATTAATTCTCGCAATTAATTTTTAGATTGTATTAATGTTTTATTTTTTGCTGTAAGAATTCATATTATACTTTCTGTTGATGAACTCTTGATAATATAATCTTGTATTAAACTGTTGTGCGTTGTGTTTAAGTATCGGTTTGTAATTTTCTGCTTATTACTGTTTGTTATTGTTTAGATTAAATTAAGTCTTAGGGTTCTCACAATACCAAATCCAACACCAAGCATGTCTAATTTTCTATGCCTTATGCCTGATTTCCAAATTAACAAAGAATGTACTAAATCCAACACGCGCTTTCTTTTTATGCTTGATTTTCTATATATTATCGCATGTATCAAATCAAACACCAAGCATGGAAATGGTTGCCCGTGCATTCGCACCTAGCATGAGTGCACATGTACTCTCGCCGCCGCGACTGGTGACGGTGTACCATTGCCTGCCACTGTGACCAGTGAAGGTGTACTACTGCTCGCCGCCGCCGCCTCGTCAAATAGTTTTTCAAATCAACCGTCCATCGACTCATCGAGCCACTGAGGGTAGCAAAGGGTGGCGATAGCGACAGTTGACACCCATGTTTGAAGCCTGTGTGTACTACGCTATGCTATGATTTCATATGAAAAATTTGTGGATTTTTTCTAATACATGTGAAGCTGTGTTAGCGAGGTAAAAAAACAAGAAGAAAAAATCCAAATAATTTTTAAGCGGTAAATAGTGTTAAAAATATTTTTAATCGTTTTTTAACTCATCGCGCCTAATCCTCGCTTGCCCGTGCCTCCATGGCACAATATTGCCCTCTACCATGCCCCTGGGGCCAAACTTAGCTTGGTCCATGCCCCTGGGGGGCGGACTAGCCTGGTCCATGCCGAGGGCTCGGATTTCACACGCAGTGCGTGGGGAGTCCGGCCCCCTGGGGTACAATGGAGGTTGACTTGGCTACGTGTCGATTGTCAGCAGCTCCGTGGTGCTATTTTTGATATTGACATCATGAGAGAATCAAAATTGTTATTAACATAGTCAATAGTGACATACGAGCCAAAACGTCACAGGCTCACACTCGACGTCCAATTCGATGGGGATTGGGAAAAAAGAAATCGAAACCAGAGCTATGAGGTCGAGGCGGCAGCCTTGTCATGTCCTCGTGGGTAGCGGCACAGTGGCCTCTTCGCGGACGGGTACGGGCGAGGTAGGCACGATCCGCGATTGGGACGGACGCCCAGCGACAAGGGGACGAGGAGACATTCCGGCGGACAGCTATCTGGTGTGCATTGGCGCATGCGACGAGGTGGCGGCGGAGTTCGACATGCGGGCGTGGACGGCCGGCACTTGACGCTCGACGGCAAGACTCCGATGGGCGGCGAACTACAACGGGCAATCTCGACCATTCCCACCCCCAAACCCTACCCTCCCCTTGTGATTGAATTGGTGGGAAATGGGATACGAGGCCTCCGTATCGCATTCCCAAACCCATCTCATTTCGTAATAGCAAACACTGGATTAAAATCATCCCACCCAACGTTTCCCGTTCTCACCCCACGTATCCCAGAATCCAAACGCCACCCCAATGTTCACTTCACAGTACAAATGAATAGACTGCAAGGCTCCAAGGCAAATCGTTCAGATCTTCCCAGGTCAGCTCGACTAGTCCACTCTTATTTGGTTATAGCCGTCGTAATTCCTCAATGACATACATGGCCTACCAAAGTGGGTCCCGGTTAACTGGTCGTACTTATATGTAAGACTTCAGTAGAAAAAGTTCAGTGAGATCACCACTCAACATTTGTACTTGAGAACTTGGCTCTTGCAGTCTCCCATGCAAAAAACACGAACCACCAGCCCAAGAAGGAACTCTCCCCCTAGCAATTCTCACGAGGCTCTTCAGACTCCTCTGTTTCTCCTCAAGTAATTTTTTTTCTTGCCCTCTTCTATCGCGCATCTATTATTTTTGGTGGTTTTTTACGCATTTCCTTGTCTATGCGTTGTTCTGTGCTGTTCTTGGGGTTGGGGTTTTGGACCGGCGCCATTGGGGCCGATCAATGTAATTTTTTGGGTAGAATTCTGTCTCCGGCAACCATACCGGACGGTTTCTTAGTTCTTGGGTCCAATTTGACTGGTTTCGTGAGGTGTGAGTTGGGAAAATCGCATCAAGATTGAGTTATATTGTACCTTTGTTGCCCCTAGGTCGAATCGCTAGGTTTCGGTGTACAAATTGGTCACTGCGGGTTCTTCTGGGAGTTGCGAGCAGCCACATTTCGAGACAATTTCACGCTCCCTGTCCGTTTGTTGTTTCTTGGTTTGAGATGGCTGCATTTGGCTGAGCTTTTGATTCCTGGTGGTGTTTTTTTTGAAGGAAAATAAATTTACCTTTTTTGTTATGTTTACCATTGTGATAACTGCAAATCAGAATAGCCGGTTTATAGCGGAAGAAAGGGGGGTGTTGGTACTTAATTGTGATGAAATTGTTTATTTGTTTCTTGAATTTGCACAGCAATGTTCGTTTTCTTTATGTGTTATCAATGATAATTTTATTCACGAGTGCAAAAGTGAAGGTGACTTAAAAATGGTTATATATAACATGTACAAAGTGGTTGTGAAAACTGAAAAGTATGAAATTTCCCATTCGCCCTATACATAGCGAAGGGGACAATTCAAAATTCTTCTTCCACCAGCTCAAATGTGTTTTCTTAATAAAAAAGAAGAGCTTATACATGCATTATGTGCGTCTTGTTCATTGAATGGTTATTTCCTTTTGTTCTGAAGGATGTATCCTGCTAGCTGCAAAAGGCAGAAGCATGAAAATGGGCACGATAGCTCGCCAAGCACCCAGTCCCAGTCAAGCATCATTGGTCATAACAGATGTGTCCGTCTTCAGTTTCTTGAGCAATTCAATGACCTGAAGTATGGGAGTGCCACTAGAGATTACAAGGCAGTCAATATCAAGAGGCATGAACTTATGAGCACCCTAGAAAAGCTGCAAGAAGTACCAATCCAGCTGCCCTATGCCAGTTCAGTGCTCAAGTCATCAGATGCAAGATTACATAGCGCTGGACAAAATGGGGGCAATTTTGGTTCTGCTAATTTCATCGACTTGGATGCGGACAATGTTGGAGATCACGGCAATGCTAATGTGGACAATATTGGGGCTGACACAACTGTTTTTTTAGTTGATTCTGATGATGAGGACAGGATTAAATCATTTGGAGATGAAAATTCATCTGGTTCTAAGCAAATCCAAGAATGCTTGCTCCCTGAGCAGCCTGGCCAACACCAGGAAATCATCATGCTGGATAATGAGAATAGCAGTTCTGAAGCACAACCTGTTGTTAAGCATGGAAAGGACAGCATGGCCATTGACAATGAGGTGTGGCAACTCATCATGAAAATCTCTGTTTCTCAATGCATTTAAGATTTAAGGTATTTATGCATATTATTTGTACTGGAAAGTGGAAAAAGTAGATAACTAATAAGAGAGGAGGTCAATGTGCATTCTTATTTCCATGGTCAGCAAATAGCATATACGAGCTTTAACAGTATCAAGTTTGTCTAAACTTATGCTAGTATGATTTATTATGTTGTCTTAAATTTACTTATTACTGACTAGCTTCAACTGTGTTTCAAGCCCAAGGAAATTGCTTTATTTGATGGCCATAGTACTTTAGAGCCGCAACAACTGATCAAGCAAGGACATCACAACATAAACATTAATAATGAGGTTTGCTTGGCTATTAGCTTTAGAAATGTTAATCAATATGGTTTAATCATCTTTTGTCTATATTACTCGATTAGAAAACTAGTGGCAATCACTGAGCATTTTCATATTTATGCCTAATTGCCTAATCGGTATCCTTATCTCGATAGCCTCGATAGTCCTTATCCAAGAAATGCATGTATTGGTATGATAATGTTGTATTGCGCTTTACAGCAACTGAAGGATGTCTCTTAAAGAAATTTGTAATCTGATCTGTTACAGGAATAAGTTTGTAATATTTGAATATCCTGGTTTTGCTTTATTGAGATAGAAAGAGTTGTGGTTTTAGTTTCATCATTTTTGTCATATAATATGCCTACTCAGTTTTTTTATAAAAAAACTAGATTGATTTAGTTCACCCTATGAGATATATATTGATTCTTTTAATCACAATGTTCAGGTTGATGCAATTGTTTCTCCCAGTAATGTTTATTCTCTTGCATTTCAACAGAGTCGTCATGAGGAGAAAGGAAAAAAGGAAGGAGGAGGTGAAAATGTCCAAAGAAAAGGAACCATTGAGAAAGACAACATCTCCGTTGTTGATTCTTATGAAGTATCTTGTGAAGTCATACAAAGTGAGTCACCAATGAATGGAAATAATAATAAATATGACAATGGCAGCCCAGTTGATGAGCTGGAAGATCTTTGGAGGGACATGTCGGTTGCATTGGCATGTTGTAAGGTATTCAATTCACTCATTTTATTATAATTTTCTCTCGATCTCTTCTTTTTGTTGTTTCTTAGATCAATTTAGAAATCAATATTTGAATGATGGTAGGCTACTTTAGTGGCTAACTCCCTTATTTTCTTTGATAACTATTTCATGGTAATTTGATAATGGTTTTCATGCCCGCACTGAGATGGTCCTCACTGGATAAGCCCCATAGGATAGAATAGTTATTGTACAGGTCTACAATTGAGTACCATTTCTGTCTATTTGCTGTATTGTAAAAAAAAAGTTCTGATTGCTGCCTTCTGAACATTAGTCAGAGGCCAGTTATGTGCCTTTTTTTTTTTTGCATTTTACTACTTAAAAGCCTAAAGTTAGAGCACATGATCTGGTTGTCTTGAAACAAGTTTTGCATTTGTTCCCAATTCTTTTTCATCCTCCGACACATAAATTTTGATGCTTTACCATCATCCTACTATTGAATTCTTTTTAACAATGTTACTTGCTTCTTGTCAAGAGTCTCACCAACTTAATTTACTTCACCAGACCATTGGAAGTGATCATAGTATTGTTCCATCAGAGAAGAATATTTGTGAAGAAGCGGAGAATGAATGTCATCATGACTTCCTGATGAAAGATGATTTGGGCATTGTGTGCCGTGTTTGTGGTCTGATCCAGCAACGTATTGAGAATATTTTTGAGTGCCAGTGGAAAAAGGTATGGAATTTCTTGTCCAAATTAGTTTAATTTAGTGGTAATTACTGAAAGTATTCAAAGTATGATAATTTCAAAATTACTTTTTAGCAGTAGACAACTCCATTTGGCATCACAATATCAACTAGTTATAGTACTTCCTGCCAATCACCTTGTTGCTGATTAATGTTGATGCAACCGCTCATAATTTTATTCAGCAGCTATTATGTCCTTAGTGGCCTAAAGATGAAACAGATTTTCCTATACTAGCACCCATTGGAATCTTCTTATATATGTGTTTTAATGAATGCAGTTGATTGTTGTTTTTGAACTGCAATTTATCCTTCCTGTTTGGATGAGGAGGATTTTGTTGGGATCTAGTTCAAATTTGAACTAAATAAATCCTACCCCAATCCTCATCCAAACAGGTAAATTTTAAAAAGAACAATTCCTTCCTTTTATTTTCCAAATTGGTGGAACCACATTTCTCATTTTCTCTTGCATGCATCAGCGCAAGCAATTGTACAGAACATACCCCTCAGAACACAGAAACTCTAGTGATCTGGATGCAGCTGCTAATCCTTTAGGAGCTATTCTCGAAGTGGTCCCTGATTCTCTATCAATCCACCCTCAGCATTCACAACAGATGAAACCTCACCAGGTGGAAGGTTTCAATTTCTTGATCAAGAACTTGGCAGATGAGAACAACCCTGGAGGCTGTATTCTAGCACATGCACCAGGTTCTGGAAAGACCTTTATGCTAATTAGTTTCGTCCAGAGCTTCCTGGCCAGATACCCTGCTGGAAGGCCATTGATTATTCTTCCAAAGGGCATTCTGGCAACATGGAGAACCGAATTTCTCCGTTGGCAAGTTGAGGACATTCCTTTGTATGACTTCTACTCCTCCAAAGCTGATAACCGGTCTGAACAACTCAAAGTTTTGAACTTGTGGGAAGACAACAGAAGCATACTGTTGCTGGGCTACCAACAATTTGCATGCATAGTTTCTGACCACACTTCTGATACAGAAGCCCTCATGTGCCAAGACAAGTTGCTGAAGGTCCCAGGCCTTGTCATACTGGATGAAGGCCACACTCCGAGAAATGAGGAAACTGACTTGCTCACTTCACTTGCAAATATCCAAACTCCTCGAAAAGTGGTGCTCTCAGGAACGTTGTTTCAGAATCATGTAAATGAGGTTTTCAACATTTTGAACCTTGTCCGACCCAAATTCTTGAAGATGGAGAGATCTCGTGCAATAGTGAAGCGCATACTAAGCAAGGTGGACATGTTGGGGAAGAGTTCACGATCAAAGAACATCTCGCATAAGTACTTCTATGATTTGGTTGAAGAAAACCTTCAGAAGGATGCAAATGATAAAATGAGAGTGATGATTATCCAGAATCTACGTGAGCTAACTGCGAATGTACTCCACTATTACCAAGGTGAGCTTTTGGAGGAATTACCTGGACTTGTGGACTTCACAGTTTTTCTGAATACGAGTACTAAACAGGAAGAAATCATTAAGGGTTTGGTGGGACTAAATAAATTTGAGAAGCGTTCAAAATGCAATGCTGTTTCTCTTCATCCATGCTTAAAAGATGTCAAGAACATTCGTGATAAAAATGGAAACGTTGCCGATAGGAAGATTGGTTCCATCATATGCGGAATTGATATCAATGACGGGGTGAAGGCAAAGTTCGTACACAATCTGTTGTCTCTTTCAGAAGCTGCAGGAGAGAAGGTACTCGTGTTCAGCCAGTACGTGCGTTCTCTGCGATTCTTGGAAATGCTGGTCACAAGAATGAAAGGATGGAAACCAGAGGTGCACACTTTCAAGATACATGGTGGTTCAACTCAAGATCAGCGAGAGCAAGCAGTCCAGAGATTCAACAACTCACCAGATGCTAAAGTATTCTTCGGTTCCATCAAGGCATGCGGCGAGGGCATCTCCCTTGTTGGTGCATCACGAATTGTCATTTTGGATGTCCATGAGAATCCCTCTGTAATGCGCCAGGCAATCGGACGTGCATTTCGACCAGGGCAGTCTAAAATGGTGTATTGTTACCGTCTCGTTGCTGCTGACTCACCAGAGGAGGAGGATCACCACACAGCCTTTAGGAAAGAACTGGTGTCCAAGTTGTGGTTCGAGTGGAACGAGCTTCGCAGCAATGAGGATTTTGAGCTCGCCATGGTGGATGTTTCAGACAGTGAGGACAGGTTTCTCGAAAGTCCTTCATTGCATCAAGATCTCAAATCCCTATACAAAAGGTATATCTTAACGATGAATATGAATCTGATTAGACCTTTTGTTTTCTGCGAAGAGGTTGAATACATTGATGAGTACGCCTTCCTTTGTTTTGTTTGCAGGTGAATACCATCGTTGAATGCTGACCAGTGACCATACAGCACCGCAGACTAGGCTAAGTGCTGGACATAGGTAGTGCGTGTGACAAAGTACTTGGAAAGGAACTGAAGCAAGTTTTTATGTGCCTCTTTGCAGTGCTCTGGCAGATCGTTTGCAGCATGTTAGGAGTATAACGGGGGTACAAGTGTCTAGTAGTACAAGCACTTACTCTCAAATGTAAAAAGTAGATGCTTTTGATTGGCCTTTTGTAATTCCTTGAAACGTGATGATAAATTTCTGGACATCACTATATATATTCATGTAGTCAAGTATTCTATGCTGTTAGTATACAGCAATGAACATTCGAATGACCATTAAAAAGTTCTATTAGTCTCAGTCTTTGCTGTCTTGTGGAACCAATTGTGTGCTATTCTCAGTCAGGTGAACAAAGGTTGCTAGTCTTGACTGTCGGAAGCCACTCTGCATGTTACGGCAGCCTGAATCAGATGATTCTGTGCCTGTATATGAAATCAGATGTACCGGGGCATTCATTTGCAAGTGTATCAACCAAAGCAAGACAAACGAAAGGGGTATTAGAGATATGTTAGAGATAGGAATCTTTTTTGTATTCTTTATCTGCTTTTTGTGTTGTTTTATCACATACACCCTTTGTACACCATATATATATATATATATATATTGCTCATTGGGCCTCTGAATACCCATACACAATATTCATAACAAGGGGAAGGTTCAAAATTCCGAATATTCAGTCATACTACATTTGTCAACATGATTGAATTCTGTGTTTGCTTATTAGGTTCTTCCGAAAGTCTGATGGTATGTTCTTGTTCCAAATTCTGTGTTTGCAGGCAGTATATCTGTGTCACCTATCTTCAGAAGTTCATATCATGAACTTTTTTGGAAGTTTTTTTTTTGGGGAAGGAAGTTCAGATCATGAACTTGTACCATACACCTTGTATCTGCATTGCTTAGAGCTGAACAACTAGTACAAAGCATGAAACACCTGTGTCTAAAGTCCCAAGAAAGCCGAAGAGTACTGAGGTCTAATTGGATTTTTTAAAATAATATTATTTTAATAACAAATTACAAAATTAAATAATCAGATTTTCTTTGTAGAACTAGGCTAACTAGTGTCGGGACCCCGGGTATACAACCCCGGGACCCTCTGTGTATTCTGAACTAGTTCCCAGATCAGTAGCTACCTCGCATAGTTACAACATAGATAAAATCATATTCATACAACAGAACGACTAAAGAAGCAGACAAATTAATAATACATAACAACAAAAGAACCTTATAGTCAAGGTTTTACAAAACTTGTCACACAAGGCTAAAGTCACGACCAGAGTAAACTTGTAGTGGAGCAAAACCAACTCGTAGAGGCCATTCGACATATCCACAGGCAATTGAGTGGAGGATACCCCTTAGATCGCATGGTCTTCGAAGTAGTCGTCCTCATAGAACTCGATGCTCCCTGAGTCTTCTTCGACGACTGATCAACAAATAGCGTATAGCCATGAGTACATAAAGTATTCAGCAAGTCGTAGGGAATAGTATGCAAATAGTATTCATGCAAGGCTTGATAAGGATAGCTTTAAGGTTAATTTGCAGGAAGCAGTATTGATAGTAATTACAACAAATAGATTCAAAGCATAATTTAAAAGATTAATACATAAGTAAACAAGTTTATTTAAAACAGCTCGTGAACACACAGTTCATTTCTCAAACCACTCGTGAACACTCAGTTCACTTCCCAAACCACTAGTAACCAATCAAGACACAATTTTGAGAAAATCTACCCCTCATGTGAGATCACCAGGCATTGTCCATAAATTACACTTTGCAGAGGTTGTACAGCTTGACCCACAAGAGATAATCATCTTATACTGCCCGTTTAACATACTTCCGAGGTGTGCGACTAAGAGATTATCATAAGGCCTTTACAAAGCTCTGTTTTGCCTTGGTTCTGCTCGCTAAGGATTCGCCACATAGGCCCCTCTTGCACCGCTCATCAACCCAAACAGAACCGACTCAAAGTATTGCTAATTAGTTGACTAGGTCCACCCCATAAATGGACTTGTGGTTGCACGATATGGCCCAGATCAATGCACGAAGTTAAGTCCTTAGTGGTTGCTCAAACGAGACTTTCCACAACCCATGAGCTTTGCGCACTCCTCCTGCACTATCCGACTACTCGCCCGAGCATAAATCATTTTCGTTCAACTCGGCCAAATGACAACCCTTGCCATGGCATAACAAATTTTAATAACAACGACATCGCATCACAATTGACACAACTGTGACTTTGCACCATAGCTGCACAACAGTGGTATCGCACCACAATTCCGTATATCATTAAGTCAAATTCATCATCATTGAATCATGTGATCGAGAGATCATCGCATAACTAAAGCATGAATAAGCATAATACACACCCATGTTGGTAGTACAATAATGTCCAACTAAGATTACCCAACCTACGGTGTCCAAGGGTATATGCCAACATGTCGTTCACAAATTAATCAAGGAATCATACTGTCGAGTAGGTATTTAGCTATTTTTCAAACTATTTTTATACAACTAGCTATGCATGTTGATATAAAATAATATAATTTTGTAAACTGGGTACGACATGATCAAAGGTCTACGATTTGCCTCCGTTGAAGAGTTGAGACGCTTCGGTCGAGGTTGTCGAGTCCGAGAACTCTTCGAAAACGCCGAAATCTATACGTACAAAAAGGGCCAAATAAATAAGACAACTCCAAATAAAATTCAAAAGGATTACTAAACTAGAACCAAAAGAAAGGTACTGAGTTTAGAAGAAAATAGAAATTTGAATCACTCGAATCGAAGCTCGAATGAAGGAGAACGAGCTCTCGGAAGATCTGAAATCATAAGGTCAGAAGGAGGCTTGAATACAGGTGGTCGGAAGGAGGCTCGACTACCTGGTTGAAAGGGGCTTGACTGGTCGGAAGGAGGATATGACTACTTAACGTGGTCGTATGGAGGATACGACTACTCAACGTGGTCGTATGGAGGATACAAGAAGGATACGACTACTCAACGTGGTCGTAGGGAGGATACGATTACTCAACGTGATCGTAGGAGGAATACAACTACTTAACATGGTCATAAGAAGAAATAAAGATTTGACTGCTTGACACGGTCGAAAGAAGAAAGAAAGATTCGACGCGGTCGAAAGAAACACGAGGGAGAACCGGGCACAAGGAACTCACCAGGACAGAGAGAGAGGCTGAAGGAGGAGCTAGGGAAGGACGGCGAACGACAATTGAAGATGGCGTGGACTCCAGCGAACTACTTCGGCGGTGAGGAGGTTGAAGACAACGCGGGCTCCAACGAACTTCTTCGACGGTGAGGAGGTTGAGGATGGCGTGGACTCCAGTGAACTGCTTCGGCGGCAAGGGGGGTTGAAGACGACGCGGGCTCCAACGAACTTCTTTGGCAGCGAGGAGGTTGAGGATGGCGCGGACTCCAGTGAACTCTTTGGCGAAATTTGGGGCACGACAAAAACGGGGCGAGAGAAAGAGGGAGAGTTGAGGAAAAAGCAAGAGGAGGATGAGGGCTCCATGGTGCTCTATTTATAGAGGAAGAAGGGGAGGGGAGACCGGGCGGTAAGATGGAGCGGTGGGGTTTGCGGTGACGCGGTATGGGCGCACGGTCGGCAGGTGAGGGAGGGGACAGGGGAGACGAGTGTGGCAAAAGTCAAGGAATTTAATGCGCACGTCACTAAGGGAAAAAGGAGCGGGATTCACGATGGCGCGGCATGGGCGCACGGTCGGCACGTAGGGAGGGGATGGGGGTAGGTAGGGGAGGAGACAAGAAGGGGAACGGGCACAGCGGAGGCGACAACATTTAATGCGACACAACGACATTTAATGCGCGAGGACTTTTGCGACAGCCGTGACGTGATGGGAAGAAGAAGAAGGTGATCAGGGGGCTGACAGGCAGGGCTGGTCGTGACCGGGAGGGTGGTCGTGACCAGGAGGGTGGTCATGACCGAGATTGGTCGAACGGGGAAAGGAACGGCTGACGGGAGATCGGAATGAATAGAGAAAGGAGATTTTAAATACCAGAGGACCCTAATAAACTCCAAACAAACCAAATTTTGAATTAGTTGAAGTTTGATTTAGTCATTTAAATCATTTTAATTTTCAAAATTCCAAGTTAAGCTTTAGGAATACAACAAATCCAAATGGTTATTTTATTTTGAAAAGTTTCAAAAACTCCTAAAAATTGGAATGTTACAACTAGCGACAGCATCCCTGACAAGCCCTGTCGCCAATTGAACCGACGACTGGGCCCTGTCGCCATTCCAGTTCAATTGGCCACAAGGTCCTGTATTTTTTTTATTTGTGTGTACAGAGAATCCAGCCTTAAAATTCAGTACTTTTTAGGAATTTTTGGTAATATCTTTTAAGTGTCCAAAATTGGAGAAGATAACAAAATATGAAGCAAAGAATATGAGATCGGTGACACAATAACACAAACGAGCCCCTTCAGAGCGAAATGAAAAAAATGGGTTTAGGGTTGCCATGCACACTATTGTTTCGATTGTATTGTTCGTAGAACCGATTCCTTGGGGAAAAGATTACAAAATATGTAATAGTCGGAATATTTAGGAAAAGAGATTTAAGTTTAAAGGCTTCATAGTTTAATTGCGAATTACATAGCGTGTTGGGTTTGGTTACGTGCATTAGAAGCGACAATATGCACGAATCAACAAACCGAAATACACCCAAGATAAATCTGGCTTTGAAGAATAGGTTGAACTTCTAAAGCGGCTACGAAACCTTCTTCTACCAATTCAAACTTGAGCTTCTGAAATTCTTCATGTAGTGTTGGTTGACTTTCCTTGATCATCAGAGTATTGCAGTACACCTTTCTACTTAAAGTGTCTGCTACAACATTAGCTTTACCTGTATGATAATGGATTCCAATGTTGTAATCTTTGATCAACTCCAACCATCTTCTTTGCCACATATTCAAATCAGCCTGAATGAAAATGTACTTCAAGCTCTTATGGTCAGAGTAAACTTCACAGCGATTACACGATGAGGTAATGACGCCATATTTTCAAAGCATGCACTACGGCAGCCAACTCTAAGTCATGAGTGGGGTAATTTGCTTCATGAGGCCTCAACTGACAGGAAGCATATGCTACTACCTTCCTTTCTTGCATCAGGACACAACAGAGACCTTGTCGTGAGGCATCACAAAAAATCTCAAAATCCTATTGGACATCCGGCAAAATCAACACTGGAGCGGTGGTCAGGTGATTCTTCAATTCTTGAAAACTCTGCTCACATTCTGGCGTCCAAACATACTTCTTTTCCTTTTTTAGCAGTTGGGTGAGAGGTCTTGCTATCTTGGAGAAACATTATATAAACCGGCGATAGTATCCCGCCATACCGAGAAAATTTCGGATCTGAGGCACTGACTTGGGTGACTCCCAGTTGAGTACATCCTTGACTTTGCTGGGGTTGACGGCGATTCCTTCTTCAGACAAGACATGACCCAGGAAGGTAACTTTCTTCATCCAAAACTCACACTTGTGAAACTTAGCATAGAGTTGATGATCTCTATGTTAGAATAGGACTCTTGTACTTCCTTATCTGTATATGGCAATCCCCCGTTGTACTCCCTATATATATTGCCCATTGGGCCTCTTGAATAGATGCACACAATATTCATAACATGGTATTAGAGCTAGGGCACTAACCCTAGTTTTTCCAAGACCGCCTCGTTGTCGCCGCCGCCGACCACGGCCGCCGCCATCGCCTCCTTGTCGCCGCTGCGCTGCTCGACGCCGCCGCTTTGCAAGTGTGCCGACGCTGCTTTCTCCGGCGCGCCGCTCCTAACATCGATGTCGCTAGCACGGGAAGGAGGCGGGAGGAAGAAGTCGCCAACGTCTCCTCCTCGCCGTTGACGAGCTCTTCTCCGACGCCGCATCGCGAGCCGCCACTCTTCTCCGACGCCGCATCGCGAGCCGCCTTCGGCCGGTCCCCGCTGCCGACGTCTCCTCTCGCTGCCGCGCGCGAGCCGCCGCTCGGCCCGGTCCCGCCGCCGCCGACGCTCTCTCGCCGCCAGACGCGAGCCGCCGCCGGTCCGGCTTGCGCCGCGCCCAAGTTCCGCTCGGCCCCACCGCCGCCAGACCGACGTTTGCTCGCGCGCGCGCGCGCGCCGCCAACTTCGGCTCAGGGTGGCGACCGGAGACTCATGCACCGCCGCCGCCACAAGCAGGGGGAACTAGGGTTCCCCCGTGCTTTCCTTCTTTAGTCGCACGGGCCGGCTGGTGTTTTAGCCCGGCCCGATGAAAGATCTAGACCCGCCATTATGTGGTAATGGTGTTTTGGTGATTAATGATAAATCTAATTGGGAGACTAACACTTTTATTGATATACATATGTGTAGTCTTATTTGGATATAAAGGTGAAAACCATGAAGGCATGCAAGTGATTAAGTTATTAATAACAAATGCACTTGTGAGACTAACACTCCTATTGTTATATCAAGTTTAGTCTCACTTGATATAAAAGCAAAAATCCAAATGTATGTATTCATTAATGACAATCTATTTGTGAGACTAACAATTCTATTGATTATCTATTGCTTAGTCTCGTTTGGATATAAAGATGAAAATACAAGAGGTATGCATTCTACTTCTTATTATTATATCTTGTTGCATTCATCGGATCCAAAATATAGGTTAAACTCCACCAAAAAGGTTAACTTGGATATGTGCATATGTTTCATTACACATTTGTGTATGCACACATTTAGGGGAGTTCATTCTATATTTTGTGGTTTCATTAGTATTGATCCATATTATCTTTCCACATATATTAAGGATCTTTACTTTGAAACATATCCTTGAATATATTTAACTTGTGTAGTTAATATATTCATATGAGTATATGAGAGCATATGAGACTTGTGTAGTTCATTGATGCTCATATATCCTTGAATATATTTTAACTTGTGTAGTTAATATATTCATATGAGTATATACAACTTGTGTAGTTCAGATACACTCATATTTAGTATATACAACTTGTAGTTCAGATATACTCTTGGTATATATAACTTATGTAGTTCATATATACTCATATCACTTTATATTCAATTATTTGCAATTGTGTTGTGGGACTAATGTGTGTGCTAAGATGTTTTCAAGGCTTAGTCCCGGAGTTTGAATAGTAACATGAAAAGGAAATGCAAAGGTGATAAGAGATCAACAAAGGAGTCATGCATTGCATTTCGAAAAGCCTCTGGAAATGCGGTAGTACCTGCGTTGTATGCGCTGTAGTACCGCACCATGTGATGTACCGATTTTGTATGCGGTATGAAAATTCCAGAGCATTGCTTTTGGACTTGGTTTGCTCGAGGTGGAGCGGTAGTACCGAGTTCATGTGGCGGAACTACATCACAGAAGCTGTATGACCGCAAATATGTTGGCGTATGTAAATTCCAAAGAAGGTATTTTTACGATTTCGAGCCTCGAAATCGGTAGTACCAAGATCGAGAAACGGTACTACCGAGAGCGTATTACCGGATGCTAGTTGATGTAATACCGCACTGTTAGTAATGGCTTGTTCAAAAGCATTTATGCAGGTATATCTTGTTAATTAATGTTAATGACATTGTGGGACTAACATTTTCCATGAGTTGGATGAATAGGTTATGTTCCAGGGTGATGAAGACTTTGGATGGCATCATGAGTTGATCGTCATCAAGTCAAGGTTCGAGGAGATGATGCATCATGTGTTGATGCATATCAAGATCTCGAAGAAGAGATGATCATGAGTTGATCATCAAGTCAAGAGAAGACTCTTCATATGTTGATTGAGGTCAAGTAAAGGATGCATCATGGGTTGATGCATATCAAGACGACGACCCGAACTTGAAGTGAAGATGTGCGTCATCAACCTTCAAGAAGATGCTCAAGGCAAAGGTATAACTAGCTAGGGCTAAGGATGTGTTCCTAGTCTTTTACCGGTCTCGGTGTTTGGTTGGAGACCGGATTGCTAGAATAGGTTGCCGTACTATTAAGAGGGGTCTTGTCTAGTAGCTTGAGTCTCATCATGTGTTGATAGCTCATTGTGTTTGCTCTAGCTCAACTTAACATATTGCCTATATTTGCGAATGTGTTTTGCAAATAGCTGAGGCTCATGGATAATCCTTGTAGCATGTGACTATACTTTGCAAATGTGTTTTGCAAACGGTTGAAGTCCATGTACCTACTCCTTGTGGCATGATCTATGTTTGCAAATGTGTTTTGCAAATGGTTAAGATTCATGTGTATTCCCTTGACATGGTCTAAGAATTCTTGTTGCTATTTCTTTGGACTTAGACCATGGTAGTGGCTCTTTTGAGTTGTGCTTTTTGATTTGATCAAATGTGTTTGTGATCAATCAAATAGGTGGGTTGTGTAGAGTCCAAGATCACTCTATTCCGACATCGGAGTCAAAAGTTATGACCTTTTTACCGAGTGTGGTGTGCTGAAATTTGGGTCAGTAGTACCACCCGTATAATCATGTAGTACCGCACCAAGGCTGTAACGGCTAGTTTTTGCCGATTTCAGCTCCCAACGGCTAGTTTTTGTTGTGGGGGCTATAAATACCCCCTTGGCCGGTTGAGAGACAACCTTTGGCATCCCATTGAGTTCCTTTGAGCTAAGAGCAAGCCCTCTACTCCTATTTGTGTATGTGTTGCACTTAGTGAGGTTTGAGAGGCAAATCCTATTGCATGTGTTGCATTAGGTGGTGGATTTAGTATCCACGAGAGCTTTGACACTTGATTGGTTCAAGTGAAAGTTGGAGACTTGTTACTCTTGGTGTTTGCTGACACCTAGACGGCGTGGAGGCGTTAGGGCGTCGGTGATCTTCTCAAGTGAAGCTTGTGAGAAGACCCGCGATTTGTGAGTGGCTTGGTGCTCGCCATCTCCAGAGCGAGTAAGAGTAACCCTAGTGGATTGAGGTGATAAGTTCAAGTTGGAGTCGGTTCAAGCGGTTGAACTCACTTAGAGGTGTTGGTTGGTTGGAACCGGTCCAAGTGGTTTGACTTACCTCGAAGGTGTTGCCTCGCGCTTTGGAGCCGATCCAAAAGGTTGAACTTACCTCAACGTGGATTAGGGAGACCGACAAGTCTTCGATCACCACGGAAAAATATCGCGTGTCAATTGTGGTTTGCATTCTAGCTTTACTACATAGCAATTTATATTCCTAGAATTAAATTGCTTACTTGTGTGAATGCTATCTTATGTACTTAATTGTTTATATCATTGGTTAATTGCTTTCAAGTCTTTGCTAAAATTGCTCTATTTATTATTGACTTGTATTGTTGGTGCACTTAGTGAACTTAGTTGTTTTAGGCTTTAATTGTGCTAAACTGAATTGTTATTTAGCTTCCGCATTAGAATTCGGTTTTAACGCATAGAAGTTTTAAAATGCCTATTCACCCCCCCTCTAGTCGGCCTCCTCGATCTTACACCCGAGAGAAAAAAGAAGAAGAAGAAGAAGAAAAAAACAGTATGTTGTTCTAACCGCTGCGATCCGGCGCCGCTACCGTTAGACTTCCTTTTGGTCGCCGCAGTCCCGGCCCAGCCGCCATCACCGATGGCTTCCGTTCCATCAGCTGCGATCCCATGCTCGGGAACCAAGCTTCATGGAACGAATTACAGGTTGTGGTCTTCACTCATGGAGATCACGCTCGATGGTCTCCGCCTGGGACATGTTATCGGTACCGACCTTGTCCATCGTCGCTGTTGACCTCCTCCCGACGACCTACTTTGGCATCTCCGCGAAGATGAGGCTACCAAGAAGGAAATGTAGGCGACGCTGGCGATGAGGCTTTTCAAGATGTCATAGACGCTTTGAGCGTGGTGTCCGACGAGGCCCGTGTTCGAGCCATCTCGGTGGTCGGCGTCGACGACTCTATCCACCGCATTGTTGGTCCGTGCCACTCGTCCGATCCGGGAATACCAAGCAGAGAGCGATGCTCGCTTCTTTTCGCCCAGCGTGAGTTGGAGACGCCGCTAGGACGACTCCTCCGCCGACGACTTCTTCCCGAGCCCGCGCCTTCGCGCCGCTGGACGAGCTCGCTTCTCGCTCTGCGCAGAGTGTCATAAAGTGCGAAGGCATATCGTGATCGCCGCTTTATGACTTCGCTCGCCGTCGCGCTGCAGTTTGAGCTTGTCGTGGCTCACCTTGGCCGCCACCACGCACCGAGCGCTATCGAGGCTCTTTCAACGCTCGTACTAAGGAGCTTTGTCGGCGGGTTAGCAAAGCACGATTTGTTCCGATCGTGCTTACTACCCTCTTCTTCGACTACACCGGTTTGCCGCTTCGACTACGTGATCTTCTCGCTTGTCTGCCGCCGCCGCTTTTGCACCAAGCCGGGTTCAGCAATTATTGCAAGAACTCGCACGACTACGCCATAGCGTGCGCAAAGCGTAACAAGGCGCGTGGACGACCCAAGGGGGCGAGGAGGCCCTTCCTCGACGGAGGATGAACAAAGATGTCGAGACCTTCTCAGCGAGGTGATTCTGTTCAGCAGTTCTGCCAGGCTCTACTTCAGCAGCTCTCTCACAGCTCAGCAGGTTCTGCCAGTCTAGCTCAGACGTCTCCTCCAGGTACTTCTTGGGTTCTGGACTCTGGTGCCTCTTTCCACATGACACCGGACTCCACATCTCTCACTTCAATAGGACCTCCTATTTTTCCTATCTCAGTTCAAACTGCCGATGGTACTCCTCTGTCTGTCAGCAGTCAGGGCACCTTTTTGTCCACTAATTTTTCTGTTCCAGTTGTTTCTCATGTTCCCCAGCTTACCATGCAGCTTCTCTCGGTGGGTCAGCTCACCGATCTCGGCTGTAGGGTTGGTTTTGACTCTCACACCTGTTTTGTTCAGGACCGACAGACAGGGACGGTACTTGGGACTGGCCGGCGCCGTAGGGATCGTCAGGGTCTCTACATCCTTGATCGCCTCCACCTTCCGTCCACGATTTGCTTCCTGTCACCTCTACGACTACTTCCACCGCCACTGCTGCCACCACCTCTGGAGTTTTTGCGCAGTAGCATCACCGTTTAGGTCACTTGTGTGGGTCCCGTCTTTCTTCATTAGTTCGTAAGGGTGTTCTTGGACGTGTTACTGTTGACACGACCATGTTTTGTCAGGGTTGTAAGCTGGGCAAGCAGCTACAACTTCCTTATCATTCTAGTGAGTCCTTGTCTTCTCGTCCTTTTGACTTAGTTCATTCAGATGTATGGGGACCTGCGCCTATTATCTCTAAAGGCGCATAAACTTTATGTGATCTTCATTGATGATTATTCCGCTTTACATGGATTTTCCCTATGTCTAATCGTGGTCGGTTTTTGTGATCTATCGTAGCTTTGCAACGATGGTTCGTACTCGCTTGATTCTCTCATCCGTATTTTCACGCGGATTCTCGCACGAGCAATCGCTCGGGCGCTTTTAGACGCTTCTTTCGAAAGCAGGCACTCTTTACCGCCTTCTTGTCCCGGTGCCCATGCTCGTAATGGGTTCTTGAGCGCAAACATCGCTATCCGATTGAGATCGCCGCACTCTTCTCCTTGCCTCTCACGCCCCACCACGCTTCTGGTCGAGGTTGCTTTACTGCCGCATATCTCATCAATATGCAGCCTTCCACCGCTCTTAAGGGTGTCACCCATAGAGCGCCTACTCGATCCCCAAGACACTCACCTTCGTGTTTTTGGTTGTACTTGTTTTGTTCTGCTGCATCCTCGTGAGCGCACTAAACCGCCGCCCACGCTTGAGTGTGTGTTTCTTGGTTATAGTTCGGCATAAGGGTTATCGCGCTGGGATCCTTCCGCCGACGGATCGTGGTTTCACGAGACGCTGTCTTGGACGAATCTCGACCTTTCTTCTATCAAGATTCGGCCTCCGCTTTCCACCGTTGAGTCGATTTCGTGGTTGTCTCTTTCTAACTCTTCACCCATTTCTCCACTATCATAGTCTTCCTCTGGTCTGTTCCTAGTGGTCCCTTCTCGACTCCTCGGCCTCGGCGCTACCTCCGCAAAGACCGCCTCTTGTTCCGCACCACCACCGCCTCAAGCTCGGTATTCACTACTCCGCACGCCCTTGTCCTTACCGCCTCCACTCGGTATCTTGCCAACACCCACATCTGATCCTCCTGATGATGCTCCTTGTTACGTCCTTCATGACCGGACATCTCTTCGACCTCCTCATCGTCTTGGATTTGCTCCAATAGCTCATGCTCTCTCTCACATCGAGCCTCGTTTTATCGTGAGGTCGCTCCTCATTTCAATGGCAGCTTTGCCATGGCAGAGGAGCTTGATGCTCTTCGACGCACGAGACTTGGGATATTGTACCAACACCCGTGCATGCTCGTCCGATCACGCAAGCGGGTGTACAAGATTAAGACCCGCTCGATGGTACTATCGAAGCGCTACAAGGCTCGCCTTGTGGCTCGCGGTTTTCGTGAGGAGCACGGTCGTGACTACGACGCAGACTTTTGCCCTCGCGTCTATATGACCACTATTCGCACTCTTTTGTGGTTGCTTCGTCACGCAAGTGGTCTATCTCTCGTGTTGATGTTAAGAATGCCTTTCTTAATGGTGTTTTGCATGAGGAGGTCTACATGCAGCCACCATCTGGGTATTATGTTCCTGATGGGCATGTATGTCGTCTTCGTCGTGCTCTTTATGGCCTCAAATAGGCCTCGCACCGGTTTGCGCGCTTTACTCGCTGATTATCGCTTGCTTTCCACCGCCGCTTCCCACGATCCCGCTCTTTTTGTCCATATCTCATCTCTGGTAGGACATCGCTTCTTTCAGTATGTTGATGACATGCTCATCACTGGTGATGATACCTCCTTCATCACATATGTGAAGAAGCACCTCAGTAAGCAATTTTTGATGATTGATCTTGGTCTTCTTACATATTTCCTTGGGATTGAGGTCTCTTCCATGCCTGAGGGCTACTACCTCCCCAGCAGGTATGTCCAGATCTTCTTGACCGGTCTGCCGATCGACACTCGCAGACCGAGACTCCCATGGAGCTATCTCTTCAGCTCCGTGTCACTGATGGCGATCCTCTTGAGGATCCTACTCGATATCGTCATCTTGTTGGGAGTTTGGTGTACCTTGTGAGCACTCGTCCCGATATTGCTTATGTTGTTCATATCTTGAGTCGCTTCATGGCTCGCCCTACTCATCTTCACTACGCCACCTTCTTCGTGTTCTTCGCTACTTGCGGGACCATCTCTCGTCATTTGTTTTTCCCTAGCTCCACCTCACTATGCCTTCGTGCATACCCGATGCAACTCGGGCTAGTGATCCTTCCGATCGCCGTTCTCTTTCGCATCGTGTTTTTCTTGGCTCCTCCCCGATTGCCTGGAATACTAAGAAGCAGACTGCAGTTTCCCGTTCGAGTGCAGAGGCTGAGTTGAGAGCTATGGCAGCAGTGATGCAGAGATTACTTGGTTAAGGTGGCTACTTGCGATTTTAGAGTGCCCGTGATGGGACCTACGACTCTTTGTCCGACAAAGACATGTGCTATCAGATTGCCGGGACCCAGTTGAAGCATGAGCTCACCAAGCACATTGGTGTAGATGCTTCATACACTCGCCACAAAGTGTGGAGGTGTACTTGCTTTACAGCTTGTGCCATCGAGTTACAGGTTGTCGACTTCTTCACGGCCACGACTAGGCACAACATTTGTATTTTCTCTCCAAACTCAAAGGTGTGTGATCCACCATGAGTTTGAGGGGGGGGGGGTGTTAGAATAGGACTCTTGTACTTCCTTATCTGTATATGGCAACCCCCCGTTGTACTCCCTATATATATTGCCCATTGGGCCTCTTGAATAGATGCACACAATATTCATAACACTCTAAGCTAAATCAAGGTCACGCGAAGGTGCTCTTCATGCTCTTCTTCACTCTTAGAGTAAACTAGGATATCGTCAATATAGACAATGACGATCTTATCTAAATACTCTATGAATGTTTTATTCATCAAGTTCATAAAGTAAGCAGGAGCATTGGTCAATCCAAAGGACATGACCATGAACTCATACAGTCCATAACGGGTTGAGAAGGCTGCCTTGGGTATATCCTCTTGACGAATCTTCAACTGATGGTATCCTGATATCAAATCTATCTTGGAGAACACTCTGGCTCCCTTTAACTGGTCAAACAGATCATCGATCTTGGGCAGAGGGTACTTGTTCTTGATGGTGACTTCATTGAATGATCGATAATCCACACACATCTGCTGGGTACCATCCTTCTTGGCAACAAAGATCACTGGAGCTCCCCAAGGTGAAGAACTTGGTCTGACAAAACCTTTTATCTTGCATCTTCTCAATCTACTCCATCAGCTTGACTAAGTCATCAACAAGCAAATGGTAGGGTCTCTTGGAAATTGATGTAGTCCCTGGAACTAGGTTGATGACGAATTCTAGATCCCTGTCCAGTGGCATTCTAGGTAATTCATCAGGAAAGATATCTGGAAACTCTCTGACCACTGGTACCTCTTCCAAAGGTATAGTCTTGACATTGCAGACTAGTGCTCCTTCAAGCTTCTCCAAGGAGGCTTCAAATTTCACTTTAGTCCCAACTGGACTGACCAAGGTGATGCTTCTACCACCATAATCTAAAATTGCTTGATGATGCAAGGCAATCCATTCCAAAAATCACATCTAAGGACTTGGTGTCGATGATAATCAGGTTGGCTAGAAACTCTACCCCTTCTATGACCACCTTAACTTGTGGGAAACCCTAGTTCGTACTTAACTCCGAACCAGGGGATTGAACCAATGAGGTGGTTTTAAGAGCCGAAACCTTCAACTGATGCTTTGTAGCAAAAATCCGAGAAACAAACGAATGCGAAACTCCCGAATCAAACAAAATGGTAGCAGGTGCTGAATTTACTAGAAACATACCCAGCATGACATCCGGGGCTGTTTGGGCTTCCTCCACCGTGACATGGTTCACACAGCCTCGCCTAAAAGGCCGAGGGGTCTTGGTTGGTGCAGTTGGAGTCTGAGGTACTCCATGTCCGGCTCCTGGCATGGGGGTTCTGGCTAGAGTAGCTCCTAAGTTAAATCTGACCGGAGCTAGGACTTGCTTCTGTGGACAATTGATGGCGTAGTGTCCCAATTGCTAACAGTTGAAACAGGTGATTCATGCGGCAGGATTGTTGTTTCTTGGAGGTTGGTTGCTGGTGTTATTATTGCCAGGGTTGCGAAAACCTAGAGTAGCCGGACAAGATTCCGCTGCAGGGGCCCTGAAGGTGACAGGAGGAGTGGAACGGGCAGGGTGTTGTGCACTCATTTTGGCTCTCTGCGGTGTTTTTGAGAAGTATCGTGCTGCATCATCTTCCTTTTATATGATTCTACAAGCTCCTAACAGGACTCTTGTATGAGCATAGCCTTGTTCACTAGACACTGAAAGTCTGCATAGTCGTTGCCAACGACTTGAACTTTCAAGCTAGGATTGAGTCCTTGCTTGAAACGCTTCTGACGTGCATCATCTGTGACCATGTCCTCTTGAGCATATCATGAGAGTTGAGTGAACTTATTAAGGTACTCACTCACCGACATGCTTCCTTGTTTCAGCTCACAAAACTCATTCTTTTTTATTTTCACCTTCCCATCAGGAATATAGGAGTAGCGGAAGGCTTCTAAAAACTTGGCCCAACTGATGTTCTGGTGGTTTTCATGGGCGGTGCAGTAGTTCTCCCACCATTCTGTGGTGGTGCCTTCCAGTTGGTGTGCACCATATAGAACTTTTTCACGGTCGTCACACCGGGTGATGGCAAGCTTCTTCTTAGTTGAACGTAGCCAGTCATCTCGTCCAATAGCTCAGAGGAGCTAGAGAACATAGGTGGTCGGGTCCTCATGAATTCTACCAGCCTTGATTGCGGGAAAATTGGTGGTGGCGGTGGCATGGCTGCTGCTTGGTTGTTTTGGTTCACCAAGGCAAGTAGAGTGGCAGCGGTCTGGTTCTGTTGAGCCATCATCTGGTTCATACTCTGCATCATTGCGTTCATCAACTATGTCTGGGCTGCCATGAACTGACCCAAACCTTGATCTGCTGCTGCTGACGAAGGAGGTGGTGGTGGTGGTGTAAAGGGATCCACTGGTTCATCTTGACTTGCTGAGTTGGGGGTCTGAACTATCTGCACAAATCTTATCAGGTTTAGTAGACGAGGAGAAGAAAACACGATAGATAAAAGGGAAAAGCACCACAAACGAGTGAGAGCAAGGAAGAAAGATGAACACCCTAACTGGGGAAAGTCGATTGAACCTAACGAACAAATAGCCGAAAGGCTATTAAGAGGCAACAAACTCGAGCCAAAGGTCCTATCCTATGAGCTAAATGATACTAAAACTAAGAAGGCAACTTACTAAAGCACTTATAATCTAACTTAGAAGGATGATTGAATAAAAGCAAAGCTCGATCTTATAGAGATTACTGAGGTAAGAAGGTCAGTTTGAGTTCGAAATCAAGGTTTCAGAAGAGACAAGAAGCAAGAACCTAAGAACAAGACGAGAAAAGAATAGAATAAGATGAAAGAAGAATAACTACTCATTAGTTGACTTGGTTTGATTTAGAAAATAATTTTTGACACTTGACTAAACAACCATGCTATCTATGGTTGCGTCCTACAGTCTATATGGCTCTGATACCACCTCTGTCGGCACCCCGGGTAAACAACCCCGAGACCCTCTGTGCAAACCGAACTAGTTCCATGATCAGTGGCTAGTTCACAGTCTCAACAAAGATGAAATCATAACTATACAACAAACCAAAGAAGAAACAAACAAATTAATATTACTATTAGCAAAAGACCATATGGTCAGAGTTGCCACGCATGGCTTAACACCAAGAGGTTACAAGCAGCAGAGAACAAAACATATGTGGAAGCCATCTGACATGCCCACAGGCAATCGAGTGGAGGACGTGACCTAGCTCACAAGGTCTTCGAAGTAATCCTCTTCGTAGAACTCTGAGTTCCCTGGTTCTCCCTCCTCTGCTGATCAAACAGAGGGCATAAAGCCGTGAGTACTTTGAATGTACTCAGAAAGCTGTGGGGAATTGTATGCAAATAATATTCATGCAGGGCTTGACAAGAACAACTTTATGGTTAATTTGCAAAAGCAGTATTGACTAGAAATACAATAAGTAGATTACAAAGCACAAGTTGAAAGATTAATACATAAGTAAACAAGTTCTTTGAAACAGCTCATGAACACCCTGTTCACTTCCCAGACCACTCCCACTCCCACTCGTGAACACCCACGACCACTCGTGAATGCCCACGACCACCTTTTTGAGATAAACTACCCCTCGTGCGATATCACCAAGCATTGTCCATAACCGAGGATACGACTATTCACCTGTTGGGTGGACGACCGCGACCTAGTGTCCCCAGCCCCCAGGGCACGGTTTTTTCCTTCCCCTCCGCTTTCGGTTGCTTTTGGGGCCAGATTCCCTCTCCCATCCCATCCGTCATTTCCTAGCTCCCTCCGCATGCATGCATATGTTCGCGCGTCTATAAAAACCAGCGCCGCTCTCGCTCTCACTCTCATCCTCATTCTTGCTCTCTCTCACTATCGCTACAAAATTGTGTTCGTGAGGCAGAGAGATTTGAGCGAGTGAGGTACTTGTGATTTTGCTGTTGATTAGAGATTGTTCAGTGCAGTGAGTAAGAGGAGGTAATTATTTTCGTATGCGTTAGTCATAATTAATTAAATCCTAGCTTGATATTCGTAATTAAGTTTGTCATTACTATTTTGTCATAATTAAATAATTCTTAGTTAAATATTCGTAATTCATTAGCCGTAATTAGTTTCTCTTATTTAATTTAGTCATGGTTATTCAGCCGTAATTAATTATGTGTAAATAAATTAGTTAGTACTATTTAGTCATAATTAATGAATTCTTAGTTAAATAGTCAAAATTAATTAGGCGTAATTAGTTAGTCGTAATTAATTTATCATGGTTATATAATTGTAATTAATTATGCATAAATAAATTAGTTAGTACTATTTAGTCATAATTAATGAATTCTTAGTTAAATAGTCATAACTAATTAGGCGCAATTAGTTAGTTGTAATTAATTTAGTTGTGGTTTATTATTCGCAATTAAGTTAGTCACAACTATTTTCTCGTAATTAAATAATTATTAGTTAAATATTCATAATTAATTCGCTGCAATTAGCTACTCTTATTTAATTTAGTTGTTGTTATTTAGTCATCATTAATTAGGTGTGAATAAATTAGTCAGTACTATTTAATCGTAATTAATGAATTCTTAATTAAATCATCGTAACTATTTAGGCGCAACTAGTTAGTCGTAATTAATGTACTCGTAGTTAATTATTTGTAATTAAGTGAGCCATTACTATTTTATCAAAGTAATTGCTAGTTAAATATTTGTAATTAATTAGGCGTAATTAGTGACTCGCAAATAATTTAGTTGTTTTTTAGGTACTCATCATTAATTAGGCGTAAATAAAGTAGTGTTTGCTATGTAGTCCTGATTAATTAATTCTTATTTAAATAGTGCTAAATAATTAGGCGCAATTAGTTAGTTGTAATTAATTTAGTCATAGTTAATTATTCATAATTAAGTGGGTCATTACTGTTTTGTCGTAACTAAGTGATTGTTACCGAAATATTTATATTGAATTAGATGCAATTAATTATTCGTAATTAATTTAGTTGTTGCTCATTAGTACTGATTAATTAGGCGTAAATAAATTAGTCATCACTATTTAGTTGTAATTAATCAATTCCTAGTTAAATAGTCGTGTATAGTTAATTAATTAGTGCTAATTTCATATCTTGTTGGTACGTAATGACTCGTAGTTAATTAGTGGTAATTAAGTAATTGTAATTAATTATGAATAATTAATGACATGTAGTTAATTAGTGATAACTAATTAATCATAATTAATTTAGTAAGAATTACTTAGATGTAATGAATTACTCGTAAGTAATTTATTGATAAGTAATCAAATTGTTGCTAATTAATTAATTATTCGTATTCAATTACATGCTTTCTTGCATGTAATATGTCGTAATTATCTTTGTCATGGGTCATTAGTGGCAAATAAATTGCTCATAATTAATTAGTTCTTTTTTGTTTAGTCCTATTTAATTAGTGGTAATTGAAGAAAAAATCTCATGTAAATAGTCGTGTATAGCTAATTAATTAGTGCTAATTACATACCTTGTTTATTATGTTGCGTACCGTAAATCGGGTTGTTGTGGCTTTAGGTAATTTCAAACATGCAAAGATTTGGTAGTGTTTTATGACGACGGTCTCGTACAGGCCGGACCCAATAGGTTGGACTAGTCAAAATGCCAATACAAGGTGGTCTCGGCGGAGGAGCTCGATGCGATGAATATTCACGAGCTTAGGAGCTACATCCGGAGGGAGTTCGACATGAAGCCAACAACGAAGAAATTTATCATCGAAACGATCACCTGCACGATTAGGGGATGGCATGGCATATGAGAGCTAGTCAAGGTGATTGGAAATGTTACATGGGGCTAGGACATGCATATTGCTTCCTAGCCCGAGGTGGCGATATACAGATAGCCGATAGTATATGTGAATTTCGTACGCAAGCCGCCGGGAAACCTTGATGATGTTAGTGCCCCGAGAAGCGAGCAACCATAGTCGTCGCCGTTTTCGGGTCCGCTTGGCCTCTAGTCTGCGTCCGCCATAGTCATCGCTGAGCTTGTTCGCGTCTCGCATCGGCGCCGCCACGTCATGCGCAACACACCATGCCGGCTCTACCTCGCGCCGTCGCTCTGGCCACGCCCACTGAGCCGCCATGCCGATGCCATGCTCGGGCCGCGCGCCGTTGCATGCATGCACCGTGCAATGCTCCGCCATCCACGTCGCCGCTCACGCATGCACCGCCGAGTCGGTCGTGCACTCGACACCACCTCGTTGACGCCGTGGCCACAGCGAGCCACAACACCACCGCTCGGCCTCGTCACGTCATGCCACCTTGCGCCGTCCACCACACTGCACGCCAAGCCGCCGTTGCCACTAGGCCGCTGGACCGCATCGCTGTCGCGCTCTCGGCCGTCGCGCCGCCCCGGGCTCGGCCACCTCCACCGTGTTGCTTCACCTCATGTCCTCGGCTCCTCCCTCGACGCCATGGGCTGCCCCTGCTGTGTGCCAACAGCTGGCCATGCCCTTCCTGGTGTCGCGTCGCCGAGCTGGGCTATCGCTGTAGCTAGCTCCGGCCAGTGCGCCTAGTGCCGCCATGGCCACCGCATGGAGCCGCCCAAGCTGCTACATGCATGCGCCTGATGGAGCTTGGCTCGGTCGCAATGCTGCTGGCCGTTGCCTGTCGTGCGCCGCTGCATGCTGAGCTGGTGCAAGCCACCAGCACAGTGTATCCTCATGCACTGCTCCCTCTCTTTTCTTGTAAACTATCCAAACATACTCGCATGTGAAAATCGATTGCATGGACGAAAAGCTTATGCGATGATGAACGCGGCTGCGTAACATGCATTGGAGGTTTTTCGGTATTTGATTGGGAATGGAAGGAGAGAAGGTGGGATGATGAACTAGTACAAAAGCATTTGCTTGATGACTAGAAGTTGGGGAGGAGAAGGATGTGGTGTTCGGTTTGGCTTGCAAGAATAAAAGAAATGGTAGAGACTAACATGGTTCGGCTGGTCAAATCAAATGAGCAGTGGGGGAGAATTCGGGTGAGAACAATGAATAGGAAATGGCAGTGGGTAGTGGGTGCTCTGTTGGGTATGTAGACATAAACTTAGGGCTAATCTCAAACTTAGACACGAACCCTAGCTCCAAATCATGAACACCTACATAAACATTAGGGTGGAAGCGTGATTGTGACATACCCGAACTTGCCGATGCCAATAGAGTAGAGATTTGTCGGTGTAGATGCGTCGAAGGGTTGATGAAGAGCGGCGTAGATGTGGGAAGGTCGTCAGTGGTCACGGTGACGCCGAAGATCCAGTCTTCGCTCACCTTGGCGCTAAAACGAGATCGGGTCTATTGGGGATTTGTTTTAGCCAAGAACAACCACTTGCTCAATGCCTGCCGAGCCCCCTTATTAGTTTTTGTAGCGCTGGTGAGCGGGACCGAAACCGAAACGGGGTTGGATAGCGTCTCCGATCAAAACGCGAGTGGAGACGTGGTCTCCCTGGAAACTCGGATCACCGTTAGCCGAGATCAATCCCAACATTCTCCCCTTTGATCGTAAGGCTAACATCATAAGCCCATTCTCAATAAAACAACACACCAAGATAATACGTCGCATGACCAATGAAGTGCCATACAACCTCAGTACCTATAGTGTACTATCTCATCTTAAAATGGATATACATTATACTTAATGGGAGTTGGTTTACTTTAAGGTCCTTTTATTCAGAATCATAGGCTTTCCAATAAACCCATACCGGCAACATGATCACGAAAAATATTGGGTGATAAGCCTTTAGTAAGCGGATCCGCAAGCATTGACTTAGTACTAATATGCTTGATACCGATGGTTTGATCACGGATTCTATCTTTCACAACATGATACTTAATGTCAATGTGTTTGGCGACACCACTTGACTTGTTGTTACTCGCATAAAAGATCGCGTTCGTTATCGCAGTATAAGGTGAGTGGTTTAGAGATGCTGTCTACTACTCTAAGTCCCGGAATAAAGTTCTTAAGCCATACAGCCTGCCCGGTAGCCTCATAACATGCCACAAACTCAGCTTGCATCGTTGAAGACACCGTAAGGGTTTGTTTGGAGCTTTTCCACGAGATAGCTCCCTGAGCGAGTGTGAAGATATAACCTGACGTGGATTTCTTAGTATCAACACATCCCGTAAAATCTTAATCTGAATAACCAACAACTTCAAGGTTATCAGAATTCTTATATGTGAGCATGAAATGCTTAGTAGCTTGCATATAGCGCATGACTTTCTTAACGGCCTTCCAGTGATCCGGTCCTGGATTTGACTGATATCTGCCAAGCATCCCGGTTACAAAAGCTAAATCAGGGCGTGTGCAAACTTGAGCATACCTAATGCTTCCGAATTGAAGCATAAGGAACCGACTTCATCCGATCGTTTCATATTGGTTCCTTGGACATTGAAATGTCCCAAACTTATCGCCTTAACAATAGGAGCAGGCGAGCCAGAGCACTTATGCATATTGTGTTTCTTTAGTACTCTGTCAATGTATGCCTTCTGAGATAAACCTAATATTCCTTTGGACCTATCTCGGTGAATCTCAATGCCAAGAACGTAGAGGCATCACCAAGATCCTTCATATCAAAATTAGATGAAAGAAATCTCTTGGTCTCAAACAAAGATATCCTTATCATGCTGGCCAATAAGATGTCATCCACATAAAGCACTAAGATGGTGAATTTACTCCCCTTGAACTTAACATATATGCAGTTATCAACTTCATTTTTCTTAAAACCAAAATTCCTTATTATCTTATCGAACTTGAGGTACCACTGCCTCGACGCTTGTTTTAAGCCATAAATTGATTTCTTAAGTCGACATCCCATATGCTCCTTGCCTTCCACGACAAAACCTTCCGGTTGAGCCATGTAAACATTTTCTTGCAAGTCGCCATTAAGAAATGCCGTTTTAACATCCATCTAATGCAGCTCTAAATCATAATGAGCTACAAGTGCCATTACGATTCTGAATGAATCCTTAGTTGAGACAGGAGAAAAGGTATCATTATAGTCAATCCCCTCTCTTTGTGAGAAACCTTTTGCTACAAGCCTTGCTTTGAACCTTTTGATATTTCCCTTAGAGTCATGCTTGGTTCTGTAGACCCATTTACAGCCTACTGTTTTGACTCTGTCAGGAATTTCTACTAAGTCTCACACATCATTAGTGCTCATAGACTTTAGTTCATCCTTCATGGCATCAAGCCACTTAGGAGAATGTTCACTCATCATGGCCTCCTTATAAGAGGTGGGATCATCTACCTTCCCTATATCATTAGTATCCTCATTCATATATACAACATAATCATTTGGGATGACAGATCTTCTCTCCATTGTGATCTTCTAATAGGTTCATTAGCAATTCAGGAGATCGCAGAGGCTCATCATTAGGTGCAACATTAGGAATTTCAGAGACCTCAACAGTGGGTGCAACAACAGTATTTTCTACTGGAGGTGCAACCACCTGAGGCACAGGAATAAAGGTCTTTGGGATAAGCGGTGAAGGAACGTAAACCCGCTTCTCCTCAAGATCTATTTTTCTGGGCTCCAGCTCCTCATTATTCTCTAAGAACACAGCGTGTCTTGTTTCTACAAACTTAGTTGTCCAATCAGGACAGTAAAAATGATACCCTTTGGATCTTTCAGGGTACCCAATAAAATGATAACTTACTGTTTTAGGGTCTAATTTCCCAATATGTGGATTAAAAATCTTAGCTTCAGCACGACAACCCCACACTCGTAAATATTTCATACTCGGTTTCCTCCCTGTCCATAATTCATAAGGTGTCATAGGTGCTGATTTACTGGGAACCCGATAAAGAATATGTGCAGTTGTCTTTAGTGCTTCCATCCACAAACTAATTGGTAAACTAGAGTGGCTGAGCATGCTCCGTACCATATCCATAAGTGTACGGTTGCGTCTCTCAGCTACTCTATTCTGCTGAGGTTCACCTGGCATAGAATACTGGGCAACAATGCCATTTTCTTGAAGAAACTTAGCGAAAGGGCCAGGAATTTGCCCATAAGAGGCATGTCTTCCATAATATTCTCCCCCACGATCCGATCTTACCACTTTAATTCTTAAGTTGTGCTGATTTTCAACTTCAGCTTTAAATATCTTAAATTTGTCAAGTGACTCAGATCGATATTTAATGGGAAAGATATAACCATAACGGGAGAAATCATCAGTAAATGTGATGAAATAATCAAAATCATCCACTGATGTCATAGGAAAAGGACCACAAATATCAGTATGAATTAATTCTAAGAGTCCTGTGCTGCGAGTAGCTCCCTTCTTTATTTGTTTCACATATTTTCCTTTAATGCAATCAATACAGTGGTCTGAGTAAGAGAAATCTAATGGATGGAGAATCTCTTCCTTAATGAGACGCTCCATTCTCCCCTTCGAAATGTGGCCTAAACAACAGTGCCACAATTTCGAAGAAGTCTCATTATTCTTTTTACACTTAGCATCACACACATTCAAGGATACAGGAGATTCATTAAGGGAAAGCATATAGAGCTTGTCTCGTCTAAAAGCAAGACCAACATCATTAGAATTAAACGTAATACACATTTATTATCATCAAAAACACACTTAAAACCTTCATCGTCCAACAAAGAAACTGAAATTAAATTCCTTCTAATAGAAGGAACATAAACTACATTATTGAGACGAAGCAAGAAACCGTTGTCTAAAACTAATGAAATAGATCCTATTGATTCTACTTCGGCTTCCTTTCCATCCGCGACTCTAAGGCTTCGCTCCTCTTTCTTAGTGTTCTCGGTAAGGAATCTGAAAGAATTAGTAACGTACGTTGCACCTGAGTCAATCCACCAGAATTAATGGAAAAATTAGCATAAAGAGTTTCATCAACAAGCGTTATTGTATCATTACCCTTCTTTGCGAGCCACTTTAGGAATCCGACATAGTCCTTCCGAAGTGCCCTGGCTTGCTATGTAAATGACATTCACCCCCTTTAGGTGCTCCAGCGGGAGCCACATGGGGCTTAGGTGCATTGTGCACTTTAGGCCCCGACTTATCAGAATTGGGGGAGAACGCCAGCTTTTTCTTAGATTTGAAGTCCCCTTGGAACTTCCTTTTGTTGGAGCCACCAACTTGAAGTGCAAGATCCCTCTTTTCCGTCCTTATTCTTTCCTCCTCCTGAACACACATAGCGATTAAATCGCTCATGTTCCACTTTTCTTTCTGAGTATTATAATTGATCTTAAAAGCTGTATATTCAGAAGGAAGAGAAGTCATGATGAAATGGACTAGGAAAGCATCAGATATTTCCATGTCCATGCCTTTAAGTTTTCCGGCCATATCAGTCATCATCGTAATGTGTTCTCTAATACTGCTGGATCCATCATACTTAGTTGTGGAGCCCTTAAATTTTTCCTCAACTAATGCCAGATACTCTGTAGCATTTTCAGAATCGGGGATTGCTCCCCTGATCCCAACTGAAATGGAGGTTTTCATAATCATAAGTGATAGACGGTTGGACCGCTCCCATTTCTCAGCATTAATTTCATAAATTTTCTTTTTGTTGTCATAATTTTCTTCACCTTCGGTGGGGGGAATGGGAGCCGGCACCCTTAAAGCATAATCGAGATCTAAAACCCCAAGGACAACATGGATCCTTTCCTTCCAGGTGGGAAAATTGCTCTCCGTAAGCTGCTCAATGTTGTCGATTGTGGCAACGATATTTGATGCATTTATTGTTGAATACCAAGATACAGGGCATAAATTAGAAATAATCATAAGAATATGTTGCATGCAATTAATTCTACGTTGGTCTGATTAATAACATGCAAAAACTATAGTTCTAATTCATATCACCTTTGGGCAGAAAATGAAAAAGAACTAAATCATTAATGTGGCTACACGACTACAATCAACGTTGGTCAGAAAGTAATCGTATGCATACCTAATGCGAAAACATAAATATAAAATCTCTAATTAAAATGTCTCGTTGGTTCAATTTTAATCAGAGACTAAGCATAATATTGGGCAATAATACATTATCCATGATATATCATAATTTGGACAACAAAACAATAATTAAAATAGTGCACAAAAGACATTTAATCATAAGAAAATGCACTGAAAATAAAATAAAAGGAGAAAACCACTATTGCAGTCGGCCTTAAAGAAAAAACCCAAAAACATGCGCGGCCCATATGTGCGTGCGCCCACACGCGTGACCCAAAAAGCTCGCCACCCGAGATCCACAAGCGCCGTCCGATCTGATCGGACGGCCGAAAAAATGTTCGGCCCAACACCTCTTCATCGCCCCAACCCCTGGCTCCTCTGCCTCCCGTCCGGCCGAGCAGCTTCACCAAAGCTGTCGCCTCTCGCCGGTCGCCTCGCCGGGGCCGCCTCCTGTCGGCCGAGCGAGCGGGCAGTCGCTCACAAGACGCCGCGCGCCCAGATGCTTGCCTCGCCCCTCTCCTCTTGGCCGCCGGCTTGCTCTGGCCCGGCGCCACCATCGGCGCCGCCTCCTACGCCTCTACCTACCGAAGCCGTCGACTTCCTCTCGCTGACCGCTCCCAGCGTGCCGCGCTCGCCTACGCCCGACTCGGCCTCCGGCCGCCGTGCGCCTCCCTCATGCGTCGTCGCCTCCTATGGGCTCCATCCCCAGGTAGTCTACTCTTACCCCCCTCCCCTTGTACTTGTGTCATGCTTGCTCGACCGAGATGGATAAAGAAAAGAATGGGGGGAAATAGGTAGCCTACTTGGTCTGCTAGTTAGGAGTTGAGAAGTGACGACAACGATGCTTGTGATGGCTGTGACTTTGCTCCCTGATGGTGCTTCCCCGGGTGGGTGCTTCTTCCCTTAAGGTGGTGGATGCTTCTCTGGTTGGATGGTTTGGGGGTGCCTTCGGTAGGGGAAGAAATGGGATGGGAGAGGATGTTGGCCTGGTTGGCTTATGCTTTTGTCTTATCCCCTTCCCCCATCTTATCCCTTGTCTACGTCTCTCTCTCTACTGTTGGTTTTCTTCTACAGTGGGGAGGTAAATTGGTAAAAAAAAAGGTTCTCAAATTCACTTCTATTCTCTTTGCTTTTCTACTGGTATTACATTCCACCCCCCTTAGCAGAATTCGACCCCGAATTTTGGCGTTCAACAATTCACACGGAATACAAAATGAAACAACTATACATAAATAAGAACTCTAACTCGTACCTGTAGTGAACAACTCTGGGTACTTCTCGCGCATGCGAGACTCCAATTCCCAAGTCGCTTCTCGCTTAGTTTGATATGACCAAAGTACCTTAACATACTTTATCGTTCTGTGCCTCAACACCCTCTCCGATTCCTCTAGAATCCGAACTGGACTAGACTCGAAGGTGAGGTCTTGCTTAAGGGACAACGGTTCTAGCACGATCTCATGCTCCGTATCCCTTAAGTACTTTCTCAACATAGAAACATGAAACACATTGTGTACTCCTCGCATGGACTCGGGAAGGTCCAGACGATATGCCAACTTTCCAATTCGTGCTAAAATCGGAAATGGCCCAATGTACCGCGGGCTAAGCTTCCCTTTGGTACTAAATCACATAACTCCTTTAGTGGGAGACACTCTCAGGAGCACATAATCCCCCACCTCGAACTCTAAATCGCGCCTCCTCACATCCGCATAGCTTTTCTGCCTACTATGGGCAGCTAGCAATTTCTGTCTAACCTCCGCCACTCGTTCCACTGTTTGCTGGACCCAATCCGGACCCATAATAGCCTTCTCGCCTACGGCATCCCAACAAAGTGGCGATCTACACTTCCACCCATACAGAACCTCGAATGGTGCTGCCCGAACACTAGAGTGATAGCTGTTGTTATAGGCAAACTCCACATGTCCCAGCTACCTTTCCAAGACAGAACACAGGACCTCAACATGTCCTCTAGTGTTTGAATGGTGCATTCGGACTGCCCATCCGTTTGTGGGTGGAAAGCGGTACTAAATTGAAGCTTTGTGCCCAGAGCACACTGCAAACTCTTCCAAAACATAGAGACAAACTTGGCATCTCTGTCAGAAACCATCGTCTTGGGCACACCATGCAACCTCACTATCTCACGCACATAGATGGGTGCCAAATCACTTGCCGAATTTGTCGTACGAATAGGGATGAAGTGAGCAGATTTACTAAATCGATCCACTACTACCCAAATCGCGTCCTTACCTCGCTGGGTACGAGGTAAGCTGACTACGAAATCCATGGTAATGTCATCCCATGGCCACTGAGGAACATCCAAAGGCTGCAATAGCCCAGCGGGACGTTTATGCTCAGCCTTCACTTGCTGGCAAATCCCACAAGGTGCTACATAACGAGCAACATCCACCTTCATTCTCTTCCACCAAAAGCTCTTTTTCAAATCCTGGTACATCTTGGTCTCACCAGGATGCACCGTGTACAGGGTACGATGCGCCTCTCTCAAAATATCATCTTTGACATGAGCCTTTTGTGGCACGCAAAGGTGGCCCTTAAACCGCAATGCGCCCGACTCATCAAGGCTAAAGTCACCCTTTTTCCCTTCATCAAGACGCTTTCTTACTTGTTGAAGCAATCGATCATGTTGTTGCGCTTCTCTCACTCGCTCCGGAATTGACAATTCCAGCAGTAACTGCATCTCAGCTGGTGCTGTACTAGCATAACAATAAGATATTCCCATTCGATCGAAGTCAGCAATAAGGCAACCTAGAATGGAGGGTGTCTCCTTGCGACTAAGGGCATCAGCCACCACATTCGCCTTGCCTGGGTGGTACTGAATTGAAAGATCGTAGTCCTTAATCAGTTCCAGCCACCTTCTTTGCCTCAAATTCAACTCCTTCTGAGTAAATATATACTTGAGGCTCTTATGGTGAGTAAAAATATCACAAGATTCTCCATACAAGTAGTGCCTCCAAATCTTTAGAGCAAATACCACTGCGGCTAGCTCTAAATCGTGAGTGGGGTAATTTTGCTCATGTTTCTTCAACTGTCGTGACGCATATGCAATCACTTGACGGTCTTGCATGAGCACGCAACCCAGACCCACTCGTGAAGCATCCGAGTAGATTGTGAAATGCTGCCCTGGCTCAGGGAGGGTGAGAACAGTAGCAGTAACTAACTTTTCTTTCAAAGTGCAGAAACTGTAATCACATTCATCGGTCCACTGGAATTTCGCGCCCTTCCCCGTGAGCTAGGACATTGGCTTAGCAATAATTGAGAAGTCTTTGACAAAGCGCCGGTAGTAACCCGCTAAGCCTAGAAAACTTCTCACTTCTTTAACATTAGTTGGCCTCTTCAAGTTCACTACAGTCGAAATCTTGGATGGATCTACTGAAATACCCTCACATGACCCAGGAAACTCACTTCAGAAATCCAGAATTCGCACTTCTTCAACTTGGCAAAGAACCGATTCTTCCTCAGGGTCTCAAGCACGAGCCTCAAATGCCGCTCATGCTCTCCCTCCGTCTTGGAATAAATCAGGATATCGTCGATGAACACAACCACAAAGTCATCAAGATACTTATGCAGCATACTGTTCATTGTCTCCATAAAGACAACAAGGGCATTCGTTAGTCCAAAGGACATAACTTTATACTCATAGTGACCATACTTAGAAGAGAAAGCGGTCTTTTCTATATCTTGTTCCCGTACTCGAATTTGATTGTACCCAGATTGCAGATCAATCTTCGAGAACACCTTGGCTCCCTTCAACCGATCAAACAAATCCTCGATATGAGGCAAAGGGTATTTATTCTTGATGGTCACCTGATTAAGAGCACGATAGTCTATACACATACGCCAACTTCCATCCTTCTTCTCAGTGAATCAGACAGGGGCTCCCCAAGGTGACACACTACGACGAATCAACCCTTTGGATAGCATCTCATCTAATTGCTTCTTCAATTCCTCCTGGAAGGTCGTGCCAAATGGTACGGGGATAAAGAAATAGGTCGTGTGCCAGGAACAAGATCAATCCTAAACTCCACATCCCTTTCGGGTGGCATACCCGGAAGCTCTTTAGGAAATACATCGGGATACTCACACACCATTGGAATATCCTCAATGCGCAAAGACACGTTCGGCTTCTCCGCAAGTGCTAGAAGCGAACCAGACTTCACTATTCGTCGGCCAGGGAATAGGTTGGCCAACACAAAAAGAGAACACGGAGGTGCATTCCCCTGAAAGGTTATCTCCTCCCCAGAAGGAGCTTGCAAAGTGACTGTCCTCCGTATAGAAATCACTACCGATAGCGATGCAACCAGTCCATACCAAGAATAACATCAAAAGGTTCTATCTGAATAACCATCAGGTTGGCAATAAAGTCCTCACCATCTAATGAAACCACACATCCTGGACAAACCGTGGAACTAACGATGATACCTCCTGGAGAACTTACTATAACAGACTGCGAGATCTGCTGCATACTCATCTTTGCTTTGCTAGAGAACTCACGGGACACAAAGGAATAAGTAGCACCAGAGTCAAAAAGAACAAGGGCGTCACACGAATCTACTAACAGGTATTTGTCATCACGCCCGTCGTCCCGTGGACTCAAGAATAGCAATGCGTAGACTCGTGTGGTGACGGGCGACGGAGCCCGACACTACCGAGATGGCAACGGAAATGGAGGCGGCAAAGATGTCGAATCGAGCAACGGTGTAGGGTGCCAAGAAACCCAACGGGTGGTGCCAGAAAAGGAGGCTGCGGCGTCGGGCAACGCCAACATCTGGACAGACTCCCGAGGCGAAGCATTTGTCGAAGACGTAGGCGTCGGCTCCCACTTGATAATACTAGAGGGGTTCTGACGACAAACCCATTCCATGTGGCCCGACCGATCACATTGCCGACACTCTCCCGTCCAAGAACATTCAGCAGCACGGTGCCCACCACCACACTTGAAACACATCATGCCCTGCCCTGGAACAGGACGATAGGCTGGGGTCGCTGACGACGAACGAGGCGCTGCAGAAGATGACCTCGAGGATTTGGACTTGGACGACTGCGGGGAACGTTGGCCCCACTTGGATTTCTTGGAAGTAGGTCGCTGAGATGACCCACCCTCTTCGCTAAAACTCCTCTTCTGGTCACTACCAGAAGTGCTTGGACCTCCAGAGGGTTGCAGTCCTTTAGTGAGTTGCATTTCCATCTCCATCCCTCTGGCTTGTTCCACCACTGACCTAAAGTCACGTGGCGCAGTGGCTCCCATAACATGCCGAAACTAAGAGTTGAGCCCTCGGCGAAACCTTTTAGCCTTCTCCAGATCATTGCTCGCAACTGATGGTACGAAACGGATCAGATCGTTGAACCCCGCTTCGTACTCGGCTACGGTCTTCTTCCCCTGCACAAAGGTCGATAAGGCGACCTTCATACTCTCCACAAATGATTCCGGGTAGTACTTCGCCTTGAACTGCTCGACGAAGATTTCCCAGGTAGCAGGACCCTGGGCAGGGGTCCTAGCTGAAAGGACTCCCTCCCACCAGATGTCCGCCTGACCCTTTAACTGGAATGCCACATAGCGAGCTCTCAACTGTGAGCTCATCTCTAGGGCTTCAAATTGTCTTCCCATATAGCGCAACCAATTCGCAGCTTGGACTGGTGTACCCGTCCCATCGAAGATGTCTAGACGTAAAGCCAACCACTCTCGAAGACTCATCCTTGCCTCTGGCGTGGTTGGAACAGCAGTAGGTACCGCAACGGGTACAGCCGCAGCAGCAGCTGCCGGTGCTTGTTGGTGAAGCGCACGAACCTCTTCCATAAACTTCCGCAGAAGGTCAAGACCTTGCCTCGATCCCCGCAATGATCGCTCAATGGAAGCAACCTCCGCGATTCGGTGCTTCTCGCTGAACCTCAGCTGGGCTCGCTTGAGCACGCGCCACCACCACTACGCGCCCTCTACCTCTACCTCTACCCCTCGGCATCTCTGGTCACATCAAACAAACATTCATACAATCAACTCACAAGCAATTACCTTGAAACATTACACATCAACAACATAACTAGCTAAAACACATATGCAACACTTGACCCCCAAAACCCATCCTATTGTGCACCAGAGTGTGTCAAGTTTAATTTAATTGTTTGGCCTAAGTCAAATTTTAGTAATTAACCAACCTAGGTCTAACACTTTTCACCATGGACCTAACGCCCGCTCTGATACCAACTGTAACACCCCGACCCGCAACCTGGGTCCAGAATGCTACCACTACACATTATTCATTACAAACGTTGCACAACTAATTAAACAGCTAGACAAATTACAGCAAAAGTAGTTCCTAGAGAGGGTGGTTTGCAATAGTAACTACATGTGACGTGGCTGTTCTATTTCCCCCTTCCTGAAGCATATCAACCTCGTCGTTCACCTAGACATAAAAAATAAGCAAGGGTGAGTCCGAAGACTCAGCAAGCACATAATATGAACGATAAACATTGCCACACAATATAAACATAACCACATCATTATCTCTTCATTAGTGCGATGCATCATAATTCTACATGCACCAATATGCTCATGCTCATATGCATCTCATTACCGATACCCAGATCGCGAGTGTCCACCGTCGATGACACACTCTTCCCCATCTTCGTTAGGATGGGGTGCTTACATTGTAGGACTTCAGTTAGTCCCTACAAGTGTAAGACTTCATCTAGAGCACACCGGATTAGTCATGTATCTTTCTCACCGACCTCACCGGAATAGTTACATGACTTTCTCACCGACCTGGCTCATGCAACCTTTCCATGTTGCAAATGCACATGTCCATTGTCATTAACATGATTCATCATTATTATCATTAACAGGGTAGCATCATTACTTACCTCATCCCATCATTACGCCATTACCATAAGCATCATCACACAAGCATCATCACATAATCATCGTCATGTCATGAAAACATCACATAATTCATAACATTTATACGCTATCGCTCTACCATGCACTTGCCTGTTAACCAAGCGGAGCGGAGAAACGTGCGGATGACACTGTTCCAGAACCTCCACCTGAACAGGTATTCCACCATACTCAATATGATGTAACAATACATGTACACGTACAGACGACATCGTCCCTACGCACAACCCAACGCGACAAACTCCTCTCACCGGGCATTATCCTGCTGATCCGGTGCCAAATTAATATTAATTTAGGGACCGCATCGTGTAATCTTACGGTTAAGGCTTATTTGCGCACCCCTAATTCCTTTCTTCTTTCCTTCTCTTTTTTTTCCTAACCCCTGGCCGAAGCCATCCCCTCCAGCCGCACCTTATCCCCTCCTCTTCCACTCACCCTCACTCTTTCTCTCATTCTCGTCGCCCCAACCCCTGGCTCCTCTGCCTCCCCTCCGGCCGAGCAGCTTCACCAAAGCTGTCGCCTCTCGCCGGCCTCGCCGGGGCCGCCTCCTATCGGCCGAGCCCGGCGTGCCGCTTTCGCGCACGCCGCGCCCAGTGCCGCCTTGCCCGGCCCCTCTCCTCTTGGCCGCCGGCTTGCTCTGGCCCGGCGCCACCATCGGCGCCGCCTCCTACGCCTCTACCTACCGAAGCCGTCGGCTCCCTCTCGCTGACCGCTCCCAGCGTGCCACGTTCGCCTACGCCCGGCTCGGCCTCCGGCCGCCGTGCGCCTCCCTCATGCGTCGCCGCCTCCTATGAGCTCCATCCCCAAGTAGTCTACTCTTACCCCCCCTCCCCTTGTACTTGCGTCATGCTTGCTCGACCGAGATGGATAAAGAAAAGAATGGGGGGAAATGGGTAGCCTACTTGGTCTGCCGGTTAGGAGTTGAGAAGTGACGACAACGATGCTTGTGATGGCTGTGACTTTGCTCCTTGATGGTGCTTCCCCGGGTGGGTGCTTCTTCCCTTGAGGTGGTGGATGCTTCTCTGGTTGGATGGTTTGGGGGTGCCTTCGGTAGGGGAAGAAATGGGATGGGAGAGGATGTTGGCCTGGTTGGCTTGTGCTTTTGTCTTATCCCCTTCCCCCCATCTTATCCCTTGTCTACGTCTCTCTCTCTACTGTTGGTTTTCTTCTACAGTGGGGAGGTAAATTGGTAAAAAAAAATAGGTTCTCAAATTCACTTCTATTCTCTTTGCTTTTCTGCTGGTATTACAACAAGAAATGGACAGTGGGGGTGCTCTCTCTTGGGTAGAGAAATAGATGGCAATGGAGAGAGATGGAGTGTGGTGTGGGGGCTTTCGGCTGGGCATAAAAAAAAAATGAGAAATGGCATCGGGGAGAAAAGTGCTTCGGCTGGGAGAGGAAAAATGACAGTGAAATAAATAGCAGTGCAATTCTTCCCTCTTTTCTCTAACTTGCTCAAACGACCTCGCATGCGTGAACTAACCTCTAAAATGGAATGTTCTTGAGACAACGATCGCAATGATATAACATGTGTTGCATGATTTTTTTTGTTTGTGATTGCGAGGAGAGAAGTTGAGGAAAGAAATGGACACACAGGTATTTTATCTGCTGCTTCTTTTCTCCTCTCGCGAATTCGCACAGACTACCATGCATGCGAAAATGTATTGCATAATTGGGTTGGTCATGCGATGACGATCGCGGTGTGAAAGATCTAGACCCACCATTATGTAGTAATGGAGTTTTGGTGATTAATGATAAATCTAATTGGGAGACTAACACTTTTATTGATATACATATTGTGTAGTCTTATTTGGATATAAAGGTGAAAATCATGAAGGCATGCAAGTGATTAAGTTATTAATGACAAATGCACTTGTGAGACTAACACTCCTATTGTTATATCAAGTTTAGTCTCACTTGATATAAAAGCAAAATCCAAACAGTATGTATTCATTAATGACAAATCTATTTGTGAGACTAACAATTCTATTGATTATCTATTGCTTAGTCTCGTTTGGATATAAAGATGAAAATACAAGAGGTATGCATTCTACTTCTTATTATTATATCTTGTTGCATTCCTCGGATCCAAAATATAGGTTAAACTCCACCAAAAAGGTTAACTTGGATATGTGCATATGTTTCCATTACACATTTGTGTATGCACACATTTAGGGGGAGTTCATTCTATATTTTGTAGTTTCATTAGTATTGATCCATATTCTCTTTCCACATATATTAAGGATCTTTACTTTGAAACATATCTTTGAATATATTTAACTTGTGTAGTTAATATATTCATATGAGTATATACAACTTGTGTAGTTTGTATACACTCATATTTGGTATATATAACTTGCATAGTTCATATATACTCATGACCTTGTTGTTTCATTAGTATTGATCTTTGTGATCTACTTTGAAACATAACTCTTGAGTATATATATAACTTATGTAGTTTATATATACTCATACCAATTACATTCAATTATCTGTAATTGTGTTGGTTATCATCAATTACCAAAGAGGGAAAGATTTTGGTATCTTGTCCCAATCATTATGAGTTAATGGTATGTTGTGGTAATTAATGATAATCACATTGTGGAACTAACGTTTCTCCTTGAGTTGGATGAATAGGTTATGTTCCAGGTGGTTGAAGACTTTGAATGACATCATGAGTTGATTGTCATCAAGTCGTGATTCTTGAAGAAGAAGAAGTCATCATGTGTTGATGATGTTCAAGAAAAGGATGATCATCATGGGTTGATGATATTGAAGTGAAGAGCTTGAAGTAAAGGATGCATCATGAGTTGATGCGTCAAGTTCAAGAAGATGAGATGGTCATTGGTTGATCATCGAGTCAAGTGAAGAGTGCATCATGAGTTGATGTATGTCAAGACTTGAAGCAAGGATATGCGCCATCAAGCTTCAAGTGGTTGCGCAAGGAAAAGGTATGACTAGCTAGGGCTAAGGATGTGTTCCTAGTCTTTACCGATCTCGTGTTTGGTTGAGAGATCGGATTGCTAGAATAGGTTGCCGTACTATTAAGAGGGTCTTAATTAGTAACTTGAGTTAGTCATGTGTTGATAGCTCATTGTGTTTGCTCTAGCTCAACTTAACATGTTGCCTATATTTGCGAATGCGTTTGCAAATGGTTGTGGCTCATGGTTAATCCTTGTAGGATGTGACTTTAGTTTGCGAATGTGTTTTGCAAACGGTTTAAGTCCATGTACCTTATTCCTTGTGGCGTTGATTCTAATAGTTGGCAAATGTGTTTTGCAACTTGTTGAGAATCTCGCTTTATCGTTGTTTGCATCGCTTGTCAATTGTGCAAATGTGTTTTGCAAATTGAGTTGAAGCGAAGTGCAATTTGTGGTGTGATTCTAAAAGTTGGCAAATGTGTTTTGCAACTTGTTGAGAATCTCATTTTGAACCCTTGCTTGCATCACATATCAATTGTCAAATGTGTTTTGCAAATGGATTTGTTTTGGATGCAACCGCCGCTCTCTCAGAAAAACGGTAGTACCGCATGTACTACGCGGTATGACCACGCGCGGTATGACCGGTGGTTCCTTGGCGGAACTACCGCACCTGCTGAGCATGCGTTGCTCGTGGTGGTGCGGTAGTACCGAAAGTACCACGCGGTATGACCGTAGTGCGGTAGTACCGCCGTTGGTTGACGGTATGCTTTTTCCAGAACCATTGCATTTCGTGCGCTTTGGGTTCTTTGGAGGTGCGGTAGTACCGGCGTTATGTGCGGTCGTACCGGATTTTGTATGGCGGTACGTATTTTCCAGAGAGCGTGCTTTTCGGGTTGAGTTGAAAACCCTGCGAGCGGTTGTACCGCGCTCCTTGAGCGGTATGACCGGGAGATGCGGTAGTACCGCATGTTGGTTGGCGGTCGCATCACACGGTGCCCAACGGCTAGTTTTTCGACTGTTGAGGAGGTGCGGTCGTCATCGCAACTTAGTTGGCGGTAGTACCGCATGTGCTGATTTTTTAGCAGACTTTGCCTCAACGGCTAGTTTTTGTGTGTGGGCTATATATACCCACCTTGTCCGTGTGAGGGCAAGGTTGTTGGTGCCATATACTTTCTATTGAGCTAAGAGCAAGCCTCTCATACTCTAGTGTGCATGTGTTGCACTTAGTGAGTGATTGAGAGCAAACCCTAAGTGCATGTGTTGCATTAGGTTGTGGATTGCTTATCCATAGAGCTTTGGCACTTGATTGGTTCAAGTGAAAGTTGAGTCTTGTTACTCTTGGTGTTTGCCGACACCTAGACGGCGTGGAGACGTTGTGCGTCGGTGATCTTCTCAAGTGAAGCTTGTGAGAAGACCCGCGATTTGTGAGTGGCTTGGTGCTCGCCATCTCCGAGCGGAGTAAGAGCAACCCTAGTGGATTGGGGTGATAAGTTCAAGTTGAGTCGGTTCAAGCGGTTGAACTCACTTAGAGGTGTTGGTTCGGTTGGAACCGGTCCAAGTTGTTTGGACTTACCTCGAGGTGTTGCCTCGCTTTGGAGCCGATCCAAAAGGTTGAACTTACCTCAACGTGGATTATGGGAGACCGGCAAGTCTCCGACCACCACGGTAAAACATCGGTGTGTCACGTGTGCTTCTTGTGATTAGCTTTCATATGCTTTACATTGTGCAATTTACATTTATTGTATAATTGCTTATTAATTTTTATGATTGCTATCTTGTATGTGCTTGATTGATCATATCATTAGTTGATAGCTTACAAGTCGTTGCTAAATTACTCTATTTATTATTGACTTGTATTGTTGGTGCACCTAGTTGTTTTAGGCGTTAATTGTGCTAAACCGAATTGATATTTAGCTTCCGCATTAGAAATCGGTTTTAGCGTATAAAAGTTTAATTTGACTATTCACCCCCCCTCTAGTCGGCCTCCTCGATCTTCCAAGGTGGTATGATATGCATGGCTTGGTTTTGAGTTTTTGGATGAGATTTGAAGGAGAGAAGCGAAAGGAGTTAGTAGAGACGAAAAAAGGGAGAGATGACAGTAAAGAAAGGACACGCAGGATGATAGTAATGCATGCTTGACGATATGATTTTTGAAAAGCATGCGAAAACACGAAATAAAAATAATTTAATTTTTAAAAGCGGTCTTTCAACAATTTGATTTAATATTACTTAATAATATTTTGTTTTTTTCTTCTTTAAGCAACTCTTTAACCAATTCAATTTAACTAAAATGCACCCATTTTAAATAATTCGATTTGATTTTACAAGTAACATTTTAATTAAACACCGAAATTTTTTTAAAGCACAGTCAAATATTTAATAGATCACCAAATTAAATATTAACATCACTATTATGAAAATGGGTGTGGGGACCCCGGAGTTATCTCCATAAGACCGAGACTAATCAAGGTCTTAGGGACATAACTCTAGATCTCCAGAGAATGGATTCCAACTTAACTCCATTTAAATGAGGGACTTAACTCAAACTAGAGCCCCGACGATCATGCGCGCGCTCCTCTCATGAGCACTACATGATTGTCTGGTTCCCCAACAAGTCAAGTGCTACACTTAATGAGTTAAATAGGAAGCCATGAACAGCGAATATGACTTATATTGGCTCCCAAGATCAGCGACCAATATAAGCATACTCTCATCCAACGTTGATCACATCCATACAACATCCATACATAAATATTTCAAAAGACATACAACATAGTTCCAAGTTTACAATTAATACAAGTGGCCAATCGCCAAATTTAAAAGAGAGTATTAAGTAGCAGCGAAACACATAAATAAACCAAAGACCAGCAATGGTATGCCCCATAACCCATCGGCAACCAATCGGGAGTTAGATGATAGCAAACTACTCATCGGTGTCGCTAAATCGACACCAACAAGCTCGTCGATTTCAGATCAGTCCTCACCGTAAAAGCCAAGAAACATCCGGCTGAGTACAAAGAGTACTGCAAGTCTTACACAAATAAAAATAATTATGCATAAGGTCATTCAAAGGAAGGGCTCATATTGGCTTAGTTTTGCGAAGACGACGCAATACCGAACAACCTACACATACTAGTTTTTCACGTGCCATTTCAAAATCAGGTTTGAAGTAGAAATAAAGCATGTGAATAAGTAATGAACTGAGTAACAAATAAAGCATACCAATGGCAAAGTGGCTTCCCACTTTGATACTACACAAACATGAACATCCCATTCATGATAATTACCAAGTTCACCCACCATTTTAAATCCAAGTCTAACAATAAGCAGCCACAAGTTTCAAGCGATCGTCCATAACCGTGGACACGGCTATTCGAATAGATTATACCCAGTGGGTGTACTACTTTACCCACACGACTTGATTAGCCCGTAAGCCTCCGGATGCCTCCGAATATAGCATACTTCCTATGGTATGCCGCTGTAAATCAAGATACGGTCATTTTTAGCAAGAAGATCCCATTGAGCTAAGTCCCTCAACCCATGGCTCCTAGGAAACACAAGACGCTAACGCCTCCATCCTATATATCCTAGGAAACACAAGACGTTAACGCCCCCATCCTATCGGCCCAAAAGGAACACGGGATTTCACGGTCCCATGCCCTTACAATTTCACCACCGTGGGACTCAACACAATAAAATCTTCCCCCTACTTAACCATACGGCACCCATATACCGCGCATGATAGCACGAGTTTTGCTTGAATCGCAACAACCCAAAGTTCGGTCCTTAATTGTCCAGACAAGCCAAACCACATACCCAAATCTCGTGCACGAAGGCACCATCACTAACCAACACTTGTCCAGACCAAAAGCTCATTTGAAAATGACAAAATCTCACTTATAAAACATATCGTAGATCTGAAACAAAAGTATATAATGAGAGTTATATTTGTCCCATAATTGGCGGGCTATTCCCGACAATCGAGCTACCGGTTCTAGACTTGCATGACTAAGCAAACTCGAACAACATTACTTCACTCATCCTATCATAGCATTTCAGTAATGGAATAATTCATGGATAGCCTCAATGACAAGATAATAGGATGTGTCTAACCATTCATAACAAAAATAGCGACAATATAAGACTATCATGCAAGCAATTATCATTGCATCTATCCTAACAAATTTGGGATCAAATATGATGCAAAAAGAAAGTTCAAAGGATGCTTGCCTTGCTGGAAAAGTAATTGCTCACTCTCGATCGCGAGGAGTCGATATCAATAGGCTCGGAATCTATATAAATGCAATCTAGAATAAACATCGAGAAATACCTCAAAATTCAAAATGCTCAAAATGCATGATTTTTCTACAGAGTGAGTCATGATTTAAGGTGGTTTTTGGGTGAAAGAATTATTTCATTTTGATTTAGTATGTGAAAGTTATGGTGGTTTGAATTTGATTTCAATAAGCCTTTATTTATGTAATTTAATTATGAAGTGAAATTTTGTAGAACAATAGTGAGTACATGAATTACATGGGTAAATAGGCAATATTATTATAAGTTCAAAACAGTTGGGTTTGCTCCAAAAGGAGTTTTCATGATTTAGTTATGAATTTTCAAAGTTATCAGTGTTTTCTTTGTAACAATAATAGTGTTAATAGCTCATTTTCCAAAATAATGCTCTCTCACAGAGACATATTTGCAACATATTTTAATATAAAGTTCATTAAATAAGAAAATTACTGAAATGGTTTCACTCATTTTGGAGTTAAAACGAATTAGTTATGCATTTTAGAAGTTATACAAATTTTTCAAATTCAAAATAACAAATTTCGAATTTCATAAAGTACTTACTACTTTTTCTACCGAGTACCTCCTAGCGCATCACGACGGCGGGCCGGAGAATAGTGCATTTTTCATTTAACTCAGATTTAATTGCTCGACCGGTGGGTCCCATTGCCAACCGACACGGTCCACAGACTTCGGTCCACCGGTGCATGCGACGGTGCACGGTGCTTACGCGGCTGGTCCCACTTGCCAGTGGCTGCCGCATTTCATTTAAACCTACAGATTTCTGTGCAAGGGCCCACCTGTAAGCGACTCAATACTGCGACTAAGACAGTAATTAAATGATACCCAATCATTAGCTAATTAATGGGGTCATTTGCCGTAACCTCCCAGCTACAGTGCTGGTCGGAATACGACAAATACTCCCGCGGGGTTGCCCGGCGGTTCGCCGGCGAATCCGGCCATGGCGGTGCCAGCCAAGGGCATAAACAGAATCACAATAGTGGCGCCCTAATGAGAGTGGTCTCGACGCATGAGCCGGCTCAGACCGCGCGCTAGCCGGAGTTGAGCGACGGCGCCAATACGGCAAACTCGAAAACAAGAAAAGTCGCCCGCAACGCAAACAAGCGAGTGCCCGAGTGTCTAAAGACTACTTGGAGGCTACCTGAGCTAGGTGGACGCTCGGGGAAGCTAGAAGTCAGTTGGAGCACCAACGGCGCCAGAGAAGGAGGTGGTGCCAACACGGCCGCACGCGGAGAGGAAGATCTGAGCAAAATGAAGCAAAGTAAATGCTTAGATTAGCTCAAGGAGCTTAATAGCAAGCCATAGGAGCAAGGAATTGGACAATGGCTTACCGGATCAAGGTGGAGGCGAAAAGTTGCTTCACGGCCGAAATGGTGCAAACCTCGATTCAACCGATCTGCCGCTGCATTACCAAAATTAGATTAGGGTTTCCTCGGTGGACTAAAGCATGAGGGGTGACGCGCAGTTGATGATAATACCTCCGGACACGAAGATGGCACGAGTGTCCTCAGTGCGTGCTCGGACGTGAGCTAGAGCACGAGGATGAACCGAGACCTACAATGCAAGGTAGGAGTGGGCTTAGCAAAAATGGAGAAGGCATGGAACAAAGAAAGAATGGCATCCTCTGGGAGTTTACCCGAGAGGAGCAGAACGAGCCTCCTCTCCTCGGTCAACAGAGGAGAAGTGAGGAGAAGGAGGATGCAGGGGTGTTATGCCGGAAGAAGACGAGTAGAGCGGTGTGAAGCGAAGAAGCTCTAGGAGTGGTGGATGGAGGCGGTGGATTGACGGCGCCACGGTGCGTGAAGAGATTCGCGGCGCGCGGAGCTCGGGCGCGCGCCCGCCAAGGAAGAAGAAAGGTCCGACAAGCGGCCCGGCGCGGGCCTCACGGCGTGGTGCGAGTAAGTGGTTTAGATCGGCCGTTGGATTGCGAGTGGACTCGACGAGATCGCATGTGTGCACCGGACCGGCCGAAGGGTAGGCGATCCGAGCCGTTGATCGAGATCCAAGGGTTGCATGTCACGTGCGCTTAGTCGACTCGCCGAGTCACCGCCAGTCGGGCTCGAGCCCAATGAACAAGAGTAACCGGTTTGGGTCAAGGGCTTGACCGAGAATTAAAATGTGATCCCTACTTTGACCGGGGTTTAAAAATAGAAATAAATTTCCTAAAATAATGAAATAATTTGTGGAGGTTCCTGGATAACCTAGTGCCCATAAAAATTATTGAACTCTACTGTTCAAGATATAATCTGTGATATATAAATTCAAACTTAAACTAGATCTTTATTAGTGTTTGAATTTCCTTAGGGTTCAAAACAGCCCAAAATTTTGGGAAAATTATATTAATTCGTGATAATTAATATAGTATTTGAATAAATTATTTCAGAGATACTTCAGTAGCATTTATTTTAGTTTTATAATTGGAGTTCAATTTAAAGTGGATGTTTCATAAGCATTTTGAGATTTTCCAAGTGCAATATTAAAATAAAAAGTTTCAAAACATGATGCATGGTAATGAAATGCATAATAAACCTCTTTATTAATTTGGGGATGTGACAATGGGGGTGTTACAATCTCGCACTCCACTGTGAATTTATAGCCACCGAACGCATCTCATGCCCGATCGTGAAGCGACGGGAGTAGGGGTGAAAACGGATCGGATAGTTTCCGGCCGATCCGGACGGAAACGGATTCAGATTGTCTCGGATATTTTTCGAATCGGGAACGAAGTCGGCTTTTTTGCTAGAAGCGGAAACTAATACGGTGGGCATGCTATCTGACGGTTACGGATAGAAATACGGTTTATCCGAGTAAGACGAAGTCTGGATATCCAGATTTCAGCCCGAAAGAGAAAAGGAGATTTTAATCGATTTACGAATTTCAGAAAATGCAACAAATCAAATAGTCTTTTAGAAAATAGCAAATAGAGTTAAAAATCATAGAAATTCCTTGAGTTATTTTTAACTTAATAAAATTAATTCCAACTTAAAGTTGGTTTTATTTTTTGTATATAAATTATTTTAAATTTCTAAAAAAATAGGAAAAACCTTTTTAAAATCCAAAAAATTGAATAAATTAATTTAAATTTCCTTTTTCACTTTAAATCCAATAAAATCCCAAAAATCTCAATAAATTTTATTTTTGACATTAAAAACAAGGAAATTAAATAATTGACTTTATTTATTATTTTTTCTTTTTAACCAAGAAAACTCTTTTAAGTCTCAGAAAATCCTATAAAATAATAACTTTATTAATATTCTTTTTGGTAACATACTTTGGGATGTTACAATAATTTGTGTATAGATTAACCATCTAGCTTGATCGATGTTAGTGTGAACTAAATTTTATGTTATATATGTGATGAACTAAGTGAGAATACGTGATGGCTTGTGACTTTGTGAGTCATGACTTTATATGCTAAATGTGATAAACTAAATGCTATGTTTGTGATGAACTAGTTAATGCAGCTTGCTAGTGCCAAAGCTCTTCAGAAATACATCGGGATACTCACACACCACCGAATATCCTCATGCAAGCAAAGACACGCTCGGCTTTCTCCGCAAGTGCTAGAAGCGAACCGTGATTCACTATTCGTCGCCTGTGGGAATAGGTTGGCCAACACAAAAAGAGAACACGAGGTGCATTCCTGAAGGTTATCTCCTCCCGAAGGAGCTTGCAAAGTGACTGCCCTCCGTAAGAAATCACTTACTGAGCAGCGATGCAACCACCCATACCAAGAATAACATCAAAAGGTTCTATCCGAATAACCATCGTTGGCAATAAAGTCCTCACCATCTAATGAAACCACGATCCCGGACAAACCGTGGAACTAACGATGATACCTCCCGAGAACTTACTATAATCAGATCGCGAGATCTCGCCGTGATACTCATCTTGCTTTGCTAGCGAACTCACGGGACAAAGGAATAAGTAGCACCGTGAGTCAAAAAGAACAAGGGCGCCTACACGATCTACTAACAGGTACCATCACGCCCGTCGCCTCGTGGACTCTGGCCGCAGCAATGCGTAGACTCAGTGGTGACGGCGACGGAGCCCGACACACTACCGAGATGGCAACGAAATGGAGGCGTGCAAAGATGCCGAATCGAGCAATCGTGTAGGGTGCCGTGAAACCCAACGGTGGTGCCCTGAAAAGGAGGTCGGCATGCGCCGGCAAACAATGACATCCGGATGACTCCCGAGGCGAAGCATTTGTCGAAGACGAGGCGCCGCTCCCACTTGATAATACTAGGGGTTCGACGACAAACCCGCTCCATGTGGCCCGACCGATCACATTGCCGACACTCTCCGCCCAAGAACATTCAAAGAAGACGGTGCCCACCACCACACTTGAAACACATCATGCCCCGCCCGAACAGACGATAGGTCGGGTCGACGGCTGACGCACTTAACGAGGCGTCAGAAGACGCACTCGAGGATTTGGACTTGGGACGATCATGGGAACGCTGGCCCCACTCTGGATTTCTTGGAAGTAGGTCGAGATGACCCACCCTCTTCGCTAAAACCTCTTCCGGTCACTACCGCGCTTGGACCTCCAGAGGGTTGCGCCCTTTAGTGAGTTGCATTTCCATCTCCATCCTCCGCTTGTTCCACCACTAACCTAAAGTCACGTGGCGCAGCGGCTCCCACAACATGCCGAAACTAAGAGTTGAGCCCTCTGCAAAACCTTTAGCCTTCTCCGCATCATTGCTCGCAATCGATGGTACGAAATGCATCGCATCGTTGAACCCCGCTCGCACTTCGCCACGGTTCTTCCTCGCATAAAGGTCGCATAAGGCGACCTTCATACTTCCACAAATGATTTCGGTAGTACTTCGCCTTTGAACCGCCGACGAAGATTTCTAAGCAGCAGGACCTCGGGCAGGGTTCTAGCTGAAAGGACTCTACCCTACCGGATGTCCGCTCACCTTTAATCGAATGCCACATAGCGAGCTCAATCGTGAGCTCATCTCTAGGGCTTCAAATTGTCTTCCCATATAGCGCAACCAATTCGCAGCTTTGACCGTGTACCACCCATCGGAAGGTGTCTAGACGAAGCCAACCACTCAAGACTCATCCTTACCGTGTGGTTGGAAAAGCAGAGGTACCGCGAACGGGTACAACCACAAAGAAGACCGCCGTGCTTGCTGGCTAAGCGCACGGACCTCTTCCATAAACTCCCGCAGTTAGCGTCAAGACCTTGCCCGATCCCTAAGAACGATCGCTCAACGAAGCAACCTCCGCATTCGGTGCTTCTCGCCAACCTCGCCGGGGCTCGGTTGAGCTACGCGCCACACCACGCGCGCCCTCTACCTCTACCTCTACCCCCTGCATCTCTCGGTCACATCAAACAAACATTCATACAATCAACTCACAAGCAATTATCTTGAAACATTACACATCAACAACATAACTAGCTAAAACACATATGCAACACTTGACCCCAAAACCCATCCTATTGTGCACCGTGAGTGTGTCAAGTTTAATTTAATTGTTTGGCCTAAGTCAAATTTTAGTAATTAACCAACCTAGGTCTAACACTTTTCACCACGGACCTAACGTCCGCCTCCGATACCAATCAGAACACCCCACCCGCAACCCGGGTCCGTAATGCTACCACTACACATTATTCATTACAAACGTTGCACAACTAATTAAACAAATAGACAAATTACAGAAAAGTAGTTCCTAGAGAGGGTGGTTTGCAATAGTAACTACATCCGACGTGGTCGTTTCTATTTCCTTCCCAAGCATATCAACCTCGCTGCTCACCTAGACATCAAAAATAAGCAAGGGTGAGTCCGAAGACTCAAGAAGCACATAATATGAACGATAAACATTGCCACACAATATAAACATAACCACATCATTATCTCTTCATTAGTGCGATGCATCATAATTCTACATGCACCAATATGCTCATGCTCATATGCATCTCATCACCGATACCTCAGATCGCTAAGTGTCCACCTGTCGATGACACACTCTTCCCCATCTTCGTTAGATGGGGTGCTTACATTGTAGGACTTCGCTAGTCCCTACAAGTGTAAGACTTCATCTAGAGCACACTGGATTAGTCATGTATCTTTCTCACCGACCTCACGGAATAGTTACATGACTTCTCACCGACTGCTCATGCAACCTTTCCATGTTGCAAATGCACATGTCCATTGTCATTAACATGATTCATCATTATTATCATTACAATGGTAGCATCATTACTTACCTCATCCCATCATTACGCCATTACCATAAGCATCATCACACAAGCATCATCACATAATCATCGCCATGTCGCGAAAACATCACATAATTCATAACATTTATACGCTATCGCTTCTACCATGCACTTGCTCATAACCAAGCTGAGCGAGAAACGCGGCGGATGACACTGCCTAACCTCCACCTAAATGTGTATTCCACCATACTAATATGATGTAACAATACATGTACACGCATGCACGACATCGCCCTTACGCACAACCCGACGACAAACTCCTCTCACCGCATTGTCCCGCTGATCCGTGCCAAATTAATATTAATTTAGGGACCGATCGTAATCTTACGGTTAAGGCTTATTTATGCACCCCAATTCCTTTCTTCTTTCCTTCTTTTTTTCCTAACCCGTCAAGCCATCCTCCACCGCACCTTATCCTCCTCTTCCACTCACCTCACTCTTCTCTCATTCTCGCCGCCCAACCCCGGCTCCTCTCGCCTCTCCGCCGAGCAGCTTCACCAAAGCCGCGCCCGCCGGCCACCGCCGGCCGCCTCCCTGTCTGCCGAGCCCGGCGTGCCGCGCATGGCGACGCTGTGCCTGCGCCGCTTTGCCCGCCTCTCCTCTTGGCCGCTTGGCTTGCTCGCCCGACGCCACCATCGGCGCCCGCCCCACGCCTCTTCCTACCGGCCGCCTGCTCCTCTCGCTAACGGCTCCCAGCTGCGTGCGCCGCCACGCCGGCCGGCCTCCGGCGCCGTGGCGCCTCCTCATGCCTCCGCCTCCTATGAGCTCCATCCTGTGTAGTCTACTCTACCCCTCCTTGTACTTGCGCCATGCTTGCTCGAACGAGATGGATAAAGAAAAGAATGGGGGAAATGGGTAGCCTACTTGGTCCGCGCTAGGAGTTGAGAAGTGACGACAACGATGCTTGTGATGGTGTGGACTTGCTCCCCGATGGTGCTTCCCCGTGGGTGCTTCTTCCTTGAGGTGGATGATGCTTCTGCGTTGGATGGTTTGGGGTGCCTCTCAGAGGGGAAGAAATGGGATGGGAGAGGATGTTGGTCTGGTTGGCTTGTGCTTTGTCTTATCCCCTTCCCCATCTTATCCCTTCTCTGCGTCTCTCTCTCTCATCGCTGGTTTTCTACAGTGGGGAGGTAAATTGGTAAAAAAATAGGTTCTCAAATTCACTTCTATTCTCTTTGCTTTTCCAGTATTACAACAAGAAATGGACAGCTAAGTGCTCTCTCTGGGTAGAGAAATAGATGGCAGTGGAGAGATGAAGTGTGTGTGTGGGGCTTTTACCGGGCATAAAAAAATGAGAAATGGCATCGGGGAGAAAAGTGCTTCGGCTAGGAGAGGAAAAATGACAGTGAAATAAATAGCAGTGCAATTCTTCCCTCTTTTCTCTAACTTGCTCAAACGACCTCGCATGCGTGAACTAACCTCTAAAATGGAATGCTCTTGAGACAACGATCGCAATGGTATAACATGCGTTGCATGATTTTTATTTTTTTGTTTGTGATTGCGAGGAGAGAAGTTGGGGAAAGAAATGGACACGCAGGTATTTTATCTGCTGCTTCTTTTCTCCTCTCGCGAATTCGCACAGACTACCATGCATGCGAAAATGTATTGCATAATTGAGTTGGTCATGCGATGACGATCGCGGTGGTATGACATACATGGCTTGGTTTTGAGTTTTTGGATGAGATTTGAAGGAGAGGATGTGACAATGGGGTGTTACAATCTCGCACTCCTTTGTGAATTTATAGCCACCGATTTTACAAGCAACATCTCATGCCCGATCGTGAAGCGACGGGAGTATGGGGTGTTACAAACGGATCGGATAGTTTCGGCGATCCGGATCGAAGCGACAGATTGATTGTCTCGGATATTTTTCGAATCGGGAACGAAGTCGGCTTTTTTGCTGGAAGCGGAAACTAATACGGTGGGCATGCTATCTGACGGATACGGATACGAATACGGTTTATCCGAGTAAGACGAAGTCTGGATATCCAGATTTCAGCCCGAAAGAGAAAAGGAGATTTTAATTGATTTACGAATTTCAGAAAATGCAACAAATCAAATAGTCTTTTAGAAAATAGCAAATAGAGTTAAAAATCATAGAAATTCCTTGAGTTATTTTTAACTTAATAAAATTAATTCCAACTTAAAGTTGGTTTTATTTTTTGTATATAAATTATTTTAAATTTCTAAAAAAATAGGAAAAACCTTTTTAAAATCCAAAAATTGAATAAATTAATTTAAATTTCCTTTTCACTTTAAATCCAATAAAATCCCCAAAATCTCAATAAATTTTATTTTTGACATTAAAAACAAGGAAATTAAATAATTGACTTTATTTATTATTTTTTCTTTTTAACCAAGAAAACTCTTTTAAATCTCAGAAAATCCTATAAAATAATACCTTTATTAATATTCTTTTTGGTAACATACTTTGGGATGTTATAGTAATTTGTGTATAGATTAACCATCTAGCTTGATCGATGTTAGTGTGAACTAGGTTTTATGTTATATATGTGATGAACTAAGTGAGAATACGTGATGGCTTGTGACTTTGTGAGTCATGACTTTATATGCTAAATGTGATAAACTAAATGCTATGTTTGTGATGAACTAGTTAATGCAGCTTGCTAGTGCCAATGTTATGTGTGGTTACTGAAAATATAAACAATTCATGAATGTTTGCATCAAATAAACTAGTTATATGTTTTCGTTAATTTCTGGCATACAATTTAATGAGTTTTCATGTTTCGAAAAATATCCGCGACCGTATTCGTTTCAATTTGTATTCGCTCCGTATTTGTATTCGGTATTATTCGTATTCGTATTCATATCCGAGTACCCGGATCTGGAAAAATGCGAAAACAAATATGGACTGAGTTATTATCCGTCCGTATCCGATCCGTTTTCATCCCTAGACGGGAGGAATCGGATTCCCTCCCCCGCGTGGCTTGCATGCAAAGCGATGGATGGACGTGACAAGGACAAGACGTGATGCAGGGGTGGGCAGCGACTCCGGGCGCGGGAGGAGGGCAACTGCCGACGTGGCAGCGCATCCGTGCGGGGGCGGAGTTGGTCCGGGCGTGGGAGGAGCGGAGCCGCGCCATGCCTGCGGTGCTGGCGTGTCCGGGCCAGGGGCAACTGAACAAGGCGCATCTGGGGCACTGGCGAGTGGATAGGGCCAGCTGGCGCCTGGCAAGTGCATGCGACACAGGGCGCGTCCAGTGCACGGTCGAGCGGACAAGGCGGTCAGGCGCATGACAGCCGGCTCGTTCAGGCCACGGAGGCCGGACAAGGCGGTCGCGTGACACGTAGCAACTCCGGAGCATGGGTGATTGGACAATGCAGCGCAGTGCTCTGGGCGCACCGACAAGGTTTGTCCGTGCACCAGTAGAACAGCGCCAGCCACGTGGCAAGAGGAGGGATGTCAGGGCGCCAGATGAACGGTGGATGTTGAAAGCGAACACCAGATGCACCGTTTTGAACACGTGTCGGCCGCCGGCACATCCGTGACGTCATTTTTAACAATACGGCGCGCGAACGACCAGTTTTGTTAATACCGACACCACCAGTGTCATTTAGGCCAAAAACTCTCAATTACCACACTAGTGTATATACTTTGCTTAAAACCGTGTACCATGCACTGTATGCCCGCGCGGCGCAGGCCAGCCGGCCCAGGCTTCTGACGCCGCCTGCTTTATTCTGCGCTGTGCTGCGCCGCGCTTCCCGACTCACGCCACAAATCGTGCAGCAGCTGCGACGAGCCAAATCGCTGCCGGTCGTCGGAGCCGTTCATGAACTCGAAATCGCCGGCGCTGCCGTACAGCAAGCCCTGCTGCTCGGACGGCACGGGTCCGGCGTTGTTGCAGTGCTGCAGGCCCAACGTCAGGGACACGCTGCCGCCGTCGTAGCCGCCGAGGTCGGCCATGTCGTCGTATGCCACGAACCTCGCGTCGCCGCCGTGGTGCGCGAGCGCGTCCTGCAGGAGGCTGCTGCTGCCGCGGGCGCCCGGCCCGTGGTGGTTCAGGTTGAGGCCTGTCGCGTACGTGCCCATGGCGCCGACGTCGAGGCTGGACAGGACGACGCCGCCGGCGTCCATGCCGGCCATCGCTTCCGACTTGAACGGGTTGAGCTGGCTCGCGCCGACGTGCTTCGCGGCGCTCGACGGGCTCTGGAACTCGTCACGGTCCTCCGATGATACCGCCTCGTCCTTGCCCTTGCCCGCGTTCCCCGACGACGAGTTGGAGTCCATCTCCGCGCCGAATTCCTCCTTGTACATCTCCTCGATCATCGGCTTCCACAGACGAACCCGCGCGTTGATGAACCAGTTCGATACCTACGTACGTGAAAGTGCGCAGCTTAATATACAAGGACTCGGAATTCTTTTCTTGAAGCAGCTCGTCAGTTCGATATCATGGAAATTCATGCATGACGAGCTAGCTCGTCAATCTCACCTGTCCCCTGGACAAGCCGATCTGCCTCGCGAGCATCAGCTTCTCCGAATCTTTCGGATACCTGTATCATGGATTCATGGCGCATTGGTGAGGATTAGAGTGATATATGGTTGGTTACGCAAGAAGAAGGTGTTTGGTTCTTACGGGTGGAGGAAATGCTCGAAGAGCCAGGCACGGAGGACGGAGACGGCTGACTCCGGGAGGCCGCGCTGGGGGCGCCAGGCGTGCTGCGGCTGCTGCATCATGCCGAACTGCTGCATGGCGCGCTGCTGCCGCAGCTGCTGGTCGATGTAGCGCAGCCGGGAGAGCCCGCCGCCTTGCGGGGAGGCGTCCTGCTCGCCGAGGCTGCGGCGCGCGGACTGCACCTGCGCGCCGATTGCGTCCCGCAGCGACCGGAAGTGGCGGGAGATAGTCTGCAGGGCGAGCGCCGTGTAAGGCTTCGCCGCGCCGGCGCCGGCCACCGCGTCGAAGGACGACATGACGATCTGCATCTGGTGGTAGTAGTGCCTGTACCTCCGATCAACCTGGCGCCAAAACGCAACCTCCATTTATGTCAAGTTCATGTTCTTAAACCCGTCTTAGTTCTAGGTTCACAGCACGCACCATGTAACCAGCAAATTCAGTGACACAATCGTAACCGAGATGAGCAGACATGCATTACCTGATCGAGCATGGTTACCAGTGCCGTCACTTTGTTCTGAAGATCCTGCCTCTCCGATGGCGAAAGCTCGGCGGACGAATTGCCCTCCTGCTCCTGCTGATTGGACTTCCCTGCCTTGTCCTCGCTCTTCTCGATGTCGACCTTGCACTCGCCGGAGTCCTTGCCCTGGTTCTTGTCTCCCTTCCTCTTTATCGCGTCCCGGACATTGACCACCTCATCCAGCAGCTCCCGGGACGCCTTCAGATACCTGGAATTCTGAACGTACACATTGGTTTCCGCGTTTCTGCTCGCCATCGTCGCTTGGCTCGGGCTCAGCAAGGAGGCAGCAGCCATTCCTGCCGGGCGGTACTGGTAAAGAGACACTGGCACTTGCGTGCCGAGGCTAAGTGACAGCCCCTGGTGCTGCTGCGTCGCCGAGGCGTTTGCGTGGCCGTTTGCCATGAGCAGCTGCGTCTGCAGGCCCATTTCGGCGTTGTCCGTCGGTTCTTCCCTCGCGCTCATGAACGCGGCCGGCTCGTCTCTGCCGTCGCCATGCGCAATGTGGCTCTGCGACGCGATGGTTGCAGGGAGGGGGATCAGACCGCCGGTTGATGAGTATGGGTAGGTATTAGACGGAGGAGGATAGTGGTGGAACGACATGTCGCCGGCGGCGGTGAGGTCCCTCTGGTTGGAGGTGGTGAAGAATGTGGCCATCCTCTTCAGAAGCAGAAGAGGCCGGCCGATGGATCATTACAAGGATGAGGGGAGGTAGTAATGGAATTTGTCATCAGAAGAGTATTATCAAAGCTGGAAAGGTTCAATCTTTGTCTTCAAAATTCGAACTGGCTGCAAAAAGAAAACGAACAATTCAAAACTGTTAGCAAATCGGCTTTACCGCTTTTATCATCAGAAGATGACTTCAGGTTGCAGAAGTACTGGAATCTAATTATAGGTAGGTATCATATAACTTCATATAATTGGCGCTAAGGAAAAGATTATTTCTTCGCAAATCCAACGAATTGCCATCTAGAACTTTGATGCTAGAGTCATCCATTTCAATGAAAAAAGGAAAGAAAATAGGGGTGAAACATCTCGTGCATCAGCATACTGTACTGAATTCTTCAGAAACGTGGTAAGTCCAGTAGGCAACAACAACAGCAAATTCAGCCAGGAAGTCACAAGAAAAGTGAAGAATTACTTCTACAGGGCGAGTAGAGTTATTAAAAAAAGGAGAAAATCGGATCTCAAAAGAAGAAGAAGAAAAAATCTGAAGTCGAATAGGAAAAGGATAGAATGAATCCAACAGAATTCAAGGGTGTCTATCTACCTGGGATAACAAACTTCAGATTACGGCACTTTCTGCAACACAGTTCCCAAGGCTTTCACAGTACCTGCATATAAAAAGAAATCGAAGCCTTTCAGTCATTTGATGAACTCAGCATCTAATTTGAGGAAAACAGCAGTCCAAATCAGTACCTATGAAAGGAAAAAAAAGGGCCTAACTTTCTGCGGTAAATTACATGGGTAAACACATCCAGAAATATCAAACTCAAGACTTATTAAGCCCGATTTCGAAGAAAACTCACTACTACTTGATTAATTCAGAAACCAAATCAAACAAGAATCAACTAAAAAAAGAAGCAATCTATTCAGTTGGTGCACCCACCAACCACAAGGAGCTAACTAGAAACAGAAAGCTTAACAAGCAAGAAGCTAATACCAAGAATTTATTCAGACACCAAGAAAGCTAGAAGAAACCTGTTGTTCACAGAATCAGAGACAAATCGATGGATGCAAATAACAACGTAAGCTTGATAAGGTAAGGCTATACCTCTGCATGAACTGACTTTGAGACCAACAAGCAAGAGCAAGAGCAAGAGCAAGAGTTCTTGGTGTTATATTCTGACAGAAACCACCCAGAACGGGGACAGAGGCGATCCCTAGGATTCTAAAAAGAATTAGCAAGAAGAGAGAAGATTAGAATAATAAGAATTGAACTGTATCTATTCTTTTTGTTATTTTTCTCTTTTGGTTCCCTCTCTAGGCTAGAGTTGTTGTAACTCCTCACTCCTTCCTTGAGCAATAATATACTCATGCCACCAATAAGGGCTGCTTAACACTATCTCCCTACAAATCCTAAAGAAACCCCACCACCATTTTGTTTGTTTCCTTTCTCTTATTCCTCTCTATCTCTATCTCATTCATTTTCTCACATAGGTTTCAGCTCGTGGATCCATTGGAATTTTTCGTCGACTGCAGCCCACGCTCAGGCAGCAGGAAATTGGACGGCTGAGATTGAGTGAGTGGCTGAGTGCAAAAGTTGCAATTTTTTGTTGTCGACAAACTCTCAGTCTCAGCCATCAGCATTAAGACTGATGATAGGCTGTCTATATATGCAATACATGAAGTTTAGTTTATACATGAAACTAAGATGTTGTACTTGCAATTTTACTACCTCTGCAGTAGATGTTTTTAGATGCAAAGGTTTTGTTTTTAGTTTTACTGAACAATCGGATAATGTTAATTGGTCAATGGATTAGCTGAGTTCATCCATTTAGAACAGCATAAAACAACAGTCATTCTACAAAACTCTCATTTTTACGCTTCTTTAGAAATGTAGATTCTTGTCATTTTGAGTGACCTTGCACCATACTTGTTGAGCAGCTCAGTTATTTCACCCAGTGCACAGAAAAGTAGGTCCATTTCAGTTCTCACTTGCTTGGTGTATTTTTCCCTGAAAAGTTCCCAACTTGCCATTTTTAGGTGATTCTCCCGGAGGTCTTGATTGCTAGGAGGCCGATCACTCGGAGTAGGTGATGGCATCTGTTAAGATGTATTATTCTCCTAACCACCAGTTGGTAGACCTAAACTCTCTTTCCCTTCTGAACCTCCCATATCTCTCAACTGATCATCAGATGCTCCTAAGCAAGTGCATCGGGAAGGATGCAGACATCTCACAAAACGAAGTGCAACCTACATGTACAGCAGAAATGTACTATATATATATATATTGCATGCCCAAATCTCCTTTCTTTTCGTTTCCAGTTAAAAGTGCACAGGAGGTCCCTAACACCACATAACTAATGCTCCCCTTTATTTCAGTTTGGTGGCAACACTTGCTTTTGAAATTGGGCATGTGGTAGTGATGTGCAAGGACAAGTGTCTTCATGGTCCCCTCCAATCGTGAATTTGACCCCCCAACTCCTTGCCATTGCTTTGTGGGTCGGCTCACTAACACTCGGGCGGATTCGGCGAAAATTCGATGAATAGTTGATTATAATTGATAATCAATGCATATGCTCCTATCTCTGTTCCTAAGATCAAATAGTTAAATATAATGTGTGTCTCAAGATTGTGACTGTTCATAGTTTTGAGTGAATGTGTCGCAGCTATATTGATCGGAGAATTCCAAATATTTTTTAGTAATTTCAGTTGCTTCGTGTGGTTTGATTTCTTTCAAGCTATTAGAAAATTATGATGAATGTCATCATCATGCCTTTATTATCAAGAAACATAGGTCACATACTATTTATTTTTTAATACAGTATCTGCTTGCATAACCAAGAATTCTAGTTACTATAGGCTGGAGTATCGAACTAAAGAGTCTTCAATGGATTACAACTTTATTCAATGTGATGAGAGTGATGTTCATATGTTTGAGTGAGTTGTTGCCAGTGATTGCAAAGTAATTTAATGTGACATTTTGTCCAATTTTAGGATTTTGGATTTGATCTTTCTCCTATGAGCCTACAACAACCTTACAGTTAGGAAGAGAAGATATGACATCATTGTTTAGTACTCTGTTTTAGAGGCCAACCCATAAGAGATAGAAATGTCAAGTTCACAATCCTTATATTTCAAGAAACATAGGTCATATCACATTTTGATTAATCATTCCTAACTGTATTCAAGGAGATGTCAGACAGAGTACTCGATTTTAGAGGGCAGCCCATAAGAGATAGAAATGTGAAGTTCACATCCCTTATTTTTCAAGAAACATAGGTCATATCACATTTAGTTATAGACATCCCATCAGATTGGGTCACCTACAGCTAACAGATATGTCGGTTCTTGGAATGGAGAAGCATTAGACCGGCTGCGGCGCATCTAGTTCAGATTGGCCTGTGCCACCGAACGCCACTGTAGGCTCGTTACGTGTCTCTCCTCTGAAACTAACGAACTCGTTAGGACCTTAATGGCTAGCTAGCTGTTTGTGATTGTCCTCAGTTTGTCCTCCTTGCTTTTCTTAATCAAGGTGACCTCAATTCTGTCAGATCGTCGTTGGAATTAGGCGCTTGGGACTAGCGCCCGTGTCGTTGCATGATTCGCCGGTGTCTTTTCAAGGATGGTGTGGGGGAAAGTAACCAGTAGAAGTTTCTAATGATTCGAGAAATGCTGTACGATAATAGAGAAGAAACTCCCTGTACTTTCAGATACTGTTCAAGACCAGTCCTATAAGAGAGGCTGTTCAGGGCCATTGACGAGAGTGTGACCAATCATAAGCGCAAACATGAAACTGTCATATCGAACGAAAAGATAAGAAAGGAAGCAAGGAGATATCCGATCGAAGAACAAGTGGCCGCTTCACGCAAGACGAACTTTTTTTAGAGGACGCAAGACGAACATTGAGTCCGACAAAAAAGTTTAATTAACTAGCAATTGCACGAAGCTAGATTTATTTGTAGCTTGTTTGTTGAAAAATATAGTGAAAATATAATTAAGGTTGACATTTATAACAATATAGTACAATCAAACTTTTTATTTTGACAAATACTATAATTTGTATAAAAAATTATGTTCCATGGGCACATACACCTCATAGTTTCATCAGTCACTCATTGTTACTAGGATGGTAATGCGCGCGATGCTATGCCGCTTATTCTTTGTTGTTACGTAAACTTTTCTTTCCCCGAATTTGACATAAACGTATTCCAAGGCTGTGGAGCACATGATTTTGCGTCAGTGCGATTAGGTAGTGCATAGATTGGTCTTAAACATGGTCTATGCTTAGTCTGAAATGTAGCAATATGGATGGCAGTGAAAGACAACATTAGCCTTTTTTTTGTCCGTTCACATACAGGAGTAGTATAGTAGAGATCAGGTAAGCAACGTGTAAGGAGCATATGCTATTATATTCGAGCATGTTCCACAAAAGCAAAACCATATCTACATAGGTATTACAGGGGTATCGTCGTTATGGCTGAGTTGGGTTATAGTACAAATAGCAGGCTGATATGCACTGTATAAACTTTCGCGCTATCCTGAGTAAGACATGAGCGTATATAACTAACAAAAGCTCCCTGTAGTAGAAAACCTAGTGCTAATCTAGGTGGGAGCATATGCATAGACTGCGTGAGCAAAAGCTGTATAGCACAATTGTATCACCGATGGATTAGACATAGCAATTGTGATCTGCAAATTAAGCAATTGTGATCTGCAAATTAAGGAATAAGATAGAAAGTCAGTAAGAACGAATGTCTAATACAGTAAGGTCAATATGTCTTCTAATACAGTAAGGTCAATATGTCTTTCTTTTTCCCCCTTTTTCGGGAAGGTGGTGACAATTGTGTAGCCTTTTTTGTTTTCAGTGTGCAATCAATGAACTGGAAACACATTCTGTTTTTCTTTTGTACTTTTTTGAGCTATACAATGGATCTATTAGTACTTCTTTCAGCATCGAAATCTACCTGTGATATCAAGTAGAGCTTAAAATAATTGGTCTGCAGAGATATGTCTGATGCTGATGTAGAACAAAGTGTGATTCACAAAGTTTATTAGGACAAGAATGGCTGTTTGAGTGAAGGCATTATGGTAAAGACGAAATTATATAAGTCTGAGAAAGGCCTGATGATATGAAAATGTTTATGTAGATCAACTTAATCTTTGTGTAAACGTACACTACTACAAAAAGACTAATACTGGACGTCTCATCACATACGGTTGACCAAAACCGTCTGTATTAAATACAATTACAGACGATTTTGGTTTAACGACCGTTTGTATTATTGACTGCGCTAAAACCCGTATATGAAGAAGTAATATCACAGACGGTTCGTGTTGAAAACTATCTGTGAAGTATCACAGACGGTTTTCAACACGAACCGTCTGTGACTTCCCGTCCTCATCACAGACGGTTTGTATTAAAAATCGTCTACGATAAGTATCTCTGATTTTACCATGGTTTGAAATCAGAGAGTCTGTGATAAGTATCTCTCGATTTTACCCGACTTTGTGACTTGAAATGCCCAACTCTGTGATTTCAAGCCATGGTAAAATCAGAGAGTTAGTGATTTTAAGCTATGGTAAAATCAGAGAGTTAGTGATTTCAAGTTATGAAAAAATCAGAGTGTTAGTGATTTCAAGTCATGGTAAAATCATAGAGTTAGACATTTTAAGCCATGGTAAAATCAGAGAGTTCGGCATTTCAAGTCACAGAGTCAGGTAAAATCGGGAGATACTTATCACAGATGGTTTTTAATATAAACCGTCTGTGATGAGCTCGGTTTTTGTTTGAAACCGTCTGTGAGTCGCGACAATTTTTTACCGCTTGCATGGGAGGCGAAATGTTTGGACGCTGTCCTTATATATTATACCCACCCCGCCTTATCTTCCATCAGTCTCTCCCTCTCCCCTCCCCACACCGAGCTCCAACGACCGCCCTCGATTCCCCGATGTGGTTCGGCGAGGAGACGCAACCGACGACGACGAGGAGGAGGGACGCGCAGGAGCTCTATGTCTATCGCAGGAGTTAGACTGCCGGAAGGTACGTGTATATCCCCAAAACATACATAAGTTGTTGGCTGTTTGATGGTTCTTATTTTATTTGTACCTAATGCCGGAGCGCCGCCGAAGGTTTTCGGTCGTCTCTCATTTTCCTTGCTGATGAGCTTGAGTCAAATTCAGACGACAGACAAGAACAGTTTGTGATATGTTGGTGAGGTACATAGGAGCTCACAAGACCAATTCAAGAAACCGATGAGTTCTTCAGGAGCTTGGGGGCACAGGTAGATTCTAACTAGTTTAACTTTGTAATTTTATTCTTTTTTTCCCATTCAGAGGGGACGTTGTGAAACCTTTTGGTTTTCTTTTTGCTAGATGGGTTTCTCCTACAATGTATTTGCCATCAGAATTTTAATTGGATTTTAGTTGTCTTACTAAAGATTACATATGAAAACTATTATCCAGCAATTAATTGGTTTAGCTCAAAATCTGTTTTTTTTTTCAATAGAAAAAACTATCATAAGTTCATAACAGACGGTTCTGAACAAGTACCATATGTGATAAGTAACTATCACAGACGGGTTCAGAACCGTCTGTGATAGCTTTTTTGACATACAATTCAAAAACAGTTTGTGATGAGCTCATGTCATTACTGACCCATAAACTCAGACGGCTCATGAAACCGTCTGTAATGACGTTTTTGAACCGTCTGTGAAGATCTTTTCTGTAGTAGTGGTAACACTTATTCTTTGTTATTATAATTTGAGTAATCATGCAACTTGAAGAGCATTGATAGGTCGATCTGAATTGAAGAGGCATTTGGACAGTTGTTATAAATTATGATAGCGAATCTAATTTACAGGCGAGTTGAAAATGGCAGGTGGTCTACGTTGTTTCTAGCATGTAGTTATTCTTAAAGTATCTGAATATGTCACCTAATTATCTTTTTTTTTTATAATGAAAACCGGCAGGAGGGTTGCCTTTTATATTAATAGAGGAGAAGCGGAACGAAAACCGCACGGGACCAAAGTTAAAGAAACAAGGCCTTAATTACATAGTATGAAAAAAAACTCCAAAGATTTAGTCCTCGCTAAGTACCAAGCTCTTCCCTCTTCCTTGATCTTGGCTAGGAGATCTAGAGGCGTTGTTGCTCTATTGTTGAAGATTCTCGTGTTCCGTTCCATCCAAAGCTCCCGAGAGATTAAAATCATGGTCATCGTCCTGGTCTTCCTAAGGAAACTTGTCGCCTTTGGCACCGAGGACCACCAAGCTAGAATGTTTGTGCAAGGGGGCCAGGTGGAGGGATGTATGCTTTCAATTACTGTCCAGTCCGCCATAAGCTTCCAAATACGACCAAAGAAGCAACAATGTGCAAAAAGGTGTAAGGCTGACTCCGGAATGTGTCTGCAGAGGGGGCAGAAGCGTTGGTTTAGCCACCCCCTTGCTTCGAGCCTGTTTGAGGTCCAGAGTTTGTTTTGAATTGCTAACCAAGCGAATAGTTTTCCCTTTGGAGGGGCTTGGGTTTGCTAGATTAAAGGCTTGAAGTTGGTCGCTATAGATCCCAAAAAATATAAAGCGTAGGCAGATCATGAAGAATAGGTTCCATTCTAGTTTTGTTTCCAAGAAATCTCATCAGGGGTGCCTTGATCCAGATGGATTTGGTTGATTTTGGTCCACAGTCATACGAATTGTTCGATGTGGAGGACTAAGAATCCTGACGTGAGGTTGATATCCTGCACCCACCGCCCATTTTGTAAGGCTGAGAACACAGTCTGCTTTTTACGATGTGAAGATGCAAGAATCTTGGGGGCAATATCTTTGGGGGCCTCTCCATGTAACCATGTCGAGAACCAGAAATTGGCCGTCTTCCCATCCCCGAGGGTGATCCTTGTTGCTGCCGCGAAAAGATTTTGATTCGCATCGTGACAAGGGATTTCCATGCCGACCTAGGGTTTAGTTGGGTTCTTCCATTCTTGCCAGAGCCAGCGTAGTTTGATTGCCGAGGAGAAATGCGAAAGACCGAGGATGCCTAAACCGCCAAGATGGATTGGGCGACATACTCTCTCCCAATTAATTTTGCACTTTGCACCCGAGAAATTGTCGTGACCAGCCCAGAGGAAATGACACCTAATTTTGTCTATGGTGTGGAGAATTGACTTGGGGATTTTGAAGACTGTGAGGAAGTAAGTCGGGATCGAGGTGAGAACTGATTTTACAAGTGTGGCCCGCCCTGCTGGAGATAGGAGACGCCCCTGCCAACCTGCTAACCTTCCTGCCACCTTGTCGAGAAGCGGTTGAAAGTCCACTTTGCGGAGTCTTCTGTAGGTGAGCGGAAGTCCCAGGTACTTGATCGGGAGAGTTGATCGTATTGCCGGGCAGTTTTGTAGAACCGAAGTGAGGTCTAAGTGGTCACAACTGATTAGGAGCACTGTGCTTTTTTGGAGGTTCGTATGTAGTCCAGTGGCCTTCCGAAAGTTTAGGATGATCTGAGTGGTTATGTGTATTTCACTTGGGCTAGGGTTGATGAAGATAGCCGCATCATCCGCGTAGAGGGAGGTTCTGAGTCTGGTTAGGTGATCACGCGGGTGGGCGAGGTATCCCAACTTCCTAAGTCTGTGGCCGCCTCTAGAAGACTTTGGATGGGGTTGATGGCCAAAATGAAGAGGAAGGGTGAAAGTGGGTCTCCTTGACGCAACCCCGCCCGTGAATGATCACATTGCCAGGGATGCCGTTGAGGAGGACTCTCGATGAGGAGGACCTTAAGAGGGATGCCACCCAGTTTGTCCAACGAAGGGGGAACCCTCGTTTATGCAGGAGATCCAAAGGTAGTCCCAGCGGACCGAATCAAAGGCCTTGGCTATGTCTAGCTTGAAGAAGAGCGCAGGGGTTTTGGAGCGGTGTAGTCTTCTGATTAGGTTGCGGACGTAGAGAAAGTTGTCATGAATGCTTCTAGTCTGCGAAGGTACAAACTGTTTTTCTGGAAAAAGTGATCGTACACCTCAAATATCTATAACGTCTGGTTGCATCTTAAGGTAGGCGATAAACTGTGATGTGTACTTATATAACTGGAGAGTCGATCATGGAAGAACAACAAATAGAGTTGAAATTTGTATACTAATCCAATTGCTATTTTTGATTTATTTTTTATTTTGAGTTATATTTATTTAGGATTTTACTTAGGAATTTATATGGAAATCAAATTGATGATGTTTTTTTGTTCTAAATTTTATTTATTTAAGTATGTTTACTTTGGAATTCATATGGAAATCAAATTGCAAATTTTATTTTATTTTTTATCACGATTTTAGGTGATTTTTTGTTGGAATTCATATACTAATCCAATTGCTATTTTTAAAAATAAAAATAAATCTGCTAATTTTATTTTATTTTTTATTAGAATTCGTATACTAATCTAATTACTATTTTTGAAAATTTTATTCCAAATTATGTTTATATAGTGATTTTACTTAGAAATTGATATCAAAATTGAATTGCTTATTTTATTTTATTTTATTTTTATTCTGAATTTCAGTTATTTTTTGCATTGTACTTGAGATGGACTCTTATTTCTATATTGTACCTGACATGGACTCTTTCGTTTAATCTAGATCGTTATAATCTGGATCCACCATAATCAACGGTGTAGATTTGTTATCTTTTTTCACCAATTAACGTGAAAATTTCTAGCCCTTGAGAGCGAACGTTACGGCTTCTTTTTCTGTCACTTTAATAATATAATAAATAGATGTTCTTAGGCAAATGAATGCAATTGCAATGCAACTAGCTCAACAATACTAATAGCATTGTTAAACCTAGGTGGGGATAACAAGGAGCATGTACCTCTTATTATATTAGCTTGTCGTTAGTGGCAGACTAAATCAATTAAGAATGAGAAAAAAATCATAATAGCAACAAGGATTTGACTGTTGATCTTTAAAAGAAATTAAAACTGTGTCTTGTGGTGTAGAGTGACGGCCAAAAAATTGTCTTCCATTGCGTTCGGAAATGGTTCTCTACCAAACGAGGATAAAGCAGAATTTTCTTGTCAGGTCACGTGAAACGCGCGCGGCTAATGCCATCAGCTGATGATGATCAAGCCCATTACGTAACCTGTCTGGAATGTCATCACCCCAGCTTTTAGTTGCATTGTTTTTCTAGTCATGTTTTTCTGACTTGTCTCGAGGCAGTTTGCAGTTGGAAGATGATAATGGGGCCAATCGAGTTTCAGCTACGTTGTATCTATGTATCATTGTTCGTCAGTTGCCAATGATTGTATTTCATGTGCGGCAGTGTATTCAGGTGATAAAATGAACAATGAGCTAGCTCAGTTGCTTGCTTCGCTGTCGTGCAAGCAGCCCAGCCGTGTTCGAGGATCGGCGTACGTGTCTTATCGCAGGGGAGAGCTGAGAGTAACTCAGTTGGTCACCTAAATAAGCAGTGGTGGTTTTAATAATAGTACACGCACACGTGGGTATATTCAATGGTCAAAACGCGTGTCTGCGTTACGTGAGGTCTGAGTCTCTGCTCTAGATTAGACGTGTGTTAAGGATGCATCTACGTGTGTGGGGGAGCATGCGTATAATGTATATATGTGTAAGTGAGTCCGGTGTATACTTTAAAAAAGTGATAAAATGAACAGATAAGTATTGAGCATATATAGCAGAAAGGTCTAATTGATCCTGCCCCAAAGTAGCGACATAACTGGGGTACTGTGCTCGCTTGAACTTTACTAGCTAGCTATTTTACTTTCAGTTCTGTACGTACAGCTAGCTCATGTGCAAGCGAACTGTTTCTCATGCAGGTAGCTACAGTCAGAGACTTGCAGTTCTTAGTGCCCGAGTACAACTGTACAAACGATGAGGAGATGATCAGACGTGTAGTGAATATAGATAAATGCGAAAATAAAGTAAAATTTTAGACTACGAGATATTTTTCGCTGCGTGATCTTATGATGCCACATTCTATTACGTGGATCTGGCCCTGCCTTCTTGTGCCAATGGCTATGCATGCCTAGGTGAGAGTTGTAGCTTTTGCTCAGAAACAAACTTAGGGAGGAGCCGCCCGAGAGAGACAGGAGGGAGAAACAATACTAGTCTCTCTTTATTCTGGCATCCAGCGTCCTGATCCCCATCCCTTTTCCCCGTTTTTCTCCGCGCTTTCTATCAAGATTTCGTACTTTCCGTAAAGCGTCGGCACAGCGCTTGGCACGCATCGCTTTGCCTGCCAACCGAAGGAGTTTCGAAAGACCTCACGTTCAAGCTCAACACGCGTCCGTCGCTGCGTCGGATGAACAGTTGTGCACGCTGCTGTGGCCAGGCACGGCACCCTCTTCTTCCTTCGCCCTGAATTCCTCAGGGAAACAGCAGGCGCTTGGTCGCTCTTCGGACGAAACCGTAACGACTCCATCTTTCAAATATGGTGTTTATGATTGTGCAAACGTTCAGGATTTCGGTTGCGAACCGAAACAGAATCAAATCTGCTTACGAACAGTTGAAAAACATTATTTTGATTAAATATGGCCTAGCAGCTATTTTGCAGCAACAAAATGGGCATCTTAAGCCCTGTAACATCCTATTTTTGGGGATGGTTATTGTTTTAAAGTTTAGTTTTTGGTTTCTGTTTGTATCTTCCTGTTTTCAGTTTTGTAAAGAAATTTCAAAGTTTGAGTTGATTGCAAATTATGCAAGTCAAAAATCTCTCGAAGTTCAAATTTCAGTGTGCATTTCTTGTCCCCTCAAAGTTTTCAAAGTTTCTTTGTTTTCAAAGCTCAATTCAAAATCTCTAAAAGTTTTCAAATCCCCAAAACCTTCCAAATCCTTGGGCATGGCCCCACCTCCTTTCCTCTCGGGCTTAGCCCATCTTTCCTTGGCCTAGCCCCCCCTTCCCGGCCCCTTGCCAAGCTGGCCTTGCCATCCCCCTTGCCACCTCCTGCCCTTGGAGCGCGCCCGACGCACAGCGTACGCGCACAGAGCACGCTAGAGCGCCCCCCCGTCGCCTCGCCATCCCATCCCGGCTCCTCCACCCCCGCGCCCGCCTGCCTTGGCAGCGTCGCGTCACCTCGCCGGTTTCCTGCTGCCCCCTAGCTCCCCTCTTCGCCGCCCCACCCCCGCTCTCGCTACACTAGTGCCCTGTCCCATCCAGGCTCCTCCGCGCGCGCCACCAAGCTCCCAACTACTCCATCCTTTCTTCCCCAGTACTATAAAGCTCCGCATCCTCCCTCTTGCCTCCCCTCTTCATGTGTGCCCCCCCCCCCTTTTCTCTCTATCGTCGAGTTTCGCCGAAGGAAGCCCGAGCTCCCCTTTTCAGTCGCCGCTTTGCCCTTGCCGCCTCCTTGCTCCGGTGAGCCTCTTCCCGCGCCACCTCCGTCATCTTGTATTCCAGAGCTCAAGGAAGTTTTCCCCCACACACAATTTCTCTAGTGGCCGTAGGAACTCGCCGGATTTCGTTCCTTCCTCCCATCCGGCCAAATCGCCCTAAGCACAACCATTCGAGCTACACTGTGTCCCGAGCCAATTGCCGCCGCCTAGAGCACCAAGTGGACAACCCAAGGCCATCCCGAACCGCTCCGACCCTCTTCTCCCTCTCTGGCAAGTTCCCCGCACAAGCCTCCTCGCCATCGCCTCGGTCAACGCCGACAACCTCCCTCCGACTACCTTCGGCCTCCTTCTTTCGAGAGCTGCCACCGCCAAACCTCGCGCACCGCCGCTTCGGTGCATCGCTGGCTGCGTCGCCACCTCCCCTAGGACCGTTGTCCTCTTGGTGTTCCATTTTTGACACTCTCGCTTGCAGCCGTGCTTTCCTTCACCAGCGGCAAGCCTGAGTCGTACGTGCTTGGGAGCTCTCTGTTGTCCGAACCCGACAGCAGCTGTAGCAACACAATTAATCACCGAAAATCCTTGTCTCTAGGGTTATTAATTGCTGTTGGTTCGTCATTTATTAGCAAATCTTTGTCTTAAGGGCTAAACCGTGTTTAATAGCTATTGGTTTAATTGCACAGTGTCTCAATGCCGCGTGGACCCCTGGCCAGCAGTAAATGAGGTCATTAAAATCTGGTTTTCCTTTAATACACTGACCAGTGGGCCCGAGATCGATTAATTGCTAGCTTAATTACCTGGATTTCACCAAGAACCAATGGCGTGTGGGCCATTTAATTAAGCTTTGGAATTAATAAGAACTCAGTGATGCACTGCCATTCAATGACAAGTGGGCCCGGAGAGTTGAATGCATAGTGAACCTCTTCTTGGACCCATACACTATGCTGGTAGACTCGGTCCATGCGTTGTTCTGGTGTGCCAAGTCACCGCGTGTTGGGTCTCGCATGTCAGAGAGATAGTTTCTCTCTCCCTTTTTATTTTCTTTGGATTTAATTCAAAATCAAAACTTCAGAAGTTCGGTTCTCCCTCATTTCAACTCCGATTTAAATGAAATTTATTTCTAAAAAAAATTCTAAATTCAAGATCTTGCTAATGTTAGAGGTTTTGTTCATGTTGGAGGTCATTTGTTATTTCTTGTGTATTCATTTCTTTTGCTTGTTTGTTTGTTCTTTTTTCGACGCGATCATCCGAGTAGAGTTCGAGAACGCGGAAGAGCAACAAATTGATCAAGATCAAGACTTCCAAGAGCCTCTTGCCATAGACCCAGGCGAGTCAATATTTTGATCATATTGAACCTATATTTTATGCAAATTATATTCCTTTAAACCATCAAATTGCATGCTAAGTTTATTATACAAATGTATGTTAAATGTTTAAGGTAGTTAAATACCAATTTGATATTCAAATATTATTGTCATACTTTGATACTTGAATCACTTAATCCTTGTCACCCTAGATAATTATGTGGTAACCTACTAGTTATAGCCGTACTTAAGCGCCATGCTAGTCTTGCTTAAGTATCAGGACTTTAAATGCCCCAATCATCATCTTTTAATCATGAAAATGAATTTGGGTTGTCATTTTGGGTAAATGACTGTAATGTTTGAGTTAATGTAATTTTGCTCCCTAAAAACCCTAATAATTGCTGTTACCACATCTAGGCGGATGGTATGATGATGAGTGCTGATGTAGCCCAAGGAATGTTGGTATGTGGAATGTGTGGAATGTGGAATGAACCGCCCGGATGACTTTAAGGACTAAATCCTGTGATGACATCCCAATGTAAAATAGTACAACTATAAGTCTATAATGGTGTCGACCTGGCTAAATAATATGTATCCATCAGTACAAGTTGCACCATTGGAGGACCCGCAACGTCGTGCCACCGGCGTAAGCCGTCGTGTTCATGGGTTGGGGTGTACGACTTACATCGCTGTGTGGGAGTAAGCCGTGTGGCACAAGAGGGGGTCTGGGTAATGGTTGACACCACTGTGTGGGCGTAACCCTTCTCCGGTGAAACCTTAGCGGGTGTAACTAATACTAAGGGATGCATTGTAAAGGTTTTGTGGTAATCTCCTCTTGATTCACATGTCTAAGGAAATGTGCGTACATATCAAGACGATTATCTCTTGTGGGTAAAATGTACAATCTCTACAAAGTACAAATTATTCAAATAGTCGTGTCTACGGTCAAAGGCATGCATGGGAACTTACGCGAGTTGGTTCTATTTATAAAACTTTGTGGATGAGATGAAAAACTCATCGGGCCGATGTGACCCTGAATTTTGATTTTCCTAGATAGTCGTACCCAATGTTGTTAATTAGGTGGATGTAGTCACCCCTAAAAATAAGCTTAAGGTGGAGGTAACCTTCATCATTTTTAATATTGCACAATATTTCTCTTTAATAAAATATGATTTGGTTAAAATGCTAAGTGATAGAAATTTCTAATAATGGTAATTCAAAATGTTGCTTTAGCAAATAAAAGAACCTAAGTCATCCTTGATCGAGCCTTACATGTATAAATATTGTATTTGTGTGTTGAATCGCGAGCACGGTTGTTTGTGCACACTCTCGCTTTCCCCCAAAACACTTCAGAGCCCGTGGATCAAGGATATTATGCATACTACGTGGATCCCGAAGTCGAAGGCTAAGGAGGCGATGAAGAGTAGTTTAGTCTTTAGTTGTTCTAGTCTGGCCTCAATCTAGCTGACTCAGTCGGTACTCGTGTACTACCAATATTACCCAAGTCTTTAGATAATATCAATCGTACATAGGGTTCCCCGGCAAGATGTGCTCTACCCCTTTTGCTTCCGCTACCACTTCCGTAATTTATGTAATTTTGGCCCGGTCGGCCTTATTGTAAACTCGACCCAATGCGGTCTAATTGACTTTGAGGTTTGTAATATATTGAATGGTTCGGTCTATGTTATGTATGAATTGATTCAGAGATGTATCTTGTGAGCGCTATCTAATGATCCAGAGAATAGCGTAGTGTTTTTACAGAGGATTCTGGATTGCGAAATCCGGGTCTGACAAGCCCAATGCTTGGACTTACATTCAAAAGAACCAAATGCTTCCACAGGAAAGCTTGAGTGTGGTTGAAACCCTAACACATTCTCCAATGTGTCCTTCAATCTTCTGATATGCTTAATGATGAAAATTTAGCAAGATTAAGTACACAACATACTCTACATGAGAAAGCTATTTAACTACATGCCAGGAGTTCAATGGATTGTTTAGGATTTACCATATCAAGTATATGTGGATGCATCGTTTGAGTTAAAACAGTTTATCTTTAAAACAGTAAAATCATATTAATATAACATCAGGGATTTACTCAACAATTGCAACATATCAAAATATCTACTTATGCCTCATATATTGGAATCACTCATGAACACAGTTTTATTAATCGGAAGCACGGTGTATTCAAATACCATTAATTGTACTCTACATAGTTGCCCAACTTTACCCACAAGATACATCAAACTCATACTGTCATGTAATATACACGTAACCTGATAGCGAGAGACTGAGTTGAGATAACAAGGCATCTCTACTGCTCAACCTTTCTAGCCTCTACCCGGTAGATCCTTGGACAATACAGACGTCGGGAAATCACCGGCCAATGGTGAAGTACGCAGTCCGATGTTGACAGTTTCTACCATTGTCTAGTTTAGCAAGTGTCCAAACCGGACCACTCTTGACTCATCCCCAGACCACGGTTGCTCTATACAACAAGAGCATGTGTCATCCTGTAGATATTCAATCGGAAAAGCAGTGTACTAAGCCGAGTTAGATAAACCAAACATGTGGTTGAGCGATTTCTATATCTGTTATTTGGCATAAGGTTTTAGTCCTTACCTGTCTTACAGTGAGGCGATAGACCAATATCCAACTAGTGGTTGTCTACCTCTTGATCTCACATTCGACTCACTTTTATCAAGTCTATTGAGTTGTCCAACCTCTTGATCTCAACCCTCAACCAAAACAATTGGTGGTTAGCCAATATTCTTTTTCAGTATTTAAAAACACATTGTGTGACAATGCCGAACATTTATTAATATTTTATGTAACTTAATCTTGTCAAGGTGAATATAACCTACAAAGAATGGGTGGGCTTGTATGTAGGGTGATAGGATTTTATCTACTCATCATGTCATTAAAAGTATTATTTCAATATTGAAGTAATTAGCATAAATACAGTAATAAAAGTAATAATAAAAGTACATAAAATATAGGCTCAAAATGATCAAATGAATGCAACTCGCCTCCATGTGGTAGTCCCTAACTAGATTTACCTCTCCTGTGTCTTGATCAACTCCTCTCTAGCTTGATCAACAAAATCAGGTTCTAACGTGGAAGAAAATCAAATAAATAAATAAGTCCGAGCTCAACAGGAGGTGAGCTGGGAACAACATGAAATAAATAAATTCATGAAAAGATATAAAGAAAGGTAGTGTAGCGAATAGAATTTATTGGGTGAATAGTAATAGGTTAAATGAACAGTACCAGGTCAACACTATTCACCATGGATCGGGTTGGATAAACAATGTCGGATTTTGGGTTGTGGGCTAACGAGTTTCCGTGAACATTAATGGGCTTGTGAATAGTATTGGGCTGGTTTTTGGGCTGTTCTTAGAACAGTGCAAGAGCACAGTGTTGGGATAAGCCCAACATTGATTGGGCCATTTGGCCTCTTGGGCCAAGCCTAAGGCCCAGCTTTGGGTAGCTTGAGCTGCACTCGACTTCGAGCCAGAGTGTGCTCTAGCTCACCCGAGTTGGCGACAGCGGCGCCGCTGACGAATGCGGCGACTCAAGTGGCGGGTGGCGACGCCGTTGGTGCGGAGAGCATCACCGCAACGTGTGCAACCCATTTTGGGGTTTTGCGCCGGCGATGGTGGCTCGGGGATGGGGTGGCGGTGGCGCAAGGCTAGAGCAGAGGAAGAAGGCGGCGGTGATTTGGTGGTGTTCCGTCCAAATTGGCTAGGGCTTGAGCACCGGTGAGTGAAGGGGTCATGGGGGAGGTGGCGGTGGGGTGTGGGATGCACCGAGGCGGCCTAGCCACGTGAACCGTGGGTAGCGCCAGTGGAGGGGCGGTCGAGAAGCGAGGATAAAGCGAGAGGGTTGGGAAAGTTTTTGGATGGAAATGCGGTGGTTGTGATGGGGTTAGGAGATGAAGGGCGAGTTGGTGGCGGTGGGATTGCCTACGGGCTTGTCGGGGAAGAAAGGTTGGGCGACGGAAATTCCCGCGATTCGCCGGTGTTTGGGAAGAAAGGTGGTGGGGGTGGGGTTCGGGAGGTGCTGGTGACGAATTAGGCACGGGTTGGTGGGCTTTTAAAGCACGAGGAGGCGGTGACGCCAGTGTGCAGCTCGGGCGGACATGGCACGTGGCGGCGACGTGTGCGGCGGAGCGGGATTGGCGCCGTGTGGAATTAAGGCGGGTGTACGGCGGCAACAAGGGTGCTTTACTGGCGCGAGGGCATGCGCTGACGAAGCCGGACGTGGCGCGCTCGGCGCGTCGAGCAGGTGGCGCGGGAGCTAGCGCGCCGAAGACGCGAGGTGAGCGGCGCTGGCGCGGGCCATTAATGGCGCAGCGAAGGTGGACGACGAGGTGGCGAGGTGAGGTGGTGTGCGGGTGGTGAACAGCGGTGTGACGCACGTGAGGAAGGAGCAGGGAAAATGCATGGGAAAAAGACGCCTTCGGGCTCAGGAAACCGCAAAGTCAAAAGAGGAAGGTGGATCTTGGAGGAAACTTTCCGAATTGGACAAGAAATTGAAATTTAAGCGTACTCCAAAAACTTTTGAAACTGAAATTTTTGGGTTGTTTCATAAAGACGCACGAACTCGAAAGCAACCAATCAGCAGGAGCAGCGAGCACCAGTGCACTACACCTTACAATCCGTGACAGTTTTGTGAAAAGCGTGGCATAGATGGAAAGCACGCGCTGATCACCAATAATTGCTTCGCTTTGCTCCGTATCTACCGTCCTCGTCGCAGCCGCACTACTGCGTGTGGAGCGGAAAAGCGGGGCACCTCATGGGCGACGGATCCCAAGTCCAAACACATGCGGCCTCCCCATGCGAGCGGAGGGAGGCGGCGACGAGTCAACGGCGGACTGGGCATGCAGCGCGGAGACAGGTACAGGGGCAATCCATGTGCGAGGATTGAGGTGACGTTAAATGTACTTGGAGCGAGCCGGACAGCCAGTGGCCAGTGCGTGCACGGTCGGCGTGCGGGCAGGGAAGATGACCGTACGTGCAGCCCCCATTCTGGGTGCGTGCGGACGCATGCAGGGGATACGGCCCAGTGCCGGGCCGTGGAACTGGGGGTACAACGCATACATCATAGATGTGATGTGATGTGCTGCTTCCTCATGCGTAGCTGCGGCCTTCGGTTTCGGCGCAACGACTAGAGAAAAGGTACTGTTGGGTTGGATCGACGGCAGGAGTGCCGGCCCCGTGGGACTGGACCCTTTTGGACCAGACGAGGCCTTTTCCTCCCGAGTCGCGCGCGTTGCCAGGCCCGGTCCGCGGGGAAGTGGTGGATCGATGCGGAGTGGACGGAAGGCCGAGACCCTACGCGCCGTTGCGTTTCCACCCCCTCGGCCGCCTCTGGAGTCTGGATCGGTCGCGTTCCCGTCGTCATCCCGTGCGCGTTCGCGAGGAACCCACGTGCGTCGCCGGGTCAGAGGAGACGGCAGCGCCGCTAGCTCGGTCGGTTGGGTTGCGCCTTTGCGGCCGCCGCATGCGTATATGCGGCGATCGAACGATCTAACGCTGAAAGTTTTTTTCGAATCATCCGGTACAATACATAGATGTCCACACATACGCACACTACTACACGCACGCATTCACACATGCAACGCCTACAGAAGACTTGACGAGCGGAGTTTGAAGAAGAAAAGATACACAGGGCCAAACCTGGTGTTTGAACTCTGATGAGCTGGGGGTACAACCACCTCCACTAGCCACCCAAGCAAGACTTGGTTGTCTGGTATGCGTCCCGGCTCAAGCGATTTTTTAAAAGAATATATATTTTTGTAATTTTTTTACAAAACTGGATAGTCGCCTCAAAAAATTACAAAAATAGATCTCTGTCGCCAGTTCATCTGGCGACAGGATCCTATCGCCAGTTGAACTGGCGACAGGAAAATCTGTCACCATTTCAACTGGTAATAGGAATTTAGGAATATTTAAATATAGTAAATAAATTTCAAAAATTACGAAAATTTTTGTGGAGCTTCCTGATACAATATTTTTGCTTGTGTAATTTTTTATATAATTTTATCCCTTCTTAATTTGTCTCCAAAATTCATTTAAGTATACCAGTTGTTGGAATTTGTACATATACCAAATGAGGTCCAAAAATTATGATTTTTTTTAATGCTTATTAAATAGTGTAATTATTTGTGTAGTTTTTACAGAATTTTATATGATCTAAAATTATCTAAATATTTTAAATTTAGATTTTTGATGCAGTGTACTTGATTGTGTAAACCGTTAATTTTAGAGACAATTTTATATCATATAAAATTCTGTAAAAACTACAAAAACAATTAAACTATGTAAGGAGCATTCAAAAAAAAATTCAGAATTTTTGGACCTCATTTGGTATATGTAAAAATTCCTACAAATGGTATACTTAAATGAATTTTGGAGACAAATTCAGAAGGGATAAAATTATTAAAAAATTACACAAGTACGAACATTGTATTAGGAAGCTTCAAAAAAAAATCGTAATTTTTTGAGTTTATTTACTATATTTAAAAATTCCTATATTTTATCGCTTGATTGAATGGCGCGAGAACTCGCTGCGCATCGTTCGGGGTTCTGTCGCGATTCAATCTAGCGATAAGAGCTGTCGTCGATGAGCTCGCGACAGAGACCTATTTTTGCAATTTTTGAAGATGACTACCTAGTTTTGTAAAAAAAAAAATCAAAAAAAATCAAAAAGATTCGCTCAAGCGTCGAGGTAAACTATTGCTTCTTCTTCTTGCAAACAGCTTGCGTAGTAACGTTCTTGCGCGCCGTTTTTTTGGCTACGCATGCGTGGCAAGCTGCGTCATGAGGAGGTCATTGTTAGGGCCTCGTACGAAACGCGGAAATATTTCCAAAATTCTGTATCAATTGAATTGTTTTCAATGAAATTTCTACTTTCCGTGGTATATGCATGGATGCAAAGGATAGTATACACTTCTCGCAAAAAAAAAACGATAGTAGACACAATTTATTATAAATGAACTCCAATTGCATCAAAGCCAAATCAAGTCCAAACCCGGCCCATATGCGATTCAAATATTGGACACAACAGCCAGAACCTAACCAAGAAACGCAAAATGGGCCAATCCCGACAAGGGCCGGATTGTCCATGAAGGCATGAACATTTCTAGACCAAGAAATAGTGACGCTCCACTCAAAAAAAAAATAGAGAACGCAATGAAGAAATAGTGACAACATTGACTGACTATCTGACACGGTGACACCAGCCTCCAAATGGCAAATGCGCAGGAAGCATAGTAGACAGTAGATCTGTAGAACTGTGAGAGGATTCATTATCTCCAGCTATACTGAGGGTATAAAATGCGCGCTTGCGCGCGGCCGCTTCATTAGGATAGGATTCCCGTCCGGAGATCAGAGGGCATGGGCGTTGGTAAAGGAGCCAAAGAGGGGAGCACATCGTCAAAAGGACACTCCGTTATTATTGCATCTGCACTGCAGATTTGCAGCACAAAAAAGGACGCACCCTACGCCAGCCTTCTGTCAGGATGTTTATCATCACCAGCTTTGCGTTTAGACTTTTTTTCGTTACGATACTGCATTTTTTTTCTTGCATTTTGTACTGTTCTTGTGTAGATGCCAAACCAGCATTCAGAACACTCAACGCATGATGGTGTTTGGTGTTTGGTCGCTTCGGTGAGTATATATTGCTTGCCTCTGTCTAGTCTAGTCCATGATGTTGTTGGATCAAACACTACCTCCCTGGATGATTGCTGCGAGGTGAGGTACACTCACTGCTGCATCCAGCTCTTGACGCCTGCCTGTTTCTTTACCTCGTCGTTTTGATGTTTCTGCTAATTTTTCAGCATAATCATTTGTGCTGCGCACCGGAAATATTCATATATGGGAATGCGCAATATATATGGGAATGCGTAATTATTGCTTTGTTCCTCTACTGTTGGAGCTATTGCTGCATGCCTACATGCTCGCCCTCCAGAGTCAATAATTCCCGTGATCATTAGGTCCGGTAGGAGCAAGGTCCATGTTATGCCATTCAGGAATCAGGATAATGTTTCGTCAAACGTGGAGCTGTCTGCCGCCGATTTCTGCAAGATTGGTGGCTGAATTGGTGACAAAGTATCCAATGCTATCTGTAGCATTTTCCACATTTCATCAGACAAGAAACTATGAAGAAAACAGTGATATGATTACCATGTTCCCGACTTTTTATACGATCAGAACTCAGAAGCCCACTGTGTTTCACCGATGAGGCCATTTTACAGTGCTTTATCACTACACGGCATAAATATCCTTCAGGCTTCAGCACACGAATCATATGGTTTATCAGAAGCGAAGATAAGTTGAAAACCTTTTTTTTCACCTAGAGAATATAACTCAAGAGCAAGTGATCTGCGCATATTCATGCTCATTCCACAATTAAACGGTTCCTCAGATCACCAGTAGTCCAACAGAAGGTTACATACACAATTAACCTGCATCTTTCTTCTTTTCAAGAAAGATGAGACAACACGCATACTAACACAAGCAAAAAAAAGAATGCATCAATCTTTTGCCTTTTACTCTCCCTGCACTCCATTCCAGGACCAACTTCAATTAGCAATTGGTCGCTTTGAACAATTCATGGAGCTGCAGTAGAGTACGAATCCTAATCTGAAATCTGACGAACGAATGCTACCAATGACCTTCTAATCCTCCAGCCACATCTACGTGAAGTCGATACTTTACAATTGAACTCTCCTCTGCATCAATTTCTCTGTGCTTGATCAAGCACAAGGCTGGTTTTGACGCTGTCTTTGAATTAGTCTGGTCGAAGAAGTTGCTTATGCACCGGGAGAACATACCGCCTCAACTGCCACCTTTTTCATCACATTCGGACAGGGATCTCCACCAAAGTTGTTGGGGGAGATGGTGAAGACACATCTTTGTTGCCCAATGCATTTCTGTTCAAATAAAATCAAGAAAAATCAGTGAGTAGCATAACATTGTGAACATAGGAATTTCGTAGAATTCCTGTGGGAACTATACAGTTTCCTGCAAAATCCTGTGAAATTCCTGTGTTCCAAACAGGTCACAGTGTATGGTGTGAGTATTATTTCACACGATAGGAATTCAAGTTGTCTGAAATGACCAAAATGATAAACTAATCCTGCAAAATCCTGTGAAATTCCTGTGTTCCAAACAGGGCAGTGTATGGTGTGAGTATTATTTCACACGATGAGAATTCAAGTTGTCTGAAATGACCAAAATGATAAACTAACCTTCTCAAGAACAGTGTGTGAGTTAGCTGAATGGCAATCCCCTTGCTGGAAATTTCCGCAGGTTCCCAGAGGTGTCCCAAAGCTTGCAAATTTGATCGCAGAAATAGATTGCCCAGGTGCACATCTTAAATGCACCTTCGGCCTGTGGAACTCAGCCTCCCCGTAGCTCTCAATCTGCCAGTTCTTGATATTTGGATGATACTCGGATACATCAGCGCAGACACTTGAGACTGACCTCTTCACAAGGACAATCTTCGAAGAATCCCCACCAAGTTCCTCGAAAACTACTAATAGATTTCTAGTTGGTTGCAACCAGGATCTTGGCACATGATACCTGCATATAACAGTTCAAACCTTTTTGTTAATGTAGTAGTTACCAATATTTTGCTAACAAGAGCATACAACCACAATTTTTAATGAAGAGGGAAAAAGGAGACATATCAAGCAGTGCAGTATGACTTTGAATACTACAGAAGACAAGGCAAGAGGTGGTGATCATGATGTTCATTTTTGTTGCAAATGTTCTTACCAACGTTGTGTGGGCTGGCCGCAACCTGCTTGACACTTGGGTGCCCGGAATGTCCCAGTGTAACTGCAAGCTTTGCAGTCCCCATTTGCATATGCTGTCCAGTACCGTCCAATGCTTTGTCCATTTATCCATATTTGGCCCTTACCCATGCTACCCATATCCAGAGCCAGTGGCTCGTCACCACTGGGCATATCAAAGTATGCCTATGAAAACGAACTATTGTAAGATTGGGATTCAAAATATAGTAATCAGCTAAATTATTATGGAAAAATTACTTTTTCATACCCTATACCATGCCAATGGCTGTTGATTTTGTGCTAACAATGATCCTTGCATCCATTCAACTGAGCCCGACCCTTCTAAGGAGTTCAGATTCATCTGTTCACCTTTCAGGCCAACCTAGCATGGAGAAAGGTACATTAACCTTCTTTCTTACTGTATTAGTTCATCAACAAAGAAGTTACTGGATGCTGAATATACCTGATAGGACCAAGTCTGCCAAGTCAGATCTCGTGAACCTTCGTCCAACCGGTGAAGCACAACAGGACCAACGACACCAGTATTCCAGGTCTCATAATGCACTCCGACATTCTATATAGCAGGACAAGAATAATCATATCCATATGGTAGATTATTAGCTGTAAGCTTAATAGCTTATATAAATTCATGCAGGATGAGGGGACGAACCGGCAGTCCACAAGCAACACTCAACAGTGCAATTTTGTTAGTACCGGCACGAAGGTTAGCATTGCCATTATATTTGATTCTCCGATCTTCCCTGGTTCCATAAGCAGAACCTACAACAGAAGTAAAATTATTTTATTCACTACTCAGTTTCCACAACAGTAATTTTGTATAAACAGGAGCCTTTTCAAGTAGAAGACCTTGGAGCTGTCCATTGATAAAGATATGCAATGCATGGCCAGCAGACTGCACAGAGAGAGAGAGAGGCTTGCCACCTTGTAGAAACTTTTCAGATGGGTTTACATCCACACTATAAACGGTAATAGAAGCTTTTCAGATATAATAATTAATTTGAAGCTTTTCAGATATAATAATTACTTTTATACAAATTGAGATTTAGCACGATGGACGTCCCTCGATTTTTCATACACAGAAAACAGATGCAAAGTTTTACAAAGAAAAGGGACCCCATATCCCACATAATTAAACTTTGTGCATATTGAAATTTAGAGATCTGTAACATTGATGCGGCATCACCTGGTGATATACCAGAGATAATCACTGGTGTCCCTTGTGACATTAAGCTGCTCAAGTAGGCCAGTTGTGGTGAGCAACGGAGCAGCTGCTAATGAATCAACCTCCTCCTCATACCTCTCCCACATCATTGAAGAGGCCCCATCTGCCCACATTTGCATTTGAGATGTCTGAACACCAACCTGTGGAGATGGTAACAGTTTGAACCAGTTAAGCAAAGTCATCATATAATGGATCAAAAAAAGACCAGAGAATGACATCATGCCATACTGAAATAAGCTGATGTCAAACTTACTGTTGCAGTGTTAAAAACAACATTTCTGCAATCAGGAAGGATGCTGATTGACCAAGGTGGAAGGTTGTAATGCTCATTGTTGAAGACAACTTTTGCATAAGAGTTAGGATTGTAGTTCGCAAGGAAAGCCGCACAACCAGATGGAGATCGGAAGACATGGGCCTGAAGTATAGGTAGTATATGTAAATGACACATCAAGCCATATATGATATATATATACTTCATTAAGTGAAAAGGGCAATCAATACAAACCTCTTGCATACTTCCAAGGGAAGTCACAGCCGGATCAACAGAAACCAAAGCCTGCTCACATAACTTAACAGCTCTGTGGAGTTCTTTAAGATGTCCGTACTTTGGTTCCCTTACAAGTCCTGAATAGTAACGAAGTATAGTTTGAGTAAGAATGGAGCCCACTTGATTTTTTAAAAAAATCCAATCTTTATGTCTGGATTCTGAAAAGTCACTATTATGTTTAAAATATAGACAAATAATAGAGACAGAAGTGGATTATAGTGATAACAGCACTTATGATGCTCTACACAAAAAGTTGCTAATTTTTTTCCTTCTGAACTTACCATATTCATCAAGTGGAGCATCATAGTCATAGCTTGTGGTGATGAAGGGACCTCCAGCGGTGCGCCCAAAATTTGTTCCTCCATGATACTTTGTTGAGAAAAAAAAAACAATAAACCACCAACGATGAATATCTCCCCTCAGGAACCTTTGCGACAACTGATTAATAAGCATATATGTAACCTTTTTTTCTGTCATACCATGTAGTAGTTGATAAAAGAACCACCCTTTTGAACGAAGCGAGCAACACCAAATGCAAGATCTTCAACTGGTCGTTGACGGATGGTCCCACCAAATTCAGTAAACCTGAATTATTGTGCATATTGATGAAATTGTACTGACAACCACTAAGAATCAACAGAATCAGAATAATAAAGATGTTAACAATGCCAATGAAAATTGTAGCTGCAATATTTTGACAAGAAATTGGATCTTCACCAAAAAAAAAAAACTTACCAACCACTCCAAGCTTCAGTCCACATCATAGGCTTGTAAGGCTTGTTAGGAGAAAATGCATCACAGTAGAAACCATTGCATGCATTTATCTGTTGAAAGAATAAAAGCTAAATGTATACAACAATTTGTTCTACGAAAGAGATGAGATATGGCATATGCCATGATAGTCATTTAACACAACCAAAATTAATATCATTGGCATTGATTTGATTATTTTCGTTATGAAACAACTGTATTATATTATATTCTGTATACAAGCCGGAACCAAATGCGCTAGAAGCCTAGAAAACTAAACTGAATCCCTTTCGGTTATATCCTGCACTGAACCCACATAAATATGCACCAACATACTTGTTACAAGTTATACAACTAACTAAATGAACATATTCAGCAGAAAATTTACTATTCTGTAAGAATATAAGGGGCAAAATAATCAGCAATTTGCCACATTTGACACCCGTTGACCATAAGTCGATATGGGACAAGATTATCATACCACTGGATCTGGTGCGTCATCCTCCTTGCACATTACCCATGGTACACCGGTGTCTAATCCCACGGCCATCTTAGCCGCCCAGTTGATATATGACTGGCCAGCGGCCCCAAACTCTTTTCCTTCTGGCCCATACTCATTCTCAATCTGCACTCCAAATAACAACAGCCAACACCATGAGCAACCGGGAAAAATGTGGAGATTAAGATGAATCATGTTAACAAATTTCTATCAGTGTGCCTTAATCAAGCTAGATATCACTATCCACCCAATGATAGATTGCTAGTTTCAGTCTTGTATCAGGATTAAAAACAAAATTAAGCAGAGCACTTGCGAGAAAGAAATGAATAGTTTTACGTGTCATCAAAGAACAATTTCTTGAAGCATTTTAACATGTTGTGCAAGTCACATATCTCCATACGCAGTAAACAACCATATCATGTAAAACTTTTGCATCCAACGTGAAGAAAATGTTTACACTTGCCTGAGAGAGGATAATAGGGCCACCTTGGGAAGCAAAGAGTTCTTCACTTTTCATCATGTCCACAATTTTCTCGGTGAAACCCTGCATTGCCATCTGCAAAGCAAAAGGCAATGTCACAAACATTAAAAAAAAAACTGCATCTCTAATAAGATCAAGAAATGTTGTAGACTTCCACAAACCTTGAAAGGTTCATTGTCTGTCCTGAAGCTGATGCCTGGTACATACTTCAACCAAACTGGAAAGCCACTACAAAATTGCATGGCAACAGAAATCAAAAGACGTAAGTAAAACACGTACGTACACCAAACTGGAAATAGTAAAAGATGAGTAAATAATACTAGTCCATTTTTACTATGGTGATTTAAAGAAGTGAGGTATACCCAAAATTCCACTCCCCACAAATGTAGGGACCGATGCGGAGATGTACAAACAGTCCGGCTTTTTGGACGGTCTTGATGAACCTGACCAAATCGTACCTCTCCTCAAAATTGTACTGCATGAAGCGAGAAAATACCGTTGAAATTCCTATATGCCATAACAGTTAAGAATGGGGTAAACAAATGAGAGCTAAGTATAAATTTAATACATTTCCAGGAGTTGGTTCATGCCCATTCCAAAAGACATATGTCTGGATCACATCCAAACCTCCATCTTTAGCCTTCTGAATGAGCCCTTCCCACATCTGATGAAAAAGCGCCAAGAGACAATCAGTACAATATCAAAAGATTCGACAAGATATGGCAAGAAACCAAAATAACTTCTTTTTTTTTTGCCAAAACATCTTACTTAAAACACCAACACATCCCCAATGCAGAGCAACAAAAATCCCAAAAATGGTAGCAGGAGAAGAACGAAAATAACAGCATTTCAAGAAAATCTCATGTCTATATTTTTTTCAGAAAAAAAAGTGTCGAGAAAAGTGACTCCGAAAGAAAAACGTACAGCTAAGTAAGAAGCATTTCACTTTTCGTGGCATCTCCACCAAGAAACTGCCAATCACACCAAAAACCACCCAAAGAAACTCCCCATGAAAAAGGGGCAAAGAAGACATTTTTGAAGAATGCGGTTACATCAGGGGTGCTCCTGGGGTAATGTATGGATCCGGAGAAGAGAATCCTCCTCTGCCCGTTGATCAGCACCGCCTTCTTGTCGTACGTCACCGCGCATTCCGCGGCGGCCACCAACACGGCCACGGCCACCGCCCAGCCCAGCAGGGCAGCCGGCCTTCGCCGCCCCATCACCACCTACTCCAAGAAGGAGAAGACCACACAGGCACAACAAACACACACACGAACACAGTGTGTTGCGCCTTGTGCGAATGTGTGTTGCGTGGTCTTCACTGGTCTTCCCCTCCACCACCTCCTACTCCTCCCCCTGTTTTTGTTGGGGATGCCTTTCTTGGATTCTAGGATTCTTTGGCTAGGTTCTTGGGAGGAGTGATAGTGAGGGTGTAGAGCTTCTGGCCTATGGCGTTATTATAATGCTACTCTCTCTGACACCGAGAGACTAGAGAGAGAGAAAAGAGGGGGCTTCAAAAGAGACTGTAGCCGTGTGTATGTGTGGGGGCAGTGGGTAGTGGGGCGCAGGGGAAGTAGGAACAGTACAAAGATGGCAGCTCATCATGGTGGCCTCGCTCACCCTCCCTCAGTCCCTCCCCTGCGATGTTGATGATCTAGTGGTGCTCAATTCTGACAGTAGGGCTCGTCTTTCCGTCACAATTCGTACCACCCACCCTGTTAAAAAGCTCACTTCCCAGTTCCCATGCCTCAACACGTACTTTTACTAGCTACTAAAAATGGTGTCTGGCAAGTAAAATTCTACCATTTTACACCCATTTTCATGGAGATTTTGCTCAGCACGTAGCAACGCTGTTCTTCTAGTAGGTACCATCTGTGTATTAGCGTGATACGAAATGTCATTGGTACTAATCGCTGCCATTAGACCTCTGTACTTGAGTTCCACGTAATTTGTTGGAGTTACAACTTGAGTATGGCTTTGTAACCTTATGATACGCGGTAGTATGACGTACATATACCGTAAATTAGCTTAAACTGACGAAGGCGTTCGCGAAAGGAGAAAAACAGAGCAGAGATGTCCTCACATTTAGCTTTTAAGTCCTTTTGGTACACAGCTGTACATTTTTACGCTGTCGGCGTAGAGAGGGGCAAGGGCAAAGATACATCAACGAGCAGGGGCAGGCAAGCATGGAAAGACGCAAGTGGCTGCTCTCATTGGGTGGCTTATCGCATGAAAGTCATTTAGATATCACATTTCTAATGCATGGTATCTTAAAGTGTTATATCTTAAGCCTTTGATATAGAATTTTTACTAGTATTTCTACTTAGAATACTGTGTATGAGTGGTATCTAAATAAGATACTAGTCTGCTATTTCTCTTCCTTAATTACAGTGCCACATCAGACTTTTGCTAATATAACAACCTTAAGATACTTGACAAGATAGAGCAGCTAAGCTCGCTATAATGGTCTCATGCTCCGCTGGCAATCATCACCAAAAGCATGTTGCATATGTGTTTCTTGTTGTAGTGAAGCAAATAAACAGAGCAAAAGAACACATCAATTTGAAGTTTTAATGCGTTGGGAATTTGATGTTTTGGCCTCACGCAGCATATAAGTAATGTCAACTTGTGTCACATTTACGAGTGGTCAATCTCTGCGCTGGGAAGGCTGACAAGTTAGTTATTCCTTTACAAGTTCGGATCCTCTGTATTGAAGGTCTTAATACAAAGGAACTACAGTGCTTGTCATTAGGAGATGATTTCCACCGTTTTATCAAAAAATGAAGGTCCAGGCTAAAACCACAAAAAAAAAATTCTACCGTATTCTTTTGGTAGAGTTGATTTTTCACTGCTCTACAGTATCAATACAGTATCGTTGCCGAGCTGTTCGCGTAGAAGATCCGGATCCGCTGGGCCGATACAAGGTGGTGGTAAAACGAAATGGAAAGGGCATCTTTTGGTACGGCGAGGCCTCTGGAGAAGGGCATGATGGGAAGAAGAGCACAGCGGGTTGTTTGCTGAAGCAATGGAGCAAGCCTAGTGCTACTACTACTAGTGCTCGGTTAGATTTGGATGAAAATCTTGTGTAGTAGCCGTGGCCTAGAGCTACAGCCTTGAGGTGGTTAGTTGGCAGGACATTCAATTCAGTCGGCATCTGAAATGCAGTTGAGGCTGTCCCCGATGTTGTTAAGTAATTTTTAGAGGAATTACCTGCTCTGAATCTACCATGCCGAAAAGGGCAATCGAGGTCTCTACTCTACACATGTTCATCCGTGCGGTCCATTTTCGTTTTTCCCAGCCGAACTAGTACCGTACTCCTTAGTAATCGTTATGTAGATGTAGGAGTGGCATGTAACACCGTAGTACACTGATGTATGTTGTATTTAGGCGTGTAACGACCTGTCAGTGGCCACGAGGATACTCCGATCGCAAGATGCATTGGAGCAGCAGCGCGTATCCCACTAACGAAAACACCAACAAGATGCATGCATCGAAGCAGCCGCGCTTATTTTTACTATTTTTACAGAAGAATTTAGTAGCGGTGATGAGTTTGTTATCTATCACTTCTCTTCATCACCTTTTGAGTTAATAGGATCTTTTGTAGATATATATGTGCATATTATGGATAGGTTACTTGGAAGATCTTCTGTGGATAATTAAATTATATGTGTTTATGGCTTGTGATGCGATTAGATGCAAATTATGTATAAAACTTTTATTTATATGATAATTACCTTATAGATATTAGGTTATTAAGTTAGTAACTTATATTATATTTATTTAAAAACCGTCGTAACACACGGTCACTAGGTAGTCCCACTAAAAGCTAGGTGGTTTAAAGGAGAGAAAAAAAAAGATAGGCGATTCCTCGTGGGAAGAAAAGTGGCGGGACCAACCGAGCATTGCAGTCGCAGCGCACCACATGCGTGTTCACATATTTTGCTCCCAGTCCCAGCCAAACCAAGCGTTCGAGTCCCGTGATCCCAGCGAAGCCCAACCGTCTCTCGTCTCGTACGTGTACGCCGTTTGTACCCATCCCTCTGCATGCGTCAATACTACTGCCAGCCACTGGATCGCAAGACGCAGCTGATCGCTCGTAAGCATTCTGGACCATGCAGTGCATGTCACCTGCATTTTTGCACGTCGTATGGTTCAGAACTTCAAACTATGCCGAGTGACCTAGCAAACTAAAAAGAGCTCACGGCCACATCATACATAATTACTGAAATAATTTCACCAGAAAGCACTCGGATCCCTGATTGACCGGAGTCGTGAGTGAGTTGTGGTCAAATACTTAACTAACTGATCGGTGAAGGATCATCTCTACACAATGATGAAAATTGGTTGCGTGTATTGCTCGTCCATTTCAAGGTACGAATAGTACACAAGCACATAAAAGAAAATCTGAGGAAAAATGATGGTTTACATTGCACACAGAGTATTACTTTTAATTTATTTTTTTAAGAAAAAAATGTAGAGTATTGCCTTTTCCAAATTCATCATTTCCTTTAAGATTAAAAGTTTCGTGAATGTAATATGACCCATTTAATGGTCAAAGGTGACCTATTACCACATAGGGGCATGTCAAATTCTAGCCACTAGATCATGGCAAATAAACGGTCTACATAAAAGGTGGTGTACCTGAAAAATCTCCTAGTAACTAATAAGCAGCAATGCATGCACGTACCACAGGACAAGCTAGGAAAAGGGGTCGCACTGTCACAGTACCCATCCGTGTTCCGCGCATGCTGCCGATCGAGTGAGCCTGAGCTTTTTGATCGCCACATGCCGCGCAGAGCGGAGGAGTCCCCGGATGGGTCGGACTCGGACAGGTGGCCCCAAGCCGTGCATGCATGTGACCATTCACAGAGGTAAGAGTACTGCAAGAGACGCTTGTATTCTACTCCTGCATTGTTACACCAGCTGTCCAGCTATACTCACATCACATGCATGAAAAACGCAGCAGCAGCAGATTGCATAACAAATGCTCAAATCTCAAGTGTACCACTGGTCTCATGCATGGCCCAGTGTTTTTGGAGAGAGAGCGCATCACGTTGTGACACACACGTTCACGTTCACATATTTGGTTGCCTGTATAAGGCCTGGCTCGCATCTGCATATACAGAGAACGGTTGTTTGGTTGTCTGGACGTTGGTTTGGGTGACCTACCTCGAGCGATGCAAGATTCCCTCCTAAGTCAAGCCCGAGAGGAACGGTTGAATCGACCTTCGCTCCCGAGCTAGGCCCGAGCGAAGAAGGCGCGCAGGTGCACGCGGGATGCTCGAGCGGTGCAGGCAATGGAATCAGGTCACCATTCTCTCCCTTGCTCATCTCCTGAGTCTCTCGATTCCCCTCTCTACTCCTCGCTTCACCCTCGACACTACCGCCTAATCCACCGTCGGAGATGGAGGATCTCACTGCCAGTCACCACCAAATGCCTCCTTATGCTACCCTAGTTCTCCTCCCTTCATGTTCTCACTTGATTTCACATCTCCATGCTATGGGGTTGGGACCCTAACCTAGCTTCTTGTTAAGGAAGCCATCGATGCAGACCTGGAGGTGGAGCCGCTTGAAGTTGAGGCCAACACTCAACGACCTGTAGTGAGAGAGAGATTGGTGACAGTAGGCTGCAATGGAGGCGTTGTCAGACCAGTTCACTCCTCGTCCTCGTCCACAAGCAACCCCGCCGTGGGCAGGACCCCCCGCGCGCTACTACCTGCCCAGGCCCAGCCGCCCCATCTCCTTCAAGGACTCCCCCGACTAAGGGGACGACATCACCCACCTCGATGATTCCATCCACCTCGCCACTGCCTCCATCAACAGCAGTGCATACCTGTTCCTGTCCCCCTCCCTCCCCAAGCCCTCCGCCTCCACCTCCGCCTCCGCATATAGGGAGAGTAAGGTGGCCGACGTCACCCTCGTCTGGAAGGAGCTCACCGCCTCCATCAGGGACAAGTTGTGTGGTTACTCGGAGATCATATGTAAGCCGTCTCCTTCAGGAACAAGTCACGCTTACCATATGGACAATATAAAAGTAGCTATTTGCCACACAATACCCGGTGGGTTTGATCTTGTATTATACTCAAAGAGTTTGGATGAAATCGATTATAACAGACAGGATCTGCAGATCCTGGAAAACGATTGACAAGATATTACATGCTGCAGTCAACACCAGGATATGCTACAACACCGATAATAGCCACGTTATAGAGAAACTGAATTCAGAGATAAGGAGAAGAGATAACAAAGTGCGATCGTTATTTTAACATCCCCTCTCAATCTCGACTGGTGGAAAGCAAATTGAGATTGCGAGTAAGTCAATCAAACGAATATCGACCTAACGCTTTTGTAAATATATCTGCTATTTGATCTCCGGACAAAATGAATCGAGTATCTAGCATCTTCCATGCTACCCGCTATCTGACAAAGTGAAAGTCTATTTCTATGTGCTTGGTTCTGGTGCGAAATATTGGATTTGCTGCCAAATACGTACCACCTAGATTATCACACCATACCATCGGGGATTTGGATTGAAAAGCCTTCAATTCCTTAAGAAGAGACTGTATCCAAATTAACTCGGCAGTTGCATTGGCCAATGACTTGTATTCTGCCTTTGTGCTTGATCTAGATACGATAGGCTGGTTCTTAGGACTCCACGAAACTAAGTTTGGTCCAAGGAAGACCGCAAACCCATTCGTTGAACGTCTGTCATCTGGGCATTCGGCCCAATCTGCATCAGAAAATGCACTAATCATAATCGACATTATCTTCTGAATATGCAAGCCGGTTCCAAAAGTACCCTTTATGTATCTCATAATTCTTTTGACTGCTACCCAATACAGATGAGTAGGCATTTGCAAGAATTAACATACCTTGTTGACCGCAAATGAGATGTCTAGTTTGGTGAGTGTTAAATACTGAAGAGCTCCTACCATACTTCTATACTTGAACACATCATAATCCAAGGGCAGAGTTCCTCCTTTGACAATTTTTCTGAACTTATCATTGGAGTAGGAAGAGGCTTGCACTGATGCATATTAGTTATGTCAAGAAGATCATATAGATCATATATGTATTTCTTCCGTGTGAGTATCGTACCAGTCTTAGTTGTGACAGCTTCAATGCCCAAGAAATAGCCCAAATTTCCAATATCTTTGATTGCAAACTCTTTTGACAAGTTCTAAATAAGCTTCTTTGTTGCTGATGAGCTAGCGATGATAATATCATCAACATAGATCAACATGTACATCATAGTTCCTTGTTTGCTGAATATGAATAGTGATGAATCAGCTTTGGACAGTTCAAAACCCAGTTCTAACATCTTACTGCTTAATCTGAAGAACCAGCCCCTCGGTGCTTGCCTTAAGCCATACATAGCTTTTTCAAGTTTGCAGACATAGTCCGGGTGAGATGAATCTTCGTGGCCTGGTGGTTGACGCATGAGGACCTCTTCTTGGAGCTTGCCATGAAGAAATGCATTCTGTACATCAACTTGGCGAAGGTTCTACCCCCTCGAGACAACAAGGGAGAGGATGACACGCACTGTTGTCGGTTTGACAACAGGGCTAAAGGTTTCAACGTAATCAATTCTATATCGCTACTTGAATCCTTTGGCCACAAGGCGCGCCTTATATCGCTCAATCGAACAGTTAGGTTTTTGCTTGATTTTGAAAACCCATTTGCAATCCACGAGATTATGTCCCTTCTGTCTTGGTACAAGTCGCTAGGTATTATTTCTTTGTAATGCCTGAAACTCAACATCCATGCGTCTTTCCAGTTTGCATCAGTAAGAGCTTGCACATGTGAGGTAGGTTCTACGAGGAATGCTTTCCTGTTACCATCATACCGAATTGTACCATCCGTGAACTCCTTGGGCCGCTGGATGTTGTTCTGAAGTCGGGTGCACGGCCGAGGTTGTTTTGCTACAGGCGATACCCATTGTGTCATCTCTGATCTCTGCATTGCCTGACACATCTGTTGAACCTGAAACATCTTCAGAAGAAGTCAAAATCCCTCAAGGAAGCATTCTCTACTACTGGTTCAGCTACAGAGGTATGTGGTGACAGAGAAGAGTGAGTGAGAACTAAAGGAAGGACAATGTTTGGCGTAGAAGGAGTAATGGAATTTTTTGTGGTTTTATGAGCAAAAGAGAAAACACTTTCATCGAAGATTACATACCTAGAGATGTAAACTCGCCCATCGGAACGATCAAGAACTTATAGACCTTGTGCAAAGGACTATAGCCAATGAAGACACACTGTCGGCTATGAAAATCCCATTTTCGATCATTGTATGGGCGCAAATTGGGCCAACATGCACGCCCAAACGTTCTTAATAGAGTGTAATCAGGAGATATATTAAGCAATCGTGCAAGAGGAGTGTTGTTGCCAAGCACTCAAGTAGGAAGGCGATTGATAAGATAGCAACTTGTGAGGAAAGCCTCATCCCAAAATCTCAGTGGCAGAGAGGATTGAGCTAAAAGAGCTAATCCTGTTTCTACAATGTGCCTGTGTTTCCTTTCGGCAACATCATTTTGCTGGTGTGTGTGAGGACACGACACATGGTGCTGAATCCCTACTTGTGCCAAGAATTTGTGAAGTTTGTGGTATTCAATCCCCCCCAGTCTGACTGAACTGAGTGAATTTTGCACCCAAGCAAGCTCTCCACATGTGTTTGAAACTGATGAAAAACAAGTTCAACATCAGATTTACACTTTAGAAGATAGATCCAACAAAATTTGTTGAAATCGTCAATAAAACTCACATAATATTTATTACCATTGACTGATGTGCGAGCAAGATCCCACACATCAGAATGCACAAGTTCTAATGGAAAGGAAGACACATGGGTGGATGCTTGATAAGGCAATTGATGTATCTTTGCTTGCTGACAGGCATCGCAAACATGATCATCTTTATTTTCTAAGACAAAAGTCATATTTGAACTCAAAATATGCTGGATAATCGAAGACCAAGGGTGGCCGAGTCTTTGATGCCATTGAGCTTGAGTAAGCTTCATGATAGACACAGCTTGACACATACTGGGATGCTGAGCAACTTGAAGATGATGAGCAGGAAACGGGTACAGACCCCTATCACATGGTCCTTGAGCTACTATTATCTTCGTAGCTTGATCCTTAACACAAAAGAAAAACTCTATGAAAGCTTTGTTGTTAGTGACAAGTTTATTTACTGATAACATATTTTTACATATATTGGGAACATGATGAATATTTTTTAGAGATAAAGAACTAGATGAATCAGCAATATAAGAATGACCTATATGAGAGATTGACAAACCTGCTCCATCTGCTACTTGAACATGATCATTTCCCTTGTAGTGATCTTTCATGGTCAGACGATCCAAATCGCTTGTGAGATGATCCATAGCACCAGAGTTAACATACCAATTTGAGTCCATTTGTGTAGGAGGTGTTGGCAGCCACTGCAACTCTCGGATCTTCAGCTTGATATGAGTGGTCGAAGTGATGGTAGCATAGTAGAGCATCATGGCCTTGCTTTCCACATACATGGCACATTGGTCTGTGTCCACCTCCTCCTTGTGATCCACCACAACATCTAGGTTGACCTCTGCCACGGCCTCGACCCTTCTTGTCAAAGCGCATACCACCATGATTTCCACCAGAATTATTGGTGTTGCACACTGCATTGTTGGCGGTGACATCAAGTTGAACGCCAAAACTATTGTGTTCTTGGTGCAACTCATAACTGAGTAGATGAGCATATAGCTCATTCATCCCAATTGCTTCAGATCTGGTGACCATTGACGTGACAAAAGAGTCATAGTCGGTCCCAAGACCTGTCAAGAGATATGACACAACTTCTTCTTCCTATAGAGGACGCTCAATGGACACCATGGTGTTGGCCAGCCCTTTCACCTTGTGAAAGTAATCTGACGCTGTCATATCCTTCTTCTTCATGTTGGCAAGTTGAATCCGAACTTGCATTGTCCTGGCTTGCGAGCATGAAGCAAACATTACCTCTAGCGCTTTCCATGCTTGTGCTACCGTGGTGTGAAACAAGACATGGGCAAGGGCTTCTTCTGTCAAAGATGATATGATGGCACTCAAGACCAGTTGGTTTGGTTGAAACCACAGGGCGTACACAGGATTGGGTACCTGACGTGCACCTCCTTCATTGGTCTCAGTAATCATCAACGGCGGTGCTTCAATAGTTCCATCTACAAAACCAAGTAGCTATTGGCTCTATAGATACGGGAGGAACTGAGCTTTCCATAGAAGGTAGTTCTCACGGTTCAACTTGATGGTGACGAAGTGGTTGAACGACAGAGTGGAAGCGGAGGAGCCAGGAGCAGATGCAATCACACCTGCGGTGTTGCTGATTGAACTGAAGGATGAAGAGCCTGACATTGTGGATTGTGGATCGAGCTCCGATACCATATAAAAGTAGCTATTTACCGCACAATACCCTGTGGGTTTGATCTTGTATTTATACTCAAAGAGTTCGGTTGAAACTGATTACAACAGACAAGATCTGAAGATCCTGGAAAATGGTTGACAAGATATTACATGCTACAGTCAACGCCGGAATATGCTACAGTACCGGCAAATAGCCAGATTACAGAGAAACTGAATTCAGAGATTACATAGAAGAGATAACGAAGTGCAATCGTTTTTTTAACAGATCATATGTAAGCTCTTGCTAAAATTTCTGCTTTGCTTTTGTCGATAACATATTAGCATGTGTAACAAACCTATATCATTGATGCTTTCAAGACTTCAAGTGGGCAAATTGAAGCTGCTGAATTTTAGTAGATATCTCCAGCACATGATGCTCGCTCGTCTTCACGATGTATCAAAGCAGCACAGAAGTTTTTGGACTTTTTGATCGAATTTGCTTGCTTTCAAATGGGAGCATACTCTTTTTTGGAGAAACATTGGCTTGCCTAGAGGTGAATAAGATGTTTTTATGTAGTATTGATTCCTAATTGCGCTTCATTACATTTTACATGTATAATTGTATTACCAATTTACGAGTGAAACTATGGTATCCTGTTTTGTGACCAGAACTACTAGAGTTTTTTTAGTGTGTATACCAGGATCATCTAAGCTACTCTAAGATCACAGGAGTAGTTAGTCAAGTTAGATCCTATTTGCTAGACTTAAAGACCCCTCCAATTTTGGATTTTTTTTTTTGAAATAATATATTTTTATTTATTTATTACAAAACTAGGGAGTCACCCCAAAAAAATTACAAAAATAAATCTCTGTCGCCAGTTCATCTGGCGACAGACTCCTATCGCCAGTTGGACTGGTGACATGAATTTGCTAGGTTCCTGTCGCCAGTTCAACTGGCGATAGGAATCTAGGAATTTTTAAATATAGTAAATAAACTAAAAAATTACACAATTTTTTTTGTGGAGCCTCCCGATAGAGTGTTCTTGTTTGTCTATTTTTTTCATAATTTTATCCGTTTTGAATCTGTCTCCAAAATTCATTTAATTATATTGTTTGTATGAATTTATAAATATACCAAATGAGATCCAAACATTATGATTTTTTGTGTGAATAATCCATACATAGTTTAATTGTTTTGTAATTGTTTTAGAATTTTTTATGTTCTAAAATTGTCTAAAAAATTAAGGGATTATACAATCAAGTACATTATATCAAAACCTAAATTAAGAATTTTTGAGACTTTAAAGACATATAAAATTCTGTAAAAACTACACAAACAATTACACTATGTAAGGAGTGTTCACCAAAAATGTCATAATGTTTGGACCTCATTTGGTATACGTATAAATTCCTACAAATAGTATACTTAAATAAATTTTGGAGACAAATTCAGAATGGATAAAAATATGAAAAAATTACACAAGCAATAACACTGCATCGGGAGGCTCCACAAAAAAATTTATAATTTTTTAAGTTTATTTACTATATTTAAAAATTCTCAGATTCCTGTCGCCAATTGAACTGGCGACAGAAACCTGCCCGTACTTTTCAGGGTTTCAACTAGCGATAGGAGCCTGTCGCCATATGAACTGACGATAGGGACCTATTTTTGTAATTTTTTGGAGCGACTTCCTAGTTTTGTAAAAAAATATTTCAAAAAAAAATCTCCAATTTTGTAAGTACATTGAGATATACTTCCATCACATGTTCATACATGTAATATTTTACAAGTTCATACAGTATTTCTGTACGTGTAATATTCGCTTGTTTGAGCTGTATTTCAGAAAATGTGATTTGAGCTAGCACATTTTTTCCCATATAGTTGTCTTGCTTCCATTCTTTGGTTTAAAGCTTCAATGGAACTTCCAGGGCATACCAAATTTTTATCTGGTATTGCAACCTGCTCGAGCATTTGTAACATAATATTTTTTTTGTTTTTTTGGATATAAAATGTATATCATTGATGCAAAAGTACGTAGTTACAGGTATCCTGTCGGACCCGGATTTTCTAATCCGAATCCTCTGTGAAAACGCCATGCTATTCCCTGGATCAGTAGATAGCACTCACAGGCATTGCTGAATCATCCATACATGGCGTGAACTAAAGTATCATTATTACAATCAACAGAGTGACATAGACCACGTCGGGTCGAGTTTTACAACAGGGCCGATCAGGCCAAATTGATTACAATACAAAACACTGAATGCGATAAGCGGAAGCAAAGGTAGAGCTCATCTCTTCACAGCAAGCGATCAGGGCAACTCAGGTATGATCGATATTACCCAAGGACCGGATAATATCGGTTGTGCGCAAGTACCAACGAGTCAACTTAGTGCGTCGAGGCCTAGACTACAGATCCTGACTACTCTTCATCGTTTTCTTGCCCATCAACCACGGATCCTCGTAGTAAGCATAGTCTCCTCCATCGTCATCCAAGGGTTTGGGGAGAGCGAGGATGAGCACAACTACCGTGCTCGCGAGCCAATACACAATGCAATAATATACATGCAAGGCTTACAAGGATGGCTCGGTTCTTTTATTTGCGAAGGCAGTACTTTTAAATATCATAAGTACAAATTCCTAGCACTTAGCGGTTTTAGCAAATTTCATTTTAGTTAAAGAGAGAAATTGTGCAATATTTGTATCAGCAGAGGTTACCTCCACCTTCATGCTTATTTTGATTGTGGTTACATCCACCACTAAACGACACTGGGTACAAAGACCCAGGAATAACCAATCTCAGGGCTAGGTGAGCCCGCCACAATTTTCATACCACCCAACAAGGTTTTTGAAATAGAACTAACTCAAGTTAAGTTCCCATGTTCGCCTTTGACCGTAGGCACATTTGTTTAAGCAGTTTATAACTCTGCAGAGATTGTACACTTTACCCACAAGAGACAATTAACTCGTTGCCCTACGATTAGTAGTAGTGTAGTCGAGAGGTTGTCACAATAACTTTCTAAATATCTCGCCCTTCCTCGTCTCACCCATATGGGGTTATGCCCATACGTTGCGCGGGATGTCCACCTCGCCGATCGGCGTGGCGTGGCTACACCTCACGATCGGCGAACTTCACCCTTGACTCGGTGTCCCATCCAAGCCCGACATACCCAGAGCTTGTGCCCTTTAACCCTCCGGTGAGATGATTTTCAGGATTTGATAAATGTACTAAGCCAAGTCGCAGATTTGTTGCGGACTTGTGGTTGTACTTGTTATACAGGAGGTCGTGACAAGATTAAGTCCTTAGGGTTGTGCGACGGCTCAACCACAATCCCGCCATTCTCGTGCAACATCCGCACCCACCATCTTACCATCCGCCTGCACGGGTATTAGCAGTTTAGGGTTTTTGAGATGTAAAATACAACAATTCAACCATCTCAGTCATTTGCCCGTAATGACTGCCCAAATCATTTTATGTTTGAAATGATGATGATTGGGACAGTTGTAATGTCCGTATTTAACAAGGCTAGCATGTCGCTTAAGTACAACCTATAGCTAGTATTATCATATAGTTACTAGGGTGACAATGGAATTAGGGGATTCAAGTTGTCAAGGGTGGCATAATAATTAGTTAATCATCAAGTGGGTATTTAACTACCTTATGCTTTAACATATGTTTGATTAAGAAACTAAAGCATGCGATTTGCTATTTTAAAAGAATATAATTTACATAAAATGTAGGCTCAATATGATCAAAGTATTGACTCGCCTGGGTTTATTTATCGCGGCCTTGATCTTACTCAAACCTTCTCAGTCAGCGGTCTTGAATCTTTGGGCTTCGTCTTTATCTGAATCCTGATCCCGCTTGAGTCGTTGTTTTCTTCAGAACTCCAACTTCTAATCACACGATAAACGATCGAAAGCCAAATAAATCCAAACAACTTCAAAGGACCAAATAAATTCAACCGAGCTTGAATAAGATTTGCGATGATCGAGAAGTGGAGGAAGATTTAGCGAATCGGGAGGTTTGACAAAGTCAATGACAATTGAGCGAAAGAGAAGATGGCGAAGAAACTCAGGGAAGGAGAACAAGGGAGAATCAAGGTCGAAGAAGCTTTTGTAGGGATATTTATTAAGGAAGTCCATGAGTTGGGTTAGATTTAGGTTAGATATGAGTATGAAAGAACACGGGCATTATCGAGGAGTATTAAACATTAGAGATTAGGTGCGAGTTCAACATGCGAAGAATATAATTTTAGTTTGAGTTAAACTTCCATATTTTACGGACTTCTCGATTAAGGTTGTGCCTTGAATCGCTTGATACATTGATTATTTCTTAAAAACCATCGGTGATTTAAATTAGCGATAGAGATAGGATGATTTATATTGGGCAAGGTTATACTTTTAGCAAGATCTTATATTTAAGTTTGCATTTTAAATTTGATGGCAAGGGCATATTGGTTAGCTATTTCACTTTTAATTTATTTGCCACTTTACACAAGAATGTATACATCCATGCATGAGTTATTTTTAATTGACAGGATAACCTTAGATCGGAGGATAGAGATGTGATGGCTATTATTTGGACCAAGAATATTGGATGGGATTTGCAATTATAATTCAAGTTTCTAGAGCAAGATATTGTGATTAATGTAATTATTCTCAGATAGCTTTAAATATTTGGGGATAGTTATTTAAATTAATTTCATCAATTACTAGACATTATATACAGATAGGTTATCACATTATTTGAAGGTTAATTCATAAGTTGGCATGAATTATAATTTTAACAGATGATCTAGTTAGAGTTCATTGCCTTCATTAGCTCTTAAGGAGAAGGGCCCACATGGTTATGAGAGTGAGAGGGGGAATTAAGAGGGAGCACACCACAGAGGAGGCTCAGCCATGGTAGGGAAGTAGGGGAGCCAGGGGAGGCGTGCGGGGGCAACCCTGCCGACGGCGAGCGGAGGCCAGAGAGGCGGCGAGGGTCGGTGGAATGGGTTCTGCAGAGCGAGGCGGCTCAAGGAGGCGGCTAGGGGGGCGGCCGGCGAGGAGGGTAGCGGCGGTTGGAGCGGCTGGGCGCAGGGGCCGGACGGCGGCGACGGTGGCCGGAGGGCAGAGGGAGGAAGGGGAGAGGAGCACGGGCATGAGGGAGATGAGAGGAAGCTCACCCTGCGATTCTTTGAGGCAGAGGAGCACGGGCATGAGGGAGATGAGAGGAAGCTCACCTGCGATTCTTTGAGGCAGAGGAGCACCGAGCAGCCGACGACGGAGTCACGGCCGCGCAGGAGGACTCGCGCGGCGTTCCACGGGCTTGTGCGGCCGGCGGCGGCGACATTGTGGGGAGAGAGACGCGCATGGGCTACGCGCAACGAGGGAAGCCGACGGATGGCCCGGTGGCACTGGGTGGCGGATTGGCCCGACGGCGCGCCATGGATGGAGGAGAAGGAAGCCCAGCGGCATGTCTCGCGCCGGGAAGGTGAAGGAGGAGGATGACTTCCTTGGGCCTTGAGTCTCATGGTGACACGGCTTCGGAGGCGGGGCTCACCAGAAGCGTGAGGCGGCGCCGTCAACGAGGCGTGGCGGACTCGGCTTCGCTTGGTGGAGAAGAAAAGGAGGTAAGCAATGGGGAAAGGGGTGCCGAGCTCTCTTATAGCCATGGGAGGAGCCGCGAGGAGGTAGTGTCGGAGTGGTGGCACGGCAAAGAGGCGTGGCGGTCTTTGGTTCCCTCGCGTGCGCGCGGGTGGCGCGGTTGATGATGGCGGCACTGGCGTGGGCGTGCTTTGGCCGAGCGGTGGCGCAGCGCAGGAGGAAGGCACGGCGGCGTGCACGCGCGGATGAGACAAGGCGAGCTGGAGGACGTGATAGGGAGTAGGTGCGGCGCTAGAGTAGGAAGGAGCCAGGAGGAAGAAACCAGGGGGAAGAAGACAACGGCTCTGGACGGCTTGGGCCAAGATAAGGCCGGGAGGGGAGAAAAGAAAGGGCCCAGGGCAGGGCGAGCCGAAAGGCAGGAGTGGAGTGGGCTGGGCCCAAGGGGAGATTTGGACTTAGCCCAAGAAAAGAGGAAAGGCCAAAACTGAGAAGGGCCCAAAATCCGAAAAGGGAAAATTCGAACTTAGAATTTGAATTTCAGAAGTCGGGAATGTTTGAAACACAAACCCGAGCAAGGAAGCCGGAAGAGATTTTGAAATTAGTTTGGTAATTTGACATACGAGCGAAGAACGAAACCAAAATAGTATTTACTAATCGCCGTCCGAAAACGGGACGTTACATATCCCATGGTTAGTATTCCTTTTCTATGATAAGATGAATGTTCATATTCTTAAACTGCTAAAATTTCATGAAACTCCATGTCTGATAGAATGATTACCTCTACAATTTCAGTCCATCTGACAGATAGTGGCCATGCTGAAAGCAACTGCCAGTCATGAATTTGACATAGTTAATTTTTACTGTCTACCATGTGGGGACTCCTCCTGGTTGCACTTGTATTTTGACTTCAACACAAGCTAGTTTTCTGTTTGTGATACTACTTTGCTACGTGTAATTTCTCTACTGTGCTTGTACATGTTTCTATATTGTGCCTGTACTCAAACACATACAATTTCTCTACATTTTTATCTCTTTTATAACATGTTGTTACATGGTATATGATATACCACTGATAGACATGCATGAAGTAAGCTAATAAGATAGACACTAGTATCGATACTGTACGATAATTATTGCTCAAACCAATCAAATAAAATCCCAACACAACCCAACTCAACAGAAACAGACAACTAAACAACCCACTATTGCAACCACTCAGGTTGTCATGTGTCGAGTAAACGGTGCTTGCCGATCGAGAGATGAGATGTGGATGCCAACCTAAACGCCTCGTATCTCATCAGCTCGGCTGGCGCCAACTTTTTTTAGGTATCAACAGGTTTGGTCGCCGCGCGCGGTTGGTCAGGGTTCAGGAATTTATTTCCGCTTAAGATCAATCATCAAAAGAACAGCGCGAGTTTGGCGAATGCATGCAGTTTTTTTTAATACTCGAGTGCTTTTTTTGGGGGGATCAAGTACGTGAGAGGCAGATAATCCAATACGTATAAAATACAGTTTTATGGGCATCGATGGTAGATTGGTAGGAGTTCCCTTCCATCCTACTGCAAAACCATTTCCAAAAGAAAATGAAGGAAACGAAGAGATGCATCCTACAGCGCGGCAATTATTTGGCGCGAGGATATGGCAAAAAGCTAGCACTTGTATACATCAATCTGGAGAAAAAAGGGATGTTAATTGCTTCCCGTACATGTCCGCTCTCGGATGCCGTTAGAGTACTAATTGAGCTACTACAACAGTACTAGTATAAGTACGTATCCCCTGATGGGAAATTAATCTCGAGTTTTTCAGTTGTCTTCTTGTCAAGCATGCGTTTCTGGTTGGAACTTTCAGATTGCCGGTGAGGCAAGTAGTGCACGCGTCTATAATATCTGCTCAACTGCATACGTTTATGCCACGCCGGCCGCTAGGTTGGGTTGGAGACGATCGATGCAAAAGTAGGAGCTGTACTCCACAAAATTAAGGGTACGGAGCAGGTACTCCCACGCAGTACGTGCGCATTACGGCGCATCCAATTATCGGCCGGGCAGGTTACTAAACCCTCTCCTCTTCGCCGATGGGCGCAGCAAATGGCAGCGTCAGGCAGGCAGTAGTCAGTGTGGGAGTGGGAACTGTTAGGAAACCGGGCCCAGGACCGGGAGTCCTGGCCCAAGGTGGGCTCCTCATCCCAAACCCTAGCAGGGTCGTAGCCTATAAATAGGGGGTGCTATTCATTGTAAAAGATTGGTCGATGGATGAAGGAATAAAGAGAAGCAAGAAGTCCCTACATCTCTCGTGTTCTATCTCTTATTCTCGTTCTTGTTGTTCATGCATTGTTCTTACGATTCTACGCTTGTCTACGAGGTAATCGCCGACCGACTCGCCAATGACGGTTCCTCAACACGTTATCGCGACGATCGACTCTCCTCGCATCGAAAAGGTAACCGTCGATGAACGACACTCGTAGATTGAATCGCTTTTCTAGATTGCTTTCACCGCAAATTTGGCTTTCTAGATTGGTTTTCACGGTGCAAACCGCTCTAATCTACCGCGAGCCGACTTGAAGTCGCCGCCAAGCCGATCGGTGGGTTGCATGAAAGAGTAGATGATGATTGTACCGTAGGTTGTATATGCGAGCATGAAAGGCATCATGTGCACGGCACCGCCGCAAGCGGTCGTCACTACCTCCGCGACACGTTACGGTCGGCATAGTCCGCCATCACGACGCCACGGAGGCAACGACAGACCACCCGCTAGCACGCGGCAAGCACGCACATGTCGGCATGAAGCCGCGCTCTGTTGCAATCTCATAATACATTATATTGTATCGCATACATGAACAAGAATAAAAAAAGGACGGCCGACACCACAGAGCCGCGTCGTCGCCGATTTTGGTGTCACACCGCCACCGAAGATGGCACCGCCACGCGCCGACGGGCACGAGGTCGCAGCCGCTGCGCCGCATGAATAAACAAACACCGCGATCGATGAGCGAGTACGCTGTGGTGAAACGATGCGACTATGCGGATGAACAACAAGCGCGCATGAACGATCGCGACGGATGAACAAGGCGCCGCATGAAAATAAGATCGTGCGGATGAACAGTGCACCTCATGAACAAGATCGCGCGTGAACGTAGTCTCGCATGAAGCGTGATTTGCGGGTGAACGAGAGCGCGGATGAGCGGTAATCTCGCGTGAACGGTGATCTCGCAAACGATGATTTGCGGATGAGCGAAGAAGCAGCGAATGAGCGATAATCTCGCGTGAACGGTAATCTCGCATGAACGAGATTTGCGGATAAGCGATGCGTCGCGCGTGAACTGTGATCGCACGTGAACGAGAATCGCGGATGAAGCAGAATCACATATGCACAGTGATTACATATGAACAAAGACGAAAAAATCTCGCGGCGCGCATGCGCCGTGGTGATGTTAGCCCGGCCGCGCGCTGCCGGAGCGGCCGTGGGCCACCTCCCGTAAAGGTACCGCCGCTCGTCGCCGCATTTGGTGCGCCGCCCATGGCTCTGTAGCCACCTTGCACCGCCGCCCGCCGCATCGCGCCATGGCATGAAGTAAAGGAAGGAGGAAGAAGGCTCGGCCGCGCACCGCCGATCGCGCCGCCTGTCGTGTCGCACATGGCCGCGCCGCGCCGCCGCACCCGCACCGCCGAACCGCCATCGCCCGCAGATCGACATGCCGTGTGCGGCCGCGCCGCGCAAAGCCGGCCGGCGCCGGCCGCACCGTCTCGCTGCGCCCGCCGCCGCAGCGACATCTCCGCCCCGCAAGGCCGCACAGCACCGCACCGCCCGCGCTCCCGCAATGGCCACCGCGCTGTCGCCCCCGTCAGAAGCGGCCCCACCTCACCTGGCGCGCCGTCAGAAGCGGCGCCGCGCAGGCGCCCCGTGGCCGCCGAAAATTGCGATTTACTAAAAATCTTTTTTCAAAGCAGAAAGGGCTTCGGGAATCCAATTTTTTTTTTTGCATACTTTTGAACTTGAAGCATGTTTAACTTTGTTATTATTATTTCTATGCGATTTATTTACCGCATTTACTGTTTTGATTATCTGTGATTGTTTATATTGCCTTTAATCACTGAAAATAGCAGTAAATCATGAAAAATGCATAGAAAAATACGGGAACACGAACCTGGAGTTCGAAGAGCATTGTGAGAATTTTGCAACCATTTTATGCAGATTACCAGCAGTAATCCTTTGAACTTTTTGCATGAATATGAAGATGACTGGCATCACGAATCAGGAATTCGGAGAACTGACCTAGTATGGTCAGAATTTGTACAGAATTTATAACAGTCTTCAATTCTGTGGTAATATAATCACGGATGAGCAGAAGACTGAGAAGACCCTCTACCTTTCACCCGAACGCGGTGCAATCCGCAAGCAACTATTGTCAAGACGGCTACATGAAGTATGCCGAATTAATTGACGTCATGCAAGTTGCAGAAACTCAAGATGATATTCTAAGAAAGAACTTCATCTCGCAACCACCTAGTAGCAATGTTGGCCATGAAGCCATCGCTAGCGACTACAAGGTGATGAAGCCTCTCACGAATGAGAGAAACAAGAAGGGTAAGGTCGTATGCGCGATATTATTGATGTTTTCGGTCTAAGAAGAAGGGCAAATGATAGCATGAGGCATACCTCGCCATTGCAGTACAGAGGATTCACATCCATTACCTGCACTTATGAATGTGAATAACCAAAGATGCACCCCATCATCCCTCCTTTGACATCACAGCCGCCACACCGTAGTCGCCAAGAGGAGAAGATCGCGCATGGAGCCGATTTAGGCGTAAGTTCTGAATACTTCGCTATTAGATCCAAAGGCACGCATTGCACTCGGACCTTTATAGAAACTTGCGCTTGTAATTGAAGCGAATTTTGAATTATTGAATAATGGTTGCAAGCTCGGGAGAGCAAAGCATTAAATTCTTATTATGAGTCCTGCAAGACTTATTTTCCCGTTTTTATAATAGCAAGTTATGTTCTGATATCTGAAGTATTTTATTTATGTGTTGCTTGCTTTCTGCTACATATTAATGAAGTACATTATATTAGAACGCGTGTGGCGCCCTATGGAGGAAGTGTGCTTAGCATGTAGCGGCACAACGAATACCATTCTGAGAGAAATAAAAAAAAAAATTCATCGATCAAGAAGAATGTTGGTAGTCTTTACGACAAGCCGTGACGTGATACTTGTATAATAGGCTCAGAAGGGCCATAATTATACTCCCAACGGGCACAACTTTGGTCATTGAAGAAGACTTGTTGTACCCAGAATCGACTAGAACTCTCAAGGATATTTGCGCTAACAGTTTTCATGTAGAGACTGAAGAAGAGTATGGTACAGAATATCTGCTCATTACAAAGCGTGAAGAAAGTAAAAAATAGCATTAGAATGTCTTCCTTCATATGAAATTGGGCTATACTACATTAATATTAAGGCACCTGCAGCCTATACTGCCTTGAAAACCGTATTTAAAAGCTCTGAACTTTTCTATCTCTAGCATGATAGATTGTGCCGTCTAAGTCTTAGGATGATGAGAGATATAATTAACAATTCACAGGGACATGATATGAATGTTAAGAATTTCTCGAATCAGGAAGATTTTGTGTGCCCGCATGTGCCACCAGAAATTAATTACTAGACCTTTTGCTCAAAGCGAAGGATGAAGTCCTTGCATTCTGGGACCGTATCCAGGAGACCTTTATGTCCTATATAGCCCCGTAAGGGTCATTTTAGGTATTTATAGTGCTCATCAATGCTTCTTCGAATAGTCGCACGTATGTTTATTGTCTCAGAGATCATGCTTTTGTATAGCTAAATCTGCAGATAATTAAATTAGAAACATTTTCCCTCATCATCATGAGAAGTCCACATGAATGGACAACGCTGGAGAACTTACTCCGAAAGCATTTGATGATTATTGCATGAAAATGGGAATTGAAAGTTGAGCATTCTGTACCGCATGTCCACACCCAGAATGGACTAACATAACTTTGAAGAATTGTAATTTACCAACTACATGTTGGGGACGTGCGATCCCGCCGCAAAGATCTCTCATCAATTTTAGACTGCGGCTTATAACATCCGTCCACCTATGCAACTAGCGCAAGGGTCAAGACCGAAAACTACTCATCTTCGCAGGTTTGGTCGTAAGGTTTATGTACCTATACCATCACCGCAGCGAACTGCAATGGGTCTTCTCCGAAAGTCTGGGATATACATTGGTTATGAAACAACATCCATAATCAAGTGTTTGGACCCTATGACCGAGATTTGCATAATGCCCGATTCGTTGATAGTATATCGATGAGATTAGTTTCCGTCATTAGGGGAGGAAATCAACCCTTGATAATAATGTCGGGAAATAATTGAAGTCTAGAAGACAATTGAAATCCAGAAGATAATTAAAATCTATGCATATGACCCGCGCACTAGTGAAGCAAATAGAGAAGTCCGTAAGATAATTACGATCCGTAAGATAATTGAATTGAAGTCTAGAAGACAATTGAAGTCCGTAAGATAATAGATTTGCAAATATTAGCAAATTAATCGTCGGACCACTTTAGTGATTTGAAGAGCGTGACCAAGTAGCATTTGCTCTGACGCAATGCACCGGAGAGGGTTGAAATACTAATGAAGGTATCCCTAATCCCGCCCGCAGGCCTCGAAAGGACGAGAACTCCGGTCCCTCGAATCAAGTAACCAGGACGCTGGTGGAAAAGGATAAGAAGGACTTGACATGCCCGATCACCGAAGTGCCCTGTAACTGAAGGAGCCGCTTGAGACTGCACCGTGTATGGAACCTTCTAAAAGGCGCACTGTAATTGAACATCCCCATGAAGGAGACATCGCATGGATGTGTGCGCACACATCGAATTGAAAAACTAAAGGACTTGCCCGCAATTGGAAGCTGCGGTGAGCAAGTAGAAGCATTAGAAGAATCGCCTCTTGAAGAAATAGCTATAAAATTTATGACCTCGGGAGAATCTTTGAATATGACAACGACCAATGTCGACATATACTTTGCAAAGAAACTTGCCACAATCATCAATCTTGATTCGAGCTGACGCTCGTTGAATGAAAGAAAAGATCGATTGAAAGAAGGCGAGAAACCGAATTATTCTCTCCGAATAAAAGAAGGGCGTTTGGGCACTGTAAGCCGCACGCCTCCCTTGTGCACCCCGTAGGGCATAAGTGGATATTTGTTCAAAAGAGAAATAAAGAAGCAAGGCTCGTTGCATAAGGTTTCATTGAACATCCAGAGATGATTATGAAGAAACCTATTCCCGATCATGGGCGTAACCCCTTTAGACATTTATCTCAATGGCGGTGAACTTGAAGTTAGAATTGAAATTGATGGATGGGGTACCAAAGATACCTTTATGAAATATTGATTCGGACATTGAAGATACCGAATGTATTAATGTCCGAACCAAGATAGAGCAAATGGAAATATGTACATGTGAAACTCGAGAAAGTCATTGTACGAACTTAAGCAATCGCATGAATGTGGTATAATCGCAGCGACTTTCTATGCAAGAAAGGCTACACGAACAATGAGAATAAACCTCGTGTATTTATACGATGATTCCATAATGAATTTTGTATAATCTCGGTGTATGAAAATGATCTGAATATCATCTAACCCGAAAGGTATTAAGAAAGTAAGCTTTTACCAAGTCGAGTTCGAAATGAAAGATTTGGGTGAAAATCAAATATTGCCTAGGCTTTGGCTTGGGCATGCCCTCGAAGGAATTTTAGTACATCACCAACCTACAATGTAAGGTGTTGGAAAGGTTCGGCTTTGGAAAGGCATACCCTTTGAAGGTGCCAATGGTGGAGAGCTTTGCAAAGAAGACAAGGACCCGCACAAACCTAGAAAGAGGGGAGGAAGTCCCGGGACCGAATTCCCATATTTAAGTGTGATAGAAACACTCATGTATTGAATAAATCAGTACTAGACCGGGCATTGCATTTGCCGTGAACCTATTAGTAAGGTATAGTACGTAACCTACCAAAGGCATTGGCGGGAATGAAGGACATCTCCGATACCTCTAAGGAAGCAAAGAACTTGGTCCGTTCTCGAAAGGACAAAGACTTAACTATGAATGGCAATGCGGATAACTGGTACTTGTAGGACCCGCATACATAAATAACAAACAAGGCTATGTATTCCTATGTGGTGGAACCGTAATTCCATAAAATCGTCTAGCGATTGTCTTGTACCGATTTCGACGAACCACTCGGAAACAATAGCACTACACGAGGCCTCACGAGAATGTGCTTGGCGGCGGATGATTCACTACATCCAGCAGATTATGTGGATTGAATACCGCACAAACTCCCACTATTATCTATGAAGATAATGTAGCTTGTGTTGCACAAGTGCGGATGGGTTATTGTGAAGAATCCTCTTACAAAAGCATATCAACCCCAAGTTCTTCTATGCTCATGAATTGCAAAAGATGAACGTAATCAAAGTACTCCATACTAGGTCATGTGAGAATCTTGCGATTTATTCACTAAGTCACTTCCAATGTCTAGCTTTGAAAGATGCATATGTGGAATTGGAATGATGAGACTTAGAGAAGTGCGAATCTGGGGAGAACCTTCACGAACTCATTACTAAAGCTTGATCACGAAGACCGAGTACCCAAAAGGTAAATCCGGAGATTAAATAAAATTGGGTGGATTGTACTCTTTTTCCTTGACGAGTTTTCCAAGTTTCTGCTAAGGTTTTTAATGAGGCAATTCGTGCGAGATAGCGAGAACATGATTAATGTACTCTTTCTCCAAATTTTTCCCATCGGGTTTTTATGGAGTTTTGATGAGACATGGACATGAAGGATGAGTGCCCAGGGGAGTGTTAGGAAACCGGGCGGGGACCGGAGTCTCGGCCAAGGTGGGCTCTCATCCCAAACCCTAGCAGGTCGTGCTTTATAAATAGGGGTGCTATTCATTGTAAAAGATTGGTCGATGGATGAAGGAATAAAGAGAAGCAAGAAGTCCCTACATCTCGTGTTCTATCTCTTATTCTGCTCTTGTTGTTCATGCATTGTTCTTACGATTCTACGCTTGTCTACGAGGTAATCGCTCGGACTGGACTCGCCAGCGACGGTTCCTCAACAGGAACAAGAGAAAGTCGGGCACTTGGGGGAAGAGAGAGAGAGAGAGAGAGAGCATAATTGACGGCAGGGAGCACGGCCGCTGGTATTGCGTGTTGTCCGAGTACGCACGGTGGCAACGCGACATGAAAGGCAGACGGCCCTACGCACCCACCGCTGCTCGGTGCTCGCCACATCCGATCCTGTTATGCTCGTTGTTTATCCGGCGGAGTACGTATTATCTCATGGCGACTGCGTCGGTGGTGGGCAACGGCGAAAGGAGGGAGGAATTAACATTTGTTTTCCTTGGATCTCTTGTTTGTGCTTTAAGGGAGAGGGGCGCGGCGCGGGACATTGATAGCTAGCTTTGGGTGCAAAATGTTAATGCGGCCGAGGCGACGCCGCGTACGGATCTGGATCTCGAGAGCGTCTGGTTTTATTTAATTGGGTCATCGATCGATGTTAATGGCTGGATTTGGGCATTGAAGGCGTGTAAATCGTGTTTGATTTTATGGGTAGCTCAGATCAAAGAGGTAGCAGCCGGTTGGCACTGCCACCACGCCATTTCGGGCAATGCACATGCCCAATGCCCCAATGCACAGTTGAGATTCAGCTCAGTTCATGTGCATTTGGCTGACCGTCAGAATCTTTACTTGTGCTGATTTTTACAACCCCTGGTAAAATGTAGGGTAAAATGTTTTTGGGTCTGAAGGAAAGCAATGGCTCTGTTAATAGTCCGGGTTTAGTACAGCCCATTTCCCGTAGACAGATCAAGGCCTTTCGCAGCCTGTTGGGCTCTCAGCACAGGCAGTAATAAAGCCCGCAAGGTCCCCTCGTAATGTGCCGCCACGCCGCGCGGCGTGCGTGCTGCCTGCCCTTGCACGCCCGCAGTTAGTGCTCCGCCCGGCCGGCCGTGCGCAAACGTTAGTGACCTTACGCTCCCCGAGTAGCCCAGTGCGCACCGTGCGACGGCTCACGTACGCACGCGCCGTGTTCGCCCCGCGTGCGATCAGCTTGCACCCCCAGCCTGACACGGCTGCGCACCGTTCCGCCGACCGCACGCACGCGCGCGGCAAAGCACGACGTTGCTCGGGGTCGGAAAAGAGTTGACAATCTCGTGTTCGTGCCGGGCATTGGCAACAACCTTGAGGTGTGTCTGTCAGTCTGTGTGAACTGTGAGCAACTACGAGTCGTAGACTGACAGGGAAATGTTTCTTCCGGGCGTATGGTTTGAGGTGCAGGCTAAACATCATGTTGAAGCATCACAAACACAGCATAATTAATGTTGCTGAACCCAGTGAATCGCAAACACAAAAAGAACGTGCCGCCCGGCGGGCTGGGGCTCATTTTTCTGAGTCGAAGCATCAAGCGAACAGCAGGCGTACTGAGTCATTTCTTGCATAGAATACGGAGCATCACATACTACATGCACATCACATACTACATGCACAAGCCCACAAATTTTGCACATTTCGCAGCTACTCTCATCACATTAGGGATGGCAGTCAGGCTCAGCAGCAGCCAACGCGGCAACGCACCACTTAGGCAAAGTAATCCCAGCATTCAGAAGCTCCTACTGACGAGTGATAACTGATAACCGAAGAAAATGTCATTAAATTATGAGCGAGTTGTCTGACATACAAGATAATTAAACAGATAAACGCAAAAACACTCTACAGCTACTTACGACAAGAAATAAGGAAATTAAGCGTGGTCTAGCTAACCTATCCCCGGCGAGGAGGGGGAGGAGGAGGTGAGCGGCCCCGGAGAGACTCCCAGAAGACGGGCCAGTTGCGGCGCGCCTCGTTCCATCCGAGCAGGGAGCCCTCCCTGGCGGGGTCCCAGCTGGCGGAGACGATGCCGTAACTGACGCCGGCCAGCGCGGCGCCGAAGAAGACGAAGGACACGCCGAAGGGGATCCAGGTCGGCACGTCCACCTTCGCCACCGCCTTGAGGTAGTAGAACACCGGGAAGAAGCCCACGCCCAGCGCCAGCGGCAAGCCCACCGACACCCCCACCCGCCGCATCATCCGGTTCGTCACCACCTCCGGGATCGCCGCGTCCCTCTCGTCTTCTTCTTCTTCGTCGTCCTCGTCCTCGTCGTCTTCTTGGTCCGCAGGAAGCTGCCGCCGCTTCTTGTTGCGCCGCCTGCTCTTCCCGGGCCGGCCGATGGTGATGACTTTGGGCTCCGTGGCGTCGCCCTCGTCGCTCCTGTAGTTCTTGTTCCTGCGGGCGAGGAGCGGGCCCGCCCGGCTGTTTGGAGCGGCCGGAGGGGAGTGGAGTCGATAGGTAGGAGTGGAGCTGCAGGAGAAGGCGGCGCGCGCGCGCGGAGAGAGCGGCAGGAGCTCCATGGCGAGAGCCCCGTTTCGAGCCAAGCCATTTGCAAGAGGACATCTTATCTCCAACACGGACGGGGACAGACAGCCTATACGCAGTACTACGAGGCCCAGATTTTCTTTTCTTTTCTTTCTGGTTAAAACATGTGTACACGAAAGGTCGCTAGTGACTTGTAAGACGATATTGCAGAAACTACATGAGATTTAGTTCGAGCGAAGAATCGCGTGCTAGTTAACGAGAACAAGAAGTCAACAACCTACGAGCTTTTTATTTTTTAATCTATTTTTAAAAAATATTTTAAAAACGACATCTCCTTACTTTATTTTCAATTATGACTCTTTTAATCACGTCGTGATCCGTGGCGTGATCAAATTGTGCTGTCATGCCACCCACCACGGCGTGACTAAACCTGCCACGATAGCCCTCTGGGTCAACATGTGTCTGTTTTTTTGGCTAAGTCCTGTCACACTAATAGGGGTAGCGTAACAACGTGCTTTTGCCACACCACGCGTTGTGGCGTGATTAAAGAGGTCAAAATCGAAAATAAAGTTAGAAAGATGTTATCTTTAAAATATTTTTTAAAATAGATTGAATAATAAAAAAGTTCACAACGTATAGAGGTGCTAGTGTGCAACCGTGCTAGGGTTAGTCGACAGCCAAGGCTTCATTAGCAAACTTATTGTTACCGTTCCGGTACCGACCGGTATGTACCGTTCCGCCTTCGATACCGATCATATCGGTTTTGATACCAGATAATAGTGGTCATATCGGTGGAATTAAAAATACCGTCTATTGAACTCATTGGAATATATGTCATATTTGATCCTACTACTATGTATTTGAATGATATTACAAGTGAAATTTAGTATACATATAATTAAACATATATATACTTATATATATATATATATATATGTATATTATTATATTAAACTCCGGAACATTACACCGTATGGATCGGTACCGAAATATATAATTCCAACAGCCAAACTGATATAGGCATATAGCCTCGGAATGGTATTAATTGTTGGGAAAACTGGGCCTAGGCCCATGGTAGGCTCCTCATCTATCTCTAATCTATATATAGGAGGGGATCCCCAATCATTGTACGTGTTTTTCCAGAGAAGAGAAATAAAGAGAAAGAAAGGAGTTCCCTCTATTTATGTGTTCATTTTATCTTTCTGTACTTGTGTGCAATTCTACTTCGTCTACGAGGTGGCCGATCGGACTGCACTCGCCAGCAATGGTTTCTCAACACGTTATCAGCACGACTACGCTCTCCGGTCTTCACAGATTGAGAAGGTAATCGTTGAAGCGATACTCGTAGATTGAATCGTATTTTCTAAATCGTTTTCAATTCCGCAAGTTTTTGCTTTCTAGATTATGTTCTACGGTGCAAATCTGCCACAATCTACCGCTGGCCAACTTGAAATCGCCGCCAAACCGATCAGTAGATTGCATGAAGAGGGAGATGACGATTGTACTACAGATTGGATGAATAGTGAACAAAAAAATCGACCAACATAGCCCTACACGGCCACGCCGCCATGGCCCCGCACGGGCGCGCCACTACCGGCCTCGTATAGCCACGCCGCCACCGGCCCCTGCACGGGCTCCACCGCGTCACGCGCTGCTCGTTGTGCCCGAAGCCGGTTGCACTCGCCGTGCCCGTCACGCCGTCGTCTCGCCGTCATGCGCTCGTTGCACCGGCCGCCTAACGCCGTCGTCTCGCCGTCATGCGCTGCGCGCCACCCGCCGCCGCCGTCGCGTCGACCGTCGGCCGCCTAACACTCCGTGTAGCGCGCGCGCGGCTCCGTGCGCCACCTCGTCGGCCGAAAGCCGCTGTCGCACGCGCCGACTTGAGCTGCCCGCCCCGTACCACCGCACTCGTGCTTCAGTGCACCGCATTTTTCACCGCCGGCCTCGCGGCACCACGCGCCGTGCACTGCACCACCGATGCGTGCCCTCCGCTTGTAGCACCATGCCTCCGCACCCGTGCTGGAACGACATCACGCTGCTGCGCCCGCACGCGCCGCTGCCGACCCCGCTCGTCTCCCCCGTCGGTCGCGATGTGCGCGTGAGTCGCCGCCGCCTTGGTGCATAGGGCAAAGGGATACCCTAAAGCACCTCCCCTCACCCCATTTTGACCCGGCCAAATGGGCCAAAGTGTGCCGAATGGGCTCGGCCAAGGCAATTCTAGGAAAAGAAAAAAAGAAATGGAAAAGGAAAAATCCTAAAATTTTGCAAGAAGGCCCTCGAATTTAATGAAAATATCCGAAAAATTTCACATAATTGAAATTTAGCGGATTAGCCCTAAGAAATTAGAGGATTCACCGAAAATTCATATTCCAGCAGAAAAGGGCCTCATGAATTCAAATTTTGAATCGATTTTAGCATTTGAAGCATGTTTAGCACTGTTATTATTATTTTCTGTATTTATTTACTGTTTTGATTAATCGTAATTGCTTAAATTGCCTTTAATCACTGAAATTAGCAGTAAAATTATAGAAAAATACGTAGAAAATTCTACAACATTATGAGAATATTTTGTACCATTATCCAATTTATTTCATGTATTTTACCTACAGTAAATTTATGTATTTCTTGCAAGCACATGTAGATGACATGCATCACGAACCGGAGTTCGAAGAGCTAACCCAACATGGCCAAAACTACTTGACTTGAGCTTCCGACGTCGATATTGTACTTGGAGCCAAGAAGCTCTACGCTGCCATTGGGATTGGTGCATCGAAAGATGCCAAACCCACCCCTGAGAAAAAAGATCAAACACTTCACTTTCTCAAGCACCACCTCTGCCTTACACTAAAAAATGAGTACATGGCAAAGAAGAGCGCGCTAGCCTTGTGGATTGCCCTGAAGAAACGGTTCGAGAAGCTAAAGTACACCATTCTTCCTCATGCAGAGCAGGAATGAAACCGACTTAGATTTGTTAACTTCAAGACGGTTGGGGGTACAATTCTGCTCTACATAGAATTTGTACCAATCTTCAACTCTGTGGCAGGCAAGTCACAGATGAGCAGAAGATTGAGAAGACGCTCTCCACCTTTCACCCCCAGTGTAGTACAGTCTGCACGCAACTATCGTTAAGACGGCTACAAGGAGTATGCCGAATTGATTGATATTATGCAGGTTGTAGAGGCTCAGGATGACGTTCTCCACAAGAATTTCATCGCCCAACCACCTGGGAGTTTCGCTGGCCGTGAGGCCAACGCTAAGAGCTTCAAGGTGGAGAAGCCTATAATGAAGAAAAGGAGAAGAAAGGGCAAGGCCGCAGCTCAGAAAGGCAAGCCAAATGCTTCACAGGAAAAGAAAGCCAACAAGCCAAAGCGGAACAACAAGCCCTATGGTCAACAAGACCAAATCTGCTACAAGTGTGGCAAGTGGGGGCATTAGTCGCGGATCTATGCAGAACCGCAACACGCATCAACCCTTTTAAGGCCAAACAGAAGAAGGGCGGCAAAGGGTAGCATGAAACCCACTTTGCTTTCGCTGAGGGGGGACTCACAACAGCTGCCTGTACCGATAGAGGTAGATTCCACTCTTGCAGCCGTACCTCCTCTTGATATTGCAGTTGCGCCGCCATGATTTCCCACGAAGAGCATGTCACCCCTGAGAAGATAGCAGCTGAAGTCTCTAACTTCTTGGTGGACTTAGTCTAATTTACTGAATGCACTTAGACTTTAAATATCATTTATTTTGTGTGTGGAATAATTTATATTTTCGCATGGATGATGGTTGTATGTTTGTGTAGAACCTTAAATGATTTATTTCTCATGATGGTTGGATGGTATTATTTAATTCATTCATTTATTCAGTTAATAATAGCGTGATATGTTCTAATATTTAAAGTATTTTATTTATGTATTGATTGCTCCTACTACATATTAATAAAGTACTTTATATTAGAACGCGTGTGGCACCCTATGGAGGAAGTATGCTTTAGCTGATAGCGGCACAACGAATACCATCTTGAGAGAGACAAAATTCTTTCAGCCGATCAGCAAGAATGCTGATAGTCTTACAACAATCACGGGTAGCGATGCTTGTATAATAGGCACAGGAAGGGCCACAATTATACATCCGATAGGCACAACCTTGGTCATTAAAAAAAGACTTGTTGTACTCAGAATCGACTAGAACTCTCTTAAGTTTCAAGGATATTCACGCTAATGATTTCCACGTAGAGACTGAAGAAGAGTATGGTAAAGAATACCTACTCATTACAAAGCGTGAAGAAAGTGAAAAATGAGTATTAGAACGACTTTCTTCATTTGAAACAGGGCTATACTACACTAATATTAAGACACCCGTAGCCTATACTGCCCTGAAAACCATATTTAGAAGCCATAAACTTTTATATCTCTGGCATGATAGATTAGGCTACCCAGGTCTTAGAATGATGAGAAATATAATTAACAATTCATAGGGATATAATATCGATGTAAAAAATTTCCCGGATTAGGAAGATTTTGTGTGCCCCGCATGTGGCACCGAGAAATTAATTACTAGACATTCTGCTCTGAAAGTGAAGGATGAAGTTCCTGGATTTTTGGAACGTATCCAGGGAGACATTTGTTGTCCTATACGGCCCCTCTTATGGCTATTTAGGTATTTTTATGGTGCTCATCGATGCTTCCTTGAAATGGTCGCCAATATATTTATTGTCTACGAGAACTATACTTTTGCAAAGTCAATCTCGCAGATAATTAAAATTTAAAAATATTTTTTTATGATTATCATGTGAAGTTCATCAGAATGGACTAGCAGAGGTATTAATTAAAATGATTAAATTTATTACACGACCGCTTTTGTAGAATTGTAATTTACCAACTACATATGCGGACACGCAACAACTCTCATCAATTTTAGACCATCGACATATAACATCCATTCACCTATACAACTAGTGCAAGGGTTAGCACCGAAAATTTCTCATCTTCTCAAATTTGGGTGCAAGGTTTATGTACATATACCCCCACCACAACGTACTACAATAGGCCCTCTCCGAAAGTCTGAGATATATGTTGATTATGAAACAACATCCATCAGGTATTTGGACCCTATACTGGAGATTTATATATTGTCCGCTTCGCTGATAGCATATTTGATGAGGATAATTTTCCGTCATTAGGGGGAGGAAATCAACCTCTTGATGAAAAATATCGGGAAATAATGTGGCAAGCCACAGGAATCCATGCACATGACCCGCGCACTAGTGAAGTAAATAGAGAAGTCCAAAAAATCATTGATTTGCAAGCATTAGCGAATCAACTACCTGACTACTTTAGTGATTTGAAGAGTATGACCAAGTTGCATGTGCCTGCACGCAATGCACTGGAGAGGGTTGAAATACTAAAGAAAATTGAAGATACCCCTAATCCCGTCCAGATACCTCAGAATAAAATAATGAGAACTCTGGCCTCTCAAATCCCAAGTAGTCGGGAATGTCTAGTGAAAAAGGGTAAGAAGGACATGACACAGCCGATCACCGAAGTTCCATAGAACCAGAAGGGAGCCAGTTGAGACCTGACACCAGTATGACACCTTTAGAAAAGGGCATACCGGATTTGAACATTCCCACAGAGAGAGAAAACAGCATGAATGTGTGCGCACACATCGAAGCTAAAAAACTAAAAGGACTTGCCCCTGTAATTGGAAGTAGCGTTGAGCAAGTAGAAGCACTAGAAGCATCGCCTGATGAAGAAATACCACATCTAGCTTTCATGTGGATTGAATACCACACAAACTTCCACTATTATCTATGAAGATAATGCAGCTTGTGTTGTACAAGTGCAGATATATTATGTGAAGAGTCATCTCATAAAACATATCAACTCCAAGTTCTTCTATGCTCATGAATTACAAAAGATGGACGAGATTAAAATACTGCATACTAAGTCATGTGAGAATCTTACAGATTTATTCACTAAGTCACTTCCAGCATTTAGTTTTGAAAAATGTATACGTGGAATTGGAATGATGAGACTTATAGAAGTGCATAACTTAGTGGGAGAGTCTTCACGAACTCATTATTAAAACTTGATTACGAATATCGAGTACCCAAAGAATAAATCCTAGAGATTAAATGAAATTGGATGGATTGTACTCTTTTTTTCCCTTGACGAGTTTTCTTGAAGTTTCCCGGCTAAGGTTTTTAATGAGGCAATTCGTGCAATGTAGCAGAACGTGTATCATGTGCTCTTACTCTAAAATTTTTCCACTTAGTTTTTGTGTAGTTTTGACGAGACATGAACATGTCGGATGAATGCCTAAGGAAAATGTTGGGAAACCTGGACCTAGGCCGTGCAGGTCTGGCCTATGGTGGGCTCCTCATCCATCTTCAGTCTATATATAGGAGGGGATCCTCAATCATTGTATATGCTTTTCCAGAGAAGAGAAATACAGAGAAAGAAAGGAGAAGTTCCCCATCTCTGTGTTCATTTTATCTTTCTGTTCTTGTGTGCGATTCTACATCGTCTACGAGGTGGCCGATCGAACTGAACTCGCAGACGACGGTTCCTCAACATTAACATATATATTCATTAGTCATTGCTCCCTGAATTAACCGCTGGCGTGATAGCACACAATAAACAAAATATCTCAACAGCCACCTTTCCAAAGGCATGACACAACCAAAAGAAGAGTAGGGAAATTAACAGCAACAAAAACATTTTTTTAATGCTCTAAATAACGGTAAACGGTTAACGAACAGACACCCCACCTTTTATTATTTATGAGGTAAATGATCTTATAAACAGTTTTACTATTCAAAATTCAGATAAATATATACATAGGTTTGTATTAACAAAACAAGCATCTAATTCATCTTCTTTCATGCATATAGAATAGAACTACCAAACTATCAACAATTGTCCACAGCGGTGACACAAAGAAAAAAGATAACATGATGTGTAATTAAAGAATCATAATAGAATGAATGAACATTTCAAGTGACAGTGAAAAGTAAAGCTAACATTCATCTTATGTATGTCATAATGTTCCATATCATATGACAATCTTACAACTTTACCCAATAAACGGGCCTTTACCGTTTTAACGGCCATTATTTAGAACACTGCATTTTTTGATGCAAAACAAACGAGAAAAGCAGAAGCGAGAAATTTTTCTGCATTCATCGTCGTCAACAAACGGTGAGTTTTGGATGCTTCACAACTTTCTGGAAATAATACTATATCTTTTCAATGTCGGCTCCGTATTCCAAATGACATACTTCCTTCCCAACATTTTTCAACGACTTAAAAGAACGCGCGCCACATCATTTCCTTTGAAATCTTCCGACAGACACAGCCAACACGTATAACGGCCTTCACATTGTAAGCACAAAAACTCTGTACATTATTGATGCATATGGATGACCTTCCAACACATTCAGCAACACTTTTGATGGCTGCGATCCCCTCAATGGCAGCACACCATGATGCATATGGATGATCTTCCAACACATTCAGCAACACTTTTGGTGGCTGCGATCCCCTCAATGGCAGCACACCATCGAACAAGGCACCCTCCCACTTCTAAGGCAAATCTTATTGACGGCATTTAGGATCAGAACTGTACCAAAGTTCAAAAGGAAAAAAAAAACAGCTTTTCTCTTCTAGTATGCTCAGATGACCATTTATTTAAGAAGGGGCACAGCAAAACTTGACAGATCAGTGCAACTGCTGAATTTACCACTTTAACCCCACAGCTCAAAACGAATTTGGTATTCTATTTCTAATCTTCACAACCACAGGGAAAAATCTATATCCAAAGGACATGTTAACAACGGCACGGCACAGCACTCTTTTAACTTTGAAGAATAATTAATTTGCAGCTTCAAAGAAGAACACTTGAGGTTGTAAATGACCTTTCTCACACATAATGAGCACATCAGCCCAACTACCAATAACCTGCACAAACGAGGACGGACCAAAGTCAGGTCATACTAAGCTAGGGTAGGAAAATCAGAAAGAGGGTTTACTTTAGTAGGGTTTATGTCTGGTTACCTTAACAGTCTGGTCATCATACATGACCCACTGCTCATCCTCGAAAGCAAAGCAATGATAATGCTGCCCGTAGTAACAAACCTGCATGCGTAAAAACAACAAAATAAAAATTATACTAGATGCTTTAATTTACAGGTTTCTGTACTCTTGGATGACTGGATTTAGGTGCAAGATCAGGTAATACAGTGAAGACTAATGCTGCTAAATTGCAAACAAATAATGTGCCCCCAAGCAAATACCAGTATCTAGTGAATTATCTTTATGGTAATTTAGTAGTGAAGCTCTATTTGAAATATAACTAGAAAACATTAGGCTATATCACTGGACACAAAATAGTAGTTTGAACCAACTTTTTTTTGCCAACAGTATATGGATGTCACAGTTGGCTACCATAGGTAATGTAACACATGTCAACACATTAGCTTATGTGATTCATAGTCATTGATTTGTAAAATATGTGTTTTGTAATTGCAGCAGAAATATGCTGTCACTGCTTGCTTTTTTTGTACCCACGGCAACAGTATAACCTAGTGCCAACATATCACTTCAGTAATACCTACTTCACATCCTATCAGCCTAGAAAACCATTGGGGTTGTTCAAGTGCAAACTCCTTAATAGGCTAATAGCACATCCACTATTGCTGATACAGCGAAATCTGTGAAAAAATGAAAATAGCAACCCAAACAGGAGGTAATATCTTACTGTACTATTTCTGTAACTTAGATCAATTTTGTAGTTTCCATAGGTACCTAGAACCAACATAATAAAATCCCTAAAGAACATAGTGTGCGTATTTTTGCTGCTACGTGCCATGCCTGATGTATTTTACAAGCAGAACACATTTACTAAAGGTTCAAGAAAGAAGCTATTAACAGTACCGTACTACAATCAGATATCCATTAAAAAATGTTAAAAAACAAAAAAGGGGTTGTAGCCATACCACTGACACCAGAGAATGTTTGCTTCCTTGATCTATACCACGGTAGAAAACACTAATGTCTATCTCAGTTGAAACACCAGCCAAAGTTGCAGATATGTCATCCACGCACTCTTTGTTGTTCTGCCATCCCAAAACTAAAATAAAATTTAACGGGTAAGGAGAGCCATGTCAATAAATTATCTCATTGCACACAGAACATGCAAGAACTCACGCTCATGCACACTCGCACAAAAGTGAATAACAAATGTAGAGGATATTATGCAGGAAGCAGATTTTATAGCAGTTGCTTGATTAAGAATGGCTAACTCAGAGTGAAGCAGGCAATCCTACACCACTATGCAAGCAAACACTACACAAATGCATTTTAAGAGAGTACAACAAGATCAAATATTTGTTAGAAGTAGAACCCCTGGACTGGAAATGATTAATTGCATGAACATATATATCCAAGAGAAAGAAGTTTACCAAGTGTAAAAACATGAGGTGGACTGGAAAGAATGTGGTGTATATGATTTGGTTTTCCACAACCGCCAACATCCGGATCACATGCTAGCTGGTCATTCATTATCACGGTCTTCAAAAGATCATCGAATGAATGATCCGGACACATCATCTGTAGCATGGAACAAGTCATAATCCCGATTTCAACATAACAGAAACCATATAAAACAGAAAAGTTAACAATATAACTAATACATATCATGAGTTTCAACCCAAGGAAGACAACTAACCTTTGCAGTTCGAAGTGAACCAGCATTGATATTGTGGAAAAATGAGGTATATTTAAGTCGTCTAGACTCCAATCCACAATTGTGGCAGTTCATCCGTTCATAGACATCCATTCCAAAAAGACAGTGTGCTATGCAAGAACTGTTTGCACAATCCCATGAGCCTATAGAACTGCTCTCGTGAGATTTAGCATGGCAGTCAGTACGAGAAGTGTACGACTTGTGCAAGCACTCAAAGATCACCCCCAATACCTCAGATGCATCATTCATTTGTCCCTGCCATGAAAATGTATTGATCAGGGTCAACTAACATGGATATCAGATTGCCAAAAGGGTCATTGTAGATGTCAAGTGACCATTCGGATAACAAAATGCTGTAGAAATTAGCCTAAAGCCCCTTAACTATAAGATAGAAGACAGTAATATACCTCCTGAAAGAATTTGCTGTTAGGGTAGGATTTGCTCAAAGCAATCCTCAAAGAAGTAGGTGCAACAGCTTCTCCTTGCCCCTCGGATGCTTTGCTCAAGTCAATGAAGATATCATATAATGCACAGACAGCACAAGGATCTTCAACATGCTTATGCAGTGACGATGTTTTAAGAAACTCAGCTCGAAACCGCCTTAAATGCCATAATGACTGCATATAGAGGAACATTATGTCACAAAAAGAAGCACAATTGCATAAGCGTTACAAGTCTAGAAAATTACCTGGATAACCACATTCAAGAAACAATTGTATTCACCAGCAGCATTTTTAAGGCCAGCCCCATACACTTCTTTCCCATTTGAAGTGACTGCCACATCAGTAGTAGAAAGATCAGAACCTTAAAATAGGATTCAAGTTACAAATGATCAAGATAACACAGATCTAAATGATACCATTAACATAACACTTGTAGCTAGAAACTGACAGAGACTAGAGAGAATTAACATCATAGCATATGTTTATATAAAGAAATGATTATGTAAAACCTCATGTACAGCAACCAGCATACAATATAGAAATATACAGTAACGGTGAAGCAATGGAAAGAATAAAAGGCATACTCTCCTAAGTCCTAACCAAGCATACATTCTTCGCACGAGACTCTGAGGTCAAAGTCAAACTATAGACAATATTTCAGCATTTATATATAATATTCAATAGCCTCGTAAATTGCAGCTTTTATCAGCTTCATTAGAAATTGGTGATATTACAGTCACATCCCATGAACTAAACGGCTTAAAATTGTCAATATCTTGAAGCTAATGTTCTGTATTTTTCTAACTTGAAGCTAATATTCTGTACTTTTCTAAAGCATCTAGACCTTTTGGTGATAGTCAATTATTCTTCATTATGGCAATCAGACATGAGCATGCAAATGCTCAGCATAAACAACTCAAATTACACAGTTGACATGACAAAAGCATGTTCTGTGTAATCTAAATCACAACTGTGCATATGTAGCAACTAATACACCTTAACACGATACAAGAGTTATTTATGATGCTAACTAGTTGTTGAATAGAAAAATCCACAGCTGTTCCAAGGCCCAAGATATGAGTCTGTTGAGAAGAGAGAAGAAAGCAGTACCAAGGCTTTGGTGAACAGCTTTTAAGAGGTCTTCATGGAACATTTTCTCATAATCATCCTGGCTGCATACAGTTGCTGATGGGTTTGCGCCACTGTCAACTGGATATGAAAGGAAAAGGTTTAAAAATGTTAAAATCAAAAGAGCAATGAGGAAATATGTAACATACTGTCCATCTATAACAAACTCGTTTTTAGGAAATCCACAAGATGTAACGCATGGTTAGAGAAAACAAAGAAACAATGGGAGGTAATATGTGGGCATAGCTATAGTAAACAAGAAAAGATACAAGTGGTTTGGTCAAGGACTTACTTAAGGTCTTAAACATACTTCAACAACTATTAGATGATAAGGGGCAAGGATGTCATGCATGACAATCCTCTGTAACGGTTTGATAACACAAATCAGAATAACTATGAGAGTGGCGCTTCAATCTAATTTTAGCGCTTCACAGACTCTTAGCTGTACTCAGGCACTCAAAAAAAATTCTTAGTAGCTTATTTGTGATCACATTGTGAAACGAAATTCACTATCCAGAAAGTGTTTATATGTCACAGTAGAGCAAGAAAACATATTACCAATTAGTTCGACTTAAATGGTAAGTACCCCGGCATTGCTTGACATTAATGTACAATAAAGTACACACAGATAAAAGGCTAGGATCGTTGTGAATTTGTCATGCTGGTGCAATTTGATATGGTACACTTAGAAGGAACCAGTGTGTAGATGCCATTATAAGCTAGTCTAATATGTAAAGTTTTGTGCAACATGGATTTCAAGAGCTCCTCAACATCTATGACCAGCATTTTATAAACAAACAACCAAGATCAGGTTACACAAATAAACTTGAAGGATAAGATTGAACTACAACTACCTTTCTCATTATTTGAATTATCTATTCCAGAAGAGCAAGCTTTATGCACATTCTGTGGATCGACTGAAGAGAGCATATGTAGCTCATTTTGTCTTGCATCTTGATAGCTGTGATTGGCGAAGTCAGCAACTTTACCAGAACTGCTACATCCTGGAGCTGGTGTACCATATTGTCGACTAGATGTCCTATCATCATCATCATGAATAGCGCCTGGCATATTTGAAACAACAAACAGATATAAAATGTTTGTATTGCAGTTACATACGGAATTAAAACAAAAGGTCTAATTTGGACAAGTCATAACCAACAACCTTGGATATATTTCTTATGTGGTTGGCTAGTACTAATCTTAGACCTTTGGATGATGGGATTAGTTGGAAGTTTTGTATTTTGTGCATTTTTCCAAACTCCGTTCATTTTCAATGTCGGCTTACTAAGGTCCACATCACTGCTGGTTAATGCATGTGCCCCAGGAGAGTCCATTCCATTATGTTTCTCCCTACGATTGTTCTCCGTGTTTCGCAGCAGGTCCATACCATAGAATCTAGAACTAGAATGTTCTTCCAGCAAAGAAACTTCAGAAAAGCGAAAATCACCAAACTTTATGCCTTCAAGATATGCAGGTGAGAGGTTATTGGGTGCACTTTGATGGTTATCCTGATCCCTGTTTAAATTAACATCAGTCGAATAACCAGTTGTCCCAATATCTGAAGCTGCCAAAGTACTTCTACATTGTTCTGCGAGATGCTTCTGCTTTGCCTCCTCCTCTATCCGTCTTTGGTATTCCAAAGTTTCCTCCAGCTTTCTTTCCTCTGCTTCAAGTTGTACTCTATGCCTAAGTTCTTCCTCTTGTTCATTTAAGTAATCATCACTTGTTGAAAGTTTGCAGTCAAAGTCATCATAATCAACAAGGGTCTGACTGCAAAAAATTAACATGATCAAATAAATTAAAGTCATACACACATGAAAGTTCTAAAGTCAAAAGAAGGTCAATGATGCTGATGAAAAAGATGATTCTATTGCTGCCTGTTTTTGTTCATGCTGCACATAATAAAAAAAAACTAAGGCAAAAACTTACAAAATTTAGAAGCCTTCTGAAATATATTCCAATGAGAAGCCCATAAAAGATGTGAACAATGATCTCAAGCAGAAGCCCATGAGATGAACAATGATTTCAGGTACTGCTAGAGAACGCTAAATGCATATGGAGATGTGCAGTAACAAAGCATGCACCACCATGATATGATGGCTGGCACCTCAAAATAGATGACAGTATATTGAAGGGTCCACAAGTTTCTAAATTTCTTTGTAACTAGTTAATTGTAAACTATATTTCACAGGGAAACAGCATAAACAACATCATTCAAAGGTCAAAACAGATCTTGTAATTCTGCAACCAAATATCTTTGTCAAAGTAAATTCTCCAGACTAAATCTTGCTGTCTAACTAAATATCCATATGCTGACTGGGATTTTAAATTAGTAATACTGAGTAACTACAGATACACACAGAAAAAAAGAAAAGAAAAGAAAAGAAAGCATTCCAATCATTTCTCTGAAAAAACAGGTCCAGTGCATTGTACTCAGTTAAGAAAAAACTTGAGTACATTTGTCCCTCAAAAAGAGTTCTTCTTTGGCAAGTAAAGAACATGTGAATTTCTCAGAACATGCAGACATGGAGTACAAGCATTACTCACGATTGCTCTGATGTCTCCTCATCTGCACTGTCCCGGCGAACAAGAAATTGATCACTCCAACTCAAATCCTACAAAGCATTTAGAAGCATTATAGCAAGAAAATAAATTTCTTTTTGTGAACAGCAAGAGCATACAATATTACAATATGATCAAACTCAAAAGCACAACTACCTTGAGATCCTTAGATCTCTGAGAATCCTTTGTTTTCTTCTTGTCCTTTGATTTCTCAAGGGATTGCTTTGTGTCACCCCCTCTGTTTGCATTCTTCTTAGCATCTAAAGCAAGTTCAGCCAAGAAGGCTTCACTTGCAGCATCAGATCTCTCTCTGGCATCCTTGTCCACCAGCTCTTCCAAATGGCTCTAAATTACCACACCATAACCACAATTAAGAAATGGACAAGAGCACAAAGCATTAAAACAACTGAGTGTGCATAGAGATGCAGTATACAAACTCGCAAGAAGGATTTCAAAAGGGGAAAGAGAATTGTTCGATAATCAAGGACAGAAGCAGGTCCAAGCTTGAGTTGCAGTTGCTGCATCACAGCTACACTTCGCATAATCCTAGCGTCTATCTTGCCAAGCTGTAAGTGAAACAGTTAAGAGAACAGATATTGTTATTGCATGTTAAGAGAACAGATATAACTTCTGCTGTTAGATACAATGCCAGAAGAACTGACCTCCATACTAATTTGTTCCTTCAGCTTTGAAACAACCATCTGTACCACAGAATCGTTTGGATGTGCAAAGTCATGCAACCTCCAATCATCATCTTCTGCCCCATCGAAGGTCATGCCAGAAAAGGCTTCATCATACCCAAAGTGTGACGTGTGAACTTCCTTCAAAATAGTAGAGATTGCATCTAACTCAGATTTGCAACCGTTAAACAGCTCCTCAGCATTGCGCTCTAACAACTCCTCCTGCCGCTTCTTTAGGAGCTCCTCGTATCCTTGAAATGCATACCGCCCCACATGGTCCCTTCGCCTTTGCTCTTCAAATAAAAGAGTATCCACAGCAAGCACACCCTCCTCATTGCTCAACTGTTCATGCTTCCGTTCACACCAGTTTTGCAAGATAGAGAACTCTTTCTCAAGCATCTGAAGAATCCGCATGCCCTGATTTGACTTATCATCAAGCATACGATTCCAGTCCAATAGATGCTCACCAATTGAAGATCCAGCATACAACCATGAAAGGAATGCATCAGTATCAACATTCTCAGGATCAGACTTCCCAACAAATGCCCGGCCATCAAGGATCAGAGTCGATGAATCAGAATCTAGTGTAACCTTCTCCAGGACATTGTGATTTTTCGGGAAACTATCCCCATCACCTAGTTCCCCATCCTTCTCTGAGGACCTATTAAGTCCACAGGACTGCGTTAGGTCCTGCAAGAACTTGAGCACCTTCCGCAGTGATGATGCCTCCAAGAAGCAAATGCAGAGCGGCGACTCATCCAACGAGTGGTTAAGCAGCAGTGACCCAGAAGGCATCCCCCTGAGTTCCTCCATAGCAAAATGTATCACCCTATTCAGATGGCTCACTGAAAGATTCTTGTACTTCACAAGGATTTGGAACAATGAATGAACCCTCTCCAAAACCTTCGCTCTTTCATCATCGTCAGACAGCGGCCACTTCCGGTCACCTTCCCTATTCACCACTCCAAAACTATCACACTCCTCATTGTGTGGCGAGGCTGAGGATTCTGACGTGTCTGATTTGTCTTTAGTACTCCAATTATCCGACGACATCGAATCCTTGTCTCTATCTGTGCCAATATTGTAAGCTTGCTCTTCCTCCAGCGCTTTGAGTGCTGCAGTAGCATCCACCGGCCTCCAGCTCGAACCAACGAGCATTGCTGCCCAATCAGCATCAATATCCTGTGGCACCATAGCCTGCAGCCGAGGTGATAGCACACCCACATGCTCCTGCAACGCATGCTGCAGGTGTGACTCCAAATTTGCGAAGCGCTCCCCGCACCGGCCACATGTCCAGAACTCCCACTTCCCGCTCCTAGTGGCAAACCCTAGCACCTCATTAAGCACATCAGATGCTGCACTGGCAGCATCTTTATCCTTATGCATTGCAGCAGCATAGTGCGACTTGAGCTCAGAAATGCTAGTGTTTAAGAACACGAGTCTCTGGTCCACAGGCATCGTGCCCCAGAACGCACGCACCTGGTCCATGCGGTCATATGCTGATGAGACTGTTGCCTTTCTTGACCCGCTCTTTCTCCGGTCAGCACGATGTCTGGCCGCTGATGACTGAGACGATGAGGAGGGGGCCTCATCTCCCAGTGGCTGTGGCGGTGAGGAGGCGACAGCAGCGGCATTGTGCTGCTGCTGCTGCTGCTCCAGCAGCTTAATCGCAGCGATCCGCACCTCGATCTCCTTGCGGCGCTCGTCAGAGGTCTTGGTAGCCTTCTTGATCTCGTTCGGCCGGCGCGGGGAGGGCGTCGCCGGGAGTTGGCGGAGGTCCATGGGGTCCTCAGGCAGGCGGCGCACAGGGATCAACCGAAGCTTATCGTCCCCAGGGCCGCCGCCCAGGGTCTTGACCCACGTGGAGATGGATGCCAGGTTCGCCTTCTGGATCAGGGAGCGGAGCTCGGATTGGACCTGCTCAGCGTCGGGGGCGGGTAGCCTGAGGGAGTGGGGCGCCGGGTCGGAGGGGGCCTCGATGCTGAGTCCGCGCTCGCACTGGGCGACGACTTCCTCGTAGCCGCGGGTGTCGGAGGCGGCGTCGTAGAGGAGCATGGCGTGGAAGTGAGCGAGCTCGACGGAGTCCGGCGCGAGCTCGACGGCGCGGCGGGCGGCCTGGAGCGCCGCCCGGTGGTGGCGCGCGCGGGCGGCGGGGTCGTCGAGGATCGCGGCGGTGCGGGCGTGCACGGTGCCGTGCGCGCGGAGGAGGAGCGGCGAGCCCTCCCCGTGGCGCGCGACGGCGTCCTTCATGAGCCGCAGCGCCCTCGCGTGGCTGCCGCGCTGGAGGCAGGAGAGGGCCTTCTCGCACTCGGCGCGCACGGCGGCGCTGTCGCCGCCCCCCGCCGCCGCATCCGGCTGCCGGCGGGAGGCGCCGGGGGGCGGGGGAGGAGGAGTAGGGTTTGGTGCGGGGGTTCGCTTCTTTCGGCCCATCGGGGAAATGAGATTTGGGCGAAGGTGTGTGCGGGGGTGTGGGGATATAAAACAAAAAGCGGAGAATAATAAAATCTATCTTTCCCCTTCTTTCTATTTCTGTGGGTGCGTCTACCTAACCCGAGGAGGACGCGAGGGTGCGGAACTGCGGATCGGAAATCGGGGTTAGACGGGGAGTCGGGTGCGCGCGAGTGACGGTGCGGTTTTGTTTGGGCCATGTTTTTCTTCTCGGCTTCCCTTCCATTTCACGATCATCTCACCGTCACCGGTGTTGCCACATGCACAATTGCACATTGCAAATTTTTTGCAGTGCACTGTGGAAATGGTTCTGCAAAGTTTAAGTTATACTACTATTTTTTCAGTTCACAACAATTACAAGTTTTTTTTTATGAATAACCTGGAGTTTTTCCAAAACGTTGTTGTATTTATTATAACTAGCAGACACGCGCAAAATTTGCGCGGCTATGTTTGTTTAAAAGTTTGTAGTATCAAATAATATAATGTATATACTCGAGAATACATTTGCATATCTTATAGGCTATTTAGATTATTTTTTAAAACATCATAAATATTAGAAATAACAAAAAAATTGAAAGAAAATACAACTTGAATAACGTAATTAAAGTATGAGCTTTGATGGAAGAAAATCATCGAGCATAGTAAGTTGTTAGGGTTCTTAAAAACGTAACCACTCTCCATCATGCATGAATCATGTAGTTGCATGCCCTATTCTACCCTCATTAGTTACTCTTTTCTAAAATATATACATGCATATGTACATCTATTTAATCTAAGCAATGCGCTAATTATGTGTTCGACAAATTATCTTATTAGTTTACATAGTATTAGAGTATCTTGCTCATGCATATACCGATACACAATAAGTGGCTTACTTTGAACTTATCTTTTATCACACGACAGATGCCTACTGAACTGTGTGTTTTCTTCTCTTATCATCGCCACAACTTTTGTGCTTCAACCTTTAACAACAAGTCCAATTCTTAATCGATCTCTCTCAGCTGCTACTAAGGATGGCAACGGGACTGACGATGACCGGGGGATGTCCCGACGTCCCATCCCTGACCCCGCTAAGCTTCGCGGGGGGTAAGTGACCTCGTCCCTGTCCCCGATGGGGATAATCCTCATATGGCAAATTGCCACCCCTAGTTGCTACCCCTTTCAATGCAATACTCTATTATATAGTTATCTTCTACTTCTCTCTAATTATTGCTTAATGCTGACCGCTGCGACATCAAACGTGTATACATGTGTAATCGTCGTCGATCTCTATTGGGGACACCTGTCATACTCTCTCCGATGGCCCTGAGCATATTCCTTACGGCTGCACCATCTCCACTTGAAGCTCTTTGCTCCTCTTCTTCTGCACGCACGTGCTTCTATTCGTACGGATGAATGCATGTATATGCACATGCATGGTGTTATGCACGCTCAATGTCATCTTCTTCCGTATCGGTTATTTCTCTTCTTTGACGTTGGGCAACGTTCGTTGGGCAATTCAATGTTGTTGCTTCCTCACTTACTGCGATGACATTCCATCTTCATTAATGTCGGCTTGTCTGCTTTAGTTGTTGTCTAACGATATAGAGAATCTTCTCGTCATTGCTTGTCATATCGTACCCCTCACTAGCGATGGCACGCTGCTAATTTCCCAATGACATTATATTGTATACAAATTTCAGTTTTTGGTTAGAATTCGTATACAAATCCAATTGTTATATTTTCTTTTTTTATTCTAAATTATATTTATGTAAAGATTTTACTTAGGAATTCATATGGAATCAAATTGCCATTTTCATTTTATTTTTTATCCTGTGTTTCAGTTATGGTTTTTTTGTTCATATATAAATCCAATTGCTAATTTTATTTAATTTATTCTGAATTTTAGTTATTTAGGGATTTTTACTATAGAATTCGTATGAAAATCAAATTACAAATTTTATTTTTTTAACCATCGTATTTCTGTTATTTTTTGTTGAAATTCTTATACAAATCTAATTTCTATTTTTTTTCTTTAATTTTTATTCTGAGTTACTGATATTCAGGGATTTTACTTTAGAATTCATATCGAAATCAAATTGCTTATTTTATTTTATTTTTTATTCCTGATTTTAGTTTTTTTTGGGAATTCATATACAAATCCAAATGTTTAATTTTATTTTGAATTGTAATTATTTAGGGATTCTACTTAGTAATTAGTATCGAAATCAAATTGCTTATTTTATTTTAATTTTAATTCTGAATTTCAGTTACTTTTGGATTATAATTAACTTGGACTATTTATCTTTAATCTAAACTGTTATAATCTGGACCCACCACAATCGACGGTGTAGATCTTTTTATTTTTTCGCCGATTAATACGTGAATTTCTAACCATTGAGAACAAACATAGATCTTCTTTTTCAGTCGTTTTAATAATATAATAGATAGATATATACGAGGTTTTCTTTTCTAGTAACTCTTCGTTGTAATACCATATTGAATAGCATAATACCGATTGTCCACTGTAACTATAGGTGAGCGGATAGCTATGTTTGAAGACATAGGACCATGTTAGTATGTGATAGTGCAACAATTTAACCAGCTAGTGCATAAGCTATACATGGAGCGAGCTAACCAATCATTGTGGGTTATATTTTTTTCAATAAAGAAAAGTGACAGTTGGTATAATTGAATTATATGTAAAGGTACATTGTTCATGTGTTTTGTGCTCTCCAGTGATGAAAGCACAATGCTCTATTGCTTTTTACATGTAGATAATATAACTTCTAGTCTATTTTTATCTGTTTAAGAACCATCCGCAATGTAACATCTACTCAACCTTTTATCTATCTTGGAGTTATCTGTAAGTGCCAAAATCGATTTGTCTAGATTTTTAGAACCACCTCCAACACTAAGAATGTTATCAATCTTCAACCCATTTCAGGGCCAAAGTCAGTCCCTTTTTAAAATGTGAAAGTATATTGTAAGACAATATTTTTTATATGTATATATCTTCGTAACCTTTTCGACATGTAGATGCTACAACCTTTAAGGAAAACATGAACATATGAGCCATCAACGGAAACGTGTCCCATACTGTGCTGTTCAAAAGGCACGAACAATGTAGCATCAGGGCATACGACCTGATTTCGATGTTTCAAACCAATAAAAACAAGATTTTGAGCCCTTTTTAGTTTTGCACAAGATAAAATAATCTTCTCTTCCACCTTGATCCTGACCATCGACAGTCGAAACAGAGGGCTTAAAATCACATGAATTTCACACATCTGCCCTTGGCCCAAAATGAGAGGTACACCTCCCGATCAACCAAACACATAAGCTATAAGGAAGAAAGTCATCACAAGTCTAAATTTAGCTAGATCGGTGTTCTTGTATGATTAATAGATCAAACTTCTTCTCTAATGGTGGATTAAATTTGATTTGATGTGGATTGAGCATCCTTTCGACGTTGCCATTACCCATGGTGGACTTGGTTCCCTCCACGTTTTCGTAGGTGCAAATATGCCAAGTGGGGATTGGGGTAGGGAATGGATAGAATTTTGTTGGTTTCATGTATTGGGCTATTGGCCAGTTCAGTTGATTTTTGTCTGTTTTGTTTGATTGACAAGTGAGGTGATAATTGCAAATTTGTTTAGTTTTTAGTGCATAATTTCAAAAAAAAAAAAACAGCGTAACTTCCTTTGTGGAAGGCTGGAGATGTGAAAGTTTTTCTCCTTTTTCCATTTTGGTCGGTATCGACAACAGGATGATGAAAATTGTGATACCTGACTTGCTTGCTCTCATTGATTTGATCAATGTGGGTTTCATGATAACATTCTAGTTTTGATTTATGACAAGGTTATCATGATAATCTTGTGATGTGTAGGTTGGCGTGCAACTTATGGCAAGTTTTAGATTCCATGAATATTTGTTGATAACAATTTGGGATTGTTATTTTTTTCTTGTTCTTTTTTAGCGGCTTTTCCCTCGGCCCGAGAGAAGAGGTACACCTCTCGATCAACCAAACACACGAAGCTCTAAAGAAGAAAATCACCACAAGTCTAAATTTAGCATCCCTGATGCCACCCCCACCACAATTCCCCGCCACCTCCTCCCATCTCCTCCCTCCCTCGCTCCCACCCATTCCCATTCTCACCACCCGCGCCACCGCGAGACTCCTGACGAGCTCTCCTGTCTAGGTAACGGCGGTCGGAGAGATGGGGCAGCAAAGGACACTTGTCTACAGCTTCGTGGCACGCGATTCCACAGTGCTGGCTGACCACACTGAGGTCTCAGGCAACTTTGCCTCTATCGCTGCGCAGTGCCTACAGAAGCTCCCCGCATCGAACAATCGATTCACCTACAACTGCGACGGACACACCTTCAACTACCATGTCTACGATGGATTCAGTAATGCCCCCAAACCCAGCCACCCAACCTTCTGCCTCTCTACATCCCCCTTGTAATGCGCATTGATTTCCTACTATGATTCGTGCGGTTTGAAGGGTGTGTTATTTCCCCTATATTGTGGCAACCATGGATTGCATTCAGCATTAACTAACTGGATTGGTGTTCTTGTCCATTTAATCGATCGAACTTCTTCTCTAATGGTGGATTACATTTGATTTGATGTGGATCGAGCATCCTTTCGACGTTGCCATTGCCCATGGTAGATTCGGTTCCCTCCACATTTTCGCAGGTGCAAATATGCCATGTGGGGATTGGGGTAGGGAATGGATATGATTTTGTTGGTTTGATGTATTGGGCTATTGGCTGGCTCAGTTGATTTTTTGTCTGTTTTGTTTGATCGACAAGTGAGGTGATAATTGCATATTTGTTTATTTTTTCAATGCATAATTTCAATTTTTTTACAACGTAACTTCCTTTGTGCAAGGCTGGAGATGTGGATGTTTTTTTTCCTTTTTCCATTTTGGTCGGTACAGACAACAGGATGATGGAAATTGTGATACCTGACCTGCTTGCTCTGATTGATTTGATCGATGTTGGTTTCATGACAATGTTCTGGTTTTGATTGAGGACAAGGTTATTATGGTAATGTTGTGGTGTGTAGGTCGACGTGCAACATAGGGCACATTTCAGTGTCCATGAATATTTGTTGATAACAATTTTGGATTATTCTTTTAAAAATGGGTTTGCCCTTGGTCCGAAATGAGAGGTACACCTCCCAATCAACCAAACACCCGAAACTCTAAGGAAGAAAATCACCACAAGTCTAAATTTAGCATCCCTAATGCCACCCTACCACAATTCCCTGCCACATTCTCCCGTCTCCTCCCACCCACCCATTCCCATTCTCACCGCCCACGCCAGCGCGAGACTCCCGGTGATCTCTCCCGTCTAGGTGACGGCGGCTGGAGAGATGGGGCAGCAGAGGACACTGGTCTATAGCTTTGTGGCACACGGTGTTGTGGTGTTGGCCGACCACGCCGAGGTCTCTAACAACTTTTCCTCTGTCGCTACGCAGTGCCTGCAGAAGCTCCCCGCATCCAACAACCAATTCACCTACAACTGCGACGACCACACCTTCAACTACCATATCCATGACGGATTCAGTAATGCCCCAAAACCCAACCGCACAACCTTCTGCCTCTCTACCTCCCCTTGTAATGTGCGTTTATTGCCTGGTATGTTTTGTGCAGTTTGAAGGGCGTGTTATTTTCCCCATATATTTTTGCGATCATGGATTGCATTCGGCACTAAGTTGATGGATCATTGTTCTTGTCTGTTTAATTGGTCCACAAGTCTAAATTTAGCATTCCTGATGCTACCCCACCATAATTCCACGCCACCTCCGCCTGTCTCCTCCCTCTTTCCTTCCCACCCATTCCCATCCTCACCACCCGCGGCATTGCAAGACTCCCAACGAACTCTCCCATCTAGGCGACAAAGGTCAGAGAGATGGGGCAGCAAAGGACACTGGTCTACAGCTTCGTGGCGTGCGGCACCAGGGTGCTGCCTGACCACACCGAGGTCTCCAAAACTTCGCCTCTGTCGTTGTGCAGCACCTGTAGAAGCTCCCCGCATCCAACAACTGATTCACCTACAAATGGCGATGGCCACACCTTCAACTACCATGTCCACGATGGATTCTGTAATGACCCCGAACCCAACCACCCAAACTTTTGCCTCTCTACCTCCCCTTGTAATGCACATTGATTGCCTAGTATGATTCGTGTTGTTTGAACGGTGTGTTATTTCCCCCTATATTTTGGTGATCATGGATTGCATTCGGCACTAACTGGATGGATCGGTGTTCTTGTCTATTTAATTGATCAAATTTCTTCTCTAATGGTGGATTACATTTGATTTGATGTGGACCAGGCATCATTTCGACGTTACCATTGCCCATGGTGGATTTGGTTCCCTCCACATTTTCGCATGTGCAAATATGCAATGTGGGGATTGGGTATGGAATGGATAGAATTTTGTTGGTTTGATGTATTGGGTTACTGGCCGGTTCAAATTATTTTTGTCTGTTTTGTCTGATCCACAAGTGAGGTGATAATTGAAGAATGTTGCATTTTTAGTGCATAATTTCAATTTTTTATAGCCTAACGTTCTTTGTGGAAGACTGGAGATGTGAAAGTTTTTTCCCTTTTTTTCATTTCGGTCAGTATAGACAACAGGATGATGAAAATTATGATACCTAACTTGCTTGCTCTCATTGCTTTGACCAATGTGGGTTTCATGATAATGTTCTGGTTTTAATTGAGGACAACGTTATCATGACAATGTTGTGATGTGTAGATTGGCATGCAACTTATTGCAAGTTTCAGTGTCCATGAATATTTGTCGATAACAATTTTGGATCGTTCTTTTTTGGTTATTTTTTTAACATGGGTTTGCCCTTGGCCCGAAATGACATGTACGTCTCCTGATCAACCAAACACACGAAGTTCTAAGGAAGAAAATCACAACAAGTCTAAATTTAGCATCCCTAATGATGACGCACCACAATTCCCCACCACCTCCTCCCATCTCCCTCCTTCCCTCGCTCCCACCCATTCCCATTCTCACCACCCGCGCCACCGCGAGACTACAGACGAGCTCTCCCGTCTAGGTGATGGCGGTCGGAGAGATGGGGCAGCAGAGGATGCTAGTATATAGCTTCGTGGCGCGTGGGGCTACGGTGCGGGCCGACCATGCCGAGGTCTTCGGCAACTTTGCCTCTATCATCGTGCAATGCCTGCAGAAGCTTCCCGCATCCAACAACTGATTCACTTACAATTGCGACTTCCACACCTTCAACTACCATGTCCACGACATGGTACAGTAATGCCCCCAAATGCAACCATCCAACCTTCTGCCTCTCTGCTTCCCCTTGAAATGCACGTTCATTGCCAAGTATGATTCGCGCGGTTTGAAGGGCGTGTTATTCCCCCCTATATTTTATCGATCATGGATTGCGTTCGGCAATAACTAGTTGGATCCGTGTTCTTGTCCGTTTAATCAATTAAACTTCTTCTCTAATGGTGGATTACATTTGATTTGATGTGGATCGAGCATCCTTTCGACGTTGCCATTGCCCATGGTGGATTTGGTTCCCTCCATGTTTTCGTAGGTGCAAATATGCAATGTGGGGATTGGGGTATGGAATGTATAGAATTTTGTTGGTTTGATGTATTGGGCTATTGGCCGGTTCAGTTGATTTTTGTTTGTTTTATTTGATCGACAAGTGAGGTGATAATTGCATAAAGTTGCATTCTTTTAGAACATAATTTCATTTTTTACAGTGTAATGTTCTTTGTGGAAGGCTAGAGACGTGAAAGATTTTTTTTCCTTTTTCCATTTTGGTCGGTAAAGACAATGGGATGATGAAAACTGTGATACCTGGCTTGCATGCTTTGATTGATTTGATTAATGCGGGTTTCATAATAATGTTCTGGTTTTGATTGAGGACATGGCTATCGTGATAATGTTGTGATGTGTAGGTTGGCGTGCAACTTATGGGGACTTTCAGTGTCCATGAATATCTGTTGATAATAGTTTTGGATTGATCCTTTTTTGTTATGTTTTTTTAACATGCTCTTTTTTGTTCTCAGCATAGATTAAGATGGATGTGTATGGTGTCCCATTTCAAGCTTTGTCTAATGGTATCGCTAACACTTTTCACCACTTGCTCATACATTGGGTTTTTACAATGAGCTGTGTTGCACTGATAAAGTTGCCTCATGTGCCTTCCTTATTTTCTTTTGAGCAAAGCCTTCTTATTTTCTCATTTAAAAGCATGTACGGAGTAATGGACTGTTTCACTAAATGTATATGTTATCAATATGCAACATGTATATGAGTTTGGATCATGTAGTGATCCTTACGTATGTGCGAAACATTTCCATTTCTACCTCCATAGCCTTTCCTTGCATTATAAGGTTTAAGTATTCTAGTAGTATCGATGTCTATCCACACAAACTAGTCATTTTCCCTTAAAGATAAGGAGTGCTAACTAATGCTGGCATCTAGGAATTTTCTATTTTGAAAAAGATTGTATCGGCCATGCATTTTGTTAACCCCCTGTGTATTCTATTTCTACTCAGTGCTCACTATTTTTGTAGTGTGCTCCCAGTGTATATATTCACATCTTGCTCTATCACACTTTAGTTTTTCTATTATATGTTTTCATCATGTTGTTGCATAGATCCTTATTTAATATTTAACAGAATGCATTCATTTATCAAAGGATGTGGATCTTTATCCTTTTTTGTGGAGGCAGCCTTTTTAGTGTACGATGGAAGTTAGCAACTTAGCATTTATCATTTAATATCACCTTGTCCACTGTGCTCTAACATTTTAACATACTTGCATTCTGGTACTAGGCCATGCCTAACTTTTTCCTAAATTATACAATATAAATTTTGAGCAAAATGGTTTTGATGCTTCTAAGAAAAGTTTGTCTTCCTCTTTATAATTCATTGTGTTATGTTTTATGGCTTACCATCCAATGTCAAAATCAAATGATGGGTATACTTTATTACATGCTTCACTGTTCAGTAAAGAATTAAAGATAGAATTGTGTGCAGGTGACACTGTTGTACAATTGATTCAAGTTTTATTAGTTTTCACATGTTAATGCATTTGATTTTCAGCATATTGTGTTGTTGCTACTGAGTCTGCTGGTCGGCAACTTCCAATTGGCTTCATTGAGAGGGTTAAGGAAGATTTTGCTAAGAAATACAGTGGAGGAAAAGCCAGAAGCGCCACTGCCAATAGCCTGAAGAGAGAATATGGGTATTTTCCTTAAAAGCTTTCGCATGCATATGCCCCAAAAAAATTCAGGGTTATGAAGTCTCAACCCCCGTACTGCAAGCTGCACAATATGATTACCCTGAATTACTACTATAGATTAAAGATAGCTACTTTGTATGAATGGCGTAAATCACTGTTATAGTACTATAAATGGATGTCTCTTTTCCAGGCCTAAACTTAAAGAACACATGAGGTACTGTGACCAACACCCTGAGGAGATTGACAAGCTTGCAAAAGTGAAGGCTCAGGTTACAGAGGTTAAGGGAGTAATGATGCAAAACATCGAAAAGGTGTGTGTGTCTTTTACTGTCAGTTTGATATTGATCCCTATGGGAGTCTTTTTAAGATTCGGCAATGTTTGCTTTTCCTAACAATCTATTACTCAATCGCTTGGTATATTAGGTACTAGATCGTGGCGAGAAAATCGAATTGCTAGTCGATAAGACAGAGGATCTCCGCTCGCAGGTTTCATACACTCGTTGTCACCTCTAGTCAATCTTTTGTTTCCTCTATCACCATCCTCTGTCCATGAGACATGAGGGCATCCATTCTTTTGTCTTCAGGCACAAGACTTCAGGCAACAAGGAACAAAGATACGACGAAAGATGTGGTGGGAGAATATGAAGATAAAGCTCATTGTTTTCGGTATCGTCATTGCGCTGATCCTCCTCGTTGTCTTGACAGTTTGTCGTGACTTCAATTGCTGGTGATGCAAAGTATACAACTCACCTCACCTACTACTGCTATAGCCTTTAGTCTGATGTTGTTGCTAAAGAACAGAAGGGAGCAGGACCAAAAAGAAGGGGGGAAAGGCAAACTACTACAACATAGAGAGTATTGTTTCAAAGTAAACTACCACATAGAGAGTGAATCACCGGAACCCGTCGGTTTGATGTTGTTGTTGTCGCTGGTCACATTTTTTAATTTTAGTTATGTATATATGGACCCAAGGCTTGCAATATATAAAAGAGCCCTCTCATGTGCATGTACAGGATGTCTAACTATTCTTTCTACGTTGTAATACTAGTATTGTTGTAATTTAGATGAGGTACTTTTCCTGCAATTCATACAGAGATTGTTCAGATCCTTGCTTCTTGTGGTGAACTAGTGATCACTCTTGAATTGCCTTAGAGTATCTTTTTGAAAGAGCTGCCTTAGAATATATGAATTCCATATATAGAGTGTTTACTACTTTCTTATGGCCAACTGAGAAGGAATGATGGTCGCCCACCTTGCACTAGCTACATATACACGTACACATTTGTATGCATCGACAAACCATGCAGGTCATTTTACACATGCAACACATCTAATACACATTTAATTACATGCCTTACCTTTTCTGGTCGATGCAATTGCACAAACACCTATTGAGTCCCATGCACTAACCAGTTCACCTAAAAACTTAAGCTGTTGGGGAGCCAAGGAAAGGTGCATAAAACTCAACATTGCCTAAAGATCTTGCTACTGCTTTTATATAGCTTCTAGTTAGCAATCCATTTGCTCCCTGGAGAGAGGTGAAATAACCAACATTTTTAGCATATCCTAAGTAGCAATTTCAAAACTAATATTAAATAATTAAGCTGCTAACTAAAACAATAATTGTAATTTATTAGCACACATCTCAGATCACACAAATGCATAGACATATATGTATGCTCAATGTCCAATGTATATAGGCTAGTATAATTAGTTCACATCCTCATCATACAAATCAGTTAAATAAGTTTGAGCTTGAAGTATACTACAACAATAGTAAATACTAGAGTTCCGCATGTTTTACCCACCCTACAAAAAAAGGCAACAACAAAACAAACAAACAAGATTTATTGTGAGATAAAAGAACATTGCCGTTAGACCCTTAGTTGTGTAGTATATGTCCCTTAAGCTCATCGAGATACCAAGACTGTCCGGGACCGGCCGGCACCTCTCACTAATACCCAGGTGTCATCATCTGGCTAATCACCCACTAATCCATCTTAAACCATCATTAGACAACCAAAATCAACTTAAGATATCCTCAACCAGCATAGGAACAAATTGTGGGCCAACCAATCACAAGAAGCCACAAAAGACCACATGTTGACCACCATGATGAAAAACCACATTCGATTTTCCGATGATCAAATATCCAATAGTGAAGCCAGAATGGGCAGCAACTCCCATCCAATAGAAATCATATAAGGAGGCTCGAATAGTGTAAGCATATTAGCTTAACCAATGAGTGTTGGAAATCAGCTTGACCAAAGTGTGGTAACACAGGATCGGGGAAAGGATAAGAAGATCAATTTAGGAAGCAAAGGAGAAGAGAGACAAATATTACTCACCTGGCAGCAGCAGCTGAACTGCAGTAAAGAGCAACAGAGCATTGTCTCCATCTCTCTTTCCCCAAATAGCATAGCTAAGAAACAATCAAGACAGATGATATCTGACCTGAGTTCACCACCACTAAGCTATGGGGGTGGGGGGAGGAGCCAATGGGGGAGGAACCAACTTAAAGAGGAACACTTGAGGGGCTGAGCCAGCAAGCAGAGAAAGAGTCGAGAAGGAAGTGAGTCGAGGACAAGGCGAGCACATGGGAAGCAAGGAAGAACAAAAAAAGAAACAAATTCATCAAAGAAAGGTGCTTCCCGCATGCTACCATTTCTTTCTCACCTACATGCACAAATCCCTTGTCACCAAATAGAGGCCCTATTTGGAGAGCTTTAAGGTAGCTTAAGCTTTAAAAAGCAAGAAGCCTCTCCAAACGGGCTAGCTTCGCAGCAGCTTAACATTTAAGCCATAGCCAAAGCTCACGTGAAAGCTGAAACACCTTTCTACCAGCTTTTTCGACTTACTAGTCATGTGCCCGTGTGTTGCTATGGAACATCTCATGCATATATTACTTTATCAATTGAAGTTTGAAGAAGACAAGATATATCTATATTCGATTCAAATGTGATATTGTGTAATAAAAATAGATGTTAAATCCATAACTGAGATTTGCAGTAATAAAAAACCATTTTATCTCAAACAGATATAAAAAAGATTTCCAAACATTGCAATTGTTGTTCGGACATATTGAATTTGATGGTAGGGAGACATGACAAGCAAACTTAACATAGAGAACTACCATTAGCTATAGATTTGAAGGTCTATTGGATTACAAACTAAGCAATGGAATGTAGAGCAAGTTGGCAAGACAGTCGGCAAAAGAATTAGCTTCGTCATCTAAGTTGATCGCTCATATACATCAACAGGACTCAAGATGGGTGCAAGGCCACAAGTGGGCATCAAAAATAGGACAATTTGACACCATAATTTTCCTTCCTCGTGCTCCTGATCTTGAGTACACAAAAGGCCAACTTTCAAGAATATGTATGCTTGTGCTCCAAATCTCTCTGCTCATGTTCCATGTCTTGGAGGAATTTTCATATAATGGTACTTTCATTCAGAAAAGTTAACTAATTTTCTTGGTAGTGGACATTAACAAAATTAAGTGTGTAATAACAGTTAACATATCAATTAAGTCATGACTTGTTTAGTGAACAAATAATAGAATTTTGAGTTTTTGACAGAGGTTAGAGAAGCTTCTGTCATGACTCGTTTCCAATACCAGTTCTTATGTGTGCTCGCAAAGGAAAAGAATCTCTACATGACCTAGTAACGATAATCTCAACATGCAATTCCATTATCCTAAACATCATAATTTCTTATCCTAAGTAGGGCTGGAAACGAGCCGAGTCGAGCCGGCTCGAGCTCGGCTCGCCTGAGCTCGTATGGAATAGTGGCTCGGCTCGTTCCAAGAACGAGCCAAAAGCCCCGCTCCGCTCGGCTCGGCTCGACATAGGGCTCGAAGTGCCTCGCGAGCCCTCGCGAGCTTGAGGGCACAGGTGCACAACACGCACATCCTCCCCATTCTAGGCCAGCACGAAAGTCGAAGGCCACCGCCACCGGTGCTCCTCCCCTCCGCCTCCCCCAATCAAGCTCCTACTCTGCCACCTCTGACCTCTCCATGAGATAAAAAGAATGCCGATCCAACATGAAAAGCATGAAATCATCTCAAGAACATCATCCACGCTGACATGCATACAAAACACCAATCACAATACAATACAACATGAAAAGCATGAAATCATCGCCGAGGAAGCTCCTGCCGGGCCTGCCGGCTGTGGAAGGGGATCACGAAGGGCGCCAGGATGGCACAGGACCGCTGAGGAAGCTCATGCTGGGCCAGCTGTGGAAGAGGAATCGCGAGGGACGAGGCGGCGGGTAGAGCTGGCCAGGTGGGCGTCGTGGGCGAGGCCACGAGGGGGAGGGGGAGGCGGAGGCGGAGGCGGCGGCCGGCGGGTGGAGCTTGCGGTGGGCATCGTGGGCGAGGGGAGGGGAGGGGAGGTGGAGGGCAGGCCACACGGTGGAGCGGCCGGTGGCGAGGCCGCGAGGGGAGGCGAGGCGAGGCGCGGGTGGAGCGGGCGAGGGGAGGCCGAGGGGGGAGGGGAGGGGCGGCGGGTGGAGGAAGCGAGGTGGGCTGGGCGAGTGGGGCTAGGGGGCGAGGGGGAGGCGGCGGGTGGAGCTGGCCCTGGGCGAGGCCGCGAGGGGGAGGGCCGGAGGGGGACTAGGAGGCCGGAAGGGGGAGGCGGCGAGTGGAGGAGGCGAGGTGGGAAGAGGTGGGAGGAGGCAAGGCGGGTGAGGCGAGGGGGAGGCGGCGGGAGGTCTGAAGGAGTCAAGGAGGTGGGGAATTTGGGATTTGGGAGGATGTAGCCTGTAGGGGTTGACCGGGTGAATGGTGACTGCACAGTGAAAGCAACAAGCCAATTTGGCTCACGAGCGGCTCGAGCTCGGCTCGATTTTTCACCGAGCTGAAACCTGGGCTCGGCTCAGCTCGAAAATTCACGAGCCCGAGCTCGAGCCGAGCTGAGCTGAGCCATAACGAGCCCGAGCAGGCTTGCGAGCCTCGAGCTATTTTTCCAGCCCTAATCCTAAGGTTTCACTGTAAACAAAGATAGTGGTTATAACCTTGAGCCATACCTTTTGTGTGATAAAAATACTGATACCGATGATCTGTTGCTTCAACTATCACTTTGCAAATATCAACAGACCCCTATCCAATGGTTGTTGCTATAGGGTTGAATGAAATGAAAGTTTTCCTTCTCATTTGGCATTATGCTTAAAAGGACTAAGGTGTAGTATATCATCATCGTCTATCAAGATCACAGGAGGCTGACATTGACAAACTAAACAAGGACTAAAAAACTAATGACCTTGGCAACCGATTTCAAACTATGTTTAATAGTGTGAGTAATACACACAGAAAAAAGGGAGAAGACAAAAAACAAAGGATAACAAGAAACAAATCCATGCAAAAAATATACAGACTTATCAAATAGCATTTTCCTTCTCAGTGATGAAGATCCAAACAACACACCATATAAAATTTGACCTTGACCAAGGAAAATATATTCAGTAATTAGTATATGAATGAGGTGATCAGCAACCATGAAATTTAAATCTGAGTGATTAATACCTCGTCTAGGCACCACTGGACTTTTGGAAAACAACGCATATGTTCTCTTTCGCATTCAATTAACTGGTGTCATTGAGTTGACATGAACATTCAGAAAACATCTTAGGGGCCTTATTATAAAATTTTAGTTCCTTTCATGGTGGCAGGAGCATGCATCATCAAGATTAGAGTGCCTAAACAAAATTCTACACACTTAAATAGCAATGTCTAGCTCTCTAACCATGAAACAAGAGTTTTAATCTTAGTTTACTAAAAATGAATCGATACAATAATGTCTAGCTCTAACTATCTCTTCATGTACTGTAGTTTAGATAAAGGCTCTAACCCAATGCAGGTCATCAATCATCATTACTATACAAGAAATATCATATCCATAGTCTAAAAAAATAACTCTCCACGAGACTTCAACTGAACTCACTTGTGCTACAAATATACAATTTCAGAAGCAATAAATCAAATTAATCGAGAACCAAGGCGAACAAAATTATTTCGTTGTTGCGTGCTTTCCTAAAAAATAGAAAGGCTTGCATATACTGCAAAGACAAAAGACACAAAGACTTACAAAATACAAAAATAATTGTAACACCCCAACTCAGAACGAGCCTGGAATGCTACCAAAGCTAAATACAACTAGAACGAAATTACAAATTTTCGACAGAGTCTCCTTTGTATATTCAATAAAACCAAGTTTCTAACAAGTAAACATAACATTTAACAATACTTCCAGTATTCCAATTCAATCATGCATAATTGATAATCGTATGAGAATAAATAAGCAACACCAATCACACAATCCATAAATCATCCTACATCCATCATCATAAAAACATCTATAGGTGATTATAACATAGTTATTTATTCTTTTGTGTGGAACTAAGATAACAATTGCATAAAAGCTGTGAGGTAGTGCGTGCTCTCCAAAGTCTACTCCCTCCCATGACGTTTTTGCCAGAGGTACCTAAATCAAAACAAAGCAAGGGTGAGCCATAAGACTCGGCAAGTATCAACAAGGTTACATGATCATAAAGACATAACAGCATAAACAACTTTAATCAACATCATTCATGGAATTTCGAATATTAAGAAAAAATAATGATAATGCCATGCACTCTTGTTCTTTATCTCTTTAAGCATTTTACCGGTAATGCGGGGTATTCATCCGTCAATGGATACCCATGCCTATGCCCTCTGGCACAGGGACCAAGAGCCTATACATCAACTTGTATAGGGACCTTTGCCCGTCATCAAAATGACGGGACCTCTCAGACATATTGCCCACATTTCATGAATGTGGGGACCTCAAGCCTGTCATTGTCTGACAGGGACCTCAACTGATTCACTTGGACACCTTATGACCAAGTTTCAATATGCTCAAGATATGCATGAATATAATATCTATACCTTCTCATTCATCAGGATTCACATATACATTAATCATGTAAACAATAGCATTATGATATAACTGCAATCATAATATGCCAACATCAACACCACTAGGGTCATCTCAACATCACTTCCATATGGCAACAATGAACATTACACCCCTCAATCATAGCATGCAACAAGAAATCTACTTAACCCAGAATACTTGCCTCAACTGTGCGAGAACAATGGACGCGAAGTGGGTGCTTGCCCTTGGGATCTCGCTGCCACCTGGACAAGAAGATAACCCCAAACTAAGACTAGCATACTGGACCAAAATCATACATAACATTACAATCGAAATCGCTAACTTCTTATCATTTCTAACCTTTCTAATTTCTAGCGATCGGTCACTGCAGACAGCAGACTTCAAAAATTCATAACTTTCTGCTCAGGAGTCCAAATAGGATGATCTTAGACATTCTGGAAAGGTAATTAAAATGTCTAAATAAACTTAGTTGGGGAGACCCTCTGATTCGGCCATCTACCAGTCCTACCAATCTATTTAATCAGAGCAAACATTTCACGTCGGGTTTCTGGACAGCAACAAAGAAACTATCATAACTTTCTCTACGTTCGTCCGAATTTAGTGATCTTTAGTTTTCCTGAAAGCTAAGAGGATTAGCCTAGTTTTTAGTTATGGTGAGACCCTCTGGAAACCCCTCTAAATATGCGCTTCTATCAGGTTAACCAACACTAGCAATTCTGCTTCTCTCCAGAAACACAGAAATACTAATAAATTCATAACTTTGGCTACTGAAGTCCGAATGACTTGATTCTTGTCGGCAATGAAAGTTAACTACGATATCTACAACTTTCTAGGAGACACCCAGACCCAATTCTGCCTCTAACCTAATCAAAATCAACAATCTTCTCTGCTGCAGAAAACCGACGAACTGACAACCGAAAATGTACAACTAGAAAACGACCCCAAAACAAAGAATCACAGGTTACCCTTGTCGAGACGATGAAGGCACGCTGCGCGGATGATGATCACCACGAGTTCCCGGTTGCGGATCCTTCTTCCCTCTCCCTTTCTTCTCTTCCTTCTTCCCTTCTCTTCTTCCTTCTTGGCCGGCTGCAAATGGAGGATCTCTTCTTCTCTTGGCCGGCAGAAAGGGGAACCTTGGAGGAGGGCTTGGGAGGCGCAAGGAGGAAGACAACCAGGGAGGAAGGCGTGGGAGGAGGGGAAGGGCAGCCACACAAAGGGGAGGGGTGAGGCGTGGGGAAGTGGGAGGAGGGCTGCATGTTAGGGTTTGGGGGAGTGGTGCCCCCTTTGGCCGGCCACCCCTAGGCTCCATGGGCCGAGGCCCAAGCCCATGATCCAAAAGATCAGCGATTAACCCCTCCTTTTTAATAGATGAACTGGGAAATTTCATGTTGGTCCATCCCGGACACCATCGAACTCTCTCCCGAATGATTTAATCTCCCCCGATTCATTTCTTATCTCACTTTTGGGATATTACAATAATGAAGAACAAGCAAAAAAGAAGAAGAAATAAATACAATCACATCTGACACCTTACAAATCACTATAAAATGGTCATTATCACAAATGCATCTATAACTAATAGTAACAATAATCAGACTATAGCTCCCTACATGATCTTTTTTCACCATGGCAATTCATTGAGGTATAATGATGCAACAAAGGATATCCCGATCTTTCGATGAGAAGGATAATTCGATTTGGTGGAGATGACTCTCACGATTCGGGTACCAATCGTACACGACCAATATACCTGCAATCGCTGAACTAACTACAAGATTGTTATCGACCTTACTAGAAGCACGATCGACCTGACTACGAAGGTCTATTCCTGCATGCAATTGAAGAACACACAAGAACAAGATAATAAGCGATCTAAAATTGCAAATAGGATTAAAATATTTGATAAAGTTGGGATTTTGAAGCGGTATTATGGTTGGTCTAATTAACATAAGCCAATACACGAAGTTGTAATGAAGCTAACTTTTAACTAAACAAAATCCAAGAAAACTAGAGGGGTGCAACCACCTTAAATAGAGGAGAGGGAGCCGCACATAACTAAGAGACAGGTGGGTGATACTATTCATGGTACTGTTCATGTGAGCAGTACGGCCATTAATAGTACGGGCCGAGAGGGGGGTGTCTTCCCCTTGGACCCAAGCATTACAAAGCCCAATTTGGCCTAAATAGGTGACACAGCATGTTCTTTTGGCTATTGCGCCACGCGTAGAAGGAATTTAGAGGTGAGGCTAGATCGGTTGGAAAGAAGACGAGATAATCTTTCAAACAAGTACTTGGGGACCTCAAACGGAGTCTATATATGAAAGTTAAGCTCATTTGAATTGGAGACTATCTCCGGAGGCTGAATTGGATTCCAAAACGGGTCCAGCTCGAACTCTTGATTGTCTTGGACCAAAAGTGACATGGTGTTGATAATTTAAGTAAAGTGTATGAGCTCTTGTAATTGGAACAACAAGCATAGCAAATATGGTTGTATTCATATGGGTCATGTTCTCACCATCCTCCCCTTCTTGAAAACAAAGTCATCCTCGGCTTTTAATAAACTAAAAATAGGGTAATAGGGTAACAAAGAAGGCAAGGTGTATGCATGGTATATGTATATGTCATCCGTTTTAATGGTTCTTTGTTTTTGCACAATTAATGTTATAAAACAGCAGCGATTATAAAAGCTCATTGTATTATCACCCCAAAAATAATCATATATGTTAATGAGCAAAACAAAATTTCTCACACAACAATTATTGCAACTAGTTTTGCAAAGGTAAGTGAAGCATTTATGCAATTCAAATTTCTGAAGTTGTAAGCTTGTAATGGTAGCACATATGGGCAAAACTACAACTTTTGGAATCAAACAAAGTTCATCCATATAATCAAATTTCAATCGAGCAACAACAAATCCATGTAGCAAGGGTGAAAAGATTTATAAGTTCTTCCATACTTCACTATTATTATTCAGATTGCTAATACTAGATGGTGCAATAAGATATGACCACATAGGCATTGGATAAGCAATAAATTTTATTTTTCTATCATAATAAACAAGATTCAGCACACAAGAATTGTTGTTTAAAACAACAAGCTTCAATTCATCCAAGTGATCAAAGTTATGCATATTCGATATACAATAAATTGATTGTCTACACCATAATGTCCAATCAAATTAAACTTATATCCAGGGGTATAGGGCACTAAACAAGGATTTCAAACATGTGATTTCAGAAATTTTCTCTATAGCATGTGACATTTCATAGGTAAATCCAACATAATATAACATAAAGAATCAACAGAAGAAATTCTAGTCAAAACTTCGTTATGTCTAACCAATTCCACATGATCATTAGATATGATTAACTCATCATAGGAAACACTCAAAACAGCAGACAATTCAATTATTTTGTCAAATGGTGCACTCAAGCCAATGTAGTCTGAATTTTTTTCGCTAATTTTTGCTCTAAAATAGCATGGACAGTGGACAATTGTAGTTCTTCACAAGCATACTCACCTTGAGTGATGATAGCACCATGATCTTTACCTTTTTGGCTCTCCTCAGATGATGTAGGTGCATCCATCTCCTCATCTTCCTTCTCAACCAATGGACTTAGTCGCTCAATTAGCTCATTCTCCTCTTCGATATGGTTCTCAACTTCGTACAAGTTGTTTGTCCCATGAAAAATACAAAACACAGGTTTGTTCTCATGTTTTCTATCATCAAGCATTCTCAATTTCTCCTCAATCTGACTTTCAACCTTACATGTAAGTATAAACAAATGAGGGAGAGAAACATATTCTTTATGAACAAGAATGTCCTGAATTGGTTGATTAAGTCCACTTAAGAATCTATTCTCTGTAGCTTCAGAATGTTCCTCTAAGCCATAACGCAACAAACGAGTTTTTAATTCATAATAGTATTCTCTTACAGTTCTACGACCTTGTTTGAAACGTTATAATCTAGCTAACAATAATCAGCATGATATTTAGGAACAAATTCATCTTTCAAAAGTTTCTTTAATGCATGCCAAGTTTGAGGCACTCTTCCATGTCTACGTAAATACTTCCATCAAAGTATTGTATCCTCAATAAAAATTCTAGTGGCGGCTCTAATCTTTTGCCTATCAGACCATTCATAATATTCAAATTCTTTATCTAAAACTATCTCCCAGTCAACCTAGGCATTATGATCAAATTTACCAGCAAAAGAAGGCACAGTGAGTTTAGTTTTACCAGACGTATTATCACGATCATGCACATCCCATGGTGGATAATCGCGTCTCAAGCGTGCATCTTCCTCGTGAACTTTCTTGTGCTCCCGTTCAATGGCTCGAAGAAGATATGGATCTATGTTGTAATCATCCCGTGAACCTGACATAGTTAGTAGAAAATAAGAAAACAAATCACAAGTATATGTTCCTATCAACTACTAGGATCTGAAGGCTCAAAGTAGCTCACACTCAAGCTTATACTAAGTTCTTACCAAGCAAACAGGTGGTGACTGGCAACTAGTGTCGGTGCTAAACGATCTTCGAAGATTAACAAAGCGATTGCAAGCAACTAGTACCTGTACAATGGTAGTAGGTGGAGCTAGGATAGTCTTCAATATGGTAGTAAGGATTAGCAACAATCAAATTAGTAAATGGAAGTTGAAAAATTGCTCAAAATACTAGTCAAAGTTGCTGATCCTAGCCTAATCAAAACTAGCTAATCAAAACTCATCAAGAGAAGTGTATGCACACACACGCAAAGATCAATATGACTTGATGTAAGCAAAGGAAATTCTCACACCAAGTGCCAGGAGAGACACTAGCCAACTACTAAAATCTCTGTGTAGGGGCACAAGATTGTTCACACGATGTAGAGCACAAAGATACAATAACGTGTAATGTAAACAACCATCTAGTTTAAGTAGTAAACAACAGCTAGTCTTAAATGATGAAAAACAACAAAGTTTTATATGGCTTATATATGTTTATTTGAAAGGTTTTGATGATATCTGCAACTTTGCAGCTGAGATGAACCCTAAATTCCGAAGGGAAGACCGAAAGAAACGCCAAAAATAGAAACCAAAAACTTGCGACGCGAATTTAGGGCTGAAGATGGCCAATTTTGGGGCTCTTGGAGGGTGAAAATCACAAGTTGGTCAATTTTATTGGATGTGCCTCATCGTTAGCTTTCACGAGCATAAGAATGTCAAATTCTGACACTGTATGCAAAAGTTATGCCTGTTTTACTGAAGGTGTCTCAAAAATGGACTCGAATTCGTTTCGGCCTCAAATTGAAACTACTATATCTTTTGATCGCGTGGGCGAAACGTGCTCAATTTTTTTGTGAAAGCTTGTGGCTATATGGAAAAGGACTCCACCAATTTTCATTGGATTTGGCAATGGTTTGATGTGCTTTCCAAATTTCGGACAAAGGGACACTCTTTTTCTATTTTTCTTCTCTCTTTTTTTCTTTCCTTCTATTCTTTTTTTTTCACTTCTATTCTTTTTTTGTCCTTCTGTTGAAATCCCGAAATCTTTTTCCTTTTGATGAACCACGGAGGTCATGTTCTGGCCTGATCTTTCAATGAGAAGATAAGTTCGGTAGTAGTCACTCAACTCGCACGATCCTGGCTACGAACTCGCAAGGCTCGAAACCACGCAATCGCTAAATTGCTCGACAAGTCGTTATCAACTGTGCATGAATACCTAGATGGCCTGATCACAAAGATTAATTCCTGCATACACCAAAGAAGCACGCAAGAATGAGATAAATAGCAATCTGAAATTGCAAATAGAATTGAAATACTTGATAAATTAGGATTCTGAAGCGGTATTAAAGTTGGTCTAATCGACATAAGCCAATACACGAAGTTGCATTGTAGCTAACTTTTAACTAAACAAAATCTAAAAAAACTAGGGGATGCGACCACCTTAAATAGGAGAGAGGGAGCCGCACATAACTAAGAGACAGGTGGGTGGTACTATTTATGGTACTGTTTATATAAACAGTACAACCATAAACAGTACGAGTCGAGAGAGGGGGCGTCTTCCCCTTGTGCCCAAGCATTACAAGGCCCAATTTGGCACAAATAGGTGATGCAGCACTTTTTTTAGCTATTACAGCGCGTACAGAAGGAATTTAGAGGTGAGGCCAGATTCGTTGAAAAGAGGACAAGGTAAGCTTTCAATCAAGTACTCGTGGACCTCAAACGGAGTCTGTATGTGAAAGTTATGCTCGTTTGAAGTTAGAGCTATCTCCGGAGGCCGAATTGGATTCCAAAACGGGTCCAACTCGAACTCTTGATCGTCTTTGACCAAAAGTGACGTGGTGCTGATAATTAAAGTAAAGTGTACGAGCTCTTGTAATTAGAACATCAAACATAGTAAATATGATTATATCCATAGGGGTCATGTCCTCATCATATAAGAAACTCAAAATTTATCTCATGTGTTAGTAAAGTAATTATGTAATTAGCAACTATAAAATTACAATCGAGTGATCAATACCTCGTCTATACAAAGAACAGTGAAGTCTTTAATGGTGATTAAAAAAGAGAGGTAGAACATCGAGGACCTGCTGATGTGTACTAACCCCTAATTTGGCTGGTTATAAAATGCTGATCTTTGCATAGATGATTCATTAATTGCAATTTATGCTTTCACTGGTTATCACATTGAGTAGTTCTACAATGGAATTATCTTCTGGTACTTTTGAGAAAAAGAACATCGAAGACCAACACAATGTGAAATACAGGTAGGCTATTAACAACTTTTTTTGGACTGACAATTAACAACTTATAAATAACAAATAGTCAAAAGAAACTTTTGAAAAACAAGAAACAACTTGATCAGAAAGCCAAAAACATTCTTAGCTTGAACACTAAAAGCCAAATATCAATTCATTCAATACATACCCTGTGGAGATATGTTTCTGCGTTCTTGGATATCTATTAGGAAAGGTGATTTAAAAACTACATAAATGATTGTCAACACAATCCATAGACGATTTCCTATTTTAAAAGGATAAAACAATTCAAAGGTGAACATTGAACAGAGAGCCATACTGACATTTCTTTCCAAGCCTTCTCTGCAGAATCCAACTTTGTTACGAGATAGGGCTCCTACACGAAGCATTGAAAAGGATTAGTCATAAGGCTACCGTATAATGGCTTCATTCCAAGTATTAAAGGCACGATTGTTTAGTGTACAGAGAATTTTTCACAATCCAAAAATTGCAAAACTGAAGGGACTACCAAATTAGACATTAATTGCGCACTACTTGACATAGGATTAGTGACAACTATGATCACGAGTCACATGCTCCATGCCACTTCCATTGCCTACAAGCCGATTCAATAGAGAATCCTCATCAAACAATTTTAACCCCAAAACGAGTCGAACCGATCCTCATCAAACAATTCGAACCCCCCCCCAAACGAGTGAAAACTCATAATTGTTTCCCCGAGCATTTTTGCGTGTATTTAAGAACAATAGACGTATAAGATTGTTTGGCTTCATCTATTTAAGAAGAAAGTAGCTAATCTCACACAGAAGGGACATATATAGCAGGGCACTATTGATTCTCAACCCAAACGCTAAACAACAATGCACAATATGTATACTGTGAAGAAAATGTTTTATGTTATTATAGAAAGAAACAAATGATCCATCTATAGAGACATACTTCATGCATCCAAACCTCACTTCTCCAGTGTAAGATGCTTCAGTAGATAGTGATATCATTAAACATTAAGCAAGTGTGATAAATCATGTACAAAATGGTAAACTGGATGTGACAGAAAACAAACTAATAGGGCATTGCCAAACTTGTTGTATTGGAGCATCTAGACAGCCCATTGGTAAACATATGTTCATTTAGTAAAACACTTATTATTGTTGGCAACAAAATGTATGAGGCGAACCACCTAAGTAATATTAGTTGCTCATTTTTCAGGGAAGTTTGTTGAACACAATTTTCCTTTCCATAGACGATAGGTGAGCCTATCAATGGATTGCAATAACCAGCTTTGCTATATTGTTGTAGATGAAACGAAAGGCTGAGATATTGTATTTAACCTCAACCACACTGAAGCCAAGAGCGCAGTAAAAATCAAGATTTGCTCCACATGCCATAGGGCAGCTTCTAACATGAGAAAAATGAACAATCATCTCTATTTTTTTAGACAAATGAATGATTACGTACGGGGAACAATTATTGTTAAGCAATCTAAAAAATTCATTCCGAAAGTCGCAAACTGACACGCGTACTCGCCCCAGTTTTCCCACCAAGAGCAGCAGCTAAACTATCTAAACAACAAATTTCCAAAATCCCCAACACGTTACGACAACTACATGGATTAATCATAAAAATCCCAGATAAAACAGTAACGTTCTACTACCTCCTAGCCCAGTCAATTCAGCAATCGATCAAGCATCTAGAGCAGCACTGCAATTTTGCTCAACAGACATGAAGCTTAAGCCACCAACCTGTGCTCATCCTCAGTCTAGGCTATCCCCTTCCTGCGCTCCTGCTCCACAGACTTAGCCGACCCCTTCTCTCCATGGCCCCATCCTCCCCCGCCCTTCTTCCCACCCCACTGAGCCTTCTTGGCGTCCCCATCGCCAACAGACACCGTGCGAGACTCCGCCTGCACTCGATGCCGTCGACGTCCTCCATGAGCAGCTTGTAGTACTGCCTGACCACATCGGCCATCTTCCCCTCGACGGCCTCCGCTATCTTCCCCCATACCGCGTCCCCTTCATCCTCCTCTGTCGTGGCGAGCGCGTTCTCGAACGCCTTCTCCTGCTAGTGAAAGAAGTACAAGGGGGGCGACCACTCGTGCGAGGACCTCTTCGTAGACACTGTGAAGAACACAACAAACACAGGCAAGATTAGCATTATCTATATGGAGGAGAACGCCGGCAAGGCCAAAAAAATCGTGCTTTATGACGCATACCAGACCGTTCCTTCCTCAAGACCGGCACGCCGATCATTTCGTCGGCGGCGACCTTCCATACAATGGGGCTCTTTGGATTGGTGCCCCCTTCTGCTACATCTACTGTTGGCAGCCGTGGTGGGCTGCGTCTTGGCGGCGGCGACAGATTCGGAGGGTGAGGAGGGGCTTGAGTGTGAGGACCCCAATTTATTTGGCTTGTAATGCTTAACCAACCACCTGGTCCTAGCATCACAAATCAAATAAACCGATCCTCGAGATATGTATACTTCCCAGAAAGCAGTATACACATCTCAACACAAAATTATGCATCAACTCCATTCCAAACATAGAGTCCAAACATCACACTACTAAGCAGAGAGTAACAACAGAAGATTATTACAGACCAGGCCGACCGGCCAAAAGATACACAAATAACAGAAGAACGACAGCGGAAGCAAAAGTGCCATAAGATGGCTATAAACAAAGCCAATCAGTGTGCCTTCAACCCACAAGGCATCTGACCGGACCGCCAAGCCTAGTCGTCGAACACGAAGCGGCAGCAAAACTCACAGAAGTGAGGCCCTTGGGGCTCACCTTCTTCCTCTGCAATAAAAACATTAAGCAAAGACGATGAGTACAAAGATTGTCTTTGTACTCGCAAGACTGACGTGTGAACTAGCAGACCTATTCATAAGCTACATGCAAGCTTATTTGGTGGAGGCCATATGTTTCATTTGCACAAAGCCAAATTTATTTGCAATAATGTAATACAGTTTGAAGGCAAGTTTGCAATTCATTTTTAATTGAAATAACAGTAAGGATAATAATAACAAAAGAGTAAAGATAAACAACCTAGAAGTGACCATCCCAATAGTCACCACAACAATAGCACGAATCCCAGATTCGTACCACCCATCAAGTTTTAATTTAAATGTTGTAGTCTAGTTCTTGGGGGGCGTATCCGAGCGTGTCCATAACCTAGGACGAGCCTATTCGAATAGTTTTAACCTGCGGGGGTGTACCAATGTACCCACACTTGAGCATCGCTTTAAGCCAAGCACACTTAGAAGGTATGCCGACATGACTAAGTCCTACGAGACTTTTTCCAATATTGTGTATTAACTACGAGCCGCTCGTATGGATAGAAATCCATACGCTTACATGGTAAAGCCGAAAAGACAACTACCTTTGCGGGTAAAGCTTTTCGGACAACTACCATGCTCCCAACACCATCCCTCCTGCGACCTCCTGCGACCCGGAGTCAATACACGCCAAAGTACTAGGTCAAAAGAGGTCTCATATACTCTAGTGTGGTTAGCACGCAAAATGCTCAGTACGGTGGCGCAAGTAACTCGGTCCTTAACTGACTCGGGCACCATTCCAGTCACACCCAACAGATCACACCAATCATACCGTTGTGCCCAAGTCTAAATCATTTTGTTTTCAATTTTAGTTTTGTAATTAACATATCCCAAGCTGAAACATAAGAACAGTAATAATTTCATGTGATCAAGACCATCGACTAAGTCGATGATCGCCCAAATCTACTGGAAGCTAAGTATGGCTAAGCAACTGAACTCGTAATCTACTAAGTGATAAGAGTTCATCCAACGAACTCTAATCACAGCAAATAACCTAGGCTCACGTAGTAGAGATCAATATTTCACCTACAGGATATGCAGCTACGGATTTAACTAATCAATTTAACACAAATTAAGCGATGCATACATACAGTTGAAACAAAATACTAGACTTTAAAATACTAGGATTAATCATGATCAAACTGCTTGCCTGGCTGCTGCTGCTCAATAGACTCAACCTGTTGCAGAGGATCACTCTCGATAAAATCAGAATCGTCGCAATCTATCGATCGAGCAAAAGCAACGAATAAGAACAAATAACACCGCCAAAACTCAAACATTCAAAACCATCTAATGAGCACAACATTCATACAGCAGCTAGAGCATGGCTTAACACAAATTTTAGAAACAGAGAACAACTCATATTAATTTGTTATGAATTTTTTAGGAATTTTCTAAGTTAAAATCACATAAAAAGCATCAATTAATTAATTAACAAAATTTTATGAACAGAGATACATTTAAAACCTATTCTGATAAATAGTACACTAAAATGAAAATTTACAAAGTTGGTTTCTTGGATTTGGACAATTATTGAAAGAGATATGAATTTTCTAATTTGGAATATACATAAAAACACCATTTAATCAACTAACAGATTTTTGATACAGAGACAAAGCTGAAACCATTTTTAGTAAAAAGCACATTTAAAATGAAAATTAACAGAATTAGTTTCATGCGGTTTGGAGAAAAATTGAATTAGTTATGAATTTTCTAAGTCAAATTGAATTATCAGCAAACCAGAAAAGCATTTCAGAAAAACTAAAGCATTAATTCCTTTTTCTACCGACACCACTAGCCCTGACCATCGACAGCGGGACGCGCGAAGGCCGACAGACAACGACATCACGAAGGTGACATCGAAGGCGTATTCTGAGAATACGTCTTCGGCTTACTCAGACGTACTCCTAACTTACAAGTATAGAGAAATACGCTTCCCAACCGAGAAAACGTATTAAGCAAGTTACACGAACACTAACTGACAACATGGGCCCACATGACAGCGACTCAGAGGATAACTAACGGGCTGAATTAAGATTCTAAACGCGATTAGCTCAGGAGGGCCCACATGACAGTGATACAGCTAAACGGCGATTAAGAACTAAAGGGGGAGGTTAGAGCTAACGCTGCTGCTGCTCACCGGCGATCACGGGGGCGGCGGCGCGCGCGCGCGAATCGACCTAGCTAACCAGAGGGTCTCAGGGCAAAAGGGTTATACCTACAGGTCCGCTGAGAGCTCGCGAACTCGATGACGGCGACACGGAACCTCGAGGATGCCGGCGGCGAGCTGGCGGCGAACGGAGGCGGAGAAGAAGACACGGCTCGCGCGGAGAAGGCGATACGGACTTCTAGAAGACTCCGGAAGGTGTGCTTAAGCTTCGCCTCAACATCAGGAGCAATAAGCACACGCTAACGCCGAAGAAGAAGGTCCGAGGCGGCCGGAATTGCCACGGCGGCGGAACACCGTGCTCGGAGAAGAATCGGCCGCACGCCCTCCACGATGCACCAAAACGAAAATGAACCCACCGTGAGCATCAGTGGAGCATTGCGATCAAGTGGAACCAAACGCTGAGGCTTGAGACTCACCAGAACGCTAGCAAGCCCGCGGGGTCGCCGCAACCGGAGGCGGAGACGACGAAGTGGCTCCGGACGATTCATTGGATGCCACGAGCTCGGGATGGGCAAAATGGATGCGGCGAGGAACAAGGAAGACGGTGAGAGGGTTGCGGGAGCACGAACGGCAGTGAGGTGGTGGCGCTGTGCTCGAGTTTTTCTCCGACCGAAGCTAAGAAATGGGCGGAGAGAGCTAAAGCGCGAGGAAAACGAGGAATGAGTGGGCATGGTGAGGTAATGAAGGTCTGGCGACACTTCGGAGAGGGACACGCGTCCACGACGTGGCAGCGACGAGCTGCGTGGCACGCATGCGAATTTGCCAACGGACTCCGGCGAGACGCGGAGAAGACGAGGACGATGCTGACAAGGAGGGCCCACTCGTCAGCGACGGCGACGAAGCGGCGCGGGCTAGGGTCTGGTGCGGTGCGAATAGATGGTTTGGTTCGAACAGGAAAGAGCTAATCGTTGGATCTTGGATGAACGGCCGAGATCTCAGTATGCATTCGGACAGGTCGTTTGCATGCGCGAACGTGGACCGTGCGATGCACATCGGACGGTCACGAACAATTGGACTCGGGCGGTGCAGCTAGTTGACGCGACCGAGACATTTAGGTGCGGTCGGACTCGAGCTCGAGTTAGGTTCGAGCCCGAGGAACAGTAGTTCCAGGGTTTGAATTCAAAAGGCTGAGCTAGTTTGGGGAATTTTTAGAGATGGTTCCAGAGCTCCAAAAATTCCTAAATTTTTATGGAAGCTTCCTGGGACAGAGGACAACCTTGTGCAATTTTTCCAGGAATTTTAATGCAATATATTTCTCCCAATAAAATTCACAAGCTGCTGACCAGGGGTTTGACCAGATTTTCAAACTGGTTTGACTTGGCCATTTGAAATAGCAAACAAAATCTAAAAATTGTGAAAATTTTCAGGGAGGTAGCTGAGATGGTCAAGATGACAGGAAAAATATTTTCAGAGGATAATCACAAGTTTTAAGGCTAAGAATTTGTTGACAACAATTTCCATTCACAAGAATTAAATCTTAGAAATGGAAATTGTTTAGGGAAAATTTGGAAAACTTTCAAATGACTTCATGAGACATCAAAAGTTTTTATTTCTCCTCAAAATTTTACATTTGAAATACAAACCCTAACTTAGGGCTGTTACATTGAGGCACTCGTCGGCGCCTTGATCTGGATCTAAGGATGGCGACTGATGAAGATTCACATTATATCTAATTACTATAAGTTAAAAATATTAGTAATTTATTTATTTATTTATTTTTGTGAGAATCGGTAATTCATAGTTGGAAGGACTATAACTATATTATAATATAAACTAGCTGAATTGCCCCGCGCAATTGCACGGCTAATTACTATGCAGCTATAATTTATATTTCTCTTTTTCGATTAATATGAGAATTTATAGCCTTTTAAAATGAACGTAGAAGATCCTTTTAATCTTGTTCAACAAAATAATAGATAGTGGTAAAGTTTTTTTTTTCAAGAGAGTAAATATTGGAACAAACCGAAGACGAAGCTCGCGACGCTCGACAGAAACACATGCGGTCGTTGGAAGCTCACAAAGCTCTCATACTAGAAACTCAGAACGCAAGAATCGATAGAAGTTTTTGGTGCTGCACTGCAGCTTTTCTTACTTTCATTGCTTTGCTTTAACTCTTCACATTACAACACATTACAAAAGAACTCATGTACGCAGCCCCTTATAAAGGGTGATCATAGACCAGTACAAGGACTCATTATCTAACTCGGTTTCTAATGCATATGCTACTCGGACATGGACTCTAACTGAAAAACAAAAACAGACTCACAAAGATTATCTAACAGTAAAGGTATGTTTTTCTGTACATATTTAGTTTTTTTAGAGGCTAAAGTTTAGGACCGGCCCTTACGAGAACGCGCGAGGTCTGCTGCTTGACGGAGACGTGGATCTTGCGGTCATGCGACCTGGCGCGCTTCGTCATCTTGACGTGGAACGTCTTGCTCAGGTAGATCTTCCGCAGCTTGTGCTTCAGCAGCTCGATCTCCTCCTTGGTCCTGCCACTCGCCTAAAAGATCAAGAGCATCGATCGCCATTGTTAACCACTGGTGCTAATGCTTCTTCACTCTTTCATACACAATTGCAATGTCTCGAGGGATTCCTGGGATTGCTTGGGGCAGAGGTGTCTCAGCGACTTGATGGCGTCCACGACATCATTGAGGTACCTTCGCTGCTTCATCACGGCGGCCATGTCCTTGAATATGTTTTCCCTTGGCCCAAAATGAGAGGTACACCTCCTGATCAACCAAACACACGAAGCTTTAAGGAAGAAAATCACCACAAGTCTAAATTTAGCATCCCTGATGCCGCCCCACCACAATTCCTCGCCACCTCCTCCCGTCTCCACCCTCCCTCCCTCGCTCCCACCCATTCCCATTCTCACCACCCACGCCACCACAAGACTCCCGACGAGCTCTCCCATCTAGGTGACGGCGGCCGGAGAAATGGGGCAGCAGAGGACGTTGGTCTACAGCTTCGTGGCGCGTGACACCGCGGTGCTGGCCGACCACGCCGAGGTCTCTGGCAACTTCGCCTCCGTCGCCGCGCAATGCCTGCAGAAGCTCCCCGCATCCAACAACCGATTCACCTACAACTGCGACGGCCACACCTTCAACTACCACGTCCACGACGGATTCAGTAATGCCCCCAAACCCAACCACCCAACCTTCTACCTCTTTGCCTTCCCTTGTAATGCGTGTTGATTGCCTAGTATGAATTGTGTGGTTTTAAGGGCATGTTATTTCCTCCCTATATTTTGTCGATCATGGATTGCGTCAGCACTAACTAGCTGGATCGGTGTTCTTGTCCATTTAATCGATCAAACTTCTTCTCTAATGGTGGATTAAATTTAATTTGATGTGGATCGGGCATCCTTTCGATGTTGCCATTGCCCATGGTGGATTTGGTTCCCTCCTATTTTCACAGGTGCAAATATGCAATGTGGGGATTGGGGGTAGGGAATGGATAGAGTTTTGTTGGTTTGCTGTATTGAACTATTGGCAGTTCAATTGATTTTTGTCTTTTTTTTGTTTGGTCGACAAGTGATGTGATAATTGCGTAATGTTGCATTTCTTAGTGCATAATTTCAAAAAAAAATGCAGCGTAACGCTCTTTGTGGAAGGCTAGAGATGTGAAAGTTTTCCCCCTTTTTTATTTTGGTTGGTACAGACAACATGATGATAAAAATTGTGATACTTGACTTGCTTGCTCTCATTGATTTGACCAATGTGGGTTTCATGATAATGTTCTGGTTTTGATTGAGGACAAGGTTACCATGATAATACTGTGATGTGTAGGTTGGCGTGCAACTTATGCCAAGTTTCAGTGTCCATGAATATTTGTCGATAACAATTTTGGATTTTTCTTTTTTGGTTATTTTTTAACACGGCTTTGCCCTTGGCTCGAAATGAGAGGTACGCCTCCCGATCAACCAAACACATGAAGCTCTAAGGAAGAAAATCACCACAAGTCTAAATTTAGCATCCCTAATGATAACCCACCACAATTCCCCACCACTTCCTCTCGTCTCCCTCCCTCCCTCACTCCCACCCATTCCCATTCTCACCACCACCCACGCCACCACAAGACTACCGACGAGCTCTCCCGCCTAGGTGATGGTGACTAGAGAGATGGGGCAGTAGAGGACGCTGGTCTATAGCTTCGTGGCACACGGCACCGCGATGCTGGCAGACCACGCCGAGGTCTCCGGCAACTTCACCTTCGTCACCGCGCAGTGCCTGCAGAAGCTCCCTGCATCCAACAACCGATTCACCTACAACTACGACTTCTACACCTTCAACTACCACATCCACGAAGGATACAATACAATAATGCCCCCAAACCCAACCATCCTACCTTCTGCCTCTCTGTCGCCCCTTGAAAAGCATGTTGATTGCCTACTATGATTCATGCAGTTTGAAGGGCGTGTTATCCCCCCCCTATATTTTGCCGATCATGGAGTGCATTCGGCACTAACTGGCTGGATCGGTGTTCTTGTCCGCTTAATCGATCAAACTTCTTCTCTAATGGTGGATTACATTTGATTTGATGTGGATCGGGCATCCTTTTGACGTTGCCATTGCCCATGGTGGATTTGGTTCCCTCCACATTTTCGTAGGTGCAAATATGCAATGTGGGGATTGGGGTATGGAATGGATAATTTTGTTGGTTTGATGTATTGGGCAATTGGCCGGTCCAGTTGATTTTTGTCTGTTTTGTTTGATCAACAAGTGAGGTGATCATTGCATAAAGTTGCATTCTTTTAGAACATAATTTCAAAAAAAAATACAGTTAATCATTCTTTGTGGAAGGCTAGAGATGTGAAAGATTTTTTTTTCTTTTTTCCATTTTGGTTGGTATAGACAACAGGATGATAAAAACTGTGATACCTGACTTGCTTGCTCTGATTGATTTGATTAACGTGGTTTTCATGATAATGTTCTAGTTTTGATTAAGGACATGGTTATCATGATATCGTTGTGATTTGTAGGTTGGCGTGCAACTTATGGCGAGTTTCAGTATCCGTGAATATTTATTGATAACAGTTTTGGATTGTTCTTTTTTGGTTTTGTTTTTTAGCAAGTTCTTTTTTGGTTCTTGGCATAGATTAAGATGGATGTGTATTGCGTCTCATTTCAAGCTTTATCTAATGGTATCGCTAACACTTTTCACCACTTGCTCATACGTTGGGTTTTTACAACGTGTTGTGTAGCACTAATAAAATTGCCTCTTGTGCCTTCCTTATTTTCTTTTGAGCAAAGCCTTCCTTATTTTCTCATTTAAAAGCATGTATGGAGTAATGGACTGTTTCACTAAATGTCTATCTTATCAATATGCAACATGTATATGAGTTTGGACCATGTAGTGATCCTTACATATGCACGAAAATGTTTCCATTTCTACCTCCATAGCCTTTCCTTGCATTCTACCGTTTTAAGTATTATAGTAGTATTGATGTCTATGGATACAAACTAGTCATTTTCCTTTTAAAAATAAGGAGTGCTAAATAATGTTGGCATCTAGGAATTTTGTATTTTGAAGAAAAAAAAATGAATCGGTCATGCATTTTTTTAACCCCTTGTGTATTCTATTTCTACTCAGTGCTCACTATTAGTGCAGTGTGTTCTCAGTGTTGTTTATATGTTTTCATCATGTTGTTGCATATATCTTTATTTAATATTTAACATAATGCATTCATTTATGAGATAATGTGGATCTTTATACTTTTTGGTGGAGGCAGTCTTTTCAGTGTATGATGGAAGTTAGCAACTTAGCATTTGTCATTTAATATCACCTTGTCCACGGTGCTCTAACATTTTAAAATACTTGCATTCTGGTGCTAGTTCCTGCCTAAGTTTTTCCTAAAATATACAATATAAATTTTAAGCCAAATGTTTTTTATGCTTCTTAGGAAAGTTTATCGTCATCTTTATAATTCATTGTGTTATGTTTTCTGGCTTACCATCCAATGTCAAAATCAGATGATGGGCATACTTTATTACATGTTTCACCGTTCAGTAAAGAATTAAAGATAGAATTGTGAGCGGGTCACACTGTTGTACAATTGATTCAAGTTTTATTAGTTTTCACGTGTTAATGTATTTTATTTTCAGCATATTGTGTTGTTGCTACTGAGTCTGCTGGTCGACAACTTCCAATTGGCTTCATTGAGAGGGTTAAGGAAGATTTTGCTAAGAAATACAGTGGAGGAAAAGCCAGAAACGCCACTGCCAATAGCCTGAAAAGAGAATATGGGTATTTTCCTTAAAAGCTTTTGCATGCATATGCCTAAAAAAATTTCAGGGTTATCAAGTCTCAACCCCCGTACTGCAAACTACACAATATGATTACCCTAAATTACTACTATAGATTAAAGATAGCTACTCAATATGAATAGTGTAAATCATTGTTATAGTATTATAAATGGATGTCTCTTTTTCAGGTCTAAACTTAAAGAACACATGAGGTACTGTGACCAACACCCTGAGGAGATTGACAAGCTTGCAAAAGTGAAGGCTCAGGTTACAGAGGTTAAGGGAGTAATGATGCAAAACATCGAAAAGGTGTGTGTGTGTCTTTTACTGTCAGTTTGATATTGATCCTTATAGGAGTCATTTTAAAATTCGGCAATGTTTGCTTTTCCTAACAATCTATTACTTGATCGCTTGGTATATTAGGTACTAGATCGTGGCGAGAAAATTGAATTGCTAGTTGATAAGACTGAGGATCTCCGCTCGCAGGTTTCATACACTCGTTGTCACTTCTAGTCAATCTTTTATTTCCTCTATCACCATCCTCAGTCCATGAGACATGAGGGCATCCGTTTTTTTGTCTTCAGGCACAAGACTTCAGAAAGCAGGGAACAAAGATACGACGAAAGATGTGGTGGGAGAATATGAAGATAAAGCTCATCGTTTTCGGTATCGTCGTTGCGCTGATCCTCCTGATCGTCTTGACAGTTTGTCGTGACTTCAATTGCTGGTGACGCAAAGTATACAACTCACCTCACCTACTACTGTTATAGCCTTCAGCCTGATGTTGTTGCTAAAGAAAAGAAGGGAGCGGAAACGGAAAGAAGGGGGGAAAAGGCAAACTACTACTACATAGAGAGTATTGTTTCAAAGTAAACTGCCACATAGAGAGTAAATCACCAGAACCCATCAGTTTGATGTTATTGTTGTCGCTGATCACGTTCTTTAATTTTAGTTATATATATCTGGATCCAAGGCTCGCAATATATAAAAGAGCCCTCTCCTGTGCATGTACAGGATGTCCAACTATTATTTCTACATTTTAATACTAGTATTGTTGTAATTCAGATGAGGTACTTTTGCTGCAATTCGTACAGAGATTGTTCACATCCTTGCTCCTTGTGATGAACTAGTGATCACTCTTGAATTGCCGTAGAGTATCATTTTGAAAGAGCTACCTTAGAATACATGAATTCCATATATTGGATGTTTACTACTTTCTTATGGGCAATTGAGATGGAATGATGGTCACCCACCTTGCACTAGCTACATATACATGTACACATTTGTATGCATCGGCAAACCATGCAGGTCATTTTACACATGCAACACATCTAATACACACTTAATTACACGCCTTACCTTTCATGGTCTATGCAATTGCACAAACTCCTTGTTGAGTCCTATGCACCAATCAGTTCACATAAAAACTTAACGTTGAGAGCCAAAACTCAACACTGCCTAAAGATCTTGCTACCACTTTTATATAGCTTCTAGTTAGGAAGCCATCTGCTCTCTGGAGAGAGGAGTGATCTCCTCGAAAACGGGCAGCCTCCTGTTGCTCCTCCTGTACGGCGCCGCCCACTGCCTAACCACAATATCGAGCAGCTCCACCATCTCGTCCTCGACGTTGTCCTCGTCCCCAAGGCCGTCGCCGCCGCCACCCATCGTCTCCGCCCTGATCCTGTCCAGCAGCTCCTCCACCTTCCTCACGATCTTGTCGTCGTGCTCAAGGGCGTGGAACCTCCCCGCGAGCACGTCGGCGAGGACTAGCTCGGCTTCTTCGAGCCGGCACTGCTCGATGAGGCAGAGCGCGAGGTTGCACGCCTTGTTGTCGTCTGGGTCGATCATCTGCGCCTTCCGGTACACCACCTCTGCCGCCATGTAGTTGCGCTGCTGCATGTACGCCCATGCAAGGTTTCCCTGTATATGTACAAGCACGCGCATGCATGGCAAGATGGCGAAGCGTCAGATCGAGTTGCTTCTTGTACAATTGCTAATGATATGTACCAAAGTATGTTTCTTGGCATGCCCTTACGAGAACGCGCGAGGTCTCCTGCTTGACGGAGACGTGGATCTTGCGGCCGTGCGACCTGGCGCGCTTCGTCGTCTCTCCGTGGAACGTCTCGCCGAGGTAGATTTTCCGCAGCTTCTTCTTCAGCAGCTCGATCTCCTCCTTGGTCCTGCCACTCGCCTGCAAGATCAAGATCATCGATTGCTATTGTTAACCACTGATGTCAATGCATCTTCACTCTTTCATACACAATTGCAGTTCATGCCTTGTAGAGGTCCAGGAGGATATTGTCGAGGGATTCCTGGGACTGCTTGGGGCAGAGGTGCCTCAGCGACTTGATGGCGTCCACGGCGTCGTTGAGGTACCCTCGCTGCTTCATCACGACGGCCATGTCCTTGAGCGCGCTGTCCACCTTCTCCCCGGTGTTTATCGCCTTCCAGAACCACGCGATCGACGCGTCAAGGTCCTTCTCCACCAGCTTAATTTATCCATAATATATAACTGTATTAGTTCTCGTTCACGTTTACTTGGTCCGTACTCAACTCACCGTATATATATATATATATATATATATATATATATATATATATATATATATATATATATATATATATATATATATATATATTGCATTCTTGCTTGCTTGATAAGAAAGTATGTCTAATGAACTCGAGACGCTGGTTTCAAAAATAAAAAATAAAGAACTCGAAACGAATGCATAAAGTATGGGATCCGGATTCTCCTGTTAGCACAGTGAATACTGTGTGGAATATATTTTCAGTCTATATGAAAAGTACTCATTGCAGTTGCAGCACCGTAACAAAACGATATAGAAACACCTCACGGCTACAGTAGCAAGAAACCTGTAGTAGTTTTGCTGTGCTCTTTGTGCGCTCGCTCTAGCCTTTGTTTTGGAACGTACGAGGGAGCTAATGCCCTAGTGCATGTCGCTATGCTCTCCTGGGGATCCGTTTCGTAAAGTATGATGAAAAGCTCACACGAGCTGCTAGAAGCTCTTAACCGTCTTGGTTTCAAGGCGACTATTGTATACAGAATTACAAAGTGCCTATAGCTAGCAAGGGAATTCTTCTTTCTTTCTTCCTTGTCTTTAGAGAGAGAGAGGGGTATAGCAAGAAAGTTCTGGGTCCACATGTATAATAATTTTCTATGTAGCGTTAAAGAAATAATTAAACATGAGCTAAGCACAAGCTTTGGATCTAACAAGGGCGAGACTAACCAATTAAGCCTACAGACCGAAGCTTGCATGGATAAATGAGTCGGGACAGTGGCGATCATTAAAGAAGAAGCTCGTTTATGGATAGCAAGTGGTGCGGCCAAGCTTGTGGCCTATTTGCCGGAGGGGACATGTTCGGTGCAATTTGATCCTTAATTGACCTATCTACACTTTGGTAGTGTTTTCCGAGGTAGATAAAGGCAAAAGTTCAGGTATTAAAACAACTTTTGATTCAGTTTTCTCCCCTTCTTTAATGAAATAATAGTAGATCTGCCCTTGTTTCCTAAAAAAAAGCCTACAGATCGAAGTGTTAGGATTATTTTCCTATTATGTGGTTCTACATGAGTTTATATACATATTAGCTATCTATTCTTTGGTTGGCTCAAATAGTAGATCTCCCGTTGTTTCCTAAAAAAGCCTACAGATGGAAGAAATCTAACTAGCATTCACCTCTATAATCTTAATCCTAATTGAATTTCCTTTGTCGCAAATCATATGTATATATCATAGGAGATAACACATAAATTCCTTCGAAAATATCCCCACGGAGCAGTACATGCTTGGACCGGCGCATCACGGCTAAAGAAACCACGCATTTCTGATCGGGAAATGCATAGCAGAAAGCAAGTCGAGCCTTCATATACCTGGTAGTGCTTGGCCCGTGCGTACGGCCCGTCGCCGGACGGGATCTTGTGCGCGACGTGCGGCGCCCCCGAGGCCGCCGGCTGAGCCACGCCGACCTGATCCATGTCTCTCCAGGTATGTAACTAGCTAGCTAGCTAATGATTGGCCTCCCCCGATCTCTGCTTGCAACTTGCGGCGCGCGGGATTGATACCGTACGGTTAGGCACCATGGCGAGGCAGCCGGGGAGCTGTCCCTGTAATATAACCCAATCAGCCGGGGGAGCTAGCCGATCAGATGAATCTGGCCGGGCGGCCGAACCTGGACGGGGACCCGTCCAGGTTCGGTGGCACGGAAGCAGTGGCCTCGTTCGGGTCCTGCATAGTTGGGTATGTTCATCGGGCAGCGTCCGGTAGCTGGCGCCTGACAGAATCGCCGTCTCCTTCGCGTGACTCAATACGTGGCACTGGATCGATCCATGAGGCCCCCCGCGCATGGTCTTGTGTGCGGATCGCCTACAGGTTCAAATTCAATCCATATCTTTCTACGGGTCAGCTAATGCAGCGAGGCAGTGCATGCGAGGCACTAACACTGTTGTAGTTGAAGAAGAAGAAGGCCCAGCGCCAGGCCCGATAGTCTGCGTAGAGTGGGCTTAGATGGAGAAATAACGTTAAAAATGCTTAAAAAGCCGATTTCAGCTCGAAATAATGAAGAACGGGCCGATCACGGCCCACCACGCCTGGTTACTACCACGATTTCCCCCTAAATAAATGACTCTATGGGGTAGGTTGCTTTGTTAATATTGGGTATAGATTGCTTTGTTACAATACTGAGGTGTACGCACTCAACCAGTTACACTTGCACACCAAAGCTTCCTGCATTCAGTGTAGATTTGGCTCTACATTTGTTGGATGTGGTTTTCAGCTCACGCTGCGCGAACTGGAGCACTTCGGTTGGAGTGTGTGTCACTTCACACTTCACAGGAGTTTCAGTTGGCGCTGCGGCCGTGCCTGCGGGAGAGATCAAATCCTCTTCATTTCACTTCCAGGCTTTCAGCGGCAACCAGAGCGCCCCTGCACTTGCAGGAGCGGACAATGCATATGCCCTCGTACACGTTAGAACTCAGAACCGACTGTCAGTGTCATACTAGTCACCTAAACAAGTTCACCTGTATGTAAGTATCCCCAGTGATGCGAAGACCCAACAGCTTCAGAGGAAAACCTATACACTATATTAGCATCTGAACGCATACCGATAGGACAACAACAGTGATCATCACATCACACGCGAGCCCAAAAGGTGAAGCTGGAAACAGATGAACTATCCAAAAATGCACTCTTAAATACAGGAAAGGTGTCCCATGAAAAACTTAAAACATTCTTGCCAAAATCCCACAGAATCGAAGCAATGGTACAGACACCATTGGTGATTATAGCTAAAAACTGGGGAGGCTATTCGATTGTTCACAAGGAAACAGCACGGTTCCACTCCACGGAGAACGTGTCCCTTTATCTTTTTTTTTCGTCATACAGCACCCGATGAGGGGGCTAGCATATCCAAACCCATGATGATCTAATAGTTTTGGTTGCCCCGCCCACGGCCGCCACCCAACCATCCACGGCCCCGCGCATAGCCCCTGCCGCCTGGGCCGCCTCCACCTCTGCCACCACGTTCATACCCTGGACCTGCAAAGATAGATTGCACAATTGATTGTTTAAAGACTTCAACGTGCAGCAAGATAAGAACTCTTTTTATTATTTAATCCTTTTTAAAAAATATTTTAAAGTAAACATCTTCCTAACTTTATTTCCAATTCTGACCTATTTGGCCACGCCACAACACGTGACGTGGCAAAAGCACGTTGTCATGCCACGGACCTCGACGTGTCAAACGAGTGCTGTCACGTCACTCCTCTTAGCGTGACAAGGTTTAGCCCAAAAACGAACGCGTGTTGACTCGAAGGGCTATCGGGGCAGGTTTAACCACGCCGCGGACGGTGACGTAACAACACAGTTTGATCATGCCACAGGTCATGGCGTGACCAAAGGGGTCGGAATTGGAAATAAAGTTAGAGATAGGTTATCTTTAAAATATTTTTTTAAAAAAGGGTTAAAAAATAAAAGAAGCTGGCAAGATGACACCTGAACCCATTTTTTTCTAAATAAGCACCAATTACACTAGATTAACTGCGAAAGTAACCCGGGCCCCTTTGAATGAACGCCCCCAAACAATTTAGAAAAGAATCAAGATATTCTATGATTTTCAGCAGTCATCCTTTTTTTAAGCACCTTCTTGTTATATGACAGTCACCATTTGTATACAAACCATTTGTATACTAAGTTCATGTTTGGTAAATCATTGCAATACACATACATATACATGGACCAAAGGAAGCACCATTTCTATTTTAAGTTCACGCTTGATATATGATTGCAATACACATATTCAGGACTAAGAAGCAGGTGGATTGGGATTTAGGAACTAGGATGCAGAAATAAGTATATTTGTTAATGAGTAAAATGCATGGAGGCCATTCAACTTGTTCGAATGTCATCCGGTCACCGTAATTTTAAAATGCACATCTATGTCACTGATGTGGCATAAGTGGGTCATTAGTCTATACTAGCTATCCACGCGGGCAAACTTCATACACGTGGCATGCCACGCGGACGAGCTTCAGGTTGGGTGCGAACATTTTCAGAAAACCCACTGCACAATGTTTTTTCGCGTTTCACCATATCCTTTTGCCCTTTACCAATTTTGTTGGAACCAGACTAAATCCATCGAGCCACTCCTCTTTCTCCATCCTCATCATGCTCTGGCGGCAGCGGAAACCCTGGAGGCGGCAGCAGGGGGCCTCTGTGGCGGCGGTCGCTCGGAGGCGAGTGGTGGCGGGGCGAACTGATGCCAACGCGCCACCACGGGAGAGCCCCGTGCTGCGCACCAAGTTCTAAGGCTGCCTCCGTGCCCTCCTCCTCCTGTCCATGCTCATCCTTGCCGTCGACGTTGCAATGCACGTCCAGGGATGGCACCTCACTGTCATCCCCGACCTGCTCGCCGTCGAAGGGCTCTTCGCCGCCGTGTGCGCATCCTCGGTGCGCATTCGCCTCTAGTACTCGTGCCAGTGCTGCAATTCCTCGCGAACGTGTGCGTCGTGCTCTTCCTGATCCAGAGTGTCATCCACCTCATCCTTTGCCTCGGCTGCCTATGGATCAAGCTCAAGGAAATCAGGCCTGTGCCCAAGATCGGTGGCGGCAAAGGGTCGGACGATGTCTTGGCCAGCGCCGAGGAGTTCCCAATGGTGCTCGTGCAGATTGCAATGTGCAACGAGAAGGAGGTGAGTTGCAAAACCAAACAAATTAATTAATCAGTCATGCTAACAAGGAGTAATTAAATTCTGCATCAAGGGCAAAGAGTAAAACTGTTTGCTTTCAACAAACAGTTTTCTGCAAATGTTCCGCCAACTGCATTCAACACGACACGGCATGCCACGCGTATGAAGCTTGCCCGCATGGACACTAGGATGCGCTAGTGACCCACTTATGTCACATCAGTATCTAGATGTGCATTTTGAAAGTACAATGACCTGGATGACACACTCAAACTATTTGAATGACCCACCATGCATTTTACTCTGTTAATAGTACATCACTATGTAAATCAATTTTAGGAAGTGTTTTTCCCACAAGGCCATGTACTAAGAAAAATGAACAATAAACCAACATTCACCGGGAACACAAAACAAAATCAGATTAGCTCTAAAAAGCAACATAACATTATTGGCATCACTTATCAAAACATACAGTTTATTCAGTGTGCACATGAAACAGTCTAGCAAGTTCAGAAGAACAGTAATATTGTATCCATAGAACTTCTGGCATATGGGAGGGGCACAATCAGCAGCACAAATGTTACTTTAGATTTGTAATCAGTTGGTGTAAATGCATAAAATAGGTGGGTACCAACAGAAATGAAGTATAATTCATGCATATACAGAATGTAGGTTACTTTTTTTTTAGATTACAGAATGTAGATTACTGATATTGTACATACCACCGTATCCCCAGTTGCCTCTTCCTCGGCCGCCGCCGCCGCCACCACCACCTCTGTTCCGGTTGTAGTTCCAGCCACCATTTTCTGACAAGAAAATTATTAGAATACATAGTTGTATACAATCTTCAGAGAGCAACAAAAAAAAGGCCAAAGAAACAACTGAAGCCATCTAAAGACACTAAATTCCCGCTGTAGTGATTACCTCGTAATACACCTATGATATTGAAATCTTGAATAATAGTAACAAAACAATTCTAGCATAGTACTTACCGTATCCTCCATATCCACCTTGGTTGTAGCCATACCCTCCGTAGCCACCTTGGTTGTGGCCATACCCTCCCTGGTTCCCATATCCACCTTGATGTCCATATCCGCCTTGGTGTCCATATCCACCATAGCCCCCTTGGTTGTTATCATACCCACCATAGCCTCCGCCATAGCCTCCCCTACCACCCCAGCCCCTTCCTTGCCCTCTGCCTCTACCACGGCCACGGCCATACGAATCTTCAGTACAAGAGGAACAAGTCAGCAAATTAGTCACATAAACAAACTTGCATCCACTGATTGTATATTACCAGTTTGACCTTGATTTTGCCTTGGCTGGTGCTGTTCTTGTTGATATTGCTGAGCTTGCTGGTACCTTTGTGGCTTAAGTGGCTCTGCATGCAATGGAGCTTGATACCTACAAAAAGGACAACAATATTGTATAAGTCTATATTAGAATCGTTGATACATTCATAGAACCAAGCTAGTTCCTTCAAAAGAAATCCTAAAAAGAAATCAAGTCAAACAGAATACCCAGGTGAACTCTTGTTAAGCTCTTTAGGTGACAAGGAAATTGAGATCATTGAAACATGACGAGTCATCTCCAATCTGCCACAAGACAACATAAGTAAATAAAACAGAACAAAAGGGTGATCCAAGAATATATCTGCAACCAAAATTGTTTTGTGAAACTTAACGGTACAAGGCCTTCCTCAGTGGGTTCCCATACATCAGTAATACTGACTGAACTGATTGATGTATCTTGATGCAACCCAGGGATCCTTTTCTGCAATTAGATACAGATGAGTCAATTTTCAGAAGTCCAAATATTTGTAAGTGAAAAGAGAGAGCTAATAGCAGACCAACCTTTATGATCTCAGCAATAGCCACTGTCTTGCTGATAGCCTGTCCCATAGCCTTCAACACAATTTCTTTCACCCGTTTTTCCTGCTTCAAAAGCTTATAAGACTCATAGCATGCATACCACTACACATTATTTGGGTGAGCAATAATAGTTAGCCAAGTCTAAATGACATAGTATATCACAGAATAATGAATAATCCTATGATAGTTACATGATGCATCCTCCTTGATTAAAAGGAAATGGATTGCATGGATGTGTATTATCTACTATCATGTTTTAATGGCGAAGGTTTCAGACTGCCATCCCCCAAAACTGAGACACTCGTCACAAAAAAAGACTTCGGGTTGTGGTATCACATCTCCCACAGTTCATTAACAAATGGAATAGTTTCTGTAGGCCACAACAACTATTTTCTGTTTGGAGGGAACTTAGGATGATGCTCAGTGGTAGCTATGGAGTTAGATTGGGGAGGAGGTAGACATAATACAAAAACAAAGAGGGCTGAGATGGGTAGAAGCAGCCAACTTGTGGATATGGGGATGACCAGTACAGCCAATTGGGAAAAAAGCAAACGCAACAAGTCCTGGTGGCAGCATTATGGCATCAAGACTGGCTAGAGGCACGCATAGGTTCAGCAGGGAGACAAGCTTGATGCGCCTGAGGACAGGAGGGACATAGAACTCTTTCCTATTTTTGGTTTGAATTTCATTTTCTTTCATTGGCAATTGGTGGGTAGTGGGGATGTGGGAGCTCAACCTGCCAATTGTTGGTTTTATGATGAGTGGAACACGATAGGAGAATGCCAGCCTTTGACATTAAAACATGATGACAGACGATATGCATCCGGATTGCACGATTTGTGTGACAACCCACTCAATTCAATAATCAGAACTAGAAGAACAGACAGCTCATTAAAAGGCGTGCTAAAGGTTACACTGCATGGCACACTAAACGACAACACTTGCCAGTTGGACTCAAGACGGGTATCCACAGTTTATCGTACTGAGGATCTCCAATCTGTAACTGTCACGCTACACATCAATAGCAAAAGTATATTGCATAATTAAAGGGGGCAACAACAAGGGAAATTCCATGCGCCTGCAACAAAGCAAAGCGCACATGCAAGACCCTTAAATCTTCAGATTAGCTAGAACATGGATATCCCTAATCCCTATACAATATTACACATACCAAGATTACCTCCTGACATCCTAGTTCATTACTCACTGCTATACGATAACATAATGCGCAGCCCTCATTACTCACTGCTATATGATAACATAATGCGCAGCCCTCATTATTCACTGCTATATGATAACATAATGCGCAGCCCTCATTACTCACTGCTATACGATAATGTATTGCACAGCATGCATATATCCTCCAGCCAAATGCCATTCCTTACGAGATGAACAGGGGGAAATCTCACCTTGCAGTATATTTGAGGTTTTGGAGCATCAAACTCACAGAAAACCACAAATTGCGAGACTAAATACATCCCCGTATCAGCCGCGTGCCAATCAGCGCTACATAGGACAGCACGCACCAAATCCACACCTACTACCCCAAAACGCGCGTGCCTCTGGTCCAAAACCCTCGCTTCCATGTACGTTCCACACCGCAGCGTATCCCAAACCAACGAGCATTTCTATCGTGACAAAAACACGATGCCTCCCCCCCCCCAAATAACGCCGTTTTCGACGTGCCGCGGCGAGATCTAGTCGGAGAAACCGCGACTAAGTGAGGCGCGCAAGCGAAGCGAAGGGCGGACGGCTACGGGAGTGGCGAATGGTGCGGTACCTGGAGGAGGGAGGTGGCGTAGGTGACGTAGTTGCGGATGAGGCCCTGTGTGGTGATGCGGATCTCGTTCTCGCTGATGGCGGCGGACTCGGGCCGCGGCTTCTCCACCCTCTGGTACCTATCCATGGCTCCTTCCTCCGGCAACGCTCCCGGCGAGGTGGCGGCGGCGGCGTTGTTGTTATTGTTCAAGGGAAGGGGAGGGGAGGGGATGGCGTGTTGGTAGTGGGTTAAAACCCTAGAAATAGGGGAGAGGTGGGATCTAGGGTTTAACGGCATCCGGGGGTGGCAGCCGCACGGATGGAGGGGAGATCTCGCGCGCGCAGGTGCCTCGAGATTCGCACTTTTTCCCTTTCCTTTCTTTTTTTTTTTATGATTTTGGAATATTGTTACGCTTCTAAGTTTAGGATACGGATTCCGTCAAAAAAAAAATATAGGATACGGGATTAATTAACTGGGGTCTCGTAGTAGCAGGGTGGATAAGCATGGCTTTTCAGCCGGACACGTTTTGGCTGAGCAGTTGATGCTTTCACTGACGGGGGCCAACGGACCAGGCCAAACCTTCGGTCCCAAAAAGAAATTTGGGTATGAATCCATTATGCACTTGCAAAAGTCAAATGCCACTTTAAAATATTAAGTATCGAATATGTTCTAAGAAAAATAAAGTAGACACAAATATGTTTTCCTCGTTGTTCTACAGTAAATGTTGTCATAGTAACAAGACCAGACAGTGGGTAGCAAATATCAATTGTCATGAGATGACCGAATAAAGAGTAATTGAAGCCTATGAGAAGTGAGCGTGTTGTATTACCGGTGAAAGAATGAGGGAACCCCCTCTTACATGCCTGGGATTTATTTTTGAAATAACTCGTCATTTTATTAATACGACAAAATAAATAGCCGACAAAAAATGCAAAAATAATACTCTATCGTCAATTGATTTGGTGAAATGAATTTTGTCATCAAATGAATTGGTGACACGGCTTCTATTGTCAATGCAATTAGCGATAGGCCTTCTGTCGCCAAATGATTTGGCGACAAGAGCCCATTGGCCAAATGAATTTATTGGCTAAATGAATCAGCGACAAGATTGTCAGCCAAACAATACCCTATTGCCAAATGATTAATCGACGTGGTCTTGTCGGCAGATAAATTGGCGACAATTTGATGAGGAGGCTCCTGTCGTCAATTCATTTTGCGACAGTTGCCAAGGCATAGCCCTCAAGGCGGTCGGCGCGTCAGCACGACGCTCGTGGGGGCGAAGTCGTCGACGCGGGGCCGCACCACCGAGGCATAGCCTTCGAGGCGGGCGGCATGTCGGAGTGAAGCCCGTGGGGGCAAGGTTGTCGAGGTGGGGCCGACAATATAACTTGTTGTATGTGATCATTGCTTCGGTGTGGTTGTTCATGTTGGTCTTGCCAAGGGGCATGGCACCATCTCACCTTTCGACTGCTTTTAGGAGTTTGTGCACACAACCTAAAGTGGCACGAAGGGTTGTTGCAGCCTACAAGAGGAGGCGAAGATTGAGCGTTGTCCCCCTACATTTGGGAAACAGTGCACGACGCAGGCTCGAGACGGGTGCTTGCGCTTTTGTCGGAGAAGGTGAAGGTTGAGCATTCTCCCACTACATTCTTAAAATCAATGCGCAGCAATGGTGCATGGTGCAAGCCCAAGGCGGACGTTTGCACTTTGCAGGACGCAAAGGTTGAGCGTCATCCCCCTACATTTTTAAATATAGTGTGTGGCGAGGCGCGCGGCATAGGTCCGAAGCGGCAGCTTGCGCTTTGCAGGAGGAGGCGAAGGTTCAGCGCCGCCCCTCTACATTTTTAAAAATAATGCGCGGCGAGGACACACAACGCAGGCCCGAGGCGGGCACTTACACTTTGCAAGAGGAGGCTAAGGTTGAGTGTCGTACCCCTACATTTTCAAAAACAGTACGAGGCGAGCGAGCACAGTTGAGGCGAGAGGCTCCCTAGTCGTCGAGGAATAGCCTTCAAGGAAATTCGGATTGTGCAAAAGAGCGTGATATACGAAGTCACCCTACTGAGGTGAGGCCTTCGAGACGGGATACTATCTAGTCGCTGAGGCACAGCCTTCAAAGCGATTGGGGTTGCGCGAAAGAGCGTGATATGCGAAGTCACCCCACCGAGGCGGGAGACTCTCTAGTCACTGAGGCACAACCTTTGAAGGGATTGGGATTGTGCGAAAGAACGTGATATGCGAAGTCACCCTGCGGAGGCGAAGCCTTTGTGGCAAGATACTATTTGCTAAGGCACAACCTTCTAAGGGATCAAGGTTCCGCGGAGAGCGCGATATGCGAAGTCACCTCGCCGAGGCAGGAGACTCCCTAGTCGCCGAGGCACAACCTTCGAAGTGACTGTGATTTCCCAAAAGAGCGCGATATGCAAAGTCCCTCCACCAAAGCGAAACCTTCGAGGTGGGAGACTCCCTAGTAGCCGAGGCACAACCTTCGAAGCGATTATGTCTGTCATAGTGTATGTCGAGGCATGCACGACGGTTTTAATTTATACATTGAGAACTCACGTGGGGGTGTCGAGGTGTACGCTGGGGATCTTGGGACATGCGCAACGGTTTTAGTTTATCGGTTTTGCTAGTTTTAAGTTGCCTGAAATTTTCTTAAGTTTAAGTCACTTATTGTGACTATTGGATTTGTGTAGAGGTTGATGTATCATATGATTGGATATTGATCCAATTGATGTCATATGATTGTATATTGATCCAATGGTCACAACAAGTGACTTAAACTTAAGAAAATTTCATGCAACTTATGAATAGACAGCCCCTTAGTTTATACACCGAGCACTCGTGTGAGGCGTCGAGGTGTACACTGAGGCTCGCTACACAAGTGGGCGAGGGGATTGGTGCGGCCGCGAGGGGCAACGCTGTGAAGGGGGGCCGAGGGTCGTGAAGGGAGGCCACGCAGGGGAGTCACCAGGGTTGGCAAGGAGAAGCGCGTGGAGATGGCGAGGCCGTGCAGAGGCGGCAGAGTTGGCCGCGACGGGGCCCGTCGCACAGGCATGCAAGGGGATGGTTCAACCGCGAGGGGTGGAGCCAGTGGCACCACAAAGGGCACGAAGGGGGTCTGGAGCGCAAAGAGGGGCCTAGGGGGTGGCCGCGTTGGGGAGTCACGAGGAGGTGACGCACGGGTGGAGCTAGTGGCGCCGTGAAGGGGCCCGAAGGGGGGCTTGAGGTGGGTGGCACGCGGGGCGGAACCGACGAGGGGCCCCGATGTGGCGCGCCGCGAGGGGTGCCGGAAGCGAGCAGTCGCGAGGTAGTGGCACGCGGCGAAGGGAGCCCGATGGGGCATGTCATGAGGGGGCATGGGGGTGTTGAGACCTGTGAGGACCTGCAATATTTAACTAGTAACGCTTAACCTCCAACTGGTTCTAGCATTACTAATTAAGCATTCTAAGCCTCGATGGGCATATGTTTCTGCACTGCAACATATGCACATCATCACAAAATTACACATCATTTCCATACACATACATCACTAAGTTCATCAACGACATACATAAAGTAAAGTTATTACAAAGAGGGCCGACCGCCAAATAGAACCATAAACACGAATGACAATGAAGCAAAAGCGCCATAAGATGGCTAGAACAAAAGTCGACCTGTTAGCCATACAACCACAGGGCAACCGATCGGGCGCTAAGCTAGTCGCCCATGAGCTACCACAACACACTCACAAAAGTGAGGCCCTCAAGCTCACCTTCGCCCTCTGCAACAAAATAATTAAGCATAGCAACCGAGTACAAAGATTGTCTTTGTACCCGCAAGACCGACGTGTGGAATATGGACCTATTCATATCTACATGCAAGCTTATTTAGGTGGAGGTCGATGTCTCATTTTGCACAAAGCCAACTTTATTTGTAATAATGTAATACATTTGAAAGCAAGTTTGCAAATCTATTTTGTTGTCAACATAAAAGCGTAATAACGATACATACAAGTAACCACTGGAAGTGACTATCCCAATAGCCACCATTAACATAGCACGAATCCCGATTCGTACCACCCATCAATTTTTAATTAAAAGGTTTTAGTCTAACTCTTGAAAGCTTACCCAAGCGTGTCCATAACCTAGGACGAGGCTATTCGAATAGTTTTAACCCTGCAGGTGTACCAATGTACCCACACTCGCATCGCCTTTAAGCCACAAAGCACACTTTCAAGGTATGCAAGCACGGCTAAGTCCTACGAGACGTTTTCCAATATTGTGTATTAACTACGAGCCGCAGTATGGATGAAAACCCATACGCTACATTGCAAGTTTAAAGACAACAAATCCCATCACAGTGAAGTCTTTCGCACTACAATGCTCCCTACGCCATCCTCCCGCGACTCCGCGACCGTAGCCAATACCCGCCAAAGTACTAAGTCAAGAGAGGTCCCATACCCTCTAGTGTGGTTAGCACGCACAAATTACTCTGATAATGTGATACTCCCAAGATGTTCGGTCCTTAATTGACTCTGCACCATTCCGGTCACACCCCACAATCACACCATCATACCATTGTGCCCAAGTCTAAATCATTTTTATTTTCAGTTTTAGTTTTCATAAGTAGACATGGCACAAGGCTGAAAATCAATAACCATAATAAGTTTCATAGATCAAGGTTATCGACAAGTCGATAACCGCCATTTCTACCGAACTAAGCATGGCTAAGCATTTAATTCGCAACTACTAAGTGACAAGAGCTCATCCACGAACTTTAATCACAGCAATAACCTAGGCTCATGGTAGTAGAGGATAGACATTTGCTTAAGGAAATGCATCTACTAGGTAAACTAACGACAATAGTTTAACACAAGGTAGCAATGCATACATCGTGAAGTTGCAAACAAAATAAATACTTAAAATAAATGGGATTAAAATGGTCAAACCGCTTGCCTTGCTCATTGTTGCTCAACCTGTTGTGGAGGGTCGTTCTCGTGGTCACCGCAAATGTCGAAACCTAAGCGAAAGAGCAAAACAACCGACAAAACCAATAAGAGCGAAGATCACCGAAAGAACCTCAAAACCAAAATCATCCAAATCACTTGAAATTCATACAGAAGCAAGGGTATGATTTTAGATAAACTTACCAACAAAAATCATTCCATTTGGACTAGGCATGCAAAAGATATAGCCTAAACCATTTTCTTAAGCTTTTAAAATTCAAAAACTAATTAATTGATGCTACTGTCCATATCACGAATTTCAGAAACATTATGAACTTGGAATTTTATAGTAGATAGATAATAACATCCTAAAGTTAGCAAAATTGAGTTTGCACAATTTGGAGTTAAAATGCATTACTTATGACCTTTCTAAGTCATAAAAGTAGTACACAAGTTACATGCAAAACATGATTTTTTAGAAACTGCAACATGCATACATCTAATTTTCCATAAAACTACACTAACCAAAGTTTCTAACAAAATTGGGTTTACTGTTTTGGAGTTACAGAGAAATACTTATGCATTTTTCAATATAAAGAATTTGTTAGAACCTTAATTAAACTAGTCCTAAAGACATTTCGATAAAAGTGATTTCTGTAATAAAGATCATGATTCCAACCAATTTTAGATTAAAGTACACCTACTGTAGAAGCTAACAAAATTTGATTCAACAAATTTGGAGCTAAAATGAATTAGTTACACATTGTACAACATGTCAACCTTTTTCTTTTGCAAAGAAAAGGAGTTAAAGGTTTAATTCCTAAAACAATATTTTTCAAACAGATACATACTCAAAACTATTTTTAGCAGCAAGATCAAGAGAAAACAAAATTACTGAAGTGGATTCAATCATTTTGGAGTTATAATGATTTAGTTATGCATTTTTGAAGTTAAATAAGATTTTTAGTTCGACTATAAACCATTTCGAAATTCTAAAGCCATAACACCTATTCTCACCGAAAGCACTACCTAGCCACAATGGTGTGACAATGGGCCGCGTCACTTTGACTCGGTCCACGCGGGCTTGGCTCACCAAGCACAGACTAAAGCGCATGCGGCGAGAATACGTTTTCAAAACAAAAGAAACGTAAACCTACAAAATACACTATCACTTAAACGTCTAGGCCCACATGTAATAGACTCATTAGCGCTTAAACCCGCATTACCGCTAACCTAATGACGCATGATTACCCTTGCCGACGCGCCCGACAACAGAGCAGCGGCAGCTTCCGGCTGTTCGCGGCGATGAAGTCCACTACGCGTGAACTAAGGTTTGGGATGACTCGCAATAGTACGGCGCGTACGAAGCAAGAGGTCATGAGGGTTAGGTCGGCGGCACGGCGGCGAGCTAGAGCTAAACGGCGGCGCCCATACGACAAACGTGCACCACGCGACCGGTTCGCTTTCGAGTTAACTAACGCGTGCTTATGCTACTAGAGAGGTCACTGAGGCCTACCAGACTGACGGGGAGGTCGGGAGCTGAGGGAGTCTCGCCAGAGCCGAGGACGACGATGAGGCCGAAAAGAGCTCCAATGGGGACAGAAGGACCTGAGCGAAACCAACCACAGAGGGTCATCGGAGAGGCGCAAGAACCGAGATAGGAAGCTACAAGAGCGAAATCGGCAAGATGCTTACGAATCAAGTGGGAATGAACGGTTGCAACACTACGAAATGAGCAAAACCTCGAATCACCAAGCTTCTGTCGTGCATTACCGAAATGGATTGAGGGTTAATGCTCAGGAAACCAAGGCACGAAGTAGGACGCGAACGACCGAGGTCCATACCTATTGGAGACGAAAAGAGCTCGGGGAATGCCACCGATCGCGCTGGATCGCGCGGCGAGGCACGAAGATGGACCCGAGCTACAGTGCAAAAAGGAGCTCCCGTGATAAGCAAAGTGGAAACGGCATAAACCACAACACCGATAAGGAGCACCGGGAAGGCTTACGAGAAAAGGAGCTCAGACAGCCTCTTCTTCCTCGGCCCAGAGGAAGAATGAGTGAAATGGAGGCCGAGGGGTGTTATCTGCGAGTGACGGAGTTGGCAACGGAAGGAACGGAGATGCTCGGAGATTGGTTGGAGGGCGGTGGATTGACGGCGTTAGACGAGTGGCGAGCGGCACGGGCGCGCGTGGCGCGAGCTCGAGCGCGAGTCGCCGAGGTAGACGATGATCTTGACAAAGCGGGCCAGTAGTCGAGACACACGCGCGCGCGTGAGGTCAGTTTAAGTGAAACACTAGGGACCGTTGGATCGAGATCCAAAGGCTGACAAACACGCGTGGGATTTTAAACTCCGCCGAAGCGGTACGCGATCGGGATCGTTGACACACGATCGGACGGCTCGCACGCGGTGCGCTTAGTGGGTTAGGCTGAGTCGTTTCGCCGAGACAGACCGAGCCCGAGGAACAGTGATGAGTCCGAGGGTTAGGGTTAGGTTTGACCAGAATTGATTTTCTTGATTTCTAGATTGACCAAAGCTTAGAAAATAGAAATAAATTTCATAAAATTGTGAAATAATTCACAGAGGTTCCTGGGATGGTCTAGAACCCATAAAAATTTTGAAACCTCACTGTTCATGATTTTTTTTTGCCTAATTTTAAATTCAAACTTACAATAGGTTATTGAAGCAAGTTTGAATTTTATGTGGATTGAGTTTAGCTCCAAAAATTTTGGAACAATTATATTTATTCATGATAATTATTATAAGATGTAAATAAATTATTTCCCAGAGTTTCACTTGAAGTAAATTCTTCCCAAAAATTATTTTAAGTGTATGCTCTTTATGTTTGACTTGTCTCCAAAAATATTCCAACAACTTCTAAAATGGTGAAACTTTTCAGAGGGTCACCCATCAACCCAAGAACTTAGGAAAAATACTCCCAGAGGATAATCACAAAATTTGGTTTGAAATTTTTTAGCGACAACAATTTCCATTAAAGAAATATGGTTCTTTTTAATTAGGAAATTATTGGGGAATAATTCTAGAAACTTTCCAAATGACTCATGAGGCAACAAAAGTTTTAAATTATCCTCACAAATTACATTTAGAACATAAATCAAAGTTTGGGATGTTACAAGACCGAAGGCGCTACCGCGAGAGGGGTGTTGAGGCAAAGGCGCTTCGAAGGCATGGTCCCACACGAGCTGGGCCGCTAGACCGCGCATGTATTGGTGATATGCCCTAGAGGTAATCATAGAGATGATTGTATCACGTCTATGTTTATGAGTTATTGAATAAATGATATTATGTCCCTTGAACGAATCATCAGTTATAGATCAACAAGTATGTGACTTATTGTTGAAGCTCTTTAACTTATATGATGTCGTTCTAAATGTATCCCTAGTCAGATGTCACTGGTCGGAACACTAGTGACTTATCGACTAACACATATATTGATTGATGACCATGTTTTACCGGTCATAGATGTAAGGATATCGAATCAATGATGTGAACACATGTTAGAGAACATGGGGTTGGATTGACCCACCTTGAAATACTATTGAGATTTGTTATAGTTCTATGTGTTATTAGTTGGTCTCAAGCAATGATGATGTATAATCTTTAGACCTGAGATCAGCATAGTTCCCTACATGTGTAATAGTACTATTAGGGGTTATCAAACGCTACTCGTAACTGGGTAGCTATAAAGGTAGCATTCGGGTATGCTACGAAACATACGGAGAGATGTGACTGGTCAGATATGGGATTTGCCCCTCCTAACATAACAGGAGAGATATCTCTAGGCCCCTCGAAGTGGTCGGATAAAGAAAGTGCATGATCATGCCACTAGTGATCGAAGAGTTCGACCACATAAGGTTGTTCGACACTCAATTGAGAAAGTATTGAACAGTTTATGGATGATATTATATCTCATCTGAAGTTCAATATATCGTAAGGCAAAGGGAGAATATACGAGTAAGTCGCTTAGTTCGATTAGTTACGAGCTGGTCGTATGGAGATACGAGCTGATCGTAGGCTGGTCGAATATAATCACAGAGTGGTTGAAACCTGGTCGTAAGGAGTTACGAACCGGTCGAGACTAGATATGAACTAGTCATATAGAGATATGAGCTGGTCATTAGTGATAAGGATCAGGTCGTAGATCATATTGCATTAAGGTTCGTCCAATATAATTTGTGTGTATTCGAGAATCATTATGTCCTGTTAGGAACTGCTAACGACTCGTGGTCAGAAAGGGTTTCCAAGTCACAACCGATTACGCATGAACCTATAGTGTCACACACTTAACGGGTTGGAACAAAACGTGTTCGGATATGATTTGTTATTGGCACTGTATTAGGAGATACTTGAGGCTATTAGGAGACAGACGAGAGGAGAGACACGAAAGTCGTGACTCGAGTTATTCCACCAAAGCCCTAGCAACCATCTTCTCGAGAGAGCCCCGCTGTACGACTTGGTGCTAGCACACCGGCGTTCGGTGTTCCTTTTCTGGATGTGTGGATACCGTAGAGACGCCACTGCGGTTGCTGTTGCGCTCGAGGACGATCCACGACCTTGGCGAGGAACGCGATTGGTTGTTGGAGGAGACGATCGACTACGTTGGACGTTCGACGACGACTGGACGATCGACTACGACCACTTCATCAACGCGTTCTATGTTGGATCAGGCTACTCCAACTCATCTTCAGCTGCACTGCACGTCTAGTGGTAACGATTTGCGATCATCTTCTTGCTTGGCTTTCTGATTTACGTGGTATAATTTTTGAATTACAAGCTAGCGTAGCCTACCATATGTGGCAACCCAAATCCATTTATGTTCGGTCCATTTAGAGGTGTTCATGGGTGGCTCGGCCCGAGCTCGACCCAGTCCGGGCCGGGCTTGGGACTGCATTTTCGGCTCGAAGGCTCGGCCCGAAAACCCGACAAAAACAATAAAAAAATATAAAACCCCTTTTTATCCTTAAATGAATTAAAAATTATTTTTATTCCAAAAAAACATTAAAACAGTAGGTTTTAATCCGAAAAAACAAATTTCAAGTTGGGCTGAGCGGGGCTCGGGCCTACCCGTACAAGCTTGGCCCAAAACCCGGCCCGGCCCCGCGTTTAAACAGGTCTAGATCCATTAGACCACTGCTGCAGGCTCAAAAAGGTCCATCCAACTAAGGCCCAAACCCAGATGGACCCGTGGGCGAGCGGCCCATATGAACCTATCTGGCGCCGCATTCCCCAAGCTTCAAGAAGGACTCGCCAACGTCACGCGATACAGGTGGGACCGCAGTTTATAAGTCCCCTCCGACTCTGACAAGCGGCCCCACGACTCGACCTCGACTCGTCGCTGAGTCGCTGCCTCGCTGGTCGTCGACGTCGCCGAAGGGGAGTCCGACGAGACTCCCGTCTCCGCCGCCACATGGCTCTCCTGCTCTAGCGCGTCCTCCTCGCCATCCTGCTGCTCTGCGTCGCCGCCGACGCAGCCTCCGCCAGCAGCGGAGGACGCTTCGACCCCTCCCGCGCCGTCCATGTCTCGTGGCGCCCCAGGTAATCACCCTGTCTCCTCCCGCCTCGCAAACCGTGCAACCTTGAGCTCAAGCGCGTTAACGCGCGTTCGCTTGCTGTGCGCATGCAGGGCGTTCCTGTACAGGCGGTTCATGTGGGAGGCGGAGTGCGATCACCTCGTCGTGTTGGTGAGTTGCTCGATCTCGCTCCAGTATCTGTCTCTCACGGTGGTGGTGTACGGACATCCGCTTATAACTTGATGTGGCTTTGTGGTTGTGGGTGTGAACCGCGAAGGCCAAGGAGGGCAGGCTGAAGAAGTTGATGGTGGTGGACCGCGAGTCGGGGAAGAGCGTGATGAGCAGGGTGAGGACCAGCTCCGGCATGTTCCTTGCCAAGAAGCAAGTGAGGATCGGTTCAAATGTAGAAAGGTGCCCTTTTTTCGTATGATTTTCCATGATCGGTGTGGAGCTGGGAAGTCGTGCTCTCGCCTTGTTTCGATGGTCTATAGCTGAATACTAGTCCTTACAGAGAATCAGATCTTTGCAAATCGTGTTGAGCTGTTGGCTATTGCTCTGAGTGACATAAATGTACGATGGGTCTGCTGCTTCAAGTGCTGTTTCTTACTGTCATGATTTGGGGCACAAAGTCACAACACTTCATGGTGTTGTCCTAACGACTAACAGTGATCTGCAAGCATGGTGCAGATTGTGGCTTGCTAAAATTACTTCTGATAGATTGTCTAATGTTTTACTATCTGTTTATTTGAAGGATGAAGTTGTTTCAAGAATAGAGGAGAGGATTGCTACTTGGACCTTACTTCCACCAGGTAAGATGCACTAAACACTGTAAACAGCTACTGTTTCACACTTTCGCTCCAATGTTCTGCAGAGTGCATTGTTTTCGATTGTAGTGGTTTTTCATTGTCCTTGAATGCTCAGAAAACGGTGAATCCATTCAAATTTTATGTTATAAGAACGGCGAGAAGTACGAGCCACATTTCGATTACAATCGTGGTAAACATTATCAACCCCGTGGGGGGCATCGAATTGCCACCGTGCTCATGTACCTATCCAACGTCGAGATGGGTGGAGAGACCGTCTCCCCAACTCAGAGGTAATCTACCTGTCTCTTGTAGCTTTATTTCCTAAAGACTTCTCTGCAATGACTTCGGAATCTTTTTCCCACAGGGCAAGCTGCTACAGCCTAAAGACGACACATGGTCAGAGTGTTCAAAATGGGGGTATGCAGGTATAGTGGACACTTGTCAATGCAGACAAAGTTTCTGTTACAATGCATTCATTTTGGACTGCTGGAGAGCATTTGTCATATTTTGCCGTGATGATCTCAGCAAAGCTGGGGTTTTGAACAAACTGATAGCTCTGCATATGTAGACAGTGGACACTTGCCAGTTGCCAATGCAAACTAAATTATGTCGGTGTTGCAGTGCATTCATTCTACTAGAGCATTTGTTATAGATTGCCCCTGCTTCCCACCATGGTAGCTCTGAATATCTGCACAGTATACTCCATGGCAACTGTTGAGCTCATATTGGGTTTTTTTACCTTGCAGTGAAACCTGTGAAAGGCGACGCAGTGTTGTTCTTCAGCCTCCACCCCAACGCGACAACTGACCCAGATAGCCTGCATGGAAGCTGCCCTGTCATAGGAGGGGAGAACTGGCGGAGCCAAGAATTTCGCAATGGGGGTGCACACTTCAAGGATGAAAAAAAATCTTATACATCACATATATAATTTCATAAATCCAATACAATTACACAAAAGAGTTCGAAATTAGTTAATAATGTAATATAAATAGTTAAAATAAAACCTTACAAGAATAAAATAGTCCTAAATAGCTAATGGAAATAACAATACTAACGTTCGAGAAGATATCTCGCTCTATAAAGGTGACTAAACAATCATTCAATATTTGATCGTCCATACTATTTCTCAACTTGTTCTTCACAAGATTCATCGCCGAAAATACTCTTTCAACGATCGTCGTTACCACCAATAGGAGCAATACCAATTTGAGAAGCAAGCACACCAACTTATAAATGTTATGCTTTCTTGTTTCAACAAGCTTAGTAGAAACCTCACCGAGATTCTTTAGGCCTTTAAATCTATCATCGCTTCGCATATCATCAATAAAGTTATCAAGTTGGAAAGAAAGTCTTATTAAATCCATGCTTGAAAAATCATTGGGATAAAAGTTGGCAAGGCTAAGCATTTTGTCCCTATCATAAGAAGCAAATGAATTTAGAGGATTTAAAGTGGACATGCAAACAAGCAACTCCATATTAACCTTGTCAATCCGATTGTCAAGCTCTTAGAGAACATTATCAATAATACCAAGATACACATACCTAGTTAAAGGCATAAGCGTAGAGCAAAAAAGTGTGTGAGCACGTGTGTGAACAGACATAAGCGTGTGTTGCTGTTGAGAGCTCCACTTTTTATTGCTGTGTAGCTTTTAGTATGTAGTAGCCCAGAGATATGATTCATGAAGAACCTAGCAAGTTTCTTTATAGTATACAAACAAGCATTGAAGAGAGTTTGTTCTACAATCGTGTTTGAAAGTTTTAAATTATGTATATGGATGATATGTTTTAGTGTGATCCTACTCTGGAGCTCTGTCTACAATACTTATATGGGATTGGGCATAATCTTGAGCAATCTGTTTCTGAATTTATATGTGTGTCTGTTCATGTCTACCTGAGTTTGAAGTTTGAAGCCATTGCTCATATATATACTTAGTTAAAAAAATGCACATTTTTTTGGGGGTGCCTGTGCACCACAGGCACCCTCCCTGCCGCCGCCTATGGCGAGAAGTGGCTGGCGACAAAATGGATCCATGTTAGAGCCTTTGACAATCGCCGGAGAACTACCGGTGAATGCGAGGATGAGAATGTTCTTTGTCCCATGTGGGCTGCTAAAGGGGAGTGTGCAAAGAACCCTAGCTACATGGTGGGAAGCAGGGACTCACCTGGTTTCTGCCGGAAGAGTTGCAATGTATGTACATTGTAGTTGCAGATTCCTATAATTGACCAATCGAAATAAAAAACATTTGTTCTAACACCCAATGATTTTCCTTCTCATATTTCTTAACTAATATAATTCGGAGATTACCTTGCGCCAGCGGGCGATCGTCCCACCCCACCTCCTCACGTTTTCTGTGCTCGCCTCCCCCTCGCAGAAGCCTCCACCGCCTCCTCCCCTCCAACCGTTGCTCGTCGCCTCCTCCCCTCCAATCGTCACCTCCCCTGTACCCCACCGCAGTCGCACCCCCCAACCACCTCCATCCACTCTCCTACCCTCCATTCCCCCAAATCCCCTAGCCCTCTGCTCCTCCCCAAGGCGGCTTGACCCCGTGATGCCGCGCCGCTGCGTGCCGGTCGTTGCCTCCTCCAGAGAGACTTCCTCCCGCCGGCGCCGAACTCCGACTCCTCTCTCAACGCCACCCAACTCCTCTGATCGATGCTGCCTCCCTTCGTCCCCACCTTCGATCGGCTCCGCCCGCTCTGCACCGCCGAGGTAAACCTCAATCTCCTCCCATCAATTCAGCCCACCCTCGCCCCACACGCCTCGCCCGCCTCCCTAGCCCCGCGCCGCTATCGCCGCCCCAGGACGATACGTGGTCCCCATCTCTCTCCCCGAAGCACTCGCTCACTTCCCCGACCGCTCCCCATGACGCCGACGAGGACTGAATCTTAATCCATGTGGCTGTGAAGTTCTTCGATGGCTGTGCAATCTCCCAGTTCCTCATCGCAAGGTCAGATTTTCCTTTTCCCCATGATTTTTTGGGATACCATACCTCTCAGGTCTCTCTCTTAACCCATGGAGTCGAAATCTTGGTGGTTTCCCCTCCAATTCCTAGGCTAACTTGACGCTTTTAATTCTTGGCCTGGCGCTGATTAAGTGACACTTCGGTGTGGGTTTACTTTTGTGGTGATTCTTTGGGAATTAGAGGTGAGGGTTTGTTGTGTACGGCGTTAACAGAACCAGGCAATTTGGTACTGCGGCCGCCCTCTGGAGAGAGCCTCAAATTCGTCAAATTGGTGCGTGTACACGTGGATTTCTGACCTCTTGGGGGACATTTTATTGGTACTGCGAAACTGTAGTGATCAGTGCTACCTATTTTATTTGTGAGTACTGGTGCCTCACATTTGGCGCATGAGTTTCTGGCCTCCGTTGGCAAGGAACAATTTTGAGGCAGATTTTGAGATAAAGCTACAAACTGATGGTCCACCTTTCGCAAGGGTGCAAAAATGGGGCGATTGATGCAAGGCAAGTCATGCCTTTTTGTGGCCAGTAGGCAGCAGCCGAATGGCTTCAGTTTTTGCTAGAAAGACTGATAATTTAGAGGTCTAAGGCATGCTCTTTTTTTCCCCTTTTTAAATCAATATGTGTAGGTGGTCCATCCCAACTTAGTTCCCCTTTGAAGTTTCTAAGCAACTTTGTGAAAATGGAACCTCTGTAGAGACATTAGCAATTCTGAAAGTTTGAATTGTTCTCTTGTTAGTATTCATTTTGGTCGCACTTCCACTGTTCTAAAAATGAAACTCTATATTCTTATTTCCCAATGCTCCAGATGGTTCTAGCGGAAGCAGATCCTCAGACAATCTGGTACTTCAAGCCCCACAGCCAATACGTGAGGATTACATACAAAATGTTGTTAAGTTTCTTGCACATCCAAAAGCGAAGGGTTCTCCACTGTTTTGCAGGTGCTCTTTCCTGGAAAAGAAAGGCCTCACGAAGGAAACAAATCAATGAGGCAGGTCGTCGGGTTCCTGTAAGATTTTATTTTCCTGCTACCTCTATATGGATGTTTATCCCAATGATAAGAGAATTAAGTGTTACTGAAGCAGCTTCATGTCTTGTAGGACCCACAGCCAAACAGTAGTAGTACAGATGCTGCAGCTGTTGGTTCACAACAAGGTAGGATGTTTTCTGATTGCAGCCTGCATTGTCTCTCTTGTAGCCATTACATGTTATGCCATTGGTTCAGTTTCAGCAATTGGGAAGTCTTAGAGGTTTATTATAATGCATGGCTGGTTTATAGTAAAAATTGAGATTGGATGCTAGACATTTATCAGCGAAGTGCTATCATTGACTTGCCTTTTTGTAGAGCCATTTGCCACATTGATACCAATAATTCTGAACTGTTTATAAGTAATGTTTGGCAGTGGGTGTTTGTTAACTGCATTTTGTCATTGCATATTATACAGTGGGCTACAAACTTGATATATTTACATGGTTAATCACTGTAATGTGAAGGCTTTTAGCCCTGATTCATACTTAAGACCCCTCCTGGCTGGTGTAATTTTACGGTCATGGTTGCCTTGGTCATAATCTGTAGCTTAGCTTTAATATGGCAGCTTGTTTTTGCAAGAAGAAATTTATGATTAACTGTTGTAGAATGTCCTTGTTATTTAGACATCTTATAAATTTTTCTACTTTTCAGCTGCTGCCTTGCATCTGGTATAAATCATTGCTGTGTTGACATAGATCATTTCAGGTAACTTCATTTCTCCTATTCTGAATATACTTACTGACATTACTTATTGATTAGTATTTAGTGTTGCAGCCATAGCAGTTTCCTATTGAATATTCCATGTAGCTTTCTATTGAGTAGAATTGCATGATTTACCTTGGAATTTGAGCAGCAGTTGAGATTTCTGTATTTAGTGGTTGTAGAATGCAACTGGTTTGGAGACCAGATTTCTTCTCAACAAATAGAATCATACAGTTGCGTTTGGCTTACTCCTTCTAGGTAGTAGACGCTAATTTGAGCGCAAGCTTTTTCTAGGAAGATTAGTTTGTTGTTGGTTCTTGGTTACAGTTAATACAAACATGCACCGTGAATGTGTGTGTATATGCTCAACATATGCATTGGCATCATTTATTTATATAACCTGGTTGTTATCTGTAGTTTTTTTTCACAGTTTCTGGAAGTTAACACCAGTTATGAGCAGTTTTTAGGATTTCTCATTATTTTTCCATCCTATGCACTAATGCATACACTTATGATCAGTTGTTCCCTCTTTTTTATATAGGTATATGTCGGACCCCAAATTTGGAACTTGGAATCCTCTGTGTATATTTGGGTCTTTCCCTGGATCAGTAGATAGCACACACAGTTACATCATTGGTTCAAACACATATCACGAAAATGCAAGCTATTACATAATACTAGACGATACATAAATATACCTTACGGCTTTTGACTTGCAGAATGGCCGGTTAGGTCAAATACTTTTAGAGAGCAGCAGCGGAAGAACATTCGAGGCATAACGTGGAACCCCACGATATGCCACCGGCAATTGACTATGGGCTCGCGACCTAGTTCTTGGCTTTCTTGATCTTCAGTCTTGATCAGCATCTATATTTACCCCAAGGCAGGCCTACGACCAGGTCTGTGGTCACAACCAAGTCTTGGCTGGAGGGTGTAGTCGTGCAATGCAAGGAACACTAGTTGGTGTCTTCGTCCAGGTGCCGCCATGCTGCGTTGAAGGGGAAAGGTCCAAATAGCTCAAGGCGTGAACACTCCTCGATGTTACAGTCCTCGGGTGAACAGTCCTCGTTGTGTACAGTACTCGTAGTTGTCTCTGTAGTCTTCTTTTGTGCTTACTGACTAAAAGAATGTAAATAGCGAGCATGAGTACACAACCGTTGTGAGGACCCCGATTTATTCGGCTTGTAATACTTAACCATCCACTTAGTCCTAGCATTACAAATCAAATAAACCAAGCCTCGAGATATGTATACTTCCCAGAAATGCAGTATACACACCCCGTTACAAAATCATGCATCAATTCCATTCATTCACATAGAACCGAAGCACAGCAATAACCCAAAAGACATACATAATATCAAGTTATTACAAAAGAGGGCCGACCGACCAAATGTCATACACATAACTAAATAAACAGCGGAAGCAAAAAGACCATAAGATGGCGATAAATAAAAGCCAATTAGTGTGCCTTTAACCCACAAGGCAACCAACCGGACCGCCAAGTTAATTGTCCCAAAAGCCGCACATCTCACAAAAGTAAGGCCCTTGGGGCTCATCTTCTTCCTCTACAACAAATAACATTAAGCAAAGCAAATGAGTACAATAATGTACTCGCAAGACTGACGTGTGGAATAACAGACCTATACATATGCTACATGCAAGCTTATTTGAGTGGAGGTCGTATGTTTCATTTTCAACACAAAGCAAACTTTATTTGCGATAATGTAGTATATTTAAAAGCAAGTTTGCAATCTGTTTTTATTGTTTAAATAACAACAAAAATAACATAATAACAATAGATAGATGAGAACAACATCCTGGAAGTGACTAACCCAATAGTCACCACAACCATAGCATGAATTACCCATTCATACCACCCATGTCAAGTTTTAGGTTTTTAAAAGGTTGTGGTCTAGTTCTTGCACGACCTTACCAAGCAATGTCTATAACCTAGGATGAGGCTATTTGAATAGTTTTAACCCTGCAGGGGTGTACCAATGTACCCACACGATAGACCGCCTTTCCACCAACCACGGTTAGCATACATCCTTGGGTATGCAGACACGGCTAAGTCTAACAAAACATTTCCAATGAATGATGCTAATTAAGAGTCGCGACAACCCGAAGGGTATGGTGTACCGGCCCAGCCGCAGCAACTACAGGTGCTCTTCCCCTTATAAAAACAGTTTTAACCACCTGCGACCCCGAATTAACACCTCCCAAACTACTTAGTCAAGAGAGGTCCCATATCCCTCTCATGTGGTTAGCACGCAATAAGCGCTTGGCTTAGTGACACAAGTAACTCGGTCCTTGGGGACTTAGGCACCATTCCAATCACACCCAACAGATCATACCAATATACCATTGTGCCCAAGTCAAGATATAATTTTTATTTTCAGTTTTTGATTTGCAAATTAGCAAAACACAAGGGTTGAACATAATAAAATAATATTAACATTTGTGTGATCAAGATCATCGACTAAGTCGATGATCGCCCAATACTACCGATAGCTAAGCATGGCTAAGCAATTTGAACCCGTAATCTACTAAGTGACAAGAACCCATCCAACGAACTCTAATCACAGCAAATAACCTAGGCTCAGGTAGTAGAGGAATATCATTTACCTACAGATTATGCAACTATAGGATCAACTAATCAAACCATAATTTAACAACAAAATAGCAATGCATACACACAAGTTGCAATCAATATATTAGGCTTGAAAATAATAAGATTAACATGATCAAACAGCTTGCCTTGCTGGATTTGCTCAGTTTGCTACAGAGGCACACTCTCGTTATCAACACACTCGTCGGCACCTAACGAAAAGCGAAAATAACCGATAAGAACGAAGAATACCGAAAAGGCTCAAAAACCAACTTTCTCCGAATGCTCTGAAAATTTTACAGTAGCAAGGACATGATTTATAATGAATTTAGAAATAATAACCAATTAATTTGGATTCTTAATACAAAAGTTATGATCAAAACAATTATGTTCGGCTGGGAAAAATGCAATCTGCTACTGTTCATCATAATTAAATTGTTTGACAAAAATTTCTAGAAAGGTGGTGCAGCTGAAATTTTTATGGTAAATCAAGCACCTCATAAGATGAACAACCCAATTGGATTCATCTTATTTGGAGTTAGGATGCATTTTCTATGAATTTCTAAATACAAGAAAATAAGCAAAAGTTTAATGCATAAGTAATCTTTTTGGAAACAGTAACATGCCCAAAATTAATTTTAACAACAAGTTTATTAACAGAGGAAGCTAACAAAGTTGGATTCACTCAAAAAGGATCTACAGAGAATTAGTTATGCATTTTCATAACCCTAACAGGAATTAAATCTATTTTCATATTTTTTTGGAGCAGAATTAAGCTTAGAACTATTTTTATATTAAAGTTTAGTTAAAAACAGAATCATCAAATTTTGAATCAACCGAAAATGAATTAGTATGAATTAGTTATACATTTTCAAAGTTTAATGCATTTTTCAGTTGTGAAATAAAGCTTACCAGGAATTAATAACCATTTACCGAAAAGAATAGACGTGGGCAAACGTGGGCCGTTGATCCTTCATCGCACGGTCCACGCGCACAGCCCACACAGCACACACACGCGCACACGCACAGTGCCCACCGTCGGATTAGATCCAAAGGTCCAGATCAAGGTGACGTTCGGACCTCGCGAAAGTCCATTCAATCTGAGCCGTTGATCAAGCGATGGAGGGCTGAGATCAAAGTGCGGTTCGGGTGACCCGAACGGCACAACGACCTCAGCCACTGATCGCGAGATGGACGGCCAGGAGAGATTGGAACCTCCAAGGTTCAAAAGCTCACGGGATCTGGACCGTTGATCTTAAAATCGACGGTCCACGATCAACTAAGTGTAACTCACGCGCCCGAGGGGGTTAAGTGGCGCTAGGCCCATAAGTAAGTGACAGTGGAGGTCGGTTTAGGACAACATTAACTACAAGCCAATGATTAACAATGATTAGTACTTAATGACTTGAGCACAGTGCTCGGGGGAGGTTTAAAGGGTTGGGCCCACATGTAAGTGACCCACTAAGTTCTTTTGGACATCAATTAAATGCTAACTAATCATTAACAGTAATTAACAATAATTAGCGCATTTAATAGCCGAATCTTTGCTCTAATCGGGCATGGGGTTTAAAACACACGGGGCCCACAAGTAAGCGACACACACGCCCAGTTAAGACAGCGATTAATTGCCAACCCAATGATTGGCCATTAATAATCGGATCTTTGTCCTAATCACGCCCGACACAGCGATGATTTTGTCTGACAGAGTCCCGAGCGTGATCAACGGCTTGTCGCCGGCGGCTCCGGCCACGGCGGCGTAAACCAAGAGTACCACTGGGTCCGCAATAGTATTACGCACCTTCTGGTACCATTCTCGACAGTGGCGACGGCCTAGAATGCCGATGACCCAGAGGGGAAAGTCGGTGCAAAACATGGCCGAAATGAAAAACACCAAACGAACTCCGCATTGTTCTGAAAAGTGGGTGCCTGAGTTTCTAGGGACTACTAGAAGGTTACATAAGGGTAGGGGAGGTCCAAAGATAGACGGAGTTTTGCCGGCGACGTTGGAACTTGCCGGACTTGGAGAAGACAACGCGAGGAAGGTGTCCTGAGCAAAGATAACACAACCGCGTCATCGAGTTAGCTTCATTATAGCTCAGAGAGGCTCCATGAGCAATTAATTGAAGAATGGAGCACTTACCGGAGCTGGGGACGAAAGGGGGTGATTTCCGCCGAAGAGATCCAAAACTCGAAATTGGGCAGCTCCTGTGAAAGCCAACCAAAATCAAGTTAGAGGATTTACTTAAGATGATACATAGCCGCACCCATCCTCCCGTTCACTATTGTGTGGACCGCGTCCGCCGTGAGCGTTGACCGGTCCGTGGACTGGGTCTTTGACCATCGAGCCCACATGTCAGTGAGTCAAAGCCATTTCCTTTGCAAATATAATTCGGCTGAAAATCCATTTTCTACCTGTTGATGTCATAATTGCGCAATAAAGTCATTTTTCTTTAGAAAAATAATTCCCCAACATTCAGAAAAAACCCTAATTCTATCATTTTATGTATTTGCGATCTTCCAAAGCCCATATCTTTTGCATCCGAACTCCGATTTGGGTGATTCAAATTCCTAAAATTATATAAAATGGAGATCTAGCTAAATAAACCAAAATTATTTAATTTGGAGTTCATTTGAATTTTATTTGAATTTGGCTTATTTCACGATTAGATTTCGATGACTTCGGAGAATCAGATTTCGACGCCGTTTGTAGAGCTTATAAGAGGATTGATTTTGACTATATGATCACCGTGATTGTACACTTGGACTACCTGGAGAAGTACTTGTGAGTACTAGGTGACCTGTTAAGGAAAACAACATCACCACAATACCAGGTGATCTGTTAAGGAAAACAACATCACCTCAGCAAGCAAGGCAAGTTATACCCTTGACCATATTGATTCTATTATTTCAAATTATTTATATTCTATTTTAAATTATTACTGTATGCATATGTTTATACAATTATTTTAAATTCTCTGTTTTAATTGCCTAGTTATTCCAATCTTCCTTGCATGGTCAATTTGAATGTTCAACATGAATACCTTGTCACCATTAGATGAAATGATACTAAAATTAATCATATGATTAGCCAATGCTTAGACCAAATCTTTTATTTGGGAAATTTTAGCCAAATCCTCCAAATTGGATTTAAATTGGATCTGTGGTTGTTTTACCATAGAAGGTTTATAAAATGCATTTACTTGGAAAATGAAAATAGGTTTGGACTTAGGCGAAATGGATGACTGGTGGGTGCAGGTTTATGCACAGGCTTAATCTGGTTAGGGTTAAGGCCTAGGGTTTTATTTGGAAGACACCCAAGCCAATTGAGGACCGGTCTTTGAGCCGCTTTTTGCTATGCCTTACCGTACTACCACATGTCCTGTGTGGGCGGGACTTGGCTAAATAATTTGAGATGTCTCAATGTCATTTGTGCTATATTGTTGGTGTGGGTGTCGGTTAGACAGTAGTCCCACCTGGCGCAAGAGGGGGCTCCTGGAGGATGGTTAGTCCTATAGCAGCAAAACCTTAGCGGGCATAAATACATTAAGACAGAACATTGTAAAGGCCTCGTGATAATTACTTAGTCGCACACCTACGAAAGTGTGTGAGCGGACAGTACAAGTTGATTATCTCTTGTAAGTAAAGTTGTACAACCTCTGCAGAGTGTAAAACTATTCGAATAACTGTGTCCACGGTCATGGACATGCTTGGCAAAGCCACTCAAAGTTGGACTTTTGTTTTGTTTGAAAAAGATTTCTTCAAACTGGTTTATCCAAATGGGAATTGGGTAGGAAGTCATGTGATAAGAGGGTATCCTTCACCATTAATGTGTGAACGTTATCTGACTATAAAATTGAGAATTTATAAAATAAATTTTAGTTATAAAATAACTGCTTTGGAACTTAGTATAAGTATTTAAAGAAAATGCTGCTTTATGCAAATCCACCAATAAGCCATCCTTTGTTACATCCATATATGCATGCCATTCTGTTATTTGACGGGTGTAACTTGCGAGCACGAAGTTGTGCTCATACTTGTTTTATGCAAACAAAATTTCAGAGGAGAAAGACTTGCTACCGATGTGGACCTCGACGACTAGGCCGCTTCCCCAGTCGATTGCCTGTGGCAGATTAACTGGACTCTACTACCTCTTCGTCTTCCGCTGTGTTTATTTTATTCATTGTAAGCCTCTTTTGTAATAAACTCTGTTGATTATTAATAAAGTTGTGGTATGAATTTGTTACCATATTTGTTTACTGTGTGAATTAGCTACTGATCATGGGACTAGTTCAGAAATGCACAGGGGATTCGGAAGAGTTACTCCCAGGTCTTACACCGACAAGGCGGAGTGGTGGTGATGTTGACACGGTTGGCAGAACAGTGCGGCAGAGCGACGGGTAGTAATGGCTGAGTGACAGAAATTTGCCAGCGCACCCAAGCTTAGTGGTAGCGCGGCGCCCTAGAGAGAGAGAGACGCGGTTGCCCCGGTCTTCAGTCAAAGGGTCTCGCTGCACCGGGTTTGACCAACTGCTGGTCGGAGGAACAGGAGAGGGGGGAAGAATGGCACAAGCGCTGGCTTGGCTGGACAAGAAGGGAACAAGGAAAGTGCGGGAGTTGGTCGGGTCGGACCAGAACCAAACTAATCAATACTAGCCAAAGGGAAAGTAGGAAGATTTGGGAAAAGGCAGAATACCCAAATTTTAGATTTGCTAAAATTCAGATATTTGCTCGAAGGAATTCTGACACGATGGCATATAAAAATCTGGCATCCAATTAGATAATTCTAATTGGATTTGTGCTAGCACAAGAGAAAATGTACTCAAACAACTCTCACAAATGCAACCAAGAAGAGCAACACTAGCTATTACATAAAAAAGTTTTAAAAATCTCATATTTTTGCATTTATGGATTTTTGGGCAGTTACAGTATATCATTATACAAGATGGTTTTGCCATGCAAGTTGTGTGTTATTTTTTCCTTTTTGTTTCTCTTATGTCAATCATATCATTCGAACTCCTTTTTTTTTGTTTCATGCTCATTTGTAGCACTTCATGGCTCGTCCTTGCCCAATTTGCTCCAACCCGAATGGGAGATGCCCACCGGCGCAACCCAACAACGATGGATCATTTTACAAGATTCTAACCAATGGATTTGAAGAGAAAGTGGTAAACTCAGAGCTAGCAATTTTTCATGTCCTTTTTTACATTTTTTAAAAATATGAATCTGCTCCCTTTTTTTGGTCTGTTTGTTTTTGTAATATCCTTCCATTTCTATTTCAATGCCTACAATTTCAATGTCATACCTTTCAATACCAAAGGAGTTCAGAAGAGTCCAAATTGTATCCCAGGTATTTTATTTTTACCTTATTCTCTTTTACATCACTGATCTCTTTTTTATTTTTGTTCTTAGCAAATGTCAGTATAAGTATGACTCTTGTGATAGGTTAGATTGAAACTAATCTATCCTTATATGTTGTCAAATTGTTCAAATTCATTTCTTCGCTTTTGTTATTTGTTTGCCGCACTTCACTCGATTCCAGAAGGCATGCAGGAGGCACTCAATTCCTGCATTTTCAGTGATGGTGTTAAACTCACTGTAACTGAGCAAAAATCTCTAAACTCACTGTTAAAGTAGATGATTCATTATACCATAAATCTCTAAGTTCTAAAAACTAAATAATGTAGCTTTAGAACATGTGGTATCATTTATTTAAAATATGTTGCAATGTAGGGACACTCTACTCTTGATCATTTTCTCGACCATTTTAGAACATGTGGTATCATTTTCTTGCTCTTGATGTTTTGCTTTCTTGACAGTTGATTGTGGCTCGAGGTCAGATGATCGAGGAACAAAAGGGCTACTACCACAACTAAAGGTTTGTATGCTCTGCGGATTCCTGTTACTACAACTTCATCAACTCTCATCGAGGTTTATGGTTGCACCTAATCTTCAATTTCAATTAAATTTGGCATAATGTTATAATGATTAGTCCAATACCAAATGTTAGCTTTGTGTGAGCTTTTAGAATTTCCTTTCTATACCAAATTTCAGTAATTTGTAAGATATTGGAACTTCCTATCCGACCACTGAACCTGGCATAATTTTGATTGATTGGGATGAATATGATTGCTAGCATGGTGTTTAGGAAGTGACTTTTCTTAGAACGAAGAACCTCATTATTGAACTCTATTGAGGTCGCTAACACAGAATCCATAATCAAGTTGCTTATAGCAACACTATCATCTATTGACCTGTCTGGCCAATAAGCTGTGTGACACAAATATCGAAGTCTCCCATTGTTCTCCCTTCTTTTACAACATGATCATGCATTAATCGTTAGCTGCCTTTGTTCATGAAATTGTTAATTTGTTACATGGGCAATGCGATCAATAGACGCATGTCATGACTCATGAGTGCTCCATTTACATATAAGTATTGAAGTAAACTATGAGAAAATATTGTTTGTTACCGTTTATTTTCATAATTATCGTACGAAGTTATTGTTCTACTATGTTGTACTAATGTGATGCTCGTAGATATATGTATCACTATATTTTAATTGCTTGATTCACTTTATGTGTTAAAACGAAATATTATTTATGTAAAGTTTAGGGTTCCATTGCAACGCACGGACACCCTACTACTCCCTTCTAAATTACGTGATACATCCAGCTCCCAATTAGTACTTTTAATTCCACAAGAGTAGAGGACAAATCATTGCCCAATTCACAGCAGTGAAGTTACAAATTAAAGATCTCCCTCTACAAACCCATGATTTTCTTTGAAGTCTTCACGCGACGACGCCGTCGTTGCCGGCAAGTGCCCGGTACTTGTCCTTCCTGGTAAAGCTGGTGCACTTGTAGGAGAGCGTCAAGGCTATGAGCCTCTGCACATAATTGGCCACCTCGTGGTCGACTTGCCGCCGCCGCCGCATGTGAGCTCTACGGCAGCTTGCCGAGGAACGTGACCGTGTACACCGGCTCGGGTTCATGAAGTAGTAGAAGGGTCCATCCTTCAGCCCCGCCGTCGTGCCGTGGAACATGCTCATCCGGCAATCCGTCGCGACCGCACGATGTCGTCGGTGAGCTCGGCGAAGAGAGCCGAAGCGCAGCAGAAGGACTCGCGACGTGGTCCTCCGGCAGATGGCGAGGTCGCCTCGGCAAGCAAAGTTGTCGATGGTGGCCGTGTCCGTGGCGCGGCCGCGAGTGAGGCGGACGGTGCGGATGGGCGAGAGGAACTCGAGAGGCGGAGAGCGAGTAGGTGACGGTGGCCACGGGCGGCCGAGCGCGACGGAGAGGAAGATGGCGCCGAGGAGGGTACGGTGGCAACAGCGAATAGCACCCCGTGCGGTCCTCGGCCTGCCGGCGCGGCGGCGCGCGCGCGACGACGACGCAGCACGCCGAGCGCCCCGAGGCGTGGTAGAGCCACGGCATTGGCGAGCGCCCGCGGCGACGCGCGACGACGCGAGCGGTGAAGCCGACGGGAACCACACCACGGCGAGCAGCATGGCGAAGCGGGTCGGCCGACGAGGCGGCCGCCGTGGAAGACGATCGGCCGGCAGCTTGTCGCGCAAGACGGCGACCGGCGCCGCGCGACGAGGTACGCCCCGCGGTCACACGGTTCATAGTTATCGGATCGTGAGCTCGCTGCATGCAAGGCAGTACTATTACTACGTATAAACATACACGTATACGTATTCAGGCCGTGCAAAACTGGTACTCTAACTCAGTAGCTCGTAGTAAGGTCACACACACCTTGGAAAGCTGTCCCCTTTAGTTAGTGTGAACTAGATGCACTTAAAAGGTGCTCTCTCTAAATGGACGGTGCAGGTTGGGCCGGTCAAAACACGGTACTGTTGGATGGCTGACTTTTTAATTTATATGATTTTATTTTGTAGTTTTTTAATTATATATAGTTTATTTATAAGTTTATATAATTTTATTTTGTAACTTTTTATTTATATGTATTTTTTGTGGGATTTTTTTTTACATTTTATTCAAATTTTAGGCCAAAGAAGCTAAATGGCTTGACACCGGCCTGACGAGCTAACCATGCTCGTGCCGGTCCGACACGGTCTGTGAGTCTATCAGATCGTGCTTGGATTGGTGCCCCGGCTCATAGATCAGCCCGGCTAAGTAGCGGTCCAAATGGACCCAGGCCCAAATGGGTTATGCCTAGATGAGTCCATGTGGTGCCGCTCGTTTGGCCACCTCTATCCAAAACCCATCATGCGCGCAGACTAATGAGGCATTAAATTTAAGAAAAAAAAATAATGTTTTTGGACCACGACATACTACAACTATTCACCTACTTTGTTAGTATTAAAAGGAGTGGTATGTAGTGAAAATATTGCAATAAGTACACATTTAATCTCTATCGTGGGATGACCTTCCCAATAATAGAGGCGGGGATGGAGGGAGTAAAACGTGGGTGGTGTCTAGGGAGTACTTGAGTATTTTGTTGCTAACTAGTACTCAAATTTTGAAACTCTTAGATATAGATTCAATGCATGAGATCACTTTGACTCTTCCCCTAATGAGATATCACCAAGCATAGTATAGATAAAAAAACTTAAGTACTCACAAACCCAAAAAATACTTGAGTACTCCCTAACAAACCCCAAAACGTGCGAGTAAAAAGGCATGCAAAAGGGGCAAAGTTAACGCAACCAAGACGTCGGCGTTCTCATGAGGCGCATTTCGTGTGGCTTAGCTACGCTATTGAACAAAGTAGTTTTCTAGACCATATTGAAAAAATAGATTGATACTAACTTAATACTGATACATTTTATTCAAATTTTCAGACCAAAGAGCTAAATGGCTTGACACCGGCATAACGAGCTAACCATGCTCGTGCCGGCCCGACACGGTTTGTCAGTCTATCAAGTCGTGCTTGGGTTGATGCCTTGGTACGTAGGCCGGCCCGGCTAAGTAGCGGTCCAAATGGGTCATGCCTAGATGGGCCCATGTCGTGCCACTCATTTAGCCACCTCTATCCAAAACCCATCACACGCACAGACTAATGAGGTATTAAATCTAAAAAAAATGCCGTTGGACCATGACATACTACAACTATTCACCTACTTTGTTAGTATTAAAGGAGTGGTATATGTTGAAAATATTACAATAAGTACACATTCAATCTCCGCAATAGACTCGGGAACGGAGGGAGTAAAACGTGTGAGTAGAAAGGCATGCATAAGGGGCAGAGTTAACGCAACCAAGACGTCGGCGTTCTCATGAGCCAAGACGTCGACGTTCTCATGAGTCATGGTTCAAACAACTACTCCTAGTACTTTTACGAGGAAACAGTTTTGGGGTTTATTAGGGAGTACTCGAGTGTTTTTTAGGTTTGTGAGTAGATCTAAAAATTCAAAATTTAAGTACTAGTTAGCAACAAAACACTCAAATACTTCCTAGACACCTCCAACAGCTTTTGTGTTATTCTACCAACATTGCAATGCATTGATATTTGATACTACTGTAAGGTTGTTGTTTGATGCATGCTGGGGGAGTTAAATATGTTGGCTCCCAACCAACCATCACTACAGGACTCAGGCACTTTGCCGAGTGCCTCAGCCACTAGGCAAAGGCTCCTTTGCACTCGGCAAAGGCTTTGCCGAGTGCGACACTCGGCAAAGGACACTCGGGAAAAAATTAATCGGCAAAGCAGTCTTTGCCGAGTGTCTTTTTTCGGGCACTCGGCAAAGGCTTTACCGAGTGCCGAGTCAGCACTCGGCAAAGAAAAGGCCCGATTCACGCGCCCGCCCTGTTGACGCCGCTTGCCGAGTGCCAACCCACGGCACTCGGCAAAGATTTTTATCGCTTTTTAAATGCTTTGCCGAGTGCCAACCCACAAGCACTCGGCAAAGATTTTTACTTTTTTGAAAATGTCTTGCCGAGTGTCGAATGATGGCACTCGGCAAAGGTTTAATTTTTTTTGAAATTTTTGCCGAGCGCCGCAGGCCCGGCACTCGGCAAAGATTTTTTTTTGGTTTTGAAAATGTCTTTGCCGAGTGTCGGAACGACGACACTCGGCAAAGGTTTAAAAAAAAATTTGAAAATTCTTTGCCGAGCGCCGCAGTGGCCGGCACTCGGCAAAGTTTTAATTTTTTTGTGGCTTTGCCGAGTGCCATGGTCATGGCACTCGGCAAAGGTTTAATTTTTAAAAAATTCTTTGCCGAGTGCCATGGTCATGGCACTCGGCAAAGCTGGAAAACTGGGATTTTCAGGTGCCCACATTCCCAGCTTTGCCGAGTGCCATGACCATGACACTCGGCAAAGGACCTATTTGCCGTGTGTTGCACTCGGCAAAGTGATCCAAAACTGCGTTTTTTATTTGTTTTTTACATTCCATCACGACAAACAAATCCATCCAAACATATATCAGATCCATCACATATATATCACATCCATCACATATATATCTCATCCATCACATATATATCACATCAATCACATATATATCTCATCCATCACATATATAACAATAAGTGCTCAAGTCCATCCAAACAAATCCACAAGTTCATCACAGTCGACAAGTGTATCATAAGTATATCACAAGTCCATCACCAAGTGAACAACAAATGAAAATACAACTACCATTCATCTCGAAGGTGGCCATCGCGATCGTGGTGAAGGAAAAGCTCCATCATTCTGAGGCGCATGAGGTGGATTATTCGAACCCGCCGATTGAGGTCGCACAAAGGAGAAGAGATTGCATGTGAGACAAGATTACATTAGATACCTAATCTAGGAAGGTAGAGGTCATACAAGCAAAGCACAAGCGAAAGCAAATAACTTTCATACTCACGGGAGTTCTTTGCATGTGCAGGACGCGCGAGGCGGAGGTTGAGCGAACAACCCCACCGCACAAATAAGCCCGTATGTTGCCCAAGACCTTGTAGGAACTCCATCATGTCCACCAAGCTCTGCGTCTGGCTCGCCGCTCGCCCGCTCGACCTCCAGTGGCCGACATCCTCTGCCGCTCGGCCGGCCGGCCTCGGTGGCCGACATCCTCTCGCCGCTCGGCCTCACTCCCGACGTTGCCTCATTTCTTGTTCCACCTGGCCCGCAATATTTTACTCCAATGTTTCGATAATGCAAAGCTAATAAAGGTGTGTAAAGATCAATGTACGACGAGTAAAACAGAATAACCTCGAAAGCGCCGACCGGTCTTTGGCAATGCTGCCGTCAGGCGTATGGCGGCTCTCGCCATGCTCCGTGCTCGGATCCGGAGAGAGATGGAGTAGAGGCCGTGTCGATGAGGCCGCCGCCAAGCCGTAACCGCCCATGCTTCTTGCCTTGTCCCACCTCATGACGATCTCTCCATCAAAGTCACGGTGCTCGGATCATGGTCCGCCCATGGACCGACCTTGCCGCCGACGTACTCACCGATGCGGTGTGGACGCCGGGTTCGTGTACGCCCGCGGGTCCTCCAGTTGAAGGAGACGCTTGACGTCGCCTTGCCCTTGTGGGCCATACACCATGCCCGGAAGTCCGAGCAAGGTCGGGCACTATGTGACGCCGATCGCGAAAGACAAAGCAAGATAATTAGAAATCGAGCGCATTGAGCGTCACAATAGATAAATGAATTCGTGTACCCATGCTTGTTTGTATGCGGAGAGGTTGTGGTCGCCTTGATGGTGTCTTGGACCTTGCATCATCAAACGACGGCCCCGGGCATCATTGTGCATCCGAGATACTCCTCGGAACCACTTGTCCACGATCATCGCCAAAGACTCGGGATACGATTGGCACCACCGGGAATCATCTACACGCCATCAAGTATTTGACATATAAGAAGATCAAATTAAACGTATTTAATCTCAAAACGAATCAATATTAATGTTCTTCATCTACCTAAAGGTACCGCTGCCCGGTCGCGTCATGTTTCTTGCGTCTTTCTTGGTGACCTTCTCTCCAAGCTTCGACCCGTGGTAGGTTACGATGGCTCGATGCGCACCTCGTGATGCATGTCGGTGATGAGTTTTTACGTGCTTTGTAGCCACCGTCCGCCCGCCTCAAATCCTCATCGCATATGAAATAAGTCCGCATACAAACGCGATGTATCCATTCATTATTTCAAGAAAAGTCCAATGAATGCGATGTATTGAGCAATGTTGTGCGAGGAGACTTACCCAAAACTCCGCCTTCACCGCGCCGCCTTGTTGGGGTACTCCGCGATCGGGCCGACGACGTAGTGGTCAAACGAGTAGGCCGGCTCCGCCTTCCCGGCGTACGTGACAATGCCGGGGTAGTGTTGCCTGCACTGAAGACCCAGGATGCCATTGGGGGAGCGTGCGCCACCACCTGACACAACCACCCGCCTCGTACAAGTGATTAAGAAAATTATTAGTTTCTCTTTTTTCAACATATCATATGAAGTAGTGGTGACAACATCTAAAGTTACTTACTTTTGCCCTTCGGGCGAATCATTGGCGTCGGTTAGGATGCAGAACTCGAGGAGGCTCGCGGGACCTCGCAAGTAGACACCAAGAGGCAGAGGAGGAAGCGGAACCCGTGCCTACCGCCTCGTCGCCGCCCTCGTCCCGCCTCCTCCTCGCCCGTCTGCCGAACCAGCTCCTCGCCCAACTCGCCCACGGGCGCCACCTCCTCCTCCTCCTCCAAAGACCTCCTCACGCGGCGTGGGAGGAGACGCCCCTCCCGCGGTCGGCGGTCCTCTTCCTCCTCCTCTGTCCGACCCTCCGCCTCCTCCGCATGCGTGGTCTCGGTAAAGCGAGGACACGTTACGACGGTTCCCGCCATCTTTGTTCACTCATCGCAATTAAAAAGAATAAGCAAGACGTAATTAGAAATAGATGCAAAATGAACATAACATAATTACAAAAACATAGTAATACATGTATTAGAAATAGATGCAAAATGAACAAAACATAATTACAAAAACACGAGATTACATGTATTAGAAATAATCTTCATGATTGGGATTAGTGGATCATAGGTCTCGTTATCACTATCAACATTGTCCAAATCATCAACACTATCCGAAGGAGGAATGTTGTCTTCATTGTCATTGCCTAAACGTAATCGCCAAGCATTTGTAAGTCCTTCATATTTCGCACCTCGTCTCAGCGTCCTCGTCATCAACCCTTTCATTGTCTACTTCCATTCCTATCGCCTTGTTAAGTCTATCTCAAACCTCCTTGTAGCCCCTCTTCTTGAAAGAACTCTCCATCATATGTGTTTGGGTTGAAGTTGTAATCTTCATCGTTTGGGACAGTAGTTTACCGTGTGGCGATACCTTGTGCACAATAGCCCAACCCTTAAGATGCTCTTTTTCTTGGCACGCGTATGGCGTATAATAAACCTCGACGGCCTATTGAGCCACAATGTAGACATCTTTTCTCGATAGACGGAATCCATCGAATCTCGACTAGCCCAAGATTAGGGTTCGCCTCGTTACTCGTGATGAAACCAGAAGATTTGAATATGACAGATTAAGAGGTTTGGAACCGTGAAATGGAAGTTCAGAGATTTCTTCAATTCTTCCATAATAGTCGAGGCCATCGTCGGGCGTAAAAACTCCATTGCTTGTGGTTTTTCGATTGGGCGACTCGCTCGTAGCTTGTCGGTGAAAACGATATCCATTCACGCCATAACCGTAAATGACTTGACCCTAACGACACGTACCGCTTGCAACCCGTCTCAACTCGTCACTTATAGACGATCGGTTTGGGCCGCAAGCTCAAGCGTGATAGATCGTTATATTATTCGAACGCACGATCAACTTGGAATGTCGAACTAAGCACGAGCTAAATTGGACAAGACTTCGCTTGAACCAAGAAATGAAATCGGGCTCCTCGGTCCCGCACTCGTGAAAGAAGGGTATCGGTTTCTGCGGGTAGGATGCCTTGATTCATGCCAGGATTGACGAAGAAATTCCCTGTACCAACGAGAAACAAGGGGGTTGGACGAAGAAACAAGGAGTGACGGCGTATTGAAACAAGTTCGTTGAGAACTTACCCAATGAACGGCTGCACCTCGACAAGGTTGGTCAACACATATAGCATGATACTGCGCCACTCTTCATTTTTCAATTGCTTAGTGGTCGATGCACTTGCGCTCCCGAGTTGCCCCTGGAAAAGGCTGAGGTTCGATTCATTTTCGCCAGCATTGTAACGAGGGGGTGGATTATGAACGCTAGGAAGGTTCTTAGTGTAGTATTTCTCTGTGAAGTTTGACACCTCCTCCAGAATGTATGCCTCTGCCATGGAAGCCTCAATTTTGGCTTTATTTCTACATTTTGGGCGAAGAGTCTTCAGACATCTCTCGATTGGATAGCACCAACGGGCCTGCACGGGCCCCCCCATACGTGCCTCATACGGGAGGTGCACAATCAAATGTTGCATCGCCAAGAAAAAGCCGGGTGGAAAGATCTTCTCCAACTTACAGAGCAACACGGTGCCACTTTTTCCAAGTCATCAATGACGGTCCGAGATAGCTCCTTGGCACAAAGTCGCGGAAGAAATAGCTCAACTCGCCAAAGACTTGCCGACATGCTCGAGGACATAGCCTCGAACCATCGCGGAAGAAGCCGCTCAATCCATATGTGGTAGTCATGACTCTTCATCCCGTTGATTCGCAGAGTGCCTAAGTTCACTCCCTCTTGATTATTGATACCCATCGAGGAACATTAGCGTCTGGATCCATTCAAGTACTTCCTCCTTTGGTCCTTTTTCAAGACGAAATCGCCTTAGGCCTTCTCCATGTCTTGCCGCGACTAGGAGGTCTGATCTCTTGATTTGGTCTATCGCATAACGCTGCGTGTCCACTCTAGCCTTAGGGTTGTCCTTAGACTTTTCAGTGTCCATGAGTGTTGCCCAAAGTGCCTCGGCGACATTCTTTTCAGTGTGCATTACATCAATGTTATGTGGCAGAAGAAGGTCATCGAAATAGGGGAGCCTCGTCAAGCCCGACTTATGAGTCCACATATGTTGCTCACCATATCCCACAAAACCACCTTCTTGATTGGGCACGAGCATCTATGTGAGCATGAACCTCGGCACCAGCCATAATCCGCGGTGCAGGGGTCTATCACTACGACACCTTTCGTAAAGTTCTTGATGTCTTGTCTGAATGGATGGTCAAGAGAGAGGAATTGACGATGTCTGTCGAACGATGAGTACTTGCCACCCTTGTGCAACCAATGGAACCTCACACCTTCCTTGCATACGGGCATGGGAACTTCCGTGAACACACCAGCGCAGAATAACCCATACACGGAAGTCATGCAGGAGTAGTGGTACCAAACGTGCATTTTGAAGCTTGTCTTTGTAGCTCGGTCGTATGTCCATACCCCTTCGTCCCAAGCACGGACCAATTCATCAAACACGGCTCCATGAACACACCCATATTACTCCCGGGTGTTCAGGAATTATCAACGACAAGAATACGTTATGTCGTTGAAAGGAGACGCCGGGGAGATTGAGGGGATAACGAACACGGGCCAACATGTGTATGGGGCAGCCATCGGTCCATAAGGATTGAACCCATCTGCTGCCGTGGCGACACGCACATTGCGAGCCTCATCCGCTTTCTCACGATGTTGGTCATCAAAGCGGTCCATGCTTCACCATCGGATGGATGTACCATCTTGTCGATTGTACCGCTTGCCATTTTTGTGCCATGTCATCTGCTTCATGATTCCTCGGTCATGTATAGCCGTTGGATCCTCGGTAGGAACTAAGGTACCGTAGGATTTTCACGGGATCGTAGTCGCCTCTTCTCGCCATCACGAGTCTACCTCCGTGTACCGGAGGATTTACACTTTGGACAAGATTTTGCATCCTTGTGTTCTTTCCTAAATAGGACGCACCCTTCGAACAAGCATGTATCCGCTCATACGGCATCTTAAGTGCACGAAGGAGTTTCGTGACTCGTACATGCTCTTTGGCGTAATGTGGCCCTCCGGGGTGGTGCCAATCACGGTCAACATCTTATCAAGCCTTCTCGACTCGAGTTTAACTCGGACTTCAACCCCATTAAGCGCCCAATGGCATCCACTTGAGACATCGTTGACCGATCGTGAAGGGGTTTCGTGTCGAGTCCATCATGTTGTAGAACGCCGTGCGCGCCTCCATCTCCTCCTTCTCACGCCCTCATCGAATCGCCCTGGTGAAAGTCATCTAACATGTCCGCTACCCCATCGACGCATCATAAGCCTCGGCGTGTGGTCTCACCACCTCCTCTCTCATACGATGGGCTTCACCATGGTGGACCCACCGGTGTAGTCCGGCGTAAATCCATTCTTCAAAAGATGTTTACCCATGTCCACCTTGTTTACCCTTCTCCTGTTTCCACATTTGTCGCAGGACACAAAACTAGACAATGTCCTTTAGCACCTTGCCAAATGCACGGTTCAAGAAAGCATCGGTCTTGTTCATCCATTCGTGGTGTAATCACTCGACTTCTCCGGCCGTGTACATCCAATGACGGTCATCCATCCTCCGACATATGTATCGAGTAATGTAACCATCAATTGCATCTACGTGATCTACGACCATGATACGAAAAGAGGGTTATACCTAGGTGGCGGTGGAGTCAAGCTAGCGGGTCGTGGCGGTCGGTGCGAAGAGCGAGGCGACGCTGCAGGCAGGAGACCGCGACGGCGCGGAACTCCGACTCGGCCCGACGGCTCTTCTCGCAAAATGGAACAAAATATCGTCATTTAAAAAAATCGTGAGAACCTCCTCGCACGGTGAGGTTTCCAAAACCGCAAAAACAACGCACGATGGTCGACAACCATATATACAACCACAACCACAACTACACCGTAATCGCATTAATTATCCATCGATTATTCTTGCACATATAATGACTAGCCTACACACACACACACAAATATATGAATTATTATGGACGGAAATTCAGAAAAAATAATAATTGGATCTAAAAAAGATCAGCAATCAGTCATTAATACCACATTGGCTGTAGAGCATTACAATTCTTTCTTAACATCCATAGTTCCATACAAGGAAATAGTCATATGCTGATATGCACAATAAAGTATTCAATTAGAAATGCAGATGGTGTTATGTAAAGTTCGCAGATATGCCTGTTGCGGTCTTGTTCATTCATTACAAAGTATGCTACATGTAGTCCAACTCAAGTGTATATGCTCAATGTGTCTACTTAAATCACTCATGAGATAATATACTTCCAATCAACCAAGTGTAAATGTTTGATGCTTATATTTCATGTATGATGCTTTTGCATGCACATAAAGGTTTTGTATGATATATAAAATGAATATTTATATAAATCAACTTTCACCTAATTTCAATCGACTTCACATGCTCTACTTACGTTGGAACTTGTGATCAAGAGTCAAAAGAATCAAACTTCACATATCAATGTTTTATAAATACTTTTCTAGAATCCGCACAAAATCACTAACGTAAAATTGTCAAAACATTTATACATATTTTTTTAATCATACCGTGAAACCGAATACACTTCAAACAAGGTCACATGACAATACCTAGTCTTTCTTAAATTCGTTGTCACCAATTTTCATCAATCAACTTGCATTTTATGCTTAACAATCACATGTGAAATCAACAATCTATTACTCCTTGATCGCAAGTTATAACTCACATACCGAGATTGTGCAATTATTTCTCAAATGAAAGCACCTTGTATACAAGGGTAGTTTAAATCACTAATGCACAATGTAAAATATGATATTTTACCAAATTTTGTTACGGAAGTTATGTATATCCTCCGATCGTGCCTTGATCTCATGACCTACTTAAAATGATTCCTTGTGCTATACAACAACCCGGAGAATCCATATGATAGTTTATGCACTTATGCTATCCGAAGTTGTAAATACATTGCACAACTACCCTTAGAAAAACTACGAGTTATTAGCTTGAGCTATATGAAAATCGATATCGATTAAACCTCTTGCGACTCGCCTCGATGGTGGGGATGAACTCGTCGATGAGGGGGCCGGGCGCGCAGGCGGCGGCGGGGCAGGGGCGAGGCGAGGCGGCGGCGGGCGGCGGCGGCGGGCGCGGCGCGCAGGCGGCGCGCGGGCGGCGGCGCGGCGGCGAGGCGACGGGCGGCGGCGGCGGTGGCGCAGCACTGGTGTCCGGGTGTGTGCGTGTGTGCGGGTGCGTGCGTGCCAGCAAAAACTTTTAAGTGTCGAAGGTTTGCCGAGTGCCCGAGATCTGGGTGGTAGCGCGACAAACAGAGATGTGACGTGAGCAAGTGGGTGGTAGCGCGACAAACAGGTAGGAAGGGAGCGGGCGGCACCAAGGGAGCAACGCGATGGCTGGGAGGGCGCATGGCGGCGGGAAGAGAGCAGCATATCCAGCTCACTGTCATCGTCCTCTCTCCAGATCTAGGTGTGTTCTGCACACTCCACTTCTTCTCCCTGACTCTACTCCGCTCCAACTCTGGTTCTTTTTGAAGTCTAGCATCTTCCTCTGATTTCTTGGTTCTTTCCGATGGATGTTCTTTGCTTTGGGCAATGAACAGATAGTTGGGCCCTTGTTACACATGTTTACATGCTAATTTTTGCTCTATAGAAGGAACATTCTTAGATAGGGTTCTTGCTAATGGGAAAAGAGCAAAAAAGAGCTAGATTAGCAAGATATGCATCTGTCAAAAAATTGAAAAAGAAGGCATGAGCTCTATCGATCACTATTAGAGGAAGAAAATAAGTTTTAGCAGTCTAGCTGCTATAACCTGGAACAGAAAAAAGTGAGAAAACAGCAACGACCAAGACCAAGCACAAGTTTTTTTTTTAAAAAGAAGACATGACTTCTACCAATCACTATTAGAGGGAAAAAAAGATTTTGCAGTATAGCTGTTACAGCCCAGAACAGAAAAATAGAGAAAACAAATAACAACCAAGCACCAAGCATAAGTCTTGGCCGCACCCTGCAACAACAACATAACTCAGCAAAATAAGAAGCCTAGAGCAAGAATAGCTCTATTCCTAGTTTCCATCTCCTCAACTGTCATTGATATCTATAATTTGCTTTAATTTATGCCATTATGCTTGCGTTATATCGCCCATTTTCTTATATGAAATCATTAATTTCTATATTTTTTGTATTTTGTTATATATATATATATATATATATATATATATATATACATATATATATATGCGTATTTTTGTATCAGTGTTTTTTTATGACATCTCACGGTATCGGCATATCTGGACAATCTAGCTCCGAAGTCCGAACACCCATCCTAAAAATCCTAGGTCCATCACTGTCCGAGAGTTCATGACATGTAGTGTTGTGCTGCTTGATTGCTTTATCACTTACTTATCCACATTACTCTTCACATCTCGCATAAAAAAGAGAGGAAGAAAGAGATCTTAGAGAGAGAGAGAGAGAGAGCGGTGAAGTTAATGATGCAGAAACTTGGGAGGGAAACAGTAAAGAAAATGAAATGCGCGGGAGCGAATTGACATCCGATCAAAATAATCATTACTTCGGTACCGATCCATTCTGCCATCTAAAACGGTATAGAGCAGCCATGCGTTCCATACTAGCCTCGACACCGCATAATACCGGCCATACCGATGTAACTGATAACACCTTCTATTTAACTCAATGAACTATATGTTATATTCGATCATACTACTATGTATTTAGAGTAATATTATAAGTAAAATTTGATATGCATATAATTAAACATATATATACACTTATAGACCCCGCAGCTCTTGTCGTCATTTGGAATGATGACAAAAGCCAAAATTCGGTCGAAATTCACTTTTAATCCCAAAAAAGAGAGAGAGGAGAGGGAAGGGAGAGGAGGAAGCTAGCGAAGCGTTGTTTGTCCGTAGTGGAGAAGGGGAGAGAGGGAGTGTCGACGACCGAGTCGCCTATCTTACGAAATGGAATAGAGAAAATGGCACAGAGTTCTTAGGAGTGAATGAGACCACTCTTTATTGCAATGAACTCGAACATTACAGGGGTTGCCCTTGACAATGCGGTGGACTAGCCCTAAGTACACATAATATGTTACTAATCTGATACTTCAACTGTCTCTGAATCATTGGGATTGGGATTGCACGAAAGAGCGCGATATACGAAGTCACCCAGCAGTGGCGAGTCCTTCAAGGCGGGAGACTCTCTAGTCGTCGAGGCACAACCTTCAAAGCGATTGGGGTTACGCAAAAGAGCACAGTATGAGAAGTCACCCCACCGAGACGGAAGACTCCCTAGTCGTCGAGGCACAACCTTCGAAGGAATTGTGATTTGTGCGAAAGAACGTGATATGCGAAGTCACCTCGCGGAGGCGAAGCCTTCGTGGCAGGATACTCTATATTCGCTAAGGCACAACCTTCTAAGGGATTTTCCCTCGAAAGAGAGCGATATGCGAAGTCATCCCGCCGAGGCTGGAGGCTCCCTAGTCGCCTAGGCACAGCCTTCGAAGCAACTAGGATTGCCCAAGAGCGCGATATGCAAAGTCCCTCCACCGAGGCAAAACCTTCGAGGCGGGAGACTCCCTAATCGCCGAGGCACAGCCTTCAAAGCGATTTTGTCCATCACAGTGTGTGCTGAGGCATGCACGACAGTTTTAATTTATACACTAAGAACTCACATGGGGGCGTCAAGGTGTACGCCGGGGCTATTGGGACATGCGTGACGGTTTTAGTTTATACATCGAGCACTCGTGTGGGGCATCGATGTTTACTCTAGGGTCCGCTGCACAGGCGGTCGAGGGGATTGGTGCGGCCGTGAGGGGCAGCGCCGTTAAGGGGGGCTAAGGGCCGCGAAGGGAGGCCACACAGGGGAGTCATCGGGGCTACGAGGATAAGTGCATGTAGATGATGAGGCCGTGTAGAGGCGACGGAGTTGGCTGCAATGGGGGCCCGTCGCACAGGCACGCAAGGGGGTGGTGCGACCGCGAGGGGTAGAGCTAGTGGTGCCACAGAGGAGGCTGGACGCGCGCAAAGGGGGGCCTAGGGGGTGGCCGAGTTGAGGAGTCATGAGGAGGTGACACAAGGGTGGAGCCGGCGACGCCGTGAAGGAGGCCCGAAAGGGGGGGGCTTGAGGTGGTGGCGCGCGGGGGTGGAACCAATGAGGGGGGTCGGAACCGGGCGATCGCGAGGGGACGCGCTACAAAGGGAGCCCAATGGGGCGTGCCACGAGGGGGACCAAGGGGGTGTTGAGGCTGAAGGCGCTGCCATGAGGGGGGCGTTGAGGCCGAAGGCGCTTCTAAGGCATGGTCCCGTACGAGCTGGATCGCTAGACCGCGCATGGGCTGCCGCGAGCGCGGAGGGGTGCGTTCGAGCGAAGGCGCGCACAGCGGACCGTCGTGAGGTGGGCCGTGAGGCGCGCGGTGGGCCGCTGTGAGCTACTTTATAGATGTCTTCAGCTATTCTTGTTGGCGTCTATTGCGTAGCTATTTGTTAAGTCCCCACGGACGGCGTCAACTGTCGTAGCAACGAGACTAAACAGTGGATAGCGAATACCTTTTATCATGAGAGGACCGAATAAAGTGGTAGCAAGAGGGACATTCACCTTCTTACCCCCTACCTTATAATGCTAGAGAAAGGGGTATTTCGGTACATTCCCATAGGTATAATAATATGTCTAGCCTATGTATATGCTTATATTCCCTAGGGTATACTAGGTATTCATGACAATCCTAGGGGTGGGGACACTACTATGACATGTATAATAGAATCGATTATCGACCGTATCGACAAACTAAAAAAATTACAATAACGAAAACAAATATGTAACAGTAAGTGCACGAACGTAGAAGGAACAATTAACAGACTTACTTGAGCTATATAGTGGTTAAAATATATAAGAGTATGTACAATACAGGTGTTTAGAGACGTGCTTAGCAAATAAAAACTAATTTTTCTTACCATATAAGATAGATAAGGTGTTTATTTTGTAGCATCGATGTTTAAGTAGATATCGGTGCTTAACGAGTGCTTATGTACATAGCTAACATCTAATCACCTATAAAAAGATATTTGCATTTGAGAAAAATGAATTTTACATGAGTGCCTAATGACATGACTATATTCTTTTTCTTTAAACATTCATGTATAAGCACATGTATTGTACATGTCCTAAAGTTGTTCCACTGTTGGACGGTTGCGTCATTTTTTAGGTGTTTCACCTTTTAAGTAATGTGGTGATGAAAACTTATGCACCTAGACTCACACATGTTACGTGGCATGGATTTTGATCATGTGCCGAGGTGGGTGCTTTTTATGAAGGAAAACCCGCGAAGTCTGGTAGTGCTCAAATGGAGGAGAGTATTATGTAACACATAAACTTGTTTGTCATGTTGTAGGTTGCAAAAAAAGAAGAAGATAGAATTCCTTTAAAAAATTTGAATTTACAAGTGAACTAAACTTTTTTTAGATTAACAAGTGAACTGAAAAAAGCAAGTAAACCGCAACGAAAGATATTGTGGCAACCCAAACCCATTTATGTTCGGTCCATTAGACTTCTGCTGCAGGCTCAAAAGGGTCCATCCAACTAAGGCCCAAGCCCATATGGACCCGTTGGCGAGCGGTCCATATGGGCCTATCTGGCGCCGCATTCCCGAAGCTTCCAGAAGGACGCGCCGACGTCACGCGATACAGGTGGGACCGCGGTTTATAAGTCCCCTCCGGCTCTGACAAGCGGCCCCACGACTCGACCTCGACTCGTCGCTGAGTCTCTGGTCGTCGCCGTCGCAGAAGGGGAGTCCGACGAGACTCCCGTCTCCGCCGCCGCATGGCTCTCCTGCTCCAGCGCGTCCTCCTCGCCATCCTGCTGCTCTGCGTCGCCGCCGACGCAGCCTCCGCCTCCGCCAGCAGCGGAGGACGCTTCGACCCCTCCCGCGCCGTCCATGTCTCGTGGCGCCCCAGGTAATCACCCTGTCTCCTCCCGCCTCGCAAACCGTGCAACCTTGAGCTCAAGCGCGTTAACGCGCGTTCGCTTGCTGTGCGCTTGCAGGGCGTTCCTGTACAGGGGGTTCATGTCGGAGGCGGAGTGCGATCACCTCGTCGCGTTGGTGAGTTGCTCGATCTCGCTCCGGTATCTGTCTCTCACGGTGGTGGTGTACGGACTTTTGCTTATAACTTGATGTGGCTTTGTGATTGTGGGTGTGAACCGCGAAGGCCAAGGAGGGCAGGCTGAAGAAGTCGATGGTGGTGGACCGCGAGTCGGGGAAGAGCGTGATGAGCGGGGTGAGGACCAGCTCCGGCATGTTCCTTGCCAAGAAGCAGGTGAGGATCGGTTCAAATGTAGAAAGGTGCCCTTTTTTCGTATGATTTTCCATGATCGGTGTGGAGCTGGGAAGCCGTGCTCTCGCCTTGTTTCGATGGTCTATAGCTGAATACTAGTCCTTACAGAGAATCAGATCTTTGCAAATCGGGTTGAGCTGTTGGCTATTGCTCCGAGTGACAGAAATGTACGATGGGTCAGCTGCTTCAAGTGATGTTTCTTACTGTCATGATTTGGGGCACAAAGTCACAACACTTCATGGCTCTGTCCTAACGACTAACAGTGATCTGCAAGCATGGTGCAGATTGTGGCTTACTAAAATTACTTCTGACAGATTGTCTAATGTTTTACTATCTGTTTATTTGAAGGATGAAGTTGTTTCAAGAATAGAGGAGAGGATTGCTGCTTGGACCTTGCTTCCACCAGGTAAGATGCACTAAACACTGTAAACCGCTACTGTTTCACACTTTCGCTCCAATGTTCTGCAGAGTGCATTGATTTCGATTGTAGTAGTTTTTCATTATCCTTGAATGCTCAGAAAACGGTGAATCCATTCAAATATTATGTTATAAGAACGGCGAGAAGTACGAGCCACATTTCGATTACATCCGTGGTAAACATTATCAACCCCGTGGGGGGCATCGAATTGCCACCGTGCTCATGTACCTATCCAACGTCGAGATGGGCGGAGAGACTGTCTTCCCCAACTCAGAGGTAATTTACCTGTCTCTTGTAGCTTTATTTCCTATAGACTTCTCTGCAATGACTTCGGAATCTTTTTCCCACAGGGCAAGCTGCTACAGCCTAAAGACGACACATGGTCAGAGTGTTCAAAACGGGGGTATGCAGGTATAGTGGACACTTGTCAATGCAGACAAAGTTCTGTTACAATGCATTCATTTTGGACTGTTGGAGAGCATTTGTCATATTTTGCCGTGATGATCTCAGCAAAGCTGGAGTTTTGAACAAACTGATAGCTCTGCATATGTCGACAGTGGACACTTGCCAGTTGCCAATGCAGACTAAATTATGTCGGTGTCGCAGTGCATTCATTCTACTGGAGCATTTGTTATAGATTGCCCCTGCTTCCCACCATGATAGTTCTGCATATCTGCACAGTATCCTCCATGGCAACTGTTGAGCTCATATTGGGTTTTTTACCTTGCAGTGAAACCTGTGAAAGGCGACGCAGTGTTGTTCTTCAGCCTCCACCCCAACGCGACAACCGACCCAGATAGCCTGCATGGAAGCTGCCCTGTCAAAGGAGGCGAGAAGTGGTCGGCGACAAAATGGATCCATGTTAGAGCCTTTGACAATCGCGGGAGAACTGCCGGTGGATGCGAGGATGAGAATGTTCTTTGCCCCATGTGGGCTGCTAAAGGGGAGTGTGCAAAGAACCCTGGCTACATGGTGGGAAGCAGGGACACACCTGGTTTCTGCCGGAAGAGTTGCAATGTATGTACAGTGTAGTTGCAGATTCCTATAATTGACTAATCGAAATAAAAATATTTGTTCTGACACCCAATGATTTGCCTTCTCATATTTCCATTCTAAATTACGTGATACATCCAACTCCCAATTAGTACTTTTAATTCCACAAGAGCAGAGGACAAATCATTGCCCAATTCACAGCAGTGAAGTTACAAATTAAAGATCTCCCTCTACAAACCTATGATCTTGTTTGCCGTCTTCACGGCGACGACGCCGTCGTTGCCGGCAAGTGCCCGGTACTTGTCCTTCCTGGTAAAGCTGGTGCACTCGTAGGAGAGCGTCGAGGCTATGAGCCTCTGCACATAATTGGCCACCTCGTGGCTGGACTTGCCGCCGCCGCCGCATGTGAGCTCGGCCGGCAGCTTGCTGAGGAACGTGACCGTGTACACCGGGCTCGGGTTCATGAAGTAGTAGAAGGGGTCCATCCCCTTCCAGCCCCTCGCCGTCGTGCCGTGGAACATGTTCATCCGGCAATCCGTCGCGACCGGCACGATGTCGTCGGTGAGCTCGGCGAAGAGAGCCGAGAAGCGCAGCAGGAAGGGCTCCCGGCACGTGGTCCCCTCCGGGCAGATGGCGAGGTCGCCCTCGGCGAGCAGGTTGCTGATGGTGGCCGTGTCCGTGGCGCGGTCGCGAGTGAGGCGGACGGTGCGGATGGGCGAGAGGAACTCGGAGAGGCGGGAGAGCGAGTAGGTGACGGTGGCCACGGGGCGGCCGAGCGCGACGGAGAGGAAGATGGCGTCGAGGAGGGTACGGTGGCAACAGGCGAATAGCACCCCCGTGCGGTCCTCGGCCCGGCCGGCGCGCGGCGGGGGCGCGCCCCGCACGACGACGCGCACGCCGAGCGCCCAGAAGGCGTGGTAGAGCCACGGCATTGGCAGGAGCGCCCCCGCGGCGACGCGGACGCACGCGAGCAGGAAGCCGATGGGGAACCACACCACGGCGAGCAGCGCGGCGAGCGGGGTCGGCCGCTGGACGAGGCGGCCGTCGTGGAAGACGATCGGCTTCGGCAGCTTGTCCGCGCGCACGGCCTCCACCGGCGCCCGCGGCACGAGGTACGCCTCCTGCGGTCACACGGTTCATAGTTACTGTGACTGTGAGCTCGCTGCATGCAAGGCAGTACTATTACTACGTATAAACATACACGTATACGTATTCAGGCCGTGCAAAACTGGTATTCTAGCTCAGTAGCTCGTAGTAAGGTCACACACACCTCGGAAAGCTGTTCCCTTTAGTTAGTGTGAACTAGGCTAAATGGACGGTCCGAGTTGGGCCAGTCCAAAACACGGTACTATTGGTTAAATGGTACGGCTGTCCTTTTAATTTATATAATTTTATTTTATAGTTTTTTTAATTCTATATAGTTCATTTATAAGTTTATATAATTTTATTCTGTAACTTTTTATTTCTATATATCTTTGTGGGATTTTTTTACATTTTATTCAAATTTTCAGACCAAAGAGGCTAAATGGCTTGACACCGGCATAACGAGCTAACCATGCTCGTGCCGGCCCGACACGGTCTATCAGTCTATCAGGTCGTGCTTGGGTTGATGCCTTGGTTCGTAGGCCGGCCCGGCTAAGTAGCGGTCCATATGGCCTAGATGGGCCCATGTCGTGCCACTCATTTAGCCACCTCTATCCAAAACCCATCACACGCACAGACTAATGAGGTATTAAATCTAAAAAAAATGCCGTTGGACCATGACATACTACTACAACTATTCACCTACTTTGTTAGTATTAAAGGAGTGGTATATGTTGAAAATATTACAATAAGTACACATTCAATCTCCGCAATAGACTTATATCGGGATGACCTTCCCAATAACAGAGGCGGGAACGGAGGGAGTAAAACGTGTGAGTAGAAAGGCATGCAAAAGGGGCAGAGTTAACGCAACCAAGACGTCGGCGTTCTCATGAGTCATGGTTCAAACAACTACTCCTAGTACTTTTACGAGGAAACAACTTTGGGGTTTACTAGGGAGTACTCGAGTGTTTTTTAGGTTTGTGAGTAGATCTAAAAATTCAAAATTTAAGTACTAGTTAGCAACAAAACACTCAAATACTTCCTAGACACCTCCAACAGCTTTTGTGTTATTCTACCAACATTGCAATGCATTGATATTTGATACTACTATAAGGTTGTCGTTTGATGCATGCTGGGGGAGTTAAATATGTTGGCTCCCAACCAACCATGGCCATCCTTTCTAGGGGAGTTAAAACATCATCTCCATGGAGGCTGGAGCTAACTGCATGCATGCGCAGTGTGTGTTCCTTCTTTTATCTTCTGCTAGATGCATATGCAGAACATGTGAACAAAAAATAATTGGAAGTAACAGAGGCGCATTTCGTGTGGCTTAGCTACGCTATTGAACAAAGTAGTTTTCTAGACCATATTGAAAAGAATAGATTGATACTAACTTTAATACTAATACACAGCGATATGATATGGACTCTAAACAGATCAGATTCTCCTCCTATTACTGCGCCTACTGCATGATAAGATGCGTACTGAGTGTCCAATTAAGTCACATCGCAGACTATAGCCAGCCGGTGCATACATCGCTGCTAGCCAGCTCTGTACGTGATCAATCACTCGTTCACTCGTCTACGACCATGACAAGAACGCCAAACACTAGAAATTTTTTCGTGCCGGCATGTATAACCCATTGAGATTTTGGAAGGCACGCACAATAGTAACGCGGTAGCATTGAAACTTAATTTGGCAGTGCATGAAAGCATTAACGTCAAGTAGTACTACGAACACCAGTAGTGGTTAGTGAATCCAGTGACCTTGCAAAGGCTCATGAAGGCGTAGTCCGACCTCCGGTCGCCCAGGCCGACATCCGGCGCGTCGCCGTCGCCGACCATCTCCCTCAGCGCCTCCGCCTTCCTCTCGCCCACGAGCACGCCCCGCCGCGCGTCCACCCACCCCGTGGCGCGCCCGCGCCACGTCGCGAGCTCCGTGCCGGCGACGGCGTTCGCGCCGAGGTGGTCCCGCAGGAACGGCTCCGCCATCACCCGCGGAGTCGCGGTCACGACCCATCTACGCCCGCACGCCGCGAACACGCGCCACGCGCCCGGGTGCACGTCCGCCGCGTAGAACCTGGGCAGGACGGCGAGCGCCGCGGACTCGATGTCCGCCACGCGGGCGCCCGCGGTGGCCGCGAACACCAGCACCCGCACGCCGGCCTGCTCGGACACCGCGTGGTACAGCACCGCGGCGAGCGGCGCGAGGAGCAGTAGGAGCGCGAGGCGGGGCACGCCGCCGGTCTCGAAGGCGACGAGCGCGTAGTACGGGAAGGCGCTCCGCGAGCGGAGCAGCGTGCCGTCGAGGTCCGACACGACGGTGTGGTCCCCACGGCACGACACGTCGCACTTCTCCACCGCCGGGAATGGCTCGCCGCCTGCCACCGCCATTACACTTGATCACAAAGGCGAATGCGCGTGTCCTGTGCGTCTGCGTGAATCGTGATAGTGTGGGTGCGCACCAGTATGTGCATGGATTTATAGCGCGGCGACGTGAGAGCCGGGCTGTGCAGTGTGTGCAGGAGAAAGGACAACATAACGGTTGGTTGTTGAGCGGTAAAGTATGGACGAATCCACATCGTAATCTGCACTTGGTGTGCTCCATGAAGCTGTCAATTACTGACTGTACTTACATACTACTACTAGCACTTACGTTCTCAAAACAAAATAGTGCTAGAGCCCGACGGCAGATGAGATCGACAGGAGGATGTCCTCTCTTATCTCACAGTTGTTGCAAAATATACCGTAATTTCGTGCATGGAGCTGGAAGACTGGAAGGATCAAGGATGTAGTAACAAGCTAGAGCTTTGGGTATAGTTGGCCCGTGCGTTTCTACGTGTGCATGATCACTAGCTAGTGCAAGTACGGGTTTGATCGCCCTAGTTTTGCCGCCTTTTAAGATCGCAACGTCTCTAGATAGATGAGTTGATATCGGAGCACTACTACTTAATTTCCCAATAGGTTCTACTAGCTAGTGCACTAACTAATTCGTTTGGTTTTAGCTTTCACCACCCATAAGCAACAACCATGTCGATCGGATAGATTGCGTCCCTTAATTCCCTTCCTAATCAAATTGATCCACGTTCGTGCCCTCTCTCCGTACCCAGTGGTGAATCTATCATACCTCCAGCCTGGACAGTTACCGGGCTTGCTTGCTGGCAAGTGGCGACGCGTTGGCACCGACGCCACCGCGCCATGGAAGTCCCGACCAACGCCGACGCGCGCTCTCGGCTGCGTAGCCCGGGCAACCTGGGCCGCCTCCTCGCGTTGCTGCCTTGCTGGCCCGCTCGGCAAGCAGCGGAACTCCCCAGCTTGTGATTGAATGGCAATGGCAGGTTCCTGGGTGAAGATGTGTTCCCTAGCTCCCCATCTTAATTTCCTTGTTTCTTATTTCATCATTTTTATCGGCACATGCATGTGGTTGTTAGTTCCCTTGATGTATTGAAATGGTTTATGTGATTTGGATAGAAAAAATGGGCTTCAGCTTTGGGGGAATTTGGTTCGAAGATTTGTTCCTGTTGCAATAGCATTTGCAGTGGAGAGTGATTGGTAGAGATGCAGTTATGTCTATGGCCTTGGAAATGGTTGGGAATCGGCATTGTTGGGTGATGATACTATACCTTTATAAATTTTAAGAAGGTTTTATTTTGTCCTGACAAGATTATCTTGATTCTAAGGCATATTCACAAGGAAAATTATCCCTAAATAAATTGCCAATCTTCGGATTCCAGGGTTATGTGAGGATGAAACTTTGGTGTAAAACTAGGGACCTGTCCTTCAGGAATTTTCGAGAGACGTCAGCTGCGTAGAATCAAAGTAGCATGCACGAAACCCGGAAATTTCAGAAATTCAGGTCATACTAGGCCCAAATTAAGGATGTTATGGTCTCTGTAGTTTGGATCACAGGGTTGGTTGTTATTTGGAGGAGATTACCTAGAGATTTTGTGTTGAAAGGTCATTTGCAGGGTAGAGTGCCAATTAATGCTGGAGTGATGAGCTGATGACTATTGAGCATGGACATGAAAATGAGTTGTGATTATTTTGTGATAGTAACTCTTTGGAGATTTTAAGAAGATCTTCTATGTTTCAATGAATTGTCCTGATCCCAGATTTTTGGACTACTGAGTATGGACATGAGATTTCGTGTTGAAACTTTTGTTGTCGACTCCTCACAACTTTTGGTGGTGTCTAGTGAGTTGTTTGTTATCGTATCTCGTTTTTATTTTCATGATTCCGTCTATAAACCTTTACATGTGTGATGTATCGTATCTGTTCTTTTACTTTAAAACTATTGTAGATTTGCATAATGTGTAATTGTGTATCCAGATATCCGATACTTGCGGTTCTCAATAGACTATAATTAAGTACTTAACTTGCGGTTTGCTCAGGTTTTGGAAAGTTCCTGGCTCCGCCACTGTCCATACCCATAGGAGTATATGTACAATGACACTGTTGCATGTTGCGTATGTTTGTTCCATACGTGGAGCTATAATTTGAGTAGTTAGGGGTTAGCTTCATTACTTCTCTCCACGACGCCATGCCTCATTCAATCAATCTCGGCCGTCCGAACTCCAATCCAGCGGTCCGTGAACTCCGACAGATCGCTCGTCTCCTGATCCACGGCTGCAGCCTGCAGCAGTGCGCTGTCCGTACCATCTCTCACCCCCATCCCCTGTCTCTCTCGGGCGGTTATCCCGTTGATCGGTAGGAGATATGATGATGTTTTTTATTCGCTGGTTATGCATCTCTCTTATCCCGTTGATCGGTAGGGGATATGATGATGTTTTTATAAGCTGGTTATGCATCTCTCTCCGAGAGTTCATGGCATGTGCTGTGCTGCTTGATTGCTCGATCACTTACTTATCCACATTACTCTTCAAATCTCGCGTAAAAGAGAGAAAGAAAGAGATCTGAGAGAGAGAGAGAGAGCGCTCCAGTTACACCACAGCACCAGTGTGTTGGTGAAGTTAATGATGCAGAACCTTGAGAGGGAAACAGTAAAGAAAATGAAATGCGCGGGAGCGGATTGACATCCGATCAAAAAAAATAATTACTCCGGTACCGATCCATTCTATCGTCTAAAACGGTACAGAACAACCCTGCGTTTCATACCAACCTCGACACCGGATAATACCGGCCATACCGATGAAACTGATAATACATTCTATTGAACTCAATGAACTATATGTTATATTTGATCCTACTACTATGTATTTAGAGTAATATTACAAGTGAAACTTGGTGTGCATATAATTAAACATATATACACTTATAGACACCGCAGCTCGTGTCGTCATTTGGAATGACAACAAAAGCCAAAATTCGACCGAAATTCACTTTTAATCCGAAAAAAGAGAGGGAAGGGAGAGGAGGAAGCTAGCGAAGCGTTGTTCACTTGTTCGTCCGTAGTGGAGAAGGGGAGAGAGAGAGTAGTAGATCCGGTCACCCACCTTGCAAGTAATTTTTTTGTTGCTTTATATTTAATTTCAAAATCTTGGTAGGTTAGCAAATAAAACTAGTAGATCTGTAATTGAATAGATTAGATAGTTTTAGATGTATAGTTACCTAATGTAGTTTATTGTAATACTTATTTTTGTTTGATGAAGGATGTGCATGTACAACAGAGTTTTTACGCCCGTAGTGCGACTACAGTAACTTAGGGATAACAATTGTGCCTGATTATCCGCGTGACCGCAGGCAAATGCCCAAATGGAGCCGGGTAAGTGTAACAACCCTAATTTGCGAGTTTTTTAAAATTTTCAAAAAAGTTTTAAAACTAACCGTTTGGTTTAAGTTGCAAAAAGCTTAAATTTAAAATTTAGAAACCAAAAACCTTTTAAATGGAATTAATCCAACTTCAATTAAATTAAAAAGTTAGTTTATTGGAGTTTCCTGGATTTTATTTGGATTTTGAGCTTTTATTGCATTTTTTGGATTTTAATTTGACTTTTCCCTTTTTGTTTGAAGCCAAAATCTATTTTGTTTGCAAAATTTAAAACTAAAGTATAGCTAAAAGTATTTTTATTAAGTTTTAATTAATTCAAGGGACTTCTGTGAATTTTTCTGGAATTTTTAGACTCTATCAACTATCTTCTAAAAGTCCTTTTGCTTTTTCGGGGTTTCTTTAATCGGAAATCATTTAAACTCCCCCTCAGGCCTCGTGGGCCGAATTTCGCCCTCGGCCCACTTCCCCGGCCCGCTCCGTGCGCGCGCCCCTCCCCTCCCCGCACTGCCCGATCGCAATCGGACGGCTCCGCCTCCACCACGCCCCCCTCCACCCCCGACCGTCCGATCTGGATCGGACGGCCGAAGCCCTTCATCCCCTGTGCCTTCGTCTTCCTCCGGACCCCCCTCTCCCTCGCGCGGCCGTGCGCAGCACGCCGCTGCGATTTCCGCTAACCTCGTCACCTCCGCGTCTTCTTGCTACCTCCCCGCTACCCCGCCGCGCCCGTTGCCGCCACCATACCCCGTCACATCGCCTTTTCCCCACGCCGCCGCCGTCCGCCATTAGTGGCCGTCGACACCTTTTCCCGTTCCTCCTCCTTCGGGCCTCCTCGTCCCCTATTTAAGCGAGCCTCGGCTGCGCCTCCCTCTCCTCTCTCTTTTCCCCCATTTCCCTTCCCCTCTCTTCCCCCGAGCTCGCCGCATTCAGAGTTTTCGCCGCCGCCGCCGAGCTTCGTTTCGCCGCACCCGCCGCCGCCGTCAAGCCTCCTTCGCCGGCTCCGACCTCACCTTCGGGATCGCCGCGTCGGGGGGCACCTTGTGCTCGCCTCCCTGACCCCGAAAGCCCCTCGGAGAGTCACCGCCGCCGCCTTCTCACCTCGCCGCCGACCTCCTCGTTGCTCCCCGCCGATGAGACCGTGAGCACCGTGATCACCGCAAGCTCCTCTTCGCGCTGGTGCCCTCGTCGCCGGCCGCCGTCCAGCCAAACGCCGACGAGCCATCGGGCCCCGAGCGCCGCCGCTCGGGTCCGACGTGGCAGCCCACGTGGCGCCCGCGTCAACGCCACCGAGGCGCCCCGTCACCCCCTTTTGCCCGCGTGGCTGCCCAGTCAGCGCCACGTGGTTTTTTCGATTTTCCCGTTGAGAAATAATTCGGCCAGAAAATAAAACCCCCCTCGCTGACGTCAGCTAGCGCAATAACTCGATTTTTCTTTAGAAAAATAATTCCAAAAAATCAAAAAAATCCCCAAATCCTTCATTTTATGTGTTTTCCAACTTTGGAAGGCCATAACTTCTTCGTTCGAACTCCGATTCGAGTGATTCAAATTTCTAAATTCATCTAAAATCCCCCTCTTGCTGTTAGTACTAGTTTGGTATTTATTTTAAATTATTTGGAGTTGTTTTATTTATTTTGTTCTTTTCACACGTGTAGAAACCGGCTTTTCGAAAGATTTCTCGGATCCGACGACCGAAGCACCTCAACTCTTCAACGAAAGCAAGTCATAGACTTTTGATCATATTAAACCCATCTTTATAAAACTATATTGTTTTATATAAACGTGCATTGCAAGTTTATATATTAAATTGTTTCGGGAGTAGATGAATGCCTAACTAATGTATACCTCCTTGATAAATTGCAAACGACATGTACCCTTAAATGACATGAACCCTTGGACACCTTAGGAGGGTTTATACTAGTTGGACATTGATAAATTATCAACACGGGTATCGTATTATGCTTAACCATGCTATAGTTGTACGTTGGGACTCATGACCGCATGCTCATATGAATAAACTTGATTAACAGAATTATGGAATTGTGGCGCGGCCACCTTGTTAAAAGATGTTGTGCGAAGGCTAGGGTGGTCTTTGGTCGGGTTGAACTGAAAATATTTTATGCTCGGGCGAGTGGATGGTGGTAAGTGTGGGTGCCGTAACGCACATCGGGATGTGGATTAGTCTCGCCTGAGCAACCAACTAAGGACTTAACCTTGAACCATTGATCTGGGTCACATCGTGCAACCACATGTCCAGGATGGGGTGGACCTGGCCTAATAATTAGCAATGAGCTGACTAGGTTCTGTTGCGGTAGAGCGTGCTGATTCGCTGGCGCAAGAGGGGGCACGAATCTAGCGGGTGCGAAGCTCGTTAGAAGCGAAACCTTAGCGGGCAGCTCTTAGCCAGTTCAAAGCTTTGTAACGGCATTGTGATAATCTCTTAGTCACACGCCTTCGGAAGCGTGAAACGCCTGACAGTATAAGATGATTATCTCTTGTGGGTAAAGCTGTACAACCTCTGCAAAAGTGTATGAAAACTATTCGAATAGCCATGTCCTTGATTATGGACATGCCCGGAGATTTCACGCAAGGGGTAGATGTTTTCTTTAAAATGGTGGAATTGATGGTTTGGATGGAAATGTTGGGTTGATCTTTAGTTGTTTCAAAGAACTGAATTACTTATGTATTAATCTTTTAAATTGTGCTTTCAATCTACTTACGGTATTTACTGTTAAATGTTGCTTTCTGCAAAAGAAAACACAAAGCTATCCTTGTCTAGCCTCGCATGAATAATAATTGCATACATTTTCCTATGACTTGCTGAGTACATTCAAAGTACTCACGTCTTGCGCCCTGTGTGATTAATCCTCACAGAAGAACCAGGGAATTCAGAGTTTTATGAAGAGGAGTATCCCGAAGACTTTGCGAACTAGGTCACGTCCTTCACTCGATTGCTTGTGGGCATGTCGCGTGGCCACCACGAGATATTATGTTTCCGCTGCAAGTTGTCTTTTGTTGTTAAGCCCTGTGAGGCGCACTCTGTAAGACTTGACCATAAGGTCCCTTTTGCTACTAAGTAATGTTAATTTGTCCGCTTCATCGTTATTTTGTTGTATGGTTGTGATTACACCGATGTTGTAACTATGCGAGCTAGCTACTGATCTGGGACTAGCTCGGAATGCACAAAGAGTCCTGGGGTTGTATACCCGGGGCTCCGACAGTAAGGGGGGCTTTCTTTGCCCACAAGCATGGAAATAAGGGCAATCCTCTGCCATCGAGTAAACGAGCGTAGGCATGGGTGAGCTCCACCCATGCTCGCCACGTCCGTTTACTAGCCAACCCACACTGACAGGTAGGCTGGAGAAAACCCTAATTCACAAAGCCTGATAACCATTCGGCAATCGCCCCATCAGCTGCCACCCTCCCGCACTCGCCCTCTCCACAATCTCAAATCTCATCTCCCGATTCCCAATCCCTCCCACACTCACCCTCTTCGAGCTCACCGCCGCTCCTTCTCCTCCACCCCACCCCTCTCCCTCCCATCCCTTGCATTCCTCTCCTCCTCCGCCGCCCCGCACGCCTCCCTCCCCCTCCCCCCGCCTCCTCCCTCTCTGCACACCCCATCCCAGGTGTTGTCGCGTACCTTCGCCTCCTCCTCGCCCCCGCTTCTCCACTCCTCTCCCTATTCTCCCTGCTACCCTTCCTCTCCCTCCTCCTCGCCCTCTGCAAGGCGGCGTCCGCCGCCGCCTACAGGTCCGACAACCCTAACCCTGGCTCTGGCAACGCCAACCCCCCGCAAGTGCAAGAACCAGCACGAGCCAACAACCCCACGGGCCTCGTCCCTCCTCCTAGAGGAGCCCTCCCTGCCCACTGATGCCGTGGGGAGGCTGCCGCTCGGGGCGCACCCGAACGCGCAGAGGTCACTCATTAACACCGCCATCGAGCTTGCTGCTTTCGATGTCCGCCTCACCCCTTGGCTGATGACGCCATGCCTCGCCCCGCCTCTTCGCCGACGACGCCGCGCTTCGTCTCGCCCCTCGCCCGGCCTCTTGGCACAACTGGTACTGGTGGGCACACGGGCATGGGCAAGGTTCTTTGCCTGTCTCTCTTCGCGGGCATGGCCGTGGGCGAAAAATAGGGTGGCGGTCATGGATGCTGCCAAGCACTACGCGTGCCCCGATTGCCATACATACGGTAACCCGGTCATGCTCGCAGGTTTGCAGGAGCCAAGGGGAAGACACCCATGAGCCCTCAAGAGTGACTTCTTTTCGATCCACCAGTTTTTCCGACTTCAAAAAGGCACACATGTATCCTATGTGTAAGTCAAGTTGATGATTCGTCCATGTTGTCATTTGTATCGTATGAGTAGCGGGACAAACAAATGCACGTAATCACCCCTACACACCATGTAATTCGCACCAACATTACAAAGTCTTATTGGCACAGTTAAGATCTCATCTTTTAAATTTAATTCCCAAAGTATTATCTATTCAATATTTCGTTATCTTTTTCGAAATAAATCGGTTACGCAAACACTACACTTGTAACAACAGCGCGGGTGCAATTAACCTGTAAAGGATTTTATCCACGTAGTCAACAAACTTCGGCTTCTTTAACCACTACAATATATTACCAAATAACTTAATAAAATACTATAAAATTTGAACTGCATTCTGTCAAAATATAAATATAAAATTATTTCAATTTCTTTTGCCAAAAAAAATAATTCAGGTTCTGTCGCTGTTTGGTTTGGTGACAGAAACGTGTTGCCATTTCAAATGGCGATTTGCTTCTCTGTCGCCATTCCAAATGGCTACAGAGATATTTAATACTGTTTGGTTGGTGATAAGACTTATGTCGCCAATTCAACTGACGATATGTGCATGTCGAATTTGTCGCCAATTCAACTGACGATATGTGCATGTCGAATTTGTTTATGTAATTATATTAAAAAGTTTTTTTTTTTTAAAAAAGAGTCGACAAGTATGCATCCGATCTCAGGTGAGAGCTATGTGCACAGATTGTGAACGACTCAACAACAAAGTCAATTATGAAACAGTACTTCGAAAGATACGCTGCGATCGAACCGAGCCAATGCTGAAGCCGGCATGCCAATATTCCAAGTACACGCACGGCTCAAGTCCATGACTGCGCACGCACGTACAATTTGATAATAAACAAATGCTCGAGATTGACTACCCACTGTATCTAGGCACGTACGCGCCACCCTCCGCCTCGCACTGAATGGGGTATATCGGGTACGGTGCGTGGCATGCATGGGTCGCCACGACTCGGGGTATGACCATCGCCGGCCGTGCCGATGGAGCGCCAGCGTGCGCGCATGCATTGCTGCCCTGCTCGATCGATCGGCCGAGCCTGAAAATAAAAAAAATATTATTATTATTAGTTATTGTAATGAGCGTGCGCACATGTATTATTTTAACGATTTTGTCAGTTTTAAATTAGCTAAAATTTTCTTAAATTTAAATCACTTGTTATGATCATTGAATTTGTGTAGAGATTGGTGTGCCATATGATTGAATATTGATCCAATAGATGTCATATGATTAGGTATTGATCCAATGGTCACAACAATTAACTTAAACTTAAATTTTTTCAGACAACTTATGAATAGACAGTCCCTTATTTTAATTCTCGATAGGATACATGTATTGTCGATGGATACATGTGAGCCCAACCCGGGATTTTCTCTCTCAATAAAATAGTATTATTTTATGTTTTAGACTAAAAATTAATATTTAATTTATTTCAAGAAATAAAAAATAGTTTTTTATTTTTATTCTCCTTGTCGGGTTTTCTTAGGTATCAATCCAAAAATTCAAGGTCTTAGCTCAGAAAAATCGGACCGTCAGGCCAGACGGGCTGCCCGCCCACGAATAGGTCTAGACACGGACCCTTGTCGAAATCTTCTGTTTCGCTGGAGCCAATGACGGCGAGAAATGCAAGGCTATACTGTCTAGTGTTTGCATACGGCCATACGCGTGAGAGCAAGGAAAAGGATACGATATTGTTCCCTAAAGAATTCTATAAAGAAACCACATCATGTGATGTTTCTTATGGTCATAAAAGTACAGTTCATGTGGCGCCTTCTCATGATCGAGATTATAATTCCACGGGGCTTAGTCAAGTAGAACCGGGTTATGCTACTTGATGCTCCGATCGATATAGATCAATTTGCGTTACGTACAGTTCCACCAGTTATTTTGAGCATTATTTAGCGATGGTATATACCCTCCTACCAGAGGCCGGCCGATGAAGAAGAGGAGGTTCCTATGGACTTGTAGGTGCGAATGATTAGTGTCTAGTGAAGGATAAAGCGTATGCTAAGATTAGAATGCACCGTTGGTTGGTCAATGGACATTGGACACCAACGTGGCATCGTTGACAATGTGATGATTGAATACGCTCTCATGAAAATCTACTTGTATTTACGTTAAATGCTAATAACGTCTATCGTACTATAAGATACGGCGTACAATTTTCACTGTTTACTTGTACCTACGATTTACGAAACCCAGATAAGAAATCGAGAAAGGAAAAAGGAAAAAGGAAAAAGGAAAAAGGAAAGCAGAGCAAAAAGGAAAAAGCAAAACCGCGAGCAAACGAGAGAAGAAAGGGGAGAGAGAGCGCCCTCGAGCCCAAAACCCTAGCCAGTTCTATTTCGCCCCCCTGACGTCCCCGGAACCTTCCAGAAGCTTCTAGACCCATCCGGATCCTCCCGCGCGGTAAGCTCACTCCACCGGATCTCCTTAAGCTGTGAGCTCTCATGGCGAGATTTGACGCGATTCGGACGCGGCTTCGCAGGCTTCGGTTCGGCAGGGGGAACGCAACGCTGGCGGCGGCGGGCAGGTGATGGCGGATCCGCCTCGGGGTGGGGGATCTAGGCTTTGTAGCTCAGTGGAGCCGGGCGGGAAGGTTGTGTGGTCGAAGCTAGGGTTTTGCAGGGCGAGAAGAGAGGGGAGGGGGGAAGGATGCTGACCGTGCTGCGGGTGCACCTCCCGTCGGAGATCCCAATCGTGGGCTGCGAGATCACGCCTTACGTGCTCCTGCGGCGCCCCGATGGTGGCGTCTCCACCGACGATGTGCCTGAGGCCGCTCCTGTGGATGGGTACTTCATGCGGTATAAATGGTAAGTAGTTCACCTCTGTCCCTTAAAATGATTGCAATTTCGTAATCTGGCAAGCACGATTTACTTCATCGAAGCTGCAAATTGACCATTAGCTACTTTTTTTAAGGGTTCCATCATTTCAACATGATTGTATTGTAGTGGAGCATCACAGAACTCTGAATAATTTGCAGCACATTTCGCAATCTTGTTAGAAGTGTGGAAATTTCATGTATTAGATTGATCATGTGCCATTGTGGTTGGGGTGTGATAGTGAATTTTGTTGTATGCAAATAGTCTGCTACATGTTAAGATGCATCGTTAGTTAGAACACTCAATGGGAAGTGTCATTCGTCCTTGAGAGATGAATGTCCTACATATAACATCATCAGTAATTTAACGAGGTAGGAATTGTGCAGATTTTGTACTGGTAAATGTCCTACTTATGACATCATCAGTTATCCATGGTAATGTTAACATTTTGACTAGTACAAAGTATAACTAGATGACTAATATAGTAATAGACGAGTAAGTAGGTGGAAAACTGGAAACTTAAGGCAATTGGCCGATTTGAGCTTAATCTATGTGATTATAGGATACAGAGAAAATTCATATTGAATGGTGAGTTCTTAAGTTCTATGGCTGAAGTACTAAAAAGTTAAAGAATATAGGTTTAGATTCTCATGAAAGGCATTGTAATTTATTTTACTGGGTAACTGGGTGGATACATGTTAAATGTAATATGAAATCTTTTTGGGTACCAGGTTGTTACACCAGGCAGTGTGTGGTTGTACCAACTTTTTGGGTCAAGGTATCAAGATGAATAAGTATGTTTAAAGTTGGTAAAATAGTTTGGAACAGACACCCTGACACCCTGTCAATTACTGCTGGTCTATTGGTTTCCTTTATGTGTATTTTTGCTCCTTTACCCCTTCTGTAATTTTCTTCCGCTTCACAAACTAATTAAAAATTTCTAACCCGAGATGATTCTAATCTTTCTTTTAGAAGCATGGTAGTAGTACTGTAGTAGTCAATTTTTCCAGTAGTTGTAAGTTCTTGTCCACCATATTCGTTTTCAAATGTTGCCCAAGTATTGATAAAACTTTAGTATGTTATGCTACAAAGTTTGTCTATGGAGTTTTTTATGCTAATTTATTTGGTTTCATAGTGGTATTCTGCTGTTCTGGGTGAATAAAAAATGCTTGAGTTTGAAATACTGCATCGCCGCTCACATGTGCATGGTCAACGTTTTACTTGTGTGTCATTGCTCTGGGTATTTGATGATAAGCGGGGATTACTTTTGAAACAAAAAAAAAAACTATGATTGTTATGGTGGGCTTCGTTTATGTTCTTTCTGATTATTCTTCAGAAATTATCTTTAAGTGGTCTGTTGTTGTGTCTTATCCTACGCTATGTAAATTGTGTAAGCTGCCAAGCGTCTGAGAATGAGGCTTACCTAACCCTTCGATCTAAGTTTTGTGTAAACTAACTATAAAAGCTTATTTTTATATAGCTCCAATTGGCTAAGGACCGAGACGCTGATATAAAAAACAACAATGGAATCACTTCAGTTGAAGTATACTTATAGAATGCACGTAGGCTCAGTATAGTACAATTGCAAGTATTGAGGGATGCTTTAGGACTGTCAGCTGAAAAGGAACATGGGCATTTGTTGGTTCTAAGATGATGTTGTCCAGAATGTTCAATTTACATCAACCAATACTGATAGGAAAAGGAAGCACTAAATTGGAAGCAATAAGAATTGAATTTTTTGGGCGAGAATGCAGCCAAATTGAGCAAAAAGAAGTATCAACAACAACAAAGCCTTTGGTCTCAAATAAGTTGGGTTAGGCTAGGAATGAAACCTCCTCAAAGTCAAAGAGACGAGAGCTTTGTAAAAATAGTAATAATAAAAAATAATAATAAAGCTAAAACCCTAAGCTTTACAACCTGCAATCTGAGCTGAGAGCCTAAAACACAGCCCCTAAACCTTATGGTTCCAGTACGTGGATCGTTAACTTCCATACGTTTCTATCCAAAGCTAATTCTTTAGCTACATTCCAATCCCTCAAATCTCTTTTAACTGCTTCATCCCACGTCGTCTTGGTCGACCCTTGCCTCTTCCTACATTTTCAGTACGTTTTAAAATTCCACTACGGACTGGTGCCTCAGAAGGCCTCCGTTGGAGATGTCCAAACCATCTCAAGCGATGTTGGGCAAGCTTCTCTTCAATTAGTGCTACCCCACCCTATCACGTCGGTATGTTCAGCTGCAGAAAGAGTTGTCTCAAGCACTACTTTATTGGCGGTAACAAAAAATAGGCTGAAATTCTTGTTTTTCAACGTCTTGAATTGAAATTCTTCTCGTTTTGTTTTGTTGATATTAAATAGTCTGCTATTATTGTCTTGTTGACATTAAGCGAACTTTCTTTGTGTTGTGTCATTTATACGGTATTGGGGACTCTGCTGACAAAAGACTGCACCTTAAAAGCTTAAGTGTCTATATGAATCAACTGCTTTTGTATTGCAGAATGTGCATATTTAAGCTGCAACATGCAATTACATATGTATGAACTTTTTACACAATAACATGTGTGAATATTGATTTAACTTCCTTGAAGGTACCGCATACAAAGTGATCGAAGAGTCGCTGTCTGCAGTGTACATCCAACAGAACAAGCAACACTTCAGTGCCTTGGGTGTTTGAAGTCAAAAATACCTGTTGCTAAGAGCTACCATTGCTCTGCTAAGTGCTTCTCTGATGCCTGGCAACACCATAGGGTTTTGCATGAACGTGCTACTAGTGCTTTAAATGAAAATGGAACTGAAGAGGATGAGTTGTTTGGCCGATTTGGCAGTGGCGGTTCAGGGGTTATGAGTGCTGGGTTGTCTGGTTCAACATCAAATCTTGCACAGAGCTCAAGTGTTAATAATGGACCTACGCCTGTATATCCCACAGGCACCGAAAAGAGTTCCGGTGAAACTTGGTTTGAAGTTGGATACTCGCGAACGTATACACCAACTGCTGATGATATCGGGCATGTCCTAAGATTTGAATGCATAACTGTGGATGCAGAAACAAGAGTGACTGTGGGAGCTCCAACTTCAATCGTGACATCCCGTGTAATTCCAGCTCCAACCCCCACGCCGCGTCGCCTGATCCCAGTGAATGCAGCTGATGTAATGGGTCACTTTGATTTAGACAGCCGAAATTCTTCTTTTGGGACATTCACAGTGCTGTCCTACAATATTCTTGCTGATACATATGCTACAAGTGATACATACAGCTATTGTCCAACTTGGGCACTTTCATGGGCTTACAGAAGACAAAATTTGTTGCGTGAAATTATTGGTTACCATGCCGATATCATCTGCCTTCAGGAGGTATGCTATGTTAATTGTTTCCCCTTTCCTTTTTCTTTTTAATTAGAAGCCTCTGAATGTTGCCTATTCTCTCTCTCTCTCTCTCTCTCTCTCACTCATGTTAGTAAAGTGCACCCAACATGTTCAATCCAATAAGCTTAAGAAGCTTCAGACGATGGCGTGATTTTTTGTCAGTCAATTTGTGATAAACTACCATCAGAGTTTATTTATTCTAATTCTAAGCATTGTTCTGTTGCTGACTTGCTGCATGATACTGTCCTTAAGTCTTTCTTATGTTATTCCTGCATTATGAGGAATTAGATCAGCTGCATGACACTGCCCCTAAGTCTTTCTTATGTTATTCCTGCATTGTGTGTAATTAGATCGCAATAAGCAATAATGTTGAGCTACTTTCTTCATTGGCGCATTGTAGGATATCCCCCCCAACAATACCATGTGCCTTTTGAAATCGCTTCTAATTTGTTTCATCTTTGCTGCTTGATTGTGCTGCATCATCCTTTGAACTCTTTTAACTCATATAATCGAAGTGACAACTCACAGCTGTTACTTTTGTCATGTGAACTATGTTTTGTTATAGGTACCATGTGCTTATAACAAAACCAAATCCAGGATATGTCTTTGTTTCTGAAGACGATCTAAATACTACTGTTTCCAGGTACAAAATAATCACTTTGAAGAATTTTTTGCACCAGAGCTTGATAAACATGGATACCAGGCACTTTTTAAGAAAAAGACAACAGAGGTTTGTCTTGTTTTTGGTGTTTGGATAAAAATCTTCATGATGTCTTGTTTAATTATGTAGCAATTTTGGTAACAGGTGTACACAGGGAATCCTCAAGCAATTGATGGATGTGCTACTTTTTTCCGGAGGGACAGATTTTCACATGTCAAAAAATATGAGGTACCTCTACTGCCTGTTCCTTGCAGTCTTCTTTGTCGTTTTATCAGTCATCTAATACTTTCTAGACTATGTTCTGTATAGGTTGAGTTCAATAAGGCTGCACAGTCTTTAACTGATGCAATTATCCCAGCTGCTCAAAGAAAAGTGGCTCTAACTCGATTGATTAAGGTACGACCTACTTAAAAATAAGAAATATATCTTATGTGCTATGCCATTAGGTGTTATCTCTATTACTACCATTGCCAATCCTTGTTGTCTACTGTGCAGGATAACATTGCATTGATTGCAGTTTTAGAGGCTAAATTCGGTAACCATGGGGCTGAAAACCCTGGGAAAAGGCAGCTCCTTTGTGTGGTAAGAAATTGCTTGCCTATTTTTGCTGTTAGCATTGTTAATACTCAATAGCATTGTTGTGCTGCTTTTAAAGACAGCCAAATGACTTTCATCATGGCAATCAGCTATCTCAAGAAATCATATGTCTAGATGAAGGATGTTATTTTATGCAAGGATTTTTTAAGGTTTTGTGAACCTGTAGCATCGTATAATTCTGTCATGAATCAGAAAAATGCAATAGAATGCCATGTCGCGATAGCAGTTAGTGGTGTTTTCCCCTAGTTGCAGGATACATTTTATGAGAGAACTAGATGCATGTTTTATGTTTGTTCATAATGATCCATGGGAATATCCTTTGATTGTTGTACACCTCTTGATTTTGGACTCTTTTATTCTTCAGATATTGGGGGATTTGCTGCAACTTTTCTGTTGTGCCTTGACTAGTTAACCTGTCTATGAACTATATTAGGTCATGTCCACCTTTTGACTTCTTTGTGCATATATGAACATTTGCATCGATCTTGTCTTCATGCTTTAGTTCCTTTTTAATAGTATTGTTTGTGCCATGGGGATCTTTTTTGTTTCTTGAATTGTTTGTTGTGCTATACAGGCAAATACACATGTGAAAGTTCACCAAGACCTCAAAGATGTGAAGCTATGGCAGGTCAAATCATAATTCTGTTTCCCAGAATTTCATAACATTTAAAATTTTCTTGGATTGACGATTCAAATCGTGTTATCTTGAATTCTTGCAGGTTCACACCCTTCTAAAAGGATTAGAAAAAATAGCCGTGAGTGCAGACATTCCAATGTTGGTCTGTGGAGATTTCAATTCAAGCCCTGGAAGGTTTGTTACATATATCAATAGGACTTCTTTGTTTGTGTTCTAGTTGTTTTCTTTCTAAAGTGAAGTTTCTAAATGGCAAATACTCACTTAATTCATATAGTACTCCACATGGGCTTCTTGCAATGGGCAAAGTTGATCAGTTGCATCCAGATCTGGCGATAGACCCTCTTGGAATTTTGCGACCAGCAAGCAAGTTGACACACCAGCTTCCTCTGGTACAGTTAACCTATCGTGGTTCTTACCAATCTGCTTCCTTTTTCTGCTTGCGGCTCTGAACAAAGGCTTTGCTTGTTTATAGGTCAGTGCATACTCTTCATTTGCAAGGATGGTTGGTGTTGGTTATGATTTGGAGCACCAGCGGAGGAGAATGGACCCTGCAACAAATGAACCCCTTTTCACAAATTGCACAAGAGATTTCACTGGTACCATCGATTACATATTTTACACAGGTTAGTGCTTAAACTTGTTCCAGTGTTTGCTATGCTGTATTTGTAACTTTGGCTACCCCCTTGTTGTTCTGGAATAAAAATAACACATATATTTTAAAATTTATCTTTTGCAATGCACTTTCATATTTCAGCGGATTCGTTGACAGTGGAGTCATTGCTGGAACTTCTGGATGAGGATAGCTTGAGAAAAGACACAGCTCTTCCTTCACCTGAATGGTCATCGGATCATATAGCACTCTTAGCAGAATTCCGGTGCAAGCCTAGGATTAGACGATGATACTTTAGGTATGGGCAGATTATTACAATTACTGATGTAGCAATGTCCTCGATTTTGTTAAAATTCCTGCGTTTTTAAATAAGAGGGGCCCACCCTACAAATGGTAATGCTGATCACCAAAATCAGTTGATGCTTGTGAGGTGCTGGATAAAATGTAGGAATTGCTACAAATTCAACAAGCATATGTATACCTGTCTCTCTGCATGATATTTTTGGCCTTCTGTGCTTGGACTTTTTTTTTTGGTAGTTTCGAATCTACAGTTTTACAGTTGGGAGTGCTCCTGTTGCTCATTGTACCAAAGGGTAGAGTTCTGTTTTGGTTATGAGTCCTGACTACTGTCAACGTTTTTTCTTGCAGGTTCATTCATGTTCACCAGGAGAAGCTCTAGGGTATCAATTCTAAACATACAGAAGAGCGTACCCTCGGGAAGTAAGATTAAGAAGCCTAAGGAAGGGAGGCTTGTTATGTCCATTACCATTTTACATTTCTGCCCTGATGTTTTTTTAGTGGCCCAAGTTGGGATGTGACTTTCTATAGAAGAAATATCTTTGCAAAGAGAAATACTTAATAGCTTTGGATGCTATTGTTAGGTTTTTCAGTCTCACCCCTCACCATCAATTTGAGTTCGCCTACAATTTTTTCTTACCAAGGAATCTAGTTCTTACAAGCTGGAAACTTATCCCTTCCACTGTGTACAATTCTCTGGTATGGGTCAACGCTGATTTTTCATGAAGGAAATAATATACCTGGTTTAGGCTGTTGCAAGAATTGAGGTTGACGTTGAAGACACATTTATTGTTTAATAGAGTGAAACGGCTCGTCTCTTGTATACTGCACCCCCCCGGCCCGGCGGCCCCGCGCGAAACATCTGTCTATTTACTTTTTGCCCCTTCTTTCTCACTTTATTTCGCAATGTAAGGCCATGTTCCAAATGGCTGGCAGAAATCCGATGTGTCTTTTCGAAGATGTAACTTGTTGCTGTGGCCGGTTGATGAGCATATTTTCCTTTGTGGAAACATTATAGGTGGCATGGAGGATCGGTACTTCCTCTGTTTCACAATATTAGTCCGTCACGCGTACCAAGGATGCACACTATTTAAGTAACATTTAATGGAATTATGTCATACTTGTTCTTATTAGGTTGAGTGGTACTTTGTCTATCTAGGAGCAAGTATGATCAAACCTTCCTACGTTTAGCGTTGACATGGAGAAAAACTTGCCACATGCAAAAGTGCCTAAAGGGGTTGAGTGACCTGGTTTGAAAACATTAGGGGGTCAAAAAAATATTTTTGTAGTTGAGGAGGTTAAACAGATTTTTTTAAAGTTCAAGGGTAAAATAGACTTATTCCTATTTGTGGGGTTGGAGCATACTTGTTTATATTAGGTAGAGTAATACTATGTCTATCTAATAGGAGCAAGTATGATCTATTTTTTTATGGAAATATTAGGGAAGACCCCGACATAAAATTTTATAAAATAAAATGATGTTTATGTACAAGAGAAATTAATAATTTACATGGACAAGAGGCCCAAAGATTAATTAAGAGACTATCCAATTAAAGATTGACTGTTTTAAAGACTCCCTCACTCGGTGCACATGAAGGGTGAATTCCTGATTGAATAGCACTTTCTAAGCAGCAAATCAGGGTTCTCTTTGATGAAACACCTACCCATTTCGCTGTTTTCGTATGTGCCGGATAACAAAAGTGAAGACTTTCATGAAGTAATTTCATTAAATATTACTTAGATTTTGTGCCTTTTAGGTATGTGTGCATCTACAATAATTTGTTTCTTAGTTTGTTACTAAAGGAAGAGAGAGTACTCAATCTAATAAAAAGAAACAAGTTTTTCAATAAATTATTTCTTGAGTTTGTATCTAAGATTTTAATTGCTATCCACAAAACAAGTTTTTAGGCAACAAACAAGTTTTTAATAACTATTTTGTTATTTTTGTGTCTTGGTATCAATAACTTGCTTATTTTTTTAATCTAGAAATAAGTTCATCTTCTCTCCTCACTATCTCTCCTCTACATCATATAAATGCTGATGTATTTATTCTTTAGTAATAAGTGATATAGACTATTATAGATACTATAATACGGTGAAACTCAGTTGTCCACCGGCCCTGGTGTTTGGGGAAATCAAGGGTGGTAGTTCAAGTAGCAACCACCCGAATTGGTTGTCTTGCTTTTACTTCCGTTGCCAGCAGCTTCATGCCGAGCCCTACTGTAGCCTGTTTTAATATTCTGCCTATTGGCATCGATTCATTGCTCCTGCCGTCTCTGGTACACATAAGTTAAGGCTGCATTTAGATGACTCGCTGCCAGCCACCCTACCTTTGTCCTATCACCTCGAGTTCTTCCAGTACTGAACTCTCAATAGTATAAATACTTGTGATGCGTACTATACTCCCTGCTGGCAATTTGGTGCCCTGTTCTAACATGCCAGCCACCTGCTTCCCGTTTCTAGCGATGAACATTGTTTTTGCGACCTTGTTCTTTTTACTCCTGCTAAGTGCCTCACTGAAACGGAGGAGAATTTTCCAGAGCACTTGTACTCTTGTAGAGGTTGCACTGGCAACTGGTGTGTGCTCTTTGCCAAGATCCAACAACAACGGCCACAATAATCCCCTTTGCGTTGGTGTCAGGCTTGATGGCAGTTAGTCCACAGCTCCACATGGAGGTGGATTCAGGCCAGCATGAGTGTGTGGCAGTGCTCCCTAGCATGAATGCCGAAGTTATTGGCTGTTGCTGCCCCCATCCACCCAGCCATCCCGTCAAAAAGATGAAGACGAGCACATCGATTGCCCCATGAATTGCTGCCTCTGCCTGCTTCCAGGCACCACCACCAGTCGTTGGAACGCGGAGACGATGGCGAGGACCCGGAGCCGAGTGAGCTCCATTCCTGGCATCTCCATGAACATGATCCAAACACAGCAGCCTTGTTTCCCTCTTCGGCCCGTGAACAGAAATCAACGTAATTCTGCGAATCTCCTTTTAGTTTGGATCATCCATTTTAGCAGTCTGTTACCATCTTCATCTCAGAGTCCACGAGATTTTCACCGAAATGTATGGTGAGCGCGCCACAGCATCTGGATTCTTGATGGCTCCACCACAGACACAGAGCTGGGCCTCTGAGCTAGCCACGCATCAAGTGCCGAGCAGTGTGCCACTGGCATGGCCCGTACGAGCACGACACGGCTAGGCAGGCACGTCAGATTGCCGGGCCCGTCAGATTCACAGATTCATTCACACCTCCTCCTCGCCCGCTATAATTCCCCCCTCACCAACCGAACCCCTAAAGCTCACTACCACAACACGGTCACTTACTAGTTACTTCCGCTCTTCAAGGCAGGCAAGTCACACCAGCTACTAGCCAAGAAAGAGAGAGGAGAGAGGCAAGAAGTGCCATGGCGGCGGTGGTGCAGTGGCCGGCGCTAGTGATGACGGTGGTGGTGGCGATGGCGGCGGCGGCGGCGGCGAGAGCGGACATGAGCGCGGACCGCACCGAGTGCGCGGACCAGCTGGTGGGGCTGGCGCCGTGCCTGCAGTACGTGCAGGGGCAGGCGCACGCGCCGACGCCGGACTGCTGCGGCGGGCTGCGGCAGGTGCTGGGGAAGAGCCCCAAGTGCCTGTGCGTGCTGGTGAAGGACAAGGACGACCCCAACCTGGGCATCAAGATCAACGCCACCCTCGCCCTCGCCCTCCCCTCCGCCTGCGGCGCCACCCACGCCAACGTCTCCCACTGCCCGCGTAAATACTCCATATCTCACTACATCACATCCACTTCATCATCAGCTACGTTTGTTCCAGGCATCCATACAGTAAATTTGTTACAAATCACGAGTAATACTGTTACAAATCGCGTACGATCGATATGGTTTTGATCTGTGTCTTTGGTAAAGGTGGCGGTACTGTGGCTTTTCTAAAAGTCCGATTTGAGCGTTGCTTTGTCCCGTTATTTGGAGGGGACGACGCTGGGGCAGACTACACGCCATTGCTTTGTTTGGTCCGGCCCGTGAGCGCCTCTCGTTGTCGGGCCACTTCGAACTTTGAAGTGGAAGAATCTCTCTGTACCCGGCTCGATCTCTCCTCTCCTATTTTTCCCTCCCTCCAACGGCAACGCCGGCCGCATCACGACATTGGCACCGCGCGCCAGTGGCAGACGAAGGAGTGCTTACACGACCCTAGTCTTTTTCTACCTCCCTTCGGACCGCACTCTAAGCCTCATAGTTGATAGATGCCGGTGCTATAGAGGATACCTAGAGTTCGACCGACGGTAGGAGGTGCTCCCGCTCCGGCTGTCCCCCTTGGGTCCACCCCTGCCGCGCGCCTACATGGAGAAGCCATGCATGCACGGCCCGTTTGCTAATCGACCCCCGGTGATCTGTCTTCAGAAATCGGCCGGGGTGAACCGAGTAGTGGGTGCGTGCGACGGTGACCCATGCGCCGGGCTGTGTGATGCACGCGGTTTTCGTTTTGGCTACAAATACTAGCAATAGCAGATACAATTAGGCTGCTGATCTTTTTCTGAATTTGTTTTGGTTCATCAAATTTTGCGTTGCATGCCTCCGTTGAATCGAATCACTGCACATAGTAAATGTGGGTTATCTTGTGATGCAGAGCTGCTGCATATTCCTCCAAACTCGAAAGACGCCGCCATCTTCACCCCAGGCAGCGACAAGGGTACATCTGCAGCTCCAGGTGAGCCTTATCTCCATTGCCTCCACTGTTACTGAAATATTACTTGATTCATCTGAAGACTATATACTGAAGTTAGCATATGTATTAAACTATGCTGAGCACATATATACTAAAAGCAAGACTATATTCTCCGTTCATCTCAAGACTATATTCTCGATTCATCTCAAGACAATATACTAAAAAGCAAGCATTCATATTTAATCATGTGGAGCACATATATAGATGATGGGTTACCATTTCATTTCCAACATTTTCATTACAAAACCACTAAAATGACTGCTCACAGTACACAGTTCAAACTACGCTACAGCGAATGTTTTTTTTTATATCATGTGAACGTGAGAACCGGATCACGCGGAAAGATGTGCGAGTGTGAGACACCGAGTCCCACCAAAAAGAGCACGCGATGTTTGCCATCATCACGCTTTGTTTCTAGTTCAGACACGGAATTGCATCACAAAACTTTTTGTTTGTCATGTTCATCGATGGCTCCGGAGGATCGGAATTTAGACTTATGTTCCTAAATCAGTTGTGTTTTATGATATATTAGAATTGCTTTTTTAGTTCAGAATTAACCTAGATACATAATAGTCAATTAGTACTGAATGCAATGAGATGTGTTATACAACCGCTGTTACTCTTCTCAATCAGGGTTCCAAATTTCGACGAAATTTCACGAAATTTCGTACATTTCGCTGGAGCTCGAATTTTTTCCCTTTCAGTCAAAAAAATTCGGTTGCACATGAATTCAGGCTAAATTCAAACAGAATTCAAAATTTGGTCAAAATTCGCCGATTTTTTTTTTTGATGAAATTCAGTCAAAATTGAATGCCAATTTCGGCCATTTGCCCAAATTGAACTTGAAATTGCCGAAATTTCAGTCGGTAATTTCGGCAATTTCGCTCACCCCCGAAATTTTTGCTCAAACGAAATCGAAAACCCTGTCTCTAATCTGACAATCACCGGTTTAATTTCTCCTCACAGCGAAGGACAACTCGACGGCGACTACCAACTCCCGCGCCCAGCAGGCCACCAACGGGGGCAGCGCCTCCTCGACGGCGACCGCCGGTGTTGCACTGGCGGCGTTGCTGGCCGGCTACCTTCTCCTGCTCCTACCCGCGGACCTCCCAGTGGCCTCCTAGATCTACGTTTACATCTCGTCTCCCCGCAACAGCTACCGAAAATCAAGAACACGGGATTGGACGGAAGTAGAAGTAGTGGTGATTATATTGGACAATGCCCGGAAAGTATCATGCATGTTGTAGTACGTGACAGACAGATAGTAATTTGTTGGTATTGTACTGTATCTGCTATGAATGGGGATGGGTTTTGCTTTCAAGTAGTACCTCTGGTTGATGCTGAATTGCTGATTCCTGATTGATGTTGCTTCGAATTGGTGAGCCATTTGATCGATCGCTCCCAACTTTTCCTTCTGGTCATGGTGCTTGCTTGCCGGTTTTGATCGATGCTGTTTTGTGTTTCTGAATTGTGATGTGTACTGTTCCTAGGACGGTGATACTTCAGAGTTTCACAACCGTCATTTGTGCGCGTCTGGCGAACTTGACCAGGGCCCGGGTGGTTTTCCCCAAAATTTCAGAGAAAAAATAACACAAATGTAGTATAGCAGTAACCTTTTTTGTGTGGCAAAATTGGATATAGGACACCGAAATTTTGTTGTATTCTATGAGACATTGGTTTTTTTTTTCTGTCTTTGCTACAGAACACTACAATTTTATAGCTATTTGTTGTAGCACCCTAAAACCATTAAAATAATATTATCTTGGTCAGTAAGGAGAGAGAAAGAGCGCATACGAAATGTCATGTTTGCCTCTCCATCCTCCATTTTCTTCATGCTCTTGTTACAGGCTGCCGTCGGCTGTGCCGCATTTGGTCTCCGACTCCTCCCACTCCGTCGGACCCGGATTTCGCAATTCAGAATCATCTGTGAAATTACTGCACTATTCTCTGGATCAGTAGATAGTGGTCACAGATACATCACTGAATCATTTCATATAGGACATAAACCGTATCATACATTAATACAACCATTCAGAGTTCAAATGGACCACGTCGGCTCGAGTTTACAATAGAGCCGTTCAGGCCAAATGAGTACATTACATAACTTGCGGAAGCGGTAGTGGAAGTAAAGGAGGGAAGGCACATCTTGCCACGGGCAAACGACTGGGGTAACCTGTGTACGACCGATATTATCCAAAGACTTGGACAATATGGGTGTACACAAGCACTGATTGAGTTAGCCATGTTGGAGCAAGACTTGAGCAACTAAAGACTAAACTACTCTCCACTATTTTCTTGGCCTTCAACTTCTGGATTCTCGTAGTAAGCATAATGTCCTTGGTCCACGGGCTCTGAGGGTTTTGGGGGAGAGCGAGAGTGAGCACAAACAATCGTGCTCGCGAGCCAACACACAATACAATAGCTATACATGAAAGGTTTAATAAGGATGGCTTGAGTTCTTTTATTTGCTAAAACAACATTTTCAATTACTATAGATAGAAATTCCTATAACTTGGCATTTTAACTAAACCACAATTTATTAAAGACTTGTGCAATATTTTATAATGGTGCAGGTTACCTCCACCTGATGCTTAATTTTGATTAGGTTACATCCACCTTATCATCAACACTGTGGTACACCCACCTAGGAAAAATCCAAAATTAGGGTTACATCCACCCGACAAGTTTTCGTCCCACATACAAAGGTTTTTAAATTAGAAACTAACTTGAGTAAGTTCCCATGCCCGCCCTTGACCGTGGGCACGGCTGTTCGAACAGTTTATACTCTGCAGAGACTGTACACTTTACCCACAAGAGATAATCATTTGATATGTACACATGTTTTCTTAGACATGTGAATTAAGGAGATCATAACGAGGCCTTTACAATGCATCCTCCAGTGTAAGTTACACCGGCTAAGGTTTCATCTGAGGGTGATTATGCCTACCACACCCATGTCAACCACACCCAGACTCCCTCTTGCGCCACACGGCGGCTTACACCAGCGACACGATTCGTGTCCACGACAGCTTACGCCAGCGACACGACTCGTGTGTCACTCCAACGGTGCAACTCGCACTGGTAGATACAAATTATTCAGCCAGTCCGTGTGAGGACCCCAATTTATTTGGCTTGTAATGCTTAACCAACCACCTGGTCCTAGCATCACAAATCAAATAAACTGATCCTCGAGATACGTATACTTCCCAGAAAGCAGTATACACATCTCGGTACAAAATTAGACATCAACTCCATTCCAAACATAGAGTCCAAACACTACACTACCAAACGGAAGATAAACAAATAGTAGAGTTATTACAGACAAAGGCCGACAGGCCACAAGATACACAAATAAACAAGAACGACAATGAAGCAAAAGTGCCATAAGATGGCAATAAACAAAGCCAATCAGCGTGCCTCCAACCCACAAGGCATCTGACCGGACCGCCAAGTCTAGTCGTCCACGAAACGGCAACACAACTCACAGAAGTGAGGCCCTTGGGGCTCACCTTCTTCCTCTGCAACAAAAACATTAAGCAAAGCACCTGAGTAAAAAGATTGTCTTTGTACCCGCAAGACTGACGTGTGAACTAGCAGACCTGTTCATATGCTACATGCAGGCTTGTTTGGTGGAGGCCATATGTTTCGTTTGCATAAAGCCAATTTTCATTTGCAATAAGGTAATACAGTTTGAAGGCAAATTTGTAATTCATTTTTAATGTTGAAATAACAGTAAAGATAATAACAAAAGAGAAAGATAAACAACCTAGAAGTGACCATCCCAATAGTCACTCCAACAATAGCACGAATCCCAGATTCGTACCACCCATCAAGTTTTAATTTAAATATTGTAGTCTAACTCTTGATAAGCTTATCCAAGCGTGTCCATCACCTAGGACGAGGCTATTCGAATAGTTTTTAACCCTGCAGGGGTGTACCACTGTACCCACACTTCAGATCGCCTTTAAGCCAAAGCACACTACCGAAGGTATGCCGGCACAGCTAAGTCCTACGAGACTTTTTCCAATATTGTGTATTAACTACGAGCCGCTCGTATGGATAGAAATCCATACGCTTACATGGTAAAGCCGAAAAGACAACTACCCACTCAGGATAAAGCTTTTGGACAACTACCATGCTCCCACCTCCATCCCTCCTGCGACCCCTGCGACCGGAGCCAATACACGCCAAAGTACTAGGTCAAGAGAGGTCCCATACCCTCTAGTGTGGTTAGCACGAAATGCTGGATAACAGTACTCACAAGATGTTCGGTCCTTAATTGACCGGGCACCTTTCGATCACACCCAACAGATCACACCAATCTTACCATTGTGCGCGTCTAAATCATTTTTGTTTTCTGTTTTAGTTTTGCAATTAACAAAGCACAGTGGAATATAAGAACAATAATAATTTTATGTGATCAAGATCATCGACTAAGTCGATGATCGCCCAAAGCTACTGGTAGCTAAGCATGGCTAACAATCGAACTCGTAATCTACTAAGTGACGAGAGTTCATCCAGCGAACTCTAATCACAGCAAATAACCTAGGCTCAGGTAGTAGAGGACAAATTTTTACCTACAGATTATGCATCTAGAGGTTTAACTACCCAATTTAACACAAAATAAGCAATGCATACATACAGTTGAAACAAAATATTAGACTTTAAAATACTGGGATAAAATGATCAAACTGCTTGCCTGGCTGTTGTTGCTCAGAATGCTCAACCTGTTGCAGAGGATCGCTCTCAGGGTTACCGCAAATGTCGAAGCCTAACGATTGAACAAACAACAGCGAATAAGAACGAATAACACCGACAAAACTCAAACAACAAAACATACCAAAACTCACACAGCAGCCTAATCCAAGGTCTAACACATTTTTAGAAACAGAGAAATAATTATTTGAAGTGGTGATGAATTTTCTAGCAATTTTCTAAGCTAAAATACACATTAAAGCACTAGTTATATACTCAACAAATTTTCATGAGCAGAATTATATCTATAGCCTATCCTGATAATTAGTATACTAAAAATGAAATTTAACAGAATTGGTTTCACTGGATTTGGACAATTATTGAAAGAGATATACATTTTCTAATTTAGAAGATACATAAAACATCCTTTAACTAATTAACAGATCTTTACTATAGATACAAGGTTGAAACTAATTTTAGTAAATACCACATTTAAAATGAAAATTAACAGCACTGGATTCATGCGATTTAGATAAAAATTGAATTAGTTATGAATTTTCTAAGCTTAATTGAATTAATGAGCAATGAAAATACATTACGAAATACTAAAGCATTTAAACCTTTTCCTACCGACAATCAGCTAACCACACACATCGACAAAGCGGGGCGCGAAAAAAGCGACACGGTCAAACTTGACCAGCGGCGCGTAACGGCGGCGTCGGCGTATTCTAAGAATACGTCTTTGACTTATCAAAGCATACTTCTAACATATACTCACGAGAAATCGTTTCCCCAGAGAAAGCGTAGCATCCAAGTGCACAACCCCAACGGCGGCATGGACCCACATGGCGATGACTAAGAGAATAACATAACGGTTGGATTAAAGGATTTCTAAACGCGATTAACGAAAGGGCCCACAAGTCGGCGACATAACTAAACAAAGCTTAGCGATAACTAAACTCCACCGGCGCTCACGCGCGCGACGGGACGGCGGCGCGGCCGTGCAGGTGATCTAGCTAACCAGAGGGTTTCTGGGCGAGAGAGTGGTACCTTCGGGTTCACCGCGTCCTTGCGAACTTGATGACGGTGACCCGGGACCTCAAAGATGCGGCCGGCGGCGACGCGAAGCGGCGGAGAAGAAGATGCGGCCTCGCGGAGAAGGCGTTACGAGCTCCGAGAAGCTACGGGAAGGTGCGCACCAGCTTCGCCTTGACTCCAGGAAGGTTTCGCCCACGATCAAGACGACGATGGAGCATGGAAGTGGCCGGAAACGCCGCGGCGGCAAATCACCGTACTTGGACAAGAAGGGGCCGCACACCCTCTATGATGCATCAAAGACAGAAACGAACCCACCGAGAGCATCAGTGGAGCACTGCGATCAAGTGGAACCAAACGCTGAGGCTTGAGACTTACCAGAATGCTAGCAAGCTTGCGGGGCCGAGGCTGCCGGAAGCGAAGACGATGAAGTTGCTCCAGGCGATCCACTGGATGCTGATGATCCGGGATGGGCAAAATGGTGGCGGCGAGTAGAGTGGATCACGATGGTGCGGACGCGGGCTCAAAGGCGGCTCCGATTAGGCGGTACTACGCTCGGGTTCTTCTCCGGCCGAGGAGGAAATTTGGGCGGAGAAGGCACGAGAATGGACGCGAAGGATAGTGGATGGACTCGGTGGGTAAATGAGACCCCGGCGATGCTTCTCGGACTGACACGAGGACAAAAAGGTGGCGGCGGACGAGTGCGTGGCGAGCATCGCGCGGCCGTGAGCTCCGGTGAGTGCGGAGAAGACGAGGCGGACTCGGACGGTAGGGTCCACTTGTCGCCGATCGTGACAAAGCGGTGCGAGTCGAGTCCGATGCGCGCGATGAGCTGGTTTGACTCGATCAAGATTGTGCCGACCGCTAGATCCGAGATGGACTACCGAGATTGGTGTATGCATTCGGACAGTCGACGAGGCAAGCAACGTGGACCGTTCGATCTTCATCGGACGGTGACGACCATCGGGCTCGCCGCGGTGCAACTAGGCGGTGCGACCGAGTCCATTAGGTGCGGTCGGACTCGAGCCCAAGTGGGGTTTGAACCGAGGAAGCAGTGATTTGATTTGAATTAAAAGACAGAGAGGTTTGAGGAATTTTTAGAGGTAGTTCCGAGCTCCAAAATTTCCGAAATTTTTATGGGAGCTTCTGGAACATAGGACAACCTTGTGAAATTTTCCAGGAGTTTTCATGCACTAGATTTCTCCCAATAAAATTCACAAGCTCTGAGCAGAAGCTTGACCAGATTTCAAACTAGGTTGACTTGGCCATTTGAAATAGCAAATAAAATCTAAAAATTGTGAGATAATTCAGGGAGGTAGATAGAATGATCAAGATGATAGGAAAAATAATTTCAGAGGATGATCACAAGTTTGAAAGCTAAGAATTTGCTGACCACAATTTCCAATCACAAGAATTACATTCTAAAAATTGGAAATTGCTAGGGAAAATTGTAGAAACTCTCAAATGATTTCATGAGGCATCAAAAGTTTTTATTTCTCCTCATAATTTACATTTGAAATACAAACCCTAGGTTTAGGGCTGTTACAGTCCGACACCATCATAGACTTGTATTTGCACTGTTTTACATTGGGAAATCATCACAGGATTAAGTCCTTAAAGTCATCTGGGCAATATATACCACGTTCCACAAATTCTCGTGCTATATCAGCACCCACCATCATACCATCCGTCCAGATATGATAACAGCAAGTTATTAGGTTTTGAGAAACATAAACTAAATCATCTCAAATGTACCAGTCATCTACCTCCAATGACTGCCCAAAACAATTTCATGTTTAAAAGATGATGATTAGGACAATTAATGCTCTGGTACTTAAGCAAGACTAACATGACGCTTAAATACGAACTATATCTAGTAAGGGTATCACATAATATCTAGGGTGACAAGGATTAAGGGATTCAATTGTCAAAGGATGGTATAATATTAAGGTATCAAATTGGCATTTAACTACATTAAGATTTGGCATACATTTGCATAAGGAAATAAGCATGCAATTTGATAATTTAAAAGAATATAAATTTGCATAGAATATAGGTTCAATATGATCAAAGTATTGACTAGCCTAGGTCAAAGGCAAAAGGGTCTTGAAAGCCTTGAGCTTGATCAAACTAGGGTTCTCCCGGATATTCGAACTCTATTTGGACGATCGCATCGGAAAAAGAACAAACAGATGAGCAATACAAATAAATGCAAAAGAAATATCAAATAAACTCCAAATTGAACACAACCACTACCATTAGAAAGATCTTGAATTTAGAAAATTTTAGAAACAAATTTCATTAAATTTGGATTTAAAAGGGGTGAGAATGAGCTTTTAAAAGTTTAACTTTTGAATTAAATCTAGAAAAGGAAAGAGGAGAGAGGAACTCTCTCACTAACAGGTAGGGTCCATTGTTAGTATATTTTTTCTTTTAAATTCTAAAGAAAAACAAATGCTGACATGTGGGGCCTAGTCGTCAGAGACTAGGTTCACGGAAACAGGACATGGACCAGGGTCTACGTGCACAGTGCACGGTCCATGGGGGTTTAACTGTGCACTTAATTGCTTCGGGGCCCACACGTCACTGACTCATAGCAGAACTCAGAGTTAATTGCCTCTCATTAACTCCTTTGGGCCCGCATGATAGTGTAAACTGGGCAGCCATTAAACCACCAATTAAACACGGTTAGCCCTAACGACAAGGATTTTGTCGATTAAATGAGCTACAGTGGCGGTCGGATTCTGACAAAATAGAGGAGAGCTAGGGCATCTCATCGCCGGCGAGGGGGAGCACAGCGGTGCCAGAGCACGACGGCGCCGGGTAAAGCCAAAAATGGAATCCCCTCCACCGGGCGATCCTAGGGATGCCAACGGCGAGGCCCACAGTGACACAACGACGAGGAGCGGCGGCGGCGGCGCTCGAGCTACGATGGCTTATGCGACTCGGCGGCGATTTAGGCTAGAAAGCGAGCGCAACAATGACTACGAGGTTCAAGGAACTTACCGGAGCTGAGCGGGGTGTCAGAGATGGAAGAAGGAGGGCTAGCGACGGGGTACGAAGCGGCGGTGAGGTAGGCAACGCGGGGAGGCTTGCTGGATAGGAAGAAGAAGATCGGCGAGGTTGGGGAAGCTTCAAGACATCAATGCGGTGCTCCTGGTGTAGTGAATTGGCTCAGGATGCGACCAATCTCAAAGGGCGACGGTGATGGTGAAAATGACTGGAGGTAGGGAAGGAGGAGCTCAGATAGTGCTTGGGGGCAAAGAGGGTGGATGTAGGGCAATTGGTTACCAGGCGAAGGCGAGGAGGAGCTTAAATAGCCAACAGAGGCGGGGGGAGAACCGTTGGGCGAGATGGTGCCCAAGCGGGGTCCCGAGGCAAAGCTAGGGGCGAGGATGGGGTAAGGGGATGGGAGTGTCGGCGAAAGTGGAGGCTGCGCAAGAGAGAGAGATATGAGGGTGGCGTAGCACCGACGAGAAACACGGGCACGCGGGTGCGGCAAAGCTGGGAGTTGAAGAATCTAGACCTACCATTATGAGTTAATGGAGTATTTTGGTTATTAATGAAAAATCCATTTGTGAGACTAACACTTTTATCGACATACCTATTATTTAGTCCCAGTTGGATGAAAAGGTAAAAATTAAAGAGGTATGCATTCGACATCATATTCCAATATCTTGTTGTATTCCTCGGATCCAAAATATAGGTTGAATTCCACTAAAAGTCTAACTTAAATATGTGCATATGTTTTTTATTACACATTCGTGTATGCACACATTTAGGGGGGAGTTCATTCTATGTTTTGTGGTTTCATTAGTATTGATCCATATTTCTTTATCCACATATATTGGGGATCTCTAGTTTGAAACATATCTTTTGAGTATACAAAACTTGTGTAGTTCTTATATACTCATATTGCTTTATATTCAATTATTTGTAATTGTGTTATGGGACTAATGTGTGTGCTAAGATGTTTTCAAGGCTTAGTCCCGGAGTCTGAATGATGACATAAAAAGAAAATGCAAATGCGATAAAGATCGACATGGCTCGAGACAAAGGAGTCATGCATTGCATTTTGAAAAGCTTCTAGAAGAATTTCAGTGAAAATCGGTATGATCGCATTTGGTATGCGATACTACCGGTGTGCGGTAGTACCAGGTTTTACATGGTGGCATGTTTATTCCAAACAACTTGTTTTTGTGTGTTTTGTTCTTCATTGAAAAGTCGGTAGTACTGATGTTTACTTGAAGGTACTATCGCATTGTGGTAAGACTGGGAAGGTGGTGCGGTTCTACCGCAACACGGGAACGTTCGAATGGTCTGAACGTACTCGGATGAACATTCAGACCATCCTAACGTGTTGTCCGATCAAGTGACCTGGTTGGGCCGGACCAAGTGAAAGTTTGCGCTTTGAAAGGCGGTAGTACCGGAGTTCTTTTGGCGAAACTACCGCATTCCCTAAGCGGAACTACCACAACCCGGTCTGTTCGAGATTTTGTTGGCGGCACGTTATTTTCAAATAGGGCCAGTTTTGACCTCTAAGAAAAGCGGTAGTACCTACTTCTTGTGGCATGATCTAAGTTTGCAAATATATTTTGTAAATTGTTAGGATTCATGCATGTTCCCTTGATATGGTCTAAGATTGCTTATTGCTATTTTCTTAGACTTAGACCATGGTTGTGACTCTCTGGAGTTATTATACTTTCTACATTGATCTAATATGTTTGAAATCATACAATCAGGTGGGTTGTGTAGTCCTCTAAATAAGCTTTCAATAGAGTCTAAGATCACTCAATTCTAACATCAGAGTCAAAAGTTTTGACCTTTTTCCGCGAGTGTCGTTTGTGCTGAAAATGGCCTGCGGTAGTACCGCCCTTAAAAGAGTGGTACTACTGCTGATAGGTAGTAACGGTCCTTGTGAGTGCGGTAGTACTGCACCAAACTTTCAACGACTAGTTTTTGCCGAGTTTCGTCTCCAACAGCTAGTTTTTGTTGTGGGGGCTATAAATATCCCATTGACCGGTTGAGAGATAACCTTTGACATCCTATTTCAATCTCTTGAGTTAATGTTTACTTCCCCTCTCAATTGTGCATGTGTTGTACCTTGTGAGCAAGTAGAGAGGTCTCTAGTTGCATGTGTTACATCTAGAGGTGGATTTTGTATCCACTTGAGCCTGTGCATTCGTTGTATATGGTGAGAGTCAAGCAAGGGGCTTGGCTTATTTCTCTTGATGCTTGCCGACACCTAGACGGTGTGGAGGCGTCGTGGTTCGGTGATCTCTCAAGAAGCTTGTGAGAAGGCCCGGTGTGTTGTGAAGGTTGGAGCTCACCTACCCGGAGCGGGAAAGAGCTACCATTAGTGGAATTGAGGTGTTTGACTTAATTCGTGGAGTCGGTCCAATTAGTTTGGACTTACCTCAATGTGGATTAGGAGAGATCGGCAAGTCTCCGAACACCACGGTAAAACGTCATTGTGTCATTGTGGTTTGTTCTCTTGCAATTTACTTTGTGCAATTTATATTCCTAGAACTAACTTGCTTATACGTCTTTGTTTGTTTGCTATCATTATCAATAGTCTTATTTTGTCAGTGCATTTAGTCAAGACTAGTTGATTTAGGTTTTAATTGAGCAAAACCGAATTGATTTACAATTCCGCATAAAACTCGGTTTTAGCCAAAAGATTTTTAAGACCGCCTATTCACCCCCTCTAGCGGCCTCATCGATCTTACAGGAGTAGCAGAGCCAGGCGCGGGCATGAGTGCGGCGTGCAGAGAGAGAGAGAGAGAGAGAGAGAGAGAGAGAGAGAGAGAGAGAGAGAGAGCAAGGGGGCGGTCCGGCGAGGGGGCAAACATGGAGGCATAACGATAGGGCGCAAAGGGCACACGACGCGAGGGCGACGATGGCAGACGGCGAGGCAGGCAGGAGTGGGGGAGCCAATCACAGGGGCATGCTCCAGAGCGCACTCTGGTGCGCTGGGTGCCTGGGCTGGGCTAGGAAGGAGAAAAGGGGCCAGGGGGGAAAGGAAGAGATAGGCTAGGCCAAGCAAGAGAGGTTTGGAAAGATTTGAGATTTTGAAATTCGTAGATAATTTTGATTGAACACTTGAAATCAAATTCAAACTTTGAAATCTTTTACAAACACTGTAAACAAGACATTACACATTCCATCTACGCCACCATCGCCCCTCACCTAGACTGACCTCGTCCTCAGCAACAAGCTCCAGCTCAGCTAGTTCGTCCACCTAGACGGACTTGGCCGCTGTGATGACAACCAAGGGGCCAGACTTCGCTGCCATGACTGCACGTGCATGTCTGCGTCACTGTTCTCAATGGAGAGCTCTAGCTCGTCATGCGCACTGCCCTGGAGGCTGGCCCGTAACATGCCCTCCACAAGCGGAAGAAGCACGATGTACATGTCCTTGCTGCCATCCATAGCCTTGGACTCCACCAGTAGGAGCTTTGCAACTGTGTCTCGTACGGGACGTCATCGCCCTTCTCCCCCATTTGCCATCCAACACAGCTTGAACGATAATCACGCCATGAACCACACATCCCTGCCCACCTACCAAATCCACCAATCACACAAGCCCATATCCACCAATTACACAGGCAAAATCAATGCCGAGAGGAATCAATCATCAATGGATGAACAAAATTGGATCTTTCTTGCGTTCTCAAATTGAATCGAAATTTACCTCAAGGTGCCGAGGAAGACGATGTGGCGAGTGGCTGGCTCGGTGAAGTCAGCGCCGAGGAAGACCCTGTTGACGGATGATACTGGCGACAACGACGAAGTGCTGCCCCGTGGGGTCCCAGGCCAAGGAGGTGAGGCCGTCGCGATGGCTAGGGATGAAACCGTGAAGGTGACGGCGTGGCACGCAGAGGAGGCAAGGAGGAGCAGCAGCAGCAGCACCGTCCTGGGCAGATTTGATCAGAGGAAGACGTTCAGTGGTGATGAAGACAGAAAAGAGAAGGGGCAATTTGGGCATATTTTAGATTTCCTCTCCCCAAAACATAGGAAAATAATATTTTAATAACTCTAGTGTCTTTTTTCACGGGGAGCCATAATTTTTGCAGTGCGACTGAGCAAATGTACGAAAAACAATGTCCCAGGGCAAATGTTACAAAATTACGATGTTCTATAGTCAATTTTGCCATTTTTGTGCTCATCATGTCTTGCATGAGCTTTGGCATTAATCTCAAAGGACTTCGACTGATTTGACTATTTTTTATTCGTTTTTAGCAAAACTAGTCATCGGTCGATTGAAATTTCAAAAATAACACCACGATAGGCTAGACAGGAGTAACATGGCACATGCAGCGCACCGGTACCACGACAGATTGATGTTGTGGTCCCAAACCGCTGCAAGTACTTATCATGCTCTAGAACTATTGCAGGTACCTGCCAAAGCAACTTCTTGTGGTCTGGTACCGCGATAGGATCCATGCATGATAGGCTTGTTTAATTCATCCATGGATGCATGCATGCATTCAATTGGACATGACTTTTGCATTGGAAAATTACTTTGTATGGGTCTATCGGTTGTAGGATTTTACTATAAAAAATAACTAGTAGGGTGGTCCGCGCATTTGTTCGACTAAATTTGTTTCAAAATTTTTATAAATTATTGAGAATATATTTATGCATCTTGTAGGCTATTTAGATTTTACGATATCATAAATATTGGAAGTGATAATAGAAACTTGAAGGACAATACAATTTGAGGAACATAATTGAAGTATGAGCTTTGATGGAATAAAATCATTAACCATAATAAGTTTTTTGGGGTTCTTACAAACTAATCACTCTCTATCTTGCATAAATCATGTAGCTGCATGCCCCTATTCTTACTTCTTAGTTATTTTTCCCAAATTGTATGCATGCACATGTACTCTATTTAATCTCAAGCAATACATTGATTATGTGTGCGGTAAATTATCTTATTAGTTTACATGGTATTAGAGTACTATGTTCACACATACACTGATGCACCATGGGCGACATACATTGAACTTACCTTCCCTCACACGCTGGTTGCCCCACAGAACCGTGTGTCTTCTATCTCTTGTCTCATAGCTTTTTTGCTTCAATCTCCAACAATAAGCCAAAATCTTGATTGATCCTTCTTAGCTACTACCCTTTCTAATGCAATACTTTACTATATAGTTATCTTTTACTTCTCCTCAATTATTGCTTAATGCTAATCGTTGTGACATCAACACGCATACACATGCAACTGTCGCCGATCCCAACCAGGGACACATGTCACGCTCTCTCGAGTGACCCAAGCCTATTCCCTATGACTGTGTCATCTCTACTTCGAGTTTTTTGTTCCTCTACATTTGTACGCTCTCCTTCTATTTGTACGGATGCATGTATTTATATATGCATCTATGATGTTATACATGCTCGATGTTTTCTTCTCTCATGTTAGTCGTTTCTTTTCTTTGATGTTGGCTAACTCAATGTTGTGGTTTCCTCTCTAACCACGACAAACTCCTATTTTCACAGATGTTGGCATGTTTGCGTTAGTCGTTGCCTAACGGTATGGAGAATCTTTTCACCATCATCGACTACGACGTGCCCCTCACTAGTAATGACACGCTCCTAGCTACCCGACGGCTCCATATCATTCATAGCTTGTCTTCAATGCATCCTCTCTGGCATGGCTTCCCCATCATCGAGCTTGTTTAGCCATTAACTTCTTCAACAACGCTAACGCTCACCACTTGTCATCGCGTCCCTTTGCTCCTTCAACACTAGACTTTCTCTTCAATGGCTCCGACGAACACCACGACATTGTTCTCGTTGAATGGCTAAGGTGAACAGCATAATATTGTCCTAATCTCCATCATCGCCGCCTCGACTCTTCACTTCCTCGTGGGGTCATTGTCTTCTTGTAGGACAGATTGATGTTATTGCACTTTTTTGTGGTCTCCTTCGATACCATTCGTGCCATTCTCGTTATAACTTTTATTTTTTTTATTTTAATTCTGTAGAAAGCAACAATAGAAATACGTGACCTTGAGAGTTAACGTGGTGACTTCTTTTGTGTCTCCTCCGATACGACTCGTGCTATCATCGTTATAACTTTTATTTTTATTTGACATTTTAGTTATTTTTATTGGAGTTCGTATACAAATAAAATTACTAAATTTATTTAATTTAGTTTGATTTTTAGTTATTTAGGGATTTTACTCCGGAATTCGTATGGAAATCAAATTGTATTTTCCCCCAAATTTCTGTTCTTTTTCCTTGGAATTTACATCCGAATCCAATTGCTATTTTTTTTTTAATTTTTGTTCTAAATTATAGTTATTTTGGGATTTTTACTATGGAATTCGTATTGAAATCAAATTGCTAATTTTATTTTAGTTTTATTCCTAATTTTAGTTATTTTTTTGTTGGATTTTGTTATACAAATCTAATTGTCAATTATTTTTTATTGTTTATTACATTTTGTTGAATTTATTTAGAAATAAAATGGCGAATTTTATCTTGTTTGTACTCTCGATTTTATTTTTAGGAATTCATATGGAATTCAAAAATATAATTTTATTTTATATTTATTCTGTATTTTTGTTTTATTGTACTTGAGATGGACTCTTTTACTTAGGAACTTGTATGTAACTCAAATTGCTGATTTAACTTTATTTTTATTCTGAATTTTAGTTATTTTTTTGTTGTATTTCGTATACAAATATAACCGCGAATTGTTGATTATTTTTTAATCCAGAATTATAATTTTTAGAAATTTAGATAAAAATCAAATTGCAAATTTTATTTTATTCATTTTTAGAAATTTAGATCAAAATCAAATTGCAAATTTTATTTTATTCAGAAATTTAATTTTTATTGTATTTCATATACAAGTATAATTTCCAAAATTTGTTATTTTTACTCTGAATTATAATTATTTAGGGATTTTGCTTAGGAATTCGTATTGAAATGAATTTGCTAATTTTATTTAATATTTATTCCAAATTTTAGTTTTATTGTACCTGACATGGACTCTTTTACTTAGGAACTCGTGTGGAAATCAAATTGCTGATTTTATTTTATTTTTTATTCTTAATTTTAGTTTTCTTGTACTTGATATGAACTCTTTCTTTTAATCTACACCGTTATAATCTGGACTCACCACTGTAATATCCCGACTTTCCTTTGAGAGTGCAATTCAATTTGAGAGGGAATTAATGTAATTCTCAGATAGTGTTAGAAATAATTTTGGGAGAAAATATTTAATCGATAGAAGGTTTCTTTGGAAAACGCTTAATCGGGAGTTTAGAGGGGGTTTTCTGCGTTCTCTTGGCAACTTGGGCTTGGGCCTTGGCCCATAAGGCCTGGCCGGCCATAGGGGGGGGAGGTGCCACCCTCCCCCAAAACCCTAGCCACCCCCCACCTTTTCCCTCTTCCCCTCCTTTGGCCGCCACTTCCTCTCCCCCCTTGGGCCTCCTCCCTGTCCAGCACCTCCCCCTTGCAGCCCTTGCTGTACATCCCCATCCATGGGAGGTCTCCCCTCCATTGAAGTCAATTAAAGGAAGGAGAAGGAAGCGCGAGCTGTTTGGCCAAAAGGAAGGGAGAATGAGGGAGAGGAAGGGGGTCTTCTTCTTGGATTCAACCAGCGTCTCCCTAAGGTTCTACAAGGGTAACGAGAGGCGTTCTTTGCTGTTTAAGTTGTATTAGATGCGAATTCGATTAGTTTGATTGGATTAAATTGCTGCTGCTAGAAATTCAATTCTGTCCAGTTTCTTGCGCGGCCTGTTTCGTATGCTTAGAGGCAGAATTAGGGATTTTGATCTCCTATAGTTATTTAGAGGATTCTCTTAGCTTTCGGTGGCCGCCAAGATCACCTCATTCCGACTTTCGAGTCAAAAGTTATGATAAATTTACTATCTGCTGTCCAGAATCCTGACGAGAATTAGCAGTCTCTGTATAGGTTGATATATGGCCTAGTTAGAGGGTGATTCAGAGGTCTTGCCCATAACAAATTTTGAAGGTGATATCACTAGCTTTCAGGATTGATAAAGAACACCTCATTTGGATTTATAGATCAAAAGTTATGCACTTTTCTTTGTGACTGTCCAGATTGTAGGTCAGTCTGTTCAGATTGTATGTCAGTTTCTATCTTTAGTTTTGACCCGTGTGCCACTTTTTGTTAAAGGAAAAATATAAATGTCGTGCCAACTAGGTTATTGTAGGTAATTTCATAACCTTTTCAGATTGTTAAAGAACACTCAATTCGGAGTTGTAGTTTAAAAGTTATGGACGTTTTAGTTCTGCTGTTCTAATTGCTCGGTCAGATTCTTCTGCTATTTCGTTTGTGATTAGCAATTTAGTTTGGCCGAATTGGGTTATCTCGTCAACTACAAAGTTGTAGATATATTTGTTAAGCTCGTGTAGGATCTGGGCTCATCTCTTTGGAGTCCCAGATCATTAGTTTTGGTCTTTACCGTGTCTGCTGTCCTGATGGGATTCCATGTTCTCTGGAATTTCAGATTCGGTTATGACTATGTTTTGGGTGTGCAAAGGGTAGTGTAGAGTATTAATTCATGATGGGCTCTATGTTGTTCTTATTTCGGTTATTTAATTGTTTAGGCCATGAGTCTACGGGTTTGGGAGCGCCATCGTTGTCGCTAACTAGCAGCGTCGCAACGCGAAGGCAAGTACTTTGTTGGTTTTAAGTGTTGTGATTGTGAATGTTTACATGAATATGATGTGACATCTTGTGATACCAAATGCTGAATTGGTTATGTTCTATCAATATGTGGAGTAAATGCCGAAAGATGATATTAGCATTGTTCATGTTCATATCATGCATCCTTTTATTCATGCTATGTCCACGGAGTGGATCTGTAAGTCCCACCATTCCAATGTGGGCGTGTTTGGACATTGTCATGTCCGTCCCACGGAGTGGATTGAAAGACCCATCAATTCCGGTATGGGCATGTAAGACCCATCAATTCCAGTATGGGCGACTTTGGACACCTATATGAAACGTTCTTCATATAGGACTTGGATCCCGCACTTTTGTTAAGGTGCGGGCTTAAGTGAACACCGACGGGTGTGTCACTCGCTATACCCAAGTATAAGCATGTGTGCATCCATCCTTGAGTACATTCATTCATGCCATGCATTCCTAAGTTTTCATTCGATGTATGCTCATAACCACGATCAACAATGTAGATTTTTCTCGTTTTTCACTGTTTAACATGATAATTTCTAACTCTTGAGAGCGAACGTGATGACTTCTTTTGACTCTACTTTAATAAGACAATAGATTTGGGCACCTTCTATTCGTGCATGCATGCATGCATTTAACAACCTTTACACTTAGCTGAAACGTCACGTGTCGTTGCTTCAGTGGTCTGTAAAGGAGCTAAATGTGTAATTGCATGCGCAAGGGGGTAATTCGGTAAAAAAGTATTGACCAAGGGGTAGAGGTGGCTAGATGGGCCGTGACGGCCAGGCCGACACGAGGCATGGCATGACATGGCCCACACTGCTCACGGGCGGCCGACATGGCACGATAGGCTGAGTCGTGCTTGGGCTGCCCCCGGCACGACGGCCCACCCGACACCAGCTTGGCACGACCCATGTGGCCTGGCTACGGAGAGGAGAGGCGGTGGGAAGGCCGGAGGGCAGAGGGCGGGTCATTTGAACATTTATAAAGCTCTTTATTATATTTATACGATGTTTTTGATTTTTTTTGAATTTTTCGAGACTAACGGGCTAAGTGGGTCGGCCTTGGCCCATTGGGCCAAATGGGCTCGTGCCGACACGACATGGCAAGAAAGGCCGATGGGCCGTACCTGGGCTGCCTCGTCGGCACATGGGCCGACACAGGCACGACCCGTTTAACTCACCGGGCTAGGGTGACCATGCCTAAATGGCCCGTACCGACACGGACCCGTACTATGCCGGGCAGGCAGCCCATTTGGCCACCACTACTAGGGGGCCATATAAGCCAAGGCCTCTCAATCTCATATTAGCATTTGGCGTTAGAGAGAGAATTGTGTTGTTCTGGGTTTTCCAAGTTCTCATATAGACCTTTAAGTTGACAGAAAATTACTACCTTAGTACACTAGTTTTTTTAGATGTAGTGCTCCAGGTTATGAAACAACAATTGCTAAGTTGCCAGATTATATTTGACAAAAAAGGGGTAAGTTCCCAACTCGAAAAATGGAAACATATGTGGTAATCTGAGAAAAATAATAGCCCATGCAAGCCCATGTAGACGGCCCAATAGGCAGTAGTCCGTCTCCGTAAGAGAGCAGTAGTCTTCGACTGCTCCTATATAAGAAAGCGCATGCCTAGGGTTTTCATTCTCCCCCATTACTCTCTTCACGTCGCCGCCGCCGTCCTCGCCTCACCTCGCGCGCTCGTCGGCCTCCGTCCACACGAGGAAGAGAGGTGCGCCTCTTCTCCCGATATCTATTGATAGATGTTGTTTCTTTCGTGACGAATTGGGCGTAGCATGTATATGTGTTGTATCGCGGATTTGTCACTACCTCGCCGTTTGTGATTCATGTGTGAAAGTGTTCTAGACTTCTAGATCCATGACTATTTATGTGCTTATTCCGTGTTTCCATCTTGAACTGCCGATCCATGCATTAGCATGTACCATAGAGTGGATTTTTCTTGGCATGTCGACGTATAATTTTCTCATTTAATATTCCTTGTCGAAAACTGTGCCACTATGAATGATTTGGAGTTTTTGTTGAGTTAACGTGATCAGTGTCACTTACGTGCAACAAAACATAGAGGAATTTTTCGTTCGTAGTTGTTTTACCCTGTGGACGAGCCTAATCCTGTGAATTAGTCTACTGAAACAGCCGGAAGAACATAGTTTCTTCTTGTTTCGTGATTAGTTGGTTGTTGCTACAATGATAAAGAGTGAAGTGTCCATATATTAAAATATTGTTGTATGTTCTTAATGTGGTGCTGAAATCATCAGTTCAGTGCATTGGCTCGTGCTTTCTCATAGAGATTACATACTGTGGGCTAGACAAAGTGACAAACCTATCTGTTAGTACTTCAAAACTGTTGAAGGGAAGCTAGTGTCTTGTAGTAATTCATTGTTGTGCAAGGACTAGGATGTGAGATCGAACTAGCTTAGTTTCATGGCTTGCTTATCCTAGTTTCATGGCTCGATTGAACATTTACTCATGTCTTTCGCATTGCAATGTGCTGGGACATCAAATCCGGTTTGTTGTTTTTGGTTTCCATGTCCAATTGAAGAGAAGTTTGTCCAACGTCGGTTGAGATGGTTTGGACATCTCCAATGGAGGCCTTCTGAAGCACCAGTACGTAGTGGAATTTTAAGACGTACTGAAAACGTAAGAAGAGGCAAAGGTCGACCAAGACTAATGTGGGAGGAAGCAGTTAAAAGAGATTTGAGGGATTGGAATATAGCTAAAGAATTAGTTTTGCATAGGAGCGCATGGAAGTTTGCGATCTATGTACCGGAACCATAAGAAGGTTTAGGGGCTGTGTTTTAGACTCTCACTCGAATGGCAGGATGTACAGTTTAGGGTTTTAGCCTTGTAGGTTTTATTATTATTGTTATTATATTATATTTTTATTTGTAAGACTTATCTATTTGACTTTGAGGAGGTTTTATTCCTAGCCTACCCCAACTTGTTTGGGATCAAAGACTTTGTTGTTGTTTTTGTCTAATCTGCATGCTTAGGTCTTTGGAGTATAATCTGCTTGCTTACACCTGTCAATCGAGGCATGCATGGTTTTTGTTCTGTTAAGTGCTATTTGAGCTAGCTAAATGATCAAGCACCTAGTTCATCTTAATAACTGACATGCCCTGTTGATGCAGCATGGACACCCAGGTGAAGTTGGCTGTTGTGGTGAAGGTGATGGGCGGATGGCTCAGGGTCGGTGACCAGTCGAGTCAAGTTCTTGGATGACCAGAACCGTCTCATCATGAGGAACGTCAAGGGCCCGGTACGTGAGGGTGACATCCTGACCCTGCTTGAGTCTGAGAGAGAGGCCAGGAGGCTGCGCTGAGGTTGCCAAGGGTCGTGGTGGTTCTTGTATGGAGTCAGACATCGTTAAATTTGTGCTGTGTTTGTCAGACTGGTTGTGAGCCTTGGAACACTCGTCTTTTGAGTAGTAAGCCTGGTGATACGATTGCAGTTTTGCTTTATGATATAATTTAAAGTGCACTTGATGTACCGAGACATGGTTATGCTTAGTTACATTAGCTGAATGGATGCATGGGTGATGAACCCGAAGGTCCGATTGTTGGCCCGATCTTTCGATGAGAATGATAAGTTTGATAGGCGTCGCTCAACTCTCACGATCCTGGCTACGAACACGCAAGGCTCGAAACCACGCAATCGCTGAATTGCTCGATAAGTCGTTATCAACCGTGCACAAATACCCGGATGACCTGACCACGAAGGTCGATTCCTGTATACACCGAAGAAGCACGCAAGACAAAGATAAATAAGCAATCTGAAATTGCGAATATGAATGAAATGTTTGATAAATTGGGATTCCGAAGCGGTATTATGGTTGGTCTAGTTGACATAGGCTAATACACGAAGTTGCATAGAAGCTAACTTTTAACTAAACAAAATTCAAGGAAAACTAAAGGGGTGCGGCCTCCTTATATAGGGGAGGGGGAGCCGCAAATGTCTAAGAGCTAGCAATGCGGTACTATTCATGCGTTTGGCCCGGTGGAAGCGGCCCAAGAGGTGGCCGACCCAAATAGGCTAAGGAGGTGGCCGGTCCAGATAACCTAGAGTGGTGGCTGCCCTTTGGGCCAAATAATTGATACAAATACAAGGCCCTCGACCCAATGTGAGGTGTCGCAGCACCAGGTATAAGTGAAGTAAATTCGTCGGCACGTTGGAGTAGCATTTCACGCAGCCGAATCGATGGCAGTCGAATAACCCGGTTGGAGGTGGAGTAGCGCTTGTATCCGAAGGGTTGATGTCCTCATCATCCTCCCCTTCTTGCATTTGAGTCGTCCTCGACTCACGTCCATCCTCCAGCGGCAAGAGAAGCTTTAAAACTTGGAGCAATGTATTCTCATATTTCTGCAAAATGTTAGCAACAGCAGGTGGCAACGAAATAAAAGAAAGGTGATTGTGCATACATCAAATTAACACATGTACATTTTCTCATAGCATTCAGTGTGCAACTCAATTTGCAAGTATAAGTGAAGTAAACAGTAGAGTTATGTATTGCCCGGTTATGAAAGAAAATTGTCCTCAACTTTTGTAAATTAATGGGCAGCACAACAATTGAGTTCAAAGTGCACAAGTCATTCATATAATCAGAGTTCAATTGAGTAATGACAAATTCATCCAGCAAGGGTGAAAAGATTTGTAAGTTCTTACATACTTCAACATCATTATTCAGATTGTCAATGCAAGATGGTGCAATAAGAGATGAACATATAGGTATAGGATAATCCACAAAATTCAACACACAAGAATTGTTGTTCGAAACAACATGCTTCAAATCATCCATGTGCTCACAAGTTATGCATATTCGATATACAAGAAATTGATTGTCTACACCATAGTCTCTAATCAAATTAAACTTATATCCAAGGGTGTAGGCGCTAAACAAGGATTTCGAACATGCAATTATAGAAATTTTTTCCATAGCATGTAACAATTTCACAGGTGGATCCAACATAATGTAACATAAAAAGAGAGAAATTCTAGGAGAAATTCTAGTCAAACATGAGTTGTAACATCCCGTCTTTATGTCTATCCAATTCCACACGATCATTGTATGCGATTAAATGTTTAAAAATAAAATCAACTTTAAGTTGGAATTATTTTTGTTAAGTTCAAAATAATTCAAGGTATTTTGTGAATTTTTATAGAATTTTGGAACTCTATTTTCTATTTTCTAAAAGTCCCTTTTTGATTTTTGTAATATCTAGCAATTAAAAATGAATTGTTGTCCGCAAATGAAAACCAAATTTGTGTGGAAAATATTTTATTTAAGCTCAAAATACCCTATTTAACTACTCTGAAAATTCATTGAATTTTTAGACCTATATTACTATTTTTTCAAGTTTAAAAGCAATTTTTAGGAATATAAAAATAATTACTGTGTAATAATAATATTGTTATTATTAATAATAATATTTTTTTGAATTCAAAATATTGTATTTAATACCTGTGATTTATTTCGGATTTTTCAGAATTAATTTGCTATTTTTTCGGAATTAATTGGAGTCTTTCCGAATTTTCCAAAAAGAATATTCCTTAGAAATTCCTGGGAATATTCCGTCTGCTACCGTAACTCCGGCGAAGGCGTAATTTCCGGTCATAACTTCGGCGAGCAATTCCCGCCAAACCGTTACTCCTTTGCCCCTATAAATTGAACCGTAGCCTCTCCACCCGATTCCCCACATGCATCTCGCTCAGATTTGCCAAAATCCTCCTGGAACCCCCTCGGCTAGCCCTTCTTCTCCAACTCCGGCGATAACTCCGGCGAGCCTGATATCCTCATCCGTAGCTCTGTTGTTCGCCAAATGTTACCGGTGAGTTCCTCTCGAGATATTCTACATTTCTATTCAAGCCGAATTTTGATTATCCTATTGGTTCACCGCGGCCATAAAAGTACCGACGGTCATCTTCTCCAACTCCGGCGACAACTCCGACGAGCCCGATCTCCTCATCCGCAACTCGATTGTTAGCCAAATTTTACCGGTGAGTTCCTCTCGAGATTCTCTACATTTCTATTCAAGCCGAATTTTGATTATCCTATTGGTTCACCGCGGCCATAAAAGTACCGACGGTCATCTTCTCCAACTCCGACGACAACTCCGGCGAGCCCGATCTCCTCATCTGTTGCTCCGTTGTGCACCAAATTTGACCCATGAGTTCCTATTGAGATTATCCACATTTCTATTCAAGTGGAATTTTGATTCACTTAATTTTTCACCACTGGCCACATTTTCTTCCCTAAGTCCGACGAAAACTCCGACGAGCCCGATCTCTTCATCCGTTGGGTAATTGCTCGAACCATTTTACCTACATGTTCCTTTCAATATTATCTACCTTTCTATTCAAACAAAATTTTGAATTTTGCAATAATTCATCACTGCCATGTCACGGTCACCTCATCGTCCCAAGCCCACGCGTGGCACCCGTGTGTCATGCGCGTTCTTGATATTATTCTTGGGCGGCCCACCATGGACCAAACCCATTTTTGGACCGGGCTCACATGTCATTGACTCAACCATTTTTCCTTTACAAAATAAATTCGACCAAAATTCATTCTCCCACCGCAGACATCATGCTAACACAATAAAGGGATTTCCTTCAGAAAAATAATTCCTTAAATTCCGAAATTCGGAATTTCATCTTTTCTTGTGATAATCAATCTTTCGGATGTTCGTTCTCCTTCATACGAACTCCGATTCCGTCGATTCAACTTCCTAAATTCATATAAAGTCGATACCTTCCTCCCAAAGATTCATTTTGGATTTTATTTGGATTTTATTTGAGTGTTATTTGAATTTAGCTCGTTACAGATAGATTTCGACGACTTCGGACGGCCGAATTTCGACACCGTTTGAGAGCAGCGTTCAATCAAGCAAGGCAAGTTATACCCTTGATCATATCGATCCTATTATTTTAAATTTATTTAATTCTGTTTTTAAATTACTATTGCATGCATAATTTTTATCCAGATATTTTAATCCCCTGTTTAAATACTTAGTTATTCAAATTCCTTGTGTATAGCCAATTTGAATATTGATTATCGTTTCCTTGTCACCATTAGATAAAATAATATTGGAAATAATTAAATGTTTAGCCAATGCTTAGATCAAATCTTGTATTTGGGAAGTTTTAGCCAAATCTTTCAAATGTGATTTAAATTGGGTCTATGGTATTGTTTTGCCATAGAAAGTTCATAAAATGCTTATACTTGGAAAATAAAATAAAAATGGGTTTGGACTTGGGCATAATGCAAGTTTGGTGGGTGCATGTTTATGCACAGGCTCAATCGGGGATGGTTGAGGCCCATGGGTTTTGTTGGAAAGTTGCCCAAGTCAGTTAAGGACCGGTCTTCGAGTGCATGATGCTAAGTCATACCGCATCACCACATGTCCTCGTGATGGGAGTAGGACTCGGCCGACTAATTTGTAAAGTTCCATCGCGGTCGATCCAACTGCTTTGATGGGTTGTCTTTCATGACTATGTCGTCCCACTCGCTCAAGAGGGCCCAACCCGAGGTTTTCATTCCAAAGGAGTGGCGAAACCTTAGAGAGGGTAGATCGGAAGGATGGCGCATTGTAAAGGCCTTGACACATGCTCTAGACCGCTACCTAAGGTAGTGAGCGGTGGTATCGACGGATATCGAATAAACTAGAGAAGTCGTGTCTTGTGGGTAAAGCCGCACAACCTCTCGCAGAGTGTAAAACTATTCGAACATGAGTCATTCAAAACTATAAGCGAGCAATTCAATTATTTCAGCAAATCAACATGGTGCACTCAAGTCAACATGCTTGTAAATCAACAAGTTTATCACATGGTGCACTCAACTCGTCTTCCGTTGGCAAATCAATCAAATTATCACATGATTCATACAAATTCTTAATAATATCAGATGCACAGAGGATCGTAGCTAGGAAATTAATTTCTACCTTCTCATAGTGCACTAGGTTCATCCACATCATGTGATGCAGATGGTTTCTACTACAACCTCATGTGATGATTTTCTACCTTTGCTCAATGATACTAGGCATGAAATCATGATTATTGTTCTTAGGTTGAGTATTCAAATCAGTACCTTTGGTATTAGCTTGTAGGCTCAACTCAGATGATGTTGGTACTGGAGTTGGTGAGTAGTTAAAAGCTTTTCCTTCTTCTTGCTCCAGCTCAATTAACAATGAGCGAGCCAAGGGTGCAAGACAACGAGACAGAGTAACGCTCACAGCAGCAGGGGCGGCAATCATGGGAGATGCAGTAGCAGGAGAAGCAACCGAAGATGATCTTGATGCGGAGGTTTGTACTGTGCTCTTATTTGTTTGATATACACGTGAAGGTGTAGTGGAAGTAGACGAAAAAACACGAACGGTCTTGGATTGTCGTCCCTGTACTTCTTTTTCAACTTGGCAAGCAAGACGAAACAAACGAGTGACAGTGGGAGGTTTATAAATAAGTTTATTCCAAATTTGATGGTTTAATCCTCCTAGAAATCTAGTTATCTTCGCATCTTTAGTTTCTTCTAAACCACAACGAGACAAAGCAGTTTGTAAATCTTGATAATAATCCTCTACAGAACTACTACCTTGTCTTAAGCGTTGTAATTTATTAAGCAATTCACGAGAATAATATGAAGGTACAAATCTATGTCTCATTGCTCTCTTCAAAGCATTCCATGTTCTAGGTATGTTTTGATTAGTACGATAATATTCACTCCACCAAATAGATGTAAAATCATAAAACTCACGGGTAATAGCCCCAACTTTTAGATCTTCAGGAAATTCATGGCATGCAAATAATTGTTGTACAGCTAATTCCCATGTGAGATAAGCATCAGGATCATAATTCCTAGCAAAAGAGGGTACATTGAAGTTAATTTTATGAGACATACTATCACTATCATATACCTCCTGTGGTGAAAAAGCTTGTCTCAATTGTGCATCTTCCTCGTTCACTATCTTGCACTCCCGTCCAACAGTTCGAAGAAGAGGTGGATATATCTTGCAATCTTTCCGTGAACTTACCATAGTTAGTAGAAAACAAGAAAACAAATCACAAGTATATGTCCCTATCAACTACTAGGTTCTAGAGGCTCAACCAAGTCACTCACACTCAAGCTTATACCTAGTTCTTACAAGTTCTTACCAATGCAACAAGGAAGTGGTACAACCGGCGATTGGTTCGTGATACTCTCACTTGCGATCAGTCCAACGATTGTGAGGAATAACACCTGCTGAGTTAGTAGGAAGTGGAGCTCAGAAGGCTAGTATGTAGCAAAGGAATAGCAATTATGCAATTCAGTATGCAAAGTTGAAAACAGTTCAAAGTACTAGTCACAAGTGCTGGTTCTAGTCTAAACCAAGCCTAGCTAGAGCAACTCACAAGAACGACTAGTCGTAACAACGGAAAGCTAGCAACAGAAATATCAACGACCATGAGCAATAGATGACTATGCCAAACTGAATAAAGAGATAAATGTCAAGAAAAGGGCTGCTCTGAAATTTGTTGTTGTTCTTCTTGTTGTTTTAATCTTTCTTCTCTTTCTTTTCCTTTTTTTACCCCTTTCTTTTATAACTCAAGCTATTGGACTTTCCTTTTGCAACTGAAAAGCACAAGCACCGATTTCCCCAATTAGCTCTGGAGGCGACGGCGGCAAGTGGGGGCTCGGCATTGCGGCGGCGGCGCAAGGCGGCGGTGGTGGCGAAGGCGGCGCGTGCGGGGCCGAGCGGACTTGAGGCGGCGTCGGCTCGGGTTGCGGCGGACTCACGGCAGCGCGAGGCGCGTGCGGCATAAGGAGGCATCCGCGGCGCGTCCGATGGCGCAAGGAGCAGCGGCTGCTCGGGCTTTGCCCGAGGCGATCGCGTATGGCGGAGGCATGTGAGGCGGCGGTGGAACCAAGGAGCTTGAGGCGGCGCCGACGGCTCGGCGGCGGCGTTCGCGTCGGCAAGCGGGCGGCGCGCGCGTCGGCGTCGGCAAGCGGCCGCGCAGCGCCGCCGTCGCCGGCGGTGAAGGCGCAAGAGGTGCAAGCAATGGCGGTAGCTGGCGGGGCCGAGCGGCGCAGCAGCTCAAGGCGAGTGGCGGCGGTTTCGGCCCAGGCGAAGATGGCGGCTCTCCGATCTGTTTTTTTTTTGTATTTGTGACTTCCTGGTTTGCTCGCACGGACCGAGACGAAGCGCGGCGGGAGACGGCAGCGCCCCGTGGCAGCGGTGGCAGTGGCTCTCCGATCTATTTTTTTTGTATTTGTGACTTCTTGGTTTGCTCGCACGGACCGAGACAAAACGCGACGGGAGCTGGTGGCGGCCCGTGCGCCGGCGTGCGTGGCAGCTCCCCCAACGGCGTCGTCGTCTGCCGGGAGTGAGAGAGGCTGCGTGTGGCGGTGGCGCTGGATTGGACCCTTCTTCGTTGTGGACGAAAACGGTGGCAGGCAGAAACCGATCTGCTATTTTTTTTTTGTTTTGTATGGCGAGAAGCGACAAAACCGAAGAACATAAACTAGAACGATTTGCAAAATACCCTAAACTAGACCAATCTAGACAGGAAACCAGCACTAAGACTCGACGATGTAATCTACAATTCAAGGATGCAAAAACTGAAAAGAACAATGCGATGCACAAATTGGTTCGAATGATGAACTAAACCTATATTTTTTTGTGGTTTTGTGGACTCTAGGAGAAAAAGAAAGAAAAAATCTCACCGAAGAACTGTAGCTCTGATACCACTTGATGAACCCGAAGGTCCGATTGTTGGTCCGATCTTTCGATGAGAACGATAAGTTCGGTAGGCGTCGCTCAACTCTCACGATCCTAGCTACGAACACGCAAGGCTCGAAACCACGAAATCGCTGAACTGCTCGACAAGTCGTTATCAACTGTGCACGAATACCCAGATGACCTGACCACGAAGGTCGATTCCTATATACACCGAACAAGCACGTAAGAAAAAGATAAATAGGCAATCTGAAATTGCGAATATGAACGAAATGTTTGATAAATTGGGATTCCGAAGCGGTATTATGGTTGGTCTAGTTGACACAAGCCAATACACGAAGTTTCATAGAAGCTAACTTTTAACTAAACAAAATTCAAGGAAAACTAAAGGTGCGCCTCCTTATATAGGGGAAGGGGAGCCGCAAATGTCTAAGAGCTAGCAATATGGTACTATTCATAGGGTTACTGTTCACGTGAACAGTAACTATGAACAATGCACATGAATAGTGTGTCCGGCCCGGTGGAGGCGGCCCAAGAGGTGGCCGGCCCAAATAGGCCAAGGAGGTGGCCAGTCCAGATAATCTAGAGTGGTGGCTGCCCTTTGGGCCAAATAATTGATACAAATACAAGGCCTTCGGTCCAATGTGAGGTGTCGCAGCACCAGGTATAAATAAAGTAAATTCGTCGACACGTTGGAGTAACGTTTCACGCAGCCGAATCGATGACAGTCGAATAACCCGGTTAGAGGTGGAGTAGCGCTTGTATCCCAAGAGTTGATGTCCTCGTCAATGGGTTGAATATTAGCTCAATTTTAAACTATGTGATTCCATCCTTTTCCGTGGGCCGTAGTATTTGCTATGGTGGTTGCTGATCTCATATCTCTCAACGAGAGTTTCTATATGGGCGCCAGTTCAGAAATAGATATTTTAGCTATGGCGTGTCATGTTAATGAGAGATTCAGAACAACTGAACAAGCAAGTGGTCGTGGGTTTTGCAGTGCGCTGGTGATTGTTGTTAGCTGTTACCTAGTGTTTGCATTGTGCTTTGCTGTCCATTCTACGGGGCTAAGCCATTTGACAAGAGCAAACGACTGGAATCCTGGCTCTCGCTTCACGCACCTGACGGCCCGTGGAAACGGCCGGCCTCTCATGTGCCGCACGGGCGCACCATCTGTTGGCCGCGGCCGCTGCCCGTGCCAACGCTGCTGGGGCACGCCGGCTGGACGAGGCGCACGAGGTTTATGCCGATCCTGCAGCCGTTTGGGCTTGGTGGAGGCCGGGCGCATGTGCCGCCAAGGCCCCTTTCTTCAGATGAGAAGACATGTGAGCCCCGGACTGCTTAGCACTGCTTCCCCACACCGTCCCGTGCCGGCGGCCAACGCCGGGAGAGAGTAATTGGCACGGTGCCGGTAACATGTCGACATGTTTTTAACTCAGCTGCAGAGCATACGATGAGTTAGCAATAATAGCTTTATACTCTTTTTTTCCTTCCAAAATTCACCTGACAAGAGTACATAAACATCTACGAAAGCAGATCAACTTTCCCGTCTCGTCTTACACAACTTTGCTCTACGATTCACTCCCGTCCCGTGCCGCCGCGCGCGCGCCTTCTTAACTCAAACAGGAGGTCGTGGTCAGGAGTGGCAAACCGGCAGGCCGGCCACCACGTGCGCGCTCTAGGCCGCACCGTGCTGCAGCCGCGACGTAGGAGTCCCGGCCGTGGCGTACAGCGCGCCGCCGAGCCCGAGGCCCTCGGCGTCGGCGACGCGAGCGGCGCGCACGTCGGGCTCTGCCGCGGCGTCCCGAACCTCGCCGGCCCGGCGCCTCCCCGCGGGGACAGGCTGACCTGCTCCAGCGCCCGGAACTGCAGCTCCGGCGGGTAGTCCCGGACGCACCCGATCCGCGGCCCGGCGCCGGTGGTCCACCGGAACGTCAGCTGCTTCCCGAGCTGGTACGAGTTCATGGCCATCTTGGAGTTTATCCGGTGCAGGATCTTCTCCTGCGGCACCACCACCACCTCCTCCTCGCCCTCCTCGCCACCCCTGAACAGGTTCTCCTTGCAGAAGTCCAGGCTGTCCCCGAACGCGCCGGCGCCCTGCTCCGCCGCGCCCTTGGCCAGCCGGCTCTTGTTCACCGTCAGCCTCGGCGGCCGTTTGCGCTGCAGCCGATTGCCGGACGAGGATCTCTTCATTACCGGTGAGCCTGCTGCCGTGCTCGCTGTCTCGCCGCTGGTGGAAGGTAGCGTGGCTGGCGTGGCGGTGGCGGTAACCTTGTCTTCGTCGGTGCGAGAGGGTTGGGACTTGGTGTCTTCTTGTTTCTCGGGCTTGCTGCTCTCGGTGAGGTCGAGCTGGGAGAGGCCGCTCCTCAGCCCGAGCCACTCGTCCTCCTCACCTTCTGATGGGCTTAACTGTAGCAGAACCGACAAACATAAAAAATGTTCCTTGTATCAGAAAAACTGAGGAATTTTTGCTGGCATCTAGGGAATAAGAGTTCAGATTTTGTCTCCTCACCTTGACATCGGTAAGATCCACGTTCCTCTTCTTCAGATAGTTCATGAACTCCCGGAAGTTTGCCTCCGTGGGCCGGTAGTGCCCGCTATGAGGCCAGACAGCCTGAAGACGACGGGTAACTGAATCAGACAGGTGAGTATGGTGTTGTACAAATAAAAAACTGCGAGGCTGGCAGAATTATTCAGATCCATCACCTTTAGGATTCCATCCTCCACGATTAGTCTCCCGGCAGCAGATGTGGCTCCACCAGCAAGGAAGCTAGAGTGCTGAAATGTGCCCTTGTTCTTCTGCAACAATGTACTTATTTCATCAGTTACAAGTAAGTTCATGGTTCAAGTACTACTGACAAGTGACAAATGCCACTATTCACTAACCGCGCCAATGTATAGAACTCTTGTTGTGCTCAGCACGAAGATCCATTTTGAATCCTTGGGGCCCTCCGACGTGTCAACAATCTTGCGGCTCAGCTTGTACATCAGCTTCCTATCCTCAATTATCACCTCATAGGATTCCCTCTCTTTCTGCACAAAGTAACAATACTATGTTCTGTTCAGAGAAGTAACCTTTTCTACTTTGAGATTTCAGATTGATTGGTTTTCAGGATGCAGCAACTTACTGGGCCAAGATACCTGATGCATTGCTGCAGCAACTTCCATCTTGGGCAGTGGTCCTCAAGATTGACCTCCTTTCCTTCACCTACATCCAACCTATCAAAAATGTAATTTCAGAAATCATAAACGTTTTTTGCTCATCTGGTTCACAAACAATCTTCAGAGTTTCACATGAACTGTACCAATAGAAGAAAGGCTGTTTACTCTGGCAGTGAAGCCAGTTTTGGTAATAGTAGTGAAGGTTGTGACCATACCGATGTCGAGGGTCAATCTGTCCATGAAACATGAGCGAATTTCAGTTTGCTCTGTACAGTGCTATCATAGGATAGTGTTTGAAGAGAATGTTTTTGACGCATACTGCTTCGAGCCAATGCTGCAGTGCGAGCTTCTGAGCCTTTTCATCCTTGGACAGACCTTTGCCTACCTGAAGTAACAACAACAAAACACCAGCGATATGAATTCAGTAATACTACAATATGCCAATAGCCTTTAAGAAAACAAAACTACATCATTTCAGCAGTTCAGTGTATATAGATCACTGTATTATAGGTAGCAAATATTTTCATGTTATTTCCTCAAAAAAAATATTGTGACGTTACGAAACAAGATAATATGATCAGACTGACCAGTAACAACAGTACAAAATCAGTTAGACCGAATCAGTATACCAAGATCAGAATACTATCAAAACAAGCAACGTCAATGACAGGACAGCAGCAATGTCAACAGTTTCGTATAGGAAGCCCATAATACAGTGGCAAACATCAGTGCTATGAGCAATTATCTAGTACAAGGTAATGTGTAAATACCTTGGCAGCCCTCATTCTAGCACGAGACCATCTTGAGAGGGCTGACTCCGGCTTCTCTACCTCGAAGAATGACACTGAACTGCGCTTGAGCAGCGCAAAATCGAGCAGTTTCCACCTGAATTCAGCATCACAAATTTCAGGCACCATCACCCCAGTGACAAGATAATGCATGACTAGCACATGAAACCGTACATACCACCGTTGTTCAACAAGAACAGCGCAGTCAGCAAGCTGCCGCCTTGTTCTGAAGCTCTTGTACACCTTCTGCACCCTTACTGCTGCGGCCTGGTGCTTCGGACTGACCATGCTGACCACTGGAGAATCTGGTGGTAGGTTTTCTGTGGGCCCATATCTTGGTAGGACAGTATACTTATGGTTGCAACTCTCCTTGTCTGGTTTAGGACTCACCATGGATATCCTAGTTTCAACATGAAAGGGATCACCCTCTGATCTTTTCCTGAAGCTTAAGGAGCCTCTTATAATAAGCCTCTTGGAGCTCAGGGCATTGAGCAATGCCGGTGGTGACTCAAGGGTCTCGAGGGTATTGAGATTGTCGAAGCTGAGGGACCGAACAAACAGCCGGCCCGTGTTCTCATCATCATCCATTGGCAGGTAGTCATCTGGTGGGTATGAGATCGACAACCCCATTTTACTGATTGAAAAATGTAATAACGTGACAGGTTTTTTTTTTGTTGCCTTTTGCCTATTGTTTCCTCTGATACGCCTTGCTTCAGTTGTTTTGGATCTCTGCAGCAATTGTGTTCTTTATGAGTGCGTCGACACCCTGCATAGAGAAAGGGAAATCAAGACAACATATTTCTTATCTTTTCTTTCGTTGTTTTCTATCTTATTAAGGGACATCAAATAATTCATTCTTATGATAAGATCATACGCCTTCTGTATAAGATATGTTCAGAAGTAGAGGCCAAGAAACTTGAAACAAAATGCGAACTACAAATGCACAACGCATATATAAAAAATGATGCATTTCATTTCTTGTTTCTTGATCAATTCACCTTGTTCCTGTTAGAGATATGTTAGAGATAGAATAAGGAGTCTTTTATATTTTCTTATCTGTACCCTTGTGTACCCTATATATATTGCCCATTGAGGCTCTGAATACATACACACAATATTCATAATATGGTATCAGAGCCAAGAGGTCTCGAGTTCAAGACCCGGTTGGTGCAATTAAAAATAATAATTGCAGCCCACTTCTATTCCACGTCTTAGGCCTGAGAGCGCCTACACGTGAGGGGGAGTATTGAAGTATAAGTGAATTGTCCACCTTTCCTCATCAGCTTAAGCTTTTAGAGACTCTTGTGTATTGCCTTATCTGTATATGGCATACACCTTTTGTACTCCTATATATATTGTCCATTGTGCCTCTTCAATATACACACAATATTCATAACATGGTATCAGAGCCAAGATTAGAGTTAGGGTTAGCGCTACTGTAGCCACAGCCGCCGCCTAGCCTTCGCTGCCGCTGCCCCCGGGAGGATCTACCTTCGCTCCTGGGGGTGGCTTTCTGAGAAGCAATCTTCCTCGCCCGGCGTCGCCTCATCTTCATCGGCGGCCATCTCATGTTGCAGCAGTAGCAACTCCTAGCAGTCTCGGTCTTCAACTCGTCATCTTCTTCGAGCAGCCGCCAGCAGCCTCCTCCCGTGTGGATCTATCCGGATCCGAGCAGCCGCCAGCAGCCTCCTCTGCTTCGCCAGATCCGGGTGGGATCTGGCCATCCTCGTCGCCGAGCGGCCTCTCGTCGTCCAAGCTCATCCCCGCCGGATCGTCTCGGTCGCCCTTCGGCTGCTGCTGCTCCCGGGAGGAGACCCCGGAGCTCTGGACGCTCATGCTCAACCACCGAACGCAGATCCTCTACATCGCTGCCCCCGTCGAGACCTCGGGTCGCTGCCGCTGTCCTCTTCTTGGACCGCCGCCGCTGCTTGTCTCTTCTCGGCCGCCGCCGCCTGTACCTTGGGCCTCCCGAGCCGTCGCCGCTCCGAGCTCGTCGCCAACGCTCGGATCCGGCTGTCCCGACTCGGATCCACACCAAGTCGCCCCGGGCCTGGTCGCCGCCTAGCCTTCCCGAGCCTCCGCCGTCGCCGGATCCCGTCAGATCTGGGCATGAGGCCTTGGAGCTCCTCAACGTCGCCTTCTTCGCCTTGGGCTTCTTCCCCGCCGGCGCCTTCTCCGTCTTCTTCTCGGCCTTCACCTGGCTTCTTCTCCGCCGGTTTCTTCTCGGCCTTCGCCCGGCTCTGCTTCGTTGCCTCCCCTCGTTGTCGATGCGCTGGATCTGTCGCTTGCCGCCGCCGCTCGGTTTTCTTGAGAGGGAGAGGGAGTTCTGCGCTGGAGGGAGAAGAGAGGTGGAAGGAAGAGAGGCAGCTCTGCTCCTCCCTGTGCGTGTGCGTGAACTCTGCTGCCTGCAGACTGCAGTGCGTGTGTCGCACTGGGGCACATGATGCCTATTGGGATGGCTTGGTTGTGGCTGGTCATCGGACCACGTGCTTCTGCCGCTGCTAATATCTGCAATGCTGCTAGTATTTTAGTCTTTTTTTTTTATTTCCATCGAGCCCATCTAAGTCCGCTGCGTCCATCCAAGTCCGTACCACTTTATCTCTGAGTTCGTCTAAGCCATGCGAGTTCACAAATTTATTGTCAGTCATAGAAGCATAGGAATCGTCTTTTGCATGGCAGCAGCAGTTGTTCTTCTCTTCAAACCGCTGCAGATCCGTCGGCCCGCTTTTAAGGCCGCTGCGCTTCTTCCGCACTGCGTCTCCGGTGTACTTTTTGTGCATTGCGCCGCGCTTCTTCTACACTGCGTCTCCGTTGCGCTTCTTGTGCATTGCGTCGCGCTTCTTTTGCACTGTGCATCCGTTGCGCTTCTTGCGCTCTCTGCGTCTTTATTGCGCTTCTTGTGCACTGCGTATTTATTGCGCTTCTTGTGCACTGCGCCACTGTCGTCTTGGGCTTCGATCTGCGTCGTCATGCTTCTATCTATTCCTATTCGACTTGACAATTTTATCTTTTTGTCGGTGTCATCATCTGCTTCGTCATGTTGCTGCGGTCGACTTTGTTGTGAGACATCGGATGGAAGGAGATCTTTTATCGACATTTTCCAAGAGCTGCATGCTACGACGACATTTATCAAGACTCGGACTTTGGATTTTTCCATATTTTAGTGTCAACCCTTTCCAAATGCAATACTATTGCATATGCCTTGCATTTGCGGGGGGTGTTAGAGATATGTTAGAGATAGAATAAGGAGTCTTTTATATTTTCTTATCTGTACCCTTGTGTACCCTATATATATTGCCCATTGGGGCTCTGAATACATACACACAATATTCATAATAGTTCCAACATAAAACATTATAAATCGAGCAACCAAATAGATCATGGAAAGGGATTTCTGTAACAAAAATCAAATAACTGTCAACCATACCTCACTACCTCCAAAGGTCTTGTACCATCCACCCAACAGAACCTCCTGATGAGAGGCCTGTGAGGCAAAGGCTAAAAAGAAGCAGCAGAATTTGCAGGGGCAAATGAGTGTAGATTTAGGACGAACAAAGCATAAATGGTGAACGAACGGGTAATGACCATGGAAGAGGGCAGATGGCAAAAACACGGCGGTGGTTTGTTTCAGGTCTTCGCCCTATAAATAACAAAGCAAGGTTTGAGGTGCCTAAATGTTCTGAGGGAGAAAAAAATAAAAATAAAAGAGAGCAGCTCATGTCATATTTAGTGTGGTTAAAAATACACGACACATGTTCTTTTTAAAATAATATGACGTGTAATACAATATAACTAGAACCCAAACTGCACAGTTAAGCCATCAAAGGAAGAGCTCTAATAGCATCATTTGTTGGTAGACTTGTAGCAAGGACTGATGTTGTTTTTTACTGTGAACTGATCCTATGATTAAGTTGATTCTTGAGCTTGATATAATGTTTTGGCTACTGTTTGGCTGTGTTTCAGGTGTATGAAGCTGCGAATGAGGTGTATGCACGTAGTTGTAAGAAGTTATTGTTGAAGTAATTGCAGATTTAGCAAATATGTTAGAATAATTCCAGAAATAAATAATGACATAAAAACATGATTCCAGCAAGCTTTATATAACATAAACAATAGAGATGCCTTTAACATCACAAAATTAGTGATTATAACATATAAACAGGGAAACATGCTCAAGAATTTAAAATTATGGACAATATCAATTTACATAATGCACATATTGATATTTAATCCTTTACTCTCAGATGTTGGCTGCTCTAGTGATGAACTAGGCCTTGTCGGTATCATTGGACTGTTTTAGTAACTCAGATAGAAAACAGAAAGTGACTTTCAGTAAGTGAACAAAGGTGGTAACACTACTGCTAACAATCCACTTTTCTAAATTTGAGTTTAAATGCTATCAACTATTAACTGAATCACTGAACCAGGTGAGATTGACTCAATGGTATCACTGTAAGATTAACAAATTAGTACTTCAATAATCAATGATATTACTACTAGATTAACAAATCAGTATTTCAGTAATCAATGCTATTACTGCAAGATTAACAAATCAGTATTGCAACAATCAATGATATTACTGTAAAATCAACAAATCAGTATTGCAGCAATCAATGAAATTACTGTAAGTACTCAATGATATTACTGCACAATTAACTAATCAGTACTGCAACACTCAACGATATTACTACAAGATTAACTAATCAGTTCTTTAGCAATAATCTAGTTCCAGCTCAAAGCCTAATCCATAATTCCAAATTATCACAATAATTTACAAGTCCAAAATCATCATTGAGCATTCACAAATAGCCCACAATCTATCATGCAAGTCTCCTAGTACTAGTATAAACAAATCACAGAAAGGAACAATTGCAGGAATACTAGTACAACACACTATGCAAGATAGATGAATTAAAAATCAGGGATACTCACAAAACCGATGGTAATCAAAGCCACCGAGAAGGCAAGGCACATCGATAGGATGTTGACCCAGAAAACGTATCGCTGCCGTTACACCACGGTTTTCCAGCGAGGTCGTCGGAGATACAATGCCACCACCATGAATCCAAGTGTACAGAAGCACAAGATCAAGGTTGAGGAATTTCCGCACAAAGAAACAAAAGAATCGCGCACTGGCCAAGCACACGAACCAACACCTAATCACCCAATAGCCGCCGTATCAAGTGTAAGACTCACCGTGAGGCAAATCCTAGAAATTAGTCTAGTTGAGTTTATTTTTTTTATCTCAGAGAGAAAAGAAGAAGGAACTTCTATCTGCACTATCCCAAGAGGAAGGAGGAGAAGAATATAAGGTGAAGGATGAGACAGTGCCGCCAAAACGGTTGCCCGAACTTCTCGCGGAAGCCATGGCGTGGGGATCGATCGATCCCCACGACCTCTTCTCGGTCTCCCTCTCTCAGCAGGATAAGGCCACACGACTCTTATCCTCTCCCCTCTCTCTCTGTGTGACATATTTGCCCTATAGGAATAATAGGGATATTCATAGGTGGAGCTGGGCCTTGGGCTGCCCGAGGCCCGGAAAATTGCTTCTTGTTTTCTATAGAAATGGAAACGTGATGAGCTGTGTCGTGATATTTCGGTTGGGCTGGCTCGAGGCCCTGCCGAAGGCTGGCTACGCCCCTGGATATTCACAAAATTCCCCTAGTATATAACAATTATTTCTTTCACGGAATTGATATTGGCTCGCAAAAACTCTTATGGATGTCTACCCTGCCAGAAATCAGTGTGTTCTGCAGCACGCAGCATGTCAATTATCATTTAAGATTTTTTTTTTTGGAAATCAGCGTAGTTGCAAACTTCAGATGGTCCATCCAACCGTTGAACAACAGATTAAGCACTAAACACTTTCTGATCACAAGAACAGCTTCCGGATCAACAGGATATACAGATTACAGCATACCAGATTGTTTTGAGTAACACAGCCCCGTGGAACATGGTTATTCAGAGCACGATTATGAGCCGCATTTGGTGCACGGATGACTTCCGCAGCACATGGCCTTTCATTTTTTAAAAAAAACAACAACAACATAGCTAAGATGTCAAATACCATCAGGTATAATAATTAGTGGAGAATGTGAAAAATATACAATAAGTTTGACAAATTGGTATCATTGTGTACAATGGTTCACAGAACGAAGTTCTCCAAACAAAGTAAAAAAAAACGTGCCTTGGGTGTTGGCTCTCGGTTACAGAAGGATTAAACTCATTGCCATGGATCTACACGAAGAAGGGGAAAAAATTAGGGCGCAGCAATTCTCCGAAATGAGAAAGAATATGGGTCACTTACTGTTGCATTATTTGGATCATTCTCAGAGTAGTTTGTCTGTGTAATTTGGGAACAAGCTGCAATGACAAGGCATGCAGAAAACCATTAATTAAATTCACAGACATTCGCTGTAGATAAAAACAAAGATTTCATAAAAAAAGGGGTAAGCTGAGCACCATCTTAGCAGCAACAGCGCAATATATTTAGTACACTGATTCAAAAGCACAGCGTAGATCAGGAGGGCATTCGAAAGACCCAACTAAAGCAATCAGCCACGCTCAAATTCTTTGATTTTCAAGAGAGAAGCAAAATATTATACTACATATAACAGAGTGGTAAGCAGCATCTTTCATGTGAAAAGCGCACAAACACGGTCAAATAGCACCTGCTCAATAAATACCTGGAGCTATATTCAGATACCAGGAGAATGCACATGGACGGTAGGACGGTGTGAAAAACATGGCCCTTTCGGCAGAATACGGTTTCAGTACTTCCAAGGTCTTCTTTCTGAGGCAACACCAATCACCCACACCTTCCGGTTGTCAAATTTCCCCTTGGACATGAGGTACAAAACATCATCACCATGAGTGCTCAGTACAGGGAAAGCTGTTGTCAGGTTCCTCAATGTGAGTTTTCCAGCACTGAAGTCCCTCAGCTCAGGCAACAACATATAATGCCTTGGGTTGCACACCGAGGATGTCATCAGCATGAACAATGTACCCCCTTGTGCCAACAGTCACAAGAAGCATTCCTCCAACCATCAGGGACAAAGTAGGGTTTCGCGTCCACATTTAATTTTCAGTCATCATTTGCAGGTTTCATGACAGCTACTATGGTGTTTTGTAGGGCATCTTTGATCGCGGTTTTCTTCCATTATCATTGTTGTAGAGGACCAAGTCCGAATCGTAGATGACATCTGTGCAGTCAAGAACACGAACATTCATCATCCTGCCATTAAAAACCTGCCTTTGAATATGTTCCATCTCGATAAACTTGATAAAACCATCGCTGCAGGTGACGACATACCGAGACGGCCGTGGGCAACCTTCCCGGGACTCGGTGAGTTTAGGCTTGGGTAGTGGGATGAAACGGAGCACGGGGACGGGGTCCTTCTCAATATCAAGCACGTTACAGACGAGCATACCCCGACAAAGGTCGACCCAGCCTAGCCGACCTCTGCCAAGCGCGATCGCCTTGTCGGGTAGACGCGGAATATCCTCCTCGTCGACGTTAGCCATGTGGTAACCAAGCGAAGATTATCGAGTTTGATTGTAATACGAATTGAGTTTGAGTTTGATATGAATTTTATTTCCTACTTTAACTCATAATTCTACTTCTACACGGAGTTTCCATGTATCATTATAAATATATCTCTATAGTTCGTAGAGAAGTACAAGATTTTCATTATAAATATATTTTTACATAGTGATATTGTCTTTGTACGCTCGTTGTTTTTTCGAAAAAATTTTCACGTAAAATTTGTGTCTATTATTTCTCATTTTTGTGTGTTATGTAGAACATCATTCATAATAATAATCTGTCTGTAAAACAAACTTGATAAAACCATTGCTGCTGCAGGTGACATCCCGGACCGGCAATGGGCAACCTGCTCGGGACTCGTTGAATTTAGGCTTGGGTAGTGGGATGAAATGGAGCACAGGTCCTTCTCAATACCAAGCACGTTGCAGATGAGAATGTTGGCCCAAACCGAAGACGAACACATGCGAACACAAAAACTTAAAAAATATTGTGTTGTCGGAACAACAATAGCTTTTCTGATTTTTTCTTCTTCTCTATTGCTCTTGTTCACAAAAATTTATTATAAGGGTGCCCTTTTATTGAGAGCAAACAACTATTCGTATCCAGAAAGAATTCTATGTATCTTGAAAGGATACCACACAAACTCTAGTATTCATAATGAATACTGTCTAAATACTGTAGGATTATGTAAAACAAACTCTCTTTAAAATCTAGATATACCATATGCACAAAGATTACTAACAATCACTCTCTAATCTTTATGCATTTACTTGAGGTAGTGTCTCAACTACGATTTGCCCAACTGTTATTCAATACATGACGGCGAACACATCCACCAACGTCTCGGACTCAACTCTACGGACTCAACTCAGGATGACGAACATACCTCCTTAACGTCCGGACTCGACTCAGGATGGTGAACACATCTCCTCAACGTCCCGGACTCAACTCCATTGACACACACACAAATATAGCACCACAATCGTCTAGTACCAACAAAGCGCTTTCACCTTGGCAACACGTAACTCATCTTACGTTCCACCGATGTGCACCACTATCTATTCCACATGCACGCATATATGCAAACAACTAACTCAATGTGCTAACATGCACACACACATGACTCGGCACTATTGCTCCTACATGCATGGACTCAACTACATGCATGCGCTCACCGACGAGATTGCGCTGCGCAGTCACCGCTAGCTTCGCTATGCCTAGCGTCGCTGCCGACCCATCGAGACTGGTCTGCGCCAAGCTGCCAGCCGCGCCGCGTCTCCGGCTGCCCGTGCGCCGTGCAGCGCCGCGTCTTGCATTGGCACATCGTATATGTCACCCGGAGTTGAGATCACCCCTCCAGGGGCAGCAGTTAGGTTTCGATCCTGGAGCTCTGATACCAATTGTTGGCCTAAACCGAAGACGAACACACGCGGATATAAGAACACATTTTTTTGTCGTCGGAACAACATCAACTTTTCTGATTTCTTCTTCTTCTCTATTGTTCTCGTTCATGAAAATCCGATTATAGAGTGCCATTTTATTGAGAGCAAACGACTATTCATATTCGAAAATAATTATACGTATTCTAAAAGGATACCATACAAATTCTAGTATCTATAATGAATATTGCCTAAATACTATAGGATAACGTAAAACAAACTCTCTTTGAAATCTATATATACCATATGCATAAAGATTACGGACCGTGAATACCCGGCAGAGGTCGAGCCCAGCGCACCTCCTCCAAGCGCGATCACCTTGTAGGGTAGATACGGCAGGTCGTCGTCCCCGACGTTAGCCGGTATCTCCAGCCGCACCGCCGTGGTGCTCCACTTGTCCGTCTTGGACGAGAAGGTGTCGAGTTCATAGTCCAGAGGGGCCTGTGACAAAGAGAGACCGGCCAAGAGAAATCCCCCGTCGTCGCCGCAGGGCAAGAGGCTGACATCATGTAAATTCAAGTTACGCTGATGAGTAGGAACCGGGATTGGTTTGAGCGACGGCGGGTTCCCGCGGCCAGCAGACTTGTAGAGTACTCGCTGTCGCTGAGCCATGGATCGAGTATGGTGCTTCGGGGGCCGACGGTGAAGGCGAAGCGGAGACAACCTCGGGCTCCAGAAATCATTGGAAATTCAGAGTAGAACAGTTATGAAGTGAGATGTGACTCGTCAGTGAGGTACAGTTGCTCACTAGATCATTGAATACTAGTCTCTGATTTCGGAAAGCGGTGGATATAAACTCGTTTCCGCGTGGCCTCTCAGATCAGTCAAGTACGCATTAGACGTCTCAATCCAGCGAGGAAATCTTGCATTTTAAGCTGAGTCCGTGCTGGATTCCGTGTCTCTTGGGCATACCGAAACAAAGATCCAACCAAGAAAACAGAAGAAAGAGAAAATCTTCAAGTCCAGGATTGATCGGGAAGTTTTGTGCAAGCAGTTGCCAAGTCGCCTTCGATTTCTAGTTTCTGCACTTCAGAACCCCAATTCCAACCATCAGCGCATAAATGCGCCTCTAAGGCGTGCACTGCTTACAAGAGTTGCAGAGTCGCCTTCTTCCATTCCGCCATCATGCAATTGAAAGCAGCTTTCCGTCGATGCTTGTAGGCTAACGGGAATTGACACGAACCATGCAAGCAAGCAACAGACATGCATCTCATGTCAGAGTAAAGCTAACTCGTCGACGAACTGAATCCCCTGTTCCCAAACAGAAAGCCCTCGGTGCTCTGAATACTCACGCTACACGTACATCTCACATCAAACGCGCGTGCTACTCCATTGTACAAAACAACGGCTCGTGCTGAACAGTATTTACGGATACATAAACCTGATGCGATTGACCTGTCCGGTCGGAAATCAATGCTTAGCATCAATTTTTGTCCTTGAACGGGACACCACCAAAATATACGTCTCCAGGTTTCACCTTAAGCTCGATTTAAACTATAGATTTGTTGATTGAACGGTGTAAGCACGATCCAGTCGCTGATCAGAAAATGCTGCCATCTGTTGGGTTTGTTACGAAGGTGTTGGCTACAGGCTGGGTTCACAGGGCGGCAGCTCTTAAGAGCGTCTCCAGCAGGAGCCCTCAAAGCAGAGCCCCTACTTTTAATTTGAGGGCTCTCTCTACTTTTGAGGCGCATTTTTCTCGGCCAGACTCAGCAGAGAGCCCTCAAACAGTCCCTACTTCTTAATTCACTCTATTTCCTCACACACTATATGCATATGTATTTGAGAACATCACATTATATAATAATTTATTTAAACTATAACTCTAAAGCACTATACTTAAAATTATGAATGAAAATACAAATATTCAAATTTAAATTCAAAGACAAATTTGATCCGAATTTAATGATAGTCGATCACAACATAGTTTATAACATCTCTGCAAATCAAATGACATAATCATCAAATTTGGGCGGGGGAAGGAGCGGGCGCGGGAGGGGAAAAAAGGCTGGCGGGGGAAGAATCGGGACCAGGGTGCGCAAGAAACCGTGATTTGAGGGCTTGGCCTAGAGCCCCCAGGAATGAGGGCTTGAGGGGGTTTTAGGGGCCCCTCAAATTTGAGGGCTCTAGTAGGGACCCTGCTGGACCTCTGTTTTTACCTCAAGCCCTCAAATTTGGTTTTAGGGGCTCAAATAGGGGTCCTGCTGGAGATGCTCTAAGACTGATTGTGCTTCGTTGGTCTATTTGTTGTCCTACCCAAAAGATCACCGCTCTAGACTGTTGTTTATTGTGTCTCAAGTGTTAGATTTGGCTAATCACTTGCCAAGGTTTAAGATTCGTCACACGGAAAAAGAGCAAAATAATGTAGCTCATGAGTTGGCGCAGCTTGTGAAACATCTGAACCATTATGTGGTTTGGCGAGAGCAAATTTCTTTTTGTATTGAGCACCTGGTAGCTCAAGAGTGTACTCCAAATTCTGAGTAATTTATAAAGCTATCTTTTCATGGGAAAAAAGAAAGAAAAGAAAACGCTGCCATGAGAGCAGACTTCACTTCCGTGAGAAGCAGGCTCGCTCAGCCAGCCCGCTCAACTGCCACGCCACCACCAGCAACGCCACTCGCTGTTTCTTCTCCCGAGCGCGAGCGAGATTTTGACCCCTCCCCAACCCCATTCCCCCCCTCCTCTCGCTCTTGCCTCCCTTCAACGCTCCCCCTCCCTTCCCCAGCACTCCACACGCGCCCCCAACCCCCCAGGTCCCACTGACACTCGGGACCCACTCGCACTGGGGCCCCACACGTCATTGTCACCAACCATTACAAAACCCGTGCTACGTGCTCGCAAGTTGCACTCCCTAAGCTTCCTTCCCTTATAATAACACGAAGCAACAGAAGCAACAAATCTCGCAGCAGCCTGACACAGAAGCTAAGCTACGCAGAGAGAGAGAGAGAGAGAGAGAGAGAGAGAGCAAGTGGTCGAGAAGATGAGATCGAGGGTGGCGCTGGAGCCGCTGGCTGAGGAGCCCGGCGGCGGCGAGGAGGAGGCGGCGCGGCGGCGGTCCGGCCTCCACGCGACCCTGCACCGGTGGGCTCGCCTCCTTTCCGGCGCTGGAGACGACGCCCGGCCTGCCACCGACCTCCGCGTCCTCCTTTCCGTCCTCGCGTGCCCCCTCTCCCCTGTTCCCCTCCTCCCACGCCTCCCCCGACACGTACGTCCGCGCGTACATCGACCGCACTGTACCTTTGCACATATGCATGTCTCTCTTAGTCTCCATGCGTTTGCTTGCTTATGTAATATGTATGCTGCGTGTAGGTGGCGTCGTCGGCGCAGTACATAATAGAGCAGTTCAGGGCGACGACGGGGTGCGGGAAGATCGAGGGCGCAGTGAAGAGCATGTACGCCGCGGGGAGGGTGCGGCTAGCGATGCTACAGGAGTCCGGGGAGGCGGCGGCGGCGGGGCGGGGCCACGAGGGGAGCTTCGTGGTGTGGCAGCTCGCGCCCAGCATGTGGCTCGTCGAGATGGCGGTGGCCGGGCAGCACATCGCCGCGGGCAGCGACGGCCGCGTCGCCTGGCGCCGCACCCCCTGGCTCGGCGCGCACGCCGCCCGCGGCGGCTCACGCCCCCTCCGCCGCGCCCTCCAGGTTGGCACTTGACGCTTTCATTCTCATTCACAGTTTTACACTGACAATGGCGTTGCATCGTGACGCCGTATTCTTCTTTTCCGTTCCTTTCCTTGCATCCCCCATCTTTTTTCTCATATCGCTTTACCTATCTCACCGGGCATGGCATGCCTCGCATTGCATGCACTGTGTTACTAGCCTGGCCGGCCCATGACAGGTGGGCCCCACAGACGTTCTTGCTCTCTCTCTCTCTCTCTGTGCTTTGCCGTTGCATAACCTTCTGCTTTTGTGCATGCCCTATCGCTTTGCATCTGTGCGCGCTTGCGCAAGCCTGTGAGGCTGTCAGTGCGTATGGGACTGGGATATATTATCATGCGTGAGAAAGAAAGAGAGAGAAAGGAGAAGATCCATTAAACAAGAGGAAGAATTGGATGTGAGGAAGAATCTTTGTTAAAAGCAGTTGGATATAGTATCCTGCACATATGCACACTGCACAGTTGTTATCTTGGGATCTGGAGCTGGTAGCAATGCCACTGCATGCCATGCCACGCTGTTGATGTCATTATTGATGCTGCATGCCTCATGCTTCCATTTCCTTTCTGGAGGAGAGAGTCCTAAGCTCTAAGTCCTAACTGTCTTGTTTGACCTGGGGAGAGGGCATTAGGTGTGAGATTAGCCTGCCTCAGCCAGTTAGCCTTGCCTCACATGGGACTAGATCACTAGAATATATCTCTGTGTGTGTGGGGTTGCTCTTTTACAAAGTGCCTAGTGGGGAACTTTTTTTTTACGATTTAATCCATTTTAAAAAATTATTTTAAAGGTGACATCTTCTTAATTTTATTTTCAATTCTGACCCATTTGGCCACGCCACAACGCGCGGCGTGGCAAAAGTATGTTGTCACGTCACAGATCTTGACGTGGTAAACGAGTGCTGTCACGCTATCTCTCTTGTCGTGACAAGACTTAACCCAAAAAATAGACGTGCGCTGGCTCAGAGGGCTATCGTGACAGTTTTGGTCACGCCGTGGTACATGACGTGATAGAGTGTTTTTATCACGCCGCGAGTTGCGGCGTGACCAAAAGGGTTAGAATTGTAAATAAAGTTAGAAAGATGTTATCTTTAAAATATTTTTTGTTATCTTTAAAATATTTTAAAAACAGGATTAAATCATAAAAAAGGTCCGTGGTGGGAGATGTCTGAATGTTTGATCAGCGAGTCTGAGTTCATTAACATAGATTTAGTGGGTGTGAGTTCATTAACACAGATCGGGTGCTTTTCTTTAGGGTTATCCTGAGCAAATTGCCAAATGGAACCTTATTGTTTATGTTCTTGCTGAACAACACAAGTATTATGTTAGTGTGCTAGTGGGAGTTGACTAGGGGATGTTTTGTTGAAAAAGTTGGCAATGAGTGCTACCGTTTTTACTAAAAATGCATTCTAAAAATGCATTCATATTTTACTAGTAAATCTATAGCAGATCGATCAAATGGTGTTCCCAATCCTCTGAAAGAAATTAAACGATAGATTTTGTGGTTTATTTGATTAAACCGGAAAACTCTTTTGCTATAGGTTGTCAGTATTTTTAACAAAATTATCATAACCAACTCGGCGGTAGGAAAATTGGGTGCTGAAATCATGATCTGATTCTGAAATATTCATGTTTACCAAACATTTTAATTAATTGTGTAGCAGGTGTTACGGTTTGAATATTGGATCAATGTGGCCTTAATTAGTTAATTGGTTAAGCCGTTCGTCTAGGCTAACCATTAGCTAAACTTGACAATGAAAAATTTTCAAGTGAGCATAGGACTTAGTTGACTAAGTAGAAGGATTAAAACATACATTTTGCTCTAGCAGTTCAGAGCCTTCTAAATCAGAGCAACTTGGTCATGAAAATATATGGTTCTGATTACTGATGAGAGTGGTACTAATTTGTGTACATATTTGTGCACTCCTCTACAATCTCACTTCGAGACTTCGAAAAGTTTCACCAAATCTCTGTAGAAACGATAAGGAATATACAAAGGTGGCCCACTTAAAAATTATTTATGTTGATGGCTAGTACGGATGCAACATATATATAGAGGCTCTTATCTGTTTGTACTATGCTAGAATTTTTTTTGTACAAGCATGTTTTATTCAGGAGTACTGCATTTCTATATCAGCATTATCCTCTGTCCCGTGCCAATAAATTAAGCGGTAATCGACATGTTGTTACCTAAACCCAGATGTTGGCACTTGGAACAACACAGATAATACACTTCCAGAGCGCCAGTCCCCCTTTACCTTATTTCATATTTCAATTGTTGGTATTAAGAATAGCTGAAGATTCTGATTTTTGTTTGCCATTGTAGTAATATGAGGTATAAAACTCTGCAGTTCTGCACATAGGTGCCTGTACTTGGGCACACCGAAATTATCAATTTCTTGGAAAATTTGACCAACTCATGTACTGCAGTAGATTGCTTTGCTTGAATAACTCACAGTGGTAGTACTGGAATATTCTCAAATTCCCTAGCATTGCTGGCCCAAAAGCACCAAACATATGCATGCCAACTTGGTAAACAGCTTTATCTGCTCAACTTCACTGACACACTATTCATACGACTAATATAGCCGTTGTGATATTGCACGCACACCTAAATATATCTGTCAAAAATGTCCATGCAGGGCCTGGATCCTGTGGCGATCGCGTCCATCTTCTCGACGGCAGAGCACGCCGGCGAGAAGAATATCGACGGCGAGGAATGTTTCGTGCTGCGCCTGGACGTGGGCCCCTCAGTTCTGTCGAGCTGGAGCGACGGCACCGCGGAGGTGATCCGACACGGCCTGACGGGGTTCTTTAGCCAGCGCAGTGGCCTTCTCGTGCGGCTGGAGGACTCGCAGCTGACCCGGATCCAGTCGCCCGGCGCGCCCGCCATGTACTGGGAGATAACCATCGCGTCGAGCCTCGGGGACTACTGCGCCGTGGACGGCGTCGCCGTCGCGCACGAGGGGCGTTCCACGGCTCACCTTGCCCGGTTCGGCATCGGTGTGCGCGCCGCGCGCGTGGTGACGCGGATGGAGGAGTCGTGGACCATCGACGACGTGGTGTTCAACGTGCCGGGGCTCGGCCCGGACGCCTTTATCCCTCCGGAGGAGGTCAGGAGGAGCAGCTTCTACGACGCCATGGCCGCCGGCAAGTGAACTCGCCGAGACTCGAGAGAGTGTAACATGTAGAGAGAGTACTTAGTTTCGTCTCTGTCAACCATTTGTTTGTGTGTCATCAAATCGTGCATGTAAATATGTTGTACCAGAGTTACCTGAACAATAAAACTTTACACAGTTTTTAAGCCTCTGCTAAGAGTAGTTCATAGCACTATAGCATTCTCATAAAAAAATGCAGTAGCTGGAAAAAATGCATGTGAAATGAACAACTTGATTTGTACGGCAGTTGTGCATTGCAGATGCATCCATCTATTAATATATATTAAAAATCGATCACAGGTCTTTCACATCCGCTAAGAAAAAAGGAAAAAAATGCTAGAAATTATCAAAAAAAAAAAGAAGAAGAAAAAAACATCCAGCCCATTGATTAGTGGACCATAATTTGAAAAGTAAATTTCAGAAAACCTCAAGTTTTAGGGTATTAGTAACACAAAACCCCATATTTTAATATTTATTTCAGGAAACCCCAGGTTTTGAGACATTATTAACACAAAATCCCACATTTTGAGATTTTTTCCAGAAAACTCCAGGTTACAACCAGTTCATATCCGGTCACGACGTAGGGTTTTGTGTTATTAATACCTCAAAACCTATGGTTTTGTGAAAAAAATTCTCAAACGTGAGGTTTTGTGTTAATAATACCTCAAAACCCAGGGTTTTCTGAAGAAAAAATCTCAAAAGATAGGGTTTTGTGTTACTAATGCCCCAAAACCTGGGGTTTTATGACATTTACTCTAATTTGAAAGGCTTAGATTCAATACTTGCCTTAGAGATATATTAATTTGAAAAATATCTAACCCTTAAATTAGTGAACCCTAATTTTAAATGCTCATATTTAATAGTTGACGTATAGATATATTTTAATTTGGAAAAAGAGAGAAATAGGTAGCACTACGTTTAATTCAAGGTTAGGAGCCCACCTCTCATTCCTCTCTTTCACACATAAGGAGAGAGATCTCAAAATAAATTTTGCTAATTAAATATGAAATCAAATATACCAAATTCAAATTTAGATTACAAAATATAAATATTAAATTTTAGAATTGCGGAAAGTTATACTATACTATACCAAACCGCGCAATTGTGCATGTCAATCCGCTAGTTGTATAAAAGCCTATTTTGTCCTGGGATTGTACACATATTCGAATTATATGTCTCCATATATCTAGGGAACTGGTTTTGTTTTCATTTCTTCTTTTACCTTCTTACTCTTCCTGTCTTGTTGGAAGTATCTGCATGTGAGTTGCATTTGTCTGAAACTCTGTAATTTCTTCTGTAATACTCTAGGTGAGACTGAAATTATGTGCTGCTTTGTAACTTGTATCTGCATCTCTTCTTCTTCTCCTCCTTTTTTGGTTATCTTCCCGTCTTGGTTTCTGATCTGCATGAGGTGTTGTGTAGTACATTACATAAACAGTAGTACAGTAAGGTCATATGGAGCAGAAGCCAGTGGTCGCTTTGGAAGTTGTTTAGGATGGTTCTTGAATGGTCGGCACTTGACATTGTCTGCAAATGAGCGGCATTAGCATGCTGGCTTTTCCTGCTGAAGCTTTGCTACAGGTGTGTCATTGCCTTCACTGTAACTGCTTATTTGTATCTGCTTGTCCCGAGCATGTGTCCCTTGTAGCTGGCATCAGCACTTGCGTATGTTTCTAGTGCGATCGCGTCACCAAAACTTGTAGGTAACATTGGGGCCTGTTCTGGGATGCCTCTTGTCTTCTTCACTGCATTGGCAACCGAGTTGCACGAATCAGTTACTTAATTTGTCCTCTCCATTGCTCCATTGTCACTTGCAACTCGGACAGTGTAACTAACCGTGTCACAGAGGCTTTACAGTGCTACTCTGATTCTTTTGTATTGCATGGAGGCTGGAGCCACTGCAACATCAACATGTCCTCTTGGCTCTTGCAACCTGCAATGGTCAGGAAATTTCCAATCTCATGTTTCAGAAGAAAAAAAATACATTTCTGATCTTGCAACAGATGAGTATAATAGCACTTGTTGCTGTCTGATGAACTTGATAAGTAGAAGATTTTTTTTCTTGATCATACCTAAGACTCACATGGGCTCTTCAGCAATCTACTCAAGCTGTAAGCACCATGCATGTTCTCTCAAGGACCACATTCCTTGCAATATACAAGCATATCAGCAGCAACCACAGGGACCAAATTTAACATGCATGCTCACTATACATTCAAGTGGCCATTCATTAACTGATCTAACCAGGCCAAGCGCGGCATTGACTCATGAGAAGGACAAGTAGTCAAGTAGTATACGTATGCATTGTCCATTTAGGACTTGGCTATCCAGGCAGGCAGACAGTTCGTAGCTAGGGCGCAACGCACATGGCGGTCCTCTCATGCCTCACCGGAAAGCCAATGCGCTGCCCATGTTTTACATCAGCTCAAGGCGTGAGAGTGAGATGGATCGAGCTTGACCCGTCCCTTTTGACATGTCCTAGGAGATGCATCGCATCATGTCTGGTCCTGGCCGTGGCCGGTCTTGTGGCTTGTCAATTTCACATGTCGAAATGGCTATGGGCTGTAAGTTGTACTAACAATCGCTACCTACTACTGCCCTTGCGCGAAGAAGGAATTGCAAAGATTTTAATTTGACATAAAACTGTATAATACACTGATGCAATCTTCCTATGGTCCCCGAGAATCTCATTGAGCTGCATCCTCGTCAAAGGAACAGTGGAGAGGCGATTAAACTAAAGCAAATGGTTTGCATTGCCAGGAATGTAAAGTTGGGTGGGCACTGAAGTGAGCCGTAATTGTGGTAAAATTAGCGATTTTAGCAAATATTCAAATATAATTCCAGCAGCAATAATCAAAATTAAAGTATATTTTCAATAGCATTTAAATGATAGAATTGACATATATACATGAAATTTCTTCATGCCATATAAACAGGATAATATACTCAAAACATATAACTTGAGAACAATTAAAATCAACATATTGCTCAGATTTTAAAAGTTTATTCATTGCTCCCAGATGTCGGGTTGTTTAAGATGAACTCTTGGCCTCCTCACCACGTAGGTCTAGATTCAATCACAAATTAAATATGACAATTTCTCTAAAATAAGTTAGGCCTTGAGCTATAATGTAATCTTGCTAATCTAACAAGTCACATAAAGCAAATTATCAATTCAAAGTTCACTGGACAGCAGACAAATGATCCAACTACACAAGGTAATGAGATACCACTTGACAGTAACGTAGAACAGAGAATAAAAGAAATGACTCACGATGAATAGACAAGCATCAGAATATATGACACGACAGAAAATAGCAAGCAACCTATAAGCTCAAGACCAAATTTATATCCAAATTGTCGTATTCAATATCAAAGTGATCTCTAATCCTCATCGAGCATTAATCCGAGTCCACAGCATTACTAAGTAGTATCTCCCAGTACTAGTTTCTATCAAATTAATCACAATTTGAAACTTCTACTGACACAACACATATGCAAGAGTAATGCGAAAAAAATGGAAAACAACAATACCCACGAAGCGAATGGCACTCAAAGCCACTGAGCAGTGAACCGGGCAAGGCATGCCGAATGGCGCTGACTCAGAAAACCAATCGCTCCGCTGTGAAAACCAATCGCGCTGACTCAGATACAATGCCAATCCACAATTTTGGGACACACCAAAATTACGAAGTCGAGGTACAAGGATGTCTTACAAGATCAACAGAAGTGCACTGGCCAAATGCACTCAAGGGCACCAAGCACCAAAGTCACAGTCTTCTTCCTCATCGAAGCCAAGACAGAGCCGACCAAACCAAACCCAAATGCGCAAGTTCCCGGTTCAAAAACCGAACGCCCACAAAGGAAATGGCGCAAGAATGGAGCCAACCGAATGCGCATAAAAGGGAGGTCCAGAGCTCACCTCTAACGGCTTCGAGGCAAACATAGCGGCGTGGGAGGTCTAAGGCTCCATAATTGAAGCCCAATCGAAGGGGAAGAAGAACCAACCAAAAAGGGGAAAAGCTCACAGATTTTTTTAGGTCCAAGAAAGAGGAGTAGGAGGCGGCTTAAAGAGGGGAACCGGAGTGGGCGAGGCGCGGCTGTAGCCAACGGCCAACGCCGAAGTGCCTGGGCCGCTGGCACCTCCTATGTTGCTGTTGCCAGGAGCTCCCCTCCCCCACGCCGATACGTGCTCAACTGGATCGGTATGGAGACTAGGTCTCCAGCCTTATCCCTTTATTCTCTCCTACCGATAGGTGGGCCCTACTCCTTTTCTCCTTTCTTTTTCTTTTCTTCTTTTCTCTAATTGAGAAATTACCAGAAAGCCCTCAAAAATATCCAACAGTCTCCACCAATTTATCAATTTAATAAAAGATGCTCAAAATCTTGTTTAATATACAGCTGTTCGATGATGGGTACCTTGCGGGTTTGAGCCCAAAACCTAGCAACAAGGACTACGACTCTGCACGGACAAAAGAGGACTTCGACTTGATCCAATACCTTGGTGTGAGAATTTTCGCCCAAGTTAAATTTTGTATTGGGCGGCTTGCCCTTTTCTCTCTCGGGTTGGGACGTTACGGTCATGTCCCCGTATCTAGATCATGAGTATTTAAGAAAATATACTCTTATCTTCCTTTGACCATGACCTTACGATCATACTCAAGTAGTTGAATTCTTCAGGGAATCATGTAGGACGATTCCCTATGCCATATAGGTATCGAATTCATTTAGAGCTATTGCTCAACCTCCCATATAGAAAGAGTACTACAGCTAATGGGACCCTTAGTTGTGCTCTCTAATCCCACACAGTTTGTTGTCCTAGAGCCTAGTTTATGGGATCTCTGATCTACTATGATAGGTTGCCACCAATGTGAGCCTTTACATTTGTATGAGCCACATTCCCTTTGACGCTGCAAAGATGGCCTTCTGCGCCGATCCTTTGGTAAAAGGATCTGCCAAGTTCCTTTCAGATTGGATGTATTCCACAGAAATAACATCTCTCTCTCTAGCATGCCTTACCGACTTAAGTCACCTCTTTATATGCTTTGAGGACTTCATGTTGTCCTTCCTACTCTTCACCTTAACCAGAACTGTTTGATTATCACATTAGGTTAATACAATTGGATTGACTTTTTCAGCACAGGTAGGTTAGAAAGGAGTTCTCTAATCTATTTTACCTCTACAGGCGCTGAGTCTAGTGCTACCAACTCAGCCTCCATGGCGGACCGTGTAAGGGTAGTTTGTTTAGAAGACTTCCACAAAATAGCCCCACCTACTAGAGTGAAAACATAGCCACTCGTAGCCTTCATGTCATCTGAGTCACTGATCCAGTTAGAATTACTAAATCTTTCCAAGACTGCCGGATGGTCAGAATAATGTATTCCCAAATTTGTGCCCCCCTTCAGGTACCTAAGTACCCTCTATAGTGCTATCCAATAATTATCTCCTAGATTGGTCGTATAACGACTCAATCTAATTACAGTATATGAGATGTCCGGTCTCGTTGCACTAGTTAGATACATTAAGGATCCAATTATTTGAGAATATTTAAGCCGGTCTTTTCCATATCCAGTATTTTTATGTAGCTTAACATTTGGATCATAGGGTGTGGTTACTGGTTACTGACTTACAGTCCATGAATCCAAATCTGGTTAGAACCTTGTCCACATAATGGAATTGTGAAAGAATAATCTCATTCTTGCTTTTTATCAGCTTGATATTTAAGATAACATCAGCTTCACTCAGGTCTTTTATATCAAAATTCTTGGAGAGGAAAGACTTTGTTTTATTGATTACATCCATGTTGGTCTCAAAAAGCAATATGTCATCCACGTAAAAACACAGAATGACACCTTCACCCCCTACTAAACCGATAGTAGACACATTTATCGGCTTCGTTTACACAGAAGCCAACCAAGGTCATTGTACTATAAAATTTCTCATGCTAAGCTTGCTTTAGACCATACAAGGATTTAATCAATCAATATACTTTCTTCTCTTGCCCTTCAACCAGAAAACAATCGGGCTGTTGTATATAAATCTCCTTATCCAACTCTCCATTTAGGAAAGTAGTCTTTACATTCATCTGATGTACTTGGAGTTTGTATGCAGTAGCTAGTGCTAAAAGGACCCGAATTATCGGTAAACAAGCCACAGGAGAGTATGTGTCAAAGTAGTCTTCACCCTTTTTTTTGCGTGAAACCCTTAGCCACTAAATGAGCCTTGTACTTTTCTATACTACTATCAGGTCTATGCTTTCTTTTAAAAATCCATTTGCAGCCCACTGGTTTGTATCCAGATGGGAGGTCCATAACCTCCCACGTTTCGTTCGCTATGATGGAATCCATCTCGCTACGGACTGCCTCCTTCCAGTAATCCACATCCGGGGATGCGTATGCCTCTGAAAGAGTTTGTAGTTCATCATCCATGACATAGTCATCGCCAAGAGACTTTTCAGTTCTCTGCCTCTTACTCCTCCCCAACTCTAAATCTGGAGCGGTGTTATCCACACTACGAAGAATAGAGGGTTCATTTGAACTATTAGGGTCAATGACTTCATTTGGTCTCTTAGGGAACACATATTCAAAGAACGTCGCATCACAAGATTCTATCATTATATTTGTAGCGATGTCACTCATCTCGGATTTGACCACTAGAAACCTATAAGCCATTCTATTTTTAGCATACCCTAGAAAGACACAATCAACGATCTTAGGACCAAGGTTTCTTTTCTTCGGTAACAGCACATGCACTTTTACAAGACATCCCCAAGTTTGAAGAAATGATAAGTCAAGTTTTTTCCCCTTCCATCTTTCATAAGGTGTTTCCTCCTTATTGCGAGGTGGAACCATATTGAAGACATAATTAGCTGTGAGAACTGCTTCACCCCATCAATAGTCTGACATACCTGCACTTTATGGCATTAACCAAGTCATAAAGAGTTCAATGCTTCCTTTCGACTATTCTATTTGATTGGGGTGAGTATGGTGGAGTAACTTCATGAATTATTCCACTTTCTTCACAGAATTGAGAGAATTCATTTGAGACGTATTCACCACCTCGGTCCGATCTTAACCGTTTTATTTTCTTTTCTAGTTGATTTTCCATTTCGGCTAAAGATTTTAAAGTGTTCTAGTACTTCATCTTTTGACTTAAGTAAATAAATGTAGCAATACTAAGTCACATCATCCATGAGAGTTAGAAAATATCATTTGTTACCTTTAGTTAATATTTCATTCATCTCACAAAGATCAGAATGGATTAGCTCAAGTGGAGAGGTGATTCGCCTTTCAACACTATGAAAAGGTTTTTGGGGGTTGCTTTGCTTGCACACACACTTCACACTTAGAACTCTTCTTATAATTATAGCTTGAAATTAAACTCATTTTGTTTAACCACATAACATGCCATAAACGAGAATGCTAAACATCATGAATTTTATTGCAATGAAAAACATTAAAAAAATATTTACATTATTGAAATCAAGAATGGATAAGCGGAACATTCCTCCGCTATCTACCCTTTACCCACAAAATTACCAAATTTGATCAACACGACCTTATTTGACTAAAACACAGGTTTTATTCCTAGCCTACACAGCATAGACCCACTCATCAGATTACGAGTCATAGCAGGCACGTACAACATGTCTTTCAGAATGAGTATTTTGTTTGAATTAAGCTTCAAGCAAACCTGCCCAATCCCACGTATTGTAGCAGCGACTTCGTTCCTCATCAGGATAGATCCACCACCTTCACCCTAAAATGAAGAGAAACAATATTGATCAGCACATATGTCTGGTACCACCTGTATCAATCCACCAATCAATAGATGGACTTGCTATCAGGGTTTTTTATTTCAGCCGATAACCGACAAAACCAGTTCTGCTGGCCACCCCTAGTAGAACCACAAACTGGTCCCAAAATTTTCGGTTTGTTAAAAATTAAAATCTGGAAACAAAAAAAATTTATTTTCGACCTTACCAGCCACCCCTGGTAAAAAAAAACTGGTAAAAGAATCCCTGCTGCCATAAAGGCATAAGGTACATACCCTTCTAAACTGGAATTAGCCAGTGCGATATTCACTTCAACCTTATGGACTTTATGCTGACTAGGAGAAGGACCCTTGTCTTTACGATTGTGACAATGGTTGGCTTTATGACCAATCACTCCACAAACAAATCAAACAATATCCTCCTCCTTCATTTTCTTTCCTTGGATCTTGTTCCGGGTTGATTCTTGAACTTCTATTTCCCAAAGCCTCCAATACTCTTGACCTCCACCCGATGAGCCTGAACTTGAGCCTTTCTTGTACCGTCAGTGGCTCTTACACTCTCTTCAACATTGATAGCAGCTGACAACTCATTGAGAGTCAAGCGCTCCTTTATATGTCTACGAACGGTTATAAAGTCACGCCACGAGGACGATAATTTAGCCAGGATGACATTTACTTGGAACTTCTCTGGTAAGATACAGTCGTACTGACTTAAGTCACGTACATGGAGTTGTAGCTCACGGAGCTACTCCATCATTGACTGCCCCTCAACCATTTTAAGGTTCAAGTAGGTAGCAGTTATGAATGACTCGTTCCCATTATCCTCTTTGGAATATTTCTCATCAAGTTCATCCCAGAGTTGCTTAGTATCCTTGAAGTTAACATATACGTCGAACAGCCGGTTGGATAGGATGGTTAACAAACGAGCTAAGACTGAATTGTTCGCATCTTCCCACCACGTCATAGCAACGGTTTCCAATTGGAATATTGGAGGATTTGAAATGACCAAAAAAAGTTTGAGGTCAGTCAGCCACAGTTTTGTTTTAGCATGTCAACATTTAAAGTTGGCACCGTCAAAACTTCCAGCTTAACGACATTAGACGAAAAGCTATTTCTTCAATTATTGGTTTTCTGAATTGTTGTAAAATTAGGGGTTTTAGCAATTATTCAAATATAATTCCAACAACAATATTCATAATTAAAGCATATTTCTGGTAGCATTTAAATGACAAAATTGATATATAAGCATGTAATTTCTTCGTGCCATATAAACAAGATAATACACTCAAAACATATAACTTGAGAACAACCAAAATCAGCATATTGGTCATATTTTAAAAGTTTATTTATTGCTTTCAGATATCAGGTTGCTCAAGATGAACTCTTGACCTCCTCGCCACTTAGGTCCAGATTCAATCACAAATTAAATATGACAATTTCTCTAAAATAAATTAGGCCTTGAGCTATAATGTAATCTTGCTAATCTAACAAGTCACATAAAGCAAATTATCAATTCAAAGTTCACTGGACAATAGGCAAATGATCCAACTACACAAGCTAATGAGATACCACTTGGCAGTAATGTAGAACAGATAATAAAAGAAATGACTCACAGTGAATAGACAAGCATAAGCATATATGACACAATAGAAAATAGCAAGTAACCTACAAGCTCAAGACCAAATTTATATCCAAATTGTCGTATTCAATATCAAAGTGACCTCTAATCCTCATCGAGCATTAATCTGAGCCCATAACATTACTAAGCAATATCTCCCGGTGCTAATTTCTATCAAATTTATCACAATTTGAAACTTATACTAGCACAACACATATGCAAGAGTAATGCAAAAAAAATATAGAAAACAACAATACCCACGAAGCGGATGGCACTCAAAGCCACCAAGCAGTGAACCGAGCAAGGCACGCCGAATGGCGCTGACTCAGAAAATCAATCGCTCCGCTATGCCACGTTTGAATGGATGAGGTCATCGGAGATACAATGTCAATCCGTAATTTTGGGATACACCAAAATTACGAAGTCGAGGTACAAGGATGTCGCACAAGATCAACAGAAGTGCACCAGCCAAATACACCCGAGAGCAGCAAGCACCAAAGTCACAGTATTCTTCCTCACCGAAGCCAAGACAGAGCCGACCAAACCAAACCCCAAATGCGCAAGTTTTCAGTTCCCAAACCGAACGCCCACAGAGGAAATGGCGCAAGAATGGGGCCAACTGAATGCACACAAAAGGGAGGTCCAGAGCTCACCTCCGACGGCACCGAGGCAAGCACGACGGCGCGAGAGGTCCAAGGCTCCAAAATCGAAGCCCAATCGGAGGGGAAGTGGAACCAACTAAAAAGAGGAAACACTCACATATTTTTTTTGGATCCAAGAAAGAGGAGCAGGAGGCGGCTTAACGAGGAGAACCGGAGCGGACGAGGCGCCGCTGTAGCCAATGGCCAACGCCGAAGCGCTCGGGCCGCTGGCGCCTCCTATGCCGCCGCTGCCAGCCCCCCCCCCCCTGGCCGAGTTGAGACGTGCTCAACTAGATTGGTTTATCCCTTACTTCTCTCACCAACAGGTGGGCCCACTCTTTTTCTCTTTTTTTTTTCTTTCTTTTTGTCTTATTGAAATTACCGGGAAGCCCTCAAAATATCCAAGAGTAATACTATCAAATCAGAAATGATTCACAGCAATGATATGACTAACTCGACTAGGTGTTGTACAGTATAGCAGTATCCTACTCTGCAATGGGATCAGCAGTATCCTACTTTATCCTCATACGGATCTCACGTTTGGAGTATAGTGTGCAGCTAATGAGCTTCAGTTTCTGCTAAAGGCTGCAAGTGAAAACGATTCCTTTTTTTATATGTAAAGTAGCTGAAAGATTTTAAAAATGCCGAAGGGAGTTCAACTGTAATTGTCTTTCTGTCATGCTGATAAGTGACGAGTTGTTGGTGCTATTAACCTGCTGCATTTCCTGTGGCGAGCTTTGTCATAACGGATCGACTGGTAGTCAGCAATCTGCTTTGGTTGGACTTGCACTATCACATTTCTTTGTTTGGCATTTAGACACGGAGCACAAATGGAAGATCAGAAGTACAGAGCAATTCATTAGCATATTACCACGAACTGCCAATGATTCAGAGAGCTGGTGGCTTCTATTTGACTCGAGTGTCCTTTCTCAGAACAAAATTAAATTAAGACGACATAAGGGGCGGGGGGACAAAGAACATATATGATGCATGCTTGTACCATCAGTAAAATAAAATAAAACCAACTAATGAGTTTGCAATGCAACAAATATATAAAGCGTGCGACTGAAACGGCTAAACCAATAACAATAAATTAGTTTTATCAAAGGACTCGATCCAAAAATGATTTGGTTTCTACAATAGAGAGAAGAGTAAGCGCATGCAGAACCGGACGTGCTGACGAGCGCGCTCAACCCAAAGCGCGTTGCTGAGACCGCCGAGTCGATGGGGATGTTCCATCCGCGCCAACCAGGTTCAACGATTTTGTATCGCGTGTTCATGATTCGTTACCTTTAGGCTCTTGTTTAAAACCCTTTCAAATCATGATATATGGACATACAAATAAGTTGTTGATTTCTTTTTGCTGCGTTTCATTAGATTAAAATAGTCTAATATAGATCTAAAAATGATGGAGTCTCGTAGGATTTTCTTCCGGATAATCCTACAGCTTATACGTCCGGATGGAGGTCAAACGTTAGACGCTTCACCCACATACATGGTCCCACCGCCTTAGCACCTTTTCTTTTCTCACTACCCAGCACATGCCACTTCGTCCCTGTGCTCACTCTCTCTCTCACTTTCTTTCCTAATTACTGAGCTATCATCAAGCTCCAGTCTCCACACCTTCTCTCCCCTCAGATGGCATTTCCATGGATCTATGGAGGAGGTCACCGTGGCAGATAGGGCTTCTGTGAGCTTCGCCGCCGGTTTGGCCATGGCCTCCGTGAGCTCCACCTCCGCCGCTCGGCGAGCTCCGTTGATGCCAACCATGGTCTCCGCAAGCTATGTCGACAGTAGTTGTGGGCTCCCGCGGCATCTCGAGCTCCGCGGTCGTGGGCTCCTCACTGGGGTCACAGCAACCTCCAAAGGTATGCAAATTCCACCGACAAACTCTATGCCACACTACTGTCTACGCGCCTCCTTCTCCAGATAGGTGTGTTGCAGGTGTTCCCTTGAAATGTTGCGACTTCTTTTATTGATTGTTGCAATAAGTGTTTCTGTATGTTGCAACGTATTTTTCCCAAATCTTGTAGCATGTAATATTTGTTTTTGCTGGAGTTGTGGATGTTTTATAAATTGTTGCACACATCTTGCTCAATTGTTACATATGTCATTTTAGTTTGTTGGGAACATGTCATCTCTGGATTATTTTGTTACAAGTGTTTCTTCAAAATATTGCATACGCATTTCCAAATTGTTGCAATAGCTATAACATCGTAGGTTTATTTTTATTTCAAACTTTTGTGTTAGTTGTTCGAGTACATCTTCCTATAGGAACAATATATATAGTTAGAGTGTTTTTTTGTAAAGAGAATTGAATCTTTTCTAATATTTTTTAGACTGAAACTGTTTTTTTTTTGTTGCATATGTTGTATTGAAATGTTACGTCATTTTCATTATACATTCGAGCGCTAGTTGCACCATTTTCTTCCCTAAGATGATATATATTACAATGGATTAGATGTAACTAACGACCTAGACGCGCGCCCAATCGGATTCAGACTACTGCTGAGTAGCGAGTAGCGAGTAGCGACTACCCACACGGCCACACGTACTACATGCCGCGACACAAAGTAAAAAGAAAGAAAGACAAACGGCCAATTGCAGTCTGCATAGGTGGTTTCGCTCGGCCGGTCATCTCCTCAAGAAAAGTCTCGTGAAATTGCTGTTCCTATGGCCCAACCTCCTTGTGAAATGAAAGAAGCCTCACAGGCCCACTCTTTCTGCCTTTGGGCCTATTGAACGCCTTAGGCCACGGGCCGCCATAATGGATGTCCTGCCGGATAGTTTTGGGCTCGTTAGGCGCTGTTTCACGACGAAATGACAAATCTAGCTCCCTTTTCATCGCTTTGGAAAAAATAGTACCACGAACGTAGCGACAGACGACATGTGTTTACGACATGTCACGTGCCACGCCGGTGCGCCGCACTACGCCGCGCGCGACCGAGGGCTCGCACCGCCACCGCGCCCCATGCCTTGCGGCGCTTTGCCAAGCATGCTCGGGCCTGCTGTCGCATCGCCTGGTCGCCTCCATGTCCCCTTGCCGTGCACCCAAGGCTTGTAGTCGCCCTGATGCACCCCCCGTGCCCTGCAGGCGCCCTGTCGTGCGCCCCCAGGCCCGCAAGTTGCGTCCCTGCCACGCCCCGTCATGTCGCACGTCGATTCGACGTCACTCGCACGTCACTTCGTGGTCGGCTGGTCCTGCACCTGCCGCTCACCCAGATGCCTGGAGGTGGCTTCCTACTGCTATAAAAGCATGTGCACGTCGCTCTCAACACCCACACCAGCATATCGCTTGGCACAAAGGGATAAAGAGGAGCGAGAGAAAGCGCCTTTGGCCAATTTTTTTTTCTAATTTCGTTGTCGATCTGAGAGAGTTTGAAGTGGTGTTTAGCGGTTATATCAGTAGAAACAAGTTCTACATCACACAAAGATCTTCTAGAATAGGTAAAATTTTTCCACATGCATTATGTTTATTAACCGTGTAATTAGTATTTAATTAGCTTTTCGACAATGTTATGAATATAGTCGTCATTAATTTAATAGTAATTATACACTTATTAAGCAACATAATTAGAAAAGGATTATGAAAGTGTAGTTGGTTTGGCGACATAGAAAAATGTAGATTAAGTAGTGTAAACTGTTTAGGTGGTCGTGTACAAATTCTGGTACATATTCCGAATGTGTTCAGCACGATTGTTGGGTGTGTAGGAACAACATTTAAACATGTCTGTTGATGGTTGTGGCATTTTTGGGCGCGCGTGATTTGGAAGATAGTCGATAAAAATTTACTAGTGTTTTAATTATGCACTGATTAGTTAACGTAATTAGGTCTGGATTACCAAAGTTTAGTTGCTTTGGTGATGTACAAAAATGTAGATTAAGTAGTGCAAACTATTCAGATGTTTGTCTATGAATAAAATGGCTAGCACATATTTTTGCAAAAAATTAGTAGTTTGTTAATTAGTCACTGATTAGGTTACATTTTTAGATAAGGATTACCATAGTGTAATTGCTTTGGAATGTAGGGAAATGTAGATTAAATAATACAAACTATTTAGCTGTTTATGTACAAATAAAATGTGTAGCACATATTGTGTAAAATCAACGGTGAGGTGCGTCTGAAAAATATTTTGGTAATGTTGAGAACGGGTTTAGCACGATTGTTGGCTATGTAGGAAAAATATGTGAATTGCTGGGTAGCTAGTTTTATTCATAGGCAGTAAAAAAGCTAAATTGCTGGAAACATGGATATTAAGTGTATTGGGTTGTTGTGATCGTAGGTAATATCCAATATGTAATACTTGCTTGTCTTTTTTTGTGACGGTCTCATACGGAGCGGACCAGGTGGCTTGACATGTCAAGATGCCAGGTTAAGGTGGTCCGGGCAAAGGGCCTGAATGAAATGAGTATTCATGAGCTGAGGAGCTGCATCCGGAGGGAGTTCGACATGGAGACAACAACGAAGAAGCTTTTCATCGAGGCGGTAACCTGCATGAATAGGAGAGGGCAGGGCGTATGGGAGTTACACAAGGTGAATGATATCATTGCATGGGGTCAGTACATGCATATTGCTACGAATCCTGAGACGATGATATACGGGAGACCGATAGTGTATGTGTAGTTCGTACATAGGGTCCCAACAAACATTGATTATGTTGGTGCCAGTTAGAGTGGGGAAGGGTAGGCGGTGTGTGAAGACGGGAGTATGAAATGTGTTGATTTTGAGTAAGACTCTGATAGAAGACTTGCGAAGAATTTTGTTTAAAATGAGGGGGTGGGAGAATAGTGGTCGACCCACATTGACTGCCATGAGTTTCTGTAGAATCAGCCAGATGACCCAAACTCGGCTGGTAGCAAGGAGGACACACCCCATGGTGCAAGGGGTGCTGGTCTGGTGGGTGGAATTGTGTCAACGGGGGTGTCTTACGTGTAATCCAGACTAAATGATCTTGTAGTGCGGTCGCTTGTACTGTCACAGGACCACAAGTCCCAATGGGGGTTCGATGATGACACCCTGTTAGTTGGGCGGCACTTCCCAAACAAGGTGATCGTGCAGCAAACTATACCATGGTACGCTGGTACGCTATGTCCATCAGCTGTGTGTATTGGGTACACGGTCTAACCCAACTCATTACACAGTGAAGTGTGTAGTGGAAGACTGCCCTAGCAAGGTCAGTGCGCACAAGGTGAAGGGCTATGGCATGGACTTCATGGTCACGGTGCTGATCGACCACACTTGCAAGATTAGTAAGCCACAGCAGCAACATCGAAACACCAGTTCTGCATATGTGGCAAACCTCATCAGCCACCTAGTTGCATAGAATGTCTCCGTCTCACCCAAGATGTTGTTGTCAGATGTTGCTAATCTGGTTGGTTATCCAGTCAGCTCTAGCAAGGTCTGATAGAAGGTGATCGAATCCATGTACAAGGCGTACGTAGAGGCGTACAACCTTGTGCCAAGGATACTTCATCAGATTGTCAAAGAAAACGCTGGCACATACATAAACAAGATGGACATAATAGATCTTGATGGAGGCCCTAACTGCTACATACTGGACTGTGTCTTCTAGGCATTCGTCCAGACCATAGAAAGCTTTAAGTTCTGTCGTCCGGTGCTCACAATAGATGACACTTTCCTTACCGGGACGTACATGGGGACCATTCTCATCAGTCATCCCACCTTTTTAGACCGGATTGACCACACCCTGTTATGACACCTTTTCAGACTGAAATTAAAACCCATACCTGCTTTTCTCAGTGAGTAGACATCACTCACCCGTCGTCCCACCTTTTCAAATTGAACTGACCACACCCTGCCATGCTGCCTTTTCAGACCAAAGTGACAACCCTGTCATGCCACATTTTCAGACCGAACGAACAGCTCGCCCCAGCTTTTCGCAGTTGGTAGGCATCACTCACCAGCCATCCTATTTTTTAGACCGAATTGACTACACCCTGTCATGCCACCTATTCAAACTGAAACGACAGTCCGCATTAGGTTTTTGTTGTGGGTAGACACCACTCGTGTGTTCATCGCCATTCGCCATAATTTACCCCCTCGGCACTACACCCTAGCCGCTTATTAAAGCGGGGTACACTTCACCACCACAGCTAACACTCCACTCTAACTAATTTCACACAACAGAGACAAAGGAGTGAGAAAAGAGCTAGAGGATATTAGTACGTCAGGCTTGGAGATGTCAGGCTATGGGTAGTTGATGCAAAAGCAAAAGTGGTTTGCTCGAAAGGTAGGAACCTACTCCGATCGTTCGATGAAGGATGCACCTATACTACCAAAATTTCCATGCTCATAGTGCGATTGCGGTAACCCGGCACATATCATTCAGTCGACACACTCGGAGATTGCCACCTGGGCGTACTACACGTGCTCGGATATCCACGTAAGATAATTTTTCACATTGCACGTTGCATTTCACATATCACTAATTTTATCTATGTATAATGACAGCCGTCGAACTATTGCTATTTCTTCCAACGGATCGACGGTCCAGACAAGTACGATAGGACATTCATCTGGCAGGAGTATATGTTGAACTACGCGGTGCCGCCCGAGAACTTCACCCGCTGGAAACCTCACTCGGCCGAGAGTAGGAAAAACAAGGCAAAGGCAGCGATGGTCCCTAAGGCTGAGTGCGCGACAGATATGGGAAAGGAAACCATGGTCCCCGATGCTCATGCTAAGCGGGTGGTTACTTCTAGGGAGGTCATGGAAGCCAGTACAGTGCTACCTTTGGGACTGGCCACGCCCGCAGGCCTACAGGACACAAGGGAAAGACACCGATGGGACCTAAAGACCGACTTGTTTCTGATCCACCAGTTTTTTATATTCCAAAAGACGCACATATATCCTACGTGTAGATCGGGTTGATGATTCGTGCATGTCGTCATTTCTAACGTACGAGAAGCGGGACAAACAAATGCACGTAATTAAACCCTGCACGCTATGTAATTCGCACCTATATTATGAAGTCTTATTCTCGGAATTGAAATCTCATCTTTCAAATTTAATTCCCAAATTATTCCCTATTTAATATTTCGTTCTCTTTTTTTTTGAAAGAAATCAGTTGTGCAAACACTACACTCGTAACAACAGCGGGGGTGCAAACCCTAATTCCACACAGTCCTGTCTCCGGGCGCAAGGCAGTGTATCTGACTAGAGTTGAACACGTACAGGAAAAAATGGAATAAAGGACCACAAGCCATGAAGCTTGGGCTAAGTAACTGACCTCCTTGTGTTTTGAGTGAGAAGGAACCGTGTCGCCGTGAACACATGGTGACACACATAGTAAGCACTGGGGGTGGCTGTAGGGCACGGGTGGTGAGGCAAGGCGCTGTAGGGAATGTGGCGGGCCGCGCGCGGTTGCAGGGCACGGGGAGCGCAGCAGGTTGGTGCGGCGCACCCAGTGCGTGACATATGGCCTGCTGTGCTCCGGGGAGCGGCAGGCCCATGTCGCGTTCCGGGAGAACTGCAGGCGACATATGTCGCATGCCTCTGTGCCCGCGGTACTATTTTTGTCAATTCGCTTGTGAGAGGGCTAGATTTGTTGTTTTCTTGCGAAACAATGCCCAATTGAACAGGGGAAAAAAACTCGCCCGGTGATTATAATCCAACATGTTTCCTGATCAGATCACAATTATTCTCTTCCTGAAAAATCAGATGCCATCCGTTGCCCTGCTCCTGCCTCGGCATCCCAATATATATCACATTGCCGTTTTCCCCTCCGTGCTCCTACCGGCCACCTTTGCTATCCTCAAGTGGCTACACCTACACGGACTCGGGGCCAATGCATGCCACCTCACCGTTGGTCTTGATAGTTACTGCGTATCTACGGTCAGAGCCGTGGTGTTCTGATTGCAGCGCGTTCCCTCGTTGGGTTGGTTCGGGGAAAATCGATCTTGGCAATCGGCAAAGCCAAGCTAGGGTGACGCGACGAGACGCGATGAGCTCATGCGCCACACAGTCACAGAAGCCGCGGGGCGCCGCGCAGATCGGGAGCCAGCAGCGCGCGGCCGAGTGTGTGGCCCATAGGCCGTGCCCCCCCAGTTTCCACGCGCGCGCGGGCGAGAAAGGCCGAGCCGCGCGGGGCGGGAGCAACGCATGAGCCGGCCCGCGTTTTCCCCAAGGGAACAGAGGTGCTTTGCCTTCGCGTGGGCAGTGGCACCGGCACCGTGCCGAAGTGATCGACGACGTAGCAATTTTGTCGTCTGGATCACACACGATGCTGGCATGTTGGTTGGTCCACCGTTCAGTTCAGAAGCTGAACTTTATGCGTTCGCTACTTCAAGTTGCGGCTTTGCAAACTTGAGGATTCCCGAGTCCTGACCAGTATCTACCTATGTGGAGTGGAGCCAAATTTTGTTGGCCATGCGCATGCTATTCCATGCAGAAACAGAAGGAAACTCGTTCACGTTAGTCGCTAGTGCAAAAAAACAGTGCAAATTTGACTTGGGCCACTTCTATATATGCTCGCCCATCTGCAACGCTGTGCAGACTTCATTAGAAATTCATGGGCGGAATATACTGGTCTACGTCCTGTGAGTCTGTGACCGGCTTTGCCGGCAAGGAGTTTTGTTGTTTGAACGTAAGCACCACCGATCGACGCTCATTTTCAAGAATTGCACAAATTTTGCATGCCTTGCCTAGGGCGCACACGAGATAGGCCAAAGAGTTTGGGGGTGGCTCATCCCCCTCACCTCTACATCGCACGCACATTCTCCCTCCATGCAGTGTTATAAATTGCTTGATTGAGCGTCAGCAAAAAGATGGCCTCCTGAACCTCAACGCTTCACCAACTTTAAAGCCCCAGCTAGCTTCCTTGCAACCTCCCTCCAACCCCTCTTGAAACATCTCAAAAATTGGAATTTCAAATTTCGTTTGAGTTTTGGTTTTGAATTTGAATTCTTTCCAAATCTGGCAACCCTAATCCCCTCCCCGCTTTCCCTTTTTTGGCCATTTCGCTTCCCTTCACAGGAGACTCCTCCCAAAACCACCGCCGCGCTGTCTCCTCCACCTCGCATCATCTCCCCCACGCCATCATCCTCCCCGGTGTTGTCGTCAGCCGCCACCTCGCTGCACGCATTTAATGTGTCACGCGCCCCTAAGCCACCGCCTGCCAGCGCCGCACCGCCTCTACCGCGCCACCTCCCACCCCGCTCTAGTGAGGGAGCTAGGCCACCGCGACGCCGCCGTACGCGAGCCCACGCCTCTACCTGGCGCAAACCTCTCCCGACTGCACACCTTGCCCCCACACACACACACACGCGCGCCGCGTGCTCCGCCTATCTCCTCCTGCTCCCACCGCCTTCAACCGGCTATAAAAGTCATCCCTTGGCCTTCCCTCATCACCCGCACCCCCCTCCCTCCTTAGTCTAGTTTATATAATAATAGGTTGATAAGCCTTAACTTTGTATAATAAAAATCTAGTTTATATTGTAATCGGGAGTTTTCCTGGGCAGTTGCGAAGGGTTTAATGATCCCGAAAATCAGGACTGTTACTGCTCTCGCAGTCGATCCAACTGGGCTTTGTAGGTGACTGACTTGCCCCATCTCATTCCCCCCCAGTCCCCAGGTGATTGACAGGCAGGAAGTAGCTGCTTTTAATACACACCCGCCTACTCATCGTCTCCTTGTGCACTGCAAACCTGCAAGATTGCTGTTTGCGTTGTAACTAGACCGTACCTTGCGTCTTCGGCGGCCATGAGGAGTTCATGCGTGAACCACTCCCGTGCTGTCGCCGCGAAGCGCCCGGGTTTCGCCGTCAGCAAGGGAGGCCATGCTCATGGTAGAAGCGTGACTGCATGGCCGCTGTGGAAGCGCGGCAATGCTAGCGTTGCGTGCCGTATGCATGAGCGATTGAACAGTTCCGGTGGATGCATGAGCGATTGAACAGTTCCGGTGGGTCAAGGCCTTCCTTCTCGGTGCACGGGAAGAATTCCGGAGCCGGTTCGGCGTCGTCGGATCACAGCGATGGCATTGGGATCGCGCAGTTCCTTGGGGGCAAGAATTTCTCATCACTGGTGGAACTGGATTCCTGGCAAAAGGTATTGATTCTTTCTTTCTCTATCTTATTTTGATTAATTAATTAGCATGTTATTGCAATCCTAATTCTGTGCTTGATTTCCATTGTTCTTCTGTTTATCAATTCTTATCGAGAAAATCTTGAGGACAAATCCTGATGTTAGCAAGATATATGTGTTGATCAAGGCCAAGGACAGTGAAACAGCATTGAAAAGATTGCAAAACGAGGTATGGTAACTGTACTTCTGAGCACGTACTCCAGACTGGTTTTTGTTAACCAAATGATCATAACTTTTCTGTCCGCGATATGCAGGTAGTAGACACAGATTTGTTCAAGTGCTTGCAAGAAATATACGGGAAAGACTACCACAGCTTTGTATCAAGGAAGCTGGTTCCTGTAGTTGGCGATGTCAGAGAAGCCAACATTGGCATTGCCCCTGAGCTAGCAGACAAGATCGCAGAACAAGTGGATATCATCGTTAGCTCAGCAGCGAATACCACATTTGATGAGAGGTTCGTGGTGCTATACTAAAATTGCTCCATAGATTCATGCTTCAATCCCTCCATGGCCAACAAAAGTAGTGCAATTTCTTCTAGTGTTTTTGGTTGTAAGAACCTTTTATATGCTTTCAATATAAAGCTGGGTTCTTCCACTTTTCAAATTTTTTTTTTTTTGCAATGGACATCAACACCGTGGGGGCATTCCGGATAATGAGTTTCGTGCATCGATTTCGAAGGCTGAAGTTGTTCTTGCACGTATCAACAGGTCAGAATGCCAAATGGAAGCTATTGCGGTGAAACCTCTATTGTTACTTACAAAAACGTGCGTGTTTGGACTGTTGTGTTTGCATGCCATGTTTGCCAAACAGCATATGTTAACGGACAGAGGCAAGGTGTGGTGCTAGAGAAGCCATTTCGCTTGGGAGACACCATAGCGAAGGTGCTAGGCTCCTCAGATTCTTCAGAACATAGGAGCACCGTGCTGGATATCGAGGAAGAGATCAGGCTGGCTTTTGACTCAGAAGGCACTCCGATGATTCAGCATCTTTTTCTCACGAAATGAAAGATTTAGGCCTCAAGAGGTACACATAATGCTAGTATATATTTTCTTATTATTACTTCCTTGATCTCAGTCTGAAGATGCAATGCAATTAACTGCATGCATAATGAAGCAACAATAATCTGATTTGCACTGCTGGCTACTGGTAGGGCAAAACTCCACGGATGGCAGGATACTTATGTCTTCATGAAGGCCATGGGAGAGATGGTCATCAACAGCATGCGAGGAGACATACCGGTGGTGACGATCAGGCCAAGCGTCATAGAGGACCCCTTCCCGGGTTGGATGGAGGAGACAGGTATAGATTGTGACAGAATCTGGCACACATAGTTCATCAACTAGGTTCATTTTATGATCTCTTTTCCATTGGCGTATTGAACTCAGGATGAGGGATCCAGTTGTCCTGTACTACGGCAAGGGCCAGCTGAGCGGGTTCCTTGCCGACCCAGAAGGTGTTCTTGATGTGGTAAGCAGATGTTTTGATCTCTCGTAGGAGTATATGTCTAGTAAAACCATGCAGTTGCAGTTGTACAACCTACTTTGCTGTCCTGGAGACGGATGCGCTGCTGCGGAGCGCCAGGGCGGCCAGCGCCGGCGAGAGGCTCTCGCAGCGGCAGCGGCAGCGAGTGCGGGAGCTCTGCTCCAAGTCCGTCGAGCAGACCATCCACCTCGGCAGCATCTACCAGCCCTACACCTTCTACAGCGGCAGGTTCGACAACGGCAATACGGAGAGACTCATTGCTGAGATGTCAGCGGAGAAGGCGCGGTTCCACTTCGACGTGCGGAGCATCGACTGGACGGACTACATCACCAACGTGCACATCCCGGGGCTCCGGAAGCACGTCATGAAGGGTAGGGCAGGGGCGTCGCCGCGTCCGCGACGAACCCCTTGCTCGCCGGCGCCGGCGCCTCCGTGTGAAGGCCAAACCGAACAAAAGATGTGCCGCGGCGTGTAAACTAGATTGTTATGCCGTGACCAATCTTGCTTGTGCGTCACGCTCCGTGATCCCAACCGTTGTGATTCCTGGAGAATTAATTGGTTCATATTAGCAATACTTAAGGTTTATGTCGGTGGGTCACATTTGTTTTACATTATAGACATTTTTGTTTTACGTTGTAGTTTTTTGTTATCCTCCCCTTGTTGTATTATCATGTCCTAAGAAACCAAAGCTTGGAATCAGTCTACCAAACTTCATAAAGGATTCATATTAACTCAGGATATAGTTTGGCAAATAGAACAGCTGTTCACTGGTTACTCACTTGATCCATATACATCAAAATCTAACGGCGCAATAAAAAATGTAACAAAATAACCGGTAGAGTAGACAAACAATTTCACTACGCAAATACATTCACGATAAGCTAGTACTACCAGATTAGCACTTTTTTTATAACCAGATTCTTTTAAGTCCCAAAATTTGAAATACTGAAAGAAGATTAACTGTGTCTTGCCATTGATGATACGAATTACAAGCCTATCGATACAAGCTTACGCTACAAATAGAAGTTCAGTCTTTGCCAATAGAATGCCTCTGTAAAATGCCTACAACGGAGGGAGAGGATGGATGGCCCCTTTTATCACCTGAAACTCGGGCACGGCTGCATGACACACTTGTTCTGTTTCAGGATAGCGGCATCTCTAGCATTGACCAATGGGGATCAAGTTTTACATAGGGCTTTGGTATTCGCTTGTTATATTGTTGGTTGGCCCATGTGCAGATTTGGATCCAGCAGAATGTCACTGACCAGAGCATGGCTAATCGCAATACAGGCTGAGAAATGATACCACCAGTGACTCAAAGGAAATAATCAGGTGTTCTCCGTGTCACGTCTGGCTCACCTCTCCTTGGAGCTGGTTCAAACTGCAACAATAGGAAATCAACTTGACAAACCATATAATAACAATTTTACAGCACACATGAGAAGCCTATTTCAGGATGTGCAATGAATCTAGTTATCATAAGATAGTCTTTTAAAAAATGAGTGAAGCGCCATATTAACATTTCTCTTTCAAGTTTCAATCACTTTAGAGTAAAAAACTAAAAACCATTAGAGCATCGATGACCGTACTCACGATCTACATTACAATGAACAATGAGCCCTGAAGGGCAGAAAGTAGCAGGGGAAAATGAAGTGGTGATCACCTGGATAAATGTGTGGCTGTTACAGTCATCAACTTCCAAAATGGATGCCATGTTGCCACATCGGTAACAATAATTTGGAGCACTGAATATGGTAACAACCTTTTGTTCCTGTATATGCATAGTGAATAATCGTAACATAGTACTTGCACAACACTAGATGATAAAGTATCTAAAGGTTCAGCCCAGCTTACATGAGCCCAATTATATCCCTCCATAACTAATTGATGAGCCCGAGCTACAAGTTTCAGATTGTTGGTGTGATTGAATTGTTCTGAAATGTCCTGGAAAAGAGAGAGAGAAATAATGAACAAACTAGAACTAAAAAGTCTGTAAATAGGTAAATAGGCAAGACTGTGTAGTACCTGGCCAAAAGTGTAGCCAGCACCACGTGGAGATATGCCCCAACCACATCGATCGTCGGGATCAGACCATAAAAGATCACACATAGGTCCCTCGTGTGGAACCTCTTGGACACGATCTAAGCTACGCACACCATCAAGATTCTCAATTGACGGAGATAAACCACCATGTAGGCAGAAAATTTCAGATTCCACCTACAAGAACATAAATAAAATGTCAATATAGCCCGTGGTCCATGGATACATCATGCTGAGAAAATTGCAAGAAAACCTTGGTTATTGAGAGGATGGGGTGCAGCTATTTATGGTACAGTTAACAATGATTTTGGTATATAGACAGAATAAACAAAAAAAGTTTTTGTGAGTACATTGTCGGCTTATGTTGCTGACCACTTTCAATGTTTCGAACAATCCATTGATAGAATTGGGAATCTAAAGATCTACCAGAGAGAGACGCATAGTTTGGCATCATGTCATACGACTCCCTAATGGCCGACAATCCTCAAAAGATATTTCAATTCTACAGCTGCAGGAATCACCTAACAGTTAAGGCAGCAGTCGTCCAAGAGGGTGTTCCGCATTACTGAAATCTCCAACTGTAAATTTATAAATACAGAATTTATGGATTGTCACATTCTCTCAGATTAGTCATGCCCCCAAGGATATATATTCTAAGCCGCCAAGGTCTGAGTTGGTGAGGTGCAAACAGTAGTTGATACAGGTGCCAAACAAACTAGACTTCCATACTTAAACAGTGTACCAAACAATATGCGTACATTAAAGCTTCATGCAAAAAATACTAGAGATGCTTAGAAAAGGCAGAATAGAATATAAATTAGAAAAAAAGGTCCCAGTTTCAGAGTACACACCAGCGCTGTCAATGGAAAATAATCAAAAAGATCTGTGAATATCTTCCACACATTTGCATTGCCGTACCTGGTTTGAAAGAAGAGTCAACAACAGTAATGGCAAACTATGTCTCAGGCGTAGTAAAAAATCATTGTTGTAATCAACTTCCATGAAATAAGGAATTTGTACATAATATGACATTTAAAAACAATATAATTATTTAATTTTGCTTAAAGCGTAGCAGCTCCTGAGCATAGTGATAGTGTACTATCAGAAGAAGAATTATACAACTAGGTTGACACTTGACAACACACTAGTATACAATCAACACGAAGTCTATAATAGTCTAAAAAAATATCAATGCAGAGACAGAAAAGGCACATGATGCCAAATAGATATCATATACATCAGCAAAAGTGGCACGACTATATATTAGACTAAGACAAGAACTCTAAAGCTAACACAGCACTAGGATCATATATTCATATAGAGCAAGCATAGATTTTAAACAAACTCACTTTCGTAGGCATTCGTCGTAGAATCCATACACCTGTGTGATCTGCAATCATTGTAAAACAAGACTTTCAACTTAACATAGAAAACACAACAAGTTTACCATTAAGAGGGACAGCATCTAAATTCTAATAAAGCAAATTATGTAGTAAACAGGAAATGTAAGATTTCAAGAAGTCATTTGCTCAAATTTCTAACTAATCTGAGATAATGATAGACAAAAAAAATATCATGGCATAGACATTGAGAAAATAATATCTAATAGTACCTGGCGACTCTCATGGTTTCCACGAAGGATCGTAATCCGATGTGAGTGGCGCACCTTCAGTGCTACCAAAAGCTGGATAAGGAATATCATTAAGTAATGCTTGCATATAACACGAATTCAAACATAAGATTATAAGAAAGATTTGAAAGCAGAACTCCAGGAATCAGTTGTTTTTTGCAGGCTTAATAACAAAATATGTGAAACTCGATAACTTTTGTCAAACTATATATAAGTGCTCATCAAAGAAAATAAGAAGTAGATTAATACTTACAGTAACAGTCTCAACAGAGTAGTAACCACGATCAACATAATCCCCCATAAACAAATAATTAGTATCTGGACACTGAAACAACAGAGAACAAATCTGTTAGCCATTTGAGAATGGATGGCTGAATGCATGATGTTAAAGTAGGGTAGAAAGAAAAAAAAAACAAAGATCAGGCAAAGTAGTTAGTACCTTCCCGCCAATCCGGAAAAGCTCAACAAGATCATGGAATTGTCCGTGAATATCACCACAAATTGTCACTGGGCTTTTGACAGGCTGCGTAACAAAAACCACAAAACCTTAAAGCCAATGCTTAGCCCTTGCACCTTTCCAGGGTACAGAACATGTAAAAACTGTGCGGAGACCTTAACAAGATTTATGAATGCAAAGTTTGAGCTATTTGAATGGATCTTTGTTCCATTTGGTTTGGTAACATACAAGCGGAGCTAACGATTAAGTTGATGAAATGGAATGGGTTGACGAAGACCTTAAATTACTATGTTTATTTTGGTCATCAGCATTGGCAAGTTTATGGATTAAACTGAAAATCACTGAAACATAGAACTGAAACATTTAAGGGTCAACTTCTTGATCAGAACACCCTTGACACATAGTACTGGAAAAGGAAGGCCCAACTATCTGGAGTAACACAATGAAGATGTTGTTGCTCAAATGCAATGTCAAAATCCTAAACAATACAAGTTCAAACAACCTTTGGAACCAGCAATAAAGATCCTAGCGCATCTATAACGAAAGATACCCTGCACAACAGTGAGGAGAGAACTGATAGTATGTGATACCTGGACGTTGCTTTCCTCCATCAATATCTCCTTGGCCTTCTCGCACAATGCTTTAACCTGCACATGTGGAGCTCGTAAGGACACAATTAGAATCTCCGATTCCAGGAATATTAGAACATCAACTCTATTGACATTTATGTGCATCAAATATTCCTGTTTTTGGTCAACCACCCACATACCATGCATATCGACCCAAATGTATATATGCCATCCTACAGGTGATGTACTCGACTCTAAAGATGCCATTTTGACGAAATTTATCTTCTAACAAAAGGTTGCAATGACGACAGGAGCTTGTAAATTTCGTATTTTTATGCCAGTTTTCCGCGACTGTTACTAGAGATCTACCACCAGAAACCAAATCTGAACCACAGCATCAGAATGATTCAAAACTGCCCTTCGCCAGCTACAAACCGCTCATCATATCATCCTTCTAAATCACCAAGCACCAAAAAGGGATGTCAAATCTCCCCCAAATCACCGGATCACACCCCAAATCGAAAGCCTCCAACCAACAGGCCGGGCAAAAACCCTAGACCACCATTCGCCAGATCCCCCCGGGAAACTGTCTCCGACCGAGCGAGAGACAAAAAAATGGAACGGCAGCGCATCGGCACGGGATCTCACCTCCGGCTCGGCGAGCGGGCGGCACTGCATGAGCTGCTCGATCTGCGCGTCCAGGCCCCCGCAGCCGCCGCTGTCCACGCTCATGGGCTCCATCCCCCCCGCCGCCGCCTCCTCCGAGACGAAACACTAGCTCGAGCTCGTCGCCTGCAGCTAGAGAGAGAGGGAAGGGGAAGGGGGAGCAGGAGAGGCTCGGGGTCGGAGCGGAACGGGAGTGGGGAGTGAAGCTGTGGGAGTGGGGAGAGGGAAGTACTGGAGAGGAGAGAGGGAGGAGCCGTCTGACACGTGGGTCCCACACGTTGCGCGCCGCGTGTGCTGTGGAAGTGGTTGAGAAGAACCACGCTTGTCAGTGGCTGACAGGTTGGACGGTGAGTTGGTCCCACCTGTCGGTGTAGACCGTGGGCGGTAGGGAAGGTGAACTGGAGAGGAAGCCCACGGGCTGTTTAGAGAGCGGAAAGGGGTTGTGTGGCCCACCTGTCAGATAAAATGGAGTGGACGGCGACCGGAGATGAACAGACTGGAGAGGAAGGCTAGCCGATGGTAAAGACGAGAGGGGCTCTGCTCTGGTGGGTCGTGGGCCCACCGGATATCTGTGCCTCTGTGGGTCTCTGGGGACTGGGATCACATTCCAGCGACGTCTACTGCCCGGGAGGGACTGCACGCTTTGCTAGTAGTAGTTCTTGGATAATGGGCCCACGTGTCGGAGGTGAAATTCTCAACGAGTGATCTGCACGTGAAAGAGTTTTTGGCCGAAATCGTTAAGTTTTCAACTTGTATTCGCAAGAATAACAGAACCAAATTTTCTTTTTATGAAAATAGCCTCGCCGTCACGAACAGCCGTGCGTAGGGCCTCCCGCCGCCACGCCACCGCCGTCGCGCCGGCCATCGCTGCAGTGCGGTGAGGTTTTTTTTACTTTTTTAAAAAAAAACACTTGCCGCACGTGGTACTAAACTTCACACATTTCAAGTCACATGAAATCATAAAGTCCTAATTTTTAAAACCTAAAACCCTAATTTTTTAGACCTAAACCCTTAATTTTTTGTATAATAAATTATTTGCCACTGCAAAGATGTAGATTTCAGGATTTACCACTCTATGTGTGAATGATATCTGGGTCCCGGTGTCACATATCATTGACACATAAATGGCAAATCCTGAATTTGCATACGTTTTGTAATGGCAAATAATTGAATCTCTCTTAACTTTTTAGACATTTTTAGGACATATGAAATTCTAAAAATAGATAAATAATCAAGTCCACTGTGTAATGAGCCTTTAAAAAAATCATCATATTTGGACCTCATTTTATATATTAAAAAATTCCTACAAATAGTATAATTAAATAAATTTTCTAGAAAAATTCAGAATAGATAAAATTTAAAAAAAATTACACAAGTAAGTATACTGTCTCAGGAGGCTCCACAAAAATTCTATAATTTTTGGAGCTCATTTGTTATATTTAAAAACTCATACAAAAAATATATTTAAATGATTTTTAAAAAAAACAAAAAAGGAAAAAAAATGCTACACTGGCTGCCGCCAGTGGCCTTGCGGCAGTGGCCACTACAGTGCCTTGCTGCACGGCCACCGTGTAGCAAGTGTTTTTTTTAAAAGGAAAAAAAACATCACCGTGTTTTTAAAAGAAAAACTCACTGCACGGTTGTGTGCGAAGACGATGTGGCGGTGGGAGGCCACGTCATGCACGGCATTTGTGGCAAGGGGCTATTGTTTCAAAAAAAAGTATCTCTGCCATTTCTGTAAATACGAGTTGAAAACTTGCCATTTCGACCAAAAATTCCACATCAGATTAGCCTGTACTGTTTGCAACGGAGGTTTCTCTACTACTTAAAAAAAAGACTTAGAGCATTTACAATAATTTGTTTTTTAGCTTATTACTAAGAGGAGAGAGAGTATTCAATCTAATAAAAAGAAACAAGCATTCCAATAAATTGTTTCTTGAGCTTATATCTAAGACTTTAATTCCTACTTTAATTGCTATTCCTACTTTCGGCCGGTGGGGATATTTCGTTTTTAAGGTTTGGCCTGATTCATTTCGTGATTTTGTTGATTCTAGCTTATGCATGATGAATGGTGATGGGGGTGGCTTGTTACCGAGGCTACCAAGGTATACTACTCTACTCCCCTCTACCCCCTCTCTACTCCCCCCTTGCTCTCCGATGGACTTGGATGAATGATATGGTTGTGGGGTGTGCTCTCTGTGCAGTGTGTAGTTCATGTGGGGTGGTTCGGTTTGGGTAAAATGAAAGTAGGGGCATGAATGGGGTTACCTGGCTTGGTCAGTTTTGGGGATGGCCGGCAGTGGTGGTTTTTGCCGCGGTGGTGATGCCGACCAAGTGCTGGTGCTCTCCTTGCTTCCTTCAGTGTTTCAGGTCCTTTTTGGTTATTGTCATTTTGGTGCCGGTCCTGGTGGCTGTTGACGGTTCGAGACCGTTGCTGATGTCGTCCTCGCTCCATCGTCTTCCCCAACTCCCTTGCTGCTCCCCTCCTCCTCTACCACTTCTCTGCTAGCATGGATGGTGTTGATGGTGTTGTGATGTGGCTTGGCTTGTACTGGCCTTGTGGTGGCAGTGGGAGGCTTGCTCAATGTGTTTGCCTTGCTTGGTTTTGGTTGGGAATGGATGAGAGCTTGTTGCCTTTGCTTGTGGTGGCAGTGGCTTGGTTTTCGGTTTGAAGGAAGGAAATGGGGTTGGGTGTGTGAGGGGAAGGCTTATCAGGCGGGGCTCACAGACAGAGGTGGCCAAATGGCGGCGGCCAAGACGGCCCATTCGGCCCGCCATTCTCGCGGCGGCCATTCGGCCGCCATCGTTCGTTGCGTGCGTCGTTTACCACGGGCCACGGTGACGGCCCAGGCACAGCCCATCGCCCTTTCGTGCCGTGTCGGGCTGGCACGGCCCGTTTAGCCCATCGGGCCAAATGTGGCCCATTTAGCCTATTTGGCCCGACAGACTGAGAAAATTCAAAAAAAATCCAAAAAAAATAGAAAAATATGTAGAATTCAGAAATTAACATGAAAATTGAAAAACAATGAGACAACCATATTGAAAATGTAATAGAATTTTATTAATATTCAAATAACTAGCTCGTTAAAACATTTGTCATTTAGCTCATAAGATATGAAAAATTGAAAAACAATCCTATAAAATATATATATAGTTAAAAAACCAAAATAAATTTATATATACTTATAAAATGAACTATATAAAATTTTAAAACTACAAAATAAAACCATATGAGTATTAAAAATGGAAAGAAAATTATATAAATATTAATAAATAAAAATAAAATTATATATGTATATTCAAACAGTGTCGTGCCTAATGGGGGCCGCATCGTGCCGCGTCGTGCCGCTGGGTCGTGTAGGGATGGGCCCAAGCACTATTCGCGCGCGTCGCGTCGTGGGGTGTCGGCTTAGGCACGGCCGAAAGCATCGTGTCGTCTTGCCGACCGTGAACGATGTCGTCGCGCGTCTGGCCCATGTCCGCCAACGATGTCGTGCCTCGTGCCGGCCCATTAGGCACGGCCCGTTTGGCCAGCTCTACTCACAGATGACTATTTGGCTTTGGTCCATTGGTCCAAAGGGTGCTTCTGATACTATGCGTCGGATTTTCTGCGGTGAAGGTAAGTCAGTATAACATGGGTGTCGAGTTTTCTAAAATTGCCGAGTGATAAAACCCATTTGAAGTGAGACAGTGCCGACTGACCTAGGTTGGCCTGAGAACCTCGATGATATTCCTGAACTCTAACGACAATTATTCTATATTCTAACTTCTATTTGTTGCATTTGGTCTGTCACTTGTCTTTTGGTTGCTTGGCGAATGATGGATGTGGGCAGTGTTTCGGATTGGCTGAGGACTGGGTTCAACTGGATTGCGATATACGAACAAGGAAAGGCTTTGGCGATATGCATACAAGATTTTTATTTTATTCATTTGTAATTTACTCAAAGTTGTAAATTATATTGTGATATGATGTAATGCATTCTTGTAATTAATTGAGAGATTGTATTATTGTTTTATTTCTGCTTGTATTAATTCTTGTAAATAATCTCGAGTTGTAATATTTTACTTTTGCTTGTAATGAATTCATATTGTGATTTAGGTTGATGAACTCTTGCGGATATAAACTTGTATTAAACAATTGTGTGATGTGTTCGATATTAATCTGAGATTATGTTTTGTTCTTGCTTAGACTAATTTAACTTACTGCTAATTCTCATTTATGGTTGTTTAGATAGGTTTGAATTTTAGGGTTCTCACACTTGGTATCATTTTTTTTTGTTAAATCATTTGGGTAACTTCTTAGTGTTGCTTTAATCTTATTATCTTAGAGATACTGTGCAGGTGCTACTTCCTCAGTTAGAAACAGTATTGCATGGGAATTTCGTATGAGCATTACCCATTTAGGACGACTCCATCTCTTTTCCACACAGAAAAGTTATATGTTAGGAGCATTTGATAGATTTATATATGTCGATGAAGCAACTTAATAGATGCATCTACAATTTATCAGTAGGGAAGGGATCACAACCCAAGCCAAAACCGAGCTGGTCTAATTCTAGACTTAAGTCTGATTAGTAGCTACTAAGTGCTCCTGTACCAATTTAATTTGAGTAGTAATTCTTATTTCAACTATATTTATATTCATAAAACCGTACTTCTAATTTTTTTTATGAGGAACTCAATGGAGCAAGGATAAACCCAGGGCTTTAACTTCTAAGCCAACTCACCTCATCGGATATTATATCCATAAGTTATCAAATATTTAGTTCCAATTTGTACAGCTGAATGATCTGTTACCTTCAGGCATCAAAAACCCGGTACTGGACCAAATCCCGGCCGGTTACCGGAAATACCGAAAATTTTCTGGCTAAAATTCGCTCGAATTTGATTAAAAACCATTCAAAAATCAAAAATCAGAATTTGAATTTTAAAAACCTGAGAAAACCGGCCGGGATTTCATTTCCCGATACCCACTGGTAAATCCGGTTACCGGCGGTAACCGGCCTGTTACCGCCGGTTTTTGTATCCCTACTTACCTCTATTTCATATGATAAACATCAAGTAATGCTGAATTTGAACATGGTTACTCTTCCAGTATTGAGTTTCATCTCCGATATTTTGCTAGTAGGAGGACAATAATGATCTGTCCCTCTGGTTTTGTTTCAAAATTTTGTTATTCTGCATTCAGGTCAATATAAGCATCTTAACTTGATTGATCAACACATTTGCAGGTAGAATCTGTTTCCTGCTACTGCAGGGTAGATGGAGGTCTTAAAACTGTTGTGAGTGCTAGAAAGTTTGTCCCTGGTGCAAAGCTGTGCATGCAACCTGATATCAAACCAAACAAGCGCAAGTCAAGGAGCTCACGCAAGGAGATGTACCGAACTCAGGCGCCACTTCTGCCTGGCCTTCCTGATGACCTGGCTATTGCCTGTCTCATGCGGGTTCCTCGAGTCGAACACCCTAATCTTTGGTTAGTCTGTAAACTATGGAACCGTCTTTTATCTGGGAATTATTGTTACTCATTGTGCAAGAAATTTGGAATGACAGAAGAATGGGTTTATGTCTTCAAAAGGGACCGCGATCGGAAGATATCTTGGCATGCCTTTGATCCAGTACACCAGCTGTGGAAGTCACTTCCTTTGGTGATGAGGACATCAACCCTTCGGATACGACCACAACTCCACCTCCAATCAGGCTGTTTTACTTCCACCACATATTGATCGAGAAGATTTACGACCACACGTGGATTGGTCGTGGGAAGACTTCGACTGCGTGGTCGAACGGAGGTTACGACTGCCTGGTGAGTGGTCGTAGGGAAGGTTACGACTGCCTGACTAGTGGTCATAGAATTGCTTCGACTGCTCGTGGTCGTAGAGTGTGGAGATCCGACTACCTGGTCGAAGATCACTTATATCTGGTGCTGCGCCACCTCACTTTGGGTCGAGGACCTTGTATCAACACTACCTTAGGATTTTTGGGCCGGCCACCTCCTTGGCCCATATGGCCACCTAGGGTTTTTCTGGTACTGTTTATGCGTGAACAGTACCCCCGCCCCCTCTCTCTTTCTCCTATAAATAGTGGCTGCCGCTCCTTTAGTTCGCTGGGTTTTTCTTAGAATTATTCTACCACTTGTAGTTTCGCTGTTGTACGGTTTGAGGAACCCCACTTTGTGAACTTCATTCATATTCGCAATACAATTCAGATTGCATCTCCTTGTTCTTGTGAGTTGCTTCGATTGCTTGTAGGAACAATAACCCTCGTGGTAAGGTCGATCGCATGACGCAAGCATGGTCGATAACGACAGTCGTGCGGGTGTAGCGAATTGCGAGGTAACGATCTGCTGGTCGAAAGCCTCAAAGCGTCAACGTCCTCACGACGAAATCAATCGAACCTATCGGAAGATCGGGCCGCCGTAGCCATCTGTTGGTATCAGAGCGAAGGTTGCCCGTTAGGTAATCTCGTTTATCCCTTTTTGTTAGTTGTTTCCATCACCTAGAGTCCAGAAAATTGCCCCACAAAAAGTTTTAGATCTTAGTTTTTCCGCTGTCCAAACCACGTTGTGCCTTTCGCAATTTTGTTTTCAGTATTCGCGTTGTTGAGTTCGAGTCCATCGTCGGTGTCTTTGTTGCTGGTCTAGTCGTCGTGATCTAGTTTCTAGCGTCGAGTCCTTGCTGTTTTGGTCATCGTGTATCTCGGCTTGTCCTTGGTTGCATCTGTTGTAATTAGGGTTTGTCTGCTATAGCCGAGATTGAGTCACCACCCCCATCCGACCACCTACTCAGTCAACACCCCCATCCGACCATTTACTCGTAACACCACCCCACCCGACCACCTACTCAAGCCAACACCCCCATCCGACCACCTCCTCGTGTTCGACTACCTAGTCGGATTCGACCATCTACTCATTTCTGCCCCGACATCCTACTCGGAGTCTATCTGTTTCTGGTTACTCTCGGACACCCACGCACTCATCATCTCGTGGCCGACCCAACCAAGACCGAGAAGAAATTCCATAGCCAAAGTTCAGAGAGAGAGAGAGAGTATCTTTTTATTACCTTTATACCCCTACTCTCCGGAAAAAGTTTGTGACCTATATATATCCCTAGGCCTGAAAAAGGGTTTTGAAGAGTTGTGAGTCAAGGTCACTTGCGCAAAAAAAAAAAAATCCTAGGTTTGGTTTTGTCGGTCAAAAAAAAGAGAAAGAATCAAAAAAAAGAAAAGAAAAAGAGAATAAAAAAAAAGGACCACCCCAGTTGGCTCACGACCACCCTCAGTTGGTTTACGACAACCCACCGATGCTCCATGACCACCCACAAGAGATATCGATTGCTTTGCAAATTTTGTTCTTTTGTGCTTGTACCTACCCTATCTTTCGGTTTGCTTGAGCTAGTGCTAGGAGCGCGTTTGAGCCAGCAACTATGGCAAGTACTGTGGACTTTGATTTAGCTTTGCTAATCTGATTTCATTATTGCTATTCCTTGCTACTAAACATTGTCTGTCCGAGCTCCACGTACTTTTGGCCCTTAGTTTTGGATCCTCGCATTCGCCTCCGCCGTGGTCATACATCCCACCTCCTCCGATCATACCACAGCCGCGTCCTCTACCTCTACCCCTCGGCATCTCTGGTCACATCAAACAAACATTCATACAATCAACTCACAAGCAATTACCTCGTGACATTGCATATAGACAACATAGCTAGCTAAAACATATATACAATGCTTGACTCAAAACCCATCCTATTGTGCACCAGAGTGTGTCAAGTTTTAATTTAAGTATTTGGCCTAAGTCAAGTTTTAGTAATTAATCAACCTAGGTCTAGAACTTTTCACCACGGACCTAACGCCCGCTCTGATAACAACTGTAACACCCCGACCCGCAACCTGGGTCCAGAATGCTACCACTACACATTATTCATTACAAACGTTGCACAGCTAATTAAACAGCTAGACATAATACAACAAAAGTAGTTCCTAGAGAGGGTGGTTTGCAAAAGTAACTACATGTGATGTGGATGTCCTATTCCCCCTTCCTAAAGCATATCAACTTCGTCATTCACCTAGACATCAAAAATAAGCAAGGGTGAGTCCGAAGACTCAGCAAGCACATAATATGAACGATAAACCCTGCCACACATTATAAACATAACCACATCATTATCTCTTCATTAGTGCGATGCATCATAATTCTACATGCACCAATATGCTCATGCTCATATGCATCTCATCAACTGATATCGGTATCGCAGAGTGTTCACCCGTCGATGACACACTCTTTCCCCATCTTCGTTAGGATGAGGTGCTTACATTGTAGGACTTTATTAAGTCCCTACAGATGTAAGACTTCATCTAGAGCACTCTGAATTAGTCATGTATCTTTCTCACCGACCGCACCGGAATAGTTACATGACTTTCTCACCGACCTGGCTCATGCATTCTTTCCATAATGCAAATGCACATGTCCATTGTCGTTAACATGATTCATCATTTTCATCATTAACAGGGTAGCATCATTACTTACCTCGTCCTATCGTTCTCGCCATCACCATAAGCATCATCACATAATATTATCATATCACAAAACATCACAAAATTCATACCATTTACATGCTATCGCTCTACCATGCACTTACCTGTTAACCAAATGGAGCGGAGCAACGTGCGGATGACGTTGTTCCGGAACCTCCACCTGAACAGGCATCCCACCATACTCAATATGATGTAACAATACATGCACATATACGGTCGACATCGTCCCTACGCGCCAACCGTCACAACCAACCCCTTCTCACTGGGCATTATTCTACTGACCAGATGCTAAAGTTAAATAATATTTAGAGATCTCTTCGTCAAATCTGGCGAGTAAAATTTATCCGCAAGCCCCCAAATTTCTCCCCCCCCTTTCCTTTCTTTCTTTCCTCCCCTCCCTTTTCCCTAACTTCTGGCCGAAGCCACCCCTCGCTGGTTGCCTATCTCCTCAGCTCCCCTTTCCCTCACTCACTCACTCACTCATTCCCTCACTCTCTCTCTCTCTCTTGTTGGCTCTTCCCGACCGAGCCACCTCCCGCCGTCCGGTCCGGCGCGTGCCAGTGCCGCCACCCCGCCCCTCTCTTTTTGGCCGGCCGACTCGGCCGGCGCGCCTCCAACTCGCACCGATTCTCCGCTCGCCAGAGCCCCGCTCGAGTGCACTCCCAGCGCGCGCCGCGCCTCCGGCTCCTCTCCCACGCCCCCTCGCGCTGGCTTGGCTGGCTCGGCCTCCGGCCGCCGGCCACCGGCCACCTCCCCTTGATGCCGATGCAGCGCCGCCTCTCCCTCGGCTCACCTCCGGCCGCTGTGCACCTCCCCCAAGCGCCTCCGTCGCCCAAGCTCCACCCCGGGTAAGATCTGCTCTCCCTTTCCCTTTACTTGGTGCTTCCTAGTGCTATGCCCTACTTGTTCAATTGGGATGGACAGGAGGTGGAGGGACGGAGGAATCTACCTGGCTCGCCGGTTAGAAAGGGACGGCGGTGAAGGCGAGGATGACGCCCGTGGTGGCCGGTGCTTCCCTTCCGGGTGGTGCTTCTCCCCTGGGTTACCTTTGGTGGAAGCTGGTTGGTTAGCAGAGGGGGAGAAGTGCGTGTGGCTTTGCTTCTCTGGTGCTTTGCTTGCTTCGGCCGACTGCTGGCTCTGGCCTTATCCCCTTCTCTACCTCTCTCTCTCTCCCCTGTTGGTTTCTCTACTGTGGGGAGGTAAAAGGGTAAAATTATTCTCACTGCTTACTATTACCCATTTTGCATTTTTTTCTACTGGCATTATATTCCACCCCCCTTAACAGAATTTGACCCCGAATTCTGGCGTTCAACAATCCACATGAATGCACAAAATGAAACTACTGTACATAAAAGTAACTCTAACTCGCGCACTGAGTGAACAACTCGGTACTTCGCGCATGCGAGACTCCAATTCCCAAATCGCTTCTCGCTCAGTTTGATACGACCAAAGTACCTTAACATACTTTATCGTTTTGTGCCTCAATACCCTCTCCGATTCCTCCAGAATCCGAACTGGACGGGACTCGAAGGTGAGGTCTTGCTTAAGGGACAATGGTTCTAGCACGATCTCATGCTCCGGATCCCTTAAGTACTTTCTTAACATAGAAACATGAAACACATTGTGTACTCCTCGCATGGACTCAGGAAGGTCCAGACGATATGCCAACTTTCCAATTCGTGCTAAAATTGGAAATGGCCCAATATACCGCGGGCTAAGTTTCCCTTTGGTACCAAATCGCACCACTCCTTTAGTGGGAGACACTCTCAGGAGCACCTGATCCCCCACCTCGAACTCTAAATCGCGCCTCCTTACATCCGCATGACTTTTACGCCTACTCGGGCGGCTAGCAAATCTGTCTAACCTCTGCCACTCGTTCCACTGTTAGTTGGACCCAATCCGGACCCAGAATAGCCTTCTCGCCTACGGCATCCCAACAAAGTGGAGATCTACACTTCCGCCCATACAGAACCTCGAATGGCGCTGCCCGAACACTAGAGTAATAGCTGTTGTTATAGGCAAACTCCACGAGTGCCAAATGATCCTCCCAGCTACCATTCCAAGACAGAACACAGGACCTCAACATGTCCTCTAGTGTTTGAATGGTGCGTTCAGACTGCCCATCCGTTTGTGGGTGGAAAGCGGTACTAAACTGAAGCTTTGTGCCCAGAACACACTGCAAACTCTTCCAAAACATAGAGACAAACTTGGCATCTCTGTCAGAAACTATCGTCTTGGGCACACCATGCAACCTCACTATCTCACGCACATAGATGGGTGCCAAATCACTTGCCGAATTTGTCGTACGAATAGGGATGAAGTGAGCAGATTTACTAAATCGATCCACCACTACCCAAATCGCATCCTTACCTTGTTGAGTACGAGGTAAGCTGACTACGAAATCCATAGTAATATCATCCCATGGCCACTGAGGAACATCCAAAGGCTGCAATAGCCCAGCGGGACGCTTATGCTCAGCCTTCACTTGCTGGCAAATCCCACAAGATGCTACATAACGAGCAACATCCACCTTCATTCTCTTCCACCAAAAGCTTTTTTTCAAATCCTGATACATCTTGGTCTCACCAGGATGCACCGTGTACAGGGTACGATGCGCCTCTCTCAAAATATCATCTTTGACCTGAGCCTTTTGTGGTACGCAAAGGCGGCCTTTAAATCGCAATGCTCCCGACTCATCAAGGCTAAAGTCCCCCTTTTTCCCTTCATCAAGACGCTTTCTTACTTGTTGAAGCAATCGATCATGTTGTTGCGCTTCTCTCACTCGCTCCGGAATTGCCAATTCCAAAGAAGAATCGCATCACGGTGGTCTTTGTACAAAGATAACAATAAGATATTCCCATTCGATCGAAGTCAGCAATAAGACAACCTAAAGTGGAGGGTATCTCCTTGCGACTAAGGGCATCAGCCACCACATTCGCCTTGCCCGGGTGGTACTGAATTGAAAGATCATAGTCCTTAATCAGTTCCAGCCACCTTCTTTGCCTCAAATTCAACTCCTTCTGAGTAAATATATACTTGAGGCTCTTGTGGTCGGTAAAAATATCACAAGACTCTCCATACAAGTAGTGCCTCCAAATCTTTAGAGCAAATACCACTGCGGCTAGCTCTAAATCGTGAGTGGGGTAATTTTGCTCATATTTCTTCAATTGTCGTGATGCATAAGAAATCACCTGACTGTCTTGCATGAGCACGCAACCCAGACCAACTTGTGAAGCATCCGAGTAGACTTTGAAACGTTGCCCTGGCTCAGGGAGGGTGAGAACAGGGGCAGTAACTAACTTTTCTTTCAAAGTGCGGAAACTGTGCTCACATTCATCGGTCTACTGAAATTTCACGCCCTTCCGCATGAGCTGGGACATTGGCTTAGCAATAATTAAGAAGTCTTTGACAAAACGTCGGTAGTAACCCGCTAAGCCCAGAAAACTCCTCACTTCTTTAACATTAGTTGGCCTCTTCCAGTTCACTACAGTCGAAATCTTGGATGGATCTACTGAAATACCCTCCTGGTTAATCACATGACCCAGGAAGCCCACTTCAGAAATCCAGAACTCGCACTTCTTCAACTTGGCAAAGAACTGATTCTTCCTCAGGGTCTCAAGCACGAGCCTCAAATGCCGCTCATGCTCTCCCTTCGTCTTGGAATAAATCAGGATATCGTCGATGAACACAACCACAAAGTCATCAAGATACTTATGCAGCATACTGTTCATTGTGTCCATAAAGACAGCAGGGCATTCGTTAGTCCAAAGGACATAACTTTATACTCATAGTGCCCATACCTAGTAGAGAAAGCGGTCTTTTCTATATCTTACTCCTGCACTCGAATTTGATTGTACCCAGAGTGCAGATCAATCTTCGAGAACACCTTGGCTCCCTTCAACTGATCAAACAAATCCTCGATACGAGGCAAAGGGTATTTATTCTTGATGGTCACCTGATTAAGAGCACGATAGTCTATACACATACGCCAACTTCCATCCTTCTTCTCAGTGAATAAGACAGGGGCTCCCCAAGGTGACACACTACGATGAATCAACCCTTTGGATAGCATCTCATCCAATTTCTTCTTCAATTCCTCCTGGAAAGGTCGTGCCAAACGGTACGGGGATAAAGAAATAGGTCGTGTGCCAGGAACAAGATCAATCCTAAACTCCACATCCCTTTCGGGTGGCATACCCGGAAGCTCTTCAGGAAATACATCGGGATACTCACACAACACTGGAATATCCTCAATGCGCAAAGACACGTTCGGCTTCTCCGCGAGTGCTAGAAGCGAACCAGACTTCACTATTCGTCGGCCAGGGAATAGGTTGGCCAACACAAAAAGAGAACACGGAGGTGCATTCCCCTGAAAGGTTATCTCCTCCCCAGAAGGAGCTTGCAAAGTGATTGTCCTCCAGAAGCAGGAAATCATGGCCTGGTAGCGATGCAACCAGTCCATACCAAGAATAACATCAAAATGTTCTATCTGAATAACCATTAGGTTGGCAATAAAGTCCTCACCATCTAATGAAACCACGCATCCCGGACATACCGTGGAACTAGCGATGATACCTCCTGGAGAACTTACTATAATAGACTGCAAGATCTGCTGCATACTCATCTTTACTTTGCTAGCGAACTCGCGGGACACAAAGGAATAAGTAGCATTAGAGTCAAAAAGAACAAGGGCGTCACACGAATCTACTAACAGGGTACCTGTCATCACGTCTAGTCGTCCCGCGGACTCAGCGGCAGGCAATGCGTAGACTCCAGGTGGTGACGGCGACGGAGCCCGACACTACCGAGATGGCAACGAAATGGAGCGGTGCAACATCTCGAATCGAGCAAGCGGTGTAGGTGCCGTGAAACCCAACGGGTGGTGCCCAGGAAGAAGGAGGCTGCGGCGTCGGGGCAGCCGCCAACATCTGGATAGACCCCCGAGGCAAAGCATTTATCGAAGACGTAGGCGTCGGCTCCCACTTGATAATACTAGAGGAGTTCTGACGACAAACCCGTTCCATGTGGCCCGACCGACCACATTGACGACACTCTCCCGTCCAAGAACACTCAGCAGCACAGTGCCCACCACCGCACTTGAAACACACCATGCCCTACCCTGGAACAGGACGATAGGTTGGGGTCGCTGACGACGAACGAGGCACTGCAGAAGATGACCTCGAGGATTTGGACTTGGACGACTGCGGGGAACGCTGGCCCCACTTGGACTTCTTGGAAGTAGGTCGCTGAGATGACCCACCCTCTTCGCTAAAACTCCTCTTCTGATCACTACCAGAAGCGCTTGGACCACCAGAGGGTTGCAGTCCTTTAGTAAGTTGCATTTCCATCTCCATTTCTCTGGCTTGTTCCACCACTGACCTAAAGTCACGTGGCGCAGTGGCTCCCATAACATGCTGAAACTCAGAGCTGAGCCCTCGGCGAAACCTTTTAGCCTTCTCCAGATCATTGCTCGCAACCGATGGTACAAAACGGATCAGATCGTTGAACCCCACTTCGTACTCGGCTACGGTCTTCTTCCCCTGCACAAAGGTCGACAAGGCGACCTCCATACTCTCCACAAATGATTCCGGGTAATACTTCGCCTTGAACTGCTCGACGAAGATTTCCTGTGCGAGAGACACAGGCAGGGTCCTAGCTGAAAGGACTCCCTCCCAGCAGATGTCCGCCTGACCCTTTAACTGGAATGCCACATAGCGAGCTCTCAACTGTGAGCTCATCTCTAGGGCTTCAAATTGTCTCCCCATATAGCGCAACCAACCCGCAGCTTGGACTGGTGTACTTGCCCCATCGAAAGTGTCTAGATATAACGCCAACCACTCACGAAGACTCATCCTTGCCTCTTGTGTGATTGGAACAGCAGTAGGTACCGCAACGGGTACAACCGCAGCAGTGGCTGCCGGCGCTTGTTGGCGAAGCGCACGGACCTCTTCCATAAACTCCCGCAGCAAGGCCGAAGACCTTGCCTGATCGCCGGCTACGGACTGTTCAGTGGAAGCAACCTTCGCATTCGGTGCTTCCTGCTGAACCTCAAGCGGGGGCTCCGCTTGACCACGGCCACGACCGCGGCCGCGTCCTCTACCTCTACCCCTCGGCATCTCTGGTCACATCAAACAAACATTCATACAATCAACTCACAAGCAATTACCTCGTGACATTGCATATAGACAACATAGCTAGCTAAAACATATATACAATGCTTGACCCAAAACCCATCCTATTGTGCACCAGAGTGTGTCAAGTTTTAATTTAAGTATTTGGCCTAAGTCAAGTTTTAGTAATTAATCAACCTAGGTCTAGAACTTTTCACCACGGACCTAACGCCCGCTCTGATACCAACTGTAACACCCCGACCCGCAACCTGGGTCCAGAATGCTACCACTACACATTATTCATTACAAACGTTGCACAACTAATTAAACAGCTAGACATAATACAACAAAAGTAGTTCCTAGAGAGGGTGGTTTGCAAAAGTAACTACATGTGATGTGGATGTCCTATTCCCCCTTCCTGAAGCATATCAACTTCGTCATTCACCTAGACATAAAAAATAAGCAAGGGTGAGTCCGAAGACTCAGCAAGCACATAATATGAACGATAAACCCTGCCACACATTATAAACATAACCACATCATTATCTCTTCATTAGTGCGATGCATCATAATTCTACATGCACCAATATGCTCATGCTCATATGCATCTCATCAACTGATATCGGTATCGCAGAGTGTTCACCCGTCGATGACACACTCTTTCCCCATCTTCGTTAGGATGGGGTGCTTACATTGTAGGACTTTATTGAGTCCCTACAGATGTAAGACTTCATCTAGAGCACTCCGGATTAGTCATGTATCTTTCTCACCGACCGCACCGGAATAGTTACATGACTTTCTACTGACCTGGCTCATGCATTCTTTCCATAATGCAAATGCACATGTCCATTGTCGTTAACATGATTCATCATTGTCATCATTAACAGGGTAGCATCATTACTTACCTCGTCCTATCGTTCTCGCCATCACCATAAGCATCATCACATAATATTATCATATCACAAAACATCACAATATTATCATATCACATGCTATTGCTCTACCATGCACTTGCCTGTTAACCAAATGGAGCGGAGCAACGTGCGGATGACGCCGTTCCGGAACCTCCACCTGAACAGGCATCCCACCATACTCAATATGATGTAACAATACATGCACATATACGGTCGACATCGTCCCTACGCGCCAACCGTCACAACCAACCCCTTCTCACTGGGCATTATTCTACTGGACAGATGCTAAAGTTAAATAATATTTAGAGATCTCTTCGTCAAATCTGGCGAGTAAAATTTATCCGCAAGCCCCCAAATTTCTCCCCCTTTCCTTTCTTTCTTTCCTCCCCTCCCTTTTCCCTAACTCCTGGCCGAAGCCACCCCTCGCCGGCTGCTTATCTCCTCAGCTCCCCTTTCCCTCACTCACTCACTCATTCTCTCTCACTCTCTCTCTCGTTGGCTCTTCCCGACCGAGCCACCTCCCGCCGGCCGAGTCCGGTGCGCCGCGCCCAGCGTTGCCTCCCGCACGCGTCGCCACTCCTGGCCCCTCTCCTTTTGGCCGCCGGCCGACTCTGGCCCGGTGCCGCCCCCCTCCAACTCGCGCCCGGCTTCTCGCTCGGCTGTAGCCTCGCCGAGCTGCACTCCCAGCGCGCGCGCGCCGCGCCTCCGGCTCTCTCCCACGCCCCGCTGGCTTGGCCGGCTCGGCCTCGGCCGCCGGCCACCGACCACCTCCCTGATGCCGTCGTGCGCGCCTCTCCTCGGCTCACCTCGGCGTGTGCACCTCCCAGCGCCTCGCGCGCCAAGCTCCACCCCGGGTAAGATCTGCTTTCCCTTTCCCTTTACTTGGTGCTTCCTAGTGCTATGCCCTACTTGTTCAATTGGGATGGACAGGAGGTGGAGGGACGAAGGAATCTACCTGGCTCGCCGGTTAGAAAGGGACGGCGGTGAAGGCGAGGATGACGCCTGTGGTGGCCAGTGCTTCCCTTCCGGGTGGTGCTTCTCCCCTAGGTTACCTTCGGTGGAAGCTGGTTGGTTAGCAGAGGGGGAGAAGTGCGTGTGGCTTTGCTTCTCTGGTGCTTTGCTTGCTTCGGCCGACTGCTGGCTCTGGCCTTATCCCCTTCTCTACGTCTCTCTCTCTCCCCTGTTGGTTTCTCTACTGTGGGGAGGTAAAAGGGTAAAATTATTCTCACTGCTTACTATTACCCATTTTGCATTTTTTTTCTACTGGCATTACAATCTCTTTGTTATTGTGAGTTGCTTCGATTGCTTGTAGGAACAATAACCCTCGTGGTAAGGTCGATCGCGTGCAAGCGTGGTCGATAACGACAGTCGTGCGGGTGTAGCGAATTGCGAGGTGACGATCTGCTGGTCGAAAGCCTCAAAGCGTCAACGTCCTCACGACGAAATCAATTGAACCTATCGGAAGATCGGACCGCTGTAGCCATCATCCGGTTCCACCAGTGTATTCAGAAGCCGTGGGCTTTGGTTGTGCTGTTCTTAGTGGTTGCTATCTGTACTTATTTGGTGTCAAAAACCCAGCACGAGGGTCTATGAGGCGTGTTGTATTTTACAATGCTCAGACAAACAAATGGCATCGGGCTCCAGATATGCAACGGAAGCGGCACTTCTTTGGTTCTTGTGTCATAAACAACTGCCTCTATGTTGCTGGTGGGGAGTGTGAAGGGATACAAAGAACTCTTAAGGTCTGCTGAGGTTTATGATCCAAACTGGAATAGACGGTCCTGCATTACTGAAATGAGCACAGGAATGGTGCCTTTCATTGGAATTGTATATGATGGCAAGTGGTTCCTAAAAGGGCTTGATTCTCATCGCCAGATCGTGAGCGAGGTCTATCTGCCAACATCCAACATGTGGTCAATAACTGGTGATGAAATGGTTACGGGCTTGCGGGATCAAAGCATTTCTTTCAATGGCCGTCTTTATTCAGTGGATTGCCGGGATGGCTGCAAGCTTAGAGTTTACGATGAAGACACAGGATCATGGACCAGATTCATGGACAGCAGGCGCCATCTGGGCAGCTCATGAGCTTTTGAAGCTGCGGCCTTGGTCTCACTAAATGGAAAGCTCTGCATTATCCGCAACAACATGAGCATCACTCTTGTTGATGTCTTGGACCCAACAACAGTTATTGAGATCGACAGTGCCCGCATCTGGGAGACTTTTGCTCAGAAGGGCCAGCACAGGTCTTTCATAGCAAACTTGTGGTCAGTCATTTCAGGTCGTAATTTGAAGATCCACATTATCCATTGTCAAGTGCTCCAAGTTTGAGTATGGCTGTCTGTGAAGTGGAAACATACTCAGATTTTGAAAGAAGACCTCAATTAGAAGTTGAAATGGGTACCAGAACCACAGCAAAGAGATAGCCTGTTGCCTAAATGGACATATACTGATTTCATTCCTAGAAATTCTCTCTGATATTGGCAAAGTTGCATGCTATTTGTCAGAGAGATCGGAACCTCGGTTGTCTATAAAATTGAGGGGTAACTGGGGGAGGAAAGGGAATCTTCCATAGCATTGGTGTTTCTGTGAGTTGATGCTTCAGGATTTTGGTGAGCTGATGTTGTTGCGGTAGGCAGCAAATGCATTGACGGATGTCATGTTGCTATGCATGTTCGGAAAGAAAGGATATCCACCTTCATCCTCATCACTGTGCTTTCTTCCTTTTGGCTTATTAGGCATGTCAAACTATGTTGTAGCAGCAGACTAGACTTAGAAAAGTAAGAAAGGAATAAATCTATGTTTATGCTTTGAAATCCTTCCTGCCTGGTTGTTATGTGCTGGAAAGTTTTGGCGTCTGATATGCGGATATGGGTGTTTATGGCTGAAAATGTTTTTCATAGATATTCTCTTGTGTGCATGAATTGCAATCTTGTAAGGGAAAATTGGTTCTATACGACTATACCATGAAAAATTATACATTTTAGGAAAATTGCATCAAAAGATTTCCGTTCCGGTTTTTAGCACCGAAAGTTTGCTCCGTTCCGTTTTCTAGCATCAATTATCACGAGAAGAGCCGTCGCCGTTGCATGCAGCGAAGGAATCTGGTTGGCACTGGCAACGAGCGTCGTGGGCGCCGGCGGCGGATCGTCACGATGGGTGGTGACCGACGCCGTGATGGGCTTCACGGCAACCGGTGGCCGACCTCACGAGTCACCTCGCCTACTCTGGATTTAGTTTCACCTCGAGCGGTGTCGGATTGTTGGGGATCTAAGAAATTGGGGATTGTTGGGGATCTAAGAAATTGGGGATTGTTGGGTTGTTTGATGCCCACCTCCATTGACGCCGCCGCCTCCACCAATGCATCAACACCGCTGCCCCTTTTGACACGCCGCGTTGAGAGGCGACCGCCGCCGCTCGACACCGTTGGGTGGCCGGCCTCGCTGTTTGATAACTGACAAGCTCCCTCCCCGAGTCCCGACGTTAGTGGATTTGGGGATTGCTCCAAAAGAGCCGAGTTCAGATGGGAGCCATCGAAAGATTTGGGGATTAGTGGTAGAGCATTCCCCCTACCCCCACTTTTTGCTTGAGATGAGATGTTTGTGTAGGTATCAAGGCGGGTGGATGGATCTGATGATGGGGATCCAGATGGATGTGGTATTCATGTGAATGTTTGATGTATGCAAAGGATTAATCTCAAGTAATTATCAAAGCATAATCACATTTTACTTTTCACAGATCATCAAAATCTCCAGTAGTTTTCAGGCACATCAACAAACAGCCCCCAGATTTTCTTGGCAGGGACACCAGATGATTATAATGCTTACCAGTACAGAGTTTTGCTCAGCGCCTGCTATGCTAGCGAAGGGAACGGATGCATTGGGCCAGAGGGTATTGGGGTCATTTCACGTCCACCAGAGGAGACAAAAGAGTTGAGAATGGACGGAATGCTAAAAAAAACAGAATAGAGCAAACTTTCGATGCTAAAAACCGGAATGAAAATCTTTTAATGCTATTTTCTTAAAACCCGTAACTTTCATGGTACAGAGTCAATTTTCCCATCTTGTAATAGCTGCCGACTCTCTATTCTCTGCATGCATCCAGGCCTACTCAGCTGCTCTGACGAAATTTTGCACAAGAAGTTTGTCCATGTGCGTAGTGATTCACTGATGCTCACGCAATTATTGATATCATATACCTAACAAATATCTTTGCATCGTACAGTTGTTGAATTGCCGATAAAACATTGACAGGAAAATAATTAGTCAAAATTTGTGAAACATGATAACCATTGATGCGTAGGAAAATATATCTACATAGAAGCTTATCGGTTGTTTGAAGATCGATCATTGTCATAGGAAGAAAGAGATGATGAAGTGCTGATATTTAGACGCTGATCTGAATATCTGACCTCACGTTGGTATGCAAGTCAAAGCCAAGGAACATGTGCAGATGTCCATGGGCTGCTAAACCCTTTGGATATGCTACGGGCTGCTAACGTGGTCAAGAGAAAGAGTACTACGATAGAAGAGCTCTACCCTATCTCGTTAGCCCTTTGGATGCATCTCTATGCCCCAGCCAACTCGGTCCATGTGGTTGACAACTTGGCATAGTTTTATAACCTACCCACTCGATTCCTTCTGCTAAAAGAACCCTAATTTTGTCTGGTGATTTTTTTGATGTCCTAATAATAATCTTTGCATGATTGCTGCAAGATATGACTGCATCATGAATCAAGGTAGATGCCTGAGCCTGACCTGACGCGATTAGGTTGGTGCAGTTTGTCGTAATGAAATAGTTGTAGCTAATTTCGCTACTAGTACTATTGAGTTTAGAGAATATATTACATCACATGAAAGCTAGTGGTGAAGAATAATGCATGTCTGCTAGTCTGACAGTAGTTTGATGACAAAACGCGCTTGCAGCAGCAGTAATACCTAGTACGTTCAGAATTCACGGTAGGCGGCTTTGTTCCCGATTTCTTGGATGACCAAATCTGCCATGACTTCACGAGAGATTTGTCCAAATCAATGGCCTCAGGAACCAAGACAAAAAAAAATTGTTCTCCAATTCACATTATTTTGTTGACCAGCAACAGTTAGAACACCACTTTTATTAATTGCTTGAAAGGTGAAATGATACGAAGTGAGCAATAGTATGTACCTTCGATTGGCAAGGTCGCTATGCTAAGTTGGCGGCCATGGCCTTCTTTTCTTGCTTCAAATAGCCACGCACGAATTGACCTCTGATTAATTGATTGGCAGTGTGCTGCTCGCATGTAATACACATGCTAATATGGATTAAAACTATGCAACCAATGAAATGAACAAAGAAAGTAATAAACACATAATTAGTCTTTTGTTGGAACTGGTGACAGCCTTTGTGTGAGAGAATAATCATAACAAGCATTCAAGAGACGAGAATTTGTTTACGATGTTTAGGCTTGAGTAGTCAAGGGAGATCGTCACAAGGCCTTTACAATGTGTCCCCGAAGACTTGTTACACCCGCTAAGGTTTCACCCGAGAAGAGTTACGCTCACATAGACCCGTCAACTCTTTCCCGGACCCCTCTTGCGCCACACGACTTACGCTCACATAGACCAGTAAGTCGACACCCTAACCCATAGCCACATAGGCTTATGGCGTAGCGGGTCATCTGCACTGGTGCAACTCATACTAACGGATACAAATTATTTAGCCAGTCGACACCATTATAGACATGTGGTCGTCTTGTTTTACATTGGGAGGTCATCACAGATTAAGTCCTTAGGGACCATCAGGCGGTTCATACCACATACCATCCACAAACCAACATTCCTTGGGCTGCATTAGCACCCACCAACATACCATCCATCATACCATCCGCCTGGATGTGATAAGCAATTCTTAGGGTTTTGAGAGATAGGAGAAATACATCAACACAACCATCTCGATCATTTACATCCAATGACGCCCAAAACCATGTTCATTTTTAAAAGATGATGAATGGGGTAGATAATACCCGATACTTAAGCAAAGCTAGCATGGCGCTTAAGTATAGCCTATACTAGTATAGTTACCAAATATTTACTAGGGTGACATGGGGTATGGCAATTCAATTATCAAGGAATGGTGTATTAATAATTAAGCATCAAATTGGCATTTAACTACCTTAGGGTATTTAACATACATTTGCATAAGGAAATAAAGCATGCAATTTGATATTTAAAAGAACATAATTTGCATAAAATGTAGGTTCAATATGATCAAAGTGTCGACTACTTTGGGTCTACGGCTAGATGATCTTGATATTCTTGAGCTTGATCGAAGTGGGGTCTGCTTCCCGAACTCTACGCGATCGATCGTACCGGAAAAGAAATAAACGAGCAATTAAATTAAATAAATAACAATCCTCATCAAATGAACTCCAAAATAAACCAAATTAGCACCAACAGGAAGAGCTTGATTTTAGAAATTTTTAGAAACAAACTACACAATTTTTGGAGCTAAAATGAGGGAGAAATAAATCTTTGAAGTCTCTCTTTTGGAAAAGAAAAGAAAAAGGGAAAGAAAAACCACAAAAAAAAAGAAAAACGAAAAAGGCCCACGGCCGGCTTTTTGGCCCGGCGCAAAACGGGCCCAAGCGCACTGCGCTGTCGCCCGCGCGGCGTGGTGGGTCCCGCCGCAGAAGAGAAGAAGGCGGGGAGGCTTCGCCGAGAGGAAAGAAAGAGAGAGGCGACGGGGCTAGGGTAGAGAGAGAGAGGAGGAATGGGCGGCGGCGCGCACGGAGGAAGGAGGAGCTCGGGAGGCGCGGCGGCGCGGCGACAAACGACGGCGGCGAAGGGGAGCGGGAGGCTCGGCACGCGACGAGAGGACGGCGAGGAGACGGCGGCGCGGGCAACGGAGGTACGTCCTTCCGGCTTCTTCCTCCTCCTCTCGATCTTCTTCTTTAGCTTGGGGTGGAGGAACGGAGGGAGGCGCCGAGGCTTTAAAGGCCGAGGGAGGCTCTGATCCGGGGAAAAGGAGCGTTGACGATGGCACAGCGCAAGAGCCGAGGCGCGGCGGGCGGCGGGATGGGGCGGTCGAGGCGGCTTTCGAGGCGTTAACACGGCCGGCGAAGCGGAGGACCGAGGCGTTGACACGCCGGGGTATGGCGGCGCGAGGCTAGGGTTAGGTTAGGAGAAACGGGAAGAAGCTCGGTGCATTTCGGGGGGAATCCGAATCTTGAGCAAAAGGGGAAAACTTCGAAGTTGGGTTCTTGAACGTTGAAGATTTTGCAAATCCATGATTTTGGATGTTACAAAACCTACCCACCTTAAAAAGAATCTCGACCCCGAGATTCGAGCTCTTCAGAGAACAGGTAGGGGTAATCCAACTTCAGCTGGTCCTCGCGTTCCCAAGTGGCTTCTTTCTCCGAGTGGTTACTCCATTGCACTTTGCATAAGCGGATGATCTGACGTCTTGTCTGCTTCTCCACGACATCAAGAATCTTGATCGGATGTTCTGGATACGACAAGTCTTTCTGGAGTGCAATGGTTTCAATTGGAGCTTGCTCTTCTGGTACTCTGAGGCATTTCTTGAGCTGAGAAACATGGAACACATTGTGGACATCTGACAAATTTCCTGGTAATTCCGGTTGATATGCTACCTCTCCACGCAGCGGTGATTGGGAACGGGCCTATGTATCTTGGCGCAAGCTTGCCTTTCACTTTAAACCTCCGCATTCCGCGAAGGGTGACACTTTGAGATATACATGATCTCCAACCGAAAGTTAACTCTCTACGACGGTTGTCGGCATAACTTTTTCATGCGGATTGAGCAGCTTGTAGACGATCTACGATCAATCGACTTTCTCTTCGCTGCTTGAGAGTATCTCGTCAGAAGATATAACCTTCCCGATTCGACCAATGCAAGGGAGTTCGCATTTTCTCCACGAGTGCTTCAAATGGGGACATTTTCAAACTGGATTGGTAATCGTTGTTGTAGGCGAACTCGCATATGGTAGACATCTCTCCGATCTACTGGTAAACTCTAAAGCACAAGCCCAAGCATGTCTTCAAGAATCTGATTTACCCTTTACATCATCCATCGACCGAGGATGATATCTTTGTGCTAAAGTTCAAGTGAGTTCCAAGTGCATCATGGAGACTAGCCCAAATGCGAGGTGGCGAGAACCTCGATCCGAGACTATTCTCTTGGGTACTCCATGTAGACATACAATACGAGCCATGTATAACTCGGCTAATTTATCTCCCTTGTAGGTGGTCTTCACAGGATGAAATGGGCAACTTTGGTTAATCATCGATTATGACCCATACGGAATCATATCCGGTCTTGGTTCTCGCGGACAGTAATGAAATCCATTCCAATTTCTTCCCACTTCCACCGTGGATTTGCGGTGGTTGCGGCAATCCTGCGGGTCTCGATGTTCTCGCTTTGATCCGTTGGCACACATCGCAACAAGCTACGAACTCGGCGATGTCTCTTTTCATTCGCGCCACCAATATAGAATCTTCATATCTTGATACATCTTGGTGCTTTGCCGGGTGTATGGTGTATCTTTGAGCTATGGGCCTCTTTTAGAATCAATTCTTTGAGCTCCTTTTGGTGGGGAACAAATAGACGTTTCCCATACCATAGGATTCCTTGTTGGTCTTCCACCATCTTTGAGGCCTTTCCTTTGGCCATGAGGTGTTTAAATTTATGAACTCCGGGTGTCCTTTTCGAGCGGCCTTGACCTGTTCTTCCAAGGTTGGTTGAACTTCCATAGTCGCTAAGGTGCCTTGTTCTACTAACTCGAGGTTAAGTGCCTCTAATTCCTTGCAAAGCTCAAAGTTGATACTCTTGAACCATAACATTTTTGCAGTGGGACTTACGCTTAATGCATCGGCCACTACATTAGCCTTCCCGGGATGGTAATGAACATCCAAGTCGTAATCCTTAATCGGTTCTAACCATCTCCTTTGCCGGAGGTTGAGGTGCATGCAGGTGAAAATGTACTTAAGACTCTTGTGGTCCGTATAGATATTACAATGATTTCCAATCAAGTAATGCCGCCAAATCTTTAGGGCATGCACTCACGGCCGCTAACTCCAAATCATGAGTTGGATAGTTGTCTTCATGTGGCGGAGTTGTGCGGATGCATATGCTACGACGTTTCCTCCTTGCATAAATCTGCAGCCAAGACCTTGGCGCGAAGCATCACAATAGACTTCAAAGTCCTTGTGTATGTCCGGCAAGACTAACACGGTGCGAGAGTTAACTTCTTCTTCAACTCTTGAAACTCTTTTCACAAGCTTACATCCATTCGCATTTCTTTTCCTTCTTGAGCGGGTGGGTCATTAGTGCGGATAGTTTGGAGAATCCTTCAATGAAGCGTCTGTAGTATCCAGCCATTCCAAGAAAACTACGCACTTCGGTCACTGAGGTTGGTTGTTTCCATCCCAACACCGTTTCTACTTTGGATGGGTCAACTGCGACTCCTCCAGCGGATACGATATGTCCGAGGAAACTGATCTCTTGAAGCCAAAATTCACACTTGCTGTACTTGGCATACAACTGATGTTCTTTAAGCTTCTCCAGGACCAAATGCAGATGTTCAGCATGTTCCTCATTAGTCTTGGAGTAGATTAAGATGTCGTCTATGAACACGACAACAAACTTATCCAGGTATTCCATGAATACCTTGTTCATAAGGTTCATGAAATAGGCTGGCGCATTGGTCAAGCCAAACGACATAACCGTGAACTCATACAAGCCATACAGGGTGGTAAAGTCGTCTTAGGGATGTCCTCGGCCTAATCTTAACACAGTGGTATCGACCTTAGGTCTATCTTGAGAACTTCTTGTTGCTCGACGGTGATCGAATAGATCATCAATGCGGGGCAAGGGGTACTTGTTCTTTATGGTCACCTCATTGAGGGCTCTGTAATCCACACACAATCTGGCGGTGCCATCCTTTTTCTTTACAAAAAGTACTGGCGAACCCCAGGGGGATGAGCTAGGTCTAATAAATCCTTTTTCCTGTAATTCTTCCATTTGTACCTTAAGCTCTTCAAGCTCATCAACCGCCATCCTATATGGCCTCTTGGCAATTGGGTGTTCCGGCTTTAGGTTGATCACAAATTCTATGTCTCGTGCGGTGGCATGCGAGCAATTCTTTGGAAAAACTTAGGGTAATCTTGAACTACGGTGTTGTTTCAGAGTCACCTTCTCGAGGTATGGATGGTACGATCCAAACACGAGGAGCGGTCTATATTAACCACGATTGTGGTACCGGGTTTTGGTGAGTACCACCTTCTGTTGGCACTGATCTATCATTCCTTGGTATCAGGCCAACCAATCCATCCCTAGGATGATATCCGAGTTTGGGATCGAAGCACTAAGAGGTTTGCTAGGAATCGGAATTTTCCATAGCAATCTCTACTGGGGACTTACTAAGATGGTAGTCAAGGGTCCCCAGGCGAACTAAGTACCACGGGTTTCTTTAGCTTAAGGTTGGCAACTTAAGCCTTTCAACAAATTTTCTTGATATGAAAGAATGCTAAGCTCAGAATCAAACAAAACTTGTCTTGTGATGATTTAATGAGAACGTGCCCATTAGAACTCCTGTAGCTTCACAGCCTCCTCGGTGTGACATGGTTCACATGGCCGCGGTTTTGGTGTCGAGGTAGATCTAGGTGCTTGGGCACGATGGTTTCTGCTTGGAGCGATGTTTGACCTTGAGTAGTGCGGCTCACAGGTTGAACCAGCGGGAGTGTTCGGCGTTGAGGGCATCGGTTGGCAAGTGTCCTCTCACTCCTGATGGAAACAATGGAGATGAGCTCTTGGGTTGCTTGTTGCAGTTGTCCGTGGGACGAAGGATGCGAAACCATTCCCATTGGTACGCTGGGCTGGAGCTTGAGTTCCTTGTGGAGAAACTACGGTGGCTTAAAAGATGAGTTGCCGGGAATATTGACTTATGAGGAAAGCCACCTTGCGCCACGAATACCATCTTTCTCTTGCGGCTTACTTCCGCAATCTTCTTCTCGTTTTCGGCACGAGGGCTTTGTTGATCAAGTGGTGGAAGCTAGGAAATCATGGAGGATAAGTGGCTTCTCATGTCTCCACGCATTCCTTCCACAAAGCGGTCTATCTTCTCTTCTTCATCATTTACGTCCTTTGGGGCGTAGCGAGCAAGCTGGTTAAACTTGGTTAGATATTCATTGACCGTCATTTGACCTTGCTTGAGAGTTCTAAACTCATTCTTCTTTAGCCTCATTGTACCAAAGTACAAAGTTAGTCTGAAGGCGATCTTGAACTTCGTTCCGGGAGATTGGTCGCCATGCGGTGCGGTCTCGTCGGTATTGCATTTCAAAGAATTGCTTCAACGATGGCGAGGATCCTGCTGATCTCGATCGCGGATGCGGCTTACATTTCTTCTTCTCCTCGCCATGGGCTTTCACCACCTTGGGCGGCGAGTAGTTTTCCCACCAAGGCGGCCGCTCCTTTCAGCGGTGAGTGGCAAAGTCCACCTTGTCTTCCTCGAGCATCGGGCTGGGCGGAGCTTCTTCTCGGTATCCCCGAGCCAATCTTACGCTTCGAGGGTTCATCTGCGAGGCAAAGGTAAGAGGTCTTGTCTCGAGAAATCGCCACTTTAGAGTGGCGTGGTTGCTCTCGCTTGTTGATTAGCGAGCAAGGCTTGAAGGATTTGGGCTTGTTGTTGCATAACTTGTGCCATTGTTGGATGCTCGGCGGTGGGGAGGTAGGTCTTGTCCACGACCACGGCCATAGCCACGGCCTCTTCCACGGCTCTGCGAAAGCACCACTGATCGGGCAGTCTCCTTGGTGCCATCTCAAGAAACGCTAAGGCTTAGAACTAGAGAGGGTAGTATATGAGGGTTCTTTGGCCCTCTAAGGCACACTGATGAAGAAAGAAGTCAAATTGAACGAACAACACAATTGCGATACAAAGCCCGAATGGCTACAATTCATTAATATTAGGGTAAGTGTTACATGACTCCTAGGACATGAGATATAGGCCATGCAAAGCCATGACACGAGATACAAACACAACGCCTACAAAGGTGGATAAAGAAAGTGCTTGCAACCAAAAGACTACCTAGCAAGCGCTTCGCTAGTTAACCTAGCTATCCCGACTACTCCCTCATGGGTGCTACCACCACAAGTGGTACGATTACCGGGGATCGGAAGCGGCTGCGATCGATGGTCGGGCGAGCGAACGGCGAGGTGGCGCCCGCGGTCAAACTTCGTCGAATCAAAGCGGGATCGGGGCTGCGCCCACGGCCGACTCTCAAAGGCTGCGGTCGTCGGTGGGACGCACTTTCTGCGCGCCGTGGCGGTGCGGGTCCTCCAGTGGAAGCGTCGGCGGCACCGGGTTGCCGAACGACGACGGTGCGGCGAGAGCCGGGGCGGCGAGGAGGCGGCGCGGCGCGATGGCGGCTCTGGCGGGCCAACTGCAATGCAGCCGTCTCTCTCCGCTCTACTCGCGTGGGCTTCATCATCTCTCGAACATGTTGTCACGGAGGGTGTCTGGGTGCTCGTGAAGCGTGAGGAGGAGTCGAGCGTCCGATCTAAATCACGGCGTTGGCGAGGGCGATCGACAAGGCTGCGTGGTGGAGCCGATGTGACAGTGCGGGTCATCTGCCGGGCGTGGCGGATCACGGGTAGAGCTCTCCTCGGAGAGTCGGGTGGAAGAGAAGAGCGGAGCTGCAGAAGGTCTCCATGCATCCGCAAGCGAGGCGCGGCAAGTCGTGCCACATCTCGGGACGACATCAAAGCACGGCTCTGGGTGCTTCGGCCTTGAAGGTGTGAGTATTGAACTCACCCTCCCTAGCATAGAGAAAACCTCCATGCTCCAGGTCTCTCGGTCCGAACTCGAGTCATCAGGCCCATGAAGATAGGCGGATGGTAGTAACCCAGATCTTTGCATCGGTGGCGAAAAATCCCCACGAAGCCTCCGAGGTCTTCTCCGTGAGAAAAAGTCCCAAGAGCCGTGAGCGACTGAGCGACCATCTAAAATTTTGAAAACAAGAGGAAGTCGATGAGAATAAATCCAAGTGAAGTAGGATGAGTACGAACTAGGAATGACAAGTAAGAGCGATAAATACACTATATTTTTGCCAAAGCTTTTCTTAGGTTTGAAAATAAGACTCAAGACCTTAGGCAACGACCCATCTAACTAAGGCTCCTACGATCGTATGCTCGATACCACTTCTGTCGGACCGGATTTCGTAATCCGAATCCTGCGTGAAAATCTGCGCTATTCCCTGGATCGATGAGATAGCGCTCACGCGTACATTCTTTGAATCATCTCATACATCGCGTAGACCAAATCATGCATTAATACAAGCATTAGAGTTCAAATAGACCACGTCGGTCGAGTTTACAATAGGGCCGATCAGGCCAAATGAGTTCATTACAAAATCTAAGATGCGCTAGCGGAAGCAAAGGGGTAGAGCAAGTCTCTCCACAGCAGCGGATCGGGTACTAGGTGTACGACCGATATTAGCCAAGGCGTGGATAATATAGGAGGTACACAAGTACCAACGGAGCCAACCAGACTGAGGCGAGACCTAGACTACGGAACTAAGCTACTCTTCTTCATGTCCTTGCTCCTCGGCGTCCTGGTCCTCGTAGTAGACGTAGTCTCCATGGTCCACGGGTTCTGAGGGTTGGGGGAAAGAGCGAGGATGAGCACAACTACCGTGCTCGCGAGCCAACACACAGTATGCAATGTTATACATGCAAGGCTTAACAAGGATGGCTCGGGTTCATTTATTTGCACAAGGCAATATTTTGAGTACTAACATTAAAAAGTCCTATCACTTAGCATTTTAACCAAATTGCACTTGTTAAAGAGATTACTTGTGCAATATTTATATCAGTAGAGGTTACCTCCACCTCATGCTTAGTTTTAATAGCGGTTACATCCACCACTTAACATCACTGGGGTACATCCACCCAGGGAAAACCAAAACCAGGGTCACAGCGACCCATCACATTTTATCCCACCCACAAGATTTTATAAACAGAACTAACTCTTGTAAGTTCCCATGTCCGCCCTTGACCGTGGGCACGGCTATTCGAACAGTTATTACACTCTGCAGAGGTTGTACACTTTACCCACAAGAGACAATCATCCTGACATATACACATGTTTCCGTAGACATGTGAGTCAAGGGGAGATCGTCACAAGGCCTTTACAATGTGTCCCCCAGTACTTGTTACACCCGCTAAGGTTTCACCTGAGAAGAGTTACGCTCACATAGACCCGTCAACTCTTTCCTGCACCCCTCTTGCGCCACCACGACTTACGCCACATAGACCAGTAAGTCGTACACCCCAACCCATAGCCACATAGGCTTATGGCGAGTGTCATCCACTCGTGCAACTCATACTAACGGATACAAATTATTTAGCAAAGTCGACACCATTATAGACATGTGGTCGCATCTTTTTTACATTGGGAGGTCATCACGGGATTAAGTCCTTAGGGACCATCAGGCGGTTCATACCACATACCATCCACAAACCAACATTCCTTGGGTGCATTAGCACCCACCAACATACCATCCATCATACCATCCGCCCGGATGTGATAAGCAATTCTTAGGGTTTTTGAGAGATAGGAGAAATACATCAACACAACCATCTCGATCATTTACATCCAATGACGCGCCCAAAACCATGTTCATTTTAAAAGATGATGAATGGGGTAGATAATACCGATACTTAAGCAAAGCTAGCATGACGCTTAAGTATAGCCTATACTAGTATAGTTACCAAATATTTACTAGGGTGACATGGGGTATGGCAATTCAATTATCAAGGAATGGTGTATTAATAATTAAGCATCAAATTGGCATTTAACTACCTTAGGTATTTAACATACATTTGCATAAGGGAAATAAAGCATGCAATTTGATATTTAAAAGAACATAATTTGCATAAAATGTAGGTTCAATATGATCAAACCGGGATGGGACGGGTCGAGGCGCGGCTTTCCGGCGCAACACGGCGGGCGAGAGGACCGAGGCGTTGACACGGCCGGGGGGTATGGCGACGGCAGGGTTAGGGTTAGGGTTAGGGAGAAACGGGGAAGAAGCTCGGTGCATTTCGGGGGGAATCCGAATCTTGAGCAAAAGGGGAAAACTTCGAAGTTGGGTTCTTGAACGTTGAAGATTTTGCAAATCCATGATTTTGGATGTTACATTGGCGGTATATATTTATACCCCGATTACATGTTCGACTCGGACTCATAGTCCGTATCTCCGAGGGATTCAACCCTCCCGCACCCTTAGCTCACAATATTTCATAACCCTTGTAAGACTATGTCTGAAAAGTGTACGTTGCGCTCTCGCTTTTTGGACACATTCCTTTCATTTCACCTTGATATACATGAGTCATACACAACATCTTTGTTTTTCTTTTTCTTTTTCTGAAGTTAGTCGTTGGTTTTTCAATTTTTTTTGGGTGGCAAGTCAACTAGGATCTTGTTTTTTCCCCGAAAAAAAAACGAGGACCTTGTTTCCATGTTTATAACTTTCCTTTCGTTCGCTTTCTTGTGTCTCAGATTGTACGAGATTCATTAGGACTTGGCGATTGAAATACATAGACGTACAGTAGCTGGCACGTTGGCGTTATATCATAGAGCTACTACAAGTTGATATTCCATCATGCTATAATTTTTTTTCAATTGATTAAAACACTTCACATGTCCCAAGATCCCATAGCACGGCATGTGACTTTGCAAAATCCCCATCTTAAAACAAATTATCTAAAAATCTGCAGTATCCTAATCGGAGCTACAGAAATAGTACTAGCGTGCATCAAACACTGCAAGTCGCACCAATCTTAAAGCAAACAAAATTTTCTTCTACCTCCTCTCTCTCTCTCTCTTACCAAGAAAGGGTAGGGGGAAGGCCATACGCCAACGCCAATCTGAACGCACGGGAAGTGTGACCCGTTACCACTTTCCAGTAAAGAATAGGGAGGTTAAAAAAAGAGAGAGGGAATAGAAAGAGGAAGAGAGAAAAAAGAAAGGCTAAATCAATTGCAGACTTGGCGTGCGTTCGACTTGTCCTGCGGCGCGGGCGGCGTCTGCTGCCCTAGTCAGGCTAGGCTCCTACTTGCCTACTCGCCAGCAGCGCGCGCGCCTATAAATACCACCGCCGGTTCCGATCGGGCTGTCCCGTGCATTCGCCGCGATCAGCTCTCGTCACAGGGTACGTGCCTGCAGATATGCGATGGTAGCTCTCCTCCAGATTTTTTTTTTCATTTGATATCTTCTTTCTTGTTGTTGAATCTTGATGTGCCGGCGCCGTCGTGCGCGTGCGCATGCGTTTGGCCTCTTCCGATGCGGAGAGCCGCATTGAGTGCTTGGTTCTATCTGTTTCTTTTTTTTGAAGAAAAAAAAAACGATTCTGTCTGTTTCTTTCGAAGCCAGAGGTAAAATGGGATTTTTGTTGTTGTGATTTAGTTAGGGCTCGAGGCCTTATTATTCACCGTGCGGTGTGTCGTGTTCCGACGGTCTTCTTACGGATAGCTCGTCTTGAGTGACATTGTTGTGATTTTTTTTTCCGGGCGAATTCAATCAAAGCTCTCATCTGGTACTGTCTCCGAACTACTTGCCTACCTTAAACTGCATAAATTGCCAATCCCAGTCCCAGAGCCTTGTTGGTGAGCAATTGGATGCCTCAAATTCAGTTACAAGCAGAGAGAGAAGCGCCAATTCCTTCTTGAATAAAACATTACCCCATTATCAAATTGTTGCTTTTTCCATGCATTTCACAAGGCACAGTAGCCGCTTTTCTGAATCCTGATGCTAATGGTATTGTTTCATTGTTTGGATATTCAGAATCCTAGTTAAAGACATTCAGAAACTAGTACTACTCTGTAGTCTGTACTCGCCATGGCTGATGCGAAGGGTGATGAGGTTTTAGCCGAGGTGCAGATTGCCCAGCCTCTGGGGCGGTGGCCGATACTGTCGTATGGTGTTGGCCACATGCTGAATGACATCACGTCGGCATGCTGGTTCACGTACCTGCTGCTTTTCTTGCAAGAAATCGGGCTTGCTCCAAGGTAGTGTTATCTCTACAAACAGCATAACACTAGTGGTCAGTGTAAAGCTTTGCATTTTCTGAAGCAAAGTACTTTGGCTGCTGCTGACTCAATTATGGCTTGTGCTTCTTGCAGGGATGCAGCTGTTGTGATGCTTTCTGGTCAGGTTGCAGATGGACTAATGACGATTCTCGCAGGCGAGATGGTATTAGAAGAACTGAAATTGTATGTTATTGCCGGTTATGAATTGTTAGTAATTGATCTGTGAACAATGTGTTATGAACAGATTGACCGGTTTGGTCGTTTCAAGCTGTGGCACATTGGAGGATCAATCCTGGTTGGCATCTCCTTCTCCTCTGTCTTCGGTGGATGTCTGCTTTGCACCATTTTGGGGACCGATTCATACCTTCTGAAGACCATTGGTTACAGCTTTTTCGCAGCGGTCTTCAACATCGGCTGGGCAGCCACACAAGTTTCCCACATGTAAACACACTTTGCTTCTTGAACTTGGACTGCGCCTTTTATCTGACAAAGTTTCAGCGCTGATCGATGCGTTTTCTTCCTTTTAGGTCGATGGTGAACTGTATGACATTGAATCCCACAAGCCGGGTAGCCTTAGCAAGCTGCAGAAATGCATTCACTATGGTGAGTAGAGTTTTTGGCTAAACTGGCACATTTTTTTATTCGTGATAGCAAAATTAGTCACCGCTCACACAAAATTGCAAAAATAGCACCGTGGCAACTAGATAGGCACTGTGTTACCTGCAGCGTTTCCAGACCGTGACATGGGATGGAGGAGGCCACGTACCGCGCTTGGGGAGCGATGTAGGTTCCTACTGCGCTCCCAGTTCGTGGAAGGAACCTGCACCGGTGCATGCAACAAAAAACTTAATCACTAAATGATAGAAAACTTAATCACTAAAGGACAAAAAAACTGTGCACCATGCCTCCGCGGACTAAAAGCGCTGTAAGAGCCTGCAGCGCTCCAATAGAGCGGAAGGAACCTGCAGCGGTCTTGGAACGTGACATGTTTGTTGCCGTGATGCCATGTCATCCACCCGCGTTTGGTTGATATTGCAGTGGTGCCTCCATCCTGCCATGGTCTGGGAGCGCTGCAGGTAACATGCGGCGCTTGTCTAGCCTACCGCGGTGCTATTTTTGCATTTTCGTGTGAGTGAGGGTACTTTTGATATTACAAATAAAAATATGCCAATTCAGCCAAAAACTCGGTGAGTACATGGACATCTTATGAACACTTATTTTTACTGGAATTCTGCGAATTATGTAGTTGAACTTATTCTACACAATCTTGCTATTTTGCTAATTTTTTGTACATGACAAAGTGAATGAATTCTAAACAAAACAAGATATCTTCTTACCGCTGTTACTTTCTGTCTGAAAGTGACTTAAAAACTGTTTTGTTCAAATAATTTATGCCTACTTTTCTTTATATGTCTACTCTGTCTTGTTCCATCGAATCAATTGTTCACATGAGGAAGATGCTCACTACAAATTGCAAATACAGGTGGCAAATCTTGGTTTATATGCGATTGCCTTAGCAGTCTTTGGTGCAGTGAAGGCGACAGCATGCTCAGACATTGTTCTTCAGGTGGTAGTCTAACCTTGTCAGTCATTAGATTTGAGCTTCTTGCGATAGCTGGTCACTCCAGAAAAAAGAGAGAAAAATACTAGTAACGTTTCTTTTGCTAAAACGGCCTTCATTTCTTCACCTGCAGTACCGGTGGATTGTGTACGTGTCCATTTTTGTTGGATGCTGCTTCCTGGTGTTGTTTCATGTCGGAACCAAGGAGCCAACGTACGTTGATAGAATATTCAGCATGGAGTACTGCATGAACCGATGTATGTGCTGTAAATCATGTTTGCTGAAATATTTGGTTTTGCAGCTTGAAGTCAGAATCTAACTGTAAGAAACCGGCTCGGATGTCCTGGGGTTACTGGTTCAAGAAGACCTTGTACTACCAAGTTGCTCTCCTGTATATGCTTGCACGATTGATCACTAACGTCTCTCAGGTTGACACACCTTGCCCTCTCAGAAAAGTAGATGTTCTTAGTTAACATGAAAATGCACACTGCATGCTCTGTCATAGCTATGTGACCGAATTCTTGAACATGATCCATCTGTCATGCACTTCAGCCCCTCAGATTTCTCTGGACATTGTTTGAAGGAATAAGATTTCTCTGAACATAAGTCCCTAAGATTCATTCTTTATTTTACTGCTCATCCATTTCTACTATGAATCTATAACTTTTGTCAAAAAGCGAAGATCATACACTTTGCAATCATCTTTTCCTTGTCTAAATCTGTTTGTAACAAATAAGGTTTAGCACAATATGCTTTGTGGAGAATTCTTTTTCCAAAGTCTCTTGCTTAAGTATCCAAGTGACCAACCTGAATTAGCTATGGCATTTTGTTTTTCCTGATATGCTCTCTTATATATAATCTTTTTTGTTTCTGTTGTTCGCAGTCGCTCATCGCGTTCTATGTCACCAGAGATTTGAGAATGAACGAATACTCAAAAGCAATTGTAAGTTATTGAGTTCATTGGTACCTTTGCTTCTTTACTTACACCTGTGATCTCTGACCTCTGACCTCTCTTTGCAGATACCAGCCATCATATTCTGCTGCAGCTTCCTGGTGTCCGTTGTTCTGCAGGTGGTCCTACTCTTGTAGTAACACCCTGTTCCAAATTTTCCACATCGAAAGTTTCAATCTTTTCACACGTCTTTGCAACTGTTACAATGTAGGAGATCAAGTGGAACAGCCGTCGCCTGAAGTCGCTCCTCACCATCGGGGCGATACTCTGGGTGATCTCCGGGGCCGCCGTCTTCGTCCTCCCGGGCCAGATGCACAACCTGATGTACCCTCTTGCCATGGTCATCGGCGTTGCAAACGCTTTCTTGATGGTAAAGACGGGCACTGCACTTAGCACTGTCTGACATGGTGCTGCTTGTTATGCTCTGAGTTTGCTTACGCTTTGTGTGTTCTGAACAGGTCACGACAGTTGGGCTGGAGAGCGCGTTGGTTGGTGAGGACTTGAACGGCTGCGCTTTCGTCTACGGCTCACTGAGCTTCTTGGACAAGATCTCCTGCGGAATCGCTTTGTTCGTCCTCGAATCATACGAAGGTACGAACAAAATGATCCAGAACAGTAAAAACCCTTTACGAATATACCTAAACTGATCTGAATCCAGGATAAGAAGCTTTATTCTTTAATGTGATTTTCTGATGAAACTAGTGTAGTGATGAGGAACTAAACAGTTGCAATGCTATGCTCGTCGTTTCAGACACGATGAACTGCGGTGAGACGAGGGGGCTGAACACGGTTAGTAGGTACGGGACAGGCTTGATCCCCTCGTGTTTCGCCGTCCTCTCCCTGCTGGTCACCTCCACACTACGACTGCAGGAGACCACCCCAAGAGCTGCTGCTGCTGCTGCACTGGAAGCTCCATTGCTCGTCTGAAGCATGCTGCTGCTGCATGCTTTATGTTCAGGAACTGGTAATCTCACATTCTGTATGTATCTTAATAAGACGACATGCAGATCTCCTTTTCAATTAGGTTTGAAAAGGAAGGAATATGTACGTAGCTGTAGCGTCCCATTCTAGCATGGAGCTAGTGCATCGTCTGCCATAACGTTGGTAGTAATACAGCTCTTTTCAATTAGATTTGAAAAGAGGTTCTTTGCATGTACCATCACAGTTCCATTTTTTAGTAAAGTTTAAGGGGGGAAAAACTAGTTTCGTTCAAGGTTTTCAACAGATGATCATATTATTGTACAACGTACAAACAGCATCGTGGCAGGAACAAACAGGTCCGTGTGAAAAACTAGAGAAACACACTGAAAACAACATTAACAACTATGGCAAAAGGATCGAACGCCGGCCGGGTCGCTCACAGCTCGTCGTCCCTCCGGTGCTTCTCCTTGCCGTCGACGTCGGCGCCAGTCACCCTCTCCTTCACCTCCTCCAGCTTCTCCTTGGCCGCGTCGGCGGTATCCCGCGCCTTCTCTTTCACCTTCTCGTACCCCTCGTTTGCCTTCCCCTTGGCCGCCTCGTACCCGTCGCCAGCCTTGCCCTTGGCGGCCTCCTTGGACTGCTGCAGCTTCTCGGTGCCCGCCTCTGCTTTCTCCCACGCGGCATCCTTCACGGCCTCTGCCTTCCCGGCCTTCCTTGGCCGCCTCCTTGGACTGCTGCACCTTCTCGCCGGCCGCCTGCGCGTTCTCCCACGCCGCGTCCTTCGCGGCGCGGCCTTCTCCGCGGCGGAGTCCTTGGAGTGCCGCAGCGTCTCGTAGCCCTCGCCGGCCTTGTGCTTGGCACTCTCGTATCCCTCGCCGGCCTTCTCCTTGACCTTCTCCTCGGCCCTGGACTTGCCCTGCTTCGCCCGCTCGTGCGCCTCGGCGCCCCTCTCGCTGACCACCTCCTTGGTATTGTGCTTGGCCTGCTCGGCTCTCTTGGACGCCTCGCCGGCCGTGCCCTTCACCGCCCCCATCGTCTTATCCTTGGCGTGCTCCGCCTTGTCGGACGCACCCGTTGCGGCTTCCTCCGCTGCCTCCTTGGCGTCCCCCGCCTTCTTGCTGGCCTGCCTCCCCGCCTCTGTATACACGCGCGCGCACGGACGTACATGCCGCGCATTAGTATCACACACATGAGAAAAGATGCCGCGGGCGCACGGTGCGTGGTTGGCTCACGTACCGGAGGCGGTGTGATGGGCGGACTCGCGCGCGGACTTGACGGTGTGGCCGGCCTTGCGCGCGGCCTCCTCCTCGTCGACGTCGTTGACATGGTGCTTCAGCCCGAGCCCCTCGGAGATCTTGTCCTTGGCCCAGCCCGTCCACGACTCGTCCTCCTTGCTCACGGCATCCGTGCCGGCGTCCGTCTTCGCCGCCACGCCCACTGCAGCCGCCGATGCCACCGCAAGCAGCAGCAGCGCCGCGGGGGCCGCGAGCCTCTTCGACCGCGACACGGCCGCCATCGGCTCGTTCCAAGCTAGAATGTGGCGACCACCGATCAATCAGTCGTGTGCTACTCGTGTCCTTGTCTCAACAGTGGGGTGATCGGGTTGGGGTTTTGGGGGCGCGGAGTTTTATGGCGGGAAGGGTTTGGACGCGTGGAGCGGCTCGTTGGGGCTGGGCGGGTGGTGGCGCGACGGGTGTCCGGCTAAGGTGGCACGTTGCCGCGACACGTCGTTCGGTCGGCACGCACGCGGCATGGGTTTGGGTGACAAGCTGGTTCTAGTCGCTTCGGCTTCTTTTGGTCCCGGCGTACGTTTCGTATACGAGGATGGGCCGGCGAAGGCGGCAACACGTAGACGTAGGTACGTGGTCCGAGTGGTTGGGTTGGCCGTGTGACGTGATATCCCCTTTGGTCGCCAACGCAGAGAATGATAGCATGTACTCGTGCACAGGCACGGCCATAGTGATACGAAACAGAAGAGAACTAAGAAGAAAATGCAAACAACTGTCCGGGGCTGCAGGGGCGGTTCATGGCTCTAATGAATAAGTCAAAATTTGGACAAAGCCAAAATTTAGTGAAAACAGCGTTCTTTGGATTGCAACTAAGCCAAATTTTGGGTGTTGCTAAAATTTTGATCAGCGATTTCATCGCCTTTGGATTCCCCACGTATGACATTAAATTTTGTTGACACTACCAAATATTGGTAGCAAATTAAACTATAACTAATTTTTATTAACTTTACCAAAATTTAGTTTATTCACGTTGATAACAAACAAGACAAACCCATACCCATAGTCTGCTTCTTCGGCCTGTCTGAGCCCATGTACGGAACTTACCTTGGGCTAAGATTGATTATGTTCTATTTGTCAGGGAAATTCATTTTTTTTTTTGCGATGAGGCAAAATCACTATTTGAATCTACGTGATCCAACTTGATAACATCCTCGACGCAAAAGTTAGCATTTTTGTACTTGTCCTCGTTTCTCTGAAGTTGCTTCGTCCAAGCGGATCAAGATATTTATGTTTTTTTTTTTATGATACTAGAGGCCTGCTCGCGCCAAGGCGCGTGGGGAAGTGCAAGAGTGAATAATTATGTTGGATTTGTATTCTTTACTTAAATAGTTGGTTGTATCATAAAGATATTCAAAAGATAAAAAATGTGACAGAAAGATATTCAGAAGCTGAAATATGCACATTTAGCAACATGTGAGGAAAGCGCAAAACAGGGTTTAACTTAATGGTCACTATGATATATGTATGTAAGCATTCGTGAGTAGAGCACAATTTCTGGGAAAATCTATGTGAAACTGAAGGTAAGCATGCTGAAAAAGCAGGTAAATAGTGGTCAGCAAGAACACAACTAAATAATAATCTAGATTTTTACCCTTCTATCAAGAGCTTGGAACATATATATGATTAGTCAACATAACACAGATGGTCCAACAGTTTACATTATATATTTTTTCTTTGGTAACATTAAAATTACACGTCACACAACCAAAAAAAGGCCAAGCACTATACGGACCTTCAATTTTGTCAGCCGAGATCGTGTTGAGCTTAGAAATAGGTCATGTTGTTCCATTAGAACAAATAGAACATCCTCATCACTCACTATGGTTGGAGTTTCAGCAGCTTGATTGCTTTGCCCAAAAAAATAAAAATAAAATATACAAAAAGAGGTTGCAGAAATTAATTCTCCAAGTGAAAGGAAGAGATAGACAAACATTCAATTGAGTGAATTCTACTATAACTTTCCAGGAATAAGCTGCAGTACCAAAACAAGGTAACGTCCTCAACTCTTCATTTTAACAGGTATTGGTCCAGCAAGGTGTAAGACTTAAGAGTAACATTGATGAATATATCTTTGGTTTAATTTTCAAGGGATGGAACAGGTGCCGGTAAAAATGAAGAGTGATAATTATTAATAAGCAGGGTGCTCTGCGCATTTGTATGGCCAGATTTGTTTCGAAGTTTGTATGGATGCTTGATAATATATTTATGTATCTTGCAGGCTATTTAGACTTTTAAATATACTAAACATTGAAAATGACAATAGAAGATTGAAAGAAATTACAACCCAAGAAACATAATTGAAGTGTGTGCTTTAATGGTAGAAAATCATTGAGCATAATAAGTTGTTAGAGTTCTCGAAACTAACTACTCTTCATCATGTATAGATCACGTAGTTACATGCCCCTATCCTTACCTTATAGTTTTTTTTAAATTGTATGCATGCACATGTATATCTATTTAATCTCCAACAATGAGTTGATTATGTGTGCAGCAAATTATCTTATTAGTTTACATGGTATAATGTATTATAGTATCTTGCTCATATATACACCGGTGCACCATGGGCGACCTACATTAAACTTATCTTCCCTCATACACTAGCTACCCTACAAAACCGTGTGGCTTCTATCTCTTCTCATCGTCACAGTTTTTTTTTCTTCAACCACCAACAGTAAGCTCAAATCTTGATCGATCCCTCTTAGCTGCTACCCTTTCCAATGAAATACTTTACCACATAGTTATCTCCTACTTCTCTCTAATTATTTCTTAATACTAACCACTGTGATATCAACGCATATACACATGCAACTGTCACCAATCCCATCTGGGGACACGTGTCACGCTCTCTCCGGTGACTTCGAGCATATTCTCTATGTCTGCATCATTTCTACTCCAAGCTTTTTGCTCCTCTGCATTTGTACGCTGGCGCTTCTATTCGTACGGATGCATGCATGTACATACATATGCATGATGTTATACATGCTCGGCGTCATCTTCTCTCGTGTCAATCTCTCCTCTTCTTTGACGTTGTAGCTTCCCCACTAACCGTAGCGACCTCCTATCTTCACTAATGTCACTATGTCTACTTTAGTCGTTATCTAACGATATAGAGAATCTTTTCACCATTGCTGGCGACAACGTGCCCCTCACTAGTGATGGCATGCTCCTAGCTACCTGATGGCCCCTTATCATCCATAACTCGTATTCAATGCAAAATTTCATCTCCTCTTTACTAGGGCTTCCCCATCATCGAGCTTATTTGTCCACTAACTTCTTCAACAACGCCGACACTCACCACTTGTCATCACAACCCTTGACTTCTTCAACACTAAGCTTTCTCTTCAATGGCTCCAGCGAGTAACACGATATTGTCCTCATCTCTGTCTTTGCCGCCTCAGCTCTTCGCTTCCTCCTCGATCAATATCTTCTTATAGGACAGATTAATGCCATTGCACTCTTTTGTGGTCTCATCCGACACCATTCATTCTACCCTTGTTAGAAATTGTATTTTTAATAAAAATTTCGATTATTATTTTTATTCCATAGGAAATAACAATAGAAACACATGACCTCGAGAAAGAATATGGTGGCTTCTTTTGTGTCTCCCCTGACACCATTCGTGCACTCTCGTTATACCTTTTTTTATTCAACATTTCAGTTATTTTTAATAGAGTTCGTATACAACCAAATTGCTAAATTTATTTAATTTATTTTGAATTTTATTTGTTTGGGGATTTCATTTTGGAATACGTATGGAAATCAAATTACAAATTTTCTTTTATTTTTTTATCATGAATTTCAGTTCTTTTTTCTTGGAATTCGTATCCGAATCCAGTTGCTAATTTTTCTTTCATTTTTATTCTGAATTACAATTATTTAGGGATTTTACTTTGGAATTTGTATTGCAATCAAATTACTAATTTTATTTTATTTTATTCAGAATTTCAATTATTTTTGTTTTCATATTTCGTATACAAATATACTTGCCAATTATTTTTAAAATTTTATTCTAAATTATTTATTGGAATTCACATCGAAATCAAATTGCTAATTTTATTTCAGTTATGTTTTGTTGGATTTTGTATACAAATCTAATTTCTATTTTTTTTTATTATTCCAAATTATAATTATTTAGGGATTTTACTTAGATATTCGTATGAAAATCAAATTGCTATTTTTATTTTTATTTTGAATTTTAGTTTTATTGTATGGACTCTTTTACTTTGGAATTCGTATGTAAATTATATTACTGATTTTGTGTTATTTTTAATTCTGAATTTTAGTTTTATTATACTTGACATGGACTGTTTCTTTTAATCTAGACATTTATAATCTGGACCCACCACGATCAACAGTGTATATCTTTCTCTTTTTGCACCGATTAATATGAGAATTTCTAGCTCTTGAGAGTGAACGAGAGACAGAAGTCATTAAGCCCTAGTTTTAGTGACTTCCTCCCTGTTATAAACACAATCAATACAACAACACAGGAGTTGGGTTATTATTCTCTCAAGAGAAGGCCTGAATCTGTATAAAATTTTCGTGCCCTTTTCTGTGTGGTTTCGCTCTTGGAAGTCCCCAGCGTTCATTCATAAGATCGATACTAAGTCATCGACACTAACCATTGCGATATCAATGCACATACACATACAACCATTGCTAATCCCTTCTAGGGATACGTGTCACTCTCTCTCTCCGGTGACCCCAAGCATATTCCCTACTATAACATCCCAAAAATCCCAATTTTAGGATAATATAATGAAAATAAGTGGGAGAATGATTTTGAGCATGTTTTGTGTGAAAACTATTTTTGCATTTTTTTGAACTTTTGTATAAATCAAATAGTGAAATTACATGCAAACAACAACTTGTAAGAATTTTTGAGAAAATCACAGAACATATAAAATCCTAAAAATTTACACAAGAAACTACACATTGCCAGAAGCCCTCACAAAAAATTTCAAAAAATTTGGAGCATGTTTGATAGGTTTTATAAATTGGCAAAAAAACTCATCATTTTTTTGGAAATTCCAAACCTAATTTGAATTCCCGCCGAGCCAAATGGGCCGATTTCGCCTGGCCCAATTTCACTTGCACCACCTTAGCCCACGCCAGCACTCCCGCTCCCGCGCTCGCTGACATGTCGGCCCGCGTGTCAGGGCCCTTCGTCCACCTCGCAATCACCTCCGCTCGTTTGTTTTGCCCCAAGTTCACGACCGCCGCCCTCTGTTTTGTGCTCCAACTTCTCCCATCATGTCCGCTTGCACCGTACATCGCCGCCCATGCCTCTTCCTGCCTTTTTCCCGCACTGGCGGCATGCTCACGAGTTCTCACCGCAACCGCATTTTCTCGCCGCCCATCTCGCGGATTTCTCATAGCTATTTAAGCATCCATGCGTGTCATCATATCTTAAGCTCGTCCCTTGCTCCATCTTGCGCATTGTCTGAGCTTCTAGCTCCCTGAATCACAGAGAACGAGAGCATCGTTGTCGACGCCGGTAAGCAAGCCTCACGTCGCCATTTGCTCTGGTGAGCTTCCTTGCCCTCGCCACCTGCGTCACCATTTGTTCCTTACCTCACTGATACTCCTTTGCTTGATGTAGCTCTGGGAACCCTGTAGCGTGATCGTGTCGTCATCTTCTTCCCCTGCGGCGCACACCCCATTTCGAACATTCGCGTTTCTAACACTCTAGTGAGCTTGAACTTCACCTGACCGCGTTATATCATGTTCCATACTCCACTAATGCTCATTCCTTGCTTAATGTGTACCAAGCTCAGGGGATCACTGGAATCGAGCTCTTTCCCAAATCTGGCCGCCGCAGCCCTTTTCACCGATTGCTGTCATCTCGGTGAGTCACTAGTCGATTCCTTTTATCTTACCATCGTTAGCGTGCATGCAAGCTAATGCGCATCTCCTTGTAGCATATCTATCACCGTAGCATGATGTTGCCGTGAGCCTCCTCTGCGCCATTGTTGCTAAACATTGCAAAGCTACTCAAGCCACTCCCCGACGCCATCAAGGACCTTGGTGAGCTTCTAGTAATCCTCTAGAGCTTTTGTGCGCATTAGATTGGACGATTAGCTAGTGTAGCATAGACTTCACCATGGCCACCCATGGCACCGCCGTGGGAAGAATTGTCGCCGCCGCTCCGGTGACCATTGGTCCCCGAGCCGCTGCCTGTAGCATCATAGATATCTCCTAAAGCCTATGCGCACTATCTTTCACCGCCAATTTGCTCCATGCATTAAAGCCATTTTGGACCCGAGGCACTTTGCCACTCCTCGTTGGCGTAGCACCACCTCCGTCCATCTCTCCCGCCTCTACCACCACCCGATGGAATCGTCGTTGCGAGAGGAACCCATTTTGCCCGTTTCTGAGCCGAGTTGTCGTGCTGTTCGCTAGCGGCGAGCTCACCATGGCGCTCGGCCGCGCAGCTCTACTACTTCTTTCTTTCTCTCTCTACAGTGGGTACCACTCGGTTGAGTATTAGCTTAACACTAAATGGCAGTGGTTAAAAGTAATAAGTGTATGACAGGTGGCACTAGCCGAAAAGGTTAACAAAAATCTAATTTCAAACGTTTTTAGTGAATGTGTCACTGACATGTGGGATCATTGTGAGGACCCCGGTTTATTCGGCTTGTACTGTTTAACCATCCACTTGGTCCTAACAGTACAAATCAAATAAACCAAGCCTCGAGATATGTATACTTCCATTGCAGATACACACCAGTTACAAAATCATGCATCAATTCCATTCATACGCATAGAGCCGAAGCAAAAAACAACAACTGAAAGACATAGATAATATAAAGAGAGTTATTACAAAAGAGAGGCCGACCGCCAAAAGTCATACAAATAAGTAAATACACAATGAAGCAAAATGACCATAAGATGGCGATAAACAAAAGCCAATCGGTGTGCCTTTACCCACAAGGCAACCAACCGGACCGCCAAGCTAATCGCCCTGCACGGCGCGCAACACAACTCACAAAAGTGAGGCCCTTGGGGCTCACCTTCTTCCTCCGCAACAATTAATATTAAGCAAGCGTATGAGTACAAAACTTGTTTTTGTACTGCAAGACCGACGTGTGAGATAACAGAACTATAATTAACTACATGTAAGCTTTATTTAAGTGGATGAGGCTCGACTTATTTTCAAAGATAAAGCAAGTTTTCATTTGCAATAGGGTAATAGATTCAAAGCAAGTTTGCAATTAACTTTTATTGTTCAAATAAAGAGAGACAATAATAACAATAGATATAGAACAACACCAACCTAGAAGTGACTAACCCATAGTCACCACAACAATAGTATGAAGTACCCTTCATACCACCCGTGTCAAGTTTAAGTTTTTAAAAGGTTGTAGTCTAGTTCTTGTGGAAATAACCAAGCGTGTCCATAACCTAGACGAGGCTATTCGAATAGTTTTAACCCGCAGGTGTACCAATGTACCCACACGATAGACCGCCTTTCCACCACCACGTTAGCACACTTCCTTTGGTATGTGCATGGCTAAGTCTAACAAGACGCTTTCCAATGGACGATGCTAATTAAGAGTCGCAACCCACGGAGAAAGACACATTAGACAGCCCTAACCGCCTGCTAATGCTCCTCCAACACCACAAACAAGAACACACCCACCGACCACTCATAATTAACACCTCCAAAGTACTTAGTCAAGAGAGGTTCCATATCCCCTCGTGTGGTTAGCACGCATAATTGCTTGGATCAATGGCACAAGTAACTCGGTCCTTAGGGACTTAGGCACCATTCCAATCACACCCAACAGATGACCCAACATACCATTGTGCCCAAGCCAAGATATAATTTTTGTTTTCGCTTTTGATTTGCAAAATGGTAAAACACAAGGGTTGGACATAATGGAATAATAATAGTATTTGTGTGATCAAGATCACCGACTAAGTCGATGATCGCCAATACTACCGATACTAGGCATGGCTAAGCAATATTTATTCGAAAATCTACTAAGTGACAAGAGCTCATCCAACGAACTCTAATCACAAGAAATAACCTAGGCTCGGTAGTAGAGGATAATTATTTACCTACAGATTATGCAACTAGAGGATTAACTAATCAATTTAACAACAAATTAGCAATGCATACATAGAAGTTAAACAAAATATTAGACTTTAAAAGTAATGGGATCAAATGGGAAATGATCAAACTGCTTACCTTCTTGCTGTTGCTCAATTTGTTGCGGAGGGTCGTTCTCGGGGTTACCGCAAATGTCGAAGCCTAAGCGAAAGAGCGAAAACAACCAATAAGACGAGCAACACTTAAACGAAAGAGCAAGCAAAATTTATCCAAATGCGACGAAATTTATACACAAGGTAAAATACTAACATACTTAGTCATAGGAACTGGAAAAACTTAATTTGGATTTGTGGTGCAAAAGATATTCTCTAAAAACCTATTTTCGGCCATAATTAGCACTGTAGCAAAAATATTTTCTAGAAATATTTTGGAGCTGAAATTTTTAGGGTGGCTACCTACTGGTGTAGTGACAACCCATATAAAATTTCAGGTCATTTGGAGTTATATTGAAAGAGTTATGATTTGTCTAAATTGTTTAGGGTATTAAACTAAATTATGATCCTTATGATTTCTAAAAACAGTAAAATTTGTGAAACCAATTTTCCTAGCAATTACACTATCAGTGGAAGCTAATCCAATTGGATTCATACAAAAATCAGCTATAGATAAAAAGATATGTATTTTACAAGTTTCTTTGAAAGTTCAAAAAAAGATAAGTTCAATTGTTTACTATTTTTGAAAATGGTTTTCAGGTTTGATCATGGTCTACAATTATTTTTCTATTTAAGTTCAAGGTATAAGAAACTAACAAAATTGGAATCATCTAATTTGGAGCTCAGATGACAAAGATATGAAAATGACAAGACCTTAATGTGATACGGTTTTGGACTTACCAAAACCAGAGATCGAGAAAGAGGCGACGTGGCTAACCCACACCGCAGATCTCGAGATCCAACGGACGACATTGAACCACGCGGCGGTTTGAACTCGCGCGAGAGGGAGGCGCTGGCCGTGGACCATCGATCGTGAGATGGACGGCTCACAAGCAACGCGACACGGTGCACATCACGATCTAACGAAAATCCCGCCGCAGATCTAGGGACGGACGGCGCTAACGGCACGTCGCGCCGCAGACGCTACCGCGCGTCCGACAACGCGCCAAGGCTTCATCGCAAAACGCCGCGACCAAAGGCACGGCGGCGGGAGTGAATGCGAGAATGGGTGCGCAATAGCATCGCGCACCCTCGGTACCATCCACACCGACGGTGGTGGACAGAGCGCGCGCGACGACGAGGGGCGGCGCGTAAAAATGACAACGACGATAAGCAAGAAAAGAGCTCCGCGTGTCCATTCAAGCGGTGCCTGAGCATCTAGGGACTACCAGGGAGCTACCTGACGGACGCGGAGGTGCAGAGGCGGTCGGAGCAGCTCCGGCGACGAAGCTCCGCGACGGACCCGAGGAAGATGACGCGAGGAAGACGGCCTGGGCAAAATCAACCATGCCGCGTCATCACGATGGGTTCGAGAGCACCGAGAAGCTCCCGAGAAAGGAATTAGAAAAGGAGCACTCACCGTACCGAGACGAAGAAGGATGCTCGCGGCCGGATTGGGGGAAATCCAAAATCCCGGTGCTCCCGTTGAAACAACCTGAAATGGAGCGGTTGTTAAGCACCACCGAGGTGAGGGGAAGCAACAGGAGCAAGGAGGGAGCCAGGAACCACTCGAGCACTGGGTTCACTGAGAAGCTCCGGGCAACAATGGCGGCGAGAGATTTTGAGCGCTGGGAGCTCCACAAGGGCGTGGGTGCACGAGAGAGCTCAAGGGGTGTAAAGGAGGACAAAGGAGGACAATGGGGCTAAGTAGGCACGAGGAGCGAGGATGGCACCGTTGGCCGGCTCGGGTTCCCGCTGCCGCTGCGGTCGCCGTGAGCGACGGGAGCAGTTGAGACGACGACTAAACGGGGCGGTGGAGTGACGGGCATTTAATGCGCTGCAGACACCCGTTGCGAGGCCGCCGGATGGGACAAAACGCTCGCGCCACGCCGCTCCGCCATGGCATACTGCGCCGAAGCGAGAGGAAGGCGACGACGCCAACCGTCCGATTTGCATCAAGGGTTAGCGTCGCGATCGCGTTGAAACGGCATCGGATGAGCGTCGACCGCCCGATTGAAATCCAACGGCTGAGAATCATAGGGCAACCGGAGTTGTCCGAATGCTTACACGAATGAGAGCCGTCCGATGGAGATCTAACGGCTGATGACGCGGCGCTCGCTCGACCGCGCCGGGTGCAGTTAAGTTGGCTCGGTCGAGTCAAGTGACTCGAGCCCGAGCCCGACTTCGCACTGAGAACAGTGCAAACCGATTAGGTTTTGATTTTTGAACTGAAACTTTGAGGATTTAATTGAGGCATCAAATCAACTCCAAAATTTATGAAATTTTAACTGGAGCTTCCTAACTTAAGGATTAACCTTCCATAAAATTTTCAGAGGTTTTTGTGCACTGAATTTTTCTCCAGAAATTCCAGAAGGTGATTTCAGAGGTTTGACCAAGGTTTGACTTGCCTCTAAAATATTTCAAATAATTTCCAAAATTTATGAAATAATTCAGAGGTGTTACCAAGCAACCCTAGAGCCCAGGAAAATTTATTACCAAGGGTTTGACATAGGATTTCATCCAGAAGGTTTTGACTTGAGATAAATGAGGATTTTGATTTTGAATTTCCCAAAATTCCTTTACAAGAATTTCAGAAAAGTTTCAAGAGAAAAAGGATGAAGGAAAAGTTTTAATTTACCCTCATTTTATTACATTTGAAACACAAGCCAAAATGGGGATGTTACAATCATGCACTATTCTCGGTTTTAAGACACGTTTAAAAACCCGAGGGACTGACATGTCCACGGTCATCAGATAATTAAAATCAAAAATAGATTTAATCATTTAGTTAATAAATAATGAGTATATGACATATGGGACCACATCTGTTTTATAAATAAAAATCCAGAAAAGAAAACTATGAGTCATTGACAAGTAGGCCCCCATATGTAAGTTAATAAAATTCAGAAAAAAAAATAAGAAAATCCACTTTCAGTTCAGAGAAAAAATACGCTTTCTCTGTTGAAAAACGTAAACCTCAGAGAAAACATATTTAAATCTGCGAGTGCAAGGTAAAAAATAAGAAGGAAAAAATTCAAAGAAAAAATTGCTTTCGGCTGAATTTTATATGGTGTTTTAAATAGTACCAAATGATGTTTTAAATAGTATTTAAATAGTGTCAAAAATCATTTTTAACTATTTAAATGGTGACGACGACGCTGTGGCATACCCTATCGCAGGTGACCCGCTCGCCGTTGGCCATGACAACCCGGAGGTTATCATGTGGAGAGAAAAAGAGGGTCGACCGATGGGTAGCCTCGGCAGACACAAAGTTATGTGTCGACCCGGAGTCGAGAAAGCGACAAGGCCTCTGTCATCGATCTTGAGCTCAATCTACATCGTCTTGCTGGTACGGACACCGGTGATGGCGAGCAAGGAGATTTGGGCTTCGATTCCTCGGTCGGCTCCATGGTGTCAATGGTGTGGTCAACTTCCAGGAGAAAAAGGTTCTTGCAGGTGTGGAAGCGGGAGATCTTCTCGTCACAGTTGTAGCAGAGGTCCAAACGCTTCCATTCTTCCATCTTCGGAATGGAGAGGCGGCGGATGAAGAAAGTAGTTCTATTGGACCTCTGGAAATCTTCTTAAAGATCTCAAGAAGAAAGCAGTTCTATCGGAGGCTCTTGAAGGGGAGAAAATTGTTGATTTGGTTTCACAGAAGCAGGATTTTTTTTCTTCACTTAGATCAAAACTAAAGCACACTTTGCAGGAACGCATGATAAGGAGGCATCCACGGGTGCTTCTGCAATTCTGGAGAAGAAAAAGAAGATATCTTGCCCTCCTATTGTGGTAACAGAAGTCAGGCGCAGTAAAAGACTGAAAGAACAAGATGGAGAGTTCAAGAGAAATACATGCAAAGAAAAAAAACTCTTCTGCTTGCATGCCCCCTACTTTGAAGTTTGAACTCGACGGCCATCAGAAGCTTAAGTCAGGTGCTTTGCAATGCGACTCCGAGAAAAGTCACAGATGAAAAATTGAATGCTAAGAGAGCCAGGAAAGATGACAAGTCCAAGAAAAACAAGAACAAGAAGGATGATGATAAGCCAAGTGATAAATAAAGTGAAGGCCAGGCCTATATTATTTTGCAAGAAATTTCTTTTGTTTGGAGGCCATTTGGATACTTTTGTTGGTGTACTTTATAATTGTTTTGTATCCATACACGCTATTACTGGGGTTATGATAAGTTTGACTGCAACTTGTTGTTGCTATGTTTGGCCTTATTTAACCTGGTCCTATCCAGGTTATTTTCACTTCTTGAGATTGTCATCAGTTTATGATCCTTCTAGAATTTTCTGAATGCCTCAATTTGTCTTGGTGGAACTGGTTTCTATCAAAGGGTTTTATTTCTTAATTGGTTCTCTAATGAATTAATAGTGGAAAGTTCTTTGTTGGAACATCAGAGGTATTAACTCTGATGTCAAATGGAAATCTATTAGAAGCAAAATTGAGGAAACCAACTGCGATGTTCTCTGTTTGCAAGAAACAAAGAAATCCTATTTTGATGAATCCTATCTCAAAAAATTCTACACCGAGATTGAATAAATTTGTATTTTTGCCGTCAGTTGGTGCTTCAGGAGGCATGCCAATTGTTTGGGCATATTCAGTTTTATCTGGCGAGTGATTGTTTCAGAATAACATTTTGATCTCAATAGAATTAACCTGTTATGGAGCAAGACGCGAGGCGCTATAGTAGTACTCATCGGGAATGTACTTCTCTCTCACGGCCGACTCAGAGGAGACAAGGGCGAGGGCGGCGGCAAGCTGCGACGGTGCAGCTCCGACGAAAATGTGAGCACGGTGCATTCCTAGGCCCGAAGAATCCGTTTTTGTCAACGTGAGGTGACGGGGACGATGAACACGGTTGGAACGGGCAATGACGAGTCTATCGGACTCGGAGGGGATGAACTCGCCGGCATCGCATCCGATGAACTTCGCTTCAACGCAAGTTCAGAGAGCTAAGTGGCATAAACTCGTAAGTTCAGGGGGTTGAGAAAGTAAAATACAAGTTCAGGGAGCTAAGTGACACAACTTCGTAAGTTCAGAGTGCTAAGAAAGTAAAATGCAAATTCAGGAAGTTAGGTGGCACAACCTCACAAGTTCAAGGACCTACAGTGCAATTTTCTCACATTATTATATTGGCATGCTGGAGCTTATGGATCACCAGAAATAACAAAATGTTTGAGAATATTGATCCATCTCAACAAAATTGGAAGCAAAAATTCAAGATGGAGTTTGCCATGGTTATCCATAGGGCAAATAAAAAGAGCGCTTCCTCATATTCAGGAGTGGTTTGATAATTTCTTTTAAGTTTTTCTCTATATTTTGTACATTCCTTTCCTCTCTTCCTTATATTTAACTTTTCCCTTAACTACTAATATATTACTAGCTGAATGCTCGTGCGTTGCAACAGATAAAAAGTATATATTGAAATATTATACAAATTTGTGAAATGCATAGTTAATCAATTAGTAGATAAGCAAAAGGTAGAATCAAGTGGTCTGCTGATTGGAAGGTATGATTATATAAATCATCAACAAATATAGCACAATTATGAAAATATAGCAAATGCATCATCACATTTAGTGGTGGTGGTAATCAAACATGCAGAGAGTTTATTTTTATATCACTCAATAAATTCAGTTGTTGTTTTTTTTTTATGAAAATAAATTCAGTTGTTGAAGGCCTTGCTGGCAAGCACTGATATTTGAGCCGTGGACATCGTTTTGTTCTACTAGCTTGTGTTCAAGGCTTTTTAATTTCCTGTGCAGCTCTCGGTTGCCGCAAGCGTCCTTCAAATTGCTCGCACATATCATCCCAATAAATATTTCATCAAATGCTTTCAATATTAAGTAATGTTAGCTTGTTGTGATAAAACTTCATGGGTTAATGAATTAATGTCATATTAGCTTTTGTATCGTTTCAATCCAAATTGGAAGCAATTGCACAATCATCACAGGAGCCAGTGAAATTAACAATTTCTAAATTTTCACAACAAATCTAGCGAGTGCTAACACGATTGAATATGGATGTACCACATGCCCAGGCAGCGAGGTAAAGACAGGGAGAAAGGGAGCTGTATCTCACTGTAAGCTTGCCAGTTGTGCCTGCCATGGCCTGCTACGCCTGCTTTGCGTGTGCCTTAGCTTGTTGTGCTTGCGCCGCGCGTGGCCTTCGCCTTCGGCCAGCCGCACCTGCGCCGCATGTCCCTCGCCCTCGGCCTGCCTGCTGTCGACACCGAGTGGCCATGCCTCTCCCACGAGAAAGGAGAGCGAGAGTGGGATTAGATGTCGAGGAGAGGTGAGAGCGATCAGATAAGAAAATAATGAGCAAGTCATTTGGTCGAGCGACTGGTGGGTAGTAAAACAGCAAGTCATCGGGTTGATTTAGGCCTTGAGCCTAGAGCTTCGCGAGCCTGCCAACTTCATGACGACAATGGCGGAGGAGCTCGAGCTCGTCTGTGGAGTACGGGAAGCAACCGCGATGGTGCGGGTCGAGGAACGACGTCGGAGTGGCGAGCACTGCATTGCGATGCTTTGACAGCGATGACAAACACAATATTGATGGTAGAGGGCTTACACGAGGACGGTGTTGGGGGCGGGACAACAGACTGAGGAATTTGTGACAGGAAGGGCCTGACACGCGGGGAAATCATCATGGGAGAGAGGATGTTGAAGACGCTGGGTGCGCGAGACGATGGTCCAAAAGTTGGCGGAAGGGGTGAGAAGAGGTGGAGTTGTAGGGACATAGAGAGGGCGGGCGCACATTGGTCCCACCTGTCGGCGGAGATGAGTTATGAGAGGAGGAGAGGGGAAGAAGAATATATCACCCACTACCACTAGAATCTTTTTAAGTAGTACTAGCTAAGTGCCTGTACGTTGCAATAGATATCAAATAAACATATATAAGTTCTAAACTTGAAAAACGAATATACATAAGATAATTATCTCTATATTTAAAAATTGTATTCATAATTCATATCATATCAACAAGTCACAAAGAGTCTTATCACAAACCACATGCGTAGATGATCTAATTGTTCACAGAAGATCATTATAATAATATATGTATGTATGCACATATCTATCCACAAAAGATTTCACCAACTCAAGAGATATGGATATAGACGACAGACTCGTAACCACCACCAAGTACTTCTTTTATAATAGTTATAAAGAAAGATAAAAATTATATTCACTCGGATAAGCTGGTTCTACTGTTGCTTTAAAAAAATAACCACTGATCGAACGGTCTAGAAAATACACAGAAGCTAAGCCACTACCGTGTAATGTTACTTGCCGTATTTGCCAGCCGAGAAACCGGTCCGCCAAATGGACTGTTACCAAACACACGGCCGCTAGTGTGTAGTGGCACGGCACGAGCCCGTCAGCCCGATCGAATCGAGTGCGAAACGTGCCGAACCCATCTACCGCGAATCCGCGATGGAAAGATCTCCGCGAAGACTGGAGCTGCCGTGTCCACATTCCACTCTCCCAAGTCCCACCTCCACGTTTCCTTAAAAAAAAAAACAAAGAGGTCCCACCTCCACGTTTGAGTCCCAACTTTTCTCTCGATTTCTCACCTTCCTCAGTCCGCTCCAACTCCCAATAGTCCAGTCCTTGGGAACGTAAAAATGGCAGCTTCTTTGCCGTCCCTCCCGCCGCCGCCGCCGCCGCCCTCGCCGGCGACCACCACCGCCCTCGCCGGGAACCTCACCTCCCCCCTTCTATCCCTCCCGCCGCCGCGCCCCCGCCTCGCCACCGCGCACCGCCGGGCGGTCGTGGCCGCGGCCTCGTCCCGGCCTCCGCCTCCACCGTCTCCGGAGGGAGATGACAAGGAGCAGGAGGTGGAGAGGGCCATGGGGATGGATGGAGGCATCCCCGGGACCTCCGGCGAGTTCCTGCGCCGGGTCTCCTCCCGCGCCTACGGCATGCGGCGCCACCTCATGGAGTCGCTCGACGCCCTCGCCTACGACGGTGAGATGTCCTAACCCTCTCCCTGGATCGTATTCTATGGCTCGATTTGCTTAGGGCTTTAGTCTCGGTCGATAGCAGGAAATGACTGGGCTTGGTAGGGTGTAGGACTTTAGGTGCCCTCGCGCGCGTATTGTTTGATGAAATGCATAGTCCAAACTCCAAAGTGGCCAAAGATGTGATCTTTGTGTGTACGGGAGTATTGCGTGTTGCGATGAACTGGCGATCAGCACGAACTATGTTAGGCTTGTGCGTTCACGCCTATCGTGTTTGGTGAGATGTGTAGTTTGAAGTGGGCCAATATATGACCAGGTGTGTACGCGATGATTAAATGTTGCAATCCCCAGCTATTTCCTCAGGCTTTGGCCTGGATAGTGCAATGTTTTCTTGTCGTTGCATCAAGTGCTGAATTGGCATGTCTGCTATGGTCGTGCTTATGCTGCTTTCAGTAGGACCACAAACTAGTCAGTGGTTAAATGGCTTAATATCTGAACGGTTATGATGCACTCATGCTCATCAATCATGCCAAAAGGTTAAGCCGTTAGAAATGACTCGGTTCTTATGGTTTTCTACAGTGTGTATCATGAACTAAACGTAAATGGTTTTTCGAATGTGGAAGTTTGAAATTTTAGTAACTGTTGTCATGTTTTTATGATGGTTCAGTATTGGAGACAAACCCATGGAGAGAAGATTCCAAGCCAGTCTATGTGCTGGCTAGAAGAGATAATCATCTATGGACAATGAAAACCCGCTGGAGCCGCAGGTGAGAATTGTTTTGCCACTGTTACAGGATGTTTGTCATAATTGAGCGGTTAACTGAAAATTTTGAACATGGTAATGTACCATTTTCTGCAGTGAAGTTGAAAGGGAGCTTGGAATGCTTTTCTCGAAGGGAGGGGGCTCAGGAGTAGGGACTAAATCAAAGTACTCTGGCTCCAAGTTTAACATGCTTGTTGAAGATATCAGAGAGGGAGTACTGGTGAGTAGCTAGTAAAAGGAGTGTATTTTTGTGGATGTGTAATGTGTTCCTGAAAGCCAGCTAACTGTCCTGCTTTTTCTCTGGCCTTTTAGTGCATTTTTTGGATTAATAAGGGGAAATGCAACATCTAAAGAATTCAATAGGGCGCCTTTTAATGCATTAACTTTTTTAAGTCCATCATCTTCACGTACTTTGGGTCCATGCGCAATCAATATATGAAACATGCTGCCTGATTTATAATCAGACATTTAAGGAATCGTGATATGGGATTGGTCAAATGAAGTAGAATTAATAATAAGGTGATTCCTATGTATGCTAAAGAATGGTAGGTTTATGCATATTGTTCATGACTGTAAGGTTCCCTATTGATATACCATGGTGAAATTAATTTGTTTGTCTATTGATGGTCCAAAAGGAATATACAACATTGAGTGGTATACAGGTATAGACTACAAAATGAGTGGTATAGATTGGTCTCAGGAATGAGTCTTTAATACATACCATCAGGCAACATACATGGACTAGAAGCTTTATGATACGATCATGTGAACAATTCAACGTTAAACAACTTTTTTGTACCTCCAGAAATGAGTAATCTATCAGTTCATGTTTCTTTAATGGGGCAAACATGATTCCAACCTAGTACTGATAAATATTGCACGTGAAACTATAAATGCCCAAAGTGGTACCAATGAGTAAGGATCCAAGAACAGAAGGGGCTATTGATGTGCGCTGGATGGTTCTAATTTGCAATCGTTTAAGGTGCATAAGTGCACTTTGAAGGGTGTGCTCTTTTGTTGGTACTTATATTATGTTTGTGAGCATGTGTTTTCCAGTTACTGTCACTTTCTTAACAACCAGTTTTCTACAATTTTTTACACTACTACTTGCTTTGTATTCTTTTGAACCATGTCCATCGTATATTACAGGTGTTTGAAGACGAGGATGATGCTGTAAAATACTGTGACCTTCTACAGGGTGGTGGTCAAGGATGCGAAGGAATTGCAGAGCTAGAGGCGTCATCAGTAAGATAATAGATGGACATGGACATGACCTTGATAAGTACCATTTTGTGATTGACAACTGATCATAGTCGTGCTTGTTTGTAGGTTTTCAACATCTGCCATAAAATGAAAGCTCTAGCTGTCCTTTTCCGCCGTGGAAGGACTCCTCCATTACCTCAAAGTCTTGAGCGTGACTTAAGGGCGAGGAAGCGATCATTGGAAGACTAGGATCTTTGGGATACATAGTGATCTATTAATTGTATTCGTCTAGCTGTTGAAGCAAAGGCCCTAGGCCTTGTATGCTACATGGTACATAGATTCCACGATAGCTGAAAAAGGAATGAAGTCAAGTCTGACAGTAAACACATACAATAGCTTGAGATTAGCAATCTCTGTAAAACTGAATATTCTTGTAATTATGTACATTCTAATGCTCCAGTTTACAATGAATAAATGAGATTCTTTAAGTCATTATCTTTTCAGTCACGTCAACGCGCTGATGAACAATACAATTATGTTGCACTCTGTTGATGATGCGATGAGCTCCAAAGAATCTGGTGTAACGGCCGCTAGTACTATTGCTAGTTTGCTACTGGGTAGTGTATGTTCTCAGAATTTTCAGGGTGATGTTCGCTTTTCAGTTAGCTTCTCCTTCCTGTACTTCTTGAAATCTGCTGCCAGGCCCGTGTCGAAGTCCTGCTTCATCTGCTCTGCTAGCTGCCTTAGCACCTGCACCATGATCACCGATCAAAACGCCCGTCAGTCCTTTGAAGAAAACACCGATGATTTTACACGAGCAACTGCTCAAAATGCTGACCGTCTCGCCGACGCCTTTGATGATGCCTTCCGGGACCAGCGCGAACACCGGCGGGAGGTCGAACCCGACGCTCATCTCGACGTGCCCCTTGAGGCTCTTCTTGCCCTCCCGCTGCGGGTACAGCGTGCCGCGGACGGTCAGGGCGAGGTGCGACGGCATGGCATTGCTGTCCAGGCCGTTCAGCTTGTAGTCCGTCTGCGTACGGCACGACAGGGTTACGGTACGTACATTCATGATTCATGTTTCAGACGTCTGAATCTGATGGAAATGAGGAAAGAGTCGTCAATTTACCACTTCCATCAGGAGGAGGCTGGTGGCGTGGACGGGCACGTTGGGCGGGTACTCCTTCCCGTTGGACTTGCTGACGAAGCGCATGACGATCACCGGAGATGCCGACAGGAAGAGGAACTGGATGGGGAGGAGCTGAACGCTCCACTCTTCCTGTAAGATCAATGGAGGAGTAGTACTTTGTTAGGTTTGCGTATATTGTTCACATGGACGATGCACAGAAGCAGTTAGTTCCTAAGAAAAAATGAACACATAGTTGCCGGCAAGAAAATTGTGACATTGTTGTGGCATTTCAGGCTTCAGAGCCGGTGAAATGAAACAAACAAATCACTGTAAAGTTTCAGCCTTTTTTTTTGTTGAAAACATGTTTTGCTCATTTCAGCTCGCAACTTCAGACTTCAGAACAGAAATTGGAGAAAGAAATGATAAGATCACTCACATCACTAAGCTTGGTTCGTTTGCGCTTATCAGGAAACACAGCTCCAACAATCCTAGTCCTGTTCTTAAGGTACTCATCGATGGATGCCTGCATAAAGAAACTCAGGAATAAGATCACCTGAAAGGGTAAAGTGAGATCCCAAAAGCCTGGAGGCTACATATATCGATCACACAACCTACCCCTGGAGTTTCACTCATGGGGATGTCAGTGCTAAACCTGTAGGAGAAGGTGAACAGATCTCTAGGATTGATCCTCTTCGACTTGCCATATGAAGGAGGAGTCTTCAGAGAGCAAGTGGTGATGAGCGCTCGCGACGACGAAACATTCAGAACAAAGTCCTTTCTTGATCTTGATCTCTCCCCCCGTGATCTGAGTGGTGTCACCTTGATGCCACTGCACTGTATGCTCCTACCTGCACTCATGTACACTGTTACAAACCTCTCATGTATACAAGCACAACTTTACTAGTGAAGCTAGGCACCTGGATGAACTGCATGACGGAATGGAGTGAGGCCTAGCAATGTCATCTCCTCCTCTCCCCTGTACTGGTATTCTTTCTACTCTTTTTCAGAGTTGGAGTTGTGACTTTTGAGCTTCCCTACTTGATTGCTGGGCCAATAAGTAATCTCCACAAGGTATGCAGAGTTGAGGACTCTTGCAAGGAAAGGCAACAGAGTCTGTAGGCCCTACATGCCGTTTCTTCTAAAGGCAACAGAGTCTTATTTTAGGAGTTTCTGAAGTTTTTCTTGGTTGTTACAGCCCGGGGGTTCAACTTCCAGTGTTTCATTTCAACTGTGACGTTCTCCTCTGAAGATGTTTGCCGGACATTAATATTGCAGGCTTGTAGCCCTGCAATCAACCAAGGGTGCAACCATGCAAAAAAAAAGGGGTAAAAAATGAAGTGACACTAACACAATCGCATGATGGCTACACAAAACCGAAAAGATTAGGATCTTTTTTCTGGCTCGGCTCCAGGAGCAGTGCACATCATTACATGATTTTTTTTTTCATTATGTGATTTTTTTCGCTGTTATTGAGATAGATGTGACTATGTCAAGATCACAGACAAGCTGTAGAATGGTTACGTGTAGTAGTTTGCTCTTGCTCCTTGCAGAGGGTTTGAAAAACATGTTATACAATTTTTCCCCTCATGTTATTAAACAAAGTTGACCTCTTTTTTGGAGGGAAATGAGGTTGTGCAAAGGTAATCGGAGTTTAAACGAATGCTAAACTAAGCTGAGATATTTGAAGTCTGCAGCGTGCACGCAAGCTCCAACCTGACAGCCACCGAAAAGACACAAGCATGCACGGCTGTGCAAGCATGCGCAAAAACGTCTGCTAATTCTGTCTTTGGTTTTCCAAAACTGTAGAGGCAGTTTTGGTATTCTTTCGATGCAGAGATCAAATCTACTACTACTAACAAGACAAACACAGCTTATGCCAGACATACATGACTAACTAGCTACATGGTTTCAGCCGGTACCTAACATAGTAGGTCAACTGCCATGCTTCAGAGGAAGATTCCAAAGGAAATTTTTGCAGTTTCCATTAGAAATACGATCCTAGAGTGCAGACTATTGATACAGGAGTAATTATGTCAAACAATAGCTGAGAAAAACATGAAAGTAACGACTACAGAGACTGAGTTTACACCAATGAGCATACACGTAACTAGACCCAGTTGGGGATGTAGACAGACCACACAAGAATACAGGATGATGTAAGAGCAACCTTACCAACAACCATTGAGATGGGAAGCAACAAGTGAAGAGCCTTCAATCACATAACCACACGCCACATCGCTGAATTTAGGAGCTGAGGTGGGGCGAGTACAAGTGGCGTGCAATTTTACGATGTAAATTTGGAACATAAATCCGTAAGCTTCATGCTTGTCCATGATACACGGACACGGGTTCGCTATTTTCTAAAAAATAGCGACACAGAGTGTAACAGTCCAAATTTCAATTTCAGTAAAATTTAAAAGTTTATTTATGTTTGTGGTTTTTCCTGGATTTTCAAAAGCTTTTTTTAAAATATTTTAAAGCTAAAAACAAATTTATTACCAAATTAAAAACCAACATAAAGTTGGAATTAATTTTATTAAGTCCAGAAGGAATATGGGAATTTCTGTGAATTTTTCCATAATTTTTGGAAGTATTTTGCTATTTTCTAAAGCTAATATGAATTACCAGAATTAAATCAATTAGAAAATGAAATGAAAATAGAAAACCCTGTTTGGGCCGAAACCCACCGGCCTCGGCCCATCGGCCCGCACTCGTCGCACCCTCTCTCTCACCTCCTCATCAACCGTTGGATCTTAATCCAACGCACGCAATGCACACACGCACCCCTTCCGATCTCCACCGCTCGATCGTGCACCGACGGTCAGGATCTTTTACAATCACCGCACGGTCCGAATATCCTCAACAATATGAGCCGTGCGATCTTGATCTTACGGCGAGATCTTCGTGCGCCGAGACTTAAAACCTTCTAATCTAAACCCTTCAATCTAAATCCTCGGCGAGATTCCTCCACGCTCTTCCACTCTCGATTAGCCCCAACCGTTGGATCAAATCCAACGCCTTCGTTTCTTCTTCTTCCTCGCCTTCTCTCTCCTCGCGCGCAGCGGTCGCCCGCCATTGCCGCGCCGCGGGAGCTTCGCCATGCTGACTCAATCCCAACCGCTCCGACATTCGCGTGAACGTGCACGAGACCGCATCCACCTCCGCCGCATTTTCCCCCACGTTCCCCCTCTTCTTCGCGACGGTTTCGCCCACGACGCCGCAACCGCCGCCGCACGACTTCCACCTCCCCACGTCGCCTCAGAGCCTCCCAGCCCCTATAAAAGGCACCACCGGGAGCGCATCTACGCACTCATCTCACCTCCTCAAACCTCATTCCCGCCGGAGCTCTACCGCCACCGTAATCGTGAGTCTAGGGTTTTCCGCCGCCGCGGAAAAACTTCAAGTTTCGCCGCCGTCGACGTCGCCAAGCCGCCGTGGTCTGCGTCATCGTCTTCACCGACACAGGAGCCACCTCGGGGACCCCTTCATCACTCCGGAGCGCCACCGGAACTCCGTTGTCGTCAACACCCGAAACCCTCCGCCGCCAAAAGCTCGCCGCCGGTCAACTCCGACGACCATTCACGTCCAAAACGGTACCATCGTGATCGCATTACTTCCCCCTACATTTTGCGACCACCCACCCTCGCCGGAGAGCCGCCGATCGCCGTTGTCGGCCGCGCCCGACACGGTTGCCGTCGTCAAGCCGACGTGGCCGCCACCGTGGTGCCATCTGGGCGCCATCTCGGCAGCACAGCCCATGTGGCGCCAAGTCAGCAGCCACGCGCACGCACACGCGGCACAACCCACGTGTCAGCCCTTCCAAAGCACGGTGGACTTGGTCCACATGGGCCGAGTCACTGACACTTGGGGCCCACCTGTCAGAATTTAATTTTAATTCTTTTAATCCCGAAATACTGTAGCTGATGTAATCATTGCGCAATAAATGGATTTTCGTAGGAAAATAATTGGGAATTCAATAAAATTTCAGATTTAGATATAAACTTCAAAAATTCATAACTTTTGCATATGAACTCCAAATTGGGTGATTCAAATTGCAAAATTTATATAAAATTATAATCTAGCTAACTAAACCAAAATATTTCAGTTTGGAGTTAATTTGAGCTATGTTTTTGAATTTATTTGAATTTGCATATTGAATTTGTCGTATTTTCGCGTATAGAATTCGACGACTCCGGAGAGTTCGATCAATCTGAAGATTTAGAATTCCAAGACATCGAACAAGGTAAGTTACACCATTGACCATATTGCCCCTATTATTTTAAGTTATTTTAAGTTTTAAATTCCTTATTGCATGCATATGTTGTTATAAATATTTTAATATCCTGTTTTACATATAGTTAATTCCATATGTTATTGTATGGCCAAATTTGAATGTTGTATCTGACTACCTTGATACCATAGGCAAGATATTACCAAAATTTAAATATATGCTTAGCCAAGCTTAGTCCACATTTGAGAATTTGGGAGGGTTTACACGATTTCTACAAATTGTTTTAAAACTTGACATTGTGGTATTGTCTTACCACATGAGTTTAAAAAAAATGAAGTAGTAGTGCTCACTCACGGTTGATCAGTTAAGATCAAGGCCCATGGGTTAGGAATAAATCTTATTCGCTTATTGCTATGCCATAACGTACCACCACAAGCGGGATTTGGCTAACTATCTTGATGTCCTAGTATATTTATGTCATGTGATTTTGTGGGTGTGTTAGGACTTGGCGCCTTGAGGAGGACAGTCGATCAAAGGCGAAACCTTAGCGGGCATGAATGTACTAGGATAAAACAGTAGGCCATGGTAATTGCTCAGTCACACGCCTACGAGCGTGAACGATTGTCACCTCGTGTGGGTAAAGTTGTACAACCTCGGCGAGTAGAAACTATTCGGCGCATCGTGTCATGGCATGCTAGCAAAGCCACTATTATGTTATTTGCTTTATTAATTGTTGAGGATGGTGTTTATCATTTGACATTTGATATTATAGTATAAAATTGCCTTAGAAACTACTATACTTATTTGTACTTGTTTTTATGCATGCATTTATTTATTTAATACCATTTAGGTTTTCGACCAGACGATTGCACGTGGCGTGATATGAATGTGATATTCACTTTTTGTGACGTTTCGTGATATGAATGTGATATTCATTTTTGTGAACCGTGTACCGGGAATCCTGGTGGTGTTTGAACACGAGAATTCGGATCCTTCGCTCCGGGTTCGACAAAAGTGGTATCGAGCCATATCGATCGTAAGTCGGGGCCCACGGTAGAATTGGTAAAACCATTAAGGACTATTTTTCAAAAATTTACAAACTATTTTTTTGTCTTCCAGTCTTACTCTTCCTTTCTCTATTAAAAAGATTTCTAAACTCTTGTCCTTTCTAAAATTGTAGATGGCCGAGAGACCGACCCGTATCTCCCATGGAGTCTCTGTTGGAGAATGGGCGGATATCCTATGGAAGATGATGCGGCATCTGAGTTTCACGAAGAGACCCACATACCAAGGATACAAGTATATCGTGGGACAACAGGAGCGTTGGAGAGTGGAGGTCATCCTCTACTCTAACTTAGCGCCGGATACCTCCTTCCACATCTTCGACGCCCCAATGCGTCGGGAGACTTCGAGGCGGCATCCAAGATGCGGCAAGAGAAGCCCGACGCCGACTTCGCTACACCTCACGACGCCCATTTTCGGGATACTGCATTCCAGTACTATCCCATGCACATCCCCACTCGGCTAGGCAGTGCCTTCAGCTCAGTCGAGAATGAGGATATGCCGGAGATCACCCACCAGGTGGAGTTAGCCAAGGCAATGGATTACGCCTACGGCAACACCCTGGACGAGCTGTATCTCGTTCAGGGGAGGCTAGAGGCCGCAGAGGAGAGGTCGAAGGCGCAGGTGAATTGGCTCTGCACAAAAGGGCCAAGACAAGACCGCAACTCCCGACTACACCCCATCCACCCCATAGATGTTTTACTTCCACCATTTTAGATGTTTGCTTTCCCCTAGTTATTCGATTAGCTGCGAATTATGAGCTACTAACCTTTTGTGGTAGCCATAATCAAATGAATAAAATAAAGAAATACTTTGAAAAGGAAATTTGGATTCTTTGTCTTGTATTGGTGTGTTTTTTCAGCTAATATAAATTTACTTCCCCTTAGTGCAACCTTTTCTTTCCTTTCCTAAGTCTTTGGAAAATTCAAGCAGATGGTGAACACCCGCACAGGAAATGGCAGCATCCAGGGTCAGAACAACGGAAATACCGACCATCGAGAGCGGCATGTTCAAACAACCTCCCCACCACCAAAGCGGACCGGATTGGCAGCGGATGATGGCCAATCAAACTCACCTTATTGAATTGTTGGCTCGATCGCTCAACAACGCTCGAACAACCGAGCGCGGCGGCTACGCGCAACTCGAGCACCGACACACCTTTCTCGGTAGCGTGACCATGTCGGAGTTCATGCGTATCGTCCTCCGACATTCTCCGGAAGACCGAGCCGATGGATGCCGACGATTGGCCGTGCCATCGAAAGAAATCGACATCGCGCAATGCACGGATCGCGAGAGGTCCTGCTCGCAACTCATCACTCAACGGACCGGCCTCGAATGGTGGGACAATTTACGCATCTCCCACGCCAATGCCCAGGCTATCTCGTGGAACAAGTTTGTGAGAGCCTTCCGTCATGCCCACATCCTGCCGGCATGATGACATCGAAGAAGAAGGAGTTTCATGCACTCGCCAAGGCAATCGCTTCGGTGGCGAGTATCTCCACCGTTTCAACCGGTGGCTCGCTATGCCCTACCGATGTGGCAGAGATGAAGAACGGCAAGAAAGGTTCCTGGAGGGACTCAACGACGATATCTCTGTCCAACTCATCTCCCAGAACTTCACCGACTTCCAACAGTTGGTGGACAAGGCGATCCGCCAGAGGCCAAGCATCACGAGATGGAGAACCGCAGCGGAGGATGGCGCCCGAGTTCAACGCAGAGGCTTTCCCAAGCCTCGTTTCATTCACCGCAACCACCGCGGCGTGGGAAGTTCCGATCTTCCACATCCGAGCCGGTGCGAGAATCGGCGCCCCAACACCTCCAACTTCGCGGCGCATCAACCGGAGGACAATTTGCAGAAGAACTCCGCCTCGGTGCAGGAGTGACTGTTTCCACCGCAATGAAGCAGCCACTATGCCAACAGATGCCCCAAGAAGCGAGAGCGGCGTCTTCCAAGCCCGGCACCAGAGCCACGACCATCGGCGGCGCTGCAAAGCCGTCGAGCGGTTCATCAAGGGCGTGTGAACCACGCCACGGCCGAGGAAGCCCAGGCAGCACCGGATGTTGTGCTTGGTATGTTTCTTGTCAATTCAATACCAGCTTCAGTACTATTTGATTCCGAAGCTTCGCATTCTTTCGTGTCAAATAAATTTGTGGGCAAACATGGGTTACCAATATCTTCCTTAGCAAATCCCATGATAATCCATTCTCCGGGCTCAGAAATGAGAACTAGTTCTTTATGCCCGAACCTCACCCTTGAAATATCCGGAGTATCCTTCCTAGCAGACTTGATAGTCCTGCATTCCCAAGGTTTGGACGTTATTCTTGGAATGGACTGGTTAGCCAAGAATCTTGGACAAATAGACTGTGCCAATAGGTCTATCACTCTCACAAATGGAGAAGGAATTTCAGTTGAGTTCAAACCCAAGACCTGCACCAATGGAAGTTCTATCCTCACCAGCATGAAGGAAGTGAAACTTGAAGACATACGTGTAGTCCGAGAATATGCTGATGTCTTTCCTGATGAATTACCTGGCATGCCACCGGATCGGGACGTCATGTTCTTAATTGACTTAGTCCCAGAGACAGCTCCAATATCGACGCGACCCTATAGAATGCCAGCTAATGAGTTAGCGGAATTGAAGAAACAGATTGAAGAACTGCGAAGCAGAGGTTACATCCGACCCAGTTCATCACCTTGGGGAGCACCAGTGCTGTTCGTCAAGAAAAAGGACAATAGCATGAGAATGTGTGTTGATTACAGATCACTCAATGAGGTGACGATCAAGAACAAATATCCTTTACCCAGGATAGATGATCTGTTCGATCAGCTGAAAGGAGCAAGTGTCTTCTCGAAGATTGATTTGAGATCAGGCTATCACCAACTGAAGATCAGACCAGAAGATATTCAAGACGACCTTCACCACGGATATGGGTATGCGAGTTTCTGATGATGTCTTTCGGTTTGAAGAACGCCCCTGCTTATTTCATGAATATGATGAACAAAGTGTTCATGGAATTCTTGGATAAGTTTGTGGTTGTTTTCATCGATGATATTCTCATCTACTCGAAGGATGAAGAAGAACACGAGAAGCATATCAGATTGATACTGGACAAACTCAGGGAGCATCAACTCTATGCCAAATTCAGCAAAGTGAATTTTGGCTAAGTCAAGTGGCATTCCTTGGGCATATTGTGTCAGCAGGAGGAATCGCAGTAGATCCTGCCAAGGTTGAAGCCGTATCAGATTGGAAGCAACCCAGGACGGTCACCGAAGTGAGAAGTTTCCTTGGACTAGCGGGTTATTACCGCAGGTTCATTGAAAATTTCTCTAAGATTGCAAGACTCATGACTCAACTTCTGAAGAAGGAAAAGAAATTTGATTGGACAGATGCCTGTGAAGAAAGTTTTCAGGACCTGAAGAGGAGATTAGTCTCAGCACCTGTGTTAGTTTTACCTGATATCCGTAAAGATTTCGAGATCTTCTGCGACGCATCCCGTCAAGGTCTCGGATGCGTATTGATGCAGGAAGGCAAGGTAGTAGCGTATGCATCCAGGCAGTTGAGGCCACATGGAGGGAATTATCCGACCCATGATCTGGAGTTAGCAGCGATTGTGCATGCCTTGAAGATCTGGCGGCATTATCTCATTGGTAACCGCTGTGAGATTTTCACGGATCACAAGAGTTTGAAGTATATATTCACACAGGCAGAATTAAACCTTCGGCAGAGAAGATGGCTAGAGTTGATAAAAGATTATGATCTTGGAATCCATTATCACCCAGGCAAAGCAAATGTAGTTGCAGATGCCCTGAGCAGAAAGGCCTATTGGAATACCATGATGGTGCAGAAGGAACAGCCAGAACTACATGAAGAATTGAAGCGTCTAAACTTGGAGATTGTCAGTCAAGGTTGTGTGAATGCTTTGGAAGTACAACCGACTCTTCAAAGTCGATCCAGAGAAAAACAACTAGAAGATGATGACATCAAGGAGATCAAGAAGAATATGCGAAGAGGCAAGGCTCCAGGATTCGCTGAAGATGAACAAGGAACTGTGTGGTTTGGGAACCGCATTTGTGTACCTAACCAGCAGGAGTTAAAACAATCAATTCTGAAGGAGGCTCATGAAACGCCTTACTCCATTCACCCCGGAAGCACCAAGATGTACCAGGATCCAAGGAGAAAATCGGTGGGTCGACATGAAGCGAGATGTGTGTCGCATTGTGATGTAAAGCGAGTTAAGGCAGAACATCAGAGACCAGCTGGATTGTTGCAGCCACTACCAATTCCAGAATGGAAGTGGGAAGAGATTGGTATGGACTTCATCACCGGACTTCCTAGGACCCAATCAGGATATGATTCTATCTGGGTGATAGTTGATCGGTTGACCAAAGTAGCTCACTTCATTCCGTCAAGACTACATACGAAGCGACCGATTAGCGAGTTATATGTGGCTAGGATTGTTTGCCTACATGGGGTACCCAAGAAGATCGTGTCCGACAGAGGTTCTCAGTTTACATCAAAATTCTGGCAGAGTCTGCATGAAGCCTTAGGCACCAGACTCAACTTCAGTACAGCCTATCATCCTCAGACAGATGGTCAGACGGAACGCACCAATCAAGTACTCGAAGATATGCTCCGAGCCTGTGCCCTGGAATTTGGACAAAGTTGGGACAAGAATTTGCTATATGCAGAATTCTCGTATAACAATAGCTATCAAGCTAGTTTGCAAATGGCTCCTTTTGAAGCATTGTATGGCAGAAAATGCAGAACTCCACTTCTGTGGGACGAAGTAGGAGAGCACTAGCTCTTTGGACCTGAGATAATCAAAGAGGCAGAAAGTAAGGTCAAAGCTATAAGGGAACATCTGAAAGTGGCACAAACCCGACAAAAGAGTTATGCTGATAACCGTCGGAGGGATTTAAACTTTGAGGTAGGAGACTTGGTCTATCTCAGGGTCACTCCACTCAGAGGAGTAAGAAGATTACGAACAAAAGGAAAACTCGCTTTTGCATTTGTGGGGCCATACAAAATTCTAGCCAAAAGAGGTGAAGTGGCATATCGGCCTGAGCTACCGAAGCCTTGTCATTGTGCACGATGTCTTCCATGTATCCCGATTGAGAAATGCTTGCAAGCGCCGAAGACCATACCTTCTTGGAAAGTTTCGATCTTGAGAAGATCTCACCTACGTGGAGCGACCAATCAAGATTCGGATGTCGCAGAGCGAGTCACCGAGCGAATCATCGATCATACAAGGTACGAGTGGAGTCATCACCGGAAAGTGAAGCCACATGGGAAAAAGAAGAAGACCTCAAGACCAACTATCACGATCTCTTTGTTGACCAATCCTGAATCTCGGGTCGAGATTCCCTTAAGGGGGGTAGGTTTGTAATGACCTAAATTTCAATTTCAGTAAAATTTAAAAGTTTATTTATGTTTGTGGTTTTTCCTGGATTTTCAAAAGTTTTTTTTAAAATATTTTAAAGCTAAAAACAAATTTATTAGCAAAATTAAAAACCAACATAAAGTTGGAATTAATTTTATTAAGTCCAGAAGGAATATGGGAATTTCTGTGAATTTTTCATAATTTTTGGAAGTATTTTGCTATTTTCTAAAGCTAATATGAATTACCAGAATTAAATCAATTAGAAAATGAAATGAAAATAGAAAACCCTGTTTGGGTCGAAACCCACCGGCCTCGGCCCATCGGCCCGCACTCGTCGCACCCTCTCTCTCACCTCCTCATCAACCGTTGGATCTTAATCCAACACACACAACACACACACGCACCCCTTCCGATCTCCACCGCTCGATCGTGCACCGACGGTCAGGATCTTTTACAATCACCGCACGGTCCGAATATCCTCAACAATATGAGCCGTGCGATCTTGATCTTACGGCGAGATCTTCGTACCGCTTCGGAGACTTAAAACCTTCTAATCTAAACCCTTCAATCTAAATCCTACGGCCAGGATTCCTCCACGCTCTTCCACTCTCAGTTAGCCCCAACCGTTGGATCAAATCCAACGGCCTTCGTTTCTTCTTCTTCCTCGCCTTCTCCTCCTCGCGCGCAACGGCCGCCCGCCATTGCCGCAAGACGAGGAGCCGCCAACACTCAATCCCAACCGCTCCGACATTCGCGTGAACGTGCACGAGACCGCATCCACCTCCGCCGCATTTTCCCCCACGTTCCCCCTCTTCTTCGCGACGGTTTCGCCCACGACGCCGCAACCGCCGCCGCACGACTTCCACCTCCCCACGTCGCCTCAGAGCCTCCCAGCCCCTATAAAAGGCACCACCGGAGCGCATCTACGCACTCATCTCACCTCCTCAAACCTCATTCCCACGGAGCTCTACCGCCACCGTAATCGTGAGTCTAGGGTTTCCGCCGCGAAAAACGCCGCTTCGCCGCCGTGGCCGATCGTCTTCTTCAAAACACGAGCCACCTCGGGACCCTTCATCACTCCGAGCGCCATCGAACTCTGTTCAAACACCGAGCCACCTCGGGACCCTTCATCACTCCAAAGCGGCCATCGTGATCGAACTCCATTTTGACCTTCATTAATCCCAAAATACTGTAGCTGATGTAATCATTGCGCAATAAATGGATTTTCAGTAGGAAAATAATTCTGGGAATTCAATAAAATTTCAGATTTAGATATAAACTTCAAAAATTCATAACTTTTGCATATGAACTCCAAATTGGGTGATTCAAATTGCAAAATTTATATAAAATTATAATCTAGCTAACTAAACCAAAATATTTCAGTTTGGAGTTAATTTGAGCAATGTTTTTGAATTTATTTGAATTTGCATATTGAATTTGTCGTATTTTCGCGTATAGAATTCGACGACTCCGGAGAGTTCGATCAATCTGAAGATTTAGAATTCCAAGACATCGAACAAGGCAAGTTACACCATTGACCATATTGCCCCTATTATTTTAAGTTATTTTAAGTTTTTAAATTCCTTATTGCATGCATATGTTGTTATAAATATTTTAATATCCTGTTTTACATATAGTTAATTCCATATGTTATTGTATGGCCAAATTTGAATGTTGTATCTGACTACCTTGATACCATAGGCAAGATATTACCAAAATTCAAATATATGCTTAGCCAAGCTTAGTTCACATTTACATAATTTGGGAGGGTTTACACCAGATTTCTACAAATTGTTTTAAAACTTGACATTGTGGTATTGTCTTACCACATGAGTTTAAAAATGAAGTTTTTATTCAAAATAAAATCAAAATGGGTTTGGACTTGGGCGAAATGGTCGGAATGGTGGGTGTAGGTTTATGCACGGGTTGATCTGGTTAAGATCAAGGCCCATGGGTTAGGAATGACGCCCAAGTCAATTGAGGACCGGTCTTTGAGCCGCTTATTGCTATGCCATAACATACCACCACATGTCCTGTATGGGCAGGATTTGGCTAACTAATTTGTGATGTCCTAGTATATTTATGTCATGTGATTTTGTGGCGTCGGTTAGACGTTTATTCCCACTTGGCGCAAGAGGGGCTTCCAGGAGGGCAGTCGATCAAAGGGGCGAAACCTTAGCGGGCATGAATGTACTAGGATAAAACATTGTAAAGGCCTCATGGTAATTGCTCAGTCACACGCCTACGGAAGCGTGAATTGGCCGACATAACGAGCATGTCACCTCGTGTGGGTAAAGTTGTACAACCTCGGCAGAGTAGAAACTATTCGAATAGCCGCGTCCGCGGTCATGGACATGCTAGCAAAGCCACTTAAAGTTAGAATTGTTTTTGGTTTTAAAATGCTTTATTAATTGTTGAGGATGGTTAATCCTTATGAAAATTTGGGCGGGAAGCCAAGTGTTAGGAGGGGATCCTTCACTTTATTATTGGAGGTTATCCACATTATATCATGGTCATTTCAAAATATGAGTTTATCCATAGTATAAAATTGCCTTAGAAACTACTATACTTATTCAAACTGAAAATGTTGTTTATGCAAAACAACCCCTGCCATACTAACTTGTTTCCTTATGCATGCATTTAAATTCAATATTGGGTGTGACTTGCGAGCACGTGAGTAGTGCTCACTCTTCTTTGAATAAATCTTATTCGAGAGAAGCTGCTATCTTGACGGTGAGGACCGGACGAGTAGGCCTTTCGATCCGACGATTGCACGTGGCGCATCGTGTGGCTTCCACTATTATGTTATTTCATTGTGTTTATCATTTGACATTTGATATTATTATTCAGACTTATTTGTATTAAACAGTTATTTATTTAATGCCATTTACGTTTTCGTGATATGAATGTGATATTCATTTTTGTGAGACTGTGTACACTGGAAATCCTGGACTGGTGTTTGAACACAGAGAATTCGGGATCCTTCGCTCCCGGGTTCGACACAGAGACACAAGCATATATATAATATGTATATGTATTATTTAATGCTTTCCTACGTGTTTGTCAAACTAAAAGTGTAAAATGTAAAGTGTACAATAGAAATATGTACCTTAAAGATGATCATCGGCTCCTTGCCTTGATATTTTGCTGCTCAGTACTTGAGCCACCCGGTTCCATCTCCTAATTTCAAAGTCACATTGTAGAAATTACTCGCAAAATTTATCATGATTTAACAGAAATAGAAAAAAATTACAAAGTACTGAATGTCTGAATGTGCATTGAGCCACTGACTGAATACTGAATAGAAGTATAGAACTACAAACTAGTGCATGAACCAGGGAAGAACTACAATCAACAAACTACAAAATTTTCTTATAGCACATGAACCATGGGACAAATCACTCACCGTCGTCACTGAAGCAGAAAGGGCAGGCAGCGTCGGGGAGAAGGAAGCACCGAAGCAGCAGGGACGGGCGGCGTCAGGGAGAAGGAAGGCGAAGGGGCGCTAGGGAGAAGGGATCAGTAGGGGTGGGCGGGCGGGCGGCGTAGCACGGGCGGGCGAAAGGAGAGGAAGGAAGAAGAAGAAAGGAAGAGGAAGAGGGAGAAGGAAGAAGGGAAATCTTCGCGAGGGTTTCAGCGAGGTCCAACGAAGAATTTGTGGTAAATCCATGTTTCCCATTAGATTTTGTAAATCTTTCATGTGCAATTTGTCACCAATAGTCAAATTAGTACTCTGCTGTTGCAAATCGGTGTTTTTGTAGTTCTGTTAATTCGCAAGATTGAATTAGTTCCAAGCGAATTCAGCATTTGGGATCTCCTAGAGTTATGTGGGAGATTGTGATGGCTTTCGGGAAAGTATTAATTCACAATTTTTGGTTGGATAATGATTTAGTTATGATTTTTGCAAGTCTGAGTGCTTGTTCAGTCTCTGGTTTCGGGCAGCGAGCTTAGTTCTCTGATTTAGGATCTGGAGATGGACGAATCTGGTCGGTTCATCTCCATGAGTTATGTAGATGAATTCATGATGGTTCCAGGGAGTCTAAGTTCATATTTTTTGGACAAGTAGAACGAAAGTTATGATTTTTTGAAGTGGTTGTTGTAGTTCTGTCCTGCGGTAGGGGACAGTAGGGAAAGATTTCTCTATTAGCAACCTTTGCCGCTCAATGGGAAAAATTATAATAAATTTATTCATGAAGCTAGTTCTCTGTAGTTTCCAGATTGTCTTAGATCAATGGGTTTGGATGTACCAATGAAGAGATACGAAATTCCTAAGTCGGTAGTACCAAAGATGACAGAACTGTCTTCGGAGATAAAAGCAAAGGCTTACATGAAATAATTTGAACTCCTGGTCACCTGAGAGGTATGCGTGTGTATGTTCCAGAGAACTTGGGTTCATGATTTTTGGTGCTTTGAATCAAAAGTTATGGCTTTTCCTTGGTGGTTGTCTGTTTTGGACAGACTGGGATTTGAGAATGTATCGGTAAAGTTTCGGGTTGCGAATAGGAGCGAATGATTTCATTTTTGTTTTATTGCCTTGTTGTGCACATTTGAATGGTATTCTTAGTATACTTTACGAATGCCAGGTGGTGGTGAGAGCCGGGGATAGAGTCCTCCTGTCGTCGTCGTCCGTCTTGCGGTTGAGGCAAGTGCAAGCAGTGTATAGTGAATTGAGATGCTATATTCATGATAAATGCCATGGTTTACTTATGAAAATTTTATTCTATGATATTGTTGCTGAATATTAATCTCTCATGTTGGATTGAGATTATGAAGTTCATTTGCATCATGGCATACATTCTTGAAACCTGGACTACGTAGTAGCCAAGTGTTATTTCTTTTGAGATCCCTGTTATGCATTGGACGGGCATGAGATCCCCGTCATGTATTGGAAGGGCATTGGTCCCCACACTCATGGAGAGTGGGCTTGAGATCCCTGTGCTTGCGGGCACAGGCTTAAGTATGCATCGACGGATGCACTACTCCACATTACCAGTAATTGCAAAGAAGGAAGAAAGAGCATTCTTGACATATGCATTGCATGCAAGTATAATAGTTTCATTTATGGTCTCCTTGCTGATGTTCTTATGAGGATTTGATATCTTCATTTGCCGATCATGATGTTTGGTTTACTATCATTGTTGTACTTTGCTGAGTCGTAGACTCACGCTTGTTGTTGGTATCCTTTTTAGGTACCTCTCGAGACAGCGACATGCATGAGAAGGAGTAGTTTTGATGCACTTCACACATGATCACCCATGGCAAATAAATTAGATTTTTACCTTTATTGTTAGACCGTGTTCATCCTTCGTGGTGGTTGATCTATTTGTAATTGGAAAAGTCAAGTATGTCTAGTGGATGTTACTATTTATGCTTCAACATTTTAGAACTTGATTTGTTCACCTTTACATGTTAGCATATTACAAGTGGCTTGCTTAGTCTATCATCCAAGTAGAATATTGAAGTTTACTGTTGTATTCCTGCGGTTCGGCGACTTGATGATTAGAGTAAGATTTATGCCTAGAATCATGTTATTCAATATAGTTTTGGTCAATGCTAGCTTCTTAGATGTTGAAAAGCTTGCTGTTATTTGATAGTGAGTAGAAGTAAAGTGGTTTGATAAGGAAGTTTAGTAGCATCCTAGGCTCATTGTTGGGCTGGGGTGTTACAGTTCAGTGTTGAAGGAGCCAAATGTCGCAATGACAAGTGGTGAGCGTCGACGTTGTTGAAGAAGTTAGTGCCTAAAGAAGATCGATGATGGGGAAGCCCTGACAAAGAGGAGGATGACGCTTTGCATTAAAGAAGAGCTATGGATGATATGGAGCTATCGTGTAGCTAGGAGCGTGTCATCACTAGTGAGGGGAATGTTGTCGTTGGCGGTGGCGAAAAGATTCTCTATATCCTTAGACAATGATTAAAGCAGATATACCAACATTAGTGAAAATGGGAGGTCCCCATGGTTAGTGAGGAAACCACAACATTGAGTTAGCCAACGTCAAAGAAGAGGAGCGATAGGCACGAGAGAAGAGGACGTTGAGCATTTATTACATCATACATGTGTATGTACATGCATGCATCTGTACGAATAGAAGCGTGGGCGTGCAGAGGCAGAGGAGCAAAAAACTTAGAGTAGAGATGGCGCAATCGTGGGGAATATGCTCGGGGTAACCGGAGAGAACGTGACACATGTCCCCGGCTTGGATCGATAACGGTTGTATGTGTATGCTTGTTGATGTCGCAATGGTTAGCATTACACAATAATTGGGAAGAAGTAGAAGATAACTATATGGTACTCTAATACATTATACCATGTAAACTAATAAGATAATTTGCCGCATATACAATCAATGTATTGCTTAAGATTAAATAGAGATACATGTGCATGCATACAATTTGGAACAAAAATAACTAATAGAGTAAGAATGGGGGCATGCAACTACATAATCTATGCATGATGATGAGTGATTAGTTTCTAAGAACCCTAACAACTTATTATGCTCAATGATGTTCTTCCATTAAAGCACATAGTTCAATTACGTTCCTCATGTTGTAATTTCTTTCAAGCTTCTCTTGTTGTTTCTAATGTTTATGATTTCTTAAAAGTCTAAATAACCTACAAGATACGTAAATATATTATCAACCATTTATACAAACTTTGAAAAACCAATCTAGCCGCGCAAATGCGCAGGGCACCATGCCAGTTAGATTTGTATATGAAATCCAACAAAAAAATATCTGAAGTTTGGAATAAAAAAATAAAGCCAATAATTTGATTTCCATACGAATTCCTAAGTAAAAGATTCCATGTCAAGTATAATAAAACTGAAATTTAGAATAAAAATAAAATAAAATAAGTAATTTGATTTCCATACGAATTTCTAAGTAAAATCCCTAAATAATTATAATTTGAAATAAAATAAAAATAAAAATAGGAAATTAGATTTCTATATGAAATCCAACAAAAAAACAAAATTTTGGAATAAAAATATAATAAAAATAGCAATTCGATATAGATTCCAATAATTATAATTTAGAATAAAAAGTAAACAATAATTGGCAACTAGATTTGTATACAAAATCCAACCAAAAATTAACTGAAATTCAGAATAAAAATAAAATAAAGGTAGAAATTTGATTTCAATACAAATTCCAAAGTAAAATCCCTAAATAATTGTAATTCAGAATAAATATAAAAGAAAAATTAGCAATTGGGTTTGGATACGGATTTGAGGAAAATGACTTGAATTCAGAATAAAAAAGAAAGAAAATTTGTAATTTGATTTCCATACGAATTCCAAAGTAAAATCCCTAAATAACTAAAATTCATATTAAATTAAATTAAATTAGCAATTTGATTTGTATATGAACTGCAATAAAAATAACTGAAATGTTGAACAAAAATTAAAGTTATAACGAATATGACACGAATGGTGTCGGAGAAGATACAAAAGAAGTCACCGCATTCGCTCTAAATGTCACGTGTTTCAATTGTTGCTTCCTATGGAATAAAAATAAAAAATAACTAAAATTTTGATTAAAATACAAGTTATAACAATGATAGCACGAATGGTGTGAGAGGAGACCACGAAAGAATGCAACAGCATCGATCCGTACTGCAAGAAGACATTGACCCACAGGGAAGCGAAGAGCTGAGGTGACGACGACAATGATGAGGACAATATCGTATTGTTCACCGGAGCCATTGAAAAGAAAGTTCAGTGTTGAAGGAGTCAAGGGCCGTGATGACAAGTGGTGAGCGTCGGGGTTGTTGAAGAAGTTAGTGGTCAAAATAGCTTGATAATGGGAAACTCTAGCAGAGATGATATGAAGATTTGCATTGAAGACAAGCTATGGACGATACGGGGCCATCGGGTAGCTAGGAGTGTGCCATTATTGGTGAGGGACATGTCGTCGCCGAGGATGTCGAAAAGATTTTCTGTATCGTTGAACAATGACTAAAGCAGACATGCTAACATTAGTGAAGATGAGATATTACCGCGGTTAGTGAGGAAGCCACAACGTTGAGTTGGTCAACGTCGAAGAAGAGGAGCGACCGACATAGGAGAAGAGAACATCAAGCATGTATAACATAATGCATGCGTATGTACATGTATGCATCTATACGAATAGAAGTGTGGGCATATAGAGGCAGAGGAGCAAAAAGCTTGGAGTACGGATGTGGTAGCCGCAGGGAATATGTTTGAGGTCACCGGCGAAAGTGTGACATGTGTCCCCAACTGGGATTGACGACGGTTGCATGTGTATGCGTCATGATGTCGTAATGGTTAGCATTAAGCAATAATTGGAGAGAAGTAGAAAGATAACTATGTGATAAAATATTGCATTGGAAGGGTAGCAGTTGAGAGGGGTCGATCAAGATTTGGGTTTACTATTAAAGGTTAAAGAAAAAACTGTGATGATGAGAAGAGATAGAAGTCACATGGTATGGTAGGGCAGCCAGCATATGAGGGAAGATAAGTTCAAGGTAGGTTGCCCATGATACATCGGTGTATGTCCATGGTGAATCGGTGTATGCGTATATAAACTAATAAGATAATTTATCGCACATATAATTAATATATTACTTAAGATTAAATAGAAGTACATGTGCATGCATACAATTTGAAAAAAAAAACTAACAGAATAAAAATAAGAACATGCGGCTACATGATCTATGCATGACGGATAGTGATTAGTTTTCAAAAACCAACAACTTACTATGCTCAATGATTTTCTTCCATCAAAGTACATACTTCAATTACGTTTATCAGGTTGTAATTTTCTTCAAATTTCTATTGTCATTTTCAATGTTTAGGATATCTTAAAAGTCTAAATAGCCTACAAGATACTTAAATATATTCTTAAGCATTTATACAAACTTGAAAGAAATTTAGCTACACAAATGCGCAGGCCACCTACTAGTTTCTTATAAAACAAGGAAATGAAATACAAGAAGCTTAAAAGGATTTAATGCTATAAAACTAGAGATCCATTGACTATTGTTTCACCCTTTTTTTTAAAATATATAGGGCCTTCGTGAGCATCTATGGGTCCTAATTTTCAAACTATGGAGCCCTTATGAAACACTTGGCTTCTATAAGCATATATGCAAGATTACAACTGCGAAACTGTGCAATTTGCAGCATAATATTGAAATCTAGTCATTGCTGGGTGCAACAGGATCCACATCTCCATCCATGTTATATGAAGCATCAGCTGCTGCCTTTGGGATATCAGTTGGTGGGGCAAAACTCTGCAGTTCAGATTCCTCCAAGCCCTTTTCTGGTCCAAGACTCTCCAGATGAACCCCGTGCCTTTTCAACGCATCTTTGAACTTATGAATCTGAAATAGCAAAAAGTTATAGTTTGAAAGAGCTTAAAAGGGTTTGTTCATAAATGGGAAAGACTTACAGTTGAAATGGTGCAGCTGAAGCTACTGATACGGCCTTCTGCACCTCTGTAAAAGCGGAACAATGGCAATACATGGACATGGAGCCTGCGACACATCTCTTTCTGTTCATCATAGTTGACCATAAGAAATTGCAGTTCTGGATGCATCCCAGCGAATTGATACACCTTTGTGGAATTAAACAAAAAGGTATCGTAATTATAGAAATTTAATTGTTTTGCCCCCTATTTTATGTATTAAGAAAACTGTTAAATATGCATGATTGTGTTCTTTTACCTTGGAGTGTAGGGCCTTACAAGCTCCACAGCTAGGGGAAAAGAAGTGCACCACGGTAAGCTTATCTCCGGCCATCAGAAGCTGTTCGTCAAAATCTTCTTGTGATTTGATATTTTTCATGTTGGCCTTCATGTTCTTCTCCCACCATTTTGTCTTCATAGGGAGGTGAATAACCTAACACCATGACAATATATTTCATTGTCATCTCTTTTGTGCTTGAGCACATATTTGTCAATGAATGTTTAAATTGTGTCATTTTTTATAGAAAAGGGAATAGTTTAAATTGTGTCATTGTTTGAATGAAATTAGCAGATTTGTACGTTTTGATGCAAATTTTGCAGTACTTTTAGATAGAGAAGGGATCTTAACCAATAATTTTCTAGAATTTTCAGTATTACATAATAGGGCTGACCAAGCAACCAAATCTCTTAAAAATAAAATCCACCTCATAAAATAATATTCCCGTTTCCAAAATAATGCACTTGTATAGCTTAGTCATTACTAGGCTTGAAAATGTTACATGAAGCAATATAGTGAAATTAAATTAAAATAAATACTCCCATTTGTGTTCCGAAATCCAAAAAAAAAGGTAAGCCCATGGATTGTAAATGACATTGCGACTCTTAAGTCTGAACAACAAAAACAAACATCAGATCTTTCATTCTCTAGATTAAATGACACTTGGCAATCTGGAAAACTGTAGCCAGTGGATTTTGAAATCTGCACACCTTTTTTCTGTTTAAGATAAAGAGGCAACGTTCAATTTTTTTAAAATAAGTTTCAAGTGACCCTTGTCCTTTAGGAACTGCACTGGATATTTAATACTTGACATGGAAATAATATTATGTTTTGCCCTTGAACTAGCAGGACGGTCTTTCTTGAAAGCAGTGTTTTTTTGTAATTCAATCAGGGATCAAAAACCCGTTCCCGGGGGAAATCCCGTTCACTGCCCAGAAAAAAAACCGGCCGGTAACCGGATTTCCCGGAAAAAATCCGGACGAAATTTGATTGAATTTGCTTAAAAACCATCCAAAATTCAAAATTTGGAATTTGGCTTTGCAAAATCCGAAAAAACCGGCCGGTTTAGGGTTTCCCGGTTACGTAACCGGCGGTAACCGGCCGGTTTTTTGATCCCTGAATTCAATTATCTCCAAGCAAGCAAAGTTCAGCATTTTCTTTTCTTTTTTTGTGTAAAAGAAAGACAAAAATTTCACATGCATAATCAATCGCTGAGTGGTAAGGAAATTACATTGATGGGCATTTTCGGTGCAGCTTTGGTGATCTGCCAACCAGTTGTAGCAACCTTTTCTCTGAGCAAGAGGTGCTTTCCCTTGATCACATTGTGGTTCCAAGCCAACACCTTGAAGCAATCACCAGAACTATTGTTCTTGGATTCATGATGAGATGAACCAGCAACAACCCAATTGTTCGTCAGAGCAGAAGCCATTGACATCCTTCAACTGACAAAAAGAAAAGAACATGAAACAAATCAGCACCTTCATGAAATACTGCAGGAAAGGGAACATTTCAAAAGAAAACATACCACAACCTATCTGCACAAGCTTTTCAAGAGCTGGAAATTTTTGTGATGGTGAAATGTGGATGGTCCATGCTAAGGTATTTATAGCTGAAGAAAATTTTGTCCCACAAGCGAAGGATACCTCAGCCAACCTACACAACCCATATTTGCACTTTTCAGTTTATTGTTCATCGCTATCAAAAGTAGTTATGTTGTTTATCCAAATGCAGATAGGGCAAGTCAAGAGGTGTTGTTCCTTGTGATCATATTTGGACTAGCTAGGTGCTTTATTTCCTCACTTACCAATCTTGCAACTAAAGTTTTGGTGTTTCTTACACTCTATGCTGACTTATGTCTGAGGCGGCACGGCTTATGCTCCGGAGTGGAGGAAGCTGATGTGTATTTGGATAGGCCTTTTGTGAACAAGACTCATCTCTTTTGTGTCGATTCTAATGTATTGTGCATGTGTGAATCATGTGTAAACGTTTCATCTAAATCTAAATCTGCTTTTCTCGAATGTATGCACGGCATTGCTGGATTTCTTGATGGGAGGTCGGTGTGTCCGACAATGCAGCGAGGTTGTGTAATCTACTTGTTTTACGTGATCCTAGCTCTATCTGTTCCTCAAAAATTACGGCAGGTCTTGCCCTCTGCTCGTACCTATCCATCGCTTGAAATTTGTCATGAGATGAGATGCGAATTTGACATTAGTTTTGCCTGATTCACAACCTGTACTTTTAAGATTTTACATATGAACTGACTCGCAGCCTGTTAATCATAAAATAACCGACAAGTATAGATGGGATTCCATTTACAATAAGCAACTTGTGACAACTAATCCTTTGGAACTAAGAAGATTTAGGTAGATCTAGATGTGAAAATTGGAAACAAAGGGACTTGATTGCACCCAAACTTTCCAAATAGGGGACTTAAAAACCATTTTTTTTATATATAAAAAAACTAAGATCCACTTGAAGAAATTAACAAAATAAAGGGATCTATGGTGAAAAATACTCTATGTGATGATACTTTCAAATTTAGACGTACCCCATTTTTACCACCACGTGATACTTTACGCGTGGTGGTAAATTGAGTGGATCCTTATCTTTAATCAGTAGCGTGTCGCTTGTTGCGACAATGCATGATCCATGCCATGTTAGGTATTTGATAAAACTTGTCATGTGTCCCCTTAGGCTCTTACATTTTTTTTCGGCTATGGGAATTGTCCTTTCCCACTCATGATATATTATAGCCTAATATTGAAACTAAATTTCCGGTAGCCACGTCGAAAATATGTGATCATGCAACCATTGTTTTGAATCTTTTGCTTCACACCCGGAGCTGTATTAAGAGAAAAAACTTGACCCAATGTGAAAATAAGCCGAAATCCTCCGGCTAAGAACTTGGCCCAATGTAAAAATACCATCAGTAAAAACACCGCTTATATGACTAACCTTGGTTGTTGCAAGCACGCATGCTATAGCATCAGTTTATATGAAATAGTTGTAGTAAGGAAATGTAACAAATGTGTTTTTTTTTCTCCCTTTTCGCGCTTTGGTGGTAGTAAAGGTGAGCGTTCAGCTCTGGAGTTGCAGTATTTTATAATTTTGACAAACAAGTACAGCTGGGTTATGAATAATTAATATTCTGCTAGGCATATTGCAGTGACCAAGATCAGCTTCAGAATACACGTAAAAATTGTACAGAGCAAAATTGCTTCTTGTTCTTGCTCAAGAATACATTATTGTATGCTTGTATTAATTCTGAAGTTACAGCTGTTTCTCTTGACTGGGCAGATGCGCAATTCCTGCATAATCCTTTTTCACAATTTGCTTCAGCTCATCGCAGAATTAACCTTTTTTTGCAGAAGCATGAACCCATGCTTGTCGACAACTCAGTGCAGGCACGGATGACAGCTCCATTCTTTGTGATGCACAAGGTGTGATTTTTTTGGTACCACATCATAAGAAATGCATCGCAATGTGAATGGTTAATTTGGTAGAGCGTATCATGTGGGGCTCCATGGATAATTGCTTTCCAATGTTAGCTCCACGGGTTAAAATTAAGTATCCATGTAGAAATAACTTTCCAGCATTGTTTTTGTCGTAGCGAGAAGACTAGACAGTAAGAAGTGAAGACCCCTCGTACAAATGAGACGAGGGGGCTAAACAACGGTTCGGCTTTTATTGATCCTTCCCCTCAGTTACAGGATAGGGGGGGCTATTTATAGCTTCCCGATATGATACATGAAAATACACATATGTCCCTAACAAAGTACATTAACCCTAGGGGTAGCAGGGTCTTTTACGCGCCCCTGCGTATAGCTTCTGGTGCACGATGCACCCCAGTGGACATAGTCTATCTTCAGGAGGTGCGCCTGGTCTACTGCTCCTGTGGACCCCGTACTCTCAGACGGTCCTCTGCGACTTCCTGCGAGGTCTCTTCGTCTTGCCGAGGGTCTTGGGATGTCTTGAGGGTCTTGGGGTCCTCGCGGGGCCTTTGGGATCCCTCCGAGGGGGCTTCGGGGTGCCTCCGAGGGGTCTTCGGGATCCCTCCGAGGGGGCTTCGGGATGCCTCCGAGGGGTCTTCGGGGCCTCCCCCAAGTGTCTTTGGGAGGACCTTTTGGTGCAACCGTGCTTCGCCGGATCGTGGGGCCGGTGGGGCGTACCTACGACAAGCCCCTCGCGGTCGAGGTCTGCTTCGCCATGGCTGAAACCGCGCCGTTCTCCTGTAAGGTTCAGGCACATCGTCCCCTCTGGCGTGGCGAAGCGTTGCTGGTTGCAAAGGGTCCATCTTCCCTTCGGTGATGTTACCTGCGGGGGGAGGGTTTGGGGGCTCTTGGTCCCCGTGCGCTTTAATGGCGTTGGCACGCGGTGTTGATGGCGGCTGGTGCTGCCATGCGCCGTAATGGTGCTTGGGGCGTTGTGCGCCGTTACTGACGCGTCATTATGGCATCGTTGCCCGTACCGGCGCCTCCTGTGGTGTTAAACGACGGCGCTTGGGGCGCCGTGCGCCGTTACTAATGACGCGTGCACGCCTGTTGAGCTCCCTGGATGGCTATAAGTATCCACCACCCCCCCTTTTGTGGGGCTTATGTTGCTGCCCTATACCCTTTTTCAAACGTTTGCGCTCTTTGCTTCGTTGCTTTTCGTGAGATGACGAAGCGGGGCAGGGATGCTGCGGCGGAGTCGTGTTATACGAGTGACCTTGGGAGGTCGACAGTGACGGAGGCAGTGCTCCGGACTCTCGTGGAGGAGGGCAAGCTGGAGAGCGTCAGGAAAGTGCGAGTTCCCGGAGCGGAGACGGTGCCGTTGCCCCGGGCCGATGAGGCAGTAGTTTTTGTTGCCTTTCTTGATGCCGGGTTGCGAATCCCGTGCGTGAATCTGGTGAGAGATGTGCTGCAGCTATATGGTGTAGAGCTGGCACAACTTACCCCCAACTCGGTTGTCAAGTTGGGGTCTTTGAGTGGATGCTTCGGGCGGCCGGGGCAGCGGGCGAGGCTCGTCTCTTCGCTTTCTTGCACGATGCACGTTGTGAGCCGAAGAAGAACAGCGACGGTGAGACAATGAACTTTGGCAGCGTCAATTTTCAACCGAGGTCGCGCTGCCAAATGTACCTACCCGCCCCGGCGGCGCGGAACAGGTGGGAGACGGCCTGGACACGAAGATGGTTCTACCACTCCTGGCGCGGGGATGGCTTTCTTTGTCGCGAGGTGATGCGTCTGACCTATCGCCCACCCGACATCGGACGGCGAGAGGAGGCCCACTTGCGCCTCCTTCTGGATGTGACAAGGCGATTCTCCAAGCGAGACTTAGTGGAAGAGTTTTGCGCCTTCGGTCTTTGGCCGCTGGCGCGGGACTGGGAAGTTGAGCGGGGCACTACCAGCTCTGGACACCCGATCCTTACCGTGAGGGGGCACGAAGGTATGACTTTTTGTGTAGGCTCCGCTTGGATTTTGGATGGTGACTTACGTTTTGTTTGTTGTAGCTGTGTCGATTGCCGAGGCGAGCCGTGCTGCAGAGATACTTCTCGGCCCGTATACGGGCGAGGAGCATGCGAGGCGGTGCCTGGTTGTGCGGGAGGGGCGGCTGAACCGGGCGTATCCTGCCTCGGTTCGCCTTGCTGATCGGCCCGACCCGGAGGCCAAGAAGAAGAAGCGTGCCCGGCCGGTCGAGGTTGAGGGAGCTGGGCCAGTTTTTGTGGCCCCTTTGCGCGTTGCTGCGCCCCTTGATGTTGCTGCTAATCCGCTCGAAGCCGAGGGGTCACGACATGCTTCGAAGAGGCCGGCGGTGGACCCTCCGGGCCGGTCGGGGTTATCTGGGTCTGCTTCGAATGTCGATCCCTCCAGTCCTCACGATGCGTCGAGTGCGGGAGGTAGTCCGACTGTGGTGGCCGATCGAACCGCCTCGCAGGTGCGGCGGGCGGTTGGCTCGTTTAATGTCGTCGGGTTAGATACCGACGAATCCTCCGGGCCGAGCACCCCGTCGAACGTCTACGGGGGAGAGGATGCTGCGGACGAAGTGCCACCTACCCCTCGGGTGCCGCACGGTGAGTTGTTACTCCGACGGTTTGTTTGGTTGTTATTTTCCTTGATGCTGATGCTTTTAAAGGCTTTGTTATTGCAGCGGATGATGCTAGGCTGGAGGGCGGGGCTGTCGGGGGAGGTTCTGGCGGGGGAGGTTCCCCTGTTACCTCCGGAGGAGGGCGGCCCGGGGGTGGCCAATCAGGGGGTCATGGCTCTGCCCGCCCTTCAAGTACGGTGGACGTGGGCCCTATGTGCCGTGCTGACTTTCGCGTCAGCGAAGGAGCGTCGCAGGTTTGCGGAGCAGTTGCGGATTTTGCTTCACCGCCACTACTTCGCGAGCTCTTCGTGCGGATGACTCTGCCCGATATGCTTCGGGGCATCGAGGCGAACGCCACAAACGTATGCCCCCCCTTTTTGTGTTCGGATGCCTCGCTAAGCCGCTTTGTTTTCGCAGACCCTTATGCTGGCGCGGGGTCTTAACGGTGACATTGCGTCGGGCTTCGCCGAGATCAAGCGGTCGAGGCGAACACGCTCGAATGAGTCTTGGCCGGTGGCGCGACACTTTAGCCCTTCGGGTGCAAGCCCTGGAGGAGCAAGTGAAGGATCAGCGGGGCGAGAAGGCGGTGCTGGAAGAGGAGATTCACGCCGAGCGCGAGTTGTCAGGCTCCGTCGGGCTCGCTGCTTGGCGAGCCATGGAGGTCGTCGAGGGTGCCGAGCTGATGCTTGGTACCGTTCCCCCTGCGAGGTGCCATCGGCCCGCGGAGATGAACATCACCTTCCAGCGTCTTGAGCGTGCTGGCGAAGTGTTTGTCCCGGCCGCCCGCGCATACGGTGATCATTGTGCGAAGGCTGCTTGGTCCGCGACACTCGCCTCCCTCGACAAGGCCGGATGCGCCCATATCGATGGCCTTGCGGCTCAGGCTGTCGCGGTGGCGACTCCGGAGGAAACGACGGCCGCGAGGAACTGTACGAGGAAGGCCGGGAGGGTCCTGCTCCAGGACTACTGGTCCTTGCACGGTCATGACGATGCAGCGAAGTCCTTGCGGATGGCCCAAGCGCAGCGGGAGAAGGGGAAGGGTCCCCGGCAGCTTCGGCGGAAGATGCACGTGTTGACAAGCGGGGGTCCACCCCACACGATAAGGTGTGACCCCCCACCTTTTAGGTTATAGTTAGCGTAGTGCCTTCGCAGTGTTTTTTTTTTGTTGTTACTCCACTTTTGCTTTGTTGTAGGGAGCGATCGTTTTGTACGAGGGAAACCTCTTTTTGTGTAAGACCCTCGTTTTTAAATGAAATATTTGGACAATGGCGTGATTTTTTGTTTGGAACTGCGCTTCGTATGCTCAGGGCGAAGGGTTGCTAGTCAAGCGAGTGGCCGGACGGGGTCCCCCGCCATCCGAGGCCAGAAGTATTAAGAGGGGCGCCGGCGAGGCACCACCAAACGGCGAGGCGTGTTGTCCGTTTGGCCTTTGCGATTGTGCTATCGGGGAGCTATTTATCATGGCGCAAAGTGGCAGCGTTGGAAACTGGCGAACCTCGACGGTTCCATGAGGGAGTTCCATCGCGCCCGTAAGAGGAAGGCGGCCGAGGCGCGCGCAAAGATTCGGGCATTCTGGAGGCGCCGCGAGGCAACGACTGCTGGTGCTGGTGCTGATCCCCTCGCGTCGTGTGCCGAGTCGGCTCCTCCGCCCGCTGTTTTTTCGAGTGACAGCTCTTCGGAGTCCTTGGATGAGCTTGAAGCAACGCAAAGGGAATTAGCGAGGCTGCTGGCATCCGGGGCGTCTGACGAGGAGCTGCTTGAGTGGGCTACGTACAGGGAGGAGTGGGACTTTGTCCCATAAGCATATTATTATTGTAATAAATTTGTGTGTTGCTGAGATATGCTGAAAAGTTGTAATAAATTTGTGTTGTTGAGATATGCTGAAAAGTTGTAATAAATTTGTGTTGTTGAGATATGCTGAATAAAGATCGTGTGCAACTTATCCCTACGTGTAATAGAATGAGGGCGAGGCTGGGGTGTTGTACCGCGAGGGGGTGGTGTGGGTTGCGCTTTGTGGGTCGTCCCCCTACGTTCTTTTGATAGGGCTTCGGAGAGCCCTATACGTATATATATATTTTTGTTGCGAGGTGGGGGCAAAGCTGCGCTCGTCCCCCTACCTTCTTTTGATAGGGCTTCGGAGGGCCCTATACGCATTTTTTTTTGCGAGGTGGGGGCGAAGCCGCGCTCGTCCCCCTACCTTCTTTTGATAGGGCTTTGGAGAGCCCTATGCGTATATTTTTGGCGAGGTGGGGGCGAAGCCGCGCTCGCCCCCCTACCTTCTTTTAATAGGGCTTCGGGGAGCCCTATACGTATTTTTTTTTGCGAGGTGGGGGCGAAGCCGCGCTCGTCCCCATACCTTCTTTTGATAGGGCTTCGGAGAGCCCTATGCGTATATTTTTGGCGAGGTGGGGGCGTGTCGGACCCGGATTTCGTAATCCAGAATCCTCTGTGATAAAGCTGCGCTATTCCCACGGATCGATGATAGCGCTCACGGTACATTCTTGAATCATTTCATACATCGCGTAGACCAAATCATTCATTAATACAAGCATCGGAGTTCAAATAGACCACGTCGGTCGAGTTTACAATAGGGCCGTCGGGCCAAATGAGTTCATTACAAAATCTCGATACGTTAGCGGAAGCAAAGGGGTAGAGCAAGTCTCTCCACGAACAGCGGATCGGGGTACTAGGTGTACAACCGATATTAGCCAAGGGCTTGGATAATATAGGAGGTACACAAGTACCAACGGAGCCAACAGGTGGCGAGACCTAGACTACAAGAACTATACTACTCCTCTTCATTTCCTTGCTCTTGGCGTCCGGTCCTCGTAGTGGCGAAGTCTCCATGATCTGCGGGTTACGGGGTTGGGGGAAAGAGCGAGGATGAGCACAACTACCGTGCTCGCGAGCCAACACACAGTATGCAATAATATACATGCAAAGCTTAACAAGGATGGCTCGGGTTCATTTATTTGCGCAAAGCAGTATTTTGAGTACCAATATTAGAAAGTCCTGTCACTTAGCATTTTAACCAAATTGCACTTGTTAAAGAAATTACTTGTGCAACATTTATAACGGTAGAGGTTACCTCCGCCTCATGCTTATTTTTGATAGCGGTTACATCCACCACTTAACATCACTGGGGTACATCCACCCAGGGAAAACCAAAACAGTCACAATGACCCATCACATTTTATCCCGCCCACAGGTTTTATAAGCAGAACTAACTCTTGTAAGTTCCCATGTCCGCCTTGACCAGTGAGCACGGCTATTTGAATAGTTCATTACACTCTGCAGAGGTTGTACACTTTACCCACAAGAGACAATCATCTTGACATGTACACATGTTTAGTAGACATGTGAGTCAAGGGAGATAAATCACAAGGCCTTTACAATGCATCCACCGGTATTTGTTACACCCGCTAAGGTTTCACACGAGAAGAGTTACGCTCACATAGACAGTCAACTCTTTCCCGGACCCCTCTTGCGCCACACGGCTACGTTCACATAGACCCGTAAGTCGCACACCCCAACCCATAACCACAAAGGCTTATGGCGTAGCGGGTCATCTGCCTGGTGCAACTCATACTAACGGATACAAATTATTTAGCCAAGTCGACACCATTATAGACATGTGGTCGTACTGTTTTACATTGGGAGGTCATCACAGGATTAAGTCCTTAGGGACCATCTGGGCGGTTCATACCACATACCATCCACAAACCAACATTCCTTGGGCTGCATTAGCACCCACCAACATACCATCCATCATACCACCCGCCCAGATGTGATAAGCAATTTTTAGGGTTTTTAAGGGGTAGGAAAAATACAACATCATAACCATCTCAGTCATTTACACCCAATGACTGCCCAAAATCATGTTCATTTCAAAAGATGATGAATGGGGTAGATGATACCCCGATACTTAAGCAAGACTAGCATGGCGCTTAAGTATAGCCTAAACTAGTAAAGTTACCAAATAATTACTAGGGTGACAAAGGCTTAAGGTAATTCAATTATCAAGGGATGGTGTATTAATAATTAAACATCAAGTTGGCATTTAGCTACCTTAGGATTTTTAACATACATTTGCATAACGAAATTAAGCATGCAATTTGATACTTTAAAAGGACATAATTTGCATAAAATGTAGGTTCAATATGATCAAAGTATTGACTACTTTGGTCTCTGGCTAGATGATCTTGATACTCTTGAGCTTGATCGAAGTGGGGTCTCGGCTTCTCAGAACTCTCTGTGACGATCGTGCAGGAAAAGAAACACACGAGCAAACAAATTAAATAAATAACAAAACTCATCAAATGAACTCCAAAATAAACCAAACTAGTACGAGAAGAAAGAGCTTGATTTTAGAAATTTTTAGAAACAAACTTCACAATTTTGGAGTTAAAATGGGAGCAATAAATAATTGAAGCCTCTCTTTTGAAAATAAAAAGAAAAAGAAAGGAAAAACAACCAAAAAAAGAAAAAAAAAAGTATTTGGCCTACTCTTGACGACACCTACGCACTCACGGCTGCGGGCCACGGCCAGAAAAGAAGGGGCGAGGGGCTCGGCGAGAAAAGAGAGAAGGGGGTGGCGCTAGAGGCGAAGGGGAGAACGCAGGCGGCGGCGGCGGCGGTGCGCGAGGAGAGGGCTCACGGCGGCGGCGGCAGGCGGCCGTGACGGAGGAGGAGGGGACCGCGCAGCGGCGGCGGCCGGGAGAGCGGCGGCGGCGAAGGGAGCGGGAGGCTCGGGCGCGGCGGAGAGGGCGGCGATGGCGGCGAAGGTGAGTCTCCTTCTTGCTCGGTGCTCTTGCTCTTCTTCCTCGATTCTTGCTTTGGGAAGAAGGGGTGGAGGTGAGAGGAAGCGAGAGGAAGGCGCCGGGTTTTAAAGGCCGAGGAAGCCTTGGATCGGCGGTGGGAGTGCGAGCGTGGCGGAGCGCTTGGCGATCGGCGAGCGAGAGGGATGGGGCGGTCGAGGGCGCTGGCGGGGCGTTAGCGGGCGGCGCGGCGCAGGCAGCGCGAGGAGAGAACCGGGAGAGGCGGCTTTCCGGGCGTCGGCACGGCCGGCGGCGGCGGCGACGAGGCATGGCGGCCGGGCTAGGAGGGTAGGGAGGAGGGCTAGGGGAGAAAGGGGGGCTTCGGTGCTTTGGGAGGGAATCGAATATTGATCAATTCGGGCAAACCTTGAAGTTTGAGTTCCTTGATTCTTGAACACGTGAAGAACTTGCCAAAACCGAAAATTGGATGTTACAAAACCTACCCACCTTAAAAAGAATCTCGACCCGAGATTCGAGCTCCTCGAGAACGGTAGGGTAATCCAACTTCGGTGATACTCGCGTTCCCAAGTGGCTTCTCTCCGAGTGGTTGCTCCATTGCACTTTGCATAGCGGATGATCGGCGTCTTGTGCGCTTCTCCACGGCGTCAAGAATCTTGATTGGATGCTCGGGATACGACAAGTCTTTACGAGTGCAATGGTTTCAATTGGAGCTTGCTCTTACGGTACTACGAGGCATTTCTTGGTGAGAGGCGTGGAACACATTATGGACATCGACAAATTTTACGGTAATTCGGTTGATATGCTACCTCTCCACGCTTGGCGGTGATTGGGAGCAGGCCTATGTATCTTGGCGCAAGCTTGCCTTTCACTTTAAATCTTCGCATTCCTCGAAGGGTGACACTTTGAGATATACATGATCTCCAACCGAGTTAACTCTCTCGGCGGTTGTCGGCATAACTTTTACATGCGGGTGGCGACTGTAGGCGATCTATGATCAATCGGACTTTCTCTTACGCTTGCTTGAGAGTATCGGTCGAAGATATAACCTTCTCACGATTCGACCAATGCAAGGGAGTTACGCATTTTCTCCCATAAAGTGCTTCAGCGGAGACATTTTCAAAGCTGGATTAGTAGCTGTTGTTGTAGGCGAGTGCATCGGTAGACATCTCTCGATCTACGGTAAACTCTAAAGCACAAGCCGAAGCATGTCTTCAAGAATCGATTTACCCTTTCATGCATCCATCGATGCGAGGATGATATGTTGTGCTAAAGTTCAAGTGAGTTCCAAGTGCATCATGGAGACTAGCCCGAAATGCGAGTGGCGAGAACCTCGATCCGAGACTATCCTCTTGGGTACTCCATGCGGACATACAATCGAGCCATGTATAACTCGGCTAATTTATCTCCCTTGTAGGTGGTCTTCACGAGGATGAAATGGGCAACTTTGGTTAATCGTCGATTATGACCCATACGGAATCATATCCGGTCTTGGTTCTCGGCAGCCAGTAATGAAATCCATTCCAATTTCTTCCCACTTCCCTGAGGATTTGCGGTGGTTGCGGCAATCTGCGGGTCTACGATGTTCTGCTTTGATCGTTGGCACACATCGCAACAAGCTACGAACTTCGGCGATGTCTCTTTCATTCGCGACCACCAATATAGAATCTTCGTATCTTGATACATCTTGGTGTTGCCGGGTGTATGGTGTATCTTTGAGCTATGGGCTTCTTTTAGAATCAATTCTTTGAGCTCCTTTTGGTGGGGAACAAAGAGCGTTTCCCATACCATAGGATACCTTGTTGGTCTTCAACCATCTTTGAGGCCTTTCCTTTGACCATGAGATGTTTAAATTTCTCAACTCCGGGGTGTCCTTTACGGCGGTCTTGACTTGTTCTTCTAAGGTGGGTTGAACTTCCATAGCTGCTAAGGTGCCTTGTTCTACTAACTCGAGGTTAAGTGCCTCTAATTCCTTGCAAAGCTCGGGTTGATACTCTTGAACCACAACATTATTGCATAGGACTTACGGCAATGCATCGGCCACTACATTAGCCTTCCCGGGATGGTAATGAACATCAAGTCGTAATCCTTAATCGTTCTAACCATCTCCTTTGTCGGAGGTTGAGGTGCATGCAGGTGAAAATGTACTTAAGATTCTTGTGATCTGTATAGATATTGCAATGATTTCCAATCAAGTAATGCGCCAAATCTTTAGGGCATGCACTACGGTGCTAACTCCAAATCATGAGTTGGATAGTTGTCTTCATGTGGACGGAGTTATGCGGATGTATATGCTCAGACGTTTCCTCCTTGCATAAATCTGTGACCAAGACCTTGGCGTGAAGCATCACAATAGACTTCAAAGTCCTTGTGTATATGCAGCAAGACTAACAACTGGTGCAGATGGTTAACTTCTTCTTTAACTCTTGGAAACTCTTTTCACAAGCTGCTTTGTCCATTCATACTTCTTTTCTTTCTTGGCGGGTGGGTCATTAGTGCGGATAGTTTGGAGAATCCTTCAATGAAGCGTCTGTAGTATCCGACCATTCCGAGAAAACTCGCGCCGGTCGAGGTTGGTTGTTTCCATCCCAACACCGTTTCTACTTTGGATGGGTCAATGCGACTCCTCCAGTGGATCTGATATGTCAGAGGCGATCTCTTGAAGCCAAAATTCACACTTGCTGTACTTGGCATACGGTGATGTTCTTTAAGCTTCTCGGGACCAAATCTGAGATGTTGGCATGTTCTTGATGAGTCTTGGAGTAGATTAAGATGTCGTCTATGAACACGACAACAAACTTGTCGGTATTCCATGAATACTTTGTTCATAAGGTTCATGAAGTAAGGTGGCGCATTTGTCAAGCCAAGCGACATAGCGTGAACTCATACAAGCCATACAGGGTGGTAAAAGCTGTCTTAGGGATGTCCTCGACCCTAATCTTAACTGATGGTATCGACCTTAGGTCTATCTTGAGAACACTTGTTGCTCTGACGGTTGGTCGAATAGATCATCAATGCGGGGCAAGGGATACTTATTCTTGATGGTCACCTCATTGAGGGCTCGGTAATCTACACAATCAGCGGTGCCATCCTTTTTCTTTACAAAAAAATCTTGGCGAACCCGGGGATGAGCTAGGTCGATGAATCCTTTTTCTGTAATTCTTTCATCGTGTCTTAAGCTCTTCAAGCTCATCAAGCTGCCATCCTATATGGCCTCTTGGCAATTGGGGCATTCACGGCTTTAGGTTGATCACAAATTCTATGTCTCGATGCGGTGGCATGCGAGCAATTCTTCTGGAAAAACTTACGGATAATCTTGAACTACGGGGTTGTTTCGAGTCACTTTCTCGAGGTTATGGATTATGCGATCCAAACACGAGGAGCGGTTTACATTAACCTTTATTGTGGTGCCGGGTTTTGGTGAGTACCACCTTTACATTGGCACAATCTATCATTCCTTGGTATCGGGCCAACCAATCCATCCCTAGGATGATATCGAGTTTGGGATGAAGCACTAAGAGGTTTGCTAGGAATCCGAATTTTCCATAGCAATCTCTACTGGGGACTTACTAAGATAGTAGTTAAGGGTCCCGGGTGAACTAAGTACCACGGGTTTCTTTAGCTTAAGGTTGGCAACTTAAGCCTTTCAACAAATTTTCTTGATATAAAAGAATGTGAAGCTCGAATCAAACAAAACTTGTCTTTGATGCGATTTAACGAGAGCGTGCCGTTAGAACTCCTGTAGCTTCACGAGCCTCCTCGGTGTGACATGGTTCACATGGCGCGATTTGGTGTCGAGGTAGATCTAGGTGCTTGCGGGCTGATGGTTCTGCTGGGCGATGTTTGACCTTGGTGGTGTGGCTCTGAGTTGAACTTCGCGGGGTGTTACGGCGTTGAGGGCATCGATTGGCGAAGTGTCCTCTCACTCCACGGTGGAAACAGTGGAGATGAGCTTTGGGTTGCTTGTTGCGGTGTTCGGCGGGGCGAAGGATGCGAAACCATTCCCATTGGTGCGCGGGGTGGAGCTTGAGTTCCTTGTGGAGAAACTACAGTGGCTTAAAAGATGGTGCGAGGGAATGTTGACTTACGAGAAAGCCACCTTGCGGCCACGGAATACCATCTTTCTCTTGCGGCTAACTTCCGCAATCTTCTTCTCGTTTTCCGGCCACGAGGGCTTTGTTGATCAAGTGGTGGAAGCTAGAAATCATGGAGGATAAGTGGCTTCTCATGTCTCCACGCATTCCTTCCACAAAGCGGTCTATCTTCTCTTCTTCATCATTTCGTCCTTTGGGGCGTAGCGAGCAAAGTGATTGAACTTGGTTAGATATTCATTGTTGTCATTTGACCTTGCTTGAGAGTTCTAAACTCATTTTCTTTAGCCTCATTGTACGGCGGTACAAAGTTAGTCTGAAGACAATCTTGAACTCGTTCGGGAGATTGGCGCCATGCGAGTGCGGTCTCGTCGGTGTGCCAGCAATGACTTCAACGATGGCGGTCCTGTTGATCTCGATCGCGGATCACGGCTCGCTTTCTTCTTCTCCTCCTTGCTGGGCTTTCACCACCTTGGCGGCGGTAGTTTTCCCACCGAGCGTGGCGGCTCCTTTTAGCGGTGCGTGGCAAAGTCCACCTTGTCTTCCTCGAGCATCGGGCTGGCGAAGCTTCTTCTCGTATCCACGAGCCAATCTTACGCTTCGAGGGTTCATCTGCTGAGGCAAAGGTAAGAGGTCTTGTCTGAGAAATCATCGACTTAGAGTGGCGGTTGGTTGCTCCCGCTTGTTGATTAGCGAGCAAGGCTTGAAGGATTTGAGCTTGTTGTTGCATAACTTGTGCCATTGTTGGATGCTCTGGCGGTGGGGAGGTAGGTCTTGTCCACGACCACGACCATAGCCACGGCCTCTTCCACGACTGCTGAAAGCACCACAATTTGAGGCAGCAGCTCTCCTTGGTGCTATCTGAAGAAATGCTAAGGCTTAGAACTAGAGAGGGGTGGTATATGAGGGTTCATTGGCCCTCTAAGGCACACACAGAAGAAAGAAATCAAATTGAACGAACAACACAAATGCGATACAAAGCCGAATGGCTGCAATTCATTAATATTAGGGGGTAAGTGTTACATGACTCTAGGACCTGACATATAGGCCATGCAAAGCCATGACACGAGATACAAAACACAACGCCTACAAAGGTGGATAAAGAAAGTGCTTGCAAACAAAAGACTACCTAGCAAGCCGCTGGTTAACCTAGCTATCGACTACTCCTCCATCGGATGCTTACCACCGCGGTGCATACGATTCCGGGGATCGAGAGCGAGTGCGGCGATGGTCGGCGGCGAAACGGCTGCGGTGGCGCCGTGGTCGAACTCGTCAAATCGGCGCGATCGGGCTGCGTCCTGTGGACTCTCAAAGGCTGCGGTCGGTCGGCGGTGGGCGCACTTTCTTGCGTGCGTGGCGAGTGCGGGGTCCTCGGTGAAGCGTCGGCTGGCACCGGGTTGCCGAAGCACGGCGGCGTGGCGGCGAGGCGGGGCGATGGCTGCGATGGCGGCTACGAGGCGTGCCGGCTACGCAACGGCGGCGTCTCTCTCGCTCTACCTCGCGGTGAGCTTCATCATCTCTGAACATGTTGTCGCGGAGGGTGTCGAGTGCTCGTGGCTGGCGGTGAGGAGGAATCGGCGTCCGATCTCGTCAGCGGCGTTGGCGAGGCGATCGACAAGGCTGCGTGGTGGAGCGATGTGACAGTGCGGGTCATCTGCCGGGCGTGGCGGATCACCGGTAAAGCTCTCCTCACGAGAGTCGGATGGAAGCGAAGGGCGAGCTCGTGAGAAGGTCTCCATGCATCGGCACAGCGAGGCAGCGGCAAGTCATGCCACATCTGGGCGACATCCAAAGCACGGCTCTGGGGTGCTCGGCCTTGAAGGTGTGAGTATTGAACTCACCCTCCCTAGCATGAGGAAAACCTCCATGCTCGGTCTCTCGGTCCAGAACACGAGTCATCAGGCCCATGAAGATAGGCGGATGGTAGTAACCAGAATCTTGCATCGGTGGCGAAGAATCCCCACGAAGCCTCAGAGGTCTTCTCAGTGAGAGAAAAAGTCCGAGGAGCCGCGGCGACAGACGACCATCTAAAATTTTGAAAACAAGAGGAAGTCGATGCAGAATAAATCCAAGTGAAGTAGGATGAGTGCAGAACTAGGAATGACAAGTAAAAGCGATAAATACACTATATTTTGCCAAAGCTTTTCTTAGGTTTTGAAAATAAGACTCAAGACCTTAGGCAACGACCAATCTAACTAAGGCTCCTACTGATCGTATGCTCGATACACTCTGTCGGACCGGTTCGTAATCGAATCCTCGTGATAAAGCTGCGCTATTCCTGGATCGATGATGGCGCTCACGGTACACATTCTTTGAATCATTTCATACATCGCGTAGACCAAATCATTCATTAATACAAGCATCGGAGTTCAAATAGACCACGTCGGTCGAGTTTACAATAGGGCGTCGGGCCAAATGAGTTCATTACAAAATCTCGATGCGTTAGCGGAAGCAAAGGGTAGAAACAAGTCTCTCCACAGACAGCGATCGGGTACTAGGTGTACAACCGATATTAGCCAAGGGCTTGGATAATATAGGAGGTACACAAGTACCAACAGAGCCAACAGGTGAGCGAGACCTAGACTACAAGAACTATACTACTCCTCTTCATTTCCTTGCTCTTGGCGTCGAGGTCCTCGTAGTAGGCGAAGTCTCCATGATCTGCGGGTTACGGGGTTTGGGGAAAGAGCGAGGATGAGCACAACTACTGTGCTCGCGAGCCAACACACGAGTATGCAATAATATACATGCAAAACTTAACAAGGATGGCTCGGGTTCATTTATTTGCATAAGCGATATTTTGAGTACCAATATTAGAAAGTCTGTCACTTAGCATTTTAACCAAATTGCACTTGTTAAAGAAATTACTTGTGCAACATTTATAACAGTAGAGGTTACCTCGCCTCATGCTTATTTTTATAGCGGTTACATCCACCACTTAACATCAGCAGGGTACATCCACCGGGAAAACCAAAACAGTCCTGGCGACCCATCACATTTATCCGCCACAAGGTTTTATAAGCAGAACTAACTCTTGTAAGTTCCCATGTCCGCCCTTGGCCAGTGAGCACGGCTATTTGAGCAGTTCATTACACTCTGCGAGGTTGTACACTTTACCCACAAGAGACAATCATCTTGACATGTACACATGTTTCCGTAGACATGTGAGTCAAGGGGATATCGCCACAAGGCCTTTACAATGCATCCACCGGTATTTGTTACACCGCTAAGGTTTCACACGAGAAGAGTTACGCTCACATAGACCAGTCAACTCTTTCCCGAGACCCTCTTGCGCCACACGACTACGTTCACATAGACCAGTAAGTCGCACACTTTAACCCATAACCACAAAGGCTTATGGCGTAGCGGGTCATCTGCCCTGGTGCAACTCATACTAACGGATACAAATTATTTAGCCAAGTCGACACCATTATAGACATGTGGTCGTCTTGTTTTACATTGGGAGGTCATCACGGATTAAGTCCTTAGGGACCATCTAGGCGGTTCATACCACATACCATCCACAAACCAACATTCCTTGGGCTGCATTAGCACCCACCAACATACCATCCATCATACCACCCGCCCAGATGTGATAAGCAATTTTTAGGGTTTTTAAGGGGTAGGAAAAATACAACATCATAACCATCTCAGTCATTTACACCCAATGAGCGCCCAAAATCATGTTCATTTCAAAAGATGATGAATGGGGTAGATGATACCCCGATACTTAAGCAAGACTAGCATGGCGCTTAAGTATAGCCTAAACTAGTAAAGTTACCAAATAATTACTAGGGTGACAAAGGCTTAAGGTAATTCAATTATCAAGGGATGGTGTATTAATAATTAAACATCAAGTTGGCATTTAGCTACCTTAGGATTTTAACATACATTTGCATAACGAAATTAAGCATGCAATTTGATACTTTAAAGGACATAATTTGCATAAAATGTAGGTTCAATATGATCAAAGTATTGACTACTTTGGGTCTCGGCTAGATGATCTTGATACTCTTGAGCTTGATCGAAGTGGGGTCTCGGCTTCTCAGAACTCTGTGACGAACGATCGCAGGAAAAAAACACACGAGCAAACAAATTAAATAAATAACAAAAACTCATCAAATGAACTCCAAAATAAACCAAACTAGTACCGAAGAAGAGCTTGATTTTAGAAATTTTTAGAAACAAACTTCACAATTTTGGAGTTAAAATGGGAGCAATAAATAATTGAAGCCTCTCTTTTGAAAATAAAAGAAAAAGAAAGAAAAAACAACAAAAAAAAAAAAAAAAAGCAGAAAGTGGCCCACGGCCTACTCTTGGCCCGGCAGCGGCCGCACACACGCCTCACGGCTGCGGGCCACGGCTAAGAAAGAAGGGGCGAGGGGCTCGGCAGAGAAAAGAGAGAAGGGGGTGGCGCTAGGGCAGAAAGGGAGAAGCAGGCGGCGGCGGGGCGGCGCGCGAGGAGGCTCACGGCGGCGGCGGCAGCGGCCGTGCGGAGGAGGAGGGGGAGGCGCGTGGCGGCCGGAGAAGCGGCGGCGAAGGGGCGAGGGAGGCTCGAACGCAGCGGCGGAGAGGGCGGCGATGGCGGCGAAGGTGAGTCTCCTTCTTGCTCGGTGCTCTTGCTCTTCTTCCTCGATTCTTGCTTTGGGAAGAAGGGGGTGGAGTGAGGAAGCGAGAGGAAGGCGCCGGGTTTTAAAGGCCGAGAAGCCTTGGATCCGGCGGTGGAGTGCAGGCGCGGCCAGCCGCAATGCGATCGGCGGCGAAGCAGAGAGGATGGGGCGGGTCGATGGCGCTGCGGCGGGGCGTTAACCGCGCGGCGCGCGCGCGGCGCGAGGAGAGAAGCAGGGAGAGGCGCGGCTTCCGGGCGTCGGCACGGCCGCGAGCGGCGGCGGCGAGGGCATGGCGGCCGGGCTAGGGAGGGTAGGGAGGAGGGCTGGGAGAAGCGGAGGCTTCGGTGCTTTCGGGAGAATCGAATCTTGATCAATTCGGGCAAACCTTGAAGTTTGAGTTCCTTGATTCTTGAACACGTGAAGAACTTGCCAAAACCGAAAATTGGATGTTACAGGGCGAAGCCGCGCTCGTCCCCCTACCTTCTTTTAATAGGGCTTCGGGGAGCTCTATACGTATATTTTTTTTTGCGAGGTGGGGGCGAAGTCGCGCTCGTCCCCCTACCTTCTTTTGATAGGGCTTCGGAGAGCCCTATACGTATATATATATATATATATATATATATATATATATATATATATATATATATATATATATATATATATATATATATATATATATTTTATGAGGCGGCGGCGCGCTCGTCCCCCTACCTTCTTTTGATAGGGCTTCGGAGAGCCCTATACGTATATATTTTTTTTGCGAGGTGGGGGCGAAGCCGCGCTCGTCCCCCTACCTTCTTTTGATAGGGCTTCGGAGAGCCCTATGCGTATATTTTTTTGTGAGGTGGGGGCGAAGCCGCGCTCGTCACCCTGTGGGAACCTCGTGTGCACCGGGGCCGAAGGCCATGCGCGGTGTCTTTTTATATACACCCGGTCCTCTGGGGACCTCGGTGTGCACCGGGGTCGAAGGCCATGCGCGGTGTCTTATTTTTTATACACCCGATCCTCTGGGGACCTCGGTGTGCACCGGGGCCGAAGGCCATGCGCGGTGTCTTATTTTTTATACACCCGGTCCTCTAGGGACCTCGGTGTGCACCACTGCGATTTTCTTTATTGCATTGGCACAAAAATGCGCAAAAGAGATTTACACCTGATCTTACAAACCCCCTTCGATTCTTTTATGGGGTTGGGTTTTTGTCCGGTCGCAGCCGGGATTGTTACAATGTTGTGCTCAGGGGTAGAACTTTCGAAGACTCTTGGCGTTCCATGTGTGATCGAGCTGCTGTCCTTCGAGTGTAGCTATGTGGTAGGATCCTGCCCTTGTGCTTTGTGTGATGATGTAGGGTCCTTCCCATTTAGACTGCAGCTTGCCGACTGTCGCTGGGTTCGCCACCTGCTTCAGGACCATGTCTCCTGGTGCGAGGGGGCGAGCCCGAACTTTCTTGTTGTATGCCTTCGCGACGCCCGCTGTGTACCTTGCCAGAGATGGCCTATACGCAGTGTTCTTCGACTGTATCCAGGGAAACTTCGCGACCTTCCGGATTGTCGGCTTGGCTTGCTCGGAGGGACTTGGTGGTGAGTTCGGCAGGGGTCATTGCTTCATCGCCGAAGACGAGCTTGAACGGGGAAAAACCAGTTGCCCTAGTTGGCGAAGTATGAAGTGCCCACAAGGCTTTTTGTAGCTCTTCGGGCCATAGACCTTTTGGCAAACCCACCAGGCGTTTGTTGAGACCCGCCGATATGTTGCCGTTTGCCCTTCGACCGCTCCGTTTGACTCGGTGTCAGAGCGGATCACGAAGCATATGGTGACCCCCAGTCCTTCGCAAAACGACCTGAAGGTCGCGGAGTCGAACTATCTGCCGTTGTCAGTGACTAAATCTCGAGGTACTCCGTACCTGCAGATGATGTTCTTCAGACGAATGTTGGGCGCTCGTCTTCGTTATTTTTAGTCTTGGCTCGGCTTCTATCCACCTTGAGAAGTATTCGATGGCTACGAAGGCAAAGCGCGAGTTGCCTTTTGCCTGGAAGGGGCCGATGATGTCGAGGCACCATCTTGCGAAGAACCATCTGACGGTAAGGGTCAGAGCGGGTGGGGCGCTTCGGGTTGTTGCCGCCCATTGGCACCCTGGCGATCTTTGGGCGAGGTATTGTGCGTCGCGCAACGCGCGTTTGCGATAAAGCCTTGTCGGAAAGCTTTGGCGACGATGCTTCGTGGGGCTGGTGTATTCATGAGCCCTCGTGTATTTCTTTGAGGAGTCTTTGGCCTTCCTCTGTGAAATGCATCGCGAGCGAAGTGCAAACGCCTCCTTTGTATAGGTCGCCGTTGGCGAGGTGGTAATTCTTGGCTCGGTATTTGAGGCGTTTTGCTTCTATTGGGTCATCCGGTTCGCCGCTCGTTAGGTAAGCGACGATGATGTTGCGCCAATCTATGGTGTCGATGTGTGCCACGTGGCATGCTTTTCTGGTGATGTGCGGGAGGTTGGCACCTCCGTCTTGATGGCGACTAGCGCTCGGGCGATTCCCGGTGCTCGGTTGAGCGTGATCGCCTCGTCCGAGGCGGAAGGTTTGCTGAGTATCTCATAGAAAACTTCTGGTGGTGGGCGATCATTAGAACTGGCCATCTTTGCTAGTCGGTCGGCTGCTTCGTTCGCGCTTTTGGGTATCGCCTGTATGGTTATACCAAGGAACCCCTTGGCAATGGCTCGTACTGCCGCGAGGTACCGAGCCATTTCGGGGTCCCTTGTTTCAAATGTCTTGTCGAAGTGTCCCGCCATGAGGCGCGAGTCACTTTTCACGACCACTCGCTTGGCTCCTAGTTCCTTTGCTCGGCGGAGTCCCAGGAGGAGAGCCTCGTATTCCGAGGCGTTGTTTGTCGGGGCGAAGTTGAGTCGCGCGGCGTGTGACACGCTCCGACCATCTGGTGCGATGAGAATGGCAGCCGCTCCCGCCCCCGCGGCGCACCAGGAGCCGTCAGTGTACAGCACCCATGGTGTGTCGATGGCATTGGCTGGTTGCTCCGTTTGAGGGGTCCACTCGGCTACGAAGTCCGCCAATGATTGGGATTTGATTGTGGTGCGCGGGGCGAATGTGATGTCGAAGGGCGCGAGCTCTGCAGCCCATTTGCCGACGCGCCGAGGCATCTTTGTTGCGCAACATCGCGCTAGAAGTGCAAGTAGGTATTGTAATTGCATGTGCGAGGAAATAATGGCGAGCTGCGCGAGGCCATCGAAGAGCGTATGCTAGCTTTTCCAGCTCGTGTACCTTATCTTCGCCCGGAGTGCTTCGGAGACATAATAGACGAGTCGTTGTCCGTCTTCTTCTTGGACGAGGACCGCACCAACCGCGGAAGCGGATGCGGCGAGATACAACAGGAGTTGCGCTCCTGGCCTCGGGTTGGTGAGGCTAGGTAGCCGGGCGAGATATTCCTTGAGTTCTTGGAATGCGTGTTGGCACTCCTCTGTCCATCGGAATGGCTCCGCGCCTCGGAGGGTCTTGAAGAATGGCAGGGCCCGCTCTGCCGAGCGGGACAAGAATCGGCTGAGGGCTGCGAGGCGTCCTGTGAGCTTTTGTACTTCTCGGGCGCTACGGGGTGGTTGCATTTCTTGTATGACCCTGATTTTCTCTGGGTTTGCTTCGATTCCTCTATTGGAGACGAGGAATCCTATGACTTTCTACCACGACACGAAGGCACATTTCTCCGGATTAAGCTTGATTCCCTCCGCTCGAAGGCTGGCGAAAGTTTCTTGTAGATCCTCGGGGTGGGAAGTCGCGAGTTTGCTTTTCACCACGATATCATCGACGTATGCCTCGACGTTCCTGCCGAGCTGTTCGGCGAGGACCTTTGTGATAAGGCGCGTAAATGTTGCCCCTGCGTTCTTGCCCGAAGGGCATGCGGTGTGCGTGTATGTGCGATGGGGTGATAAAGGCTGTTTTTGCTTCGTCTTCTTTGGCCATGAAGATCTGGTGGTATCCGAAATATGCGTCGAGGAAGCTCATAAGCTCGCACCCCGAGGTGGCGTCGACTAATTGGTCGATACGAGGCAAGGGCAAGTCGTCCTTAGGGCACGCCTTATTGAGGTCGGTGAAGTCGACGCACATGCGCCACTGGCGAGTGCTTTTTTGGACGAGGACGGGGTTGGTGAGCCATTCGGAGTGTTTGATTTCGCGAATCTGCTGGATGTGGAGGTTGGCTATCTCCTTTTTGCCGCTTCAAAGGCGTTCGGGCGTCATGCGGCGAGCCGCTTCTTTGGTGTTGCGTTTGGTCGGATGGCGGCGGTGCTCGATCGTATTTACAGCCACGCGGGATGTCTTTGGGGCTCCGCGAAGATGTCGGCGTTGTCGCGTAGCACCGGAGGATGCCATTGTGTTCTTCCTTCGTGAGTTCGCTCGAGGCCACCATTTTCTCGGAGCATCGTCCGGGAGCACCTTGAAGCTGTCCTTCGGCTTCACCTTAGGCCCATTTGCCGATCGAGCCTCGCTTTGTGGCTCGCCGTTGTCTCGGCTAGCGTGGGACGCGTCGAGCATGCGGCGCGCTCCATTTCGCCCGCGGCGAGATGTTGGTTGGCTCGTATTGTAATGGCGCCTTCGTGCGCGATTTTCGGGCATAAGTAGTTGTGATGCGCTATGGCGCCGAAGGTATTGAGGTGGCCCTTCAGGGATGGCGTTGTATCGATATGACATCTCGACAACGTCTAAGGTTATTGTTCGTCGCGCGGCCGCTGGCCGTCGCCGAACGTGACGGGTAGGGCACCGCCCCAAAGCGTGACGCCTTCCGCCAAGCCCACGGTGGGATGCCGCGGTGATAAGCGATCTGGGGATCATCATTTTGTCGAAGGCTTCTACGAAGAGGAGGTCTGCCGAGCTCCGCCATCCACGAGGACCCGCCGCCGCCGCGGTGGCGATCTTGGCGGAGATAACGAGGGTCTGATGGGGAAGTGTATACCCGCGCATCTTACGGCGAATGTTATGAGCACCTCGAGTAGCGAGGTGGCGGAGGTCGGGGTGTGGCCACATGGTGGATTTGCCGCGAGGCGCGGCGTTGTCTCTTCGATGCTATGCCCGGCGAGACCGCGCGTGATCATGTTGATGATCCTCTGGGCTGGCCCGCCGGGGCCGCCTTCTATGCACGGGCGTGGCGGTGGGGCTAGCAGTAGATTCCCCGCTTCCTTTCGATCTTCGTGTTCAGCTAGGTGTTGACTGCGATGCATATACTCGTTCATTGCTGCAATGGTGCGACACTCGTTGTTGTATGCGACCCTTCGCCGTGGAGGTCGCGATATGTGAGTATTTGTTGTGCCGCCTCGTGCATCTGGTGGCGCCATGCGCGCGCGGCACGCCTCGGCCGGTTTGCTCGGCGCTTCTTCTTCTGCCGCCGGGGTTCCGCCGTCTAGGTGATAGAAGTTTCTACCTTTTTGCCGATAGTTAATGCGCGGCTTGGTGGTAGCCGGGCGGTGGCTGCGTCCTCCTTGAGCGGCTTTGTCTGTCGGTGGTGCTGGTGTGGCACCGTTTCTCAGTCTTTGTCCTCTCCGCCGGGCATACTCTTCTATTTTGTCAAAGAGTTCGGTGACCGTGCGTGCTGGCTTGCGTGCCAATTTCTCCGACAGGGGGCCCTTCTTCAAACCGCAGGTTGCGGCGTTTATGATGGTAGTCGTTGGACGCTTTGACACGGCATTTACTTCTGCGAACTTTCTGAAGAAGCTTCGGAGTGACTCGCCCGGGCTGCTTGACCGCGAACAGGTGTCCTGCGTTTTTAGGCTCGGTGTAGCTTCCTTGGAAATTGTTGCGTATGTGGTCGCGCAACTGTTCCCAGGCGTAGATAGAGCGGGGGGGAATGGTGAAGAACCATGTTAGGGCAACGCCCACGGGCGAGCGTGATGCTTTTGCCTTTGTTGTGTCATCTCCTCCCGCCGCTCGATCTTTGTTTTCGTACAGCGTAGGAATTCGAGGTCCGTGCACCCTTCGAAAGGTGTGACCTCTGGCATTTTGAAGTTCCTCGGCCAACGGGCCGCTTCAAGTCCTTCGCTCAACGGTGAGTTCGGATCTCCCCGGAGCTGCAGGCTCGTATTTGGTTCCTCCGGGGTGGTTTGAGCTCCTACTTCGGGGTGTTGGGCGTCGGGCTACTGGGCGGTCGCGAGGGTGCCTCCCGCCGCCTATCGGAGGTTGAGCATCTCTCGCCGGAGGTCCGCCAATTCTCGCTGGAGTGCCTCGTATGATTCTCGAGTGATGCCTGCCACGTTTGGCAAGGATGCTTCGGTGGGTGGGGCATCGCCTCCTATGATGCCCCCATGGGTGGAGTTGTTGGCTTCTTCTTCTGCGGCTCGGGCGGCGGCAGCGGCAGACGCGAGTCGACCAGCAGCTTTAGGGGTGTTGGTGCGCGGCCGTCACTCTTTGCCTCGGTTGCGGAGACTTTGGGTGCGGCCCTTCGGGGGCCATGAGCTTTTCTGGGTGACTTTCTTGCCGAACCCCACGGACGGCGCCAAGCGTCGTAGTGAGAAGACTAGGCGGTAAGAAGTGAGAACCCCTCGTACAAATGAGGCGAGGGGCTAAGCAATGATTCGGCTTTATTGATCCTCCCCTCGATTCTGAGGATAGGGGTTATTTATAGCTTCCGATATGATACATGAAAATACACATATGTCCCTAACAAAGTACATTAACCCTAGGGGTAGCGGGGTCTTTTACGCCCCTGCGCGTAGCCACGGTGCACGATGCACCTGTGGACATAGTCTATCTTGAAGTGCGCTGGTCTCTGCTCTGTGGACCCGTACTCTCGACGGTCCTCTGCGACTTCCTGCGAGGTCTCTTACGTCTTGCCGAGGGTCTTGGGATGTCTTGAGGGTCTTGGGGTCCTCCGCGGGGCCTTCGGGATCCCTCGAGGGGGGGGTGCCCGAGGGGTCAAGCCTCAGGGGCTTCGGGATGCCTCCGAGGGGTCTTCGGGGCCTCCCCCAAGTGTCTTTGGGAGGACCTTTTGGTGCAACCGTGCTTCGCCGGGTCGTAGGGCCGGTGGGGCGTACCTACGACAGTTTTGCATCCACAAACAGTCTTAGCAAGCCTTTTCAGCTGCAACATGTCCAACAAGATTAGAGCCAATTTACTACTTCGGCATCAGAAGTAGTATTCAGGATAGCCTTTTACTCTTCGCCCACAGATACATCCTCATTTCAAAATTTCCGTACTTGAAGTTCAATTTCGGACCCAGGCGCTGGGAGCTCCATAGTTGACATGCTCAATCAATAAATCCTTGCAATTCAGAACGTGATTTCGACTGTCTAAAAGACTGCATTAGATCCTTCGTACTGCCATCTACAACCGTGCGGCCTGCCTCCTTGTTGACACCACTGTCATCCATCAACTTTCTCATCTTCTCCGACCCAGACCATTCCCCAACTGAAGCATAGATGTTCGAGAGGAGCACATAGTCCCCACTTTCATCACTCTTCACCTTTAGCAGTTGCCTGTTCGCATGCTCAGCCAGCTCGATCTCACCATGGACCCTACAAGCCCCAAGAAGCGTTCTCCAGATGACAGAATTAGGCTCGACCTTCATGGTGTCAATGAACTCAAATGCTTCTTTCAGCAGCCCTGCGCGACCCAGCATGTCAACCATGCAGCCATAGTGTTTGACATTGGGCTCAATCTTGTACTGTTGTTGCATCAAGTTGAAGTACTCACGTCCCTTGTCAACCATCCCGCCGTGGCTGCATGCAATAAGGACAGCGACAAAGGTGATTTCATCAAGCCTGACTTTCTCTTTCAGCATTTTCTTGAACACATCTATGGACCCCAGGACATGCCCGTGCAATGCCAATCCTCCTATGATCGAGTTCCAAGTTGAGACATCTTTATCTCGCATCGGCCAGAACACCTCAAGTGCATTCTTCATGCTCCCACATTTTGCATACATGTCGATCAGCGCATTCCCGAGAACGACAGTAAAACCAGTTCTTGAAAACATCTCCGAAAGAGAGGAATGCAGCCTCCGTCCAGCATCTAGATCACCGGAGTCGGCACAAGCTGACAGCAAACTGAGCATTGTGACAACATCTGGCTTTTCGCCCATGCGCTGCATCTTCTTGAACAGCTCCATCGCATGTGTGTGCAAGCCGCTTCTCACATACCCGGAAATCATGGCGTTCCAGGACACGATATCACGCTCAGGTACCCGGTCGAACAGCTCCCTCGCCAGTGCCATATCTCCCCGCTTCGCATACGCCGTGATCATCACGTTCCAAGACACGAGGTCCTTCACAGAACACTCGTCGAACAACTCCCGTGCGGCACCAATGTCCCCTCTCCTTGCACACCCGGAGATTATCGCCGACCACGCCACGGCATCCTCGCGCGCCCTGCGGTCGAACAGAGCAACCGCGACGCCCGAATCCCCGCAACTCGCGTGCATGCCAATGAGCGCGTTCTTGACGAACGCATCAGACTCGCATCCAGCCTTCACGACGTGGGTGTGCAACTGCGCCCCGGTGTCACCCGCGCCCATGGCGGTGCACGCGCGGAGCACGAACGGGAAGGTGAGCTTGTCGGGCCTCACCCCGCCGCCGCGCCGCGCCATGCGCGCGTACAGGGAGACAGCGTCCCGGGGCGCGGCAGTGTGCGCGGCGCCGCGGATGAGGGTGTTGTACATGAAGAGGTCCGGGTGGGGGATTTGGTCGAACACGAGGTAGGCGTGGGCGACGGCGCCGCGGACGGTGACGGCGGAGGCGAAGAGGAGCTCGCGGAGCGCGGAGGGGTCAGAGAGGAAGCCCCGGAGGACCATGAGCGCGTGGACCTGCTTGATGTGCCGGAGGGTGCGGCACCGCCGCCACAGCGGCGGCTGCCAGCGCTGTGTGCCCGATTTCCGCAGCATTTCCGTGTCAAAGTGCGACACAGCGCGCGCGCACACACACCGCACACTGGAGAAAGGCACGGTAAAGTGCACAAAAGTGTGTGCACTTCACCCTAAACTAACTAATTGGGAAACGATAGTACACAGATGTATGAAGCAAAAAAAAATCGGACGCTTCATTGTGTCCTCAACTCGCTCACTTCACTTTCACTTTTCACCATCTGCCCATATACCTCTCTCACCAGTCACCACTCATTCCTTATCTCCACTCAATCCTTATTCCTTATCTCCATAGCAAGAATCATATAGGCTCATTTTCCCTTTTGAGCCTTCGCCATGGCAAGAACCATTGCCTTCATTGTGGTCATCGCCTCCACCCTCCTCGTCCTCCTCCTCGCGCTGGGCCGCAGCACGGCGGTGAGAGTCGACGTCAGCGTGGTTGTGGTGCCGCTGAGCTGGGAGCTCAAGAACCACTGCCTCCATTGTGGTCGTCGCCTCCGCCCTCCTCGTCCTCCTCCTCGCGCTGGCCCACGGCACGGCGGCGGGAGCCGGCGCCGGCGCGGTGGTGGTGCCTCTGAGCTGGGAGCTCGGGGATGACGACGAGGGAGGTTCCAATCATTAAATGCTTCCTTGCTGCTTCTTGAATTAGTTTTCGTCCTTTTTTCATTGTTATTTTAACAAAAAGATTAGGTTGGGATGGTACCCACGAGATGGGCATGATTTTTAATTGTTGTGTAAATTCTAAGCCGTGTATAAACTGATAGATCGTGGATGGTTTCTTATCGTTGTGTGATTCTACCTGTGCATGGGAATCCAGCGAACAGCTTCTTAATTTTACTACTCAGCTTCTTACTTTTTATGTTGTGACTCGTTGAAAAAAATATTATGACATGTTGAAAAAAATATTGTATACTATTCTTTAAGATGTTGCGATCCGTTGAAAAAAATATTGCAAATGTACAAAAAAAATGTTGTATACTGTTTACGATGATGTTGCAATTTTTTTTTCTTATGTTCAAACTATACTTCTTGTTCTTCTCTAATCTCTCTCCTCATATACTTCTTGTTCTTCTCTAATCTCTTTTTTCCTACGAAGAGGAGATAATGTTGAGATAATACTGCATATGATTTTTTTTGACATGTTGCAACAAGTGAAAAATATATTGTGACACGAGCGTACGGCGCTAGCGCTCGGACTGTACGTCCGAGCGTTAGTCGCGCCCTAACTAATTAGGGGCCATAATTAACCACCTTTTCTTCCATTTCATCTCAGTTTTGACTAACTACTGTGCATAATTTACCTAGTTCACTGCATTTTAGATGATTTTCCTAAACTTGCACAATGATGTCACTTGGTGATCACAAGCATGAACCAATTGAGAAGCATACATGGATGCCGTCACGGTACAGAAACGCCCATGGCAGATGGATGCACGCTCGAACTTAGTGGTGGGCTAGAAAAATTTCAATGATGTGCACATTTGATGGACAAATAATTAGACTAATATCTCCATACTCTGCAGTATGTTGATTTTTTTTGTTGCTTTGGTGCATACCAGGCACCATCCTCAGCTCCGCCACTGCTCGAACTCGATGGTATATATAGGAGTTCATTATTTGCTAATTAAACGACCAGATCGAGAGTTACACCACGATACGTACGTAATGTGCATTACATCACATGAGAGTATCAGACGAGCCTGGAGACGCGGACCTTGAGGCCGTGCGCCATGGAGAGTATAGTCATCATGCGGTACTTGACGGGGTGGTTCTCCACGAGCTCGAAGCTGTAGAAGCGGCACAGGATCGCCAGTGCCATCTTCATCTGAAGGTACGCCGAGTCCTTCCCCAGGCAGATCCTCGGCCCCGCCTGGAACGCCGTGAACTTGAACGGCGACGCGTTGCGGAACGCGCCGTCGCCGTTGAGCCACCGCTCCGGCCGGAAGCTCGCCGCGTCGGGGCCCCAGTTGTACTCCATCCGCCCCATCGAGTAGGGCACGTACGTCACCATCCCACCGGCCCTCACCTTCGTCCCGTCCGGCAGCACGTCGTCCTCCAGGATGCCCTTGGGGTCCTGGGGCACGGCCGGGTAGAGCCGGAGCGTCTCGGTGACGCACGCGTGCAGGTACACCAGCTTCCCGAGGCTGTCGTAGCTCAGGTGGCTCGCGAACTGCGCCACGCGGGCGGCGAACGACTCCTCGTCGTCGGCGCCCGCGCCGCAGGGGACCAGCGCGACGCCCTCCTCGCGCGCGCGCTCCGCCTCGAACGCGCTCAGCTCGCGCCGCAGCTTCTCGGCCACGGCCGGGTGCGTCATTGCCATGTAGGTGAACCACGACAGCGTTGTCGCCGTCGTGTCCCGCCCGGCGATCACGAAGTTGAGCACCACGTCCCGGAGGCTCTTCTCGTCCCCGAAGCCGCCGCCGTCATCGCCGGCCTCGCCCAGCTCGATGAACCGTGACAGTATGTCGTGCTTCATCTGCTTAATTGCCCTTGCACGCCAATGTTACCACACACGATCTGCTCAAGCACACTGTCCATTCACTAGAGTTTCTGATCAGAAACAGTTACCTTCTCTTGCTCGCCGCTGGCTCGAGCCTGCACGATCTCGGCCTTGCGCCGACGGATCACGTTGTAGGTGAACTCATCCACGAGCTTGATGCTGTGCTCAAGCAGGGCTTCCGATCCGACATGCAGGAACTTCTTCAGACGCCACAGCGGGTCGATGAACCGCAGCGTCACGACGATGTTGGCAGCATCAAAGGCCTGAGCAAAGCTGTTCTCGGGGAGGTCCGGCGACAGAGTGCCGATCTCAACCCCAAATCCGACCTTACAAATCGAGTCCAGTGTCATCCTCATGAAAAGTTCCTGAATTTCAATTAGTTCTTGTGTTAGAATGTTGATCAACAAGTGTCCAAGAAATGTTCACGTATCTAGGCAAGGAAATCAATTAGTTACCTGCATGTCTACCACTCTGCCTGCCTTGCACGCTTGGCTCAGTATGCTTGACAACTTCAGGGAGTACTCTCTGAACACAATAGCACTGAAATCTCTCAAGTTCTTGGAAGCGAACTCGAAGCTCGCTGTCTTCCTTTGCTTCCTCCACATCTCGCCGTCAGCGTTGAATATGCCGTCACCGAGCAGCACATCCATGTAGGACCTGTACACTTCCCCCTACATTTTTTCAGACATTTGTATCAGTGTCAGAACTGAACCTTGACATCTTTCAGAAAACTTAAGCATTGGGGGGTTCATTTACCTTGGGGTAATTGGTGAAGTTGGTCTTGAGGACATGCTCGACATTCACCGGGTCCGCAATGTAGGTGTAAGAAGTGAACGGCATGTCGACGGTCACCGTCCTGTACTTCGACAGGTACTCGACAAGCCAGTCGTGCATCCTGTGGTAGTTCCTTAGTTGCTCCACTATTGCGCCGATGACTGGCCATGATCTTGGGCCTTTCTGGTTCCTCAGGCTCCACTTGTGGACCAAGATCCACGAGAGAAGAACCAGGACGATCGCGATGTACTTTTGGAACCCTAATAGTGGGAAGAACGATGTCACCGGCATGGCATGAGCTTCCTCCATAGGGCTCTTCATGAAGGGTTCAGTCTACAAGAGATGCTATGTAGCATTGGATGGCTTAGTTAGGTGATATATTGGACATTGATGCTACCAACCTTGAGACAATCTTGGTGTGACCGAGATTTAAGATTGCCTCATTCATATGATGTTCCTAACCTAACCCCCTGAGAAGGTGTTTGTTTCCTTTTTGTGAGCTCACCGAGAAAAGAATGGCTCACTTTTATATGCATAATTCAGAATGTATGCATTCTGCATTTCTTTCTGTTTTCTTCATGTAGTTGAAGCATTTGATGACAATTAGGTTTATGCAAATGTCTATTTCAGAGTTGTACCCATTGTTATTATCCATCTGGTCACTAATGAAATTGCACCAACTGCTGCATAATGACTTGATTAAGGTACAGTGATACATTCTTTGATCCTACATGACACTTCAAGTGAAATAGCACATATTGCAGTCAAAATAAATTTTATGAACCCAAAGTAGAGTACGTTGGGAAATTGGAAATGAGAGAGAATATCAAGAGGTGCTTTAATGCTATCCGCCTCTCCCAAAAAGTGGAAAATCACAAATCTAGAATATATTGACGAAAGTGGTTGGCTTCTAGTTAAAACCTTCTAACAGAAACAAAACAGATGAAATATAACCTTGCAATTTGTGGAAATATGTAATAATGTACTGCCAAGGCTATTTCCCATCACTTTCAATCACCCAAATATGATCCACAAGTCAGGGATTTCATTCACATTTATGTCATATTCAATAGTACTTTTCCAACATTGCATTGGTAAACTTTTTTGAACAATTGCATTCCTAAACTTTCAAGTTGTCACAATTGATTTCCTTTTATGCTGATAATAGCATATCAGTTGTGAATGATGTGTAAGGCACGATTTCACTCCTAAGTCCTAATCCATACAATTTAAGGAACATCACTCCAAAAATGACATGGATAAAATGGATGTCAAAACACTAAAAGAACAATCCGAAACCAAGACCAAGAGAGCATGAAAATAGAGCTCTCATGTATGATCTCGATTCTTGGCCATCCTCTTATTACAAACATTATGCAAACAGGAATATTTGCTGAAGAATTTCCTCATCTGTCGTAACATAAACCTGTCGAAAGTGGCTGAGCTCATGAATAAAGAGTATCGAACGAACGAAGATTAAAATCTAGAGGCTTTTGTTGTTGTCAGCATCTAATGCAAGTCTGAAGAGAGCTCTCATCGCCTGCCTCTTCACTACCTTGCCATAAGTAGCCCTCCCAATCCTCACCACCTTGTCTTCCACCTCTAGCCGGTTGCTGCAGCCATTGGCATCGTTGGCACCCCTCAGCATTGCCCTCAGCACTCTCTCATTGCCACCGACCGCATCGGCGACACTCTCTGCAACAATGGCCTCACCTGGAACTCGCCTCCCCCACTTCCTGACCAATTTGTCGGAATCGAACAAGGCGGAGTACGCGCACCAGAAGGATGCACGCGAGAATGCCTTTCGTCTCTCCTTCACCATGGACTTCCTCATCTTGTCCTCAAGCCGCACCACCAGTGCTCCCATGTCTCCATTAACCAGCTCGTTCCCCGATTTTACAAGTTCCTGCCTAAGAATGGCATCCTCGGCTTCGAACCTGCACCGGTCACACCGGCATTCGAACCCCCACGCCCTTGCCGCCTCCCGGCGCTTGCCTACCGGCATAAGCACATCAAAGTAGGCAAATGTGATCTCCTCCCCGGCTTTGATGTCCCTTGATGCATGAACAATGGCATGGTCCCCGACGTGAGTGCGCCGGGCATTGGGGTGGCATGAGTGGTTTATGAACGACGGCAAGACCCAGAGCCCCACGCCGCAGTTGACGACGCCATTGTTGCCGAGCAGATTGGCGGACGGCGCGTCCTCGGTCAAGCAATTCACGTCGAGCACCTTCAAGATCCTGTCCACATCAAGGACCTCATGCCTCCCTGTCTCCGTCACCATGTTGGTGCCGTCATTGAGATCATCGGGTTCTTGCTTAAACAATGCCATGTCCGGGACGGCAAGCTCGTCTTGCCTCTCCTCACCAGTCGATAGAGTATAGATCAAAGACGCCGTCCTCGGGCACTTCTCGGCGGCGTCCAACACCTTGTCGACGAAGTCCTTCCACACCACCATCTTCTCGCCGCTATCGGCGGTGTCCGGAAGCACCCCTCTCCCTATCGCCACCGCTTTGGCGATCATCAGAGTGGCCCCAGCCTCAATGCTCTTCACCGCGAAAACCCCTCGGCCCCCGTGCGCAGACCGGCGCACCTCAACTGGGCCAACGTACTCCGCGAGGTCAGGGCATTTCCCGGAGAACCCCGCAAGAACCCACTCCGACAAGTCCACCGTCCCACTCCTCGCCTGAGCTTCCAGACGCCTGCATTGCTCGAGGAGCTCCCGCGCCTCGTCGGTGCCGCCCGCGGCGAGCGCTGCGCGGAAGCAGTCGGCCGCGAGCGCGTACCGGCCGAGGCCACGGAGGATGGAGCCCTTGGAGAGCAGCGCCCCGGGGTGGGTCGGGTCGGCCGCGAGCGCGGCGTCGCAGTCGGCGAGCGCGCCGGGGGCGTCTCCGAGGCGGCCGCGGGCGTCGGCGCGGTGGGCGAGCGCGGAGCAGAGGACCCGGCGGTCCTTGGCGCCGCCGGAGCCGGGGCAGTCGAAGGCCGCGATGATCCGGGAGTAGACGCCGATGTACCCCTCCCAGTCCTCCTTGAGCAGCAACTGCGTCGCGCGGCTCCGTAGCTGCTGCAGCGACTCGTCGTAGAGGCCGTCTCGGATTCCGGCCATCGCCGTGAGATTAATGCCCTTTGTTTGGGTTGGTTGGTTGGTGTTCGAGCTGGGAGTAGTGCACTGTGGCGGCTATGCCGGGGTGTTTGTTTGGGTTGGAAAGTTTTGAATGCTTTGGAATGTAACGGTCGGATCTGGACTGTTGGAGTAGCAACGGCTATGAGCTGTCACTGTAGGTCAGGTGTTTTATTGTGCGTTAATACGCAGGGTGTCAGAATGACGGAATTTAAGAACTCCTTGGAGCAATGGAAGAAGGTGGTGAAAGAAAGGGGGAAGAGTTGAAATGCGATCTGTCCATGTTGCAAGAATTCGGGAGGAAATGCAATCTGTCACGTTCCAAATAGAGGATAGCTCATAGCCAAGTTATCGACGGATAGACAAGGGGAGACAGAGCAATACATTATGCATTTTTTTCTCGTTTAATCTTCATCCTTGACACTGATTTTTTATCTAAAGGGTTTGTCGTTGTGCAGTTGAAGTAACTGTACAGGGTTTTCTACCTACCTTCTGTCGTAGCAGGCCCTATGGGGTGCCCCGCATCCTGATATCGTCAGGAATACCGGTGTGCCGTCATGAATACCGTACATGTGTATACCTAACTTGTATAGTGTACTTTAGACCTATGTACCTAAATGCCCTTTTGTCTTCTCTCGCCTCTGAGAACAAGAAGGTAAATGTCCCTTTTTGCCCCTATAAATGAGCCCCCAAGGGCATAGGCAAGGGGGCTGGATCCTCTCATTGACACTAAGAGCAATACATACTTATTTACATGCTTTTGTCTTCTCCCTTTGGTCCTTCTCCCAAGACAAATGGTACGGAGGAGGGTCTTCTCATATAGAAGATCCACGTACCCACTGTCTAGCTTTCTAGCTACGACACCTTCCGAGTTCCCGACTTCAAAACCCGGATTCCGTATCGCGAATATGTTTGCGTACTATGCAGCTTCCGCCTTCCGGTTCCTCTCCCTCTCCATCCAACCCGCCCGATTAAAACTCGACGGTCAGATCAGCGCCTTTCCCACTCTCCTCGCCGAAAACTCCCTACCAACCCCTAACCCCTCGTACTCCGAAGGCGATTCATGGCGGCGGCGGGTTGGCTCCGGCGAGCGACCGTGGCGGCTTCTTTGCCTCGCCTGCCATCCGGACTCCCCCTCATGCAGGCCCCTCCCTCCGTTCCTGTCCCCGAGGCTCAGTCGCTCGTGCTCCCCGGCCTTGGCGCCGCCACCGGGGCCGCCATGGAACTCATGGCCGTCCCCAAGAAGAAGGTATCTTCGCTTATACCTCATTCTATTTCGTGGCTCTCCTTGTCACTTACATCGGCGTGCTCTGGTCTTGGTGATCTCTGTCGATGCTGTATTGTAGTACTACTACGGTGCACTCTAGGTGTTCGTTGAATTGCCTGGTGGGTAGAAAGGTGCGACCTTTCGAAATGTCTTACCAGTGGAACATAGAGATCGATAGGTATATGGTGCACACTGCCTGTTTGTTGATTGCTTGGTAGGTTAGTGATAAATAGTGCTTTGTGTTTAAGCGAGTTTCAGTTGGAGCAGAAAGTCCAATAGGTGCGGTTTCAGGGGTATGTTGTTTTAAGCTGCTTTGCAACTGTGGCTGTAATATGTTGTTCATGCAATTTTATTTTACTTTTAAATACAGACGGTATGATGTTGTCAGAACTAATCTTAGCTTCGTTGCTAGCAAGCAACCTGCTAAGCTGTTTGTTGTATGAGTGATGATTTGAGAGGTAAAGTCAATATATGTGTAACTGAACATCATACTGTTGTGCAAATGTGATAAAGCAGGAAAACAAAGACAATCGAACAAGTAATCAGAAAGTATGCTGATTGAAGACAAAAGTTCTGATCATATAACACATTTGGGCATTCGCATATGTGCAAATAGCCAGAATCTTTGGGTGTAATAAACGACTTATACCTTCTATCATAACCTATGAACCTATAACCCCATATCCTCAACACTGGATCCATCGTATTTAGGCCGGCTGTCTATGTGTTCTTCAGAAGTATCTGCATCATCTCATCGGCCTCGCTTCAGTTGTGGATTTGAGTTTTGAGAAAAGTGTTCTTTGGTTTGTGCTTGTTGCCTTTGTAGGTAATGATGTTTGATGGCCTCATACTTTCATGTGCATTTCAGGTCTCGAAATACAAGAAGGGTTTGAGGAACGGACCCAAAGCCCTGAAGCCTGTTCCAGTGATTGTTCGTTGCAGGTACATTTAAAACTTAAAAGATATGGTTGTCAGTGCTTCTAATTTGTCATGCTCTTGCTAACGTTGTAATAAGGCATCTTTGTATGTAAATAAATATCATATGTTCCTTATGCAATAGTATGCTTGATTCTAATTGTTTTACTATAGACTTCGACAACTATTAGACTGTTTAGATATAAAACTGTAGAGCGCTATGCTTTAGCAATACCCTCACCCTTTAGAATGTAACTGTACCAATAGCTACAAACTTTAGGTTTTAATGGACCTTAAAAAATCCAGAGCTTCAGACAGTACAGCGTGTAATCCTGGCATCTCACATGCCCTAAAACAACATTTTTGTTTGTATGGTATATCAGTTCTTCCCAGATGATTCGAAAACTGCTATCTCATTTCTGTTTTCAGATTTGTTATCCTTCAATTATTGTTTCTGTTTGTTTCATGCAATTCTCTTCACATCATTGTTCTGGAGCAACTTTCCGGAATGCTGACAGAAAATGGTTCACCTTGTGAACACTCCTAATGAGCATCATTCCATGGTACACAAGCTACACGTCCCTGTTCTGTTATTTTGCCAAAGGTATAACTGTATGCGCTTTTGTGCCTTTCAGGTGCTGTGGTCGAGTGAAGCTGCCCCACTTCTACTGTTGCAGTGGAGAAAGAGGGAACCCCGGCGATTCAAGCTCATAAATGTTTTGTTTCCCCCATTTCAGTTTGCACATCAAGCTATGACTGAACATCATAATGCCATGAAGTTCTCAGATCTCATTTTGTATTCAGCTGTTGCTCTCTTCGCGAGCATTTAATCAATGTACACTCAACTCTAGTTTGAATCTCACAATTCCCTGTCAAACTTAATGCTGCTCTTGGCATGAGTGGTACTGAGATAACTGTTGTCTGTTGCTACCTTCCAGTAGTCCCAGTAGGACGCCTTATGTTTTGATCATCAGAAACTGAGAATCTAATACGAAGAGGTCACTGTGTCAGACCTAGAGGCGATCATGAGAAAACAAGGCTTGTGCGGAATGGCAATCTGAATTGCAGGACGCAGCAAATGTTTTCCATCAACCGTGATCGGTGATGGCTTACATTGAAGCAAAAACTAGATGCTTGTTTCATTTCCAATGGAAAAGGAACAAATGGATTTGTTGGTTATTCTACACGACGATATTGTATCAACCCTTAAAATCAGCAAAAGCTGCTGGAAGCATATCCGGTCGTAGTGGCAAGGAAGGGGGGAAACAGACGCCACTGTGAGATCCGGATGCTGTTTCGATCGGTTTCGTGCCGCTTTTCTGTCTCTGGTGAGGTACCGTGCGCGGCACAGGTCAGGCAGCCCAAACGCGCACACGCATCCAAGGACGGTACAGGGTGTTGAGGAACCGTCGCTGGCGAGTCCAGTCCGAGTGATTACCTCGTAGACATGCATAGAATCGTAAGAACAATGCATGAACAACAATAACAGAATAAGAGATAGAACACAGAGATGTAGGGGGACTTCTTGCTTCTCTTTATTCTTTCATCAAACGATCAATCTTTACAATGAATAGCACCCTTATTTATAAGCTACGACCCTTCTAGGGTTTGGGATGAGAGCCCACCTTGGGCCAGACTCCGGTCCTGGGCGGTTTCTTAACACTCCCCTTGGGCACTCATCCTTCATGTCCACGTCTCATCAAAACTCCATAAAACCCAAATGGGAAAAATTTGGAGAAATAGTACATGAATCATGTTCTGTTATCCGCACTTAATTGCCTCATTAAAAACGTTAGCGAGAAACTTGAGAGAAAACTCGTCAAGGGAAAAAGAGTACAATCCACCCAATTTCATTTAATCTTGAGATTTGCTCTTTGGGTACTCGATCTTCGTGATCAAGCTTTAGTAATGAGTTTGTGAAGATTCTCCTCCTGAATTCTGCACTTCTCTAAGTCTCATCATTCCAATTTTCACATATGCACCTTTCAAAGCTAGATCTTTGGAAGTGACTTAGTGAACAAATGCAAGATTTTCACATGACTTAGTATGCGATAACTTAATTTCGTCCATCTTTTGCATTTCATGAGCATAGAAGAACTTGGGGTTGATATGCTTTGTGAGAGGATTCTTCATATAACCCATCCGCATTTGTGCAACACAAGTCGCATTATCTTCATAGATAACGGTGGGGTTTGTGCGGTATTCAATCCACACGATCTTTGGATGTGGTGAATCATCCGCCAAGCCAAGCACATTCTCGTGAGGCCTCATACGGTGCTATCATTTCGAGTGGTTCGTCGAAGTCGGTACAAGACTCTGCTTAGACGATTTTTATGGAATTGCAGTTCCACCACATAGGAATACATAACATGTGTCGCTATTTGGCTGTATGCGGGTCCTACAAGTACCCGTTATTTGCATTGTCATTCATAGTTAGGTCTTGATTCTTTCTATATAACAGACCAAGTTCTTTGCTTCCTTGGAGGTATCGGAAGATGTCCTTCATTCCCTGCCAATGTCTTTGGTAGGTTCTGTATTATACCTTGCTAATAGGTTCACGGCAAATGCAATGCCCAGTCTAGTACAGTTTGTTCAATACATGAGTGTTTCTATCACACTTAAATATGGGAATTCTGGTCCCAGGACTTCCTCCCCTCTTTCTAGGTGCAGACAGTCCTTGTCTTGCGCAAAGATCTCCGACCATTGACACTTTCAAAGGGTATGCCTTTTCAAAATCAAACATTTCCAACACCTTCGAGTGTAGTTTGGTGATGTACTAAAATCCCTTGAGGTATGCTCAAGTGCAAGCCTAGATAATATTTGGTTTTACCCAAATCTTTCATTTCGAACTCCGACTCGTGTAAGAGCTTGCTTTCCTAATATCCTTCGTGGTTCGATGATATCAGATCATCTTCATACACCGAGATTATACAAAATCCATTATGGGATCGTAAATGCATGAGATTATTCTCATTTTTGTGTAGCCTTTCTTGCATAGAAAGTCGCCTAGCGATTATACCACATTCCTTTGATTGCTTAAGTTAAATGCGGTGACTTTCGAGTTTCACACTGTACATATTTTTATTTGCTCTATCTTGGTTCGGACAGGATACATTCGGTATCTTCATATAAATGTCCGAATCCAATATTTCATAAAGGTATCTTTGGTACCCTATCCATCAATTTCACTTCTAACTTCAAGTTCACTGTCATTGAGATAAATGTCTAAAGAGGTTACGCCCATGATCGGGAATAGGTTTCTTCATAATCATCTCTGGATGTTCAATGAAACCTTATGCAACGAGCCTTATTTCTTTATTTCTCTTTTGAACAAATATCCACTTATGCCCTACAGGTGCACAAGGGAGGCGTGCGGCTTCATGTGCCCAAACGCCCTTCTTTTATTCAGAGAGAATAATTATTTCTATTGCCTTCTTTCAATCGATCTTTTCTTTCATTCAATGAGCGTCAGTGCTCGAATCAAGATTGATGAGTGTGGCAAGTTTCTTTGCAAAGTATATGTCGACATTGGTGTTGTCATATTCAAAGATTCTCCGAGGTCATAAATTTTATAACTATTTCTTCAAGGGCGATTCTTCTAATGCTTCTACTCGCTCACATTGCTTCCAATTGCGGGCAAGTCCTTTAGTTTTCGGCTCCGATGTGTGCGCACACATCCATGCGATGTCTCCTCCATGGGGATGTTCCACTGTATGCCTTTTCGAAGGTTCCATACGGTGCAGTCTCAACTAGCTCCCTTCAGTTCGGGGCACTTGGTGATCGGTGTGTCAAATCCTTCTTATCCTTTTTCACGGCGCCCCGGTACTTCGGATTCGAGGGACCGGGTTCTCGCCCTTTTATTCGTGGCCTCTCGGGCGGGATTAGGGATACCTTCATTGGTATTTCACCCCTCTCCGGTGCATTGCATACAGGCAAATGCGACTTAATCACGCACTTCAAATCACTAAAGTGGTCAGGCAGTTGATTCGCTAATGCTTGCAAATCAATTATCTTCTGAACTTCAATTGTCTTCTAGACTTCAATTCAAATATCTTCTAGATTGCAATTATCTTCTAGACTTCTCTATTTGCTTTACTAGTGCGCGGGTCATATGCATAGATTTCAATTATCTTCTGGACTTCAATTGTCTTCTAGACTTCAATTATTTCCCGACATTATTATCAAGGGTTGATTTCTCCCCTAATGACGGGAACTAATCTCATCGATATACTATCAACGAATCGGGCATTATGCAAATCTCCAGTCATAGGATCCAAACACTTGATTATGGATGCTGTCTCATAACCAATGTATATCCCAGACTTTCGGAGAAGACTCATTGCAGTTCGCTGTGGTGATGGTATAGGTACATAAACCTTACGATCAAACTGCGAAGATGAGTAGTTTTCGGTCGACCCTTGCGCTAGTTGCATAGGTGGATGGATGTTATAAGCCGACGGTCTAAAATTGATGAGAGCTGCTGCGAGCAGGACTACACGTCCCCAACATGTAGTTGGCAAATTACAATTCTTCAAAGTTCTGCTAGTCCATTCTGGGTGTGGACAAGCGGTACAGAATGCTCAACTTTCAATTCCCATTTTCATGCAATAATCATCAAATGCTTTCGGAGTAAGTTCTCCAGCGTTGTCCATTCATGTGGACTTCTCATGATGATGAGGGAAAATTTTTCTAATTTAATTATCTGCGAGATTTAGCTATGCAAAAGCATGATCTCTCGTGAGACAATAAACATACGTGCGACCATTCTGAAGAAGCATTGATGAGCACTATAAAATACCTAAAATGACCCTTACAGGGGCTATATAGGACCGCAAAAGGTCTCCCGGATACGGTCCAGAATGCAAGGACTTCATCCTTCGCTTTCGAGCAAAGGTCTAGTAATTAATTTCTCGGTGGCACATGCGGGCACACAAAATCTTCTGATTCGAGAAATTCTTAACATTCATATCATGTCCCTGTGAATTGTTAATTATATCTCTCATCATCCTAAGACTTAGACGGCACAATCTATCATGCCAGAGATAGAAAAGTTCAGAGTTTCTAAATACGGTTTTCAAGGCAGTATAGGCTGCAGGTGCCTTAATATTAGTGTAGTATAGCCCAATTTCATATGAAGGAAGATATTCTAATGCTATTTTTTCACTTTCTTCACGCTTTGTAATGAGCAGTATTCATACCATACTCTTCTTGATCTCTACATAGAAACTGTAGCGCAAATATCCTTGAGAGTTCTAGTCGATTCTGGTACAACAAGTCTTCTTTAATGACCAAAGTTGTGCCGTTGGGAGTATAATTATGGCCCTTCCCGAGCTTATTATACAAGTATCGCGCCTCGATCGTCGAAGACTACCAAAGATTCTTGCCGATCGATTCAAAAATTTACATTTCTCTCGGGATGGTATTCGTTGTGCCGCTACATGCTAAGCACACTTCCTCCATAGGCGCCACACGCGTTCTAATATAATGTACTTTATTAATATGTAGCGAAAGCAAGCAACACATAAATAAAATACTTGAGATATCGAACGTAACTTGCTATTATAAAACGGAAAATAAGTCTTGCAGGACTCATAATAAGAATTTAATGCTTTGCTCTCCTAGAGCTTGCAACCATTATTCAATAATTCAAAATTCTACTTCAATTACAAGCGCAAGTTTCTATAAAGGTCCGAGTGCAATGCGTGCCTTTGGATCTAATAGGTAAGTATTCGTGAACTTCGCCTAAATCGCTCCATGCGCGATCTTCTCCTCTTGGGTAACTACTGGTGTGGTCGCCGCGATGTCCAAAGGAGGGATGATGGGGCAAGCATCGGGTGTTCACATTCATAAGTGCGACTAATGAATTTAGATCCTCTGTGCCTGCAATGGCGAGGTATGCCTCATGCTATCATTTGCCCTTCTTCTTAGACTGTAAAGCATCAATAATGTGCAACGCACGACCTTACCCTTCTTGCTCCTCTCATTTGTGAGAGGCTTCATCACCTTGTAGCTAGCGATGGCTTCATGGCCAACATTGCTACTAGGTGGCTGCAAGATGAAGTTCTTTTCTAGAACATCACCTTGAGCTTTCGCAACTTGCATGATGTCAATTAATTCGGCATACTTCATGTAGCCGTCTTAACGATAGTTGCGTACGGATTGTACCGCAAGGTAGCGAGGTCTTCCCAATCGTCGCTCATCCGTGATCATATTACCACGCATTGGAGACCGATATAAATTCTATACAAATTCGCCATCTTGGTCGATTCTTGAACTACTAGTTCGTGATGCCGATCATATTCCTATTCATGCAAAAGTTCAAAGGATTACGCTAGTAATCTGCATAAAATGGTTGCAAAATTCTCATAATGTTCATCAAACTCGTGTTCAGTATTCCGTATTTTTCTTCGCATTTTCATGATTTCTTGCTATTTTCAATGATTAAAAGCAATATAAACAATTACGAGATAATCAAAACAAGAAATACAATAAATAAATTGCATAGAAATAATAATAACAAAAATAAACATGCTTCAAATGCAAAACCGATTCAAAAATTGAATTCTGAGGCTCTTTCTGCTAGGAAAATGACTTTCGACAAATTACGCAAATTTCAGAATTTTCTACCGCCTCCCTTTTTTTTCGTTTGCCGGTGGGTTCAAGCGGTGGCGCAAGGCCATTCGAGGGCGGCGCGGGGTGGCTGCTGGCCACGCAAAACCGAGGGCCGGTGTGGCCATGCGGGGCCGAGGGCGGCGCGAGGCGATCGTCACGGCTGCGAGCCAGTGGCGGTCTTCCACTACGAGAGGTGGCCGGTGCGATACAAGATGGCAGCAGGCCGGGGAAAACGCACACAGTGGGCACACGGAGGGCGGCAGTGTGCGGTGATCTGCGAGGCCGGTGCGATGCAGCCGGTTCGAGCCCGAAGGTGGGAGCGCGCGGTGCGGCGCGTCGCGGGGCGTGTCGGCGGCAACGGGGCGGAGTGCGCGCGCGCGGCGCGGTTATGTTCGGTAAGAGAGCCCGTGCGGGGGCGTAGCAAAATTCTTCGTGCGCACTGTTCATCCGAAAAACACTGTTCATGGTCGGATTCATCGCTCACACGAACACTTATTCATCTTGGCGCACTGTTCATCCGCGAAAGCTGCTCGTGCGGAACCTTGTTCATGGTCGGATTACTGTTCGCACGAAACACCGTTTCGCGCGGGCGATCTTGTTCATCCGCACGGCATCGTTCATGTGGGCACACTTGTTCATCCGCAAACACCTTTTCATGCGCGGCATTGTTCATGGCCGGATTACTGTTCACACGAAACACCGTTCATCCGGCGATCGTTTCATGCGGGTGTGCTCTGTTCATCCGCGGTATTTATTCACCACGACGTACTGCTGTTCATCAATCGCGGTCTTTGTTTATCGCGGCGCAGCGGCCGCCGCCTCGTGCCCGTCGTGGCGCGTGGCGGTGCCTTCTTCGGTGGCGGGTGTGACACCAAAATCGACGGCGACGCGGCTCTGGGGGCCGTCGGCCGCCCTTTTTTTCTTTGTTCATGTATGCGATGCAATATAATATAGTATGAGATTGCAACGAGGCGCGGCTTCATGCCGACATGTGCGTGCTTGCCGCGTGCTAGCGGGTGGTTCTGTCATTGCCTCCGTGGCGATACGTGATGGCGGACTATGCCGGCCGTAACGTGTCGCGAGGTAGTGACCGCCGCCGCGGCGGTGCGTGCACATGATGCCTTTCATGCGATCGCATATACAACCTACGGTACAATCATCATCTACTCTTTCATGCAACCCACCGATCGGCTTGGCGGCGACTTCAAGTCGGCTCGCGGTAGATTAGAGCGGTTGCACCGTAGAAAACCAATCTGAAAGCCAAATTTGCGAATTGAAAGCAATCTAGAAAAACGATTCAATCCACGAGTGTCGTTCATCGACGGTTACCTTTTCGATGCGAGGAGAGTCGATCGTCGCGATAACGTGTTGAGGAATCATTTGGCGAGTCCGGTCGAAGCGATTACCTCGTGAACATGCATAGAATCGTAAGAACAATGCATGAACAACAAGAACATAATAAAATATGAACACGAGAGATGTAGGAGACTTCGCTTCTCTTTATTCCTTCATCAAACGATCAATCCTTTCTGATGAATAAGACTTTTATTTATAGCCACGACCTCCGGGACCCAGTTTCTTAACACAGGGCAACGAGAGCCGAGAGGGGACCTGACCTGCCGCCTGCGGTGCAAGTTTGGTAGACGACGAAACCGCGGTCGTTGGCTGCGTCGGCCGCCACCAACCAAAAGCAACGAAATCGCAGTGCGGAGGGGCCCAAAAGGACAGGAAGCGCGGCGATTTTTGTGGCCCGGCGGCTCCCGATCGGGCCGGGGGCAGCGAGCAGATAACGAACGAAGCGGAGCCAGACTCCCAGACCCGGAGGCTGCGGTTGGTGATTCCCCTCCCTGCTCCCTCGCAGTCGCAGGCGCGTAGCCCCACACCGAATCGCATACGTTTCCAAGGCAAGCTGCTCGTACAAGTGAAGGATCAGGAGAGTTGGGGATAGGCAGATACATATAGATGGCGTCGCCGTGCTCCAGCCTCGCCTCCCCGCGGGCCGCCTCCCTCGGCCACCGCCGCCGCGTGGCCTTCTCCTCCCTCAGGTAGGTGGCGGTCCACGCCCCGCCACCACTCTTCCTCCCCTCTGTATCGGGCGACCTGGCCCTGATTCGGTTTGGTGGCCTTCTGCTGCTTCTCGGCGCGTGCCCCGTAGCTAGAGATCCTTGTTCCTCTACCGTTGCCGCGAGATGGCAATCGCTGACTCTCGTAGCTGCCGGCTGTCGCTGTGCTTGGTGTGCGCGCGCACCTAGTTGGTGTTGTTGAGCTCTGAGCACTCCAGGATTGAACAGCCTAGAACCTAGATTCCTCGACACCACAGAGCTCGTCATACCGTTTGTGTCATGAGCTCTGAGCTATGGGTACAAGTCAACTGACTAAGCATTGCGGCAGTTGTTACGTTAGGCTTGTGAGCATATGGAGGAGCCTAGCACTTGTGGGATATGCTTAATTGTACTGTTGCATTTGTCTATGCTGTTTCCTGTGTGATCCGTGGTCTATGTTACTCCGTTGTAACTTGTGAGTAGAGAATGGGAGGGGAAAAAGAATGCTGCCATTCTGGATAGGTCACTTGTTGAAGAACTCTGTTGGTTTCTTATCTTGGTAAAGTGTGATCCGAAGGTTCCTCTGTTTTCCTTGTCATGGTTTACAGGAAGGCATTCCAAGTGAAGGCGTCGGCTCGGGTTGACAAGTACTCAAAGAATGACATCATTGTGTCCCCTTCCATTCTTTCTGCAAACTTTGCCAAGCTGGGTGATCAGGTCTGTTAAGATACTAGCATCCACCAAACCACGTAGTATTGAGATAATCAGTGCACTGACCATGACTTGGGAATATGTAAAAGAATCATTTTAGGCTACTATTGGAAGAATAGGTTGATAATGTATTGCTAATGTGTAGCCAACACGTTCACGAGGCAAAGAATCATAAATATTGTGTCTGCAATTTGCTCAAATCATTATAATATTTTTCCATGAAACATTTGGTGAATAGTTCACACTCATCTTGTGATACTGTTTGAATATTACTAGGTAAAAGCTGTGGAGGTGGCAGGATGTGACTGGATTCATGTTGATGTCATGGATGGACGCTTTGTGCCAAATATCACGATTGGACCTTTGGTTGTTGATGCTCTGCGTCCAGTGACTGATCTTCCATTGGATGTGCATCTGGTACTTCTTGAAAAGCCCTAGTGAAGTTCTAGGTGTTTATGTGTTGTACTTTCTCCCCTTTGACCCCTGCTGAATGTGGTGGTTTCTGAATTTAATTGCAGATGATTGTGGAACCTGATCAGCGAGTTCCAGATTTCATCAAGGCAGGTGCTGATATTGTTAGTGTTCACTGTGAGCAATCGTCAACCATCCATCTACACCGAACAGTCAGCCAGGTAAACAATCGCACCAGCTATCTTAACAAGTTAATGTTTCGGATAATAGAGTTTAATGTGTATAACTTCAACTTTCTTTGGAGTCTATTTCAATCGCTGACATTCTTCTTGTTCCCTGTTGTGTGAATTTTTCGTTACTAGTATTGATGATTTCAGTGAATATTTTACTTTCAACATCACTGTATATTTGCCCATTCATGAATCAACACTCCCTTGTGGATTCCTCTCCAATTAGTGAGCTTTTTGTGGTATTTAAGCTTTACTGGTATCTGGCAGGGCTAAAGCCGGACTGTTACTAGGCTCCCATTGAAGGAGGAGCACAGTTTCAACTTGCTAATGTTAGACCTACAACCAATACATTCCTTGATGTTTATGTGCTGTAATGTAGGACTACTTTTTAGACCAAGTTCTTTTTTAGATCTTTTAATATCCTAGGCATACTGGTGTATTTCTCCTTTTCAAGTAATTATTAGCAGCTAGTTCCTAGGACAAGTCACATAAAATGGCAATAGTTGCTACAATAAAGCTCACTTGCATACTCTAGTTTCACTTCATACCATATTCATTTTCAGGACCAAAACTAATTGACCAATGCTTGTGAGTAATTATAGTTTAATGTCATGGTGAAAATCTGAAAGTGATGTAGTCATCTTATATTTTGTTAGATTAAAAGTCTAGGAGCAAAGGCTGGAGTTGTTTTGAATCCTGCAACCCCACTCGGTGCGATAGATTATGTGCTTGATGGTAAGATTACTATTCTCACTCCAATATTTACGGTATCTTGACATGTGCGTGAGGTTTGGAAAATCTATCATGTTACCAGATTAGGTTTGGAATATCCATTCTTGCTAAATTACGTTCCAAACTCGACCTGATAGATTCATGAGTTACGTTTGCCGAGAATCTTTTGTTTTGATATATGAATATAATCTTGCAAAGATAGAATGAGTAACCTATACTCCGGGAATTAGTAGTTAGTACCAGTTACCAGAAACGTGATTCGTCCGAGTCACGGTATAGGATTCGGGTTCATAGTTCGCCACTTTTTCTTCCAGTTTTCACTGCGAACACGAACCCTATACTCCAAACCGGTTTGGGTTCGACGAATCCGGTTCGCAAGTCGCGGGGTTTTATAGCGAATCCGGTAACTATGGTATGGTTAGTACTAAATGGTGACTGGTGAAGGGCTGATGTTGGAAGAAGCACACAACCTATTCAGAGTATGCGTGTGATTCTGTGAATCAGACTAGTCACTCCTATTATTCAGCTACTGATTGTGTATTTTTTTTCTATCAGCATAGCCATAACAGTGTTTTAGTCAAGAGGCAAATTGTGCTGCTTCTGGTGAGAGTTTGATGACAGTTTTGACCACATGACAGTCTTGACTTCCTTGAATATCCTGCATGTAGTCACATGGTGTGCCTTGGCCCTTGGATAAGATTAATGGGGCTCACAGTAAAAAAACTTCCAAGTGGCTTTCTTAGTGTACTTTACACTGCATATTTCTTTGATTTACCACTAGCCCAACAAGGCATATACCACTTTTTCATTATTTTCTTGATCGTCCAACATGAACTGACAAGTGGCAAGCTTTTTTTTTTTTGCGTGTGCAGTTGTTGATCTGGTATTGATTATGTCGGTGAATCCTGGGTTTGGTGGGCAAAGCTTTATCGAGAGTCAAGTAAAGAAAATAGCGGACTTGAGAAGATTATGTGCAGAGAAGGTATATCCCTTACTGCTGGCTTGTATTTTCACTGCCCTGATGTTTTAAGCGTTCAATTCAATTTCTTTGTTTTATAGGGAGTGAACCCCTGGATTGAGGTTGATGGTGGAGTTGGTCCCAACAATGCCTACAAGGTGACCCAATTTGTACTTCTGTTACTGTTTCGCCACTATTTTTTGTTCAGATTTTTCCATGCTGGCATTTTGCTTTTATCCTCTTCTATCTCCACACACGTGCATATCTATCATGAACTAACGTTTTGGTCCAGTAAGGTGCTAATTTTTTTCCATTCATTAAATGACAGGTCATTGAAGCTGGAGCGAATGCCATTGTCGCTGGTTCCGCGGTTTTTGGGGCTAAAGACTATGCTGAAGGCATGCCTTCTTTTCAATTGCATATCCCCGTTCAATCTTCTACCATTCTAATTTCTTAAATATCAATTTCAGAAATGATAGGTTTCACATCTAGTATCTTACCGATGGTAAAGTTCTTATCTTTTTTCCACCTGCAACTTTGCAGCTATTGAAGGAATTAAAACCAGCCAAAGACCTGTAGCTGTACCAGCATGAGGAACCGGAGCATACACATTTACGATGTGCAAGTTTTTTTTCCACCATTCCTGCGGTTTGTATAGATGCCTATAAGCCGTACGATATATTGACGAAATCAAAGAAGGAAGCAAGTGAAGAAAGGTCCTTTCGTTTTCTTGTTGTCAAGGGGGATGCATGTCTAGTACCATGTTCCACAGTGTTGTGTCACTTGTGTGATATTAGCACGAACGCGGAATTTTTCATAATAAACATGTTTCTTGGCAAATCCTCTCATCTGTACCATGAGGTCCATGATAATAGACCGAATGCTGGTAAAGGCATTAATCGAGTGTTGTTTTTTTGTTCTCCGTTTTTGTACAATATGGGTTACTGTAGGCCACGAAGTCATGTTACTTTGCTTTTCTGAGACGGTTACTGTTTGCACGCAATTGAACCGAGGTGCAGACGTGGGGTCCTTTTTTTTATTCCTGCATTCTATTTTCCACGGGCTTGTTGAAGTGGCATTTAGGCCTCGTTTGGCCCATTAGCTCCAAAAAAGATGGGATCAGTGGCCCAATATGTGATTCTTGGGCCTTCTTTGCTTCTTGCGGGGAGCCGTGACCCGTAGTGCTTTCTTTCCCAAACCGAACCGTAGCACCCATTCGTCCTAGCACTCTCCCAGCCGACTCGAGGGCGACGCGGAAGACCACTCGAGGGCGACGACGGCCTCGGCGCCCCCCTCCGGCTACCTCGACGACCTGCTCCCGGCAAGGTAAGCACGCCGCCGCCTCTCAACCCTAATCCGTCCGCCTCCCCCTTCTCCACGCATTTCTACTCCCTCTTCGCTGCATGGCACAGCCACCCTGTTGCAAACCCGTAAACCCGCGTCCTCTCTCCTTAGTCCCCCCGCCGCCTCCAACCCTAACCCGTGTCGCCCCAGCCCTGCTCTCGCGGTTTGACTGTACTCCTCGCTAGGATCGTGAACGGAGCGGATAATTCCCGATCGACCTATCGAAGGTTCGTGGAGAAAGGATAAATGAGTATTTGGCACTGCCTATGTTCGACTTTGATTTTGAGAAAAAAAATATAGAATAGGATATGGGATAAACGATATTCGTTTTTATATATCTTATATCACGTGATCCGAGAAAAAATATGTTGTGAACTTAGAAACATTACAACAATATATAGATGAGTTGCTGCATCTGAGCAGACAGAGGATAATAAGTGTTTTTCTTCGATATCTCAGCGATTAATCCCTCTGTGTTCGCTCTGAATGCACCCATGAATGGACCCATACTGTCTAAATATCATATGTAGGTGTGCAAAAGAAGCGGGTAATATCTGTCCGACCGAAGGCTCGCGGAGTGAATACAGGATCGAGAAATAGATATTTGACAATATCCGTGTCCAACTCCGATTTCAAGAAGAAAAAAATACGCAATAGAATACAACATGGACGATATCCGTCCGTATCCGCTTTGATTGCACCCTTACTCCTCACCGAGTGTCATGGGTAGAGCTGGTCACGGTGACCTGGTTGCTTTTAGTCCAAAATCGTATTTTACTGATTTTTCAAGAATATTTTACATAGCTTTTGATCCTGCGTCTTGAATCATTACTCTAGAGGCTAGATCTAGCTCTACCCCGCCGACGAGTGTCCTAACACGATCCCGCCACCTCCCAACCGGGTATAGTCCATTTCTTCAGTTCCTTCCATTCCCGATTTATCGGGATTAATCTGGCGCACAGATTAAACCCAGTACAGTAACTTTATGGTTATGTGCTGCGTGCAAGGGTTCTTTTTCGGGGACAGGTAACCTGGCAAGCTGAATGTGAATGGAGGAATTTGTTTGTATTTTTTGTCATTAAATATTAATAGGATGGTTGGAGCTTGTGCTTTCTTTTGTATGGAATTTGAATAAGTAGAGCAATTCTACTTTCCATACGGAAGCATCTTTTTCTTGTTAGGACGCTGGAGTGTTCACATGTTTAAAATAGGATTAAGTACCTTGTTCGTCTTTTAAATTTTGCCTTAGTTTATTTTTGTTCCTGAATTGTAATACCGAGTAAAACGCGATCTCAAACTGTCAATACCGCGCAAAAGATACCCCTTCGTCTGTTTTAGAGCGGTTTTGACCGGTATTTGACCTACGTGGCTCGCTCGCGGTACTGACATGTGGCACGAAATCACTCTCAAAACGAATAAATGACGGTTTTTTTGCGGTATTGATACTTGGATGACATGTTTTATCCGGTATTACAATTCAGAGACGAACTTTAAATTATGGCAAAAGTTGAGAGACGAATAATACTTAATCCTTTAAAATATATAAGCTGCTGATTCCCAGCTGTTTTTTCCATGATGCTTCTAAATCACTGCTGTAGAAGTGTTATGGGCCCTTTCTTTGGCAAGACATCCAACGCCGAGCTAAGCGTACGTCGGCTGCAATCAGTTGTAACGTATGAGGCAAGGATCTTCCTTGCGCACCAGGAAGGCAAGTTAGATTCTATTTACAGATAAGGCAAGAGATAGAATTAGTTGTTTTAGGTAGTATCTCTTATGGATACTTTAGATTGCAGTCTATCCCTTCCGGATACGATTAGTTTGTTAGTCCTCTGTATAAAGGATATGATACGATTAGTTGGTTAGTCATCCGTATAAAGGACGCATGATTTGTACTCAAGAGGTTAAGCATTGTAACACCTTTTTTTGTCTTCGTCGGGTCAACGCCTGTCCGGACCCCCCTTTCTCCCCCGTGAACCCTCGCCGAACCCCCCTCCCCCCGCTCGCGTGCACTGCGTCGTCGCCGCCCGCACGCCACCTCCTGGCACCTCCACCTGCTCCCCTGCTGCGCCCTCCCGCACGCCGTCGAGTCACCATCATTACCTTGGCGCCGCACGCCCGCCCGGACCCCCTCCTCCCCTGAGCCTCCCCGCTCCTCCTCCCCGGCTATAAAGAGCCCCGACGCCCTCCCTTCCTTCCCCCACCCCCTCCTTTCTTCCCCCAAACAGGAAACCCGAGAGAGAGAAGATCAAGAAGCAAGGAAGAAGAAGAGAGGTCGAAGCCGAGGGACTTACCTCCCGCTCCCCTCCGGTCGCCTCCGTCGCCGCCACCCCTAGCCACGCCTCCTCGTCGCCGTCATCCCCGCGCGCCGCCGCGCTGCCGCCCGAACCCCTCGCGCGCGCGCCCGTAACCCTCCTCTTCTACCCTCCCAAGCCCTCCCTTGTGAGGTCGCCGCCGGGCGCGCTGCTCGCATGGGCCACGCGCACGCAGCAGCGCGTCGTTCAGCCACACCGTGGGCCGGCCGAAGTCCACTCTGGGCATGCGGTTTTTTTCATTGATTTTTTTTAATTCTAAAGAGAGGCTTTAAAAATATATAACTCCCCCATTTCAACTCCAAAAATTATAAAATAAATTTCAAAAAAAATGTAAATTCAAGATCTTGCTAATGACATAGGTCTTGTTTAATTTGAAGTTCATTTGTTGTTCATTTCTATTTAATTGCTCTTTTTGTTTGTCTGTGCTTTTTTCCGGTACGTTCGTCCGACTAGGATTTGAAGACGCGGACGACCTCCAAATTGATCGAGCACAAGATTATCAAGATCCTCTAGCCTATATCCCAAGCGAGTCAATACTTTGATCATATTGAGCCTACATTTTATCCAAATTATATTCTTTTAAAATAGCAAATTGCATGATTTAATTCTTTAAATCAAATATATGTTAAAGCTTAAGGTAGTTAAATATCCATTTGATGATTAATTAATTATTATGTCATCCTTAACAACTTGAATTCCTTAATCCTTGTCACCCTAGTAACTATATGGTAAATATTAGTATAGGTTGTACTTAAGCGACATGCTAGCCTTGCTTAAGTACCGGGACACTAAAATGTCCCAATCATCATCTCTTCAAACATGAAAATGGGTTGGACAGTCATTGGTGGTCTATGACTGAGATAAATGTGTTAATTTGGTTTTACTCCTCAAAACCCTAAATTGCTATTACCCTGTCTGGGCGGCTGGTGTGATGGATGGTACGGCAGTGGGTGCTAACGTAGCCTAAGGACTGTTGTGTTGTGGTTGGTATGTGGAATGAACCGCCTGGATAACCCTAAGGACTTAATCTTGTTATGACCTCCGTGTAAAACAAGTACAACCACAAGTCCGTAAAGTACAAACTGGTTGAATAATTTGTATCCTCGATGCGAGTTGCACTGTAGATATCTGCGACGCAGTAAGCCTCGTGGCGAAGGGTGTGGGGCGCACGACGTAAGTCGTTAAGAGGCGCAAGAGGGTATAGGTAAGGGTTAATGGATCTAAGCGGACGTAACCCTTCAAGACGAAACCTTAGCGGGTGTAACTAATCTTCTTTGGATGCATTGTAAAGGCCTTGTGATGATCTCCCTTGATTCACATGTCTATGGAAACGTGTGTACATATCAAGACGATTATCTCTTGTGGGTAAAGTGTACAATCTCTGCAGAGTTATAAAGCTGTTTAAGCAGTAGTGTGCCTACTGGTCAAAAGCGGACATGGAAACTTAACTTGAGTTAGTTCTATTTCAAAAACTATTGTGGGTGGAATGAAAAATGTGGTGGGCTCACCTAGCCCTGGGTTGGATTTTTCCTGAGTTTTCAGACTCAGTGATGTTAATATGTGGGGGTAGCCCCAATCAAATTAAGCATAAGGTGGAGGGAACCTCTGTTGTTATTAAATATTGCACAATCACTCTCTTTACTAAAATACAATTTGGTTAAAACTGCTAAGTGATAGAACTTTGTAATTATGATAATTGAAAATATTGCTTTAGCAAATAAAAGAACCCGAGCCATCCTTGTTTAGCCTTGCATGTATATTATTGCATTGTGTGTTGGCTCGCGAGCACGGAAGTTGTGCTCATTCTCGCTCTTTCCCCCAAAACCCTCAGAAGCAGGAAATCCTGGAGATTACAACTACTACGAGGATCCAGAAATCAGAGGACCAGGAGATGATGAAGCGTGGTGTAGTCTTTAGGTGTTCTAGTCTCGCCCCAGTCGAGTTGACTCCGTCGGAACTTGCGTGCATCTAATATTATCCAAGCCTTGGTTAATATCGGGCGCACACGGGTTTTCCCCAGTCGCTTGCCTGTGGAGAGATGAGCTCTCACCCCTTTTGCTCCCGTTGTCGCTTCCGCTTTTGTAATGTAATCAATTTGGTCTGTTCGGCCCTATTGTAAAACTCGACCTGACGTGGTATATGTAAACTCTGTTGTGTTGAATTAATGAATGGTACGGTTCTACGCCATGTATGAATTGATTCAGCAATGTATTCTGTGAGTGCTAGCTACTGATCAAGGGAATAGCACAGTGTTTCACAGAGGATTCTGGATTAGAAAATCCGGTCCGGGAGTGAGTATCGAGCATACATTGTAGGAGCCTTAGCTAGACTGGTCGAGCCTAAGGACTTGAGTCTTATTTTCAAAAACTAAGAAAAGCTTTGGCAAAAATATAGCGTATCTATTGCTCTTACTCCCCCCTCTTAGTTCTTTACTTACCTCCTTTTGTGAGTCTACTCCGTCGCTGGCTCTCTCTTTTGTTTTAAATTTTGTTTAGATTATCGTATCGTCGTCCGATGGCCCGTGGGATTTCTTCTCTCGCGGTGAGAACGACAACGAGTTTGTCGGTATCCCCGCTAAACTCAAACAGTACCTTGGTTCGTCACCGGCCCCTCCTCAGAGGCCGGAAGATCTAGGTTCTAGATCGAGAGTCTCATTCCTTGGAGGTTAAGTTCATCGCTCACACCTTTCCGACTGAGCATCCCAGGAACCGCTGTTCTGATGTCGTTCAGGACGTAGCGCGCTTCGCCTCGACTCACTTGTGCCGCGTGCAAGGATCTCTTGTTGAGGTCTCCTTTCTGTTCCTGCCCGCGTCTCTCCAGGAGGGAGAATTCTACCCGAAGATCTACAACATCAGGAGAACACCGTCGTTGCAGTAGCCACTGTGATGCCCCAGCTCCTCCTGCACCAGCCGTCATCCCCAGTGACCCGGCACCGACCAGACGTCTTGGACCCCGCACCAGGATCGCTGCACGCAAGAGCATGCGACATCCCGTTTCGTCGCCTGTCATCAACGTTAAAGACTCCAGTTGATGACGCAGCCTTTCTCGTTCTCGCTCTTGTTCTCGGATGCCCGACTTGATGCAACCATTCCGTTCCGTTCCCGAACAGCGCACCGCCGTGGTCGACACCGATCGAGGAGTAGTAGCTTAGTTTAGCTAGTAGTGCTTGCTTTAGCAGCCCTGTGGTTGCAAGCACTTCTTGGTTCCTTCTTTTGTAGACGTTGTGTTTGTATTCTTGTGTTATGGTTTAGCCTAGCATATACGCTATACTTTAGGAGTCATGTAACACCTAATCCCCCTTAATATAATGCAGTCATTCTAGGCTTTGTATTGTGTTTGATCGTTTTTCTTCGTTGGGTTGAAGTTCTTCTACTGTGCTCTAGAAGGCCAGGAAACCCTCATATATCCCCTCTAGTTCTTAACCTCTTATGTTCCTTCAGATGACACCAAAGAGGGCAGTAGCCCAAGGAAGTGGTGCCCGTCGCAAAGGATGCTTCTGTCTTTCCCCCTCGTTCTCTCTCTCGTCTAGTGTGCTTTTCCCTCTCGCCTATCGTGTTTTCTTCCTCTTATCTATGAGACCTGCGAAGGATTGTTGAAGATTGTTCAATTGGGTAAGTCGCATGGAAGCCATTCTTGTGGGATTAACTAGTGTATCTGGATGTCAAACTAGATAGCTTTGGAAAAATCATTGATAGGACTGATTTCGGGAATTGAAAATTTTAAGATTTGCCGATGTTATAAGAAGTTCTTGTGAATACTAAAATATGATGATGGATAAGTCTTGATTATGAATGGATCAAAGAATAGCAGATTAGTGGATTATATGTGTGTGTGTGTGTGTGTGTGTGTGTCTATATATATATATATATATATATAGGAAAAATACTTTCTACTCCAAACCATTGATAGGACTGATTTCGGGAATTGAAAATTTTAAGATTTGCCGATGTTATAAGAAGTTCTTGTGAATACTAAAATATGATGATGGATAAGCCTTGATTATGAATGGATCAAAGAATAGCAGATTAGTGGATTATATATATATATATATATATATATATATATATATATATATATATATATATATATATATATAGGGTACCATACCATTTTCATATATAGGACACCGTTTAGTACTCAGGAGTATGTACTCCCACTTCCAATATACCACTCAAATAAATATATTATACTTCTTTATCACTTTCGGTATACTTGAATACCAATTATAAGATACTTCAATGTGACTTGATCAGAAAATTTTCATTGGAGCCCTTTATTTTTGCTATATACCCTTTTCATACATAAAAGAAGTATATACACGGATTTTGGTATAAAAAGTGAATTTTCATGAAATTTTTCATGGAACTCACTTTGAGGTATCTTATAATCATTATTGGAGTATACTCAAATTGATAAAGACGTATCATCATACAATTTAAGGGTATATGAGATGTGGAGTATGTACTCCCAAGAGTACCATACCATTTTCATATATATATATATATATATATATATATATATATATATATATATATATATATATATATATATAGGAAAAATACTTTCTACTCCCGGGTGTAGTTACTCCCACTTCTGATATACCACCTAAAAGAACTTGATATACTCCTTTATCACTTTGGGTATACTCATATACTAATTATAAGATACTCTAATGTGAACCACACGAAAAAATTGCAAGAGAATCCATAGTTTTTAGCATATTTTGTAAATACCTTCATATTCGCACATAAAAGGAGTATGTCTAAAAAATTATACATACCACCCCTGAAAAGGTGTAAATACCACCTATGTGGTCTTACATACTCCTATATATATATATATAGGAAGTCTTTTTCCTACTCCCGGGAGTAGTTACTCCGTATTCCGTATCTCACATATCTCACAACGTAAGGAGTATCTTGCGCAACCGAGAGTATGTATGTGTAGTATATGAGTATATAAGACCATATAGGTGGTATTTACACATTTTCAGAGGTGGTATGTACAATTTTTAGACATACTCCTTTTATGTGCGAATCTGAAGGTATTTACAAAATATGCTAAAAACTATGGACTCTCTTGCAATTTTTAGTGTGGTTCACATTGGAGTATCTTATAATTAGTATATGAGTATACCCAAAGTGATAAAGGAGCATGTCAAGTTCTTTTAGGTGGTATATCGAAGTGGAGTAACTACACCTTGAGTAGAAAGTATTTTTCCTATATATATATATATATATATATATATATATATATATATATATATATATATATATATATATATATATATATATAATGGAGAAAGAAAATGATCGTGGAGGAAAATTTTGACTGATCATGAAGGATATAGGAATCTTAAGTACCGATTTGATTATTAGGAGAAATTAGATTTTCATCAAATCTTGAGTTGATTATGATGTTGGTTGGAAAGTTAGAATTGAGGTATGTGTACATTTAAGGTAGAGAGTAAAATGCAAAAAGAGTTGGATTTCCCTTGATCGATTTATGATGTTAATTTTGGTAGAATTGGTTAAATCTTGGTTGGATCATGGAGAAACTAAATAAAAGTGTTCGGATGATCTATAATTGTAGATTTTGGATTAATAAAGAGTGGATCATAGATAAAGGCTATTGTTAAATAATGAATCGTTGTTAAGTGTTGGATATTCGAAATACATTATTATTGACTTTTGGATTGTTGGATATTGAAGTACGATTCTTATATTGATGGATCTTACTGGTATTTGGATTGGACTAAATATTGGTTGGATAGATAGTGATAAAATAAATTGGCGGATTAAATTAAAATTTTGAGTTACAATTAGTCTTTTGGAAGATTCTATAATAAAGATATCGGATTTATATAAAGACATCCTGGAGGATTGCAATTGATAAATATGCTTGAGGAATTAAATAAATGATGTCGTGAATTAAATAAATGAAAACTTGCTTTATGCTGAAAATAAGTCCAGAGCCTCATCCACTTAAATAAAGCTTGCATGTAGTTAATTATAGTTCTGTTATCTCACACGTCGTCTTGCAGTACAAAAACAAGTTTTGTACTCACCGCTTGCTTAATATTAATTGTTGCAGAGGAAGAAGGTGAGCCCCAAGGGCCTCACTTTTGTGAGCTGTGTTGCGGCACGGTTTGGGACGATTAGCTTGGCGGTCCGGTTGGTTGCCTTGTGGGTAAAGGCACGCCGATTGGCTTTTGTTTATCGCCATCTTATGGTCATTTTGCTTCCGCTGTTTAAATTAGTTACTTATGTGTTATTTGGCCGGTCGGCCTCTCTTTTGTAATAACTTTCTTTATATTATCTATGTCTTTCAGTTGTTGCTTGGCTTGGCTCTATGTGTATGAATGGAATTGATGCATGATTTTGTAACAGGGTGTGTATCGCAGTGCAGGAAGTATACATATCTCGAGGCTTGGTTTATTTGATTTGTACTGTTAGGACCAAGTGGATGGTTAAACAGTACAAGCCAAATAAACCGGGGTCCTCACACGGAGCATCCGATCAAAATCCTTGACGTCACCGAGAAGCAAACAAGGCGCCAGCTAATCCGCCTTTGCAAGGTCCAGTGGAGCCATCGCTCCGCCAAAGAAAAAAAAACTGGGAGCGAGAAGATCAACTGAAGCTGGATTTTCCGTCCCTGTTCCCAGAGCAGCTCGAATCTCGGGGTCGAGATTCCGTTTAAGGTGGGTAGGTTTTGTAACGCCTTTTTTTGTCTTCGTTGGGTCAACGCCTGCCCGGACCACCCCTTTCTCCCCCGTGAACCCTCGCCGGACCCCCTCCCCCCTGCTCGCGTGCACTGCGTCGTCGCCGCCCGCACGCCACCTCCTGGCACCTCCACCTGCTCCCCTGCTGCGCCCTCCCGCACGCCGTCGAGCCACCATCATTACCCTAGCGCCGCCCGCCCGGACCCCCTCCTCCCCTGAGCCTCCCCGCTCCTCCTCCCCGGCTATAAAGAGCCCCGACGCCCTCCCTTCCTTCCCCCACCCCCTCCCTTCTTCCCCCAAGCAGGAAACCCAAGAGAGAGAAGATCAAGAAACAAGGAAGAAGAAGAGAGGTCGAAGCCGAGGGACTTACCTCCCGCTCCCCTCCGGCCGCCTCCGTCGCCGCCACCCCTAGCCACGCCTCCTTGTCGCCGTCATCCCCGCGCCGTCGGCCCCGAGCCCCCCCCCCCTCATCGCACGCCGCCGCCGCCCCCGTAACCCTCCTCTCTCGCCTCTCCCAAGCCCTCCTTTTGAGGTCGCGCCGGCCGCGCTACGCCGCATGGGCCACGCCGCAGCAGCGTGTCTGCGTTGCCCACACCGTGGGCCGGGCCGAAAGTCCACTCTGGGTCGCGCCGGTTTTCTTTTTTTCATTGATTTTCTTTTCCTTTTTCTTTTTTAATTCTAAAGAGAGGCTTTAAAAATATATAACTCCCTCATTTCAACTCCAAAAATTGTAAAATAAATTTCAAAAAAATTGTAAATTCAAGATCTTGCTAATGACATAGGTCTTGTTTAATTTGAAGTCCATTTGTTGTTTATTTGTATTTAATTGCTCTTTTTGCTTGTCTGTACCTTTTTTCGGTACGTTCGTCCTACTAGGATTTGAAGACGCGGACGACCTCCAAATTGATCGAGCACAAGATTATCAAGATCCTCTAGCCTATATCTCAGGCGAGTCAATACTTTGATCATATTGAGCCTACATTTTATGTCAAATATATTCTTTTAAAATAGCAAATTGCATGCTTTAATTCTTTAAATCAAATATATGTTAAAGCTTAAGGCAGTTAAATATCCATTTGATGATTAATTAATTATTATGTCGTCCTTGACAACTTGAATTCCTTAATCCTTGTCACCCTAGTAACTATATGGTAAATATTAGTATAGGTTGTACTTAAGCGACATGCTAGCCTTGCTTAAGTACCGGGACATTAAAATATCACAATCATCATCTCTTCAAACATGAAAATAGGTTGGACAGTCATTGGTGGTCCATGACTGAGATAAATGTGGTAATTTGGTTTTACTTCTCAAAATCCTAAATTGCTATTACCCTGTCTGGGCGGCTGGTGTGATGGATAGTACGGTAGTGGGTGCTAACGTAGCCCAAGGACTGTTGTGTTGTGGTTGGTATGTGGAATGAACCGCCTGGATAACCATAAGGACTTAATCTTGTTATGACCTCTCTTGTAAAACAAGTACAGCCACAAGTCTGTAAAGTACAAACCTGGTTGAATAATTTGTATCCCTCAGTACGAGTTGCACCAGGTAGATGTCGTGCGACGCCGTAAGCCTCTGTGGCGAAGGGTGTCGGGGCGCACGACGTAAGTCGTTAAGAGGGCGCAAGAGAGGGTCTAGGTAAGGGTTAACGGATCTAAACGGACGAGACCCTTCGAAGATGAAACCTTACCTGGGTTGGATTTTTCCTGAGTTTTCAGACTCAGTGATGTTAATATGTGGGGGTAGCCCCAATCAAATTAAGCATAAGGTGGAGGGAACCTCTGTTGTTATTAAATATTGCACAATTACTCTCTTTACTAAAATACAATTTGGTTAAAACTGCTAAGTGATAGGACTTTGTAATTATGATAATTGAAAATATTGTTTTAGCAAATAAAAGAACCCGAGCCATCCTTGTTTAGCCTTGCATGTATATTATTGCATTGTGTGTTGGCTCGCGAGCACAGAAGTTGTGCTCATTCTCGCTCTTTCCCCCCAAAACCCTCAGAAGCAGGAAATCCTGGATATTACAACTACTACGAGGATCCAGAAGTCAGAGAACCAGGAGATGATGAAGCGTAGTGTAGTATTTAGGTGTTCTAGTCTCGCTTGATCCAGCTTGACTCACTGAACTTGCGTGCATCTAATATTATCTAAGCCTTGGTTAATATCGGGCGCACACGGGTTTTCCCCAGTCGTTTGTCTGTGGAGAGATGAGCTCTCACCCTTTTTGCTCCCGTTGTCGCTTCCGCTTTTGTAATGTAATCAATTTGGCCTGTTCGGCCCTATTGTAAAACTCGACCCGACGCGGTCCATGTAAACTCTGTTGTGTTGAATCAATGAATGGTACGGTTCTACGTCATGTATGAATTGATTCAGCAATGTATTCTGTGAGTACTAGCTACTGATCCAGGGAATAGCACAGTATTTCACAGAGGATTCTGGGCCCTACGTCGCGCCATCCATCGTGCCAGGAGACTATACTGGAATCGATGCGGCTGCTGCTCCATCAATGAGACGGCGTGGACGTACCACTCATCCTCCATCCCTTCAGGATTTGGGAGGGGGACTGCCTGATTATGAATAACAAAAATTACAAAAATAATTTATGTACAATAAAATTATAAATAAACCAAAAATTAATTATTTTAAACTGAAAACAATCAAATCTTGTATGGACACAACCTTTTCTTTTCTTTAAATTCTCTCCTCCCGTAGCGTGCGAGTGGCTGGCTGGCTGCATCCACATCCACTCGCGGGGATACGAAATTAAAAGGTAAAGTGATCCAAATACTTACAGTGGGCCAGGATAGGCCCACAGGTCCGGGCCGACTGTGGCCGTGGGTACACCGGACAGCCGAGGAACAAAATTGTGCTGTTGTCACGCGGGCCTGTACTGACACCAGAGCTGTCACGCGTTATCCTTCCTTGTTCGACTACAGCCCCGGCCCAGCGGCCTCATTGTGGGACAAGCGTGTTCTTCCCACCCACCACCTTCGACCTCTATAATGAACGCCCCGTGTCTCATGCAGGGTGGAGATGTGCCTCGGAAAGCTGGAGCTAATAGCTCGAGGCCTAGATCAAAAATTTATAAAAAAAAAATATCTTAAAAATCACCAAAAATACGAATTCAACTCAATTCGACTCACAACAGCTAACCCAACCCGAGGCTTGGATCATGGCTGGTATTGGAACCCGCAATCCCTTGTGTGTAGCTCCATCAGACGCAAATCCCTGATTGGAGCACACAACACGCGTGTAATTCCATCAAATGTTGCATGTATTAATCATCAATGAACATGAACGGCAAATAACAAACCCAATTTACACGCTCAAGAAAGCCACCCTATTTTCGGCATGTTGGAAAACTAATGAATCAGCGGGAAAAAAAACTGATCTATACAACAGAACATCAAAAATATTATCAGTTAAACGATCATGGACTGTGCCGGCTGGCTTCAGTCCACTGCACAACGACGACAATTGGACTCGGCAGGATTGCAGATGATTTCATGCTCGTCTGCTCACCTTCCAGAAACTGGGTCCTTGATTTCACTGCACCAGCTTGAATTGGCCAGGCATTCGTGGGGGTTAGCATAGAAGTAATCCTCTTCCTTTGGCTTGTTTTCAAGTTTTTGTCGACAGGATGGTTGGACTACACGACTTTTATGAGCTTCCTGGACAGAAGATGCAAAGTTGTCCCAAGAGATTGTCCTGTTGTTGTACAGGTCTAGAAGTTTAACTAATTTCCGTCGGTCTAGCAGCACACTTTTCCGGAAACCCAGGAATCTGAGGATTTCAAATGCAAACAAATATCATATAATCAGATGGTATGGTATCAAATTTCTAAAAGAAGTAATCTGGTTGCATAAGACATCTGGCATTCTGTATGTCCATTCTCAAAAAGCAATCTGATTTCATCAGATGACATCTGGCTTTAAGTTCGTACCTTCGGTGACCTTCGACAAGTTTTGCCATGTTACCATCATAAGTAGGAACGAAAACATCACTGGCAGTGGATACAATGAAATCGAGTGCGGCCATCTGAGAAGAATGATTTTGGAATTGACGCAAATCTTCTGAGTCAAGAAGCATCTCCTTTCTTACCTGAAAGATATTCGCACTGCTTATAAATGAGGTTGGTGGACATAGGGGGGAAAATGATATCCCCATACATGCCATGCAATTTTGGAAAACTGCAATGCAGTGTAGGCGGACCTAGGGAAAATCTCACATGCAATGGAACGTTGGAAAATTGCACCACAATTATTACCATGACACATGAAAAGGTAATGTAATTGACAGAAATTTGACAAAGAAAGCACACTTACAAGTTTAGGAAAAGCAGCCTGTAATGGTTCCAATCTCTTCTCTCCCCCATAAATTTCACCAGCAGCTATGTATATGAGAGTATCCTTCCGAAAGCCCACAGCTTTCAAAACAAGTGATGTCTCCTCAGGTGTAAGTGGGCATAGTCCTTGCAATCTCTTAGCTTGGGAATCAATTTCTTTTTCTCTCCACCATGGGTAAGCATATCTGGTTGATTGAAAAAGTTAGCTTCTTGAAAAATGGCACCTGCTGCAACAACCTACTATACCTTGCATACTTAGTCCAATAACAGACAGCCTTAAGAAAGGCATACAGATTACAGAATAGTATAAATAGTTCGTTAATGCTGCTCTCAAGAATAAGGGCAAGACCAGGATAAGCTGGCTAATTTGACAATGCTAAGAATGAATGAACAATTTCATTCCCATTCCATTGAAATGAATCCATCATGAAAAACGAAGCCAAAAAAAAGGACCAGGTACAAAAAGTTGTGCAATTTGTTAAGAACTGATAGTGACGTTAAAAAGACTCTGCGTGGAATGAACACCAGAAATATAAAATGGAAGTGTTATGGAGAACAGCAGTAGACAGACTAATAGACACAGAATCTATGTCATCGTACTAGCATTTGTAGAGTTGTGGAGGTAAGGATCCTTTTGCCATACTTGAATGGTCACCATGAACATTATAAACACCACTCAACTACTACAATAATCTTCCTCATTTTCTGTAAGAATTACTTGAGCCACATCCAAATGCTACTTTATGGTACTCAGTAAGACTGCACAGTATTAGCTTCAGACCTCATTCTTTTGAGCTCCTCAGCTTCTACAGGAGAAAGACCATGATTGCAACCAGAAAAGGCCAGCATATCCATCTCATATCGTAAATGCAAGGCCACAAATGATCCCTTGGCTCGAAGTTTCTGTACCAGTTTATTCCCCAACGCCTCAATTTGAGGAGTGAATTTCAGCGCATGAAAATTAACACGGCATCTAAGCAGTTGAAGCTCTGTACTGACACCATTATTGGCTAACCGAGCATCTGTCTTGTTAAAATGGATGACACTGTATTTTCTGAACAGTGGCAATATCTGCACATATGAGAGACCATGATGAGTATACAATAGTGCAAGTACCATGAAAACAATGGTAGAACCCAGATAAGTTTACAAACCTGATGCAAGTAATACTTTTCATCTGACCAACTCACAGGAGGCATTTTAAGTATATTGTTTGAATCCTCTTGACCAAACCTCTTTGGAAGCTGTTTAACAATGTGCACTTCATCTCTTAATGAGTCAATGAAATGCCTCACATCAAATATGTCTCCAAAATTGCTGCAGAGTATACACAATACCACTTGCTTTAGATATCAACATGGTTAGTCACATAGAGGGCCTCCAAGAAAACGGAAGATACCTTTGATCAGCCCAGAATGATCTCTTGTCAAGTTCCGGAACAACCATTGTGAGGTTTAGCAAACGCGCAACTGCCACCATGTCACATATCTGAAATACATGAGGTTCAAGATAACAACAAAAGTTAAAGAAAAGGGAAATCATGGATTGAACGGTGCGAGTAAGCAGACAACAACTGACCTCTGAACGCATCTGATTCAGGCCCCCGTTGCAAGATATTTTCAGATAACCATTGCTCGTGTAGATTCCTGAAAAATTAAAATTAAAATTAAAATTGCCATATTCCAGTGGTGATTGACTGAAACAATAACATACCAACAAAACATTCATAATCTCTTAAATAATGCATCTCAACACAACATGAGGGTATTTGCAACTTTTTAAATAATCATCTCAACAAAAAATGAGGATATCAATCAGTCAGTACATCAATATATATTTTGAGTCACATGCCTTCCAGAACGGACCATTTTTTCCCATTAATCGCATCGATGCTTTCAATAGAAAACCTTTGCAACTTAACAAACGTGCTAACGAGTTGGAGAAGGACAGTAACAAATGCATCCACTCTTACATCTCCAATATCCTTCACCGTTTTTAAATCAGCATTTTTTTATACTCTTATTTGCTCATAAAAAATCATGCACCTCAAAATAAGAACAAATTTAAATCAAACGCGAAGAATGAAAAAAAAAAAAAAAAGCAATCCGGAAATCACGCACTTGGGGGCGGAAGCGTGGAAGGCGGCGGCGAGGGATCGGCATCGCCGGCGAGGCCAAACAGGACGAGGAGGCGGCCGACGGCGACGAGCTGCGCGACGGAGGCCCACAGCAGCACGGCGGCGCAGCCCGCCACGAGCCAAACCCTAGGCCTCGACCGCGCCATCGCAGCCTACAGCCGTCGCCGCCTCCCGATTGCCGCCGGCATTGGGGGAGGAGGTGGCGGACGGCTCCGGAAGGTTCCAGAAGATTCGGGAGGGGGGCCGTGGGGAGCTGCGATTTTGTTGGCTAGTTGTGGGGACTTGGGTGCGAGGGCGTGCTGCTCTGTGACTGTTTCCGTTTGGCTTTTGGTTGGTTCCTTATTTTCCTCTTGTTACGAGTGGCGAGGTCAGGTCAGGTCAGGTCAGGCATTAGGTTGGTGACGTGAGAGTGAGTGGGCAACATGTCTCGTGAACGTGAACACAAGGCCATACTCTATTTATCTCAGCCGTCCCACTCCGTATGTCCACAAATTACTTCTTGTCTATAGATCACCTCTGGTTCATTAGATATGTCAACGAGTGTAAGATAGGAATGTGTGAGATAGAAATATGAGTGATTGTCCTAGTGGTAAGCATGAGTCCATGAGACATTCCAAACTTCCAGGGCCCTTGCTGAGTGGTCTACCTTGTTTAGACTTAGGTGGAAGCAGTTAGAATAATTGATCAAATTGTTGAGGAACCGTCACGCATGAAGTCAGTCCAAGCGACACCGCAGACAAGCGTAGAATCGTAAGAACAATGCATGAACAACAAGAACAGAATATGAGATGAACACAGAGATGTAGGGGGACTTCTTGCTTCTCTTTATTCCTTCATCCTTCGATCAATCAATTAGAATGAATAGCACCCCCTATTTATAGGCTACGACCCTTCTAGGGTTTGGGATGAGAGCCCACCTTGGGCGGGACTCGGTCTGGGCCCGGCTTCTAACACTCCCCTGGGCACTCATCCTTCATGCCCATGTCTCGTCAAAACTCCATAAAAACCAGTGGGAAAAATTTAGAGAAAGAGTACATGAATCATATTCCGTTATGCTGCTCGAATTGCCTCATTAAAAACCTTAGCCGAGAAACTTCAGAAAAACTCGTCAAGGGAAAAAGAGTACAATCCACCCAATTTCATTTAATCTCCAGGATTTGCTCTTTGGGTACTCGATCTTCGTGATCAAGCTTTAGTAATGAGTTTGTGAAGGTTCTCCCTCGACTCGCACTTCTCTAGGTCTTATCATTCCAATTCCACGTACGCACCTTTCAAAGCTAGATGCTGGAAGTGACTTAGTGAATAAATCTGCCAGATTCTCACATGACCTAGTATGCAGTGCTTTGATTACGTTCATCTTTTGCAACTCATGAGCATAGAAGAACATGGGGTTGATATGCTTTGTGAGAGGATTCTTCACAATAACCCATCTGCACTTGTGCAACACAAGCTGCATTATCTTCATTAATAATAGTGGGGGTTGGTGCGGTATTCAATCCACATAACTGCTAGATGTAGTGAATCATCCGCCGAAGCCAAGTACATTCTCGTGAGGCCTCATACAATGCTATTATTTCCGAGTGGTTCGTCGAAGTCGATACAAGACTCTGCTTAGACGATTTTCATGGAATTGCAGTTCCACCACATATGATTTTGGCTGTATGCGGGTCCTACAGGTGCCCGTCATCTGCATTGTCATTCATAGTTAAGTCTTGATTCTTTCTGTAGAATAGACCAAGTTCTTTGCTTCTTTGGAGGTATCGGAAGATGTCCTTTATTTCCGCCAATGCCTTTGGTAGGTTTCAGTACTATACCTTGCTAATAGGTTCACGGCAAATGCAATGTCCGTTCTAGTCTGATTTGTTTAATGCATGAGTGTTTCTATTACACTTAAGTGTGGAATTCGGTCCCGGACTTCCTCCCCTCTTCTTTAGGTGCTGTATGAGTCTTTGTCTTCTGCAAAGATCTTTCGACCATTGGCACTTTCAAAGGGTATGCCTCGCCAAGTCGAACCTTTCTAACACCTTCTGAGTGTAGGCTGGCTGATGCAATAATGTTTCTTCAGGGGCATGCTCAAACTGCAAGCCTAAGCAATATTTGGTTTTACCCAAACCTTTCATTTCAGACTCCAACTCTAGGTAAGAGTTTGCTTTCTTAATATCCTTCAGGGTTCCGATAATATTCAGATCATCTTCATACACTGAGATTATACAAAATCTATTCTGGGATCGTCGTATAAATACACAGAGATTATTCTCATTGTTTGTGTAGCCTTTCTTGCATAGAAAGTCGCTTCAAGCGATTATACCACATTCTGCCTGATTGCTTAAGTTCGTACAATGACTTTCCGAGTTTCACACTGTATATATTTCTATTTGCTCTATTTTGGTTCGGACGTTGATACATTCTGTATCTTCATATAAATGTCCGAATCCAATATTTCATAAAGGTATATGGTACCTATCCATCAATTTCACTTATAACTTCAAGTTCATCGCCATTGAGATAAATATTTAAAGGGAGTTCCGCCATGACCGGGAATAGGTTTCTTCATAATCATCTCTCGGATGTTGGTGAAACCTTATTCAACGAGCCTTGCTTCTTTTATTTCTCTTTCGAACAAATATCCACTTATGCCCTACGGGGTGCACAAGGGAGGCGTGCGACTTACATGCCCAAACGCCTTCTTTTATTCGGAGAGAATAATTCGATTTCTCGCCTTCTTTCAATCTGATCTTTCTTTCATTCAATGAGCGATACAAGCTCGAATCAAGATTGATGATTGTGGCAAGTTTCTTTGCAAAGTATATGTCGACATTGGTCTGTTGTAATATTCAAAGGTTCTCCGAGGTCATAAAGTTTTATAACTTATTTCTTCAAGGGCGTTTATTCTAATGCTTTACTTGCTCACCATCGCTTCCAATTGCGGGCAAGTCCTTTAGTTTTTCGGCTCCGATGTGTGCGCACACATCCATGCTGATGTCTCCCTTCATGGGGATGTTCAATTCTCGTATGCCTTTTCGAAGGTTCCATACCGATGCAGTCTCAAGCGCTCCTTTCGGTTCGGGCACTTCGGTGATGGTGTGTCAAGTCCTTCTTATCCTTTTTCACCAGCGCCCCGGTTTCAATTCGAGGACCGGAGTTCTCGTCCTTTTATTCTGAGGCCTCTTGACGGGATTAGGGATACCTTCAATGGTATTTCAACCCTCTCCGGTGCATTGCTTGCAGGCAAATGCTACTTATTCACGCTCTTCAAATCACTAAAGTAGTCTGGCAGTTGATTCGCTAATACTTGCGAATCAATTATCTTCTGGACTTCAATTGTCTTCTAGACTTCAATTCAATTATCTTCTGGACTTCTCTATTTGCTTCACTAGTGCGTGGGTCATATGCATAGATTTCAATTATCTTCTGGACTTCAATTGTCTTCTAGACTTCAATTGTTTCCCGACATTATTATCAAGGGTTGATTTCCTCCCCCTAATGACGGGAAACTAACCTCATCTATTGTACTATCAGCGAATCGGGCATTATGCAAATCTCCAGTCATAGGGTCCAAATACTTGATTATGGATGTTGTTTCATAACCAACGTATATCCCAGACTTTCGGAGAAGACCCATTGCAGTTCGCTGTGGTGGTGGTATAGGTATATAACCCTTGCAACCAAACCTGCAAAGATGAGAAGTTTTCGGTGCTGACCCTTACGCTAGTTGCATAGGTGGATGGATGTTATAGGCCGACGGTCTAAAATTGATGAGAGCTGCTGCGAGCAGGACTACGTGTCCCCAACATGTAGTTGGTAAATTTCAATTCTTCAAAGTTCTGCTAGTCCATTCTGGGTGTGGACATACATTACAGAATGCTCAACTTTTAATTCTCATTTTCATGCAATAATCATCAAATGCTTTCAAAGTAAATTCTCCAACGTTGTCCATTCAGGTGGACCTCATATGATGATCAGGGAAAAAAAATTCAATTGTTAATTATCTGCGAGATTTAGCTTTGCAAAAGCATAGTTTCTCATAGACAATAAACATACATGCGACCATTCCGAGGAAGCATCGATGAGCACCATAAAATACCTAATTGACCCTTACAGGGGTTGTATAGGACCGCAAAAGTCTCCCTGGATACGGTCCAGGAATGCAGGGACTTCATCCTTCGCTTTCAGAGCAAAAGTTCTAATAATTAATTTCTCGGTGGCACATGCGGGGCACACAAAATCTTCCAGATTCGGGAAATTCTTTATATTCATATTATGTCCTCGTGAATTGTTAATTATATCTCTCATTATCCTAAGACCTAGGCGGCATAATCTATCATGCCGTAGATAAAAAGTTCGAGCTTCTAAAATCGTTTTCAAGGCGTAGATAGGTGCAGTGCCTTAATATTAGTGTAGTATAGCCCAGTTTCATATGAAGGAAGACATTCTAATGCCATTTTCACTTTCTTCATGCTTTGTAGTGAGCAGGTATTCTGTACCATACTCTTCGTCAGTCTCTACATGAAACTGTTAGCGCAAATATCCTTGAGAGCTCTAGTCGATTCTGGGTACAACAAGTCTTCTTCAATGACCAAAGTTGTGCCCATTGGGAGTATAATTATGGCCCTTCCGGGCCTATTATACAAGTATCGCTGCTTGCGATTGTCGTAAGACTACCAAGATTCTTGCCGATCGATCAAAAATCTCTGTTTCTCTCAGATGGTATTCGTTGTGCCTCCCGCTAAGCACACTTCCTCCATAGGGTGCTACACGCGTTCTAACATAATGTACTTTATTAATATGTAGCAGAAAGCAAGCAACACATAAATAAAATACTTCAGATATCAGAACGTAACTTGCTATTATAAAGACGGGAAAATAAGTCTTGCAGACTCATAATAAGAATTTAATGCTTTCTTTCTCGAGCTTGCAACCATTATCCAATAATTCAAGGTTATGCTTCAACTATAAACTGCAAGTTTCTATTAAAGATCCAAGTGCATTGCGTGCACTAGATCGAATTGGCGAAGTATTCAGGAACTTCTGCCTCAATCGGCTCCATGCGCGATCTTCTCCTCTTGGTAGCTACACGCGATCGCCGCGATATCCAAAGGAGGGATGATGGGGCCGCTCTGTGGTCGTTCACATTCATAAGTGCAAATAATGGATGTGAATCCTCTGTGCCTACAATGGCGAGGTATGCCTCATGCTATCATTTGCCCTTTTTCTTAGACTCGAAAGCATCAATAACGTGCGACGCGATCGCCTTACCCTTCTTGCTCCTCTCATTCGTGAGAGGCTTCATCACCTTATAGCTGCTAGTAGTGGCTTCATGGCCAACATTGCTATTAGGTGGCTGCGAGATGTAGTTCTTTCTTAGAACATCATCTTGAGCTTCCGCAACTTGCATGATGTTAATTAATTCGGCATACTTCATGTAGCCGTCTTGACGATAGTTACGTGTGGATTACACCGCATTTGGGTGAAAGGTAGAGAGAGTCTTCTCAATCTTCTGCTCATCCATGATTGCATTATCACAGAGTTGAAGACTGGTACAAATTTTATACAACCGCCATGTTGGTCGATTCTTGAACTCCTAGTTCGTGATGCCAGTCATTTTCATATTCATGCAAAAAATTCAAAGGATTACTGCTGGTAATCTGCATAAAATGGTTGCAAAATTCTCACAATGCTCATCGAACTCCAGGTTCGTATTCCCGTATTTTTCTATGCATTTTTCATGATTTACTGCTATTTTCAATGATTAAAAGCAATATATACAATTACAGATAATCAAAACAGTAAATACAGTAAATAAATTGCATAGAAATAATAATAACAAAATTAAACATGCTTCAAATGCGAAAACTGATTCAAAATTCGGATTCCCGAGGTCCTTTTCTTCTGGAAAATGACTTTTCGCTAAAACCGCAAGTTTCAGGTTAAAGCGAGATTTCAGATCAGAGAAAATTTTCGCGTAATTTTGATAATTTCGAGGGTTTCGCAAAATTCCTTTTTCGAAAAACTTCCGTAATTTTTCGTAATCCCGAGGGCTTTTGCAAAGTTCGGTTTTCACCAACCTCTTTTTTTCTTCTCTTTCTCCGCTGGGCCTTCTTTCTCGCCCATTGGCCTTTCCGCGCCAAACCGTGGCCCACAAGGCCCATGCGCAGATTCTAAAAGCGGTGCTAGGGTTCCTAGCACTGCCTCACATGCTGGCGTGCTGTTCGACGCAGCAGCTGCGCAAGCGCAGCGCGGCGCGGCGATCGGCGGGCGAAGGCGGCGCGCGAGCGGCGGCTTTAGCGGGCGGCGCGAGTGGGCGGCGGCGCGCGGGCGGCTGGAAGGCGGCGCTCGGTCGGCCGTGTTTCCTCCTCTCCCTTTTCGACGGCCGGCGGTGCGCGGCGGTGGCGCCGGATGCGTCCGTTGGTGGCGCCGCTTATGAGACGGTGGTCGAGGTGGCGGCGCGGCGCTTCAAGCGGCCGTGGGGAGGCGGCGCTACGGGCCGACGGAGGGCGCGCGGCGTGCGTTGTAGCGAGACGGCCGCGAGGCACGGTGCAAGGCGGCGGCGATACCATGCGGGCGGCCGGCGGTGCAGGCTTCAGCAGAAGGCGTGGTGGGCGCCGACGGCCGGCGCATGGTGCCGGGCGCCGCGGCCGCCGCACGGCGGGGGCAGGTGTGGCGGCTGCGCGGCGGCGGTGCGATGGTGGGGCGCTACGGCCGCAGCGAGCGGGCTTGAGACGGTCGGGAGGCGGCGCACCGCGCCTTCAAGGCGGCGAGGTCTTTGTGCGGCCAGCCGGCCGCCGATTCATCTTTATTTCGGGCGGCACCGGTTGGGGGATGATGTACCCGTGTTGTGAAGGCTCCAGGCCATCGACAAAATCTTTTTCATGTATACTATTCATCCATGCGATGCAATGTGTAATGTAATACAATATTTGCAATGGAGGAGCAGCTTCATGCCGTCATGTGCGTGCTTGCCGCGTGCTAGCGGTGTGGCACTGTCGTTGCCTCCGTGGCGAGACGTGATGGCGGACTATGCCGACCGGTAACGTGTCGCGGAGGTAGTGACAGCCGCTTACAGGCGGTGTCGTGCACATGGTGCCTTTCATGCGATTGCATCTACTACCTACGGTACAATCATCATCTACTCTTTCATGCAATCCACCGATCGGCTTGGCCGGCGACTTCAAGTCGGCTCGCGGTAGATTAGAGCGGATTTGCACCGTAGGAAACCAATCTAGAAAGCCAAATTTGCAGAATTGAAAGCAATCTAGAAAAACGATTCAATCTAAGAGTGTCGTTCATCGACGGTTACCTTTCCGATGCGAGAAGAGTCGATCGTGCTGATAACGTGTTGAGGAACCGTCGCTGGCGAATCCAGTCCGAGCGATTACCTCGTAGACAAGCGTAGAATCGTAAGAACAATGCATGAACAACAAGAACAGAATATGAGATGAACACAGAGATGTAGGGGGACTTCTTGCTTCTCTTTATTCCTTCATCCTTCGATCAATCAATTACAATGAATAGCACCCCCTATTTATAGGCTACGACCCTTCTAGGGTTTGGGATGAGGAGCCCACCTTGGGCCAGGACTCCCGGTCCTGGGCCCGGTTTCCCAACACAAATAAAGTAGCATCACGTTGGTTTCCCTTGTTCCAAGTGAAATGTTATCTGGGGTAGTCTAGTTCTATGTGTGTACTGTGACCGGATTTCCGGGTAGGAACTGGGTGAACAGTAATATATCGGAAAATTTAAATTTCTGAATGCATAATGCACTTCCTATGTTGGTTTAGGCCTATTTTGTGCTAGATTACGTATTATATGAGTTAAATATGTTTGAATTATTGTTTCTGGCCGGTTTGCACTTCATATGAGCTAAATATGTTAGACTACGTATTGTATGAGCTAAATATGCTAAATTACGTATTGTATGAGCTAAATATGCACTTCATTAAACACTTTCTAATTCAAAATTTATCAAATCAAAATTTCAGCCGGTTTTTCTAACCGGTTTTGCCGGTAACCGATTTTTAAACTCCACAATTCAAATTTTAGATTTTGAAATTTGTTCGGTTTTTTCCTAGGATTTTCGGTAACCGACCGGTTACCGGTACCGCCCGTCGAGCGGGATTTGTCCCGTCAACGGTTTTTGGATCCTTGGTGTAGTGCTCATTACCAGAAATAGTTCAATTTTGGTGGAATTCATCGTACCTATCATGGGTGGTATGATGGATTTTAGTTGTACGCTCCCTGCAGTTATAAAAGAATATCATTTTAAATATTGACACGGTTACCAAAATATAACATTGACCACTAATTTGTATTGTAATATAATTATAAAGCCCAATAAAATTATAATGTTTTGAAAGTACTTTTCGAGACAAATCTACACATGATTTTCATGTATCAAATCAAAACATTTGAAAAGATATCGATAGCCAAAGTTTAGAAAGTTTGACTGCATATATTCCTAAATGATATTCTTTTGTGGATGTGGGAGTATTAGCGGAAACCTCTTAAATTATCAATATTAAGTATTATGTAAGGTTTAGAAAGGCGGATAACTTTTTTTTGGTCTTATAAAACGGATAACTTGAAGAAATTGGAAATAAAACAAAAAAGGAAAAGGGTCGTTAACCCAAAAAAGCACGAGAAACTGATATACCAGCTTAAGGACCTTTATACAAAAAGGATAAAAAGGAACCTTGATATCAAATAGAGCAATTGAAATTGAGATCTTTCGACGACTCTCTCTCTAACTTCCTACATGGCGTGCTCTTCTTCACATTTGACTCCAAATACTACAAAACCGTCCGCGAATTCTTTTTTGATTTGGCCACTGTAGCGTCACGCAATTGCAAAAATGACCCCCCCTCCACCGTATTTGCACAATTAGCCCCCATACGAGCGCGGAATCGCCGGGGGGGCGACGCGTGTCCCCTTCCGCGCTCGGCGAGCGCAGAAGGTAGCCTGGGCACGGCACCAGCGTAGCGGGAACGGGACTGAGGTGAAAAGCCACCTTCCGCGGTGGAGGAGCGCGGAAGGGGCAGCGACTTCCTGCGGTGGGCGAGCGCGGAAGCCACCTTCCGCTTACCGCGGTGGCCGACCGCAGAAAAAAGCTGGCGTAGGCCGGTGTAGGAGCGCACCGTCGGGCGCGTGGTGGGCGCGCGCGCGGCAAGGGGGGCCGCCTCATCCCGCGCTCGGCGACCGCGGAATGTCATCGGGCCCTCCAAACGTTCGCTTCCGCGTTGGCTGGTTGCTTTCCGCGCTCGCTGAGCGCGGAAGGGGACACGCGTCGGCCCCCCGGCGATTCCGCGCTCGTATGGGGGCTAATTGTGCAAATACGGTGGAAGGGGTCATTTTTGCAATTACATGGCGCTACAGGGCCAAATCAAAAAAGAATTCAACCGTCCGCTAGCTAGCTTCCTCGGAGCCTACATGTCGCATGAGCATGTTAAATACGGTTTTTAGGAAAATGGTCTTGTAGGTAGACTTAGAAAACATATTTTTGTTGTAACATATAAAGTAAGTGCTTTATATGTGCTGCCAATTTATAAATGTGTTCTAAGTCTAACTTTTGAATGTTATTTGGATCAGTGGCGGATCCAAGGTTAAATTTAAGGTATGACGGAGTTGCAAACATAGACCAAAGAGTATTAACCAAAACAAAAGAATCCATATGCGTTCTATATTGTAGGACATCGAGAAATACCTCACTAAAGAAACTTAATTAACAACTTACCACCAAGTAATCGAACATAATAATTTGAACAAAGATAATACATAGAAGAAGTAACCTGATTTGGATAGTAGCATATGAGAGGTAATGAGATTGGAATACAAGTATGATACAACGGCTAAATTTTGTTAAGAAACCGTCGCTGATGAGTTTAGTCCGAACAATCACCTCGTAGACAAGCGTAGAATCGCTTAGAACAATGCAAGAACACAAATATAGAATAGTAGATTGAACACAAAGATATATGAGGGTTTCTTGCTTCTCTTTATTCCTTCATCGATCGATCAACCTTTTACAATGACTAGTACCCCTTATTTATAGTCTAGAGACCCTGTTATGGGTTTGGGATAGGGCGCCCACCAATGGGCCGACTGCATGGTTTCCCAACACTCCCCATTGGGCATCCATCCTCACATATCCATGCCTCGTCAAAACTCCATTAAAACTCAGTGAAAAAATTTTAGAGAAAGAGTACATGATACACGTTCTGCAGTGTTGCACTAATTGCTTCATTAAAAACCTTAGCCAAGAAACTTTAGGAAAACTTGTCAAGGGAAAAAAGTACAATCCACCCAATTTCATTTAATCTTTAGGATTTACTCTTTGGGTACTCGATCTTCGTGATCAAGTTTCAATAATGAGTTCTTGAATATCCCCCCCCTCAATTCTGCACTTCTCTAAGTCTCATCATTTCAATTCCACATATACACCTTTCAAAGCTAGATGCTGGAAGTGACTTAGAGAATAAATCTGCAAGATTTTCACATTACTTAGTATGTAGTATTTTTAATTTTGTCCATCTTTTATAATTCATGAGCAAAGAAGAATTTAGGGTTGATATGCTTTGTGAGATGACTCTTCACATAATCCATCTGCACTTGTACAACACAAGCTGTATTATCTTTATAAATAATAGTGGGGGTTTGTGCGGTATTCAATCCACACGACTGCTAGATGTGGTGAATTATCCGCCAAAGTCAATCACATTCTCGTGAGACCTCGCACAGTGCTATTATTTCTGAGTGGTTCATCAAAGTTGTTACAAGACATTGCTTAGACGATTTTTATGAAATTGCAGTTCCACTACATAGGAATACATAGCCTATTTGCAACTTCGTTGTATGCGGGTTCGAGAGGTACCCGGCATCTTAGTCATATTCAGGTCTTGGTTCTTTATGTAGAACAGTTCTTTGCTTCCTTGGAGGCATCGAAAGATGGTCTTTATTCCCTACCAATGTCTTTTGGTAGGTTCTGTACTATACCTTGCTAGTAGGTTTACGACAAATGCAATGCCCGATCTAGTACATTTTGCTAAATATATGAGTGCTGCTATTGCACTTAAGTACGGGAATTTTGGTCCCAGGACTTCCTCCACCTCTTCTCTAGGTTTGTATGGGTTCATGTCTTGCTGCAAAGACCTCCCGACTATTAGCACTTTCGAAGGATATGTCTTTTCAAAGCCGAACCTTTCTAACACCTTTTGAGTGTAGGTTGACTGATGCACTAATATCTCTTTAGGGGCATGCTCAAGTTGCAAGCCTAGGCAATATTTGGTTCTACTCAAATCTTTCATCTCGAACTCTCGGTAAGAGCTTGTTTTCTTAATACCGTCCAAGGTTCTAATGATGCTTAGATCATCTTCATACACTGAGATTATACAAAATCTATCCTGGAATCGTCGTATAAATACACATGGATAATTCTCATTGTTCATGTAGCCTTTCTTGCATAGAAAGTCAATTTAAACAATTATACCACATCCTGCCTGATTGCTTAAGTATGTACAGCAACTTCCTGAGTTTCACACTATACAATTTCTATTTGCTCTGTCTTGGTTCGGGATGGGGATATATTCAGGTACCTTCATATAAATGTATGAATTCAATTTTTCATAAAGGTATGCAGTTACCATATTCATCAATTTTATTTTTAAATTCAAGTTTACTGCCATTGAGATTAAATATCTAAAGGTAGTTCCACCCATGACCGGGGAATAGGTTTTTTCATAATCAACTCCTGGACGTTGAGTGAAACCTTGTGCAACAACCCTTGCTTATTTTCATTTCTCTTTCGAACAAATGCCTACTTATGCCCTACGGGGTGCACATGGGGAGAATGCGGCTTACAGGCTGTTTCTATTGCCTTCTTCCAATATTCTCAATCTGATCTATTCAGCGAGCAATGCAGGCTCTGGATTAAGATCGATGATTGTGGTAATTTTCTTTACAAAGTAAATGTCGACATTGGCTGTTGTCTTATTTATAGATTATCTCGAGGTCACAAAGTTTTTAGCTATTTATTCAAGGGGTGATTCTTCTAATATTTCACTTCCTCACCGCTGCTTCTAGTTACGGGGGCAAGTCCCTTTAATTTTTCAGCTCCGATGTATGCGCACATATCCATGCTGGTATCTCCCTTCATAGAGATGTTCAATTCTGGTATGCCTTTTCTGAAAGTGCCATACTGATGATAGATCTCAATTGGCTCCCCTTCTGGTTCTAGGGCACTTCGGTGATCAACTGTGTCAAGTCCTTCTTGTCTTTTTTCACCAGGCGTCTCCCGGTTACTTGGGATTCGAGGGTCCGAGTTCTCGTCCTTTCTGAGGCCTTAGGACGGGATTAGAGATACCTTCATCGATATTTCAACCCTCTCCGGTACATTGCGTGCAGGCACATGCGATTTGGTCATGCTCTTCAAATCACTAAAGTAGTTAGGCAGTTGATTCGCTAATGTTGCAAATCAATTATCTTCTGGACTTCAATTATCTTCTAGACTTCTCCATTTGCTTCACTAGTGCGCGGGTCATGTGTGTGGACTTTAATTATCTTCTGGACTTCAATTGTCTTCTAGACTTCCTGTGGTTTGCCACGTTATTTCCCGATATTTTTTTTATCAAGGGGTTGATTTCCTCCCCATAATGACGGAAAATTATCCTCATCAAATATGCTATCAGTGAAGTGATTCGTGTGCAAATCTCCAGTTATAGGGTCTAAGCACTTGATTATGGATGATGTCTCATAACCAACATATATCCCAGACTTTTGGAGAGAGCTCATTGCAGTTCGCTGCGATGGTGGTATAAGTACATAAACCTTGCAACCAAATCTGTGAAGATGATAAATTTTTGGTACTAACCCTTGCGCTAGTTGCATAGGTGGATGAATGTTATATGCCGATGGTCTAAAATTGATGAGAGTTGTTGCGTGTAGGACTGCGTGTCCCCAACATGTAATTGGTATATTACAATTCTGCAAAGTGGTCGGGCGATAAATTTAATCCTTTTAATTAATGTCTCTGCTAGTCTATTCTAGGTGTGGACATGCGGTATGGAATGCTCAATATTAATTCCTATTTTTATAGAATAATCATCAAATGTCTTTGAAGTAAATTCTTCGGCGTTGTCCATTCTAATAGACTTTACATGATGATCTAGAAAATTATTTTTTAATTTTAATTATCTGGGAGACTAGCTTTGCAAAAGCATAGTTTCTCATAGACAATAAACATACGCGATTGTCGTAAGACTACTAGCATTCTTGCTGATCGACTAAAAGAATTTCACCTCTCTCAAGATGGTACTCTTTGTGCCTCTACTTACTAAGCACACTTCCTCTGTAGGACGCTACACGCGTTCTAATATAATGTACTTTATTAATATACAACAGAAAACAAGCAATACATAAATAAAATACTTCAGATATCAGAACATAACTTGCTATTATAAATATAGGAAAATAAGCCTTACAGAACTTATCATAAAAAATTAATGCTTTGCTCTCATAGAGCTTACAACCATTATTCAAAGTTCCATCGCAATCACAAACTGCAAGTGACTGTAAAAAGATCTAAGTGCAATGCGTGCACCAGATCGAATCAGCGAAGTATGTAGAAACTTCAGCCTAAATCTGCTCCATGGCAATCTTCTCCTTTTGGGCAACTACGGCTGCGGCCGCTGCAATGTCCAAAGGAGGGGTGATGGGGGCTGCTACTGGGCTGTCCACATTTATGAATGCAACTAATGGCTGTAGATCCTCTATGCCTGCAATGGCGAGGTGTGCCTCATGTTGCCCTTTGCCCTTGTTCTTAGACTAGAAAACATCAATAACGTGCGACCCACGACTTTACCCTTTTTCCCCTTCTCATTCTTGAGAGGCTTCCTTACCTTATAGCTGCTAGCATTGGCTTTATGGCCAACATTGCTACTAGACGGCTGTGAGATATAGTTCTTTCTTAGAACATCATCTTGAACTTTCGCAACTTGCATGATGTTAATCAATTCTGCATACTCCTTGTAGTCGTCTTGACGATAGTTGCATGCGAATTGCACCGCATTCGGGTGAAAGGTATAGAGAGTCCTTTCAATTTTTTGCTCATCCGTGATTACCTTATTACAGAGTTGAAGATTAGTACAAATTATGTACAAATTCTGGCTATGCTGGGCCAGCTTTTCAAACTCTAGGTTCGTGATACCAGTCATGTATATATTTATTCAAAAGTTCATAAAATTAATGCTAGTAATTTGCATAAAATGGTTGCAAAATTCTCAAAATGCTCTTCGAACTCCCAGTTCATGATCCTGTATTTTTTCATGCATTTTTTATGATTTACTGCTATTTTTAGTGATTAAAAGTAATATAAACAATAACAGATAATCAAAATAGTAAATACAATAAATAAATTACATAGAAATAATAATAACAAAGTTAAACATACTTTAAAAGATCAAAATTATTCAAAATTTGAGTTCCCGAGTCCCTATTCTGCTGGAATATAATTTGTCAGAGAATTTTGCAATTTTTAGGGGTTAAAACGTAAAATTTTAGTTCTGAGAAAATTTTGCGCACAATTTTCAGCAATTCTGAGGGCCTTTTTGCAAAATTAGGATTTTCTTTCACCATTTTTGTGGACGCCCCGGAATATTGGAAATGTACCTAATTAAAGTTACACTGTAGCACAATGCTTAATTAAGGAACAGTGCTGCTCCTTCATTAAAGATCATTCTAGAAGCATAAATTTAATAAGTAACAAACCCAATATTCAGGTATCCCGGATATATGTCTCACAATGGTTCCCAGGATTAGTGACCATTGCACATATATCCTAAAACAACATTGCATCATACACATACAAGTCATACATTTACATAATTAAACATAAGTTTACAATTCGGTTGAGTACTACAATATTAAGTGACTTGGTCACTACAAAAGAGTAACAATGAAGCAAAATAAAGCGCAAAATCCACCAATGGCCCCATCCACGCATGAGCGATTGCGTGGAGGAAAGAAATAGCTTTACTCGTTAGCGCCACCCGATCGACGCTAACGGGCACTTCATACAAATAACCGTCCTCACCGCAACAATAGGTTATAGCACCTTGAGTACGGAAGGTACTCAAAGAAGACTTACACAAACTAATAAAAGAAAGTGTTTATTAGAACCTATGCAAAGGAGTAGAATTTATACATGCATAAGGTTGCAACAGAATGTATAATGGTTAAATTTTGCACAAAGCAAGCTTTTTAACCTACAATAACTAGGTTTTGATAAAGCAATTTAATAAATCAAAGTTGGACTAAAACAAGAAGTAAATGAAGTAATTGTAAATGCGATGCAGTGTATGAATCCTCTCATGCTGAAACAAAAACCCAAACAGTATTTGAAAACAAAACTTCTATACAGGTGACATCAACTCAAGTTATCGTCCATGACCGTGGACACGGCTATTCGAACAGTTTGATACCCCGAGGGTGTACATCTTTACCCACATGACTTAGTCGGCCGTTGCCTTCGGACGCCTCCGAATAATGACATACTTCCTTTCGTATGCCGACCGGGGAAACTAAGATTTGGCATTTTTCAACAAGTTAACACTATTGAGTTGGATACCCATGTGTGAACTGATCTCACTTAAACAACAACTGATAGCATCTGCTTAACCGGGGCACACATGTTGCGTCAGGAATGCTGACCCAAACATAAAGAAATGCGAACTGGGCTCACTACCCATATTAGATTGCAATCGGCGTCTTTAAGGTACGTACATGAGATGGAACACATATACGCCCTCACCCTTCTAAGAACATCTGATATCGATATAAAACTCACATGACATAAAACGCAGTCATAAGACCAGAGCATCTATGCCATACAAGATCAATACACATATCCTTACTCTCCTGTTTCCAACTCAATAGCTTTAGCCCTTTACTTAACCAAACAACGCCCATACACTGCGCGTGGAAGTACGTGGGGAACTTGAATTGAACAATCAGAGTTCAGTCCTTAATTAATCTAGACAAGTCCACCACAATTCCCAATCTCGTGCACGAAGGCACCACCACTAGCTTCCTCTTGTCCAGATCAATTTAGATGTAAAATTCATTTCTGGTATAAGTAAACTGGACAAAGAGTTCAAAATAACAGAAATCATTTTGTGGTTCTCATGTTTGACAAGATAATTTTGTCAAACTCTAATACTCTCTAGACTGCATGTCTAAGCCAACTCTGAAGCTAGAGTTTATAGTATACTAGTACTACTCTAAGTCTGAGTGTATGGTTAGAATTAAGGTAATCCACAATATTAGGTCATAACTAACTACTATAGATCACAATTGTATTTTCAGAAAAGTAGCATGCACAGTTATCACTGTATTTGGAAAATCTATTGTATAAAACTTTGGGGATCGATATGGTGCAAAGAGGATGCTTGCCTTGATAATAATATACTTTTGTTGCAGGCTCAGGTTGCTCAGAAACAGACTCAAAGACTTCTGAAGAACCAGATTATAAAAAGAGACGATAAGATCCCATAAATACCAAAATCGACAACAAGTACAGAATGAGAAAAGCATGTATGATCAATATGGAAATGCATATTTAACAGCATGCTTAAGTCATACCTACCCCAATAATGATAATAACCCATATTATCATATACAATCTTTAAATAACAGAAACTAGAGTTTAGATCAAAGTTGCAGTTTTCAGATTTTGAAAAGAACTGAAACAGGACATATGAAGTTTTCGGGTTAGTTATGAATAGACTAAGTAAAAGATGTTAAATTGAAACTTAGTCTGATTATTAGAGTAGATGATATTCTAGGAAAACCCTAATCTAACCCTTATTCGGTCAGGATACAAAAAACTACCAAGATTTCAAAAGTTGTCGGTTAAGCCGACAACAGTTGGCAGAGGTGGACCTTCACTACAAATTCGAACATCTGATAACAAGAATTAAAAGAGTAAGCGATTATGCTACTAGGGTTTGGTTGAGACCTAAATAGGATGATAAGTTGGCAGGAGAAACCCTAGAACCTTGAAAATGATATGAAAGACCGAAGAGTTATAAAAATAACTTTTCAGTTTAAAGCAAGTTGGAGCTACTGATATTCAAAGGAATGATTTATGTGAGTTGCTAAGGTTCTTAAGATGCTCAAGATAACAAAACTCACAGTCTTAGCTTACAAGCTAAAGAAAACATCAAGGTTCCTAAAACCGAGTTGGATCAACAGAGAAATAAACTCGTTTAACCTACAAGAGAGGCCAAATCTTTATCACAAGTCGATACTGTGGTTTAGAATGGATGAACAAATTGGAGAAGCAAGAAACTCCATCGACAAAGAATGGAAGATGATAAGCTCCAGTGGTCAACAATGGCAGCAGCTCAAAAGCTAGGGTTTATATATAGAGACTGAGCTACAGGGCAAAGGGGAAAGATCTAGAGTTGATGAGGTGTCCACTTAGGCTAAATATCCAAAAATTAGTTGCATGATTCTTGGATAACTCCTCTCCTCTGTTTACAGAAATGGCTGCGCACAGAGGCAAGGAGGAAGAGAGGCAACATCTGACATGTGGGTCCCTTTGTCAGCCACAGTCGCGCGCGCCTCTAAAAGCTCCAAAGAACATCGATCGTCCGATTAGAAATGGGCGGCTGCGATGCCCTCAGGGTTTTAAAAGAGTTCAACCGATACAACGTGCGATCTCAATCAGTCGATCGAGATTTAAACGGAGCCCAAAGGGATTTCGGGGTGTTACTTTCAAAGAAGGACGTTGGATTGAAATCCAACGATCAATAAAAAGGGATACACGTCACTCTTTAGATGAGATGACGCGGCACCGTCAGATGGACTTCCTACGGTCAGGATCAACGGAGAAACCGGATGGTCCGAATGCATACACGATATGGGCCCTACGATTAACATCCGACGGCCCAAAGAAAAACAGGCCCTGACGGCACGCGGTAAAAAGGAGTGCCGTAGGATTTGAATCCAGCGGTTAAAAGGAAAGCACGCCTTTAAGTTCAAAATGAAAAGGGCGGCGCGGTTGGATCGGGAATGGGCGGTGGAGATCGAGAGGGGATCCGGAGTCGTCCGAATGCATACACCTCCTTTGATCGTCTGATCTAGATCCAACGGTGGGGATTGTGGCGCATACGTGGACAAACCACGTGACGTCGCAACCACACCCGTTCGATTGGAGATCAACGGCTCACCGCACGCAAAGAGTTTGGGCTCGCGCCCGAGCGTGACTGAGCCGGACCAAAATGAAATGGTTGGACCCAACCTCATAGGGTTCGAGTCGCTACAGTGCTAGGGTTTGGGTTTGGACCGGATTAGTTGACCAATTCCTATTCCAATATTTAAAAGTTTGACTGGGCTTTAAAAATAGCAAATAAATTTGTAAAATCATGAAATTTTTCCAGGAAGCTACTCGAATGATATATTTCCCAAATAAATTTCAAAAACCACTGTTTCACTTTGTAAAATACATAAATAATTACCTTAGCCCGAATAGGTTTATTTAAAAACAAATATTTTTTCTTCAAGGCAAAATAATTTCTAAAAATTCAACAAAATTATTTTTGGCCAAGATAATTTATCTAGGCTTTAATAAAATACTTTCGAGTCACAATACAAGTATTAGCTTGCATTCCCTTTAAATTTTTGAAAAGGCTTTGGATGTTTTGCTAGAAAACGGAGGTTTTCATTTGTAACATACTGCCCAAATTGTAAAAATGAACAGTGATGCTATGAACAACACACCATTACTGTTCATAAAGCATTTTGTTACTGTTCATAAAATTGGGGCTGTTACAATTTTTTTCATCCGGACCTCCCTTTTTTTAGGGTTGCTCGGGCCGGCCTTTTCCTTTGGCCCATCAGAGCCCACCTGTGGCCACTAAAAACTGGTGCAAGGTTTCCCCTAGCGTCGAGGACCCAAAAGCGACGATGCCCTTTGCTTCATGGCCGGCGCGTAGGCACTGCGGGGAGCCGCATGCAGGCGGCGGCTGGTGCGGGAGCCATGCGCAGCCGACACAGGTGCGGCTCGAGGTAGCGGCGCCGTAGCCATGTTGGGTCGGTGCGGGCGTGGCTCGGCCGTGCGGGGCTGGCGCGGGCGTGGAGCGGCTGTAGGCCAGGCGGTGACCAAGGTGGCGTAGGGCGGAGCGTTCGTGGGTCGACTTCGGCGGTGCAGCGCAGCGGCTTGGCACTGTGGGCGCGGCGGCTAGCTGGGCCGGCGGAGATGGGAAGGCGACGTGACGGGCCAGTGGGGAGGGTCTCCCGTGTGAAGGCGGCGTGTGCACTTCACGCGAGAGCCAGCGGTGCTACTGGCGCTTCGGGAGCCAGCGGGTGCGTGAAGCGGCGGAGGTCGTGCGGCGGCGTGGCCATGTGGGAGGCTGCGGGCGGCGCAGCAGTGCAAGGCTGAGGGCGGCTTGGCCATGCGGGAGGCCGAGGCGGCACAGGCGGGCCATGCGCTGCGGGCGCGTGGCTTTCGAGCAGCGGCGTCGCAGCTACGTCATAGGCGGCTTCGGGCCCACGGTGTCGTGCATGCGCTAGCGTTAGGCGGCAATGGCGATGGTCGGCCTGGCCAACGGCGGCTCGCCCGTCTGGTCGAGTGGCGTGGCGCCCGCAGGTCGATCGCACATACGAGCACGATGGTCGCGCGCGATGTGCTCGCGAAGTTCAGTCGACAGCGTATGCGTGCCAATTTTCTTTACCATTCATGCAACGGTCTACAGTTCACTATTCATTGTTCATGCATCGATCTATAGTGCAATCAACATCCTCTCTTTCATGCGATCTACCGATTAGCTTGGCTGTTGACTTCAAGTTGGCTCGCGGTAGATTAGAGTGGGTTTGCACCATAGAAAAATAATCTAGAAAACAACAATTGCGGAATTGAAAGCGATCTATAAAAGCGATTCGATCTACGAGCGTCGTTCTTCGACGGTTACATTTCGATCCGTGCAAGCCAGAGAGCGTAGTCGTACTGAAAACGTGTTGAGGAGTCGTCGTTGGCGAGTCCAGTCCGGACGATCACCTCGTAGACAAACGTAGAATCGCTTAGAACAATGCAAGAACAAAAATACAAAATAGTAAATTAAACACAGAGATATATGATAACTTCTTGTTTCTCTTTATTCCTTCATCGATCGATCAACCCTTTACAATGACTAATACCCCTATTTATAGTTTAAAAACCCTACTAAAATTTAGAATAAGACACCCACCAATAAACCTGCTGTATGAGTCAAGTCCATAATTTTCAACAAATTTATCCCCACTCATAACCCAATCTCATTTCCACCCTCATTTCTCGAGGTCCAACATGGAGGACGTGGGGAATTCCAGGAGTGGTCCTATTGAGAGAAGAAAACAGCCGAACACACCACAAAGCCAGCACAGGCCCCACGGCGGGCGAACAGATGGCGCGCAGCCAGACTCCGCGATGACGCCGCGTTCACCGCCGCCGTCCATCTCGCCGGGGGATTTAGTAGCATTCTCCGGCCGGTGCTCCACAAAGCGCGATCTCCGCCTCCTCCACGGCGCTCTCCTCCGTCGCCGCTACCTCTTCCCCGCCGCCGACGCCGTCGCAGCGCTAGCCAAGCTCCTCCGCTTCGCCGCTGTCTCCCCCGCTGGCGACCTCCGCCAAGCCGCGGCCATCCTATCCTTCCACCTCCCATTCATCTCCTCGGCCTCCTCCCACCTCGCCTTTTTCTACAACACCCTCATGCGCGGCCTCGCCGTCTCCTCCTCGCCCGGCACCGCCATCGGGCTCTTCACCGCGATGCGCCGAGCAGGCACTGCCCCTGACGCCTTCTCCTTCACCTTCGTCTTCAAGTCTTGCTCTCGCTGCTTTTCGTTGTGGCGGTCACCTTCCGATCTCCACGCCCAGGCGATCAAGCACGGCTGCCTCGGCGCGCGCAGCGCGCACACGCACGTCCACAATGCACTGCTTCACGCCTACGCCTCTCGGGCGGCCGTGGACGACGCGCGCAGGGTGTTTGACGAAATGCCCGTTCGGGACGTGGTCGCCTTCTCAGGGCTACTCAATGTGTACCTCAAAGTCAATGATTTGGATGCTGCGCGCGCCGTGTTCGACCAGGTGCCTCACCGGGACGTCGTTTCGTGGACCACCATGATTTCTGCGTATGCCAGGGCACACCGGCCGCAAGAGGCCTTGGCATTATTTGATGCGATGCCAGTGCAGCCAGACGAGGTGACCATGGTGAGCGTTGTGTCAGCCTGCACTGCTCTTGGGGACCTTGCAACTGGGGAGCGTGTGCGGAGGCACATTGATTCTAATGGTTTTGGGTGGATGGTGTCACTCCGCAATGCACTCATGGACATGTACGCTAAGTGTGGGTGCCTCCCTGAAGCACGCACTTTGTTTGACGGGATGATGGTGAGGAGCTTGGCATCTTGGAACACACTGATCTCAGCATATGCGTCACATGGCGATGTGGACAACACAACTGCTGTGTTCTTTCAGATGCTGGCAGAAGGGAACACTGTGAAGCCAGATGGGGTGACGCTGCTTGCAGTGCTCATGGCGTATGCGCACAAGGGCTGTGTTGAGGAGGGGCGTGCCATGTTCAATGCAATGCGGAGAGGCAATTATGGCAAAGTGGAGCTCACCATCGAGCACTACGGGTGCATGGTGGACATGCTTGGCCGGGCAGGGCAACTTGAGGAGGCATACCAAATGATTGAGAAAATGCCGATTCCGAGCAATGATGTGGTCTGGGGTGCACTACTTGGTGCTTGTCGGATATATAGGGATATCAACATGGCAGAGCGGGCAGTGCAGAAGCTAAGGAACCTAAACCCAGAGGAGGGTGGGTATTACATTTTGCTCAGTGATATGTACACCTCTGCTGGCAGGACAGCAGAGGCCACAGATATTAGACGGGCCATGAATGAGAGCGGGATCCAGAAGACTACAGGCCGGAGCAGCTGGAGTACTACCTTTCTGCCTCAGCCATAGTTTGCCAGCGCCCTGTCTGGCCAGCCTTGGGATCACGCATATCGCGCCATGAGGCATATATCAATCTATCTTCACTTCACACTAGACGATCCCTACATATTGTTTACATGTCTCCGTCTTCCTGCTGATGGTGTGATGAGTGATGTCAACGGTGTAAGGCTGCAAGCAACTAAGCATTCAGGTAATCAAAATATTTCACTGTTCTCTTGCTACTTTGCTAGTCGTCACAAGTGATTGGTACGGGGAACATTTGGCAGTGCAACAGTTATTGTGGAAGGGGATGGCAACATCGATGTCATTTTTAAGAACTCAGCTCCCCAGGTATCATCCTCGCGGATTTATTTATGTGGCAGATGTTTCTCAGTGAGTGTTGATGTGTACTATTGTGTTATAGGTGTCTGGGCAGGTAGTAGCATTCTGCATGACAGCATATAGGTCATAGGTGTGCCTTCTATGATTGTTGATTCCTTCTTTGCTTCTTGGTTATAGTGGCTCATTGTGCTTTGGGAAGGAATTTTTTTTCACTCTAGATGCTTCATATTTTGCATGTTTAATGAAGTGTTTCCTGTGGCAAAATATGCTTACCTGAATTTCTTGTAACAGTGATGTTGATTTTCATATTTACTTTTACTTTGAGTCAGTACGTTAATTATGTTTCTGTGTGATGGAAAAGTACATTAATTATGTAACCATTGAGCTTCAGCAAATAGTTTGTCAACTATGTTTTGCTAGGCACTTAGCCTGTCATTCTGTCACATCTGGTGGTAGCTTAGTAGAATACTAGAAATGTAGTGTCACAATGGAGCTCGCTGCGGCGACGAGGAGGCCCCCAGATCTGGTGCCCTTCGACCTAGCCGATTGTCTTCGTTGTCACTGTCCGGCTACCACCACCAAACCATTGCTGTTGCCCGACGTGTGGAGCAACGTCGCCATGCTCCTTCTCGAGCAGAGCCGCCGTCGCAATCTTCCTTCTCTGACTTGCAGCACCACACCGCCCTCCATCAATTGCAGCAGCACCATGCCGTCCCCCGCCCAGCGCAGCTGCAACCTTCGATTTGGAGAGTTGCCTCATCCTAGCCTCCCATCTGTGGGCCACCGCACACGGGGCATGGACTCGGGCACCTCCCCGACCTGGTGTTCCGCGATGCTCGCTGAGATCGATGAAGCGGCAGCACGGAGCGAAGGCGGCGGCGAGTGCGGTTGCCCACGCTCGTGGGGAGTTGTATCGAGAGGGGCGAGGAGAGAGGCGTTGTGCTTTGCATCTTGCGCAGGGTAAATATTCCCGACCTGAGGAGGAGTTTTTTTCTTCCCTGTAGATTTGGCCGGGATGGGCTGGGATTGCCCCCTCCGGGGCCTCACCCAAATGCACTAGCAGTCCAACCCCGGGAATTTTGCCACGGGTGGGATTTTCCCTGGGATTAGGTCGGGATCCCGGATGGGATTGGGTCTCCCAAACAAGCCCTTAATGTATAAATTTCTCTGAGCATTTGAGTCTTATCATTTTATTTTCGTACTTAATACAAACCACACAAAACGATCTCGTTCAGGTGTATTATTACTGGTAATGCAGAGGCTGCATTTATGTACCTTCAGCAGCCGTGGGAGCCCTTCGGGAAGGTTGTTTTGGATAAACTTTCATGGATCACTGCATACAGCCTGCTGGGTGGCATAACTGGGACAAACCTGAGAATGAACAAATTGCTTGCTTCTACGAGTATCGGTATCAATCTTTTTCTTTCCTTCATTTTTTATGAATCCGATGTTACTTTGAACTAAGAAAACTTCACGTTTCCATAAGTTTGTCAATTGATCACTCTATTCTTGTTGAGCTGCTCTTGAGTCTTGATTATAAGGTTCTTCATGACTCACTGATTAATACATTACATGTGTGGTATTGACGCCTTATATTGGCATTCTTGACAGGTGCTCTGGTCCTGGACCCTGATCCAGCGTGTTGAACCGAGTGGATTGGTGCAAAGAATTGATTGGTCATAAAGTGTGCCGTTCCTTATACAAACTTTCATTGACCCAGACATCATGAGTCCATGGTTCCTCTACAATGGAACAAGAGTAGCAGCTTCAGCATAGGACGATATCTTGCCTCCTACTTAGTCCACCAGGTGTAAGTTTGGAGGATGTAAATTGTAAGGAGAGATGAGCAGTTGGTTATTTGAACCATATGAGAATGGATTTTTTTTTTCATTTCCCAACGGTGTCTGGCTTAATAACTGTTGTGAAACAGAGATTTTTTTTTCATTGCCAGCGGTGTCTGCCTTAATAACTGTTGTGAAATAGAGATTTTTTTTTTCATTGCCAGCGGTGTCTGGCTTAATAACTGTTGTGAAATAGAGGTTTTTTTTTTCATTGCCAGCGGTGTCTGGCTTAATAACTGTTGTGAAATACGAACTGCGCGTTATTATAAATTTTTGCGATGAAAACTACATGCTGTTCGATGAATCATACATTCACCAATTCACAAGTAAACGAGTAAATCTTTCTCGCCCTGTCAATAAGCCGCCACGGTGAATTGTCAGTACAGCCTCCCACCTGATTCTGAGGCATCACTATACCAACATTTTGCTATCTTGGCAGGAACCCGTGCTGCGAGACCGGATCCTCAAACGCCATCATCTTCTCCCCTCGAGCAAACCCGTTGCGATCGTAGGACGAGATCTCGGAGATGTCCAGCTCCTTGCACGCCTTGATGAGCTCCTCCCCGACCCTTCGAGCGGCTTCCTGTTGCAACAAGAAGTCACAACAGCTCAACTCAAGAGATTAACTGCGCAGTTTTTATTCAGATGCGTGTTGGACGAACAGGAGGATTTACCACGGTGCTGCAGGGCGGGTCGCCGCAGATGGACTTCTGCACCGTGCTGACGTAGAAGAGGATCATCTTGTTGTGGTCGTCGACGAGCATGGCGTAGAGCTGCCTGTTGGAGCAGAAGACGGAGAGCCTGGGCTTCGTCGCGGTGCCATTGAACTGCGGTAAGCAAGCAGCAAGAACCGGTACGTCCCAGCAAAACGGCGATTAGTTTGTACTGCTACCATCGTCCCGAATCCCAAATGACACGAACCGTACCTTCCTCTGCAGCCGACGGTTCCTGACCTTGGCGTTCTCCTTCCGCGCCCCGTGCCTCGCCTTACCGTCGATCCTGGGGTACGCGCTCCGGCGCGCGACGACGCCTGCACAAGCCAGACGGAAACAACAACTCACTCACATCGCCGAGCCGAGCAGGGTAACATCTAGCACACGCACGGAGAGAGAAGGTACAAGAACTCTTGATGCCACCACAACTGCTCACCGGGCCGGTGCGGGAGTGGAAACGCGAGGCCGTGCCCGGAGACTAGAGAGCCCGAAGGGCGGCAGGCTGGACGCGCGGGGCGCGGCGAGAACGGCTGGCCGAGCAGCGCCATGGCAGCGCGAGGATACCTGGATGGCCGAGGGGGCAATTCGTCGAACAGGTGCCGCGCGAGATGCTGGGGGAGCTCGGTGGGGGCGCTAGCTACAGTTTGTGCGCGCGCTCGCGGCTCATCCAATAGTAACTAAGAAGAGCGTCGACTCGAAGGGACGCGAAAAGAGCACGCCGCCTATGACCACGGGCCCGGCGCATCAGGATGACAGCGGGGACAGGTACACCTAGAGCTGGTCAGATGGACAATGTCGATCAGCATGTATGCCTCGTATTGTTTATGAGTTGGGCTGACCAGACATAAAGCCTCGTGCCGTGCTTGGGATGCCACCTAAGCATGGTAAGCCGGTCCGGCCCGACACGAACAGTGTCAGGCCGTGTCAAGCACGGCCCACGTAGCCCAAGGGAGGTGCAACCTGTGCAGGCTGCAGGGAGAGGGAGCGTTGGGACTGGGAGGGAGGGAGGAGGAGCGGCGGCGGCGAGGGAGGGAGGAGGGGCAACGAGTCAGTGAGGAAGGGAGGGAGCCAGGAGAAGGCGGTGGCGTGGAGGGAGGAGAAGGCGGCTAGCCCGGCTCGGGAAGGAGGGAGCCGTGAGGAGGAAGAGGGGAGGGGAGGGGAGAAGAGGTGGAGAAGGAGAAGAAGGGGGTGGTGCTGGCGTGGAGGGAGGAGGCCGGTAGGGGGCGGTGCTGGTGTGGAGGGCGGCGACGGCGGGCGAGCCTGAGGGCATGGAGGACAGCACCGCGGCAGTGGTGTGTGGTAGTGTCGCACTCGGGCGCACTGCCGCACGCATGCAAGGGCACGCAGGGAGGATAGGGAGGCGACACGGCGAGCACTCGGACAGCGCGAGGTGGTCGCATGGCATGGCGTGGCCGTGGATCGCACAAGACGGCCTGGGAGAATTTGACCGTTGACATTTTTTTCATTTTAAATTTTGTTGTGCAAATTCAAATTCATTGTGAGATGATTTGGCAAAATTCAAAAAAACTTTGCCTAATTTTGAAAAAATTCAATTTTCGACAGCAAATCAGCAAAAGAGGTATAATTCTTTTTTTCATTCTTTTATTGTTAGTACCTGTTATGCTAAGATAATAATAATAATAATAGTGTTAGTTTCAATTTTGTTGTTTTTGTTATGGACAATTACAATAGCCTTACTATTGGCGATTACGGACTTTCACCGGAGGAAGTTGCATCTATGTAGACGGCTGCGGCTGCCTCAAATCAACTGGAAGGGTAAGACGAAGTTCCGTTATCAGGCTCCACAAGAGCATCTTCGTCGACGACCACCGGAGCAAAGAGGTTGAGACCAGCTACATTGAGAGTGTAGGAGAATTTTGAAAGGACAACCAAGCCAAGACATACAGGAAAATAAGGTACCATATACTATTTACAAAAATTATCGTAATAAATTGTCTGCAAGGTCTACATGTGGAACTGAGCACTTGCTTAGACATGCTACAAGATGTCAAACCAAATAAGGATTGGTGATGAGGCAGACATAGTTGCAATACAACCCCGACGGAACGGTACGTAGCTGGGACTACAATTTGGAGGTAGCCCGTCAATCTCTCTATCATTTAATTGCTTATGAAGATTTACTGTTAGGCTTTGGAGAGTCTACTGCTTTCCAAACGTACCTTAAGACTACGCATAATCCTAGATTTACTGTCGTTTTTAGACCGACAACAACTTGGGATCTAGTAAAATACTACAATGAACATCGTAATAAAACAAAGAAACTATTTAGTACATACACATTTTCGGTGGCCCTGACCTCGGATATATGGAGTGGTTAGGCTGGGGAGGATTATCTTAGTGTAGTTGCTCATTATGTTAATGATGACTGGGTAATAGAGAAAAGAATTATAGGTTTAAAATTAATTGATGTATCACACACGGGTGAGAATATTGCGGACTATATTATCGAAGTCGTGAAAGACTTTGGTCTTACAGATAAAATATTCTCAATTACTTTAGACAATGCTCCTTCGAACTCTAGGGCCATGGATATTCTTACTCCGGTGTTGAGTACATACGTCGATTCCTTCTTGCTACATCAACGATCGACTTGTCATATTATTAACTTTATAGTCAAATGTGGTTTGAAGAAGTTGAATCTGTATCTTAAATCTTTTCGAGGTACGATATCTTTCTTGAATAATTCTAACATAAGAATAGCAGCATATAAGAACTTTTGCAGGGCGATGGGTGTATGTTCAAGAAAGTTCGGTTTGGACATGCCGGTAAGATGGAACTCTACTTACCTGATGTTTAAGAGTATTTTACTATATAAGAGCATTTTTTTTGTTTTTTATTCAAATGCACTATCAAAACACTAACGGTAGTATACTATTGACTAAGCAACATTGGTTCGTTGCTGAGAAGACCCTACAGTTTTTAGAAATTTTTTATGAGGCCACTGTTGCTTTGTCCGCTGTCTACTATCCAACATCTCATATCATTGTGCATAGTATTTTACATATTGCTACTTAATTGAAAATGTATGAAAATGACTTAGTTTTACGCGAGGCTATTGTTGCTATGAAAAAATATCTTAAATATTGGAGAGAAATTCCTTTCCTATATGCATTTGCATTTGTTTTAGATCCTAGAGTTAAAATTAAAGCATTTACTAATATACTTGATCTTCTTAGTGATGCTACAATGCTAGACTATACTAACTATTTTCAAAAGTTCATTCTCGATTACACGAGGTTTACCAAAGGTATGAAAATAAGTTTCAGGGGGTGGGGTCCACTTGCAGCGACCTCCAGTAACCCCGCCTCAAGTAGCAAGACAAATTTGTGGAGCAAGATCTTCGGTGTCTCTTCCTCCAAGTCCAGGTCTTCTTCTACAGCGCCGCCTGCTCAACCAAGAACAACCCCAAGGAGTGGAGAAGTATCCACCTATCTAGACAGCGATACGGTGGATTTCAACTCAGAAGGCTTCAAAATTTTGCAATGGTGGCAAGCTTATAAGTAAATAGATCGCATGTTATCCATACTTGCACGTGATGTGTTAACTGTTCCTGTCTTGACAGTTTCCTCCAAGTCTGTTTTTAGTCTTTCTGGAAGAATATTGGAGGAGAGAAGAATAAGTCTCACAAGTGAGATGGTGGAGATACTTCTAACGGTGAAGGATTGGGAACAAGCTGATTCACGAACACGACACTCTATAAAAAATGCAAAGTTGTCAGAGGTGTTCAAAAATCTGTACCTAGACAACGACATGTAAGACAAGGATGTATGTAGAGCTATAGGTTGTACTCTTTTTCCTTTGCCAAGGTTTTATCACATTGAGTTTTTACTTAGCAAAGGTTTTAACGACGCTGCTATTTGAACATTTATAAAGCTCTTTATTACATTTTCAATATGCTTGTCTCATTTTTTACCATTTTCACATCTATTTTGTGATTTTACATATTTTTCTGATTTTTTTCTATTTTTTGGAATTTTTCGAGACTAACGGGCTAAGTTGGCCGCAACGACCCGTCGGGCTAAATGGGCTCAGGCTGGCACGGCACGGGACAGCATGCCATCGGGCGATGCCTGGGCCTTCTCCCTAGCACGTGGGCCAGCACGGCACGGCCCATCTATTAGTCGGGCCACGATGGGCTGTGCCGCATCGTGCCCGTGTCGGGCCTCTCATTTGGCCAGCTCTAGATACACCCAACCCTTACACCGCCGAACAGCGGCAGACTGCTTCGCACTCGCAGTCTCGGAATAGCATCCATATATCTCAACACACGTCACCCTCCGAATCCCCGATTAGAAAAATCTCATGAGCATCTCCATTAGTTGTTGTGCTGCAATACACACGTGAACAGTAAACCCCAGTCATTAATTAGCTAAGTCCAATTACGAGTCTAGTCCAAATCGCTGTAATGGATACAAATACTTTAGAGGTTAGAAATCGAGTTTTGTTCTAAATGGCACTGTTGGCGACGCTTTCGACAGAAGTAGCGAATGTAGCGTCATATTGCCAAAAACGACACCACATATGTGTCGGTAGCCGACACGTGTGAAATTCAGTGCTTCCTGCACCCGACATTAATCTCCGTCGCACCCCCATAGCCCGGACTTCACTCGTGTCGACATGTGGCACCTCCGCTCGCATGTCGCCTAGACAAGGGTTGCCTCCTCACACGAGCCGCCCGGACAAGCCCTACCATGCATGTGTCGCTCGGACAAGCCGCCTCCACATGCTAGTCGCCCGGACAAGCCCCTGCTGCATGCGTGTCGCTCGAATAAGCGGCTCTGTCACCCCTCGCCTGGACTTCGCCCGGACGCGCCACACGTCCGCTCCTCCCTGCCCTGGACGCCTTGGCCACATGTGCTTTATTCCCCATCGCCATCGCGCTTTATTCCTTGTTGCCATCCATCTCTCTGCATACATGGATGCAAGTCGTGCGCACGAGAGGGAATCCGATTCCTCCCATTGCTTCACGGTTGGCCGTGATCTGCTATAAATTCCGAGGCGATGGCGAGACGGTCGCCAACTCTCATCCTCACTCATTCGCAAACTCTCATCCTCGCTCGCTCGCTGTCTCATTCTCGCTCGTTCTGTCGATTTTGTTTTCGCAAACGATTAAGAATTGTTTAGAGCCATCATTAGCAGCTATATTTGCTACTAATTATTTTTGCATACATATTTTCTTTGTTAACTATTAGTTTGTTAATTAGTCGTAGTTAATTAGTTGCACTTATGTAGGCGTAATGAATTTAGTCTTTTTCATTTTTTTTTTGTAATAAAATTTGTATGAGTAAATTAGTCAGAATTAATTAGTCATAGTTAAATTAATCTTACGTAATTATTCGTGGCATAGTTAAATAGTTACAAATTAATTGGTCAAAACTAGTTAGTGTGAGTTAATTAATTAGTCATAAATAATTAGTTGGAATTAATTAATCATAGTTAATTAAGTCTTAATTAATTAGCCATAATTAATTTAGGTATAATTATTTTTTATATTTTTATTGATAATTATTTAGTCATAATTGATTTAGTGCTATTTAATTCATCGTAATTAATTTAGTCCTGAATAATCTAGTTGTCATTATTAATTTGTAATTCATTTGTGGTAATTAATTAGTCCTGATTAATTTAGCGGTATTGAATTACTCGTATTAATTTAGTCACAACTAATTTAGTTGTAATTATTTTGTCGCAATAAAATTAAGTAAATTACTTGGTCATAATTTTTAATTTCTAATAATTCATTGTCATTATTAATTTATTCACTAATAATATGTGTCTTTCATCTCTTGCAAGCCATGCTTTTATCGGAGCTACCGCAACCCTTCTACGACAAGCATCACCGGTGCAAATTGTGGATCACTAGGGACGCGGATGGCCCTCCACCCCTCGTGCTTCGGTCCGAGAGGCATTACTGGCAGCTCGACGCTCGCTACGTCTCAATCCTTCACGACACAGGTTTGTTGCCATCTGCGAGGCTGCTCTCGGTCGGACACGACTTTACTCTAGATGACAGTCTGGTATCGGCACTTGTCGACCGGTGGAGACCCGAGACGCATACCTTCCACTTTCAGTGGGGAGAGATGACGATCACTCTCCAGGACATGTCATTCTTGACTAGTCTCCCGATTAGGGGTGAGCCACTTGTTTCAGGCCGTCTGCGAGCGGACTGGAAGACCCGTTTGGGGCATCGGTTCGGCATATCTATCCCGGACAGCGCTCGTGGTGTCCCTCGGACATGGCTGAGGAATTTTAGTCAATGCCCGGTGGATGTACCTGACGAGGTTGTTAGGATACACCTCGTCGCTTACCTTCTTCGTCTCTTGGGTTCGGCCCTGTTTTCTACCACACAGGGCGATTGGGTGTACCCGGCCGTCGCATCATCGAGTCTCCGTCGACACGGAGGTCGGGCGATGCTGAGTCTGATTGGGATCGCAGTCTTTGCGCCACATATAAGGGGTGGTGTGACGCTTCGCGACGCGATACCAATGTGAAACCGATCCTTGTCGTTTGCTATGTGCTACTACAGCTGTGGAGTTGGGAGCACTTCCCTATTGGGCGACCCTCCTTCGAGAAAGCAGTGCACCCGTACCCTGAGTTGCCCGACTCGATAAACGTGCCAACTATGGGCTACCGATGGACTGCCACCCAGTTACGCTGGGCCAAGGACAGACCAGCGAGGTGCTACTCATTGTTCCACAACGAGTTCGAGTCGTTGCACGATAACGACATCATATGGGCTCCATGGAGCCCAGATTTCGTGAACACGGTAGTGCCACACGGGCTGTCCATGCAATGCACGCAGGACGCCAGATTATCGGCGACGACCTGTCACCTGGTGTTTACCCATATGATGGAGCCTTACGCGCCATAGCGTGTAATGCTATAGTTCAATTTGTACCAGCTTGTGCCCCTCCCAACGGCAGAATCCTGCAGTGAGCCGTCCACTTGTGAGTCCAACTCTATCTTAGTAATATTTACATTTCATACCTACATCCGCTATTGCAACAACAACCCTTCTCGAATGTAGGCAATCGAGGGTGGGCCGACATGCTGAGGATTGGCAAGCAGTCTAGCAAGAGTGGACTAAGGATTGGACGGAGACGGCGCACATCGAGATCCTCCAGGAGCAGCGACCGTACGACGTACGGACATACCATCAGTACATCGAGTGGTATATACCACGGTCACGCACCAAACTCACCCATCCTCCACCAGAGCATTCAGAGCAGGTGACGCACTAGGAGAGGCTCTGTCACTCGTTCGATCAACACAACGCTTCACGGCGTGATGACATCGTAAAACACTTACAACTTTTGCTCATGTCATTTGATGATATTTGTGTTGTTTGTTACTCAAGCAGTGTTGTCTGTCACTTCAATTCAAGTTGCTACAGCGGATTGCAAGTTCATCGGAGACCGCCATCCGCAGCCCAGAGCACACCATACCGAGGCTTCTGGGCACTTTGAAGTACATCTTCGCAGGGTCGATGAAACTAATAATGAACATGAGCAGCGGTCGTTCGAGAGACAATGTTCTACACGCCGTGCACCGAGTGGGCTGACCATGCTCACCTGCTATGTCGGCACGGCCTAGTCAGACCGGCAGGCGTCGTAGCACTCCCCGTAGGTCATCAGCGTTGCAGATTAAGTCATGTACAAATTTACATGTCGTCCTACAGCCGCACGTCCATCAGGATGCATCACTTTTGTTGTCTGCACGACCGCACCCTGTACTCTTACTGGCGCTCCCCTCGGTCATCCGCACTGCACATCCGGAAGGTACGAGATGTTTAGTTTACATCCTGAATATTTATTTGGCCTAACATCATTCCATCTTGCAGCCTTCAGTTGAGCGTGGGGGTGACGGTCATCCGTCAACCGATGAGGATATGACCATCCTAGGTAATGGCAGGGAGCAGTACACGGCGCCAAAGTTTGGACCGTGGCACCCAGGGCACCCACCCATATCGTATGTTGACCAGTACAGAGTATCGTACGAAGGGCAGAGCTCCTCCGTGGTTGCTAGCATATCGCACGGTAAAGGCCAGAGCTCCTCCGCATCAAGGGACTTGCAGACAGCATACCTAAGGGACGGATGATCTGGGCGCGGATTTCTTGATTCATTCATTAATAACATAATTGCAGGTGGTAACCAGTTGGCATGACTCAGCTAGACGATATTGATGTTGGGCAGACTTAGTTGGGCCAGAGTCAGCTTGCTGATGCACCTCCGCTCACTCGACGGTCTCTGTACCCCCTCCGTACCGATACGCGCTCTCTAGACCGATTAACGTATCCCACGGAACATGCTCAACGCAAAACCAGGACGTGCACACAGACGCAGATGCAGCGAGCAGAGAGTGCCTCAGATGAGTGAGCCATATTGTATCTCATGTGTAATTGCACTGTATAGATGTTATGCGCTTTTGTTGTGCTATATTTCATATTTGTATGCATATTTTGTATATATCTGTATGCATATTTTGTATGTTATGTGTGTAATATCGGAGTAAATTGTTTCCACATTTACATGAAATCATAAAACATCGAGGTTCAAATGAAACCCTATCCCGGGTGGGAGTTACAAGAGTTTGGACATGTCATGTGGAGTTGCAACCTAAAATTTGAAAATAAATTTGACAAATTTAGGAACAAACTTTGTAATTTATGAATTAAATGCGGTGCGTGGTTTGGTACACCCAAGATACATGTGTGACCACTGGAGGATCACAATTGTTCTTCGCGCCACATCGGCCCCTTCGCCTTGTCTCGTGACTGCCCACAGCGGCAGCGAGTGTCGGAGTCATCCATGTTCTGTGAGACAGGATGTACGATTGCATGATGTCAGCAGAGCGTAGGGCCAAATGCATAATCAGGATACAAATTATACACAACTCACCTCTTTGATATGGGAGTGCGGACAGGCGACTAGAAGCGCTACGACGACTGCCGGTCTTAGAAGCAGGAGCCTTCCCCTTGTCTCAGGACTACCCACGTCGGCGGCGAGTGTCGAAGCCATCCATATTCTTCGAGATAGGCTGGACGATTGCATGATGTTAGTAGAACGAAAGGTCAAATATATAATTAGGATGCAAATTATACATAACTCACCTCTTCGATATGGAGTGTGCCCGGGCGATGGAAAAAGCTACGACGGCCACCGGTCTTAGTAGTAGGAGCCTTCCTCTTGTCGTACTCAGCTTCTTGTTCAGGGGGTCCTCCACCACCACCCTATTGTCCTAGGCTCCTCTGGTGCCTTTTCAATAGGGTTCGGTATGTAAGGTTTCTATCGCTAGAAGGTCTCGACTCGCATCGCGTATTTCAACATGTACTTCTGCTAGATGAACGCCCTATCGTGCATCTCCGGGCCATCGACCAATTGGAAGAAGTTACAACGCATCTCAAACTGCCATTATGAGCGGATGAGCCATTTATCGTAGGGTGTGAAAAATCGATGTTTGTGTAAGATTCCCTTACGTAGACGTTCCCGCACATGTAGTACGCCTGGGCGACGGTGGCTAGGTGTGTGGACTGAATTATCTTCACTCTAGTGGAATTCATACATCCACTACCATAGTGTAGATATCATTACATAGTGGTGGCATCCACTTTTGCTGAAAGATAATATATTATTGCCTATTCATGAATTCCCACATATTGTGACAAGAAATATATTTATGTAAGATAAAATGTATCAAATATTTTGGTAAATTTTAATATGAATTGGTTAAATACGATGTAAAAGTTAATACTGGGTATGTTTATGTAGCAGGAACCCCAAATCTTATATTATGTAAAGTATGTAAAATGATGATAACTACTCTTGTATATATGGCTCCTTGTTACCAAATAGTATACATATACATTTCATACCTGTATTACACGATGGGAGGTATGATGACGTGAACGGCAATAATAGCGAAAGTCGCGGTGGTGCTTGACACTCGATGCAAAATAGGTTACACTCATTGCGAGTGGAGAGGAGATGGCTAGTGCAGTTGTAAAAATCGTGTTGCGAGCAAGAGCTCGAGCCATGGAGGCACTGATTCCCCTTTCATTGTAAGCACAAGGATTCTTTGTTCTTGGACTGCGATGTAATGGGATTAGTAAGGGAAAGGATGGAGCACATTTATAGCGAGATCAATAGGCAATGCTTGTATTTTTTTCTGTAAAACAACTGGCACACGAAACTGTTTGGCATAATCTGTGGGTAGGGTTTAGCCCTCTTCAGAAGCCACTTTAGTTTCTGGAGTATCTTCGCATAAAAGTTCGATGACGAGTCTGACATATTCAAGGGCGACCTAATATTTTGCTGTTGCGCACAAAACAAGGTCGAGTCAGTTCGGAATAAATAAAATATCGAGATACGTACGCGTTAAGAAAGAATGACGTAAAGATATACACAAATATGAGCAGACTACCCATTTACATGACATGACGGTCCCCATATAGACAGACAGTACAATAAATTACGACATGGAATGATGACTAGACGAGCTCGGTCTATTGGAGCAATCCTTCATGGAGTGGGCAAGAGTCTTGCATATCTTGCACTTCATCGTGCGATTCAGGCCCCCATGCTGGCTGCTATCCCTGTCGTTTTGGAAGCATCACATCTGCCATCGTCCCTTCCCAGTTGACTTCAAGGCCTTGCTCAGGCCCTATTTCACCCTGTCTGGCCAAAGATCCCTATAGTTCATGTCCACGTCATACGAGTGAAACTCTGCACTCCATGTACTGAAACGATGTTGCATGTCGTAGTACTCGGAGATATACGGCGTAGACATCTGCCTCAGTTGTGCACACGCCTTGTACACATGCGAGCATGGCTTGTGTATGAGATTCGGCTTATTGCAGGTGCACGTAACCACATCACCTAGGGTGCATGCATGTTTCCTTTCCCCCTGGCATAACTGTTGATATATTTTTGCCTCAGCCTGATTTTGTACTTCCTCCTGAGACCATCGATCATCTGGATGTCGTGCATTTGGTCCTTTTGCATCTTTTGGTCCATATACCTCTGCATATTCTCAGATCACTACTTCCCTTCTTCCAGCTGTCACCTCGCTGCAGTGGCTTTATTGATGAAGTAACCGACCGTTCGAATCCATGTCTCCTCAACGATCGTGGTGATAGGGTAGCACCGCACACCTTTCAGCATGTTGTTGTACATCTCGAACATGTTGGTCGTCATAATTCTGTATCTCGCATCGTCTGTGTCATAGAGCAGGGACCATTTCTCCAACTCAGGAGTGTGAAGATTAATCCACTACGTGAAACTTATGGTGCTCCTGGATTGCCCGCTTGTGGCCTACTATCCTTTCTGTGCTTTCGGAGGGGACTCCCTTGTATGCCTCGTAGTCTGATGTTCGAGGTCTATCTAGATGAACTCAAACTTCCACCTTTGGTTAAGATACACAACTCCTAGAATGTCTTCATTTGTTCCTGACTGCGGAATTGTGTGAAGAAATTTGATGCAAGATGCCTCATACACCATCGGGTTTCCACGTCGTTCCACTGGTGAGGGGGTTCCGTCCCATTCTTCATGGTGTTCAGAGCCGACAACAACTTAGCATTGCGGTCTGTTATAAGGCATATGTAGGGTTGTTCTCCCACAGTCGCTCGCTTCACATTCGCCAGGAACTACAACTAACTAGATGTATTCTCATTCTCTACGATGGCAAAAGCAACCGGGAGAAGCTGATCATTTGCGTCTGCCATCATCGCTATGAGAATGGTGCCCTTATCCCTCCCCGTGAGGAAAGTACCATCCTTTGTGAGCACAAGAAGACAGAACATGAAGCCCTCTATGGCCTAGGCGAAAGCCTAGGGCACCCGGTCTAGTATGAAGCAGTTGGGGTCTCCATCAGTATCTTCACTTTCAACCTTGTTTATGTACGTGCCAGGGTTTGCTTCGGCAATTTGGTGAAGCATTCTCGGTATAAGGTTGTACTCCTCTTCGTATGTCCCGTACATGGATTCAATAAGTTTCTGCTTGGCTCATCGGACTTTGCTAAACTGTCTGGATAACCAACCAGATTGGCGACTTCTGACAGTAGCATCTTGGGGGAAACGGACATGTCCTCTGCAACTAGGTGGCTGATGAGGCTTGCCACTTATGCGAAAATCACATTCCAATGCTGCTGTAGGGGCTCGCTAAGCTCGTAAGTGTGTTCGGTTACCGTCTTGACCGTGAAGATTGAGCTGAAGAATTTTTCTCGGTGAGCGCTGACCTTGCTAGGGCAGCCTTCCACTAGGCACATCACTGCGTAATGTCCTAGGTTAGACCGGTGCACCCGGTACACACGCCTGATGGACAAGGAGTACTATGCTATAGCTTGTTGCATGACCGTCTTGCTAGGGAAGTGCTGCCCAACTAAGAGGGTGTCAGCATCAAACCCCTACTGGGACCCTTATTCTTGTGGTAGTATGATTGACCGCACTGCGATATCATCAAGTCTCGATGCCACGTAAGACACCTCCGATGACACAATTTCGCCGGTTGGACCATCACTCTGGGGTGGGTCGACGTCCTCGTCAAACTCCAACCCGAGAGGCTGGCCCGGTAAATACTCATGGCAGTTAATGCGGGCCGACCACCACAGCCCCCCCCCAATTTTGCACAAAATTATGCGCAAGTCTTCTCTTGTGGACTTCCTCCAAAACAACACATTTCGTGCCACCGTCTTCAAATTCCATCTGCGATTGCTCACTTCCCGAGGCAACAGAATCATCAAGGTTTCCCAATATCGTGCGTACGAAATTCATGTACACCATCGGCTTCCCATATATCGTCGCCTCAGGCTGGAAAGCAATATGCATGTACTGGCCCCATGCATGCTTCCATTCACCTTGACCAGCTCCCATACACCCTGCCCTGCCCTATTCGTGTAGGTGATCCCCTTGATGACAAGTTTCTTCGTCGTTGGCTCCGTGTCGAACTCCCTCCGGATGCAGCTCCTAAGCTCATGAATATTCATCGTATCGAGCCTCTCCGCGTGGACCACCTTGTACTGGCATCTTGATAGGTCCAATCCATCGGGGCCGGCTCGTACGAGATCGTCGCCATAAAACACTATCAAATCTTGTATGTTCGAAATTACCTAAAGCCACAATAACCCGATTTACGGTACGCAATATAACAAACATTGTATGTAATTAGCACTAATTAATAAACCATACATGACTATTTAGATAGAATTATTTCTTCAATTACCACTAATTAAATATGACTAAACTAATTAATACTAATTGATTACGAGTAATTTATGTGCCACTAATTAATTACCCATGACACAAATAATTACGACATATTACATGCAAGTAGGCAATTAAATACGAGTAATTAAATATGAATAATTAATTAATTAGCAACAAATTGATTACTTGTCAATAAATTACTTACGAGTAATTTATTACATCTAAGTAATTCCCATTGAATTAATTACGATTAATTAATTAAGATTGATTAACTATGCACAAACGCAGTTAATTACGTTTATTTAGTTACCAATAATTAACTACGAGTCATTACTTACCAACAAATTAATTATGGCCATATAAATTCGACCACTTCATTTGCACTAAAGTAATTCGACCACAATTATAATTTATTAATTACCACTGAATTAATTACAAATAATTAATTATGACTAGTTAATTTCCACTAAATTAATTATGTCTAACTATTTACCACTAAATTAATTACGAGTGATTAATTACACTATTTTTTACCACTAACTCATTTAAATTTAAATAATAAAGACTAATTAATTACCACTAATTATTAAGCATTAATTAATTATCGATACATTAGTTACGGCTAATTCATTACCTCTTAATAACAAGCAGTAATAAACTACGGCTAAATTATTTACGGCTATTTAATTACGACTACAAATTACATTAATTAGGACTAGTTGACTAGGACTAATTAACTTTGACTACAGTAATAACGACAAATATAGTGGAGAAAAAATTACATTCCCTTCAAGGGAACCGTTCTATACTGATATAGTCCTAAGAACTGCTCCAAATACTATTTAATCTCTAAATTTTTTTATTCTATTCTCTATGTTCTCAATGACGAATGCGAGAACGAGAACGAAATTGAGAATGACTAAGAGTGAGAGCGATTCCGGTATATATAGCCGCGCGAAGGCAATTCTCGCAGACAGCGCAGCGTGATGGTGGCGAAAAATTTGGAGGACCTGCCAGGCACGAGGTGTGTAGGAGTGGGCCACATGGCGGCGCTAGGCTGGGGGGCCGGACAGAGCCTTGCCTGTGCGCGATGTGTGCGGCAATCCGAGCTAGGGAGGTGCGAATGAGGGATACCTGGCGCAGCTGGGTGAGGGGGGCTGGCAGAGCCACTTGTTCGGGTGACACACATGCGGCAGGGGCTTGTCTGGGCGCCTGCCGTGCGGAGGCGCTTGTCCGAGCGGCTGGCGTGCAGAGGCAACCCTTGTTCGGGTGACAGGCGAGCAGAGGTGCCACATGTCGGCACGAGAGAAGTTCGTGCTATGGGGGTACAACGGAGATTAATGTCAGGCGCAAGAAGCACGAAATTGCACATGTGTCGACTACCGGAATGTCCTTGGTGTCGTTTTTGGTAATACGACATGGCATCTGCTACTTCTGTCAAAAGCGTCGCCAACAGTGCCATCTGGTCTGTAGGCGTAGAATCAACCTACGTACGTTGGTTTGTTACGGCATGGGAGTGCAAAATTAGGAGTAATGACCATGCCAAATGTGACACATTTAGAGAAGCGGTAATAAATATATGCAGTTTTTCCTCCATTTTGCTATATTTATTCATGGTCTCAGAGTATCCGTTTCAATATATTTATCTATTGAGTGAATTTAGAGTGTAGTTATTATAGTTTTTTTTCACTCTTAACCCCTACTTAAATGCTTTAGAAAAGATAAGTGGTTGTTGTATGATATTTAATATATGCATGCATAATTATTTTTTATTAAATATTTCTTAGTATGTGCATACAATGGACCGTATACTATAGCCAAACAGTAGAGTACTGTGTACTTTTGGAAACTTAGGACGTCACCTTCGGGCGCACAATGCTACACCGGTTGACCTAGCTACTGATTGGCTACCATGCTACGCATTAATTTTTAGAATTAACCCTTTATGTGACTAGTTTAATCCATAAACTGTAACACAACATTAAAATTTAGTGTGTCTAGTCGAGGATCTAATAATTCTTAATTAATTCAATTATTTATATGTAGTATTGTAGATAATAATATCCTTTATACAACCTTTCAAGGTAACTCTCAATATTAACAATAAGGAAGATTATACACATTTAGTGGTCGTAAGCTATTCCACGACCACCCTATATGATCATAATTTTTTCTACGACCACCTATTGATCGTAAGTCATATTATGATCACGTTATGGTCGTAAGTTTTAGCACGATCATGTCAGCTATGACCACCTTATGATCGATAAAGCCTACAAATATGTGAGCCCAATTAACTAGGGATATTTGTGCGTTGTGTTTAATACACACAGTAGTTAATATGTGTCGTTATTCTTGAAAATAACTGCACATATTAAATCTCTGTCTCTGATATAACCGCAAGACGACGTAAGAGGATATGTCTTTGACAATAATTGTCCTTAAACGTGTGTATTGCATTAAACGACGATGCGTCTCTTGACGTAGACAATTGTCACCCCTTCATGTGCTATATAAAGAATAAAGTCGATGAACAAAGAAGAAAAAAATAGAAGATTAAGTGATCAAGACAACTACAACAAAGGCATAAGTCATCAAATCTTAGTTCTAGTAACTTCCTTCTTGTAGTAAATACAATCCATACACAAGCATAGGAGTAGGTTATTATTCTCTTAGAAGAAAACCTGAATCTGTATAAAATTTATGTGTTCTTTTCTGCGTAGTTTCGCTCCAACAAAGCCCCATCATTCATCGCTAAGATCGTACTAAATCATCGACAGGTCTAATCGCAAATACCGCATACGAAAGCTATGGTTTATTGAGTTTTTGGCCGAAGTGACAGTATTTGAAGCGCGATTAGCAAAAATAACACTCGTAGTCACAATTACAAAAATAACGTTCTCGTCGCACGATCACCGTGTGATTTTAACCACGGGACGACACGTGGCGAAAAACTGCATGATCACCGTGCGGTTTTAGCCACGGAGCGACACGTGGTGGCTAAATCGCACAGTCATGGTGCCACATGTCGCCCCATGGCTAAAACCGCACGATGGCCATGCAGACCGCATGATGATCGTATGGTTTTCCGTCACGTGTTGCCCTGTGGCTAAAACCGCACGATGACCGTGCGGACGAGGGTGTTATTTTTGCAATTGCGGTTGTAAGGGTATTATTTTTGTAATTAGGACTGCAATGATACCATTTTTTGCTTAATCACGTTTCAAAATTTGCCATCTCGAAAAAAAAATCTGGTTTACTCCTCCGTTTCAAAACGACATAAAAAAACTACTTAAAAGCCAATAGCTGCAAGCTGTGCCCACCATTTCCGGACATGCATCCTCTGACGGTGTTATGCAATGCTATGATGCTACAGTATTATAACATTACGTAGTGAACAATTCTTTTTGGATCGGATAGTTCTTTCTGAATCAGACATCTCGAATATCACGATATTGTTCACCCGTGATATTTCCCAATAGAACGACGAGAATGCCCGTCCACCGTTTCCACCGCTCCCCCTAAGTCCAACTGCCCAAAGCTAAAGCACCAGAGCCAGCCACGCATGGAGGAGCTGTGGGGCTTGGGGCTCGCGACCGCCGCCGCGGCCTCGGGGGACCAGGTCGCGGCGGCGTGGGTGGCGTTGCGGGAGCGCGCGGTGGCGCCGGCGCTGCAGCTGGCGGTGTGGGCGTGCATGGCGATGTCGGTGATGCTGGTGCTGGAGGTGGCCTACATGAGCCTCGTCAGCCTCGTCGCCGTCAAGCTGCTGCGGCGCCTCCCGGAGCGCCGGTACAAGTGGGAGCCCATTCCCATTGGGAGCGGAGGCGACAACGACGAGGAAGCGGCGGTGGCCGCGCGGGAGGCGTTCCCGATGGTGCTCGTGCAGATCCCCATGTACAACGAAAGAGAGGTAAGGTGTTCGAGCTCTCCCTTTCCACCCGTTGCTGCTAATTTTCGTGCACGATCTGCTTCCGTGCTTCGGGATGGAAGCTTGTGCATTTTTCATCGAAATCTCAAGAGATTGGAGCGGCAGGGTTGCATCAGGAGGCTTCAATTTTGCATGTCACATTTTGCAATGCATAATGCATTGCTTCAATTCTCCCTCTTGTTAATTTATCCTAATTATGTGACGCATTGGCGAAGATATTTTAGGCCCAATTGCTGGTACTTTTAGAATTTGTTCTTCCGGGGCTCTAGATGGGCTGCTGGGGTCATGGCTCGTGCCTCGTGGGACCATCACCATGTGCTTGGATTAATAGAATACTAGGGGTTTCGTCAGGTGTGGGATATTGCCAACAATGTGCTTAGTAGTTGCTACAAAATGTAGGGCCCACATTGCTGGCCTTGCAAAGCACTCCGTATTGTGTGTTCTTGAGTTATTTGGCATTGTTCACGCGCATAATAGCAAATCTAGCTTTTACCGAAGATCAAAGCCAAAAATAGCACCGTGAACTCGCCGGTAGCCGATACGTGCCTTCATTCGCGCGCCAGGCGGCCGGCCCCGCTCGACGTGCGGACAATCCTAGTAAACAGTGATTTTGACACTATTTGGCACTATTTAAAATACTATCTGATACTATTTAATACTATTTGCAACCCTATTTGGCACTGCTTGTAAATAGTATTTACAACACTATTTAACACTTTCGCCCTCTACAAAAATTAAGCCTAGAGTATCGACATGAGGACACCTAACCCCCTGAACTAAAAAACCGGACATTTGACACCCTGAAGTTGCAAAACCGGATAACCTACCCCCTAAGGCTGTTTTGTGCGGTGGTATTGCGGACGTGGCGTCCGTTCAGCCCGGTTTTGCCACGTAGACCGCTGACTTGGCTGCGACGTGACGAATCAAAATTATAATATTACGAGGCCCATATGTCAGTGTCTACCTATTTTTTTCCTCATGTCTCTCTCCTGATGCTGCCTTCTACCCCCATCTTCTCGCCTGATCTACTCTGAGTCCATGTGCTTGACCATGAACTTCCTAACAAACCAGACGAGCTAGTCGGCGCGCTCCAACCACGGGTCGACCTTGAAGAACCTGTGCTGCTACCCGACGAACTCGACGAACTCCACGTCCTTGCCCCACCCCTCCTTCATCTGCCTTGGGTAGTGCGCGTTCCGGTCCCAGAGGATGTCGTGCTCCGCCGCGACGACGAGCATCTGCGCCATCGCCACGACCTCGAGGACCGGCACCTCCGGCCTGACCAGGTTGATCCCGTGCTGAGGAGGTGTGGATTGAGCTCAGCGGCAACAGGGACGAGGTGCTGGTGAGGAGAAGCCGAATCCTATGCAGAGGAGCCGGGGATCGATCTCGGCGACAGCGGGGATGAGGCGCTGGTGAGCTCGGCGACGACGGGGACTTGGCGCTCGTCAACGAGGTGCCGGATCTAGCACAGAGGAGGCGTGGATCAAGCTCGGCGGCGGCGACCCGCTTCTTGTTGTCCTCCTCGATGCAGTCCGACGCGGCGAGCACGGCAAGCACCCGCTCTGCCGCCTCGACGGACTCGACGGCGACATCCGCTTCCCTCTGCCAGAGCACAGACGCCACGGTCTCCGCGGCGCTGGAGGCACCATAGCCACCACGTCGTCGACTCGACCGGCGTTCATGTAGCCCATCATTAGTGTCGCGCCCTTCCATTGCCACCGCCGACAATGCCCTCGAGAAGAGCACTCTCCGCGGACTTGCTCCTTAGCCTTCGCCGCCGCACCGACCCCGGCCTCTCCGCGGGCTTGCTCCGCACGATCATCGCCTCGATGGTGCCCGTGCAACACAAATCGCTGGCATCCGGATGCACCGCCCACGCCCGTCCACCTTCCTCGCGTGCAGTTCTCCCGAAGCCGACCCATTCGTCCCCGCGCCGTGGATGAGGCCGCAGGAGATGCAGACCAAATGGGGAGGTGGCGCCCGTGCGGGATGGGGAGGCGGCGCCGAGTGGGATGGGGAGGCGGTGCCTGGGCGGAATGGGATGGGGAGGCAGCGCCTGTCGCTCGGTTGTTGCCTGCGTGTAGAGGAGATTGGGGATGAGCCGAGGAAGACGAAGGGGAATGGAACGGCTGTAGCTGCTCACCTACATCCCATGGTATGTGAACTGTGAAGATAAGGTGGGCCCAGTGTGTGTGCGTTGCTTTGTGGCTCGTGCATTACGCGTACAGTAGAGGCCAACCTGGCAAAACCGGCTATCTAGATGCCACGTCTGCAAAACCACCACATGAAACAGCCTTAGGGGGTTATTTGTCCAGTTTTGCAACTTCAAGGTGTCAAAGGGCCGATTTTTTAGTTTAGGGGGTTAGATGTCCGCACGTCGATACTTGAGGGGGTAGAATGGACTTCTTCTTTTTTTCTTTGAACTTTTTCTTCTTGTTTTTTTACCTCGCACTCGCAACCAAGATTATTAAGTCGTAAAGTTGAGTCGAGTCGTAAGAGGGTTGACTTGTCGACTTAGTCGACTAGTCGACCCACTAGTTGCTACTAGCTACGACTAGTCCACAGACTAGAAAGTATTTAAATAGGACATGTAATATACTAAGTTGTATAACAATTAAACACATACATATTGTATATCATGAAATAAAGAGAAGAACAACATAATCACGATGATGAGTTGATGACTTACTCGTTTTGATCGTAACAAATCTTTCTTGATGAATGGCTTTCTTTGAAATTGAAGTTGGGCGGCTAACAAATCTTGATTAGTCGCGACTAGCCCTCCTAGTCGAGTCAATGACTCTAGTCGAAGGTTGTGTATCGACTTATCGACTAATCGTCGACTAGTCGCGCGACTTAATAACAGTGCTCGCAGCTTCAAACTTGGGTGTCAACCGTCGCCGTCGCCACCCCTCGTTGCCCTCGGTAGCTCGGTGAATCGATGGACAATGGTGCCCTTATTGCTAGGGTTAGGTTGCCGCCTATTTGCTCACATCGGCGTCAAAGTCTCGCTCTCGTACATTCGCACACGATGCCCTGTGATAATATTTGGTGTGGATATGGTGCGGAAATACATGGATAATACGGTGTGGATTGGATAATATTTGGCGGCAACAGATATGGTGCGGATTGATAGTATTGGTACATGTGATTATACATAGAAAGTTAGCTATACATGGAAAGTGTACGATTGCATATGCCTTGTTTGACGGCAATGGCTTCCCCAACAATAACACATGGCGTATGCAATCGTACGCTTTCCATGTATAGTTGACTTTTTATGTATTATCTCATGTACCAAATATTAACCTATCCAATCCGCACCATATTTGATATGTATTTCCTTGTATAGCTTCTACACATTGGTACATGTGATAATACATGCGCCCTGTTTGGCGGCAACAACTTCCCCAACAACAACACAGGGTGCATACAATCATACGCTTTCCATGTATAGTTGACTTTTCACATATTAGATAAGCTTATCCATAAACCGAGGGAAATGCTTGACATGCAGATCATATAATACCGTAACAATAGCCTTCGACTCGTGTGCGTATGTGCGAGAGCAAGACTACGACGCCGTCGCGAGCAAGTAGGCGACAACCTAACCCTAGCAGCAAGGCACCAGGTCACTACCGTCTATTGACTCACCGAGCCACCAAGGGGTGCAATGGCGACGGTTGACATCCAAGTTTGAAGCTACGAGCATGAGGTAAAAAAAAAAAAACAAGAAGAAAAAAATTCAAAGAAAAAAGTGCTCTGGAACGAATTTTTTAAAGGGAGAAATAGTGTTGTAAATAGTATTTGCAAATAGTATCAAATACTGTCTTAAATAGTATCAAATAGTGCCAAAATCATTGTCCATAGGGATTGTTGGGCACTCACCACTTGAGCGCGCCAGTTACGGCCGCTTGGCGCGCAGACGAGCGGGTCCGGCCGCCTGGCGCGCGGACGAGGGCACATGTCGGCCACCGGCGAGTTTGCGGTGCCATTTTTGGCTTTAATCCGCGGAGAGGGTTAGATTTTCTATTACACGTGTGAACAGTGCCAAATAAGCTAAAAACTCGTAGATTATTGAATTGTTTGTAGATCAGCAATTTCTCAGGGGCCAATTAAGCCAGAAAACTGTTTTTAGGTGCAGCTCACAATCACCGTCCAATACAATCCGTCTATTTGGTGGTGATGTTAACTAGGAACGCCAGAATGTTGAATGGCAATTGTTTTTGATTGACAAGCGGCTAACTAAACATTGTTCTAAAGGGGTTTGCTTGTTGATTTCCATCATGTGGCAGTGGAAGTGATGCATATGCCATTCTTGTGCAGGTGTACAAGCTCTCTATTGGAGCTGCATGTGCTCTCACATGGCCTCCGGACCGTATTATAATTCAAGTCTTGGATGATTCCACTGATCTGATCATTAAGGTAAGCTAAACTGCAGCAGAAAAGCTTAATCTTTTTTTTTCACTCGAGCCAAATATTTTCAGATGTCACTCCTTGCAATACCTAAAGCTTTAGATCAAGATGTGGTCCGTCGTGTGATGCTCATGTCAAACAAGTGATACCTAGCAATTCTTGTAATAATAAATGTTGAATAGCTGTTCAATGTCTGAAGGAATCTACACACCATCGGCAATTCAGTAAACCTAACTATGGCAAATGGTTATCATCTGATTAGTCAGATCTTATTAAATGGTTTAAATTGTTGAGTGGTGGAAACCGGAAAGCAGAGGTGCTGGTAGAGCAGAAATGCGGAAGCATGCATGATAGTTCTGTGGATCAATCAGGTACATCCCACATCATGCTTCTATGAATTGACCAAGCATAATAAATAGGGTGAGGATCTTAGTATAACCTGTATTTCGCCTTGGTTAGATATAGAGTACACGCCCAAAATTCCTTGCACTAGATATTCAATATTTAATATACTAATGATTGCTAGACATCTAGTAGAATGGAGTAGTTGACATAGCTACAACTTGTAGACACCTTTATTGGACCATTATATACTACACCGAGGTCATGTACTATCTTGTTGGCCTCCGCTTTGTATGAACAGGACAACCACCCCACTTGCAAGCAAAAAAAGAACAATGCAATGCGTGACAAAGTTATATTTGCTACCAACAAAATACTGGGGTATTACGGACAAGGTTATTGACAAAGCTTGCATGCACTGTTTGTTCTTTTGTATGATATAATTTGCTATGCAACTTGACCGTAAAGATTGCATCTGTGCGCTAATTCCATTACGCAAAGTACTTTACAATCTATATTCATCAGATCGCGTGTTATTTACTGCAGTTGCTGTCTGTAGGGTAGCCTAGGAAGCTCTGTTTTTATTTTCTAGAAAAGAATTCACGGCACAGCTTACGTCCTACACACATAACTTTTACATATAACATCAAGAACTTTTACTTTATGATGTTATCTTTAGCTGATATGGCCACTGTTCACAAAGGGTCAATTTTGACAAGGCATAGGACCGTCACTGTAATGAATGAATGTAGGTCCATCAATTTTCAGGTAAATGCAGCTTGATTAAGTGCATACATGTACTTTACAGTGGGATTAATGGATAAAATGTTACTAAATATTTCAGAGAATCGAACCTTTTATGTGGATTTATGCTACAAAAAATATGCATTACCTTCACGGCCACAGGAGATCAGAAATCTGCTTAGCACTGCTATATTATACGGTTTTGTTCTGTTGCATGATAGTGAGACTAAGAACTCAGGGTGCTGTTGTGGTGATTCCTCTACCCTAAGATGCACGGGTATGCGATACCGGTATGCCGGTATGGCGATACGGCATTTCCCAAAAAAACTCCGGTACGTCGGTATGGTAGTATATACATAATAAAAGTAATAAAGATATATAATATAAAAGATAACTGATAAGTTCATAAGATGCAAATAGATGAAACAAACGATACTTCAAAGGAGGAAAAATTCCATAAGTTGACAGACTTTTTTAGCACAATTAAATAGATGAAATAAACGATAGTCCATCTCAAGGACAAGATATATGTGTTTACAAAAAGCACAAGATATATATTAGCAGCCTTTTTTTAGCACAATTTCCACAAAACTACTGACTGAGGAGGCACCAAATTTGAACATGCGTGATGCCGAAGAAACTGAAGAGTAATTGTACCGAAGCTATCCAAGAACTCAAATTGACAAACTAGGAACCATTTCGGACTACACTTAAATGATAACTTTTTCAAGGTTTAATTGGACATGATGGATGAGAAAACTGATCAAGATTCAAAACACATATTAGTTAACAAGCACCAAGGGTTTCATATGTGCTAGGGTTAGTCTCTTCGTGGACTGGGCTTCCAGGCCCAAGGGTTTGTTATTGGGCTGTACCAGCACCCAAAGGTACCAAGCAATACCAATTTTTTAATTATTTGTTTTAATTGATAAAAATTCTGGTACCTCTGGGTACCGTACCGGTGCCGCACCCGAGCCGTACCAGGTGTTGGTGTGAGACCCAGGTGCAGTACCGGCGCATCACAGCCTCTACCTCTACATCAACGGGTTTTTTTTTCTTCATCAAGGAAATGCTGATCTATTGAGTATGCTCCATCTGTATCAGAGTTTGGTTGAGCTAACAATTTCAAATAGCCAGCTAGAAGAGTGCAGCTTGGTGGTAGGATAACCTATTTGAACTATTGGAATTTGTGCGCCATTTCATCATCCTATCTGAGCTCTGAAGTGTAGCAAATTGTTATGGCTTAAATAGTGAAGGCTACTGTCTGAGAAGGCCCTTTTTTTTCTGGAGAATTTTCTATTGTTGTTGAATTCAACTGAACAACTCATGGTATTCAATCCACTGCAGTACTTAAAACTTGATTGACAGACAAGAAACATACAATTATAGATGTGATTTGAACTCAATTGACAAGATGACTTCACTGAATAATTGCGTGTAAAACATCAGCAAGAAAAATAAAAACAAGTATAAGGTTGCTGCCTAACAAACTCCCAAGGGCCCAACTATTCTTTCTTTAGCATATTATAGGATATTTGTTCTTTACTTTGAATTGACTTCTGTATTTCAATTTTGGTCAAATGCAGGATCTAGTGGAGCTTGAGTGCAAAGATTGGGCCAGCAAAAAAATTAACATAAAATATGAGATTAGAGATAACAGGAAGGGATACAAAGCAGGAGCCTTGAAGAAGGGCATGAAACATAGTTATGTGCAACAATGTGATTTTGTTGTCATCTTCGATGCAGATTTTCAACCTGAATCTGACTTCCTTTTAAAAACTATACCATTTCTTGTGCACAACCCAAAGATTGCTCTGGTGCAGACACGTTGGGAATTTGGTAAGCAAGTTTTCTATGACTTAGTTTCTGTCATGTCAGACTAGTTAAATTAAATACGATTGTTACAGATGTTACTCTTGTTTTCAAATGATATGATTGAAAAATGAAGCAGTATAGCACTAATCCAGTCCCTGAGCTTTCTGAAAGTTGCATTCCGTCCAAGGCAGTTCTGTTGATTTGGTTATTCAACTCTTTGTTTTTGTCTAATTTGGCTCTCAACTCTCAGACCTTGTTGGTTTTCATCCTGTCATCAAGTTGAATGAAGTATGAAGAACTTACAACATGGAATGACAACCAAAGAAAGTTTAGCAGAATACCTCAGCATAGGCTCTTGATAATAGATGTTGTACAGTTTTAATTTAATAAGTTTTTAAGCATTAAATTAGGCTCACTACTGCTGATGTTCTGATGCAATTTGTTCAGCTTTTCAATGGGTAATGCGGTGATATTGATAATTTGAAGTGAGAACTTTTGTTCATTCTGATTACAGGATGTTCCTGCCCTGGCCTTTGCCGGGCAATTTTGCAGTGAACTATGATGTTTGCCTGATGACAAGGATACAGAAGATGTCACTGGATTATCATTTCAAAGTAGAGCAGGAATCGGGATCATCTATGCACGCGTTCTTTGGTTTCAATGGTAAGAGACAATGTCAGAACCATTTATGTGAGATCGTGTCTGTTCGTAACAGCATTGATCGGTCCTTTTACAGGTACTGCTGGTGTATGGCGTGTATCAGCTATTAACGAAGCAGGAGGATGGAAGGATCGCACAACTGTGGAAGACATGGACTTGGCTGTACGGGCAAGCCTTGAGGGATGGCAATTCTTGTATGTTGGTGATATAAGGGTATGCCTTTCTGCAACTTTCAAATCGTTGATTCTTGAATAAGCATATGTGTATATTATAACCTGTTACGGTGACAAATCTTATACAGGTTAAGAGTGAACTCCCAAGTACCTTCAAGGCCTACCGTCATCAACAGCATAGGTGGACTTGTGGTGCTGCCAACCTTTTCAGAAAAATGGCACGGGAAATTGTTATAAGCAAGGCAAGCGTTCTTGAATAGGACACAATGAAATAAGTTACAGGATTGTCGTGCAATAAGGTTCTTTACCGACTATGTGTGATGCAGGGCGTATCTGCATGGAAGAAACTCCATCTTCTGTACAGCTTTTTCTTTGTACGAAGGGTCATCGCTCCCATCCTGGCATTCCTGTTCTACTGCGTTGTGATTCCACTGTCCGTCATGGTCCCTGAAGTTAGCATTCCTGTCTGGGGGATGGTCTACATTCCCACCGCCATTACCATCATGAACGCCATCAGAAATCCCGGGTAAAATGGTTATTCTTCCTCCAGAGAGCAGCTCTCTATGTGCCCTGCCCGTTAATTTTCGCATGTTTACCGGTTTCATTCAATATATGCCAGGTCTCTCCATCTGATGCCATTCTGGATCCTGTTCGAGAACGTCATGTCCATGCATCGAATGCGCGCAGCCCTGACTGGTTTGCTCGAGACCATGTATGTCAACGAGTGGGTGGTCACTGAGAAGGTAGGAGACCATGTGAAGGACAAGCTTGAAGTCCCCCGCCTCGAACCACTGAAGCCAACAGAGTGCGTCGAGAGGTACCAAAAAAGAACTTCAACACAAAACAGCAATTACCCTCTGCTAGCAGAACAGTGAAAACGCACGCCTGACACTATATAATCTTGCTGGTTTCACCTTCACCCCTGCAGGATTTACGTTCCTGAGCTCCTGGTTGCGTTCTACCTCCTGGTATGCGCCTCTTACGACTATGTGCTTGGAGCCGGGCACTGCTACCTGTACATCTACCTCCAGGCCTTTGCTTTCGTTTTGCTGGGGTTCGGTTTCGCTGGGACAGCTACTCCCTGTTCATAGCAGCTGCAAGATGATGATGGGTTCTTTGTTCCTTCCCCTATCCATGATTTGCATCCTGTAACTACAAGCAAATGTTTCTGTGATGGAAACAGAACAAGCCGCACAAGGTAAAATCCCAGCAGCAAGTCAAAGTAATATAGCCTTCCAATGCTCTCTGGCTCTGCGTTTTACAGCCCCTGCAGCCTGCAGGTAATTAACTTGGTGAGCACTAGTGGATCTGGATCTGACCTGGCTGAGACATGGGCTTGGACGAGAGCCCATCAGGCCATGATTGCGTCATGCCAAACTCGTCTCCGTGCATAATGCCAGGCCATGACACATCGTTTTCTTCCAACCGAAGAGAAGCAAACGAAAGCCATAAGGACAAGCAAGAAAAACCAAACCTTCCGCTTTCAAACCAGACCAAAAAAATCTAGTTCGTTTTCGTCGTGTTTAAATACGTTCTTGGATTTTTTTTTTTATCTCTCTCTCTCTCTGTGGTTCACTTTGTTGGTTAGATCGCAGCTGCCCGGTTCCGATCGACACCTGTTCCTATTGCATTTCCAACTTTCTGCAGAAGATTTGATCTTTCTACGGACGCTTGCAATCCAAGCGTCCCTCCCGTCCTTTTCCTCGCCCGCTCTTTTCTTTTTGTGCCACGGGAGCACGAGAAAACAGGGGGGGAAAGGCCGACCAACAGGCGCTTGGACGTGACCTTCGTCGCGCCACTGACATGTGGCCCCGTATAAAAACCCGCGCTCCCTTGGCTGCACGTGAGAAGACACGAGACACTTGCGCACCCTCTGCTTCCTCCACGTGTATCGTCTTACGGGAAAACTCCGCCCAGTTAGGATAATCTTATCTACCAAGACGCATCCCATCAATCTTGTGAGGATGTCTTCCAAAAAATATGTTTGACACGTACTAAGCGTCCGTTTCTTCCCAAAATCGGGATTCAGGGACTAAAGTCTTCCGTCCACGTCTGACACGTACAACGGTACACGTCAAAATACGTTGCATTAGACGAAGTTCCACGTACGCCAAGCTCGCCGACCAAAGCAGAGGGTGCTTATGTATGCGTTTGAATTCGATGTAATTAGCAAGGAACGCGTGAGCTGTAAAATACTCTGCACAATCCTGGGCACTAGATTGGCACTGTCCACAGAGAGTGATGGCTTTCATATTTAAGATTTTGCTGGATAGATATGGGGGCTACTTTGCAAACATAAAGGGAGATTCACTAGTAAGAAAAACTAAAGTAAATAAGAGCACATCAGCTCACCGCGCAATACTGTAAGAGAAAAGGAAAGGCAAAAGAGGAGGAGGGGGGGGGGGGAGGTTAAAGTTTTGTCCCGGAGAACTTTCTAGAAGAGAACTCAGCGAGTTGTAGCTTGTGCCCATTATTGATCTGCTAGGATTTACAAATTAGAACAGTTCTACTGTATTGAACAGTCCTATGGGTATAGTATAAGGTTTTGAGCTAGATTAATTGGAGAGAAAAAATCTCTTGTATGAACTCTCTCATGTTGGGTAAGGCTCAGTGCTGCACCCTGTAGACCCATTGTTTTATGCTAAAAAGACGACTCGGTGAAATTACTTACACGTACTTGTAATCAATTAAATACCGTAATATGATAGACCTCACATGTATTTGTAACGTATATTATGTCGTAGTCTTGAATCCTAGCCGCCCATAATAAATTTCTGTTTGGAAGCTGAAATTTCACATAAAACAATCCAATTCTCGTAAAATCCGGGGAAAAAAATTCCCGCTTTTCAAACCAGCCTAAGGCTACATAAAACCAGGAAATCCCAGCGATGACAGGCCCACGAACAAGCATGTGTGAACTAGGTCTACCTAACGTCGCATCGCACTTGCAGCAGTAGTAATTTGTTGACGAGTAGGATAACGAAGTCCCCTTTCTCTTTCCCGCCTGGCGAGTCACACACACCACCAAACGCCACTCAACTTCACAAGCTCGTACCCGTTTCCGTTTATGCCCTCCGCGGGCCCCACTAAATGGATAATGCTTCCGAATTCCGCATAATCTCACCGAATTTCCAAGGAACAGCGTACCATAGCCACAAAAGACTCTAATCTCGCAAAGTACATGTTTTCCCATTAAAATTACAAAAGGAACCTCTCGTAAAACAAGATGAACAAACAAAAAATAAAGAAAGATGACTTCCATGAGTTGACGGAGATAGTGCTAATGCCACTACGTCGTCCATGATACACTGCTGCATTATCATGCATGCATGCTGATGCTGTGTTTTCTCTAAACTTGCTGTTCAGCATCCCCATGAGCAGTAGTAGTAAATATTAGGGAAAGTAGAATATAAAGGTGAGATAAAACTTCAGGTACGGCGCGTAGCAGTATATAGTACTAACCCCATCCTGTGATTACATATCACATCACATGATTAACCTATGCATGATTAATGGTTTTTTTATAATCTATTTTTTATCTAGAATTACGGAAATATATCACTTAATTTTTTTATATAAATATTCACGTGTCGCCGTACGGTTGGGCAACATAGTATAGTCGACCAACCAGTGTGCGACACATATGAGATTCGGTCAATAGAACGGCGATTTGACCGTTCGAGGCATTGTCGTTTAATGGAACGGCGGTATGGACCTAGTCGCCATACGACTAGGTGAGAGCTGGACCCAAGTCGCACAACCGTATGGCGACTTAGCGTGACTTTATAACCGCGCGCGCAACCGAACAGTCACCATTCCAGTGAGCGAGCCGAGCAGAAAGAAAAGAAAGAGAGGAGAAGGAGAGCGAAAAAGAGGAGAGGAAAAAGAGGAGGAGAAAAGAAGTTCTTCGCTTCGCATCGACGACCACGATAGTGAGTTTGTAGTATTATCTTGTACAAGTGTATTTTTTAAACCATAGTAGGTTAGCAATCAACGTCATGTGTAGTGACGTATTATTAGCAAATGTTTAGAGATAGCATGATTAATTAGTAACCATTGTAGGTTAGCAAGCAACATCATGTGTAGTGACATATTGTTAGCAAATGTTTAGGGATAGCATGATTAATGAAATTAGTTTAGAAGTTTCTATGGAGGAAGAATTAGTCGGTGAAAATAAAATTAGTTGTATTATTTCGCGTGCTGCGCTAATTCCGTCCGGGCTTGATGAATGATAACGTGTTACTTTTCTATTATATAAACATGTCAATAACCCGTGCATTCGCAAATGCTAGTTTATAGAATGTTAAATATATGTATTTATTAGCACAATAAAGAATTGAATTACTAAGACAAAAGGCACAGATACATGGCTCCAAACTCGTAGGATTCTCAAACATGTGAAATTTTGATTTTTTTTTCCCCGTAAAGCTTCACCCATTATAAATATGCATAGTAACAATGATGTTTTTAATATTGCAATCCATAGCAGCCGGTACAGGTGTTAACGTAATATAGCCTTTTGTGGGGAAAATTACGTGTTTACCACTTGGGTTTCATGAAATTGTATATGTATTACCACTGTGTTTGAGCAAAGTCTTTATGTTTTATTTGCCATTGGAATATAATTTAAATGCTCAATAATAGTAATGCTTTTAATTTCTTAATTTGCAGGTATGGCTCACGACCCTGGTGGTTCGGACTGGCATTTCGGTCTACTGGACCGGTTGGTCGATGTGCAGCACCGCGCGAGCCGTCGTGTCCCGCATCCGGGTCGTGGGGACAACGCGGCTGACTTGGGGGTGGTTCGTACGCGAACACCCCGACAGGCTTGGAGACTGGACCCACGTTGGGTAGAGAGGTTTGTCCGCAAGCTCTGTCACTTGTTTTGTGTCATATGCCCGCTATGTAGTTACTTCTTCGTGCTTTGCAGGCTAAGCTGTGCCCACCTTCTACCTCTCGTGCGGATGGTGGAGGCCACCGAAGAGGACGGTGCTCCGGTCGAGGACGACGGGGAGGTCCAGGCGGGTCCGGAGCGGTCACGACGGTTCCCGTTTGACCGGTCGCTCCTGTAAGATCGAGTAGGCCGACTAGAGGGGGGTGAATAGGCGTTTTAAAACTTTTATGCGCTAAAATCGATTTCTAATGCGGAAGTTAATACAAATACGGTTTTGCACAATTAAGACCTAAAACCACTAGTCTCAACTAAGTGCACCAACAATACAAGTCAATAATAGATAGAGCAAATTAGCAAAGACTTGTAAGCTATCAACTAGTGATATGATCAATCAAGCATATACAAGATAGCAATCAAACAAATGAATAAGCAATTATACAATGAATGTAAATTGCACAAAGTAAAGCATATGAAAGCTAATCACAAGAAGCACACGGGACACAATGATGTTTTACCGTGGTGGTCGGAGACTTGCCGGTCTCCCATAATCCACGTTGAGGGAAACCCAAACCTATTGGGCTGGCTCCACCAATTAAGCCTTCCTCTGAGGTATCAACCACCTCGCTCCACTAGGGTTGCTCTTACTCCACTCCGGAGATGGCGAGCACCAAGCCACTCACAGACACCGGGCCTTCTCACAAGTTTCACTTGAGAAGATCACCTGACCACGACGCCTCCACGCCGTCTAGGTGTCGGCAAACACCAAGAGTAACAAGACTCAACTTTCACTTGAACCAATCAGGTATCAAAGCTCTCGTGGATACTAAATCCACCACCTAATGCAACACATGCAATAGGATTTGCCTCTCAAACCTCACTAAGTGCAACACATGCACAAATGGGAGTAGAGGGCTTGCTCTTAGCTCAATAGAATGTATATAGCACCAGCAACCTTCCTCACACACGGCCAAGGTGGGTATTTATAGCCCACACACAAAAACTAGCCGTTAGGAGTAGATTCTGTCGAAAAACAGCAGGGCCGGTCTGACCGCAGGCACTTGGCCGGTCAGACCGCACCCCCTCCAACGGTCAGAAAACTAGCCGTTAGAGGGCCTCCGGTCTGACCGCCAACTAATGGCGGTCGGGCCGTCAGCCGGTCGAGCCGCCGTAACACTCGGTCGACCGCACTCGCCAAAACCAGAAAATCAGCTCTCTGGAAAAAGCTGACTGGGTCCTTGACCCGGGAGTCCGGTCAGACCGCACTCATAACGCCGGTCAGACCGCTCAGCCAATTTCCAGAAAAACGTCGTTCTCTGGAAAAACTTGACCGCGGCGATTATCCGCGAGTCCGGTCAGTCCGGCCATACAACGCCGGTCAGACCGCATCAGAGATCAACTCAGGATTTTGCATTTCTTTTTCAACTCAAATTTGCAAAACACATTTGCAAAAGATATGAAATGCAAACAAGGCATGTAGGCAAGATTCTCAACAAGTTGCAAAACACATTTGCCAGCTTTTAGAATCAAACCACAAAATGCACTTTGCTTTAATTCAATTTGCAAAACACATTTGCACAATTGACAAGCGATGCAAACAACGATAAAAGCGAGATTCTCAACAAGTTGCAAAACACATTTGCCAACTTTTAGAATCAACGCCACAAGAAATAAGGTACATGGACTTAAACCATTTGCAAAAACACATTTGCAAACTCAAGTCACATGCTACAAGGAATAACCATGAGCCTCAACTATTTGCAAAACACATTCGCAAATATAGGCACCATGTTAAGTTGAGCTAGAGCAAACACAATGAGCTATCAACACATGACTAACTCAAACTACTAGTCAAGACCCCTCTTAATAGTACGGCAACCTATACTAGCAATCCGGTCTACAACCAAACACCAAGACCGGTATAAGACTAGGAACACATCCTTAGCCCTAGCTAGTCATACCTTTGCCTTGCACACTTTCTTGAAGCTTGATGACGCACATCCACACTTCAAGTCCGGGTCCTTGACTTGACAATCATCAACACATGATGATTTCCTTTGCTTCGGGATCTCGACTTGATGTCCATCAACACATGATGACATCTTCCATCCCGAGTCTTGATATGCATCAACCCATGATGCAATCTTCACTTGACTTCCATCAACTCATGATGGTTCTTCTCTCGACTTGATGATCAACCAATGATCATCTCATCTTCTTGAACTTGACACGCATCAACTCATGATGCATCCTTTACTTCAAGCTCTTCTTCAACATCATCAACCCATGATGATCTTCCTCTTCTTGAACCTCATCAACGCATGGTGACTTCTTCTTCTTCAAGAATCTTGACTTGATGACAATCAACTCATGATGTCATCCAAAGTCTTCAACCACCTAGAACATAATCTATTCATCCAACTCTTGAAAAATGTTAGTTCTACAAGGTGATTGTCATTAATTACCACAACAAACCATTAACCAATAATGGTGAGACAAGATACCACAATCTTTCCTCTTTGGTAATTGATGACAACCAACACAATTCTGAGATAATTGAATGTAATTGGTATGAGTATATATAAACACGAAGTTATATATATACACTCAAGAGTTATGTTTCAAAGTAGATCACAAAGATCAATACTAATGAAACAACAAGGTCATGAGTATATATGAACTACACATGTTATATATACCATGAGTATATACGAACTACACAAGTTGTATATACTTTGAGTATATATGAACTACACAAGTTATATATACCAAATATGAGTGTATACAAATTACACAAGTTGTATATACTCACATGAATATATTAATTATGCAAGTTAGATATATTCAATGGTATATGAGCATATATGAACTACACAAGTCTCATATGCTCACATAAGAGTATATATGAACTACACAAGTTATATATACCAAATATGAGTGTATACAAACTACACAAGTTGTATATACTCACATGAATATATTAACTATGCAAGTTAGATATATTCTCATATACCCATATGAATATATTAACTACACAAGTTAAATATATTCAAGGATATGTTTCAAAGTAAGGATCCCAAATATATGTAGACAAAATAATATGGATCAATACTAATGAAACCACAAAACATAGAGTGAACTCCCCCTAAATGTGTGCATACACAAATGTGTGTTAAGAACATATGCACATATTCAAGTTAGACTTTTGGTGGAGTTCATCCTATATTTTGGATCCGAGGAATGCAACAAGATATAATAAAACGAAATAGAATGCATACCTCTTGTATTTCCACCTTTATATCCAAACGAGACTAAGCAATAGATAATCAATAGAATTGTTAGTCTCACAAATAGATTGTCATTTATGTATACATACCTGTTTGGATTTTTGCTTTTATATCCAAGCTGAGACTAAGCATGATATAACAATAAGAGTATTAGTCTCACAAGTGCATTTGTCATTAATCACTTAATCACTTGCATGCCTTCATGATTTTCACCTTTATATCCAAATAAGACTACACAATATGTATATCAATAAAAGTGTTAGTCTCCCAATTAGATTTATCATTAATCACCAAAACTCCATTACCACATAATGGCGGGTCTAGATCTTTCAGCTCCTGATAGCCCTAATGGACCGGTGGCAGCCTGAGACGCACACCTTCCACCTCCCATACCAATTGAGCACGCTTGTTCGGCATCAACCGGTAGTTAGTTAGGGCCGAAGTCCTCCCTTCCTTTCGAGGGGAAGTTCTTACTTTGGTGACCCCGGTTAGACTGGCCCCTCAACGTCTGTCATAGTGTGTTACTGTACGACGGAGAAGGTTTTTCTTCCTGCGGTTTGGAGGGTGGAGTGGTCCTACTTTCAGAGCGTAGGGCGTGCATTTCATAGCCCGCGGGGGAGGCTAATAAAGCGGGTAATGTGTTAGCTTGCAGTTTTGCGCGGTGACAAGATCATACGGGGCTGCTTTGCACAGTGACAAGACCAAAGGAGACAGCCTTAAGCAGTGACAAGACCAGACGGGGCAGCTTCACGCAGTGACAAGACCATACGGGGCAGCTTTGTGTAGTGACAAGACTAGGCGGGGTAGCTTTACGCACTGACAAGACCAAATAGGGCAGCTTTGCGCAGCGACATGACCCTACAAAGCAGCTTTGCGCAGCGATGTCACCCTACAAGGCAGTTTTTTTTGCAGCGACATGACCCTACAAGGCAGCTTTACGCAGCGACGTGACCCTACAAGGCAGCTTTTCGCAGCGACGTGACCCTACGCTGCGACAATATTCCTCCTTGCGAATGCGAATTTGCTTCAACCGGATTGCACTTCAGCCGCTATAGAACCGCTACAGCTATGTTAGCTCCCACTATAAATACAACGCTGCTCAGCTCGGCTAGGAACTTCACAACACCACCTACATAAGATGGACAAAGAGAAGGAATGGGAGAAAATCTGCAAACTCTTAAAGGACTGGGTGTCTCCCCACGAGACCAGTGCTAGCCATCATGCATTTAGTCAGCAGTCTTACACATACCAAACTTTTTCAGAGCTCGTGGATCTAAGGAGGCTTCCTCGCAGTACACCCAACGATTCTGGGTCGAGTCGCGCCCCCCTCCTATGCCCGTTGAACACCCTCTGAAAGGGCCCTCCTTGGTGGTGGCACCACCCCTTTGCTTGTGTCGGGATGCCTGCAAGTGCGTTAAATTAACTGACGAGTGGACCATTGGGCAGCGCTATTGGTGCTGCGCAAACTACTGCGCGGACTACCCCGATCGCAGGTTTGACACGGAGAGCCACTGGCAGCCGGTAATGAAATCGTATTTCAGTGCACACTACTATTTTTCTTCCCATTACGTCGTACACACGTCTCTCTTCCCACCGCAGTCTCTGCCGCGTCTATGCGACTTTAGCCAGTGGATCGACGACAAGATCCACCCCTACGGCATGTGGATGCTTCTGACATAGAAGGACTGGGCCAGGGAGGACTACGAGGACCGTGAAAGGCGCCTCGAAGAGCTACAGGCTAAGAAGGACGAGAAGGAGAGGCGGGACAGGCTGCGCGAGGAGCAGGAGTGCGAGCATGACAGGCGATGGGAGGCTGAGAGGGAGCAAAAGAGGGCCATTACGACGAGAGCTAAGGCACAAGACGATGAGTACAACGCCGAGCTGGGCCACAAGGGCAAATGGCCACGTTCCACGCAATAATTCAACCCTCTTCATCCACATGTCTCATATATTTCTATTTTCCTAAAGGCATGTATGTACCGTCCTTAGTTCGTTAGTTTGCGTGCCATGTAACCCCCCTTGTTGGATTAACTGTTATGTTGTTATCGTTGCGTCATTTCTCCAAAGTTCTCCCCTGTGTATGAATTTTCTGGCACATCGCAATATCACTTACCTTCGTACTTACGACTCAATACTATCTCAATCGTTCTCATAAAATTCTTCAGAAATTTAGCGCACTACAACAATATATGACAATCGGAAAATGTTATTACGAGTCTGACCAATTTCGTATCCGTGATATTCTACGAAAATAACAAACAGACCAATCAACCTTAATACTATAATTTTCTTTTCTAAAAAAAGACCATTATACAATAAGATTTGCTAAATGTAATACATACGAAATGTAATATGTATTATAACACAATTATTCCAATCGGATCTAGTGAATAGTACAGTTAGTACCTAAAATCGCCTAATGGTTGGGCGACTAGTAAAGTCGCTCAACTAAAGCGCGACGCCAACGCATGTCGCTCGGTACCTGGGCGACAAGGATCAAATCGCCGTTCCATTAAGCAACAATATCAAATCGTCGTTCCATTGGCCGAATCTCACATGTGTCGCACACTGGTTGGATGACTATACCAAGTCGCCGAACCGTACGGCGATATGTGAATATTTATGTAAAAAAAAATTAAGTGGTATTATTTCTGTAATTCTGAATAAAAAATAGATTATTAAAAAAAATCCATGATTGATTCATCTTAATTCCCAAAATAAATTAACGAATACCATGCAGGAGCCAATGAACAACATGAAGCAAAGCACCAAGACCTTTCTTCCAACCAGCAACGCTTTCTGAAGCTTCATCACACGAAACGGGGCAAGGCGAAAAACTGGCCACGCACAGGTTGCTAAGTAAGCCGAGAAAGCATATCTTTCCCTCAAAAGCCTCTCGAAGTAGATGCAATGCAGCATCAGGAACTACCAAAATGCGCTTTATCAGTTACTAACGAATGCATCAGAATCACACAAGTACACTAGTACAGAGATTATTCTAGGAGGAGAGATGCAAGGTTGCACTGATTTATGTACAGAGATCAACAAAAATCAACCTTAGATGAAGCTGGACGTTATGGAAAATCAGAAACAAATTGACGATTGAGGGAGTTTTCCATCCGCACGAAGTGAATTTTAAATTTATGTTATATTTGCAGTGGTGACAGGCGTTGATAAAAAAGGAGCAGTAGATGAAGCTGGATAACATAGTTACTTTAGTAGAAAGATGGATGTAACTCTTCTGTTCGACGGAAACTCTGTAATTTTTTAGTTGTTTGGTATGTTGATGTTGGACTGTGTAGTTCTGTAATGGGTGGTGTAGCCCGGTTCTGCTTTGTCTTGTTTAGGCCTTAGAGTAAACTGGTGTTTTCAGTTTGTTTGATCTCTTTTTGTGTTTGGTTATAGTATTTTGCAAATATTAACTTTCTATAAAAGTTGGAATGTTTCCTTTCTATAAAAAAAATCAACAAAAATCTGACGTGGAACCGACTGGCGCCCGCCCTGGCACCCAGAGCTGATTTTGGCAGCTTGGTCGTGCAGCTGACGTGAGAAATGTTGTTATAAACAGGAATATGTTAGGTAGCCACGAAAAGTTCACTAAATGAATAGAGACATGAAAAGACATGCGGCATAATTAAGGTAGGAAACTGGATATCATCCCAGGGTGGAGCTATGTATGACATCAGATGTAACAGTTCTCCATGCATCGCAACTTGTTTACCTGATGTACATGCTGGACTTGATGTTTTAAATGGATAAATTGCTCCAGCTGAATGCAGGCTTTTGCTTAAAACGAAGAAACCCTGACACTAATTAGCAGAGAAGCAAATGAACTGATTGCCAAGTAAAGGAATGTGAATGCAGTACAACAATAATGAGGTTGTAAATATTGACAAGGACATCACAATCACATTGTCCTTCCCACGAAGGCACAAACTAATTAGCCAAGTTTGAAAATTGACAAAAGAAAGAGGGGAATGGAAAAAAAGATCAAATGAGGGAATGACCAATTAGCCATGTACACTGCCATTCTTGTTTGCCAGCCTAAACAGAAAGCAACACCAGCTTCAGAAGTTCAGAGCCACATGATAAAAAGATGGACTAATTTTACCAAAGACCATGTAACCATACTGTTCTTTTAGAACCTGCGGTTTTCCCTGTTTCCCAAGCTTCAACGGGGAAAAATTGTAGCTTTTGTCAAAAGCAAAACTAATCACGCCAAGCTCTCTGAGCATGAACAATTTTCTCAAAATAAATTTCGTCACATTCACCAGACAGTTGACAAATTGGTTTTCTGCATTCCAACCTATGCACCGGGCAAGGAGCATGCCTGTTTACTTACCTAAGTTGCTACGACCAAATTACCAAAATGTTGGCACTAGATGAATCTGGTTAAAAGTTTGGTTCTTCACCGACCTTTTCTAGAGCGCTAATTTGTGAGCTCCAAATTTGCCCAAACCCGAGACATCGACCAAATTTTGGTCATGCTCCTACAGCGGAGCTGTGACATCTACCCGCGCCATTCACCCTAACAAACTCTCGCAGCCAAATTGTTGGTCATGCCCAAGCTTCTTCTAAGAGGACACCAGCCAAGCATTTTTCATGTAGCAACAAATACTCACCAAGCCAAAAAGAAGAAGAAAAATGTACATGTCAGCAATGAAGGATTTGATTGCCATGTAAGGGTTGAGAGGGACCTAGGGGCAAAAGGGAGATGGTGGAGAGAATCAAAAAACGCACCCCTGAGGCCACAAATCTAACTTGTGGCTCTCGACCGAAGTACCTTTGCCTACGTGGCCCCCACCCGCCCTTCTCCCTCCTTAAAACTATCCCCAATCCCATCGATCCGGAGCAAGTCCAAGAAATTAAGAAATAACCAAAACAAACTCTCACTCAATCTCCCGTATGAACTCGTAGCATCGTTGCCGGCTACTTGCTGTCTGCAAGTATAATACCGTACTAGTCCAAGAACACAACCAAGAAATAGGCAAGAAAACAGAATAGTTTTTGCAGGACAGTGGGTGACTGGTGAGTGATAGGACGGTGAGATGGGGGCGTGCAGGGCAGCAGCAGGAGGAGGGGACTGCCTGATCAAGCTGTTCGGGAAGACCATCATCCCCGTGCCGGACGCCGGCGACGTTGATAAGGTTGGTGTTTGTTGTGTTCTTTTCCTTTGTGTTTTATACCGGTTGGGGACTTGAAATTGAACTGAGAGAGTGGCACGAGCTTGGGTGATGTGATCTGGCCCTGGTGCAATCAGAATTGGGTATTGGATTTGACGAAACGGCGGTCAACTTGGGGAATTTGATTGGTTTATTGTGCTTGGGAAGTGGTGATTTTAGAGGCTGTTCCTTTGGTTTGGATTTGATCATGGGCAATAGATTTAACCTTTTTGAAACGTTTCTAGGCCATGTTGCCTCTTTTTATTGGAACTTTCCCCACTGCCTCCAAGGATTCTTGCTGAAAGCAGCTAAATCTTTTCTTAACCTACTGGACTCCGAAAGTTGAGATGCATCTGAGCTAGATCAACCACTAGAAATTACAGCACCCTAGCTTCTTTTCATAAGCTGGAGTTCAGAACATGTGGGCTATATAATACACTATCACTCTATCAGTTACATCGCCGTGCTCTGGTATTAGATAGATATAGAACTGGGTCGGTAACATATCAGAACTGAAACAAGAAGCAAACTTTGTCCAAAATACACTTAAGACTTGGGGAAAGCAAGTGCAGTCATAGATCTCACAGATGGAATAACCCGAATATACCCTGTGGGTGTAAACTTCTAATTTCCAACAATAAAATTGCAAATTTAAACTCTATCCATGAACTCAGCAAGATTCTCTGCATGGTTCCAGGACCTTCAACACAGTGGCAGCAGCACGACTGAACCGGAAGTACAAGAAAACATCCCTCAGGACTCCACAGGTTCACCTCCACAGCCGGAGGTTGCGGACACCGAGGACTCATCTGCTGTCAGGAACTCATCAGAAGATCGACAACAACAACAGGGTGACACGGCCAACCAGAAGGAAAAGCTGAAGAAGCCTGACAAGATCCTGCCGTGCCCCCGGTGTAGCAGCATGGACACCAAGTTCTGCTACTACAACAACTACAACATCAACCAGCCGCGCCATTTCTGCAAGAATTGCCAGAGGTACTGGACGGCTGGTGGCGCCATGCGCAACGTGCCCGTGGGTGCAGGCCGCCGCAAGAGCAAGAGTGCATCAGCCGCTTCCCACTTCCTTCAGAGGGTTAGGGCAGCTCTGCCCGATGATATTCCTCTGTGCACCCCAGTCAAGACCAACGGCACAGTGCTGAGCTTCAGCTCCAACACGTCCACCTTAGACCTCACAGAACAAATGAAGCACCTAAAGGAGAAGCTCATCCCGATAACCCAGATCAAGAACACCGATGACCCTTCAGTACGGTCTTGTGCTGAAGGATTGGCAAAGGGAGAAGACTCGAACCAAGTGAACTTAAAGGAGAAAGTTACAGCAGATAAATCCGTAAATGTTGCACAGCATCCATGCATGAACGGGGGAACCATGTGGCCTTTCAGCTGTGCACCTCCACCTGCCTATTACACCTCAAGCATAGCAATTCCGTTCTATCCAGCTGCTGCTGCTTACTGGGGCTGCATGGTTCCGGGAGCTTGGAACACTCCATGGCCACCGCAGTCCCAATCTCAGTCTGGCTCATCGCCTAGTGCTGCTTCTCCAGTATCCACAATGTCCAATTGCTTCAAATCACGAAAGCACCCTAGAGACGGTGACGAGGAAGGAGATGCCAAGGGTAATGGCAAGGTGTGGGTGCCGAAGACAGTCCGGATCGATGACGCAGACGAGGTGGCCAGGAGCTCTATCTGGTCGCTTATTGGGATCAAGGGCGACAAGGTGGGGACAGATGATGGCAGAGGGTGTAAGCTTGCAGGGGTTTTTGATCCGAAGGGCGAGGCAAAGACGGCAACTCACACAGTGATCAATAGCTTGCCGTTCTTGCAGGGGAACCCAGCGGCACTGTCGCGCGCAGTGACCTTCCAAGAGGGATCTTGAGCATCATCTGGATTTTTTTTTTCATGCTGCCTTCTGCTGCTGTAAAGACCATGTAGCGTGATACAGCTGAAATTTTGTACATTAGAGGATTGTAAACTAGGTATGGGAAATGGAGTGTACAACATAGCTACAACCGGACCCTGTAGCTGTATTAGATAACCTGTAGATAGCTATTTGGGTTGGGGAAAGATAGGGAGATTAAGCTCCCTTATTTGTACATAAATAATATAATGATTGGAATATTTGGCTCAAAAGATTTCTTTCTGCAATAGTATCTGAAGTTCTGAACAACTGGGTGCTGTGTGATTCCAGTGCATAAAACTAGTCCACTTCATCCTTGGAAATGTGATACTTATGTTCATATATCTAGCTTGTTTCCATATGTCTATTTCTTCTTGTACCAGAATTTGCAGGGACAGCAGAAACAGTATCTGATTTATTGGTTCCTTTATCTGTATCTATCTTTCTCCATTTCTTTTCCTTTGTTTCTTTCTTCCTTTTAATTGAGATAGTTGGATCACGAAAGTGATGCAAAAAGTGGAGGAAGGCACGGAAGAAAGAAAGAAAGCGATAGACAACTACTGGATGTCCCACTGACCTTAAATCCGAGAGCGGAATATATTATCTCCTCCACACATACTGCCAACCGTCCTGCAGAAAAATCTAACCAATAAGAAAAGATGAGCACAAAAAAAAAGGTTTTTAAGTTCATGCAGGTTCTCATGTGAATATCTGATAGGTGTACTTCAGTATTCAACATGTTATCATGTGGCCAGGAAGAAACATCAGGTTCTGACAAAAGAGTAATTTCTGATTAAGCGAAAGGTGATTGTTTACGTAGAATAACTAAAGGAACTAATAAAATGGTGAAATTCCATTTTCTGGTATTCGTAAAATATCAAAGAAGCACTATCTAAAATATGGATAATTTGGTAATTTATTAATTGGTTCTGCTCATTATGTGTTGATATGACAATGACAAGGTTTGTTACAGTATTTCTCATTTGCAGACATATGTATGCATAAATATGAACAAAAAGTTCTACACATCATATCAAGAAGGGAAACATAGACTGGTAGATATTACTAAACGAAATTTCCTATTTGTTAGGTAACACCCCAGCTTTGAAATGTTTTCAAAACATGCATTAATACCACCATTCATCCTGCTTTTCAGTCATTGACATCTGGTAGTGCCAGTTCCACTTACACCATTGTCAACCAATTCAATAGGCCAGCATGTTTGACCTTTAATCAAACTTCCAATGTGCATCTTATTCCAGTCTATTGATTATCAGAACACACAAAACAAAATTACATCTCCACTCCCTTCCAAAAATAACTCAGGCAAAGGCATAATCAAAATTCGAAAAACAAACCTCAGGAAGAAAATAGAAAGCATAAAGCTTTTCTAACTAAGCATACTTCTGATGGTCAATCTTCTGACCATTTTCCCTCTTCGAACAGTCTTCTGGTGGTGAGAACACATGTTAGTATAACGTGTTGAAAAATATCTCTTTCCTTAATGTTAGAATTGTGTGTTCTAATATTCATTTCTAAAATTCCAAAGCATACATAGTTTAATCCTATATTGCCTAGCCAAGTGGTGGAAAAACAATTTATAAGGTAGAGTCCTTATCACAAATTGAAACATGTGACACATGGCATGGTGTGACACGGAGACTATAGCTAAAGTCACCTACACACGTACACACGCGTGCACATATATTCGCGTGACTTGTGATTTCCGTGAACGTGTCATAAACCCAGTCCACCTTTCTTTTTCTAACTGTGCATTTCTCTCTCCTTTTATACTGATCGAAATAATATAGTCGAAGCTATAGACCAGTGTGGTCGAAACACAGTGATCGAAAAACACCGATCGGATCTATATACCAGTGTAGCCGAAATAAAGTGGTTGAAACACAGTGGTCGAAAAAACACTGGTCAAATCCATAGACCAGCGTGATCGAAATAAAGTGGTCGAAAAATAGTGATCGGATCCATTGACCAGTGTGGTCGAAATACATTAGTCGAAATTGCAGACCATTGTGTAATCAGGAACTAATAAACACTGCTTAGTTACCATTAATTGGTTTTAATATGTGCTTTATTATGCTTTACTAGAGAGTAATTGTCTCGACCTTTAAAAAGATCTAGAGACGTCCAGACCTGAGATTGATTGATTCACTTTCATATTCTTCTTCTTCCTCTCTATTCTATTGTGCTGGAGAATTATGCTATCGAACTAAGCCATCCCTTCTCCCCGATGTGCACCAGGAAGGAGGGTGAGCGGGTATCTCTGAACCATTGTTGCACAGTTCACCTGCATGAGGGCGGCAATAAGGTTTCTAGGTAGTGCATCTGCGCGACCGCTCGCTTCACTGCTTCATCTATATTTTGTACTGCTTCGAGTCTGCGCAGCTTCCTATTCTTCATCAAGCCCGACTGTAAGTTGGTTGTGCGACCAAACTATTCTGTTATAATCATATTATTGTGTATATTTAGAAGTGCAGTTAGTTGCCTGTTGTTAGTATTGCTTTATGCATCTCTAATTTTATATGATCTTTGCCTTATAATTTGGAATTAAATTATTGTCCATATTTCCAACACTTAATACAACATGACAGGAAAATAACCATATTTTCTCAAGCATTGGGGAGGGGGGGGCACCATGTCTATCATTGTGACTTTCGGCCATGTTATGAAACAAGTGAAACAATCCATTTTCACATTTGAAGGTCAAACCCAATAAGCAGTTGCCTTTTTGGTGTCTACACATCATTGCTAGCTAGAACCTTAAGGGGATTAACTTTAGCCAACTTTTTTAGTGCACTTTCCCATCAAAGGCAAGTAAGCAAAAGTTGCACTGCTAAAGTGGACACACCGGTGAATAGGGGTGCAATAGGAGCTAATACAGACAAATATCGCTCATCCCGTATCCTATTTCATATTTTTCCTCAGAATCGAAGTCGGACACAGGCTATGCCGGATACGAATTCGAATACGGATTATCTCGGTCATGAATACATGTCGATCCGAATGCGGATAGTCTTGGTCACGAATATTTAGTCGGATATTACGCGAAAATAGAAACCATATATGTTGCACATATATGGATCAATTAGCCGTACCACATGTCCAAAATGCAAGTACTTCATTTCAACAAGCAAATTTGACTACATCACACTATCACAACAGCTAGTTAAAGAAGTAGTAACCAGCAAGTAGCAAGTCATAGTGATAGTAGTATCAAAGATGTCCAAAATATTACTAGTCATGTACATAACATGACAGATATAACATATACAAAGCCAACAAACCAATAGAAATAACCAGTTAGGGATACACAGAACGTTGACTGGTTGCAAGTTTGCAGCGTCCCATTTTTTGGATTTTTCAAAATATTTCATTTAAAATAAGGTTTTATAAAATTTTCATGAATTTCTATAATTTAACAAAGCTTAAATGGAATTTTTAGAAATGATAATGATTTAATATGAATAAATTGAACACCCATTAAATTCAAAAGTATTTTATTTAAGTTTCTTATGTTCAAAAGTATTTTTCTAAATTTTCTAGAATTTTTTTCAAATTCATTTGCTAATTCTTCTTGGCTATATGGATTTCCTGTATTTCTAAAAATGATAAACTAATATAAATACTGGAAAAGCCTCGTAGAGCATTTTCTCACTCTGGCCCACTCTAGGCAAGTGAGGGGCTAGTCATGTACTCATGGGCTTGCCTACTGGGTTGACTGTCTGAGACGTGACTCATGGGTCTAGAGTTTACTGGATATCCGGGAGAGAGTTTACCAGATACTATCTGGTAAAATTACCGGATAGCCCTGAATCTGCCGATTACCTCTCTCTGAATCTGAGACAAACTATCCGGGTCTGACTCCGAAATCTGAATTTTTTTCCAGATATCTAGTTTCACACTTCGAATACGACCCGAATTCATTCGGTGAAACACCCCGAAAATGCAATCTGTAAATATCTTAATTCCAGACTTATCTATGCGTGAACAATAAAAGAAGAATGAAAAGAAAATGAGAAGTTTGGCTTTCTAGTATTAGTAGAGACACCATTCCTAAAGTTCTTCTAGATCTGGAGCATCAGATGGCCTATACAAGTTTCTACCGAGGTCCATGTAGAGCTAGGTTAGATTTTTTATGCTAACCCCCAAAATTACCTGGGCTAAGAATTGGGATTTCACAAAATTAAGTGGTTCATGGTTTTCCCCATGTTTTCATATAACATATGAAACAATTATATAGTTGGGTGAGAAAGGTGTAACTTGCCTATAACTTGGGGGCCTTATCCAGTTTATATAATCCTGGTACTTGCCATGTAATATGAAAACTGGCCATTAGCCAAACTTTTGTGGCTTTACCACTGGTCACTCTTTCCAGCACTGTGTAGTGTACCGTTAGTATTGGTAGCTAACGGTGATAAATTTGGGGATAATATCATAGCATATTTCTTTTAAAAGGTAAAAGTAAATTAGCATGTAAGATTAATACCTAAATTTTAAATAGTGAAATACATGTGGCATGAAGAAATTCATGCGGCATGGATGTCAACAACGGTGACTCTTGATGCAAGGTTTAAGAAAGCGTCAAGCATTAGTCGAGCAGCAGACCAGCGCCTAGCTAGTCTAGACGGATGACTTGAGCTGTGTGGAAGAAAAGAAGAAAAGGAGAAGAGAAAGCAAAACAGAAAAAGAAAAAAAGAGAGTGAAACTTAACTTACTTGGCCCAGTCCAGCCGTAAGCTCCAGCCCATTAGGCCCAAGATGCTGCCTGTGAGGACTTCTCAACCCTCAACCCTGTCTCCTCTCTTCCCTCTGCCGCCTCTTCTCATGTCTTTCCTACCGCCGCCTCAACCCTACCTCCTCTCCTCTTACCCTCTCTTCCATCCTCTCCTCTCCTCTTCTCCTCTCTTCCCTACCCTCGCCTTCTCTCGTCCTCTTCCCCTTCATCCCCCTCCTCGATTTGTTGGTGAAGATGGCATGAGCAACCTCGATTCAACGACGACTAGCTTGATTCGACAGTGGGGATGGCCGGAACCCCTCAACGCCCGCCTCGCCGAGCGCCGCCCAAGCTGCCTTGGACCGGCTTTGACCAACTAGCCGGTCCTAGGTGGCAAGCACGCCGACTTCATCGAAGTCGCGGCGGTAGGGCACCATCGATCGCCTAAGCAGCGCCTAGGTCTGATTTCTAGAACCTTGTCTTGAAGAACTAATTTAGTTTTTAAACAATCAATAAACATGTGAAACACAAATATGCCATGACTAGTTGACTATCTTAACTTATGAAGAACCGATCTATTTACACTATTAGAAAATGACAACAATACAATTCATTTTGTCATTTTGTGTATTCCAAATTGTACAAAACATGATATTAATTACACTATGCTCCGATTCAGAGACCGGCGTTAAATTGTACTCAGGTTTGAAGTTTCAAAAGTAGTGTAAAAAAGTAGAGATTTTAGGAAGTACCTTCAAGACCGAGGAGACCGACTAGAGGGGGTGAACAAGCGCTTTTAAAATTCTCTTTGGCAAAAACCAATTTTTATATATGGAAACGTAAATCAAAACGGTTTTGCACAATAAAAGCCTCGATCAACTTCACTAAGTGCACTAACAACCTATATTTAGATCAAGGTTTGCAATCCTAGGGTGACAAACAAGCAATTCAATTCTAGGATTGTAAACTGCAAGAATGTAAATGAGCACAAAAAAACAAACCACAATATGACACACGATATTTTTACCGTGGTGTTCGGAGACTTGCCGGTCTCCCCTAATTCACGTTGAGGTAAGCCAAAATAAATTAGACCAGCTCTACGAATTAAGCCAAACATCTTGAATCCACTAGTGATAGCTCTTTCCCCCTCCGAGTAGGTGAGCTCCAACATTCACAACCACAACAGGTCTCTTTTCACAAGCTTTTTGAAGAGATCACCAGGCATGACTCCTCCAAGCCGTCTAGTTAGCGGCAACCACCTAGAGTAACAAGCCAAGCCCCTTGTTTTGACTCTCACCAAGTGCAACACATGCACAAGTGGATACTCAATCCACCTCTAGATGCAACATATGCGTAATTGAGTAGAGAGACTTGCACTAGCTCAAGAGAGTGAAATGAGAATCATCAACCTTGCCCTCAACCGATCACAAGGGATATATATATATATATATATATATATATATATATATATATATATATATATATATATATACACCAAAAACTAGCCATTGGAACCGAAATCAGCAAAAAATACAAAGGCTCGAATAAGCCCTCCCTAATAGTCAGACATGTCCTCCCGGAATATAATGGCTAGTGCATTAAATGCGAGAAAATGGTCGTTGGGCTGGAAATGCACAGGGGCGGATGAGGCGGACATATCATCGGAGCTCTCAGTTCCTCCTGGGCATGTCCTCACCAAGCACCAGACATGTCCTCACAGCCCTCGGTTCCTCCCGGACAAGTCCTCACCAAACACAGGACATGTCCTCCTAAATGTAGTTTTCATTCAAATAAAAAGAGTTTAAGCCAAGAGATGATTCCCAAGCAAAGATGAATGAACTTCAACCATTTGCAAATTCTAGTCACATGCTACAAAGAGAAGATGCATGAGCTTCAACTATTTGCAAAACATATTTGCAAACTATAGTTACGTGCCACAAAGAGTAAATGGATGGACTTAAAGCATTTACAAAACACATTTGTAAATTATAGTCACATGTTACATGGATTAGATGCATGAACCTCAATTATTTGCAAAATACATCCACAAACAATAGCATCATGACACAGAGTGCTAGAGTAAGCGTGATTGAGCTACAACACACGATAAGACTCGTGATGATATCCTCTACTTCGGGATCTTGTCTTGATGTTTATCAACACATGATGACATCCTTCATCACGAACCTTGACTTGATAACAATCAACCTATGATGTTATCCAAAATCTTCACCATCAAATGGGACTATACCTATTTCACCAACTCATGGGGAATATTAGCCCAACACATCCGGTTGTTATTAATCACAAAAACACACCCTTTTTTATGATTGATGATAATCCCATTGTAAATAATTGAATTTAAATCATTGTGAGTATATTTCAACTACGAAATCTTTATATACTCAAGGGATGTTTTCAAAGTACAAATCATCAATATATGTGGATAAAAGAAAAAGATCAACACTAGTGAAACCTCAAGATATAGAGTGAACTTCCTCTAAATGTGTGCATACAAGAATATGTATGAAAATAATATGCACATATTCAAATTGAAACTTTGGTGGAGTTAACCCTATATTTTGATCCGAGGAATGCAACAAGATATAAGAATACATCGAATTCATACCTCCGAGATTTCCATCTTTCTATCCAAATAAGACTAAACAATTGTATATTAACAAAACTGTTAATCTCATATTTAGATTTATCATTAATCACCAAAACCAAATTAATGGAACATAAACTTACAATACCCAAAAAAATCTCAACATAACCGGTCATTGTCGCTTCAGTGGCATCATCATGTCTTAGATCTGGATATTGCATCATTTCTGGTTTGCAAATCGAGATCATACATCTCCATGCCTCCTCATCCACTCATACATCTGTGGATACAAATGTTAGCACAATCAATTCGTGTGGAAAGATTTCAGTACCTGCGTACACAATCCTATATGCGGAAAAGTGGGAGAAATGGGCACAAATGTGATGCCGCAATTAAAGGAAATGCATCGACACATGTTTGCGCTGACCACACTTCGGAACTTGGTATTGCATGCCAAAAAAGGGGCCCTAAATCAGGATTTGGAATTTTTGCCCATCATCCTGTCAAGCGCAACTAGGACGGCACAACTCACATAACATTCCTGACGGTCAATCCTTGCGGAAAGTGGATGACGATTGCACAAAAGCTTCTCAACTATATGATGACATTGATGAAGTATTTAAGAAAAGAAAAGAAGCCACCAGAAGTCTATAAGAGTATACAATACCGCAAATATTAAAACCGAACACACAAATTGTCAGCTCACTTATCTGAATTCCAACATTATATCATATTTAACATTCTTCCTATGTATAGTTTTTACTCATTAGTATTTCCAGATAAATCATATGATAGTAAAAATTCCATGCTATAGAACTGGAGTAACAAGAAAAGGTACTGAACACATGATATTGGGTTCCAAAATAGCAGATATTCTTTTTCTCGGATAAATCATTTGAAGTATCAAATTACAGACAAAAACTTAAACATATTTGACACAACCATCAACCAAGCTTTCTCTTTCCATATTTGAGGCAACTACTCGAAATTGATTAGCAACACTCTTCAGATATATCCCCGTCTTCATTGGATTTTGCAGCCACCTGAGTCCGGCCCCCGTCGGACATTCCCATAGGCCGAGAGTTCAAGAAGATCCATATCACGTCCTGCAGTATCAGACAGAGTTACTTAGCAAGTTGGGTACCTGAATAATTTAAATACTGTGCTCAGTGACTGCTTCACTAAAGGCAGCAGGCTCATTTAAGATCGATATTACTTACCTGAAACCCTACAATATGCACTCTTCTGTACGAGTTCAGATTTGGATATCTCAGTATTGTTCCCTTTAGATCGATTCACAGTAGCCTGCAAGCAGGAACGATACATCAGTTGTGCCTTGTAGAATGAACTGGTACGTCACAGTAATCATAATACTTGATATATTGTTTTTTTACCCAACAAGATAACACATTGGAGACAAGTTTTGATCATAAGCGATTTAATTATCATGCCAATAGTAACTGTAAGATAATGAGCAACTACTTTGATAGATCTGTGGCTGAAGAAAGCAGCACACTTGCACAAACAACATGCAAACAGGTGGGCATAATATAGGAAGTTCGGTTCTCTCAATTGCCTAGAAGCACCAACCAGTCCCCATTATCTTGCTCTAAACATAGCACACTTTTGGGTAAACAGTGGAGTGATCGAACAGGGAATAGAGGCCTGTACCTGCAAAATCTGGCAGTTCTCCAATGTGCTCTTCCCGCCCTGTCAATTTCAAAGGATCAGTGATACAACACATCACACAAAACCACATACCATGCAACGACCACTAAAACAGTCAGATGCAAGGCGCTTGCGAGTCTCGTAGCATCAAAGCTGTATTACTCTCCAAGAACCACTGAAATCTCCCGGCTTTCGCAATTCGCATCACCACGCATCAAGCAAACAGCAACAGCAGTTTTTCAAGAACTAAAATAGTCAGATGCAAGGCGCTAGCGAGTCTCGTAGCATCAAAGCTGTATTACTCTCCAAGAACCACTGAAATCTCCCGGCTTTCGCAATTCGCATCACCACGCATCAAGCAAACAGCAAGAGCAGTTTTTCAAGAACTGGTTTGGAGCTTGAGTCGGGGTTGGGACCTTGGAGTAGGGCACGATGTGGTCGTAGTCGTGGCAGAGGCAGCCGGGGCAACCGACGAGCTTGCGGAAGACGACGTTGCCGAGCGCGTCGCGGCGCCACCTCTCCGGCTCGCGCCCGGGCACCCTCTCCGCCTTCTCCCAGCACTGCTGCTTCACCGCGTACGGGAAGCTCCGGGGCTCCGATGCCGACGGCGGCGGGGCCGTAAGGAGAAGCTCGTCCAGGTCGGCGGCGACTGCCGCGGCGGATGCGGAGTTAGAGGAGCGGGGGGAGGTTGGCCGGGCCGTGGCTCCGAAGGACGGCGGAGGCGGGTCCGCACGGCGCCGGCGGAGCGGCTTCCGGCCCACCATTATCTTCCTATCTCGATGAGTTGCTGTGTGGGTGCAGGGATTTCCGGGGGTTTTTTCCCCCTGTATGGAACCCTGCAACCTTCTGATTTCTTAGAGACCGGCAAGTGGGCCTCTCCGGACAAGATGGGTGAAATCTAGTACTAGCTTTTTTAAAAAGCTTATGAATAGTGGTCTTGAAAACCTGAACTTTTGATCGATTAGCAAATGCGTCCAACTGAATGATCTAGTTGACATTTTTTTTTTCTTTTTGCATTTTTGTGTAATTTTTTTGAGCTTTGCGTGTCTTTTCATTAGGGAAAATTGATCATTTGTCCTATTTTTAAGGTGGTTTCTATCATTTATCACTATTTTGGTTGTACTTAATTATTTGCTCCAAAGTTAGAGATGCAATTGATTTATTTTTTTTGTCCTTTTAGACATTTTTGTCAACGTCTTCTTCCCTCTCCTCATCTTTTTTTTTTCTTCGGCCATGGCAGACCAACCACCGCTCCGCCCTAGCCGTCGTTCTCTCTTCGAAACCGCGTCACCCCCTCCTCCCTCGAGTCGCATTGTCATCGCCTCACTGCTAGCTATGAGTCCGCGCACCTGTATCTGTCTCTCCACCATGACTGGTAACACCCTGGCTCAACACTAAGCTCGGAATGGTACTAAATTACACGATCAATTTTAACATAAAATAGTAATAAATTATAGCAACCATATCAAAGATAAATTTCGTCCACGGATCACATTAACACAAAGCATAACGATATAGCAATCATAGATAATTAATTCCTAAGAAGCATAGCAATAATAAATCAATATTTACGCAAACCAATCGAATAAAGTCTATTGAGTAATCAACTCCAACCTATCATCTATGGCTAAGCAATTCTATCATGTCCTAATTATAAATCAAGCTATAATAATGAGTTCTCATGTCCAATGAATCAAGTAATCGAGTGTAGTTTATTATTCCAAGTGCGTTAGCTCTTCCAAGTGAAACGTTGTCAACGATCATCTAAAAACAACAAAAGAGCAAGAGTGAGTTCACAAGTTAGCAAGCACAATAATAAACAATGAACAATGTTCAATTCAACCATACACAATATTCATCATTTCATCAAACCCGTCCTCAATGGATCAGGGACATCCTCTACTCCCGTGGAGTTTCTACCAACAAGGTAGATGTGTGATCACCATGATCACTTTCTTTTCTTATGAATGTACAATTTATCATAGGTTTATCGATAATACCATCATCTAACATTTTTGAATTCATCAATACAATTAATATCATGACCATTCATATTATTTGTAATAAAATAAAATAAAAGCATAAGCAATATAATGGTAATGAGTGATAAAGAACAACGGTCACTATCGAACATTGTCTACCATTCACTTGTCTCTTTATCCCCTTAGAGTTGGATAGCAAGGCGGCGGTAGGGTACTAGAGGTCACACTCCCTGGACAAATAATTTAAAACACATCTCAAAATCATAACATCGCAGCACGAAATACTTTATTCTAATTGTCATCACACATCTACGCTAAACCGACCCAATTAACCCAAAACTATCGGATTCACTACATGTTGTCCTAGTAATAAAACAATTCTAACTTATTTATATAAACTCCAAATCTCGACATCCACTACTTTCTTGAATCCTTATAAAAAAAAAACCTATAACTTTCTAGTTATGACGAACTTCTGATTCTACTGTTTTCTGGCCCGTTTCCTTCCCTGGAGACCGTCCTAAAATCTGTCAGGACTGCGCGCTTCATAATTTTATATCTTTAATTTTAAACTTAAAAAATATATGAATAATACCAGTTCTAAAAACTACTCCAAAATTTACTAGCTTATTCAAGTCATCACAAATTTCTAATTCTTTCATTTACTAGGTGAAAACAGCCCGACAACACAATCTCTGCCAATGACTTTCGAATTCTGGACAGCGACCTTCTCGAGGCCGTAACTTTTTGCTCGCTACTCTGATTCTAGTGATCTAGACCTACCTAAAAAGGTAACAAAAATATCTAAAACTTGTCTAATTGGATGAAACCCTGATTCTTAGCCTAAACACCTCGAATTGCCCCTGTAAAATTCAGCATCGAACCTCGACGAACTAGGGCATGCAGAAACCTAACCTCCCCCTAAGCAAAACGATCTACAAACTTAACAGCGACTAATCCAAGGTAACATCTAGGGACTAACAGGGTTTATCCTCGACGAACACGATGGGTCATGAAAATCATCTCCGTTTCCGTCATTCTCTTCTTCTTTTCCTTCCTTCCTTCTTCTTGATGACCAAACCCTTGTTGTCCTCCTTGATATCTCCTATGGCCAGCAGCAAACGGCGGCGCCTGGAGCAAAGGGCAGCAGGGCGCTGTGCAGCAAGGGAGCAGCGGCAGGAGGTGGAGGCGCAGAGGGGTTGTTCGGCAGGGGGGTGATGGCTAGGGTTTGGGGTGCCCCACCCCCACCTTAGCCCCTTAAGGCCAGTTAGCCGGCCCCCCTTGGGTCACGACACTGTGGGCCGAAGGCCCACAGCCCAGGTTGTCTAAATTGTCTGAGTTTTCTCTTTTAAAACCTTTAATTCCATCTCTAATTCATTTTCCTCCTTTAATTCGTTTCGGAATATTACAACCAGCAAGTGACACGAGGTAGTCGTCAAGGACCAAAGACGACCAGATTCACGTGAGTGAGCTCGCCACCGTCGGATCCGTCATTCCTAGCCGCGCCGCTGCCAAATCTCATATCCCCGACTACCGCGCCACTGGATCTGCCCACTTGAGTGCTTCTTCTTCAGCGTCAACGGTGTAGCTTGAGGGAGGAGGGGACAACGCGGCTTTGGCCAGAGGAGAGAGATAGAGAGGCACACCGCACTCCTCCAAGCCCCGCCCGTGCCTTGGTCCCCTCCCGTAGATTTGGCCGACGGCGGCGCATCCTTGCGGGAACAGCGGTCGACCAGGCAGAGGTGATGGCCCAATGACAGTGGCCGTCCAGGCCGAGGCGGTGGCCCAGGCAAGCAAAGAAGAGAAGAGGAGGATGAGCTTCCTTCTCTGGACTGTCGACCCTGATGTTAGCGTCGCACGCCTCGGCGGCGGTCACGTCCACACGTGCAACGAAGAAATGACACAGGCGGAGGCGGTGCCGGCCGAAGGCGACGTGGGCCACATAAGAGGAGAAAGGAGAGGAGGAAGAGGAAGAAGATATGGATAAAAATGTCCAAAAGGGCAAATAATTGGTTGCCTCCTCAACTCTGTGGCAAATAAGTAAGTGCAACAAAAATAGTGACAAATGATAGAAACCATCTTTAAAACGAGGCAAATGATTGATTTCCCCTTTTCATTAAGATAGAAAGCAGAATACAGAGGCGTTAATACAGGAAGGGCTATCAGCCCACAACCAGCGACCTCGGGAGCTCAACAAAACAGAAAAATTAGAAGCCTGTTCTCACAAACCGATTGAGCGATCTAGATACTGAAACGAAATCAACTACCGAACGAACAAGAAAGATCCCGTGACATTTGGCTCCCGCTATGCGCCACTGCATACATTCCTCCCAAATGCGACCAACCACCTGATCTATGGGCGCACTCTTGTTCCGGAAAACTCTGCTGCTTCTCTCCTTCCAAACCTCCCAAACGGCCAGAGTTACGAAGGTATCGAAACCCTTCCTCAGCTGCTTTGGGGCTTGCTTTCTCATTCGAAACCACCACGAAGGGAAGGAGGAATCCCAAGCTGACGGTACGCAGGCATGCACTTGGATCCATAGCAGGGCGCGCGCCCAGATTTGCTGGAGAGTGCCACTTGTGTAAAATACAATGTTCCCTTTTTTCCCCCGAAAAAAATGTAATGTTCCCTTTGGTTTGCATGATGATCAAGTGACGGTGGACCTTCGCTCCGTGATATTTTTTGCATCTCTTGTATTTGAGTTGCAGCGTTTATAACAGTATACGTTGCATCTTAGAGTTGCTAGTTTCAAAGAAATTCTATTCCAGTTAGCTATCTATTTTTCTCGTTTTAAACCCCAAAATCGGGCGAATCCAGGACACTTGTTTCACCAGTTCTGTTTGTGGCGGAGTCGCGGAAGGCACGAAGGGCCGGGGGGACGCGGGTGGCTAGCACCGGGGTACCGGACGGCATGCTGCAGCGGCGGTGGCTGCCGGGGGGCCGTGGTAAGGGGCGGGGCGCGTGATGGTATGCATACGCCCGGGTGCGTTCGTGCATCCACTACGCAGGAGGTATTCGCGTGTCCTCCGGGATCGGATCGGATCGGATCGGATCTCCATTCTCCAACAACGGGGGTGGTTTCTGTGCGCACGTACAAAAACACGGCCGTTTACGCGTTGCTCCTCCGTTTATTCGTCTCTCGGCTCTCTCGGCCGTATACCATGTCTATGCTGTTCAGTTCTTGAACGTTTTCTTGGACTTGGTGTTAAGGAATTGAGCTAACCTTCGCTGATTGTATGCCCGATCTATTCCTTCTCCAGTCTCCAGATGCTTCAATCATTGTCAGTTCTTTAAAAAAAATATGTAATCAACACCCAGTAGAACTGCTAAATTACTATTTTGCCTTACTGGATTTCTGTGTGCCAGACAAGAAGAACGAGAACGAGTTGATGTGAATGAGTTCTTGCCGGGCATAACTGCTGCCCAGGAGGCCATTCAGCACTCTATGTAAGTAACGCTTTCTAGAATATTCTAGAATTACTAACTCTGCCATCTTATAACCAATGCTGTTGTTCAGGGACCTTTATGCTCAATACTGTCTGCAAAGTTTAGGCGCGAGGCGTTCGTGCCTGACGAAATAACCGCTAATCCAAGCAAGTTTACACAGTACTTGAATCAACAGTGCTATCACTACGAATATCTTCATTTACTTTGTTGCTCAAATATTCTCAGCTGCTTATTCTCCGGGAGAAATTCTGCCTGACTGCATCAGACGACCGATGGTATTATACTATTATCAACTGTACTAGTCCAGACGTCAGAGACCCTGTGTTCATGTGGTAATTAGTAGTCACCAGCTCTTTCCTTGTCCACTTTCATTGTCAAATTCTCCGCACACACAAAAAAAATTTGAAAAATCAACTAGAAACACACAAGAAAAGATGGGACTGATTCTGCAACCTTGTCTCCATATTTCCATTTCAAGTCCCTTTCGGTAGAAGCGCGCACCCGGAAAATCTTGTGATACTGGTCAAAATTTTGTTTTCACATGGAAATAATCTGAACTAATCTGTCAAGGAACTGGTTCCTACCACGCCAGGCTCCAAACTTTGATATTGGACAAAGGTGCACCCACAGTGGAGAGAAAATGATAGGGAAAAGAGGGAAGAATCATGTGATGTTAAAGTAAGATACCAAGATAAGTGAACGTTATATTTTTGTTCATGATTACTGAACCCAGTCCAAATTGATCATGCCATCGTGCAAAAATACAAGATGCCATTTCTCCAATATATTACAAGGTAACATTGTACCTCATCATGCAAGCAATTTGTTTCCCTCATAAATCGTTTTGTTCACTAAAAAGATAGGTGGATAAAGCATCAGGACGAATATATTACACATTTTTGCAAACTTAACAAAACCAAAGAAGCCTAAACTAAATTTGCTCAGCAATTCTATGCTGTGACAGAGGTGGCAGTTCTTCTTCAGGCCTTGATACAGCACTGGAAGTAGCTCAGGAACTTCTTCCTTCCCTGCATCAGCAAGTCCAGGTCAGTAGCTGCTAACATCGATCGGCTGTAAAAGCTCATCACGCAACCATTTTTGAAAATGAGTTAATCGTGCAATTTCATATCTGATGCATCAAAAGTACTTGCACTTCTGAGTATGCGACAGCAACAGGATTGCAATTCTGAATGATACAGTATATGTCAAACTATGTCTCGTGAAATGAACTGTCCGACTTGTGAACACAAGCTTTATTGGCAGCTAACTTCTCCATTGTCATCAGCAACAGCATAAGCAAATAGAAACTGTACCAAGATGACCAACTTGAACCAAACTGTACTAGGTCGTTGATAACTAATCCTCAGTTTCTTCAACCTTATTTTGCCCCTTTTTATCACATCTACAATCTAAAAGGCTGCTTATCCTCTCAACTCATTATCAGTTCCCTCTAATCATCTTTCCTCCACCGTGATTCTTAACATATTAATTAGGTGTCCTATGGACAATGACATAATGCATATCGGTACAGCCTTTTAGAGGCATATATATGGGGATATGGGCATATTATTAACAAAATAAGAGGATTTGTCCCTGCCAATCAGTTGTGCGTTGTGACAAAGCACTACATGCATAAAGTTGGAATGGCCGGTGATATGGCTTCATATATTCACCGACCTACCTATAGCTGTTGAACCGACTCCATTGTCAATGTGGGTACAGGACAAGGCCATAGACATTGATAGGGTCCATCATAGCACTATCATCTAAATTTGCTTCATTATATATCAGTTGATCTGTTAACTGGGGTTAATTCTAATTCAGAAGATGTTTTTACACTTTTCACGTGATTTCTTCTAAACCATACATCTAGAAGGCATTCAAAATTTCCGAAGCCCACAGTTCTTTTCCTCTCTTTTTATGTCTACATCTTATCGCAACAAGAGCTAGAACTCAGGAGAATCATCAGGCAAATGCAGAGTTACAGAATGGCTATCAGCATGTAGTAAGCTGTACTGAGGAAGCCCTTTCACGCCTTGGTTCTTTCGTTCCTAGCCTTCTTTGAGTTACTACAGGAAAACATTTGTCCAAGACATTAACTAGTGGTACTCCAATCCAATACACCGGTACTACTACTTGCAGATACAAGTTGCAGTCCCCACATTCGAATGCTCTGATCCACAGTCCACGGTAAAATTATCCATGCTTTGGGATCTGAGTTTGACCCGACAAAACCTCATGCAGCTACTGTTCGCTAATTTTGCGATTAAGAAATTGTTTCAGAGATAGAAAAAAGAGCTTCTACGCGCAGTGGCGCTGCATACTGAAGTGTTTTGCCTATGTGTTGTTTTACATGCGTCAATGCTACATCCAAGAACTGGTTTTGCCACTTGCTAGTTTCTATATATTTTCGCCTTTAATAATTTAACTTGTCAGTACTAGTTAACGTCAGTCTGTACTCGTATCAAACAATAGAAAATCTAATGTTTACAGTTTACACTACTCCAGATAATACTCCACGATTCAGCTAAGATCATACGAATCGAAATGGAAATATTTTTTATCCTGAAATGGGACATGGTAACCCTCCTTGACCGTTAGGTGACAGCAAAGTGATAGTCATAGCAAAGTAAGTCGATCAGAAGTAAGGAAGACGAGCTTACCGTTGGAGAGTCATCGCGGCCGTAGAGCGGCCGGCGATGGTCGTTGACGAGCTTGGGCTGGGCCTCGGCCTGGGCGGGCTTGTGCTGCTGGTGGGCGAGGAGGTCGTCGTCGCCGCCGAGGCTGGCGCGGGAGAGCTCCTTCTTGTTCTGTTTGCGCATCTCGCGGATCTTGGAGAAGTCCATGGAGTAGTCCGGCAGCGCGCCGTTCTTCATGTCCCAGTCCCCGAACGCCGGCACCGTCATCCACCCGTTCACGCCCGCCGCTCCCTGCCCCTGCTGCTGCTCCACGAACGCAGTGAAATCTTTAAGCTTTGGGAGAATGCAGAAAAGAATCCATGGACTCTTCAAGAAACAGGGGAGACAACAAGGATCGATTTGTCCGTAGGAAATTCTTCTTACCTCCTTGAGGTTCTCCATGGATGATCTCTCTCTCTCTCTCTCTCTCTCTCTCTCTCTCAAATGATCTCTTCCTGAGTTCCTGTCCTCTTGTGTGGAGCTGCGGAGCAAATTCAGCAGTCAGCACAGAGCCGAGCTTATCTTGGGGGTAAAAATGTGTGGAGACTGGTTGAGTGAAGAAAGAGATAGAGCTGTACTTATGTAAGTTGACGAACAAAAAGAATCCTCCACACCCAGCTGGTAATTAGCTAACAGTGGGTGCCCACTTTGGACATAGCTTAAGTGCTAATCTTTCTGCTAATTAATTAAGCTCTATGACTATCTACATCTGGAGTGTGATTAGGCCAGGACTGTGAGAGTCGCACTGAGACGTTGTAGTACCCGTTGCACATCACGCATCTGCAGAGTCGCACTGAGCTGGTGATGTATTGATGTGTGTGGAGTGGACTGGGCCCACCCAATCTGTGGGCCGTGACCCACCCATAGCTAGCTTCACACGGCTTTGTGATGAGCTGAGCTGCCTTTCCGGGAGCAAAAGGTTGGAGAGCTCGTTACTCGTTAGTGTTTGGTCGGCGAAAAAAATCGCCAACCCCGTGTTGCCAGCTCAGTGCAGATCGTAGGGGAACTGTAGATGATTCTAATATTAGTATGATTGAACAATTAGTAATGGTGTCCAGGTGTTTAGAAAACTCTCGTTTTAGCGAAGTTCAGCTGTTGTCAGGCTGAGGCGATTAACCGGCCGAAAATGAAAATTTTGAATTTTTTTAATTGACCGAAAATCATGTGCGTAGGAAGATGAAAGGGTATATTTGCAATTGGTCTCATTGAAAATAGAGATTCGAGAAAAAAAAAACTAGACAAATTTTGAAATTTTCAAAGAGAATACAGTCTAAGACTTAGAAAAAAAAATTCCAAATCCCAAGCGGTTAGACCAACCGTTTGTCGACGGTCAGACCGGACATAAGCATTTCATGCGCCGGAAAGGCGATGAATTTTGTGGTATTAGTCAAAGTCATGGGTTTCAATGCATAGGTGTTGCATGATGTATGTTTTGGTTAACGTGGGTCAAGTTGCGAAAACTTGTGCCGAATGATTTCTTGATCTATTGTTGTGCAGGTGCTTGGAGTCAATGACAGTCAATGGTGAAGATGATTGGGACTAGGCTAGAAAAGTTGAGGTCCATAACGATCGAGGAAGCTAGGTGAAGTGGTTGGACTTGAGCATGGCGCAAGATGGATAAAAATAACATAATGGGATGTTCAGTGCGACGAGTTGCATCAGGTGGTTTGGGGGTCGATTTAAGTGTCATGGTGGTTTCGGTGCAAGCTGAATAGGAGAGACTTGTCGACATAAAGAAAATCATTCATGAACCTACACATGGTGAAGAATAGGATTGCTTCACGTTGATCGGATTCGACCTTTGGAGAAGGATCGAGAAAGTGTATTCTGATATCTTTGTTAGAAGATCAGGTTGGTGACATTGTAGAAACCGCGGCGCATGACGACGCAATGAAAGACGATTCAGGTCTAGAGAAGATGGAGTTCACAACAAGCAAGCTTTAAATCAAAGTTTGTGTGTGGGTTTACTAGGCGTCCGATAAGATTTTCTCTCTAGACTTAGCATCCACTATAAAAGGAAGAGATGGATTGATTGAGTGCCCAAGTGTTGAGTTTTTATCATCCATGATGGAATGACTGTAAATTAACAATCTCTTGAATTAATTTAAGTAAGATTTGCTCCAAGATAAGTTCTATCCTACTCTTACTCTCTTTGATGCCGTTTGGGATTTTGTGTTCCTTTGGTTTTGATTGGGTCACTTGTCATGATCTAGTTTGTTAGGACTTGTGAGAATTAATTTAGAGTCATCTTGACTATCTTTCATCAATGAGCAAGCTTTAAATCAAAGTTTGATTTTTTTCCCCCGTTTTTGTGACTTTTTGACCTCATCTAAGAAATTCGTGGATCATTGGCTTCAATCGTCCTGATTCTCGATTAAAATAGGTTCCTGACCACGGTTAGACTTTCCAGTGGGTGTTGACCTCAGGGATTTCTGATTTCAACGTAAGACTTCCGTTGTGTTCTTATGTTTCTGATTTTTATAACTTTCATAGCTATCAGAGTAAAGAAGAAATTGAATACCGTCGGGGTTGAAAAAGAATAGGTGCTCATATTCATCTTCACTAGTCGTCTTTTCAATCCAACAAAAACACTGCAAAGTTCAGTGGATCACCCCGGCCTAACCTCCTTGCTAATTGGAGGCGACAGCGATCGCATCTCTCCTTTGCCCAATTTATTGTTGCAGCTTGCAAAGAATGTATCCTGTCCACATCGATCTCCTAGTCCTAGGCCTACTTCTTGATATGTGCAGGTTTCAGACTGTCTCTTTTCCTGTGGACGTTGTAAAAGAAAAGAGCACAGTGAGGCAGATTTCAGACACTTGACAATTGACAATAGTATTTTGTTCCTAATTAGTACCGGGATTATTATGGTATACTTGATGGCAGAACGCGTTGGCAACTTCTGATTGGAAGGGTTTTCATCACCTGAATTTCCAAGACATACGTAAGAAACATCTCGGAGTAATCATGCAACAGTGGTGGACACCTGCGAATCTGCTATTGAAGCATTTCTGATACTTTCTTCCAGATTTATATAGAGGGGCTTAACAGGTAAGGAATTCGGTTGCAAAGGCATCAGATGACCTTTGGGTTGGTTGGGAACAGAAGATGCTCAGAGAACACTATATTATGAGAAGTACTCGGACACTTCAGCCCTTTTCTCCGTCTACCTTCCGCAACAACTACATACATCAATACAAGGTTACATGAATAATATTCAAGAAAGATTAGTCTAAGTAACCCTAAAAAAAGGTCCATCTGCACCAAAATACTATGATTGGTACCAATGAATAATTTTTCTTCCAAAAGCTGTAGGTAGGGGCGGACCCCCCCTTCAGGCATGGTCGGGCTGCCAGACCTCCCCTCAGGCCGGACTCCCCTCCCTCCCATATGGCTAGATCTCAGGCCCTAGCATCCACGACAGAGACAATCCATGGCTGGCAGGAGGAGGTTGCCGAAGCAGCGAGTACCAAGCGAAGGTTGGAGAGGAGAGTGCTTCATGGTCATTGCATTGTGGGTTTTGTTCAATTAGACCTGGTTTGGCCAACCAACCGAGCCATTTGAAATTTAGAATGCACTACACGTAGCCTATGGTTGCATCGTATTTTCCTCACAGGCTCATAACCTCCTCTCCTCCTCACTAACTCACGCCTTCTCGGTCCTCTCCTCTCTAACCCTAACCAAGCAGCGAGCGGCGGCGGGCAAGACGAGGCGAGGCGCACGGCGGCGGTGGGCGAGGCGAGAGCTCGGGCGCGTGGCGGGTAGGGGGCGAGGCGGCAGCCGACAAGGGTTCGAGCCATCAGGCGCACGACGAACCGATGAGGCAAGACATCCAGGAGTCTTTGGTCCACGCTTGCAACTCCGCTCTACCTAAAATTTAGTCTTAGGTCCGCCTCTCTGGCTGAAGCTGTTAGCAAACAGTAGCTTTATTTTTCCCCAACATAAACAGCCAAGTAATGCTTGGGCCTAATTTCCTAAATTAGCCCACTAAGCCCAAGGTGTGAAGGGTCATAGAGCTTAAGCCTAGAATTCACCTAGCACCTGTCCATGTTGAAAGGGATAATTCTGACAACCATGCATCAACTAGAGGGATAATGGCAAGATAGCCAACAAAACAAACAACCGTTTCTCTGACATTACTTGGTCTGTCAGTCCTATTCAGGGAAGCTAAATTCTTATTGTTATCTCTTTCAGCGATTCGGCTCCGCCTATGGTTTAATGGTAACAGGCATTTCCGGCTCCAAAAAAACCGCATCTATTTGAATTGTTTATGAAACGATAAGTATGATTTGATGCCAATAAATAGTTGAAATAGCTGGAGTCGGGTGTGTACACCAAATGATGTCCTTACCTATAAGTAACGCGTTTTTCCCCTTGTTAGGACCAATCATGCTGGGATGTATACATTTTTGTGCATTTTTTCTGTCTGGTAGTCAACAGTTCGATGATTCGATCACCAGGATCGTGACAACGAAATGGTCAAGAAGTTCAAGTTGTTGGATGTCATGGTCAGACGATAGCGTATTGTAATACAGCACTCGAGCAAACTAGGAATTGACATGTTCTCACCGAATTCAGTGAAAATGACCAGAACAAAATTTCTTTCCTAATTGCGTTGCATGTTTGGTAATTGTATCATGGTGGTCTCCTTCCGTTGTAACCACGTACATGAACACATGTTGGGAATGAAAAGAAAATGAGAAACAGAGTTAACGAAGCTGATAAAAATCTTCAGAAGAACTAACCAGAGAACTGCAAAGCAATTGGAATTGACGATCAAGATATTATACTTCACTATTTTCATTGGCAATAGTATCGTTGTAACTTGTAAAAGATAATCATCAGTATGCACATTACCAAGAAAAGAAGAAGAAAATAAAGGAAAAGAAAATCTGATCAAGAAATCAGCATGCAGCCGAACGGACGGGCGGATTCACAATCACGCGTCCTGGGAGTAGAACTCTATGATCTCCTTGAGGTCGAGCTGCAGGAGCGAGACGGACCGCTCGTGGCAGGCCAGCCAGAGTATGTGCTCGAACAGGATGGCGTCGACGTCGACGAAGATGGCCTTGCCCCTCCTCTCCTCCTTCCTCACGACCGTCTCCAGGAGCACCCGGAACGGGTAGGTGTCGAGCATGAGCTGGTCCACCAAGAACACCCGGCGCTCCTTCCCGACGACGACCGTCACCGTCGCCGGCGACGGACCGGTGTCGAGCTCGCCGCCGTCCTCGTTGAGGGACCGGTAGCCGAGGAGGGAGGGCGAGGTCGACGGCCACCGGAGGAAGACGCAGCAGCCGGCCATTGCGGAGAGTCGTCCTTGCTCTGCTTCTTGAACTCCTCTGCTTCTTTGGACGGGTTCCGTGTGGGAGTGGCTTCGGGTGTAAAAGCCTGGAGGGGAGAGCTTCTTTATATGAGATGGGATCGTGGGAGCGTCGAACCGTTGGAGCGATTTTGCAAAATGGGACTTACCATTTCTTGAAATCACCCGCATAGTCAGATCTGATGTTTTACCCGATTATTCATGTGCTGCTTACGGCAGAATCTTGGGTATGCAGCCGCGTTTTGTCTTATCGGGCACCATAATTCGTATGGCATTTCCCTTACAACGGGAGCAACTTTACCGAGCATATTTAGTATGCTTGGAGTTGTAAATTATAATGTATTTGCACATTTCATCATAGAGCGATCAAATATACATTTCTCATTCAAGGTTTTAGGTTTAATCTCAAACGTTCTGAAGATACACGTAAAACAGCTGAGAACGTATTCAAATAATTGATCCACTAAATATAAAACTTTAAAGTTCATAAATGATTGCAAGGGTTGCGCTTAGTAGTGCTATAGCACTTCGTTGCGGTTGTTTCGAGTGTTGGATAGCCAAACTAGTTGAGAGACTTAGTGTATCCTCCTAAAAACAAAACAACTCTCCAGGCTTCTAGATTAAATTAAAAACAATGTTCATTTAGCAAATGGGAGAAGTAAGTACTAAATACTGCCTAGGCTATTATCCAGTTTTTATTATTCAAGGGGGCCTCACTGCAAAATGGTCTTCCATTGTGTGTTAGCTGCGTCTCGGGGTAGCCGTTGGACCTGGCCAGAACAAGAGATCATGGAAAGGGACCCTTAGACCAGGTCCCTCCGTCTGCCACTGCCTTCCGTTGTCTTGTTTTTCTCTCTCAACTTCGTCCCGCTCGTTCAACTTGGGGTCGATCGGCTCAAAAGCATGTCAGTACTGTTCCAGAGAGTCTACATCGTTTTAGCTCCTAAAATGATATATTCTAGTTCGTACCAATGTACCTTTCTGAAGTTTAATATAATAATATTTTTTTAGAAAAAAGAATAGTTTTTATTCCAACCTCTGCACAACAAGATGCATATGGCTAGTCTGCATCAAAAGATGCGATCGAGAGTAACAAATTACTTTATATATATATATAAGTATGTATGTGTGTGTATATATAAGGAAGCTTTTTTTATACTTTCAGGAGTAATTACTCTCTATTCCGTATCTCACAACGTAGGAAGTATCTTACGTAACCGAGAGTATGTATGTGTAGTATACAAGTATATCAGACCACTTATGTGGTGTTTACACTTTTTTAGGGATGATATGTATAATTTTTTAGACATACTCCTTTTTATATGCAAATATAAAAGTATTTACAAAGTAAGATCAAAAAGCTATGAACTCTCTTGCATATTTTTCATGTGGTTCGCATTGGAGTATCTTATAATTATTATATAAGTATACCCAAAGTGATGAAGGAGTATGTTAAACTCTTTAGATGGTATATCAGAAGTAAGAGTAACTACACAGGGAGTAGGAGTAGAGTGTATATATATATATATATATATATATATATATATATATATATATATATATATATATGAAAATGGTGCGTACTTCTTCTCATATACCACTTAAATCGTATGGTAATACCTCTTTATCTATTTGAGTATACTCAGATAATGATTATAAGATACCCCAAAGTGAGTTCAATGAAAAAATCCATTAAACTCCACCTTTTATTGCAATATTTGTGTATATTCTTCTTTTTGTATATGAAAAAGGGTATATAGTAAAAATAAAGGGCTCCAATGAAAAAATTCAATCAAGTCGTGTTGGAGTATATTATAATTGGTATTTAAGTATACTGAGAGTGATAAAGAAGTATAATATATTCGTTTAAGTGGTATATTCAAAGTGAGAATTATATACTCAATGATCTAAAGCAGCGTCATATATATATATATATATATATATATATATATATATATATATATATATATATATATATATATATATATATATATATATATATGCACACTAAATTTTACTTTTAATATTACTCTAAATACATAGTAGTAAGATCAAATATAACATATACTTCAATAAGCTCAATATAATAGACGGTATTATCAATTCCGTCGGTATGATCGGTATTGTTCGGTATCGAGACCAATCTAACCGGTATTGATCGGTATCAAGCCGGTATTGACCAGTATCGAGATCGGTACAAAATGCACGACTACTTTGTACTATTTTAGGTGACGGAGTTATATATACCGACCAATACGGGGATGGTATTGATAAGTTTGCTCCAAAGCTCGCTGTAACAAGTCATCTCCACTCGCGAGAACCTGATTTCCTCACGTGTAAATACCAGATGCTGACTTACTCGACAGTTGATACAGCCGGCGCACGGTATGTGATGTGCGAGAAGGCATCTTTTGGCACGGGCACGGCGGGCAGGCGGGCTGCGCGGCGCCGAGCCGACGATTGACGCGGTCCGTCGCGTCCCGAGCAGTCGAACGCGCCGCACGCGGTGCGGAGAACACGGCTTAGGTGACGGAAGTTTCCCCTCTCCAACTCCAACGCGCCCGTCCGTCGCGTTCAACCCCGATGAGTGACGACAAGAAACAAAGCAAACGAAGTTTGCCCACGGACGGCTGGCTCATCTGCTATGTCTGTGTGACCGCAGCGTGAGCCATCAGCATTCAGCAATCACCATCTGATGGCTGATAACACTTCACCTGAGTGCGTCTCCCTATTAGATTGCGAGCGCTGCTACCTACGATTAGTTCTGTTTCGTTACCAAGACAAACGCGACTACCTTTTCACGCTATGTACTTGAGGAAAATATAGATATCCAGTAACTCTAATAAAATATTTTTTTCTATTATACGTGCATTAAGTTCTAGTAACATACAACCACGGTTGAAAAATATTAGTCATATAAAATTTTGAAAAAGCAAAAAGTCTAAAAATCAGCTTTGAAGTACAAAATCGGACATCCGCCCCTCAACTATTAAAACCGTTCACTTTACCTCTAACCCAAACTAGGGTGGTTTTATCTAACGTGCAGCTGACGTAGCCCAATCCAAAACAGTTTTGACTAACGTGGATGCCACATCACTGCACTAGCTAGACGAATGCATGGGCCAAAGAGGTTTGGGTCGATGGGTTGCTGCGCTCCGCCTCCACCGCGGCAACCCTCGGGTCCTCCGTCGACGGCGCTCCCACCACCGCCGGGCCCCGTCGAGGAGGCCCCGACGCTAGTCAGGTCCATGAGCGCGCCAGGCCTACCACCATCATCGAGGAGGACGACGCCGAGGAGGAGGGGGACGATGAGGACGCGCAGCTAACCGCCGTTCCTCCGCGTCCACCGTGCACGCGTGGCGACAGCCGATCGTAACCGCCTTGAAGGCGGCACCGGTATCAACAGCGCTCGCTCCATCATGCCGCCTGTCGGGACCCAAAAATATAATTATGGATCCTCTGTGTATTTTGCACTAATCCAGGATTATGCTAGCGTACACAGTGTCAATATAGATGAATATTGATCCACACAAGTCGAATAATAACATAAACGAATAATTTGAATAGCAAATAATAGTTTTGACCTTATGGTCAACCTCGCAAGGCTGGCAATAATTAAATAAGCAGCAGCGGAACAAATAAACTTCAGCGGAAACCCATCGATTCACCACAGATAACCGACTAGGATCAAGACCTAACGATCAACACCGTCGTAGAACTCTTTCTCGAAAGCATGCAATGATTCCTCCACTTCTGTTGAATGATTTTAGCAAGTATGAGTACACAACCGTACTAGTAAGTCATACCACAGAATGCAGTGTATAGATGCAGACTTATTTCAAAGGAATGATTTCTATGGTTCTTTTGTAGAAATATAATATTTGCAATCGAATGCAAATAATAGTTTGAAAACATAATTCAAACAAATAAACAATAATAATTTAACAGTTGATTTCACAAAGGACACAAAGCCTAATTAATTTATTTCACATAACCATATGACTTATATCACACAGTTGTCCCTTCCCAAATATTTTACAAAAAACTAACCATCGTGTGAAATTCTCGAGCATATCCATGACCGCAGACGCGACTATTTGAATATATTGTTTAACACTTTGCAGAGGTTGTACACTTTACCCACACGATATAATCAGTGTAGCTAACACTAATTATAACAAAACTTTTTGAAACTTCATCTCAAACATTAACATTCCCGATATGTTTTACCGACGACACTAATACCCACACAGGAAATTAGTCCATCACACACCGTTGGACATGAAGATAGCGAACCGCTCATAAATATGAATCGCCACAAAGACAGAAATACACCTTCACCCCTAGCACAGAGCTTAACCTACTATTTGAGTAGTCAATGTCGAGATTCCATAACTTATTAAGTTAGACATGTTCCATACTAGGCATGTGATCGTACAGTAAAACTCAGTTCAATGGCGCACAAAGTGAAGTTCTTAATTGACCAAGGCAAGACTTTCAATCTCTAACTATGTCACGAAGATTATTATTCTCAATCACAAAGCTCCACCATGTCACATAGTTTTCACCACTTACCTCAATCTAAATCCTTTACCACCCAGTTGGTTAAGTGCAATACATGCCATCAACTATTAATAGCACACAACACGTAGTTTTATCACAAAGTTTCATATTCACTTAGTCAAATTTATATTTGTGACTCACGTAAAATGATGACTCGTAGCAAGGCTAAGCAAACTAATCGTATCTAACCACCTCATATCAACTAAATAATGAAACAATCTAGAGTGATAAAAGATTATGACATAACAATAGACATAGTGGATATAAACAATCTAGATTAATAACTAAACCCAAAGCATTTAAATAAATATTTAAAGTATATGCAATAATTTGAATTAATATAATTTTGAAAAGTGGGTTCAATATGATCAAAGGTATAACTTGCCTTGAAATAGATCTTGGTGGTCTTGGTCTTGGTGAACTCCTTCTTCCTCAAAATCTCCCGAAGTAGTAACGTCTACTCGCAAACGAAAAAAAAACAAAAATAAATAAAATAGAGAGGAAACACAAACTCCAAAAAAAAAAAATCTCAGTAAAATATAGCTCGAATTTAGAAATTTGAATGAGCTCAAACGAAGTTTGGATGAAATTTGAATGAGCTCAAACAAAGTTTGGATGAAGAAGATATGATTTTGGAAAATCTAATCTAAAGAAAATATTCAAAAAGGAATTTCTGGAATTTCTAGATTTATTTTTCTACTAGAAAATCAGATTATGATGCAAGCATGACGTCAACTCTAGGATTTTCGACTGAAAAGAAAATAAAAGAAAACCTGACATGTGGAACCCACAAGTCAGTGACACGGTGTATGGTGGATTGGGTTTATGCGAGATGGATCTTTGATCTGATCTGATGTGCCACGCATGCGCACACGTGGTGCTGACGAAGCTGCCATGAGGGCAACACGTGCGCACGGATGTTGATGTGGCAAGCGACGTGGCAGGGACGCGTCACTCAATGGCGATAAGGGCTCAGGAACCAAGGTCCCGACGAACGATGGCTCCTCGTCGGCGATGAGTTGTATAGGTGTGTAGTTGATGCTATTACGAATCTAATGAGGTGCTCACTGGTGGTCGAAGTGCATTGTGGCGGCCGGCGGCGATGTTTTGGCAGTGGAGAAGCTTCGGCTATTGTCGGGAAGGTCCTCCGGTGACGCTCCGGCGATATGAAGAGGTGCTGGAGGTAGCGACTATGACGACAGACTCGGCGGTGTAGATGACGTCGACGAAGCGGTGACAACACAAATTGAAGAAAACAAAAGCTCGGCCAAAACCCTAAAATATCGATTGCGGCGCTAGGGTTCCAAAGGTGAAATAGATTGGGGATTCGGGTTGAGGGCGATAGGGCGAACCTAGGGGGCCTTTCCTAGGGGTCGAGCGCACACGGAATGGCATATCGACGGTGGACTCCATCTCGGAACCGAAAAGGAGATAATGAGATTTGAAGAGATTCGGAGGTGATACGAGCTCGATTCGGTTACGGCGTAGCTAGGGCTTCTAGATGGAAGGTTTAGCGCGTAAAACCTGGCCCATTCGTGCCTTTGTCGGACGAAGCTCGCAAGGGCATCAATGCGAGCAACGACTTCGGACGCGGTGGCGGCTGTGGAGATGAAGGCGATGGGGCCGGCGGCAAAGCGAACAACGCACGCAAGCGGGCTAACGTGGATGCGCTAATATGCCGCTACACGGGCCACATGCAGAGAAAAGGAGATTGGGCCAGTAAGATGTGGCCCACAAGGATTTTTGAGATTCTAAATACAATTTCTAATTTGGAAATAATAATAAATACAAATGGCGAATGAAAAATAGCAAATGAACTCGAAAAAATTCTAGAAAAATCTAGAAAATATATCCAAGTACATAGAAGCCAAATAAAATAGTTTTGACAATTATTGATGTTGACATTAATCATATTAAATAGTTTTGATACTGAAAGTCCATGTTAAGTTTTAATTAAAATTCAAATAAAATATCTTGAGTGATTTTTCCAACTACTAAACTATTCAAAGGATTTTAAAGCTCGGAAAATTGGGATGTTACATCGCCGAAGCAGCGCATGGAAAGGGAGAGCTACCCCAGGCGTCAACGAGAGCGAGGGGAGGAAGAAGAAGATGGAGGAAGAAGGGGATGATGGCCCCTTGGTCCTCCTCGCACACGGCGTCGGGAGCAGCCCTTGGTCCTCCTCGCACACGGCGTCGGGAGCAGCGTCGTTGTCTCCAACCCGTACCCCATGCAACTCCTCTGCGTCCTCCCTATGCCCTCCTCCTCCCTCGCCTCCTTCATCCCCGTTGTTCGTTGGGCACCCCCCAGCGCGCCTTCTCTCGCCGCAAGCGACGACGGCGAGGATGACCATCGCCCTCTGCGCCTTGCCAGCAGCGACTGTCATGACTGCATTGTCGTCTAGGACGCCCACCCTTGTGTCCTCCTCCACTGACTCAACCTCGACGAGGCGAGGGACCTCTACTCTGGCGACGGCGTCCAGAACCTCTGCTGGATCCACCATGGGAAAGGGGGTGGGAGCGGGAGGCCGAGGCGGAGTCGGAGGCGAAGGCCGAGGAGGCAAGGTGGATGAGGCAGAGGAGAGAAGGAGGAGGCGGTGGCATTGCGGGAGCGAGGAGGAGACAAGGGGAAAGGAGAGAAGAGGTGCAGGGAGGAGGCGGCGTGGGGAGTTTGGGAGGATGCGGGGAGGAGGCATAGGTGGAGGAGGGTGGGAGGAGGGAGAGCAAGAAGAGAGGAAAAGGATAAGGAGGAAGGAGGTGATTTGGCTGATGACATGACTAAATACGATGATATGGGTGCTAACATAGATGCCACGTCAGCAAAATCGGTGTGGTTTTGGTCTTGAAAGGGTTGGCGTGTGTCCGATTTTGTAGTTCATGATTGATTTCAGACTTTTCAAAGAGTTTAGGTTGTAAAATAGATTTTTTCCTAAAATTTTCAACGAAAATAAAGCGTACATATGGTTTTCATGATGATTTCCCGCTTTTGACTCATTTATCTTTGCTCGCAGCATTTATGAGCCAAAATACGCTTTATAGAATTGTTGCAAAAAAAGGCCTTATAAAAAGAAATAGAAGGAGTAACAATTCACAACTATACAATACAGTACACAAAAGCAAACATAGACAAGTAAAAGATGAAGGAACTAACGTACATGTATCAAATATATCTAGTACATTATTTTTTTTCGATTGGAAGGAAAACACACACGCACATGTACACACACCACCATGCACTCACATCATATGCACATACACACAAGTGTCTTTTCTTAGCATATATCTAACAGACAGAAGTTGGGGATAAATTCGTAAACCACACAAAATTTCTACTCAAACGCATTCGCGTGTGCGTAAAGACGAGCAACATGATTTGAACACTGGTGGATGGAGTCATACATCCACAATTCCACCACCACATGCATCAAAACTTTTGGCATAGAAGATCAAGAGGCTATAAACATTTTCTTTGGCAGGATGCGGGCCATGACACCTGCTTGTCTACCCCAGTCCCCTCCAGTCATTTCCCCACTACAGCCGTCGGTCTACCGGACATAAATTAGCTGAGTACCGCGAGCCGACTTGAAGTCGCCGGCCAAGCCGATCGGTGGATTGTATGAAAGAGTTGATGATGATTGTACCGTATGATAATATATGCAATCGCATGGAAGGCACCATGTGCACGGCACCGCCTGCAAGCGGCTGTCACTACCTCCGCGACACGTTACCGGTCGGCATAGTCCGCCATCACGTATCGCCACGGAGGCAACGACAGTGCTACGCCGCTAGCACACGGCAAGCACGCACATGACGGCATGAAGCCGCGCCTCCGTTGTGATTATGTACTACATTACATTATGTATTGCATTGCATACATTTGTATGAACAGTAAACTCGAAAAAAAAGGGCGGATCCTGCAGAACCGCGGCCACACCCTGGCCAGTGCCGCCGGCCCGAACCCGCACGGCACTCCCCTCGCCACCCGTAGTGGCGCCGACCCGCGCCGACCCGCGCCCGAAGCCGTGTCGCCGGAATCGCATTGCCGCCGTAGACAGCCGCCTCCTCGGGGCACTTGAAGAAGCCGACCATGCATCAACCCAAAACAATAGAAAGAAACGGAGGAGGATGGGGGCGCCGCCGCGCCCGGCCGGCCCAAAACCGGCGCCGCCGCATGGAGTGGCGCGCCTCTCCGCCAGCCGGTCGCCGTCCTCACGCCGCGCAGCGCTGGTCGTGCGCGCCACCGCGACGGTGCGGCCGCTCGGCCCGCAGACGGCCGCTGGCGGCCTCCCGCCCGTCTTCGCCGACTCCGTCGCCGCGGCGCCGGCGGCTCCGCGTCGGCGCCCACACCGAATCGCGCACGGCGGCTCGCCTGGCTGCCGCCGGCTAGCGCGCCGACGGGCGCTGCCCCGCCGCCCAGAGCCTCCTCGGCGCGCTCTCGGGCCGCCGCACGAGCCCGCCCCATGCGCTTGAGCCGCCCGGCTCCATTTGGCCGCCGCCGCCGCTGACGGAAGGGCCGCCGTGCGCGTGCCCTCCGCCACCACCACGCGCCGCCGCCGCCGCGCGCGCCTCCGCCTTGTGCATGGCGCCGGTAGCTCAAGCCTCGCGCCGCCAGCTGGGAGGCACGGTTTAGGGAAAACCTAAAAGGCCTGCCTTCCCCTTTTTAATTCGGCCTAAAAAAAAGGCTGGGCGAGAGATGCGTGGGCGGAAAAGGTGGGATGGGCCAGTCGCATGGGCTGGAAAGGAGGCCCAACCGGGGAAAAGAAAAAAAAATGAAAAGAAATGGAAATTTTGCAAAACGGCCCTCGCAATTCTGAAAAATTACGAGATTTTTCGTGAATAAGGAATTTGCGAAAAAGGCCCTCTGAATATATGTAAACTACGCATAAATTCTCTCAGAACTGAGATTTCACCCTTTAGCCCCTGAAACTTGCAGTTTTCTCAAAAAAAAAAAAAAAAAAAAATCATTTTTCCAGCAGAAAAGGGCTTCAGGAATCCAAATTTTTGCATATTTTGAGCATTTAAAGCATGTTTAATTCTATTATTGTTATTTCTATGCAATTTATTTGTTTGTATTTCTTGTTTTTGATTATCTCGTAATTGTTTATATTGCTTTTAATCATGAAAATAGCGATAAATCATGAAAATGCATAGAAAAATACGGAATACTGAACACGAGTTCGATGAGCATTATGAGAATTTTGCAACTATTTTATGCAGATTACTAGCAGTAATCCTTTGAACTTTTGCATGAATATGAATATGACTGGCATCACGAACGATGAGTTCAAGAACCGACCAAAGATGGCGTAATTTGTATAGAATTTATATCAGTCTCCAATTCTGTGGTAATGCAACCACGGATGAGCAGAAGATCGAGAAGACTCTCTACCTTTCACCCAAACGCGGTGCAATCCGCACGCAACTATCGTCAATACGGTTACAAGTAGTATGCCGAATTAATTGACATCATGTAAGTTGCGGAAACTCAAGATGATGTTCTAAGAAAGAACTACATCTTGCAGCCACCTAGTGGCAATGTTGGCCATGAAGCCACTGCTAGCAGCTACAAGGTGATGAAGCCTCTCACAAATGAGAGGAGCAAGAAGGGTAAGGTCGTGCGTCGCACATTATTGATGCTTTACAGTCTAAGAAGAAGGGCAAATGATAGCATGAGGCATACCTCGCCATTACAGGCACAGAGGATCCACATCCATTAGCCGCACTTGTGAATGTGAACGACAAAGAGCGACCCCATCATCCCTCCTTTGGACATCGCGGTGGCCGCGTAGTGTAGCTGCGCCAAGAGAGAAGATCTCGCATGGAGCCGATTTGGCGAAGTTCACGAATACTTCGCTATTAGATTCGATGCACGCATTGCACTCGGACCTTTATAGAAACTTGCGCTTGTAATTGAAGCGAGAATTTTGAATTATTGAATAATGGTTGCAAGCTCTAGGAGAGCAAAGCATTAAATTCTTATTATGAGTCTGCAATACTTATTTTCCGTGTTTATAATAGCAAGTTACGTTCGATATCGAAGCATTTTATTTATGTGTTGCTTGCTTTCGCTACATATTAATAAAGTACATTATATTAGAACGCGTGTGGCGCCTATGGAGGAAGTGTGCTTAGCATATAGCGGCACAACGAATACCATCCTCGAGAGAAGCGGAAATTTTTCCGATCGATCGGCAAGAATCTTTGCGATCTTCACGACGATCAGCGCGATACTTGTATAATAGGCTCATTAAATGTCATAATTATACTCCCAACGGCACAACTTTGGTCATTAAAGAAGACTTGTTGTACCCGAATCGACTAGAACTCTCAAGGATATTTGCGCTATGGTTTCCATGTAGAGACCGAAAAGAGTATAGTATGAATACTGCTCATTACAAAGCGTGATGAAGAAAGTAAAAATAGCATTAGAATATCTTCCTTCATATGAAATTGGGCTATACTACACTAATATTTAGGCACTGCAACCTATCTTCGCTCGGAAATCGTATTTAGAAGCTCAACTTTTCTATCTACGGCATGATAGATTGTGCCGTCTAGGTCTTAGGATGATGAGAAATATAATTAACAATTCACGGGGACATGATATGAATGTTAAGAATTTCTCGAATCAAGAAGACTTTGTGTGCCCGCATGTGCCAACGGAAATTAATTACTAGACATTTTGCTCGAAAGCAAAGGATGAAGTCCTACATTCTGGACCGTATCCAAGGAGACTTTGCGGTCCTATACACCCTGTAAGGGTTATTTAGGTATTTTATAGTGCTCATCATTGCTTCCGGAATGGTCGCACATATATTTATTGTCTCACGAAATCATGCTTCAGATAGCTAAATCTACGCAGATAATTAAATTAGAAATATTTTTCCCGATCATCATGAGAAGTCCATCGAATGGACAATCTTTGGAGAACTTACTCAAAGCATTTGATGATTATTGCATGAAAATGGGAATTAAAAGTTGAGCATTCATGCATCGCATGTCCGCACCTAGAATGGACTAGCGAGAACTTTGAAGAATTGTAATTTACCAACTAAATGTTGGGGACACGCTTGATCTGCCGCAGCAGCCTCTCATCAATTTTAGACCGTCGACCTATAACATCCATCCACCTATGCAACTAGCGTAAGGGTCAGCTCCGAAAACTTCTTATCTGCGCAGGTTTGGTCGTAAGGTTTATGTACCTATACAATCACCGCAGCGAACTGCAATGGGTCTTCTCCGAAAGTCTGGGATATACATTGGTTATGAGACAGCATCCATAATCAAGTGTTTGGACCCTATGACTGGAGATTTGCATAATGCCCGATTCGTTGATAGTATATCAGATGAGATTAGTTTCCCGTCATTAGGGGGGAGGAAATCAACCCTTGATAATAATGTCGGGAAATAATTGAAGTCTAGAAGACAATTGAAGTCCAGAAGATAATTGAAATCTATGCATATAACCCGCACACTAGTGAAGCAAATAGAAAAATCCAGAAGATAATTGCAGTCCAGAAGATAATTTGAATTGAAGTCTAGAAGACAATTGAAGCCCAGAAGATAATTGATTTGCAAGCATTAGCGAATCAACTGCCAGACCACTTTAGTGATTTGAAGAGCGTGACCAAGTAGCATTTGCCTGCAGCAATGCACCGGAGAGGGCTGAAATACCAATGAAGGTATCCCTAATCCCGTCTAGAGGCCTCAGAATAAAAGGACGAGAACTCCGGTCCCTCGAATGGCAACCGGGACGCTGGTGAAAAAGGATAAGAAGGACTTGACACGCCCATCAAAGTGCCCGAACGGAAGGGTAGCCGATTGAGACTGGCATCGGTATGGAACCTTCGGAAAGGCATACTGCATTGAACATCCCCATGAAGGAGACATCGGCATGGATGTGTGCACACATCGGAGCCGAAAAACTAAAGGACTTGCCCGCAATTGGAAGCGGCGGTGAACAAGTAGAAGCATTAAAAGAATCGCCCATTGAAGAAATAGCTATAAGCTTTATGACCTTAGGAGAATATTTGAATATGACAACGACCAATGTCGACATTTACTTTGCAAAGAAACTTGCCACAATCATCAATCTTGATCCGAGCTCGCATCGCTCGATAAATGAAAGAAAGATCAGATTGAGAAGATTGGGAGAAGGCAATAGAAAGCGAATTGCTCTTTAGAATAAAAGAAAGACGTTTGGGCTCGTAAGTCGCACGCCTCCCCTTGTGCACCCCGAAGGGTATAAGTGGGTATTTGTTCGAAAGAGAAATGAAAAGAAGCAAGGCTCGTTGTACAAGTTTTCATTGGACATCCAGAAGATGATTATGAAGAAACCTATTCCCCGGTCATGGCGGAACTCCTTTTAAATATTTATCTCAATGGCAATGAACTTGAAGTTAGAAGTGAAATTGATGGATGTGGTACCAAAGATACCTTTATGAAATATTGGATTCGAACATTTATATGAAGATACACAATGTATCAACGTCTCGAACCAAAACAGAGCAAATAGAAATATGTACAGTGTGAAACTCAGAAAGTCATTGTACGAACTTAAGCAATTAGGCAGAATGTGGTATAATCGCTTGAAGCGACTTTCTACGCAAGAAAGGTTACACGAACAATGAGAATAATCGCTGTGTATTTATACGACGATCCCAGAATGGATTTTGTATAATCACAATGTATGAAGTTGATCTGAATATCATAAGAACCCTGAAGGATATTAAGAAAGCAAGCTCTTACCTGGAGTCGGAGTTCGAAACGAAAGATTTGGGTGAAAACCAAATATTAGCTAGGCTTGCAGCTTGGGCATGCCCCTGAAGGGATATTAGTACATCAGTCAACCTACACTTAGAAGGTGTTAGAAAGGTTAGACTTTGGAAAGGCATACCCTTTGAAAGTGCCAATGGTGGGAGATCTTTGCGCAAGACAAGGACCCGCATGCACCTAGAAAAGAGGGGAGGAAGTCACGGGACCAGAATTCCCATACTTAAGTGTGATAAAAATACTCATGTATTAAACAACTGCACTAGACCAGGACATTGTATTTGCCGGAACCTACTAGCAAGGTATAGTGCAGAACCTACCAAAGGCATTGGCGAGAGAATAAAGGATATCTTCCGATACCTCTAAGGAAGCAAAGAACTTAGTCTATTCTCTGTAAAGAACAAAGACTTAACTATGAATGGAAATGCATAACTGGTACTTGTAGGACCCGTGACACAATGAATAGCAAGCAGGCTATGTATTCCTATGTGGTGGAACCGTAATTCCATGAGAATCGTCTAAGTAGAGTCTTGTATCGACTTGACGAACCACTCGAAACAAAGAGTAATCATGACGAGGCCTCACGAGAATGTGCTTGGCTTCGGCGGATGATTCACCACATCCAAGATCATGTGGATTGAATACCGCACCAACCCCACTATTATCTTTGAAGATAAAGCGACTTGTGTTGCACAAGTGCGGATGGATGTTGTGAAGAACCCTCTCATAAAATTATATCAACCCCAAGTTCTTCTATGCTCATGAATTGCAAAAGATGAACGAAATCAAAGTCTTGCATACTAAGTCATGTGAGAATCTTGCGATTTATTCACTAAGTCACTTTCAAATGTCTAGTTTCAAAGATGCATATGTGAATTGAAATGATGAGACTTAGAGAAGTGCAGATCTGGGGAGAACCTTCACGAACTCATTATTAAAGCTTGATCATGAAGATCGAGTACCCAAAGAATAAGTCCAGAGATTAAATGAAATTGGGTGGATTGTACTCTTTTTCCTTGACGAGTTTTTCCAAGTTTCTCGGCTAAGGTTTTAATGAGGCAATTCGTGCATCACGTGAGAACGTGTATCATGTACTCTTTCTCCAAATTTTTCCCACTGGTTTTTATGGAGTTTTGACGAGACATGGGCATGAAGGATGAGTGCCCAAGGGGAGTGTTAGAAACGGGCCTGGGACGGAGTCCCGCCCAGGTGGGCTCTCATCCCAAACCCTAGAAGGGTCGAGCTATAAATAGGGGTGCTATTCATTGTAATGGATTGATCGACGGATGAAGGAATAAAGAGAAGCAAGACGCGTCCCCTATATCTCTGTGTTCTATCTCTTATTCTCATTCTTGTTGTTCATGCATTGTTCTTACGATTCTACGCAGTAATCGCTTCGATTTGGACTCGCAATGCGACGGTTCCTCAACAGTATTTACCTTGTTGATCTGTATTTGCCTCGTAGGGCATCCACATATGAATCGCGAGCCATATGCTCCGTTCCGTGTAACCGGATGGCAACTTACCGAAAATCCCATACAACCGCGCACAGTTTATCCACGGTATAGTCGGGTCATACAGAAAAAGCATGCGGCTCCCACGCTTCTTCCTGGTGGCCTTCCTGGCCCACGCGGCACATCCCTCGGCGGTCGGCCCGCGCTTCCATGCGAAAACACCGAGGCCGAGCGAGCCGTCGCCTGCTCGGTCGCGCCGCGTGTCAGACAGGGGGCTCGCCGTGAGGGCTGCGTTATCTATACATATCATGCCGGCCGCGCCAGCCCAAGTCGCACAGCTCAGCTTCTCGCTCCCCCAAGTTGGGCTACCGGACTAGGACGTACGCCGCGGCGTCTGATCTCTCCTGGTACATCTTGGCCATCAGGCCGGGCCGAATTTACAAACCACCGTTGCACCGGCCCCTCCTCCTTCACCGACTTGCAGTTTGCACCGGCTGCTTTGCTGGGCTCACAGTAGCGGCTCATCTCCAGAGCTGATTTTTAACTGCGTAATTTTCTATTGCGAGGATTTTTACTCCGTATTAGATTTTTTGAGTGAAAGTTCTTATGCTCCCTTTTACTCCTACTTATTTTTATTTCTTTATCTGATAGTACTCTCTTTTACCTCTACTTTTTATTTATTTATTTGATAGTACTCTCCTTTACCTCTACCGATACATGCAACAAGCCTCTATATATATATATATATCGGGCATGTTTGGAACAGCTTAGGTTTCAGCTTTTGCTCGGAAAAGTCAGAAACCGTTTCAAACAGACGGATTCCTCCCCCTCCCTCACTTTTTCCGAAGTCGAAAGCTGTTACAACGTGCAGAAGCCAGAAGCCGAAAGCTCCCCACAGCGCCCGTTCCGACTTTGCCCCTAGATTTGATGGGTAATTACCCGCTTTTGCTACGAAACAAAAACCCCTTCCACTGGCCTTCCTTGCCCGAACCATAACCCTAGTGCCGCCCACCCCGCCCCGCGTCCTCCTCCTTACTCCCTCCTCTCACGCATCCTCTCTCTCGTGTCGCCGCCACGCCCCCTCCTCCTCCTAGTGCGTGGTGCCCTCCCCTTCTCCTCCTTCCCCAAGCGGTGCCACCCTCTCCTTCTCCTCTCAGTGCCCACCACGCCATCCTCACCGTCACGGCGGCCGTGGCCGCCATCCTCCACCACGCCGACGCCTCCCTGCCGCCCTCTCTCTCCTTCTCCCCTGCCGCCACCCTCCCTCTCCTCCTCCTCATTCGAGCCGCCACCGCCCACGTCGTCCTCCCCTGGCCCCGACATGATCGCCGCCCCTAAGTTGCCGCCACCGCCACCGGCCACCTCCTTCCCCAAGGCGTCGCCGCTGAGCTCCTCCCTCGCCGTCGAGCCGCCCCTAACCCTAGTTGTCGTCTATTTTTCTCTTCTTTCCTTTTCCTTTTTCTTCAGATATAAATGATTTATTTATATATTAATTGTTTATTGTAGTAATTAATTAATTATCATTAATTACGTTAATTACAATCTATTGCGTTAATTTCGATCAATTGCGATAATTGTCATTAATTGCAGGCAATTGCGTTAATTTTTGTTAATTGTGGTAGTTGTCATTAATTACAGTAATTCTTGTTAATTGTGGTAGTTGTCGTCAATTGCATTAATTGTTGTCAATTGTCGTTAAATGACATCAAACAAGTCATCATTTGCCTTAGGAGTATTTCAGATATTTTTCATCTCAGAAGCTGCAGCCAATTTACCTACAAACCAGACAGCCAAACATTAAACCTATACAACTCAGACGTTCAGCTACTTTTCTAAAAAATATATATAATCATACCAAACAAGCCCATTAGTTGTAGTTACAAGTAGTTATTTGGTGAATTTCCAGTTCAAATTTGTAATCACGATATCTGGTTGAATATAGTATACAGTTTCTTCAGTTTAGCCAAACAGAGAAAATAGAATTTTGTTTTTATTTGAGAAATATGTATTATTGTAAAAAACCAAAGGAATAGAAAACAGGAGAAGAGAGAGAAAATAAGGGGGAACAACCCCAAAGATATCCAATGGCACTCTCCTCCTTGGGCTGTGCCAAAGCCCTAGCTTGCTTCCATGCCTCCCTCCTGCACCCCCAAAGAACAGGTACCGCAAATCTTCCATCTCTGTGCTGTTTGTTATCATCTAATCCTCTTTACCTTGCGTGTTTTCTTGAGAATATTGTTGCCCAAATTTAGAGTCCTCGATTCGTTTCATGGGTTGATAATCCTTGGATAATCTATAGACAACAAAATCGAGATCAATTCGTTGGTACTTTGCTACCTAATCATAACCCTAAAACTCAGGAATCCAAAAAATCCACTTTGATTTCACTACCAGTAGCATTTCCTGAGAACCCATCGCTCACCAAAAAAAAAAAAAGAAGAAGAAGAAAAAGTCCAAGATCTTATCAAGTGTTCCATCAGTTCTCAATTCCACTCTTTGCATCGAATGGGGAATTTGGGATTTAGGGTGCCCAACCAAGTGTTGATTTGTCTGTTGCAATATTGATCGTGAGTTGGGATTTTAATGCAGCATTAGCGTCAGCTTGCTCGCGTCTACTGTTTATCAAGATGTGCGCTTCTCCAGCTGCGCCCGCAGAGTCGAAGAAGACCGTTTGGGTATGGACTGAGAACCGGCAGGTGATGACAGCAGCCGTGGAGAGGGGTTGGAGTACTTTCCTCTTTGGATCCAAAGATCTCGGCAAGGATTGGTCATGTGAGAGCAATTTTTCGTTTTTTTAAAGCATGTAATCTTCTTATATTTCAGTACTTGATAACTCAGTATTTTTTTGGGGTTGGGGGTTGCAGCAACTGCTCGCATCCATCCTCTCTTTATTAATGGCCTGGAAATTTTCGATGAGGAGAATCGGAAGGTTGCTGTAATTTCTGAAGTCTCTTCCCCAGGAGAACTGGAACTCATACAACCAGACAATGTGGAGAACACTGTGATAGACTTTCGAGGTGGTTGGCAGGTTAGACAATCAAACATTGCAATTTTAGCACACCTTTTTTTTCTTCTCTATGCCATAGTTTGGAACTTATTTTGAAGTTATGCTTTTCATAGTGAGATAAGTCATCATACTGCATCTTATAACAGTATAACACTACGCTCTAAACTGTTTAGTCATCCTTGAGTGTCTTTTTGTTCGATTGAAGAACCTATTTGGATTTCATCAAGGGTGTGTAATAAGTGTGCATAACTGATTACACTTTATGTTCTTTATGAATTATTGGTGCCATCGGCTTGATTTTTTCTTACTGTTTCATATCTGACCAGTAACTTGCAAATAATAATGCACAAACCCACCTTACCCATCAGAAGCATTAATCGTGCCTTCCTTTCCAAATTTCATAGGTTATACCGGCAGAAAATATAGTTGCTGCATTCCAGGGATGTAGGGGAACTGTATTGGCTGTTTCGACAAACTCAACTGAGGCTCAAGTTTTTCTTGAGGTAATTATCAGGTTTCAGATTCAACAGACAACAGCATATTTGTATATAATGATGTTATGTATTGTCACTAATTATATTGTATGAGGTTGTTTCAAGATTTCTGATACTCATTTTGCAGGCCTTGGAGCAAGGGCTAGATGGTGTTGTACTTAAAGTAGAGGACATGGATGATATTATTAAACTCAAGGTATTTTATCACAACTCTTATCAAATTTCTTTGGTGTTTAACAAGTAAACCCCCGTCTGAGTATAATGGTCTCATGTGCAGTTACATATATTGCTGTGTGTATATCTAAATCTAAGTGTACAAAAGGCATTTTTCTGCCTACTTATCATTTATCTGATTGTATCATTTACTGGACGTTTGTTTTTTTCTCCTTTAATCACTCAGGATTATTTTGACAGAAGGAACGAGGCAAAGAGTCAATTACTGTTGACAAAGGCTACTGTATCAAAGGTTGAAGTTGTTGGTATGGGTGATCGTGTTTGTGTGGATCTTTGCAGTATCATGCGACCTGGTGAAGGCCTTCTGGTTTGTGTTTATCTCTCACTTGTTCACTGTTGCTACCAAAGGAAAATAAATAAAGGCAAATTAAAGATATCCTGCACAGGATTGGTTAAAAGCATCCACATGAATGTGTCATTCTTCTCCTAATAGAAATACATGGCCTTTTACCAGTTCCAAGCATCCACATGTGTACTAGACTCAAGGAAAAAACCCGGCAGTAACCGGAAAATCCTGTGGGAACCAGGATGAAAAAACCGCCGAAATTTTTCAAATTTAAATTTAAATTTATGACCGCATAATGCATTTTCTAGGTTGGTTTAGGCCTTTTTTGTGCTAGATTATCAATTGTATGAGCTAAATGTGCTTGAATTATTGTATGAACAAGTCTCAACATTTTTTAGACAATCAAGCCTAGCTAGTACATGCTAATTGGAATCTTGGAAAGGACCTTGGGCAGCATGAGCAGTAGGGAATCAAGCTCCTTATGTATTAGGATTGTTACTTCATTAAACACTTTCTAATTAATATTTGCATTATTCCAATTGCTAATTACCCATAACTGGTTTTCTTTGTTTTTTCCGGTTTTAGTAGCGGTTTTTCCGGTTTTGGGTGGTACTGGTTTTAAAACTTCGCCAATTCAATTTTCCATTTTCAAATTTTGACCGTTTTTTTCCCGGTTACCGTTACTGGCCGCCGGACGATTTTTTCTCCAGTTCCGAGATTTTGATCCTCTAGACTAATAGATGGCATTTTGTTTTCAGGTTGGCTCCTATGCAAGAGGAATGTTTCTTGTTCACTCTGAATGCTTGGAGACAAACTACATTGCAAGCAGGCCTTTCAGGGTCAATGCGGTAAGATTTCAGCGATTTAGATTGCAGTAAGCTATTGCAAGTATTACAATACAGCAATGACTACAGTTCTGCTCTTCTCCATTTGTAGGGGCCTGTGCATGCATATGTTGCAGTCCCTGGGGACAAAACTAGCTACCTCTCGGAGCTGCGATCAGGTAGGGAAGTAATCGTTGTTGATCAAAATGGATTGTGGCGTGCTGCAATTGTCGGCCGTGTGAAGATTGAATCAAGGCCTCTCATCCTTGTAGAAGCCAAGGTAAATAAAAATGATCTTCCTTCTAATAATAAATGTACATCCATTGTCATTTTCATGACATTTTTGGCCTTGCTGCAGGAGAACTCTGGAGGTGATACATATAGCATTTTTCTGCAAAATGCAGAGACAGTTGGACTTATCACTCCTGACAGAGGTAAACCCATTAAGCCACAAATTTTGAAGATAATATGGTAAATTTCTTTTGGAGTTGTAATTTTAGCAACCCATAAACTTTACTTATTTGTGAATGATGTGTGTCAGTAGTTTAAAAATGAAATGTTATAGTTCAAATGTCTACATAACTATATGTAACACTGCCTTAAAAACAAATACTATATGCAACATTAAGAATCAATAAGTACAAAATTTCACCGGAAAATGAAACCTTTTGTGCAAACTACGCAGCATTTTTGTATAACCAATGCAATGTTTTTCTTCGGTTCTCTGATACACTCCTAGGTTTAGCTACGTCTAGGATACCTTGGGGGTTAGCAATCATGAGTCACGTTCAATCAACTTATTCCGGGACTGTATGATTGTCTGATGTAGGATCTAGTGGAACAACTGCAATTCCTGTGACTTCGCTGAAAGTTGACGATGAAGTTTTGGTGAGGAAGCAGGGCGGTGCCCGTCACACTGGAATAGAGATTCAAGAGTTTATTGTTGAGAAATGAGACAGACTACATCAGTTACCTGCCTCAGCAGGCCCAGCACCACTGTTTTTGTTCTCCGCGAAAAAAAAAACTGTGCTAATTCATGTTGTGAATTTTACAACAACTCGTGAATATTTGAATCACCATTGAATTCGAGCAATGTACATTGAGTTTCTGTAGATAACTGTAAGTCAAGGATGGAATTTCCATTTTAGCTGTGAAATGATCTGGCGGGTATCTACTCTGGTTGGATCACAAAGTTTCGCGAATGGGTGTCATTCTCAGTGGGTTACATTTAATTTCATCCTTGACCCGTAAACTGGGATTCAATTTCTGGAAAAGGATTCCCTGAGAATAACGCATCTCTAGAATGTTCAGACGAAGTGATCAACTGTGACTAAAAACAGCACGGTTCTAACTGATAGCTTGGCATCTTATATCAAGCACACTTAGTGATGGAAATTTGTCAACCAATGAAAAGCCTGGAAATATTTTCAGTTCACAGTTTCTACCATCTTCACAAGGAACTAGCAAGATAACTCTAAAGATTAACCCTAGCATGGGCGAAAACAATGTAAAACAGAGAGCAAAGGAGAAGAAATGACAACAGCAGAGCCCATAGAGGCGAAATTCTAGCACCTATTAACTTGGTAAAACAACTTTCATTAGAATGACATTGGCATAGTCCGTGTCTATAATACTAACACACTATATGAATTGTTTGCACATACCAAGGAAGAATTGAGGAGCTCGACCGGCCCGAAAAATGGCTATCAGCTAGGATGCAAGAATCACATAGTTTTCATCTAAGTAATCTCATTGTTTCAATCTCTCGTGGCCTTTTTACATTTTTAAAAATTTTAAATACATATATACTCGCCGTAACCTTGTTTTAAGAAAATTGTGTATCACAGTATCTCTATATCCCTGTCGCCATACAGATATCACGTATCGGGGCAACATAGGTCCGTGTCACACATGACCAGCAAACATCACTAGAAACAAATTTTACACTGCTTACTGCTTACACCCCCAAATATACAGCCGTACAGATACATGGCCTCTTCAAAGTTGCGCTTCTAGTGCACTTGCGCAGTCCTATAAGCTGGCAATGGGGAGAGTGCTCCAAGTGAGCGCCGCGGTGAAGGTTGGATTCTCATTGGTGACTTTGGGACAGTGTTTGAGGTCCTCCGGATGTCGACTTGTGGTGACGCTGAATTATATTTGGGATCTTGCAGCTGCTCCAGCTCTTCCAAGACCTCAGACATCCGAGGCCGCATCTTGGCGTCATTGCAGATGCATTGCCAGGCAATGTTTGCAATGGCATGTGCGCCTTTCTTTGGATACTGGCCTCCTAGCTTCGTATCCATGATGCGGTATAGCCGGCGCTTGTCACCCAAGTGAGGTTTGGCCCAGTCAACTAGGTTCTGTTCTATGTCTGGCTTCGATTTGTCCAGAGCCCGTCTTCCCGTGAGTAACTCAAGCAACACCACCCCGAAACTGTAGACATCTGCTTTTGCTGAGAGGCGGCCTGCAAAGTTTTAACTAACATGAGCATGGGTTGATCCAAAGATAAATTATATATATATGTGTGTGTGTGTGTGTGTGTGTGTGTTATACGGACAATTTTATCAATACATGTACAGATGTATCATTTCCTAAAATCCAGGAATAATGTGTCAAGCATAGCATTGAGTCGGAAGAAAGTGGAATGGAACCATTTCCTCCATGAAAATAGTTGACTTCAAATATGACAATGAAATGCTAGGAATTCAGGATGTGAAGATAAAACAAAAGACAAGTATTATTGACTCTCGAGTGCTGAAATCAGAAAATAAATTCGAAGATAGTCATCCACAAGATGGGCAAACGCCATAATTATTTCTTCTAATTTAAACAAAAAGGCCTTTATTATGACTCGGTGTTATGCATAAGATGCTTTTGGCAGCAAGATATTTACAGTGAACTTTAGCTAATAAAATTTGATGTTATATAATAAAAGCAACGACCTGGCATCTATTAAAAGTTGATGTTATATAGCGGGGGGGGGGGGGGGAAGGACCAATGGCCCCATTTTCATAACTATGCAAACAAAGAATAATCTGTATACCTGTTGCAATATATTCTGGAGCTGCATATCCATGAGTGCCCATGACTTGTGTGGAAACATGGGTTTTATCCCCGGTTGGGCCTGCTTTTGCTAAACCAAAATCTGAAAGCTTTGCATTGAATTCCTGCATTGAATCAAGAAAAACAAGCTAAATCAGTTCAAAAAAAAGCTAAAAGAACATTTTAACAAATTAGGCACGCTTGATAATCAGAGTCAACATTTTTTTTTCAAGCATACCGAATCAAGGAGAATGTTTGATGCCTTGAAATCACGATATATAACTTGGTTTTCAGCATCATGCAAAAATGACAAACCCCTAGCAGCTCCGATGGCAACCTTGAGCCTTATTGCCCAAGACAAAGGATCAGCACCTCCTAAAAGAAAAGAAATATTACTTGATAGTTGATACGTGAACATTTAAAATATGAGAAATCAGGGATTTAACAAGGCAGAACCATCGTAATCAAATACATACTTCTAAACAGATGATTCTCCAAACTTCCCTTGGGCATGAACTCATAAACCAGAAGTCGATTATCGCCACCTGAGCAGTAACCAATGAGCTTAACAAGATTCTTGTGGTGAAGTTGGCCAAGGTAGTTAACCTCTGTCTGCGGCAGGATAATAACAATCAGGAAACATGAAAAATGTCCTAGAGAAAAGAGGAAAATAGTGGAAAAGAAAGCTGAACCTACCAGCCATTCCTTGTGTCCCTGGAAACCTTCTGGCTTAAGCTTCTTGACAGCAACAACCATACCACTTCCTGGTTTTGAAGGGGCAAGAGTATGTTCATCAATCCAACCTTTATAGACATGCCCAAATCCTCCTTCCCCAAGAAGACTGTCCGGTCGGAAGTTCTTGGTCGCATTTTTTAGATCATTGAATGAGAAGGCCTTCAGATTCGAAGACGACAAGATTTCACCTTCTGTTCGAGGAGTTGGAAGCTCACTTCGATCTTTTATAGAAGGCAGGGTCAAAGTTGAACAACTTGAGTTGGTCTTAATCGTGGAAGGGACAGATGATAAACTTGTTTTGCTGGTCACTTTTGATGGGCCTGATCTCTCCACAAGAAACAAAGGAAATGTGTACAAGAACAACTTGATATTAATAACATCTTAGGTTTACAATGATATTAAAATTATGAAATGCTAATAACAACATCCATTGCTCTAGGTTGATCAGAATTAAAAACACCTACCTATCAGGAACCAATGCTCTAACTTGATATTAATAACATCTTAGGTTTACAATGATATTAACTCGGGCAGGACTGCCATGTTAGATACTATCATTTTGCCATGCACTTATAAGCATCTAATGGACTCTATTCATGCTTATCATATATCAACGGTCAGCTCTAGTTTGGTACATCCCCTTACTGTAAATAGACAAATAGTTACCTGATTGCCTTTAAACCCTATTTCTATGTCTTATCCATGCACCATGGCATGTTATGCTTACCCTACAGAAATAAGAACATAGGAACAAAAATAGAAGTGAAGGGAACAAACGTTAGACTAAAGAGAACTAGTACCAGGACACACTCTGATCTTAAAATTGGGCATTCATCTCAATTCAACACAAACCAAACCCACAAGCTACAAGTATAGCCCAACACCCCGAGCAGCCACACCAAATCCACAACTATAAGAGGAAACTGACAAACATATACAGAGTAAATTTAGAATTTATTAAGAAGAGAGAATTAAGGCACTCACAGGCACCATTGTTCATGCTGTGATCCACCCGCGCCGTGGTGCCCATGCAATTCCCCATCTTTCCTCTTCTCCTATATCTCACTCTCCTCTCTACCAATCTACCGACCACCCATCCACCGTGTGCCTCTGCCCCAATCTTCCTTAACTACTCAGCTGTGAAATAACAGAAAGATGATACTTACTAGCCTCTCAAGATCCCTAAGTCAACTCAATCCTTCGGTTGGAAGTCAGAACCGAGCGAGAAAAGTTGGCCTCTCTTGACTCTTTTTGCAGCAAGAGATGACCAATAATGAGGAATCAAGAGGAACAGCAGCTCCAAACTAGTCCAAAGATTCGCCAACGAAGCTAAGAACTGAGCAACCAACCCCCAAAAGTCCAATCTTTGCAAGGTTTCGATCGAGCTCGACCACCAATTCACGGGAAAAAATCCACGAGGCCGGCAGCCGCAAAGCCAAGAAACAAACAAGCAAAAAGTCAACTCAAATCAAAACGCCGAACCAGGCTCAGCTCCTCCTCCGTCCGAGCTGACCAAACGGGCGCTAGCAACAAAAAAAAATCCAATCTTCAGATCGAGTCCCGCCCACTGACTCACGGGGGAAAGAAATCCAATCCGCAAGAAAGAGAGCGACCACGCACCCAGCCAAGAAACGTGCCACAGAAGCTGTCCCAAGTCCTCACACCTAGAGTCAACAACCCTCTCACCAAGAACCGCGCGCACGGAGGAGAGGGACGCAGGCAGGAAGGTTCCCAAAACCGCACGGTTGGGTCGCTTGATTTGAGGCTGGGAGGAAGGAAGGAAGGAGGCAAGAAGAGAGGTAACAAAGCGGCGGAAGCAGCCTGCAGCCACCGACCGACCTCAGGTGGAAGAAGAGGAGCTGCGAATGACAGAACTTCGATTTGTACCTTTTTAGAGAGGAACTTCGGTTTATATAGCACTTCTTTTGAAAGAGGATTTCAATTTGTCCTTTACTAAAGCAAAAGAATGCATTACTTTGGGAATACGTGACATTCATATTGAATGAATTGGTACTGTATAAGAAGGGGAATTTTGAAATATACCATTTTTCAGTTTTTTTTTTGAAATATGTCACTCTTCATTACACTCAGGAGTGGCATATTTCAAAGAAAAAACTCAGAAGTGGCATATTTCAAAATCACAAACTCAAAAGTGGCATATTTCAAAATATACCGTACAAGAAAGAGATGAACAATAAAAATTCTTGGCATTTTTGGCCTTTTGCGCATTTAAAATTCTTAATCTAGCATCTCTATCCATCTAATTCTACTTTTAGCCCCTATCTCTAGTCAGCTACGTCTGAACCACCGCAGCAGCACGCTTCGGCCTCTAGAAGTGGAATTAGATGGATAAAGAGGCTAGATTTAGAATTTTGGATGCATTCACCAAACTTATACTTAATACTAGATTCCAGCATATTTTGAGTTGATTGAGAAGAATGTCATACAAACTTGTAGTTAATACTAGATTGCAACCTATTCTGAGTTGATTGAGAAGAATGTCATACAAAATTTGCTTTCAAAGTCGCGCGGAGAAACCAACACGTGCACCGCGCTGAGTTGGAATGAGAAATCATTCCTGTTCTTAAATAAAATTATTCTTGGAAAGTTGCTAGTGAACTACTCAACCTTATCGTCTCACTTTTATACTCCATCAAAAGAGCTTGAGAATCTGACTCTGTCACTTTCTTTTCTTTCCTGTCCTTACTTCTGTCTAGTAACAATTCCCAGTGATGCCCTCCATTGCTCGATATCTTCCAGTGATATACATTTTATTAGTCACACACTACATCTTTTTTAACCCGTCACGCACTGCATTTTTTTAACTCGTCATTGTCGGGACCAGATTTACAACCCTCAGTATATACCATCACTGTTCCCTAGATTAATAACTAATATATACAATTATATCATTGAATATCAAATATATATCTTACAAAAGTAAAATTATCGTATAATATTAAGCAATACATAGATAGACCATGCGATCGCTTGACTTACACACAAGCCGATTAGGCTAAATACCTTAAATATCTACAACAGAAATGGGAATAGTACAACACCCCAGTGGGACCCTCAGGATATGCACACAGCAATCGACTGGGGCTCGCGACCTAATTCTTGGTCTCTTTTTCTTCCAAATTGTACCAGCGCGTTTGAGCATTCGTACGGTCTTTTTCTCCACTTTCTGAATGATAATATTGAGTGAGTGTGAGTACACAATCGTGCTCCATGAGGTAACACACAGAATACAGTTATAATAGATGCAAGGCTAATTAAAGGAAAGTCTCGAGGTTCTTTTATTTGCATAAAGTCACAATTAAAATAGATTAAGTAATAAACAAGGCTTGAGACCTAACATATTAACTAAACCAAATTTTAATAAAATTGAGTAGTTATTGTATAGTACTAATGAGGCTCCAACCTCTTGTTACAGAGAATGGCTCCAACCATAAAATGCTAATTTTCTAGCGGGCTACAACATGCACTTTTCACTGGCTCCAACCAAAACAAATCAATACATTGGGCTACAGCTCGGTCTTTCCACTGGCTACAACCAGGACAAACCAAGCCACGAGCTACAACCTGTGCCTTCCACTGGCTCCAACCAAGATAAATCAAAACCTCGGGCTACAACCCGACAGTTCATCCCTCCTACAAATTATTTTATAAAAGTTGAGACTAACCAAGCAAGTTCCCGCGCACCACCCATGACCGTAGGTATGGCTATCCAAACAGTTTTCATTCTGCAGAGGTCGTACAACTTTACTCACAAGAGATGATCATCTTGTAATGTCAATACGCTATCGTAGGTGCGAGACTAGAAAATCATCACAGAGCATTTTACAATGCCCCACCCCAACATAGCTCCACCTGCTAAGGTTTCCATCGCTATGGGTTATAACCCTTTGGAGGCTCCCTCTTGCGTCGTGTGGTTTTCCTGTGGCTCCAACCATGCCACATTCCACCAGATGGTGAAACTAACGCCGAGGCAGAGTAAATTAATTAGCCAAGTCGACACCATTATAAACTTGTAGTTGCATTGTTAGTACTCGAGAGGTCATCATAAGATTCAGCTCTTAATTGACTTGAGCAGTGCTTTCACATTATCCACTCTCATGCTTTCATCCGCACCTACCTGACTTACCATCCGCTCAAGTCCAAAACAGTTTTCGGATTATTGTTTTAAAAATCCTTTCTAAGTTTAACATACCAGCCAGGCTTCGACCACAACTGCCCAAATCAAGCTTTGATGTTTGAATGATTTTGTGTCAAATAAATGCCCACATGTCAATGTATCTAAGCAAGTCTAAGCATAGCACTTAGATACGGACTTAGTGACTATTTAAGTATACCATTAATCCTGGGGCAACAAGGGGTAGTGTCCAAGTTCAAGAAATGAAATTTAATAGCTCAATTAACATTAAGGTATTAACTACGAGCTAAGACAATATAATTGTAATAAAAGCATAGCATGCAATTTTGTAATTCAATATAATATAATTTGTATTCAAAATGTAGGTGCAATATGATCAAAGTGTTGAGTCGTCTTGCTCAATGTTTTGATAATCTTGGTCTTGTTCTTGCTCTTCCTTAGACTCATGCTCCTTTAGGACTTCAAATTCTAATCACGCGGAACATAATCGAATTCAAGAGCACCTAAATACAATCACATGAAACCAAATAAATCCAAAGGCACTCAAACAAAAGGAAAAGAATTCAAACCAACACAAATAAATCTCAAAACTCATATATTTGGTATAAGGGTATATGTTTGGATTTTAGATGAATTTAGGATCATGAATTATTTGATTCAGAGTTAAGACGATGAAGATCGGGCTCTTGGAGTTGGATCGGGGGAGGACGGGCTTTCAGAAAATGCGCAGGAGAAGGAGAAAGAAGATGGAAAATGAATATTCATAGGAATACCGCTGATTATTTAATTGGGTAGATTATGCTGACTGATGTATATTATTACCTTTACTTTATTCCCGATTATTTTACAACAAACAGTGACTTGCACTGAAGGAGTAAGCGTTCTTATTTATCCTACAATTATTCCCTAGTTGGACATCAGTGGCAGCGTACTACATTTGGATTTTTGTGGTTAATGGGACAATTTGTTATATACTACCGAATAACTTCGAATCTTCACAATATGTCACTGGTGTCTCACTAGCATGTGGATCCTAGTGTAAGATCGAGGAAGCCGACTAGAGGGGGGTGAATAGGCGTTTTTAAAACTTCTATGTGCTAAAACCAATTTCTAATGCGGAAGCTTATAACAGTATGTTTTGCACAATTAAAGCCTAAAACAACTAGGTTCAAACTAAGTGCACCAACAATACAAGACAATTGATAATAATCAATCAAGCAAGGACTTGTAAACAATGAATTTTTAAGCAATGAAAAAAGCACAAGGCATGGCAAGCATTCATACACAAAGAATGAGCAACTTAATTATATGAATGTGAATTGCAATAAGGTAGAGCTCAAGAGTGCAAACCACAAGAAGACACAGTGATGTTTTACCGTGGTGATCGGAGACTTACCGGTCTCCTCTAATCCACGTTGAGGCAAGCCCAAACCAATTGGACCGGCTCCAACAAATTGAGCACCCGCCTCCGAGGTAACCAATACCTCGATTCACTAGGGTTGCTCTTACTCCACTCCGGAGATGGCGGGTACCAAACCACTCACAAATAGCCCGGGTCTTCTCACAAGATTCTTTGAGAAGATCACCGACGCACGACGCCTCCACGCCATCTAGGTGTCGGCAAACACCAAGAGTAACAAGTCTTAGACTTCCACTTGAACCAATCAAGTGTTTAAGCTCAAGTGAACACTCTGTTCACTACTTAAGGCAACACATGCACTTAGGGTTTGCTTTCTAGCCACACTATGTGTAACATATGCACAAAATGCTAGAGAGGGCTTGCTCTTAGCTAAATAGAATGTCTAGGGTTCCCAGCTTGTTTCACTCATACGACCAAGGTGAGTATATATAGTCTATACACCCAAACTAGCCGTTGGGAAAAGGAATCAGCACAGTAACGACTATAAAACTAGCCGTTGAGAAGAGGTACGGTACTACCGCCAACCAATATGCGGTAGTTCCGATAAACGGTAGTTCCGCACAACACGTTGCGGTATTACCGCAAAACCGAAAGAGCAACACATGCTCGGAATTTCAGCTAAGGGCAAGAAAAACATGCGTTCTGAAAATTACGTACCGCTAGCATATGAACGGTAGTTCCGCTAGTCCGGTCATACCGCGCACAAAGCGCCGGTATTATCGTGCTTCCAAGAGAGCAACAAATGCTTCTTCAAAAGACACATACCGTACAGAGTCCTCCGGTGCTACCGCATTTCCAAAAGAGCAAGCACATACAAAATGTGTCTCTCTGGAAAACTCGTACCGCCACAAAGACCGGTACAACCGATGATGCGGTAGTTCCGCTTCAGGACCACCGGTACTACCGCACTTCATCAGAGCAACACATGCTCAATAGGTGCGGTAGTTCCGCTAAGGAACCACCGGTCATACCGCACAGCGGTAGTACCGCGCAACACATGCCGGTATTACCGTAAAACCGAAGACAAGCACAAACTGGCTTTCAAAGAACAACTCAATTGCAAAATACATTTGCAAATTGATGCCAGATGCACACAAGGCATGAAGGCAAGATTCTCAACAAGTTGCAAAACACATTTACACACTTTTTAAAATCATTGCCACAAATTGCACTCCACTTCAACTCAATTTGCAAAACACATTTGCACAATTGACAAGCGATGCAAACTAGGGTTAAATTGAGATTCTCAACAAGTTGCAAAACACATTTGCACACTTTTAGAATCACACCACAAGGAATAAGGTACATGGACTTAAGACATTTGCAAAACATATTTGTAAACTAAAATCACATGCTACAAGGATTATCCATGAGCCACAACTATTTGCAAAACACATTCGCAAATATTGGCAACATGTTAAGATGAGCTAGAGCAAACACAATGAGCTATCAACACATGACTAACTCAAGCTACTAGTCAAAGACCTCTTTTAATAGTACGGCAACCTATACTAGCAATCCAGTCTCCCAATCAAACACTGAGACTGGTAAAAGACTAGGAACAAATCCTTAGCCCTAGCTAGTCATACCTTAGTCTTGCATATCTTCTTGAAGCTTGATGACACACATTTTTACTCCAAGTCTGGGTTCTTAACTTGATGATCAACTCATGATCATCTCCTCATCTCGATCATCATCAACTTATGATGAATTTCTTCTTCGAGATCTTGACATGCATCAACACATGATACACTCTTCTCTTGACCTCCATCAACACATGATGGATCTTCCAGACTTGATGATCAACTCATGATCATCTCCTCTTCAAGGTCTTCATATGCATCAACATATGATGCATCCTTTACTCCAAGCTATTCACTTCAATATCATCAACACATGATGATATTCTTCTCTTGATATCATCAACACATGATGATTTCTTTTTCTTCAAGAATCTTGACTTGATGACAATCAACACATGATATCATCCAAAGTCTTTAACCACCTAGAACATAATCTATTCATCCAACTCATGAAAAATGTTAGGTCTACAAGGTGATTGTCATTAATTACCATGGCATACCATTAACTCATAATGGTGGGACAAGATACCACAATCTTTCCCTCTTTGGTAATTGATGACAACCAACACAATTACAGATAATTGAATATAATTGGTATGAGTATATATAAACTACACAAGTTATATATACTCAAGAGATATATGAGCATATATGAACTAAGCAAGTCTCATATGCTCATATGAATATATACGAACTACACAAGTTGTATGTATTCAAGGATATGAGTAGATATGAACTACACAAGTTACATATACTCATATGAATATATTAACTACACAAGTTAAATATATTCAAGGATCTGTTTCAAAGTAAAGATTCTAAATATATGTGGACGAAAGAATATAGATCAATACTAATGAAACCACAAAACATAGAGTGAACTCCCCCTAAATGTGTGCATACACGAATGTATAATGGAAACATATGCATATATCCAAGTTAACCTTTGTGGTGGAGTTTACCCTATATTTTGGATCCGAGGAATGCAACAAGATATAATAAGAAGAAGTAGAATACATACCTCTTGTATTTATATCTTTATATTCAAACGAGACTAAACATGAGATATAGCAATATAGAAGAGTTAGTCTCACAAATGGATTTATCAATATGAATATACCTGTTTGGATTTTCCCTTTTTATCTCCAAACTTAGACTGTTTGGATTTTTGCTTTTATATTCAAGCTGAGACTAAACGTGATATGACAATAAGAGTGTTAGTCTCACAAGTGTATTCGTCATTAATCACCAAAATACTCCATTAACACATAATGGCGGTTCTAGATCCTTCACCTAGCCCTATATGTCAGCATCACAATGAGTGACATTGTGAATCATGTATTTTTTCAGTAGCATATTTTGAATTTTCTCTTAATTAATCTATTATCTATTTACTTCCCTAAAGGAAGTGTTTAAAGAGGTCGATTGACGGGTCTTGCTTTTACTTAATGCTTTATTTTATCGTTTTCTATTTATCAAGGAAGTTCCATGAGAGTTAGGTGAGACCCATGAGTATTAACAAGATATTATCCTTACAAATTAATAAGTGGTTCCCACGTGTCTGAGACATACCATCGAGCTAATTTTCCAAATAACATAATTACTTATGTGGTCATGCATGCATATGTATATAATTATATTTTAACAAACTTTCTAATGGAGTTTGCACTCCTAAAACAATTACTAATGACACACTGATTATTTACAATTAACATCTAACCTTCATTAATTTAATTACCCTCTAATTGAGCAGGCCCAGCTACCATGCATACACTAAAGTGCACCTATTATATTTGGTTAACCTTCAGCTATAATACGTATTAATGACTATTTTTAGTTAAGTAGCAAACTACTCATTTCAGTATATAGGGTATATATATTATTGACTACTAATTCTTATTTACTAAATAATTATCCTAAATAACTTGATTATCATTCAACTAACAAGAGCCATTTATAGGAATCACTATTGCTCACTTTTATTTCAACATAGTATAACTAATGGGAGGACCCACATGGCACATGCCCATAGTTTAGCTTCTATTTCCAATTAAGACCGAATTCTATGTGTGGCATATCTGTCATACTATTGTTTAATTAATTTGCACTTATTGCAATAAATTAATTTTCAACTGGGCAATTTAACGGCGTAGGGTCTTCTACTAGATAAAATATTACTTAAATTAATTATTTTTAAGCAATGGCCTAGGGTACAGTGGTCATTTAGACACTCTATATATACATAGCTATATTTTATCAAAGGTGTAAAATTATAGTTTAACATAATCTCTAGTTAAATTTCTATTTTAATTTTATCGGTGTTTTAGAACCGATCTTACGTAAAGATTGTTTGATTCGGGGGGTCTCCACAATTGATCACGCAGAGAGAGACACATGAATTTTTATACAAGTTCAGGCCTTCTTTAGAGAGAATAACAACCATACTCCTGTGTGTATTGTATTGAATATTGTGGTTACAATAAGTTGAAAGAGTAAGGCTTGTACTCCTCCTGATTGTGTGTCTCTGGTTCGTCAAGACTTGTCGTTATCTTCTAACTGCAGCCTTTATATAGTGTGTGAAGAGGTAGCTGTTTCTCCGGGTCAAGAGGTTTCTCATCATTTCATTTAACGGGCGTATTGATAGTAATAATCACTGGAGTAGTAACCCCTCCACATCGCCTAGCAGTTACTTGTTAGAGATAATGGCACATTACGTGCAGTTACTCTAAATAATAACAGCATACATTGACTGCTTAAATTCCATAATCAATTAGTCCTACTCGTATGCAGGCTCTATTGAATATGGAGTGGTCGTAGCTGACCTAGTCGTAGAATAGCTTACGACCGTGAGGTAGTCGTAGAAGGACTTACAACTGGGTACTGGTTGTAGAATAATTTACGATTAGAAGATGATCATAGAAGAACTTACGATCAGATAGTAGTTGTAGAAGAACTTATGACTAGGGGGTGGTCGTAGAAAGACTTACGACCACCCGGTTGGCTTCTCCTTTATGCACATTAAGGGGTATACTCAAGAACCATACAAAGGCATATTTACCTATAATAAGAATTACAGATAAATAATTAAATGGGGATTATTAGATCCTCATCAAATTTAAATATTAATGACACACTTAATTAAATTAATTAAATTATAATCAAATATTAGCATGGGACCACATGCTATTGACATATTATTACCATTATTAATATTATTTTGCTAAACTACTTACTGTAGGTAACTATACACTAATTGACCTAATTAGCATAATGGTTTAATCAAAATCTAATGATGGGCCATGTGTCAATTACACATTAGTAAGATAATTTAATTAAAGTTTAAATACAATGAGGTATTTAACTAAAATGATTAGTTTAACTAACTAATTGATTTGGTATGTTGCTCATTTGGGCATTGGTATGAAAAATTATATTTAAACTGCACTTCTAATCGAATTTGCACCCTAACTCAAGTAGCGATGACACACTAATTTTCGATGGTTAACATCTAACACTATTCACTTTACTTAATATCAAATTAAGTGGGCCCAATTATTCTTGAGATATTATCAAGATTAATTATTTTAGCTTGATCCCTAATTAAAGTTCCCTTTTTAATTAAATGCTAATGTCATAATAATTATATTTAATTAACATCTAATTACCTAAATTAATCGCTAATTAACTTAATTAAAAATATATTTGCTACTAGAAATATTTATTAACTAATTAACCTACTAGTTAATCACTTAATTAGGTGGGCCCACTGGCACACATACACACACGGAGAGGAGACAGAAACAGAGCAGGACAGAGGAAACAAGGGAGACAGTCGGGGCACTAGCGGCAAGCACGGTGGTGGCAGAGGAGGTGAGGACGTCGGTCAGAAGGGGCAAAAACAGAACCAGAGAGGGGAGACGATCCTAAGGGTGGTGGTGGCACGACTCAAGGAGGTTGGTGGCGTGCGGGCGACGACACCCGGGATGGGGGAAGAAAAGCCTCGTTGGTGTCAATGAGAGGTAGGGGGCAGAGTTTGCATGCACATGGGCGTCTGGGAGGAAGGAAGAGCTCACCCACGCAGTTAGTAGAGGCAGGGAGGAGCTGAGGTGGGCTGGCGACCTCCTCAACCCGGGGCAACACGAAGAGGTCCACGCGGTGGCAGCGCTGTGGAGAAGGAGAGTGTGAGTGAGTGATGGGGAGGATTGAGGAGGGTGTTGGGATGCTCGAGGTGAGAGTAATCGAGGAGGAGCTCATCGGGTGACGAACATCGGTGGTGGAGATGGTTTTCGGCTGGAGGCTGGGAAGACGACGGTGCCTGCGAGCTGTGGATGAGGAAACTCATAATCAGTTGAGGGGAAACGTAGGGGGTGCTCGGGAGCACATTTGAACGTGAGAGGATGGGGAAGGAGCTCACTGGGTCGACAGGCCGCCACTGACCGCCTTGAGCAGCGCCACCACCCTCATTGGGGCCGCCCTCGTCGGCCTGTTCTATTTTGTACATCCACGGCTGCCGGCGTCACCTCCTCTGTCGGCGCCACCCACGTCGCCGCCGCCTACACTTGGTCCACGACGGCCAGGGAGCACGAGTCGCACGGGGAAGCTAGGAAGGCACGCGTGGACGCGGGGAGGAATCAGCACTCTCTTTCTCTCTTTTATCTGCATTCCACGTCATGAGTACGCCACGTGGATGCCACGTCATCCAAAACCAGGGTGGTTTAGGGCGAGGGGGTGATTTGCTCTGGTTTCAATAGTTCAGGGGTGTAAAGTGAACGGTTTTGTAGTTCGGGATGTTTTTTGGACTCGGGCTATAGTTCAGAGGTGTAAATTGGACTTATTCCTTTATAGTTTATAATTTTCCTTTGAAAAGGGCCCACATGTCAAATAGAGTAGATTAATGTATCATATTTTATTTCGTGTGCACGATAGTATTTTTAGGAAGAGACGACGTGTGCTCTCTCTTCTCCCTATCTCTCATCCACGTAGGATTTTGTTGACGTCGTATAGCTAAGAGACGACAATAAAGACACTATTGAAGATGCCCTTAGTGCCTGTTTGGAACAGTTGTGTTTTTTCTGAAAAGCGGCTTCCAGCTGGACTGTAGGGTTGAACGGCTGTAGGGCTGCATGGCTAGCCTGAAGAAATTTGATGTTTAGCTGTCTGGCTTTTAGGTAGGCTGGCTGTAGCTTCCGAGATGAGACTTGTTTGAAATGCCAACGAGGACAGTAATAGCTTTTTTATGCCGTTTAACGCAATTAACAACATTTAACTACAACTAACGATAATTGACGATTATTAACGACGGCTAATAAATATTTATTACAACAAATAATTATTAAAAATAATTATTATAATGAATTTGACGACAACTAACAGAAGTTAATGACAAGTGACGATAACTAACGACATTTGACGACAACTAACGGTAGTTAACGACAAGTGACGATAACTAACGACATTTGACGACAACTACGATATTTAACTACAAATTGACCGCACTTAATATAATTAACGACAATCAACAATAAATAATTATTATGACAAACAATTATTACAAAAATAATTGTAATAAATAATTATAATAAACAATTATTACAGTGTATAATTAATACAACAAATAAATAATTATTATAAAATATTATTACAATGAATAATTAATACAACAAATTATTAAAATAAGAAAAATAACAGAGCCGAGCAAATTACAGTGATAATCAATCTTGACACAAAAATAGGCAAAAAGGAACTATCAGCTTGATCAACTTCAACTTCTTTGTTAATGAAAGAATAATCCATCAAAATCAGACATCATAATGGATATCTCTCACCAAGATTTCATCATCAGCACTCTGAGTTATGCACCAGAAACCAAAATGCAACATCAATACAAAAGAAACCCAATAATGTCATTACCACAACTCATGTTCTATGAGGGGAGAACTCTTAGTCCATTTTTTTTCTTTCTAAATGATATTACCAAAGCAAATGGAAGAAATTTGAACAAATGGTCAACTGGTCACAAGGGAAACATAAGTATTACTATAGACAATATTCTATTAGTCTTGATAAATTATATATGAAACATAACTACTGGTAACGAACTAAGATGGCCTGCATCATAGTTCCCAAATAAGTAAATGCTATAACCACGAATATTTGATCAGAAAACCCAAGTATGCCAGTTTTGCACAACACAACATAATCATACCTAGTCATTATCACTTGAAATAAAAGGGCATAAGAAGATCCACATATCAAACTTCAACCTATTTGCATTTCGCAAAGATGAGATACAATTCCATCCCAAGTCATGCTCCTTGAGGATATATTGACAACAAACATGGCATAGTAACACTAGCATGGGAAACACAAAGGTAATTCGTGCTAATTAACTCACACAACAGATAATGATAAAGCCTGAGCAGCACATCCATTTCTTAATTTCTATTAAGTCAATTGCTACTCCTAAGTTTCTTATGAAACATACTACTACAGAAAATGCTATGAAAATACTACACTACTTTTAGAAAGGTTTATGATGCAACAAGCAGCTGGCACCATACCACTACAAGGTTGCTAGCCTAAACATACACTTTGAATAATTCATGCCCCTCCACTTTTTTCCGGGCTTGAACCAACATCGGCAGTGTTAGGCACACCCACCCTCACACGTACTCCCAAGTGTTCATGCAAATCTTAAATGAAAAGGTGATTATGGCATGACTCTTCTTGACAGTCATTTTGCGCAGACAAATACATGCAAGAGAAATATATGGCAGATGACACAAATCAACAATTGCATATTCGATCCAAGTAAGATTAGAAATACAACAAACGATCACAAAGATTCTTTAAGGCAACATTATCATTCCTTTCTTGTTAACTCCAACTCAATTATGCATCTTGGAGATCAATTCTAATAATTAGAAACTACAACCATTTTTAAGAGATAGAAATTAACTAGTTAAACTACATCAAATCAATTAGTCTGGATTCAACTAAATCATAATTAGTCTAGAGAATCACAAAGGGAGCTAACTTTTTATATGCTTCAGATATCTACTAAACAATATCAAACTAAATACTATGAAATACAAATATTATTACTGGTAATCTAAAAACATATAGATACATATAAATCCATACAATTAGGGAAATAATTCCTGCAGTTTCCATTGTCACAAGAAGAAATAGACTAGTAACATAACAATGATGCAACAAAATAGAGAAGGACATCAGATTTTGGTCAATCATTGATGCAACAATGCCTATAATAATGACATATCCGTAAGTTATACATACAAGCATGCATGTGCAAATAAATATGTAAAATAAATCATACGGTGATGCATTAAGCTAGATAAATGTTGAGTTATGCACAATGTAAGCTAAAATTTGTGTACATTATCACTGCAGTCCATAATTGTAGAGGGAGGAGGAGGTGGCCGGGGAGGAGGTGGCCAGGCCAACGCAGGGTAGAGGGAGGAGGTTGCTGGGGAGGAGGTGGCCGCCTCGGGGTAGAGGGGGAAGGAGGTAGCCGGGGAGGAGGTGGCCAGCGTGGGGTAGAGGGAGAAGGAGGGGGCCAGCGTGGAGGTGGCCGCTGCGGGAGGAGAGCGCCAGGGGAGGGCAAGATCCATATCTGGATTTGGGCGACGGCAGTGCGGGGGAGGAGGTAGCCGGGCCAGTGGTGGGTGCTGGGGGAGGAGGAGGTGGTCGCCGGGGAGGAGGTAGTCGGGGGGGGTGCTGGGGGAGGAGGAGGTGGTCGCCGGGGAGGAGGTAGTCGGGGGGGGGGAGGTGGGCGGGCGGGGGCTGGGCGGGGGAGGCAGCCATCAGGGGTTATATGCGGTGGCAATTGGCGGGTAATTACCCTTGAACTTCGAGGGTAATTTCGGAATGGAGGCTGCGGGAAGCCGTGGAAGCTTTCCGCGGGCGGCTTCCGACTTTCGCGCGTTATAACACGAAGCCGCTTCGGAGAAAACGGCTGTGAAAAGCCTCTCATTTGGAACGGCTTCCGGTTTTTCCAGACAAAAGTCGGAAGCTGCGTCCCAAACACCCCTTAGTGGTGGGTTAACTTAGCTTCCTACTGTCGTTGTTCCGATGGATTGCTTACAGGAGATCGAGTCGAGTTAGGCACTGAGCACTAACTCTCCACAGTGAGGAACAGGGGCGGAAGCACATTGGAGGACCCGGTGTCACAGGACACCGGGTAAAACAAAAAATTAGCAGAGATCAGTCTATATATACTATGCGTGCACCCCCTAGTTCAAAAGTTGTGCACCCCGGTTCAATCTAACCTCTGGCTGGATGATGTATTTTGATAATATTTGTCACATAAATTACTATTTAGTATATTATTGCTTGAAAATTATATATGTTATTATATGTATAATAAAATAGTGAACCCCGATCACTTTTATTCTAGTTCCGCCCATGGTGAGGAATGTACTGGCTTGTTCTAAGCAAATATCAACGGCAAGCCCAAAGGCTCTTTACTTAGTCAAATCCACCCCCCAAAAGAAAGATAAACAAAAGCGTCTTAGATATGCTAAACAACTCGCCATTTGCAGGCATTAATGCCGATCAAAGGAAGCATTTCAAAGCTTTCGACATATCGCACTAACATGTACAGTGGACATTTCAGAACGACCACTCAAGTTGAAAGGCAAAGTGCAAAGGAAAGAAGGAATCAAAGAAAGTGAGGTTGAGCTGTGCCATGGACCCATGGTAGACCGTTCCACTACTACCGGCCTGGCACTGACTGACTGACACCAATCATCTTAAGCATCTTTACTTGCCAACAAGACAAGGATTGCATGCCCACAAAAACACATATATACATTGTTCTAGATCGTGCGAGAAGAATCAGCTTTCCAAGTGAAAGCTGAAGGTCTTTCTAATTGCAAGTGAGTGTTGCAAGAATCGAATGCCGATCAGAGAGCACGGGCCATATATGAGCAGCTTGAAATACTTTAGAGTTTTAATTTCTTGGGAACCGACACGATGTTCTCCGGTGAGTGATCAATGGTGTTTTATCATAAGAACCACCAGTCACCAGATGTGCAGAAAGTGATGAAGGCTGACAAAATTTCGACAGGGTCGGTTCTTGTTCTTCTGTCGTATTGTAGTACTGTACATATTAAGCTTCTTCTTTTTTTTTTGAGCTGTTAAGCTAGCTATCTGTATTGCCTAGGTAAGAAATAAACTTCAGTACTATACTAGTGAGACGAGGGGGTTAAATTAAACTGACCGGTGCATGAAAACTCAACAGAGTAGAATGCAAATGCAGATGAGTGATCCTAGCGACCTAACCTCTTTGTCCTCACCCTCTGTTGGGTCGGCCCACTGAAAACTAGATAGATGGTGCCATGGCTCATAACACCAAGCTTCCATGGTTCGCTCGCTGCTACGAAAATGGAGACCTGTGTGATCCATACGACATGGTCTGATGGTCACTGCTGATCCTACTTTTCGTATACTTGAGCAGATGAGCAGAGTATAATCGAGACGCAACAGATGAGCACCGAAGAGCAATGGTGCACTCCACCGAAGGGTTACTGTTAAGTTGAATACCGATGGAGCATTCCATGGAGAAATAATCAGGCAGAGCGGGAACCAGTGGCGGAGCCCAGTGGAGGCCAAACTGGGCTCCGGCCACCCCTTGCCCCAAGATTTCTTTACCAAGCCCATCTGGCCCTTAGGCCAATGTTTGGCACATTCTGAACACTTCACCCCTTCGTTCTTCCTCTGGCTCAATGCATCCAGCGACCACTCACTCCAAACTCCACCTCCTGGCATCTCTGTGTTCTTCCCCAATGTGAGCGATTCTCCTCCAGACCCTAAAATTCTCACCACACCCTCAATTGGGCCCCTCTTGATTTTGCCTCATCGCTGCTGCTTGCTGGCAAATGAAACATGCGCCAAGCCCTTCTGCAGCGGAGGCCGATGCAACGCTGAATGGCCTGATGCCTAGCTATCCAAATGATCGTAGTGGGTGTTGGCTAGAACCAGAATCAAGACACGTAGAAGAAGAAGAAACACGAACTCGAGAAAAATATTTGTGGTGCGGCACAACTAGCACATTTTCTATTTTTCTTTCTCACGTCAAAACAAGTTAAAAGCCTCTAAGATTATATAGGCTGATGTTCTCGGACTCAAACACCAAGTTGAACACGGCTACAAACTTGGTCGGACACGCGGACAGAGATAGACTCAACTATGAAATGAACTTGAGCTCGTGCGACAAGCGGACTCACCTTCGACTTGCACTACACACACTCATATTGCTCCATGTTAGTCTCAACTACAAACCTGGACTACACGGACATGAGATGGACTCGAACTGCATCTCGTACTCAATTTAGAAACTAGTACAAACTAAAAAACTAATATATTCACTGCCTTATGTTAGAATGATCTCAGCCGATTAGCCCAACGGCTAATCGGGCCTTGATCCGCGCTACGATCGGGCGCCCACCAACTTGGCCGATGGGCCTGTCGCACAAGGCTATAAATAGAGGTGGGGCGGCGGCTCGACTCACGAGGTTGGCCTGAGCCGTACAACCCCACCGAAAACCCTAACCGATCTAGAGGTCACGCGGTGGCGACGGAAGCTCCCACGCGTCACCGCCTTCATCGGATTCGCTCCGCCACCGCCGCCGCCTTCTCCTTCGACGACGCGGCGCTACCATGGCGGCTCCTCATCTTCCTCCGACGGTAACCTCTCCTCTTCTCCCGTTCCTCTCACATCATGAACCCGTGCAAGAGAAAGAAAGAACAGCAGACAATGGTATCGAGCCTTACCCTTTTGCGCGGCCGGGTCGCGCCGTCGGGGTCCACCGACGCACTGTCGCGCTGGGGCGCCGTCCGCTGCCGTCGCCGCCGCGCGCTCTGCTGCGCGCCCCGTCGGGTGGCGCCGCGTGGGTCGGCTCGGCGAAATGGTGCGCTCCGCTCCTCCTCGCGCTGGACCTCCCGCCCCGACGGAGCGCGCACGGCCGCTTCTCCGCGCAGCGCGCCGCCGTGTTCCCGCGGTCGGCTCGGGCCGCGCTGCTCCACCTGCCGCCGCCGAGGCCGCCTCCGCCTGCGTGCGCCGCCTCGCGCAGCGATGCGCGCGCGGCGCCGCCTTGCCGCTGGAGCCCGCCGCGATGCTGCGCTCCGCCGCCGCCGTTGCGTGCGCGTCGGGCTCGCCTCCCGCCGCCCGCGCGCGCCTCCGTCCGCTTCCGCCCGTGCACCTCCCACCGCCTGGTGCGCCGCCGCCGCGGTGAGATCCGTTTTCGGTGGATTTTGAGATGAATGGGTGGGTTTGGGGCATATGCATTAGGGTTTTCAGCCGAGCGCAAGATCGGCCGTCCGATTAGATCGGACGGCCAAGGATCCTCGGGCCGGTTTTTCGGCCCAAGTGAAAAGAGGCAGGGCACGGTGAACCTTGGGCCGGCGGAGCGCGTGTGAAGCCGGCCGAGTGGGCTGCCGTGGGCCAAATGGTCCTTTTTGCACAGTAATTTTCAGAGAAATTGAAAGTTAAATATTTCAGAAGCTTTTATGAATGAATTTGATAGAATTGATCCAAATTTCTGGAAAATTTTGCACCAACGTGTTAATTTTCCATAGACTAAATGAGTACAGTAAGAATGCTTCTGATTATGAATTATTTTAGAATAATTACAGTTTCCGCTGCAAAAGTTAATGTTGATTAATTTTCATTATTAAATTCGATCCAACGGGAGAATTTAATTTTGGAAAAATAGAGATAATTTTCAGAAGATTATGGTATTGTTATTTTCTGACCAACGTTGATAATAACAGTATTGTAATTTTTAATTGATGTTTTTATGCGTTATTTCTATTTCTGCCCAACGGTGATGTAGATTTAATGTATAGATAAAGTTGATTTAAATTGTATGTCGTATTTTTGACCAACGTTGGAAATAAGACATATGATTTTAATGTTACGTTCTCACTTTATTTGAAACTTTTCAGGCGGATACAACTTGATGAGTTGTATCAGAGAGATCCCCACTCTCAAAGGAGATAATTATGGAGAGTGGAAGAAAAAGATAGACTTAGCGTTTATCTTGGCTGAGGTGGTGGGTCCTCACTCAAGACGTCCCATCGAGCCTATGGCACCGGTGAGGATCAAAATGAGGATGATCTTGCTTGGCGAGAAAAGAGAGAGATCATGCTCCTTACGGATGTCTTATGACCTTGAGCATAAGAAATGGACCACGACCAACAAGAAATGTTTGGCCGTGATAAAGAACACGATTGAGCTCGCAATTGTTGGCTCAATCGCAGAGTGTTTCTTGTCACGAGTACCTTGAGAAAATAAAGAGTCGGTTCTGGCTCTTCAAAGACATACGCTACTGGTGATTAAGCGACTTGTGATGAAAGGTACTCTGGCGGTGGCATAAGAGAGCACATACGAGGATGAGCAACCCGCATCAAGCTTAAACCAATGGATTTGGCTCTCAAGGATGAGTTCCTTATTCACTTGATTTTTGCTTCCTTGCGGAGAAGTTTGACACCTTTGTTGTCAATTACAATATGCAGCCCAGAAATGGGACTTAGAAAATGCATAGCTATGTGTGTGCAAGAGGAGGAAAGATTTAAATCCTCACATGGTGGTTCTATCAACTATGTGAAGGACAACAAGAGAAAGAACTTCAACAGTAACTTCTCCTCAAAGAACAAGGGAAAAGCCTCTGTCCATCAGCCTCAACAAAATAAGTTTGCAGTAGACAAAGATCAGTGTCTTCATTGCAAGAAAAAGGGACATTACAAGAAAGATTGTCTGATTTCTTGAAAATGATTATGTCAAAGAAAGGTGAGGACATTATCACGTTCATAAATGAGTCCCTGTATGTACAATATTCAAAATCTACTTGGTGGATTGATTCAGGTGCAACTGTTCATGTTGCCAATAATATCAGAGGATTAGTTCGACGAGGAATACGCGAAGAAAAGAAAGATGCATTAAAGTCGCAAATGGAGTCCAAGCTGAAGTTGAAGCTGTTGGCGATCTTTCATTAGAGCTAGCTGATGGCTTCAAGCTTTTACTTAGAGATGTTCTTTATGTTCCCTCTTTACAGAGGAATTTGATTAGTGTTTCATGTTTGGACAATGATGGTTATGATTGTCATTTGGAAATGGCAAGTGTGAAATAATGTTTAATAAAGAATGTGTTGGCTTTGCCATTTTACAAAATGAGCTTTATTTGTTATCATTATGTGATGATGTGAATGTCGTATGCGATAAAGGGAACGTCGCGTGCGAGAAAGTGAATGAATCCTCGTCTACGAATGTAAACAAGAAACGAAAGAGAACTCTAGATGCGTCGTCGAAATTATGGCATCGCGTTTAGGCCATATTTGAGGGGAGAATAGAAAGACTAGTTAAGAATGATATTCTTCCTCCATTAGAGTTCTCGGACTTAGAACAATGCAGAGAATGCATTAAAGGAAAATATGTAAAGAAAATTAAGAAAGACGCCAAAAGAAGCACAGGAATTCTACAAATTATTCACACAGACATTTGTGGTCCTTTTCCTGTGAAAAGTGTGGATGGATATGACTCGTTCATAACATTCACGGATGATTACTCCGTTATGGATATATTTATCCAATCAAAGAAAGAAATGAAGCTTTGGATAAATTCAAGATATTTAAGGTGAAGTTGAAAATCAACACGATTTAAAGATTAAGATAGTCCGATCGACCGTGGGAGTACTACGGTCGACATACCCCATATGGACAAGTTCTGGACCTTTGCAAGGTTTTACAGAAAATGGTATAGTGGCGATATTCTACAGGCGAACCTCAAAAAATGGAGTAGCTGAAAGACGCAACCGTACCCTGATGGATATGGTACGAAGCATGATGAGCTATTCCACACTGCCGTTGAGTTTATGGATGGAGGCGTTGAAAACCGCCATTCATATCCTCAATAGAGTGCCTAGTAAGTCGGTGCCCAAAACACCTGCGAGTTGTGGGACGGAAGAGTTCCCTCACTAAACCACTTACGAGTTTGGGGGAGTCCTGCTGAGGCTAAAGTATTTAACCCAAACCTTGGGAAGCTTGATCCCAAAACAGTAAGTTGCCATTTCATTGGCTACCCTGAAAAGTCAAAAGGTTTTCGTTTCCTTTGTCCGCATGATATACAAAGTTTGTAGAAACGAGACACGCTGTCTTCTTAGAGGATGAAATGATGAGAGGAAGTATGGTAGCTCGTGAGATTGACCTTGAAGAGAAGCGGGTGTATGCACCCACTCCGATGATTCAAGAGCCATTCTTCACACTACCTACTGTCGCTGCACCGACGGTGCAAGACACTGTGGTGCCAGCACCTGTTATTGTTCCTCCTGTGGCAACAATGAATGAGAATGAGGAACCTGTTCTTCAGGATCCTATAGAACCCATTGCCACAGATGAGGGGAACAACGTGACCTCAAGCAGAAGATGTACCAAATGAGGAGGCCCTGAGGAGGTCTCAAAGAGTAAGAAGATCAGCTATTTACGATGATTATCGATTTATCATCTGAGAGGAATTTCAAATGGAGGATGATCCCACCTCATTTGAAGAAGCCATGAAGCGAAAATTCCTCAAAATGGCTTGAGGCCATGGAAGAGGAGATGAGGTCCATGAAGACTAATAAAGTGCAGGACTTGGAAAATATTCCTAAAGGAGCCAAAACAAAGAGGTTTGTAAATGGGTCTACAAGACAAAGCTTGACTCCCAAGGGAATGTAGAAAGATACAAAGCGCGACTTGTGGCAAAAGGCTTTACGCAAAGAGAAGGGATTGATTACAATGAGACCTTTTCTCCAGTCTCATGTAAAGATTCCTTCAGAATCATAATGGCATTAGTAGCACATTATGATTTAGAGTTACATCAGATGGATGTAAAGACGGCATTTCTAAATGGGGATTTGGAGGAAAATGTTTACATGGCACAACAAGAAAGGTTTTGTCGTGGAAGGAAATGAAAGAATGGGATCTGCCTAAAGAAATCAATTTATGGGTTAAAGCAAGCTTCAAGACAGTGGTACTTGAAGTTTGACAGTACAATAAGAAAATTTGGGTTTAAAGAAAATGTAGAGGACAACTGTGTTTATGCAAAGTTTAAAGATGGGAAGTTTATCTTCCTAATCCTGTATGTGGATGATATCCTACTAGCTAGTAGTGATGTCAGTCTGCTACTGGAAACAAAGAAGTTTTTGTCCTCAAACTTTGATATGAAAGATCTTGGTGAAGCCGTTCGTTCTAGGGATCGAGATTCAGGGATAGAAACAAGGGATATTGGGGATCACAAAAGGCATACATAGAAAGTCTTAAAGAAATTTTGTATGCATAAATGTAGTCCTTCACCGCACCTATAGTCAAGGGCGGCGAGATATGGGGATTTTCAATGCCCGGGAACGTCTGAGCTCGATCAAATGAAATCGGTTCCATATGCTTGGTGTCGGAAGCTTGCGGTATGCTCAAGTGTGTACGCATACGACTTAGCGTTTGTTACGGTTACTTGGCGATTCGAGCAATCTCGAATAGAACATTGAAATTGATAAAGAAAGTCTTGCGTTATTTGCAAGGAACAAAAGGCCTCATGATGACATCTGAAGATCGATTCACTCCATATAGTGGGGTATCTGATTACGATTTTGCGGGAGATGATAGAAAGTCTACATCCGGATATGTGTTCACTCATTGGAGGAGCTATATCATGGAAAAGCTCAAAGCAAACCGTCACTACATCGTCCACAATGTATGCCGAGTTTGTAGCATGTTATGAGGCTACGGGCAGTGAATCGGCAAAGAAGTTCATACCGGTTTAAAAGTGGTTGGCGACATCAATAGACCACTTAAGTTGTACTGCGATAATGAACCCGCGATGCGTATGCCCACAACAATAAGTCAAGTGGTCTGCCAAACACATTGGCATAAAGTACTATGTTGTGAAAGATAAAGTTCGAGATCAAATTATAAGTCTTGAGCATATAAGTACCGCAAAGATGTTAGCGGATCCGCTTACTAAAGGCTTACCACCCAACGTGTTCAGAGAACATGTAGCCGGCATGGGTTTAAGGGAAAGCCTATGATTCCTGGACTAAAAGATGGCCCAAAAGATTAAAGTATCTATTTCAGAACAGATAGGTGTATTGTAGCTGTTGAATCTATCGGCGATTGTCCGTGACGATGAGACATGTTCTATGCACTAATCTGTGATGGAATGAGTAAAGTCAAAAAGTAATTAAAGATAAAGCATAGATTGAGATCAAGGGGGAGAATGTTAGAATGATCTCAGCCGATTAGCCCAACGGCTAATCGGGCCTTGATCCGCGCCGATCGGGCGCCCGGTAACTTGGTCGATGGGCCTGTCGCGCTGCGCTATAAATAGAGGGTGGGGGCCGGCGGCTCGACTCACGAGGTTGGCCTGAGCCGCACCCCCCCACCGACAAAACCCTAACCGATCTAGAGGGTCACGCGGTGGCGGCGAGGAAGCTCCTACGCCGTCACCGCCTTCATCGGATCTGCTCATGCCGTCGCGGCCTTCTCCTTCGACGGCCGCCGCTACCATGGCGGCTCCTCATCTTCCTCCGACGGTAACCTCTCCCTCTTCTCCCCGTTCCCTCTCACATCATGAACCCCAGGCAAGAGAAAGAAAGAACAGCAGACACCTTAGTCTTGTTGTTCCTCTTTTTTTCGTGCAATCCGATTGTGCATTTGCAGGGCACACAGACACGTACTCGGACTAGGAAATCAGTTGCCAATTGAACTCGACTTCAAATTGGCTCACGCACACTTGGCCAGAGACGGTGGCACAACCCGAACACATCTTGGACTTTACTTATTGAGGTAGTCGGTCTCAACTACGACTTACCTAACTCGTACTTGACTCAACATTAGAGCAGTGTCGGTTAGTCTTTAGCATCTGCTTCAATTAAATGCGCCTCCGCTCTCTCCTTCCTCGGCTTACGGCATTCGGAAGCGAAGTGATCGTAGTCCTGACAATTGTAGCATCGCATCTTTGTCTTGTCGAACTTCTAGTTGCGTCTACCGGCCTTTGCCTCCTTGACCTTCCACTTAGCACAAGTGAGTAGCACATGTTCCTTCCTGGCATCGTCATAGCTCGCGAGGCGATCCTGGTGTACCTTGAGCCTTCCAATCAACTCATCCACGGTCATGGTTTTAAGATCGACAAGTTGCTCAATGGTAGACACGATCGGAAGGAATTTAACAGGGACAACATAGAGGAATTTCTTGACAATGTACGTCTCCTCCACCTTCTCACCAAGCGCACGGATCTTGTTGACCACTGTTGTCAACCGCACAGCGAAGTCGTCGATTGACTCTGCTTCCTTCATCCGTGGCTCCTTGAACTCAAAATTGAGGGTTTGAATTCGTGCTTCCATGACACGCTCTGTACCCCATGTGCATGGTCTTGAGCGTCTCCCAAGCCTCCTTCAACTTCTCCTTCTCGGCAATCAGAAAGAGGGTGTCCTCGCTGATGCCCTGATAGATGGTCGCTAGTGGCATATGATCCCTACGCATGTCGACCGCTACCTTCGATTCGATCGCATCCCACACACCCTGCGCCTTCAAATAGACCTTAATCTTGATATCCCATACCACATAATTGCTTTTGGTGAGCATCAGATATCGCAGCGAAATGGAACTCTCCTTAGAACCGCTTGATTCCCGTCCTTTGCCATGGCTCTAATACCAATGGTTGGCTAGAACCAGAATCAAGACATGTAGAAGAAGAAGAAACGCGAACACGAGAAAATATTTGTGGTGCGGCACAACTAGCACCTTTTCTATTTTTCTTTCTCACGTCAAAACAAGTTACAAGCATCTAAGATTATATAGGCTGATATTATCTGACTCAAACACCAAGTTGAACATGGCTACAAACTTGGCCGGACATTGCCCGGACGCGCGGATATAGATAGACTCAACTATGAAATGAACTCAAACCTCGTGCGGCAAGCGGACTCACCTTCGACTTGCACTACATGCACTCATATTGCTCCAAGTTGGTCTCAACTACAACCTGGACTACACGAATATGAGATGGACTTGAACTACATCTCATACTCAACTTAGAAACTAGTACAAACTCAAAAACTAATACAATATTAACTATAACAGTGGGAATTGATGCCCTGCGCGCGGGCGCATGAAACTATTTGCAATCCTCAAGACTCAAGGGCTCCTGGAACGATCTTCACTGACGAAGCAAGAGTTCAAGCTTTATCATTCTCCAAGGTGATCTTCGAACATTGTAAGGGAGAAGGCAAATTCTGCTTGAGCTTTACCATTTTGTGAGAATAAAGCTTCTACTTCAGATACATCTTGCTAGTTAGATCCTTGGTCATGCAAATCTACTTCAACTTCAACCATCAAAACCTCCTGTCAAATATTATTTGATAGGTAAATATGAATATGAGATAAGGTCTTATGATCATTTCGTTGCTTCTCATCAAAGGACAGTATCGCATGCATCTTGTCGATACCCAAAAGAGCATCGTCCAAATTGAGCTGTGATTGAATCGCTCGCATCTTAACTCGTCATAGAAAACCTTGTGTCTCGATCCAGCAGTAGAAGATCATATTTCATTGTCGCCATGCATAATAAATCCTGAATTTGCTGGTACGAATTTGTGTAACCTAACTGAAATCGGCAACCTCCCTGGTACACTTCTCGTGTAAGCTAAGCAAAGTAGATCAAAAAACCTCCTGGTACGCTTGCTTGCTGGTGTGGACTTACCAATTTTATCCAAAATCACAAAAATCAAATTGGCCAACAGCTTTTGTTCTCCTCGGTTTTGATGGATTGGCTTGTTCTCTCGATGCTTGTGCTCTTCGGTTGACTTCTTTTTCCACAGAGAAACAACGCAAGGACCGATGAATAAATAGGTGAGTGTGGTTGACTCTGGCGTCTAACTCCATCTTGTATTCACTTCTACCGCTGATGTCGAATTCAATTCAATGATGAATCCGCAAAGTAACTCTCATGTACCCTCGTCGAGATGGGTAACGACGAGTCGACGACGACTTCCCTAGACGAATGGCACTCCTGTTGAGCACCAAATCGCACACACGTGATGAACAGCGGAAACTCGTAACACAAATGATCCAATTGAACCAATGCTCTGATACCATCGTTGAAAAATAAAGAGATAGAGGAACATGAATTTTACATGAAAAATTCTTGAGGGAAAAAATCATAGGTGCACAAGGCAAAAATCGTTATATGAGGAGGTATTACAAACACGAGACAACAAAATATCTAAATATGACTAATGAGGTACATATATATAGGGTGAGAAAAAAGAGTTCTGAACTGATAAGAAAACCGAATCAGAATCGGTTGTGCTGGATCAACACCATGTCTGGTGTGGCCCACGTCTGGCCCTAGCACCAGTCATACCACGATTGGTATGGGACGGTGCAGTGTCATACATAGACACGGTTTCGGATCATACTTCAACATGTAGCTAATGTGTTAGCCTGGAAATTAAGCTGGAAGAGCCTCCTGATTTTATCTTCTGTATTCTTTGCGGAAGATGCGACGCTTATAAATTAATCAAGCAACCATCGCCTGAGTTCAGAAAGAGAGTCCTATATCTGTGCACAAAAAATGATAGCAGCATATCCTGTTCCATCGAGAAATCTACACATTCTCTGAAACAGACGCATAATTCTAGCCTCAAAGTTCAAAAGACACAATCTTCTACTACCAATTTTGCCGAGGCATTTCGTTGATTAATCAGTAGATAACAAATCATTCATATGGAACAACACCGTGTAGGAATCAGCATATTATCGAAACTGAAGAGAAGGCATTAACCTTTAATTCGTCATGCATATATCCAGATGCTTCAGTCTTCACATTACAATTTACAACAGACAAGAGCGCGCACAAAAACTTTGAGATCTCTTCAATTACGAACAATCTTGCCGCGCTCACTGGCTCCCGAGGGCGCCCGCGGCGGCGGCCATGTTACGGCAGTAGTCGGCGACCTCGCGGAACCTGGGCACGCTCCTGAGGTCGACCTTGGTGCCGTCCTTGAGGGTGATGATGATATCGCCCCACTCCCCGACGAACCGCGGCACGACGACCACGGACGTCACCGACGAGTAGGGGAAGTCCGTGCGGTCGGCGCCGGACAGCCCGGAGATAACGGTCACGCGGCGGGAGGTGAAGCGGTACCGGAGGATGAACGCGCGGGACACGGCGGCAAGGGTGAGCGGCAGCCACAGCAGGGTCAGACCCAGGATCAGGTTCGCCGCAAGGTCGCCGTAGTGGGCTCCTCCGTCGAAGAACACCGTCTCGGCCCCGGCGCCGCCGTCGCCACGCGCACCGGACGCCGCCGCCCGCGCGACCAGGCGGGAATAGCCGGTTGAGCGCCTGAGGGATATGGAAGGTGGGAGGGTGGTATGGGCGGAGAGAGGGGAAGGTGTCAGCGGCCGGAGGAAGGAGGAGACCGCGGCGGCGGCGGCGGCGGACGGCGGCGGCATGGTGCTGGTGGGTTATCTCTGGTTGGTGGTGGAGGGAAGTGTGCGTGGGGCTCCTTCGGTTTTTGGTAATCGTTTGTGTGCGCGGGAATGAGACACGTGGACGAACCACAATACAACACGTAGGCATCCTCAAACGCATGAGTTCCTTGGGCTTATTTTTGCTTGCCCATACAGCCTAGAGTTTTGGGCCTACCTGGGCCTCATTTTTCATCCACACAGTTTACAGCTTTGGGTCACTTGTAGAGTCGTAGGCTCTAAACTTGGGCTTTGTTCATGGACCTACTATTGCAGCAGTAACCATGTGAAATCTCTTGCAAAAAAAAAGAGGTTCTAAAAATCGTCTAAAAAAAGACTGAGGTTCGAAAAGGAAGAAGAGAAAGAGGAGTAAATTTCACTTATGCCACCATGTAATTTTACCATTGCGTCACTTTATACCATCCTTAACAATTCTTATCACTTTGCACTAGGTTTTTATTATCATGTATTGTGGGATGCACTAGCAACCGTGTGATCTGGCTCACATAGGTGGCGGTGGCAGAGGAGGAGCAAACGGGAGCTGGCAACTTCGAAAATGGAATGCTCACGACTTGAGGGGTGTGGTGGCATGCTCACGGCTGCAGGCGGCGGCCGGTGCTGTGGAAGAAAGAGGCGGTGGCGCCAGAGGAGGAGAGGGAAGAAAGGGGCATGCATACAAATATCAACACGCCTCATGGAACTCACCGGTGCATAAAATGTGGGCAGAGGAGCTTCATGGCGGGCTGCAGCGGGAACAACGCGCCGATGCATGAGGCCTCGGGCCGAGCACAAGAGGAGGGAGAGGGTGACGAGGAGGAGCTCTGGTGTGGGGGGAAGGGGGAAGCACCACAGAGCAAAGATGGACGATGACGGTGGTTCCGACCGGTAATGGTGAAGAAGCTCGACTTGGCTCTCTTGTGATGGGATTGGCGCACTTAACAGAGGGGAATAGAGAAACGTGAGGTGGAACACACCATGACGTAGGTGGCTTGGGGCACATCGATGGTGGCGACAGCTGGCGTCGAGGAAGAAGGACGTGGTGGCGAGGTTCCAACGGTAATGGCCAAGTTCCTAGCGCAACATACAATACATGATAAGAAAATATGGTGTAAAATGGTAATATTTACTAAGGGTGGTGCAAAGTGACACAATGGTAAGATTACACGATACAAAAATGAAATTTAATCAAGAGAGAGAGCATTGTGAGCTGATTGCACTTAGGTAAGGAACCTAGCAGAAGGAACCGAAACATAACTTTCAGCTGCAGGAGAGCTGCTGGCCCGGCCATAGAATATATTGGTTAAAACGATCTCCTCGCTTGCAGTACCGACTTACTTTCGTACCCTCATTTTTTTACCCCTCCTATCACACGTTCTTCCTCGATCAATGAAAGCTGCAGCATTATAGTACTTGAGAGAAGAGAAGAGTAGAGAATTCTTCGCTACACACAGCCACAGTCCTAGAGTAGTGCACATATGTGCCCTTCTACTTTCCCTCACGAATCATTGCCTGACAAAAGATTTACAGTTTCAACACAGCGTCAGTACCGACCATGCATGATTGGCAGAGATCTGCAGGGAACTTTTGCTGGACCAAGCTCAGCTTCTTCACGATTCACATTTCACAAGCCTTTTTTTCTTTCTTCAGAGATGGAGTTGGAGTATATAAATACGCGGCCTCGTGCAGCTAGCGCAGGCAAGGCAAGACATCTCCCTACATGCCATGTGCGCCACACCTGTCCCTTCCCTCCCCATTAGGTAACACCGCAACCGCGAACAACTCGACGCAAAGCCGGAGAAAGCTCTGCGAAAATCGAGATACGCGCATATAAAACTCCGGATCCGTATCCTCCGCCATTTCGAAGCATACAGCGCCATCGCGGGCAATGTGATGAAGATGTTGTAGCATCCTGATCACTGTAGCCATTGCACTGTAATAATCGAGTTAGAGCTCCGATCGAAACAGAGGAGGTTCATAGCACGTTATTTCGCATCCGAACTTACCATTACTTCGAAACGGCCGAGGATCCTGTACATATGATAAAACTATGTATCTACCATATCTCGTACATTTTGATTAGCATATGCCTGTAGCGGATTGTCAGTTGGGACAGTTGGCGACACATGCTTCTGAATCTCATATTCCCTAATACGATCGATTTAAAGAACTCATCCGCGCGACGGAATTGGCGATGCGCCCGCGTTACATGTATATTTAACGCGGCGGTGGGCTGACTTTAGCCGCAGATTCATGTGCGGATTTCGATCACTTCAACTACCCTGCAGCCACACCCTGGGTTTTCTATGCGATTCGTCGGATTCCACTCTTATTCCCCTGATTAAGTAAAGGTCGCGTGTGACGCAGAAATCTATCTCCAGAGGAAAGCATCCACGGTGGTCCCTCACCTTGTCCATGTGCCTGGCCTAACGCCTTTATTCGATATGTACAATGGTCCACATGTATATATGCTATGTACTATTGTACTTGTCCTAGCCCTCGGTAACACTAGATCGGTGACCTCATGATCATTTACCTTGTACAACCAAAGTGTTGTGTGTGTGTGTGTGTTTTTGCGCGCACTTGGATCGTCCGATCGAAAAATAGACGGTCCAGATATACATAGCTAGGTGCGCGGCGCGAGCACTTGACTTGCAGTACGTAACTCGCATTATGTTTTTTGAACTGCAATGCAATGCAATGCAATGCAGGGGATACGGATCGGAAGTCTAGGCATGGAATGCAGTGTCAAACCCGTCAGCATCAAGATCGATCTCGCACATTTTGCATCGATCGGTGGCTTTTAGGGCTAGCTGGGACATTGCGAAGGACACATGGTCAGTTGGGCACTGTGCTCCCACATGGAGGAGTAAGGCCCCTGGCCATGCATGCCCCTCGCAAAAGCACCGAGCCGATGCAACAGTTTGGACTATGTATACCACCACTAGCCTAGTCCTTGCCGAGCCCATTGGGGAGCATCTCTCCTTTTCGGCATTTCCCTTTCCCTTTCCCTTTCCTTCTCTCTGATGTGTTGCAAGAAATTGCATAATATCTCAATTTCAGAAACGAAATTGCACGATGTCGTAATGTACACCAGAGCTTGATGTGCATTGCCAGTGGCGGAACTGCATGCGAATTATAGAGGGGCCGACCTTAAGGGGATTGCAAAATGACCATGAAAGAGAGAGCATAGGTGGTGGTTCTCGCTGCAATTTCCTTGAGCTTAGCAAAGCATAGGAGGGGCCATGGCCCAATCCAGCTTTCACTAAGCATGGTTTAGTGAAATATATTTTTAAGTGAGTGCTACATACATAATTTTTACAAAGCATGGTTTACTCAGTGTGCTAGCTACCGAGTAAGAGCCAATGCAGAGCCAGTTATTAGTAGATTGACCTGTTGATGAGGACTTCCTTTTCACAATTGTGGAGGACAAAGGCGCCGTTCGTTAGGTCCAGTGCCGAAGGTACCACCTTGGGTGAATTAAACCAAGGTGCAATCGGGGATAGATAATGGACGGAATGTTCTCTGCTTTTCTTTAAAGATCAACATTGGATGAATTAATTTTTTCCTTCCTTGAGATGAATCTTGGATGGAATGAATTAATGGTGGGTGGTGCATCCCTATATGCAGCCAGATATATAGTATACGAACGAGCATGCACCTCACATCTGGACCAGATCAAGCTGTTCGTGGCAGTACTGCATGCGTCTGTTCATGGCAGTACTGCATGCGCAGCCATCCATTGCTCTGTACTGCTCGGAGTACGCTCTCCTCGGCCACACAATTCACTAGGCTCCCTCTAATTCTAACGAGAAGCAAGCAAACAACCAGTAAGTTCCCATTAATTTATCCTTTGCAAAGGAGGAGGAGGAGGAGGAGGAGGAGGAGAAATGGAATCACGGAAAGCTATATGATGCATCGATGTGTACACGTAAAGATCGCGGGGATGTACTTGAGCCAGTGACGTTGTAAAAGGGAGGGTGTTCTTTTCTGCAGCCGCGCGCGCGTAGGGGAACGGGACCAGGCACGGTCCTTCGGTTCTTCTGCCTGTGACGAGTGCTTCGGCCCCGCCACTGCTGATCTGATCAACCCACAAGGGATTGTTCTCCTCTTCCATGAGCTGTGGACCTGCCGAGACCTACCCTGCCAATGACACACACTTAATTGCTTCTCTCTCTGAATTTTTCCTGTCGTTGTTCATGTACCAGCAAGAATGAGTCAATGTGTGTGTGTGTATGGATGTGGTGCATTGCGTCAAAAGATATGCAAGTTTGACACCGTGAAATTTAACTAGTACGGCGCCCGGTTTCCTGGTTGGACATGGAGGTTCAATTACATGATCTTTCTGTTAGCTGTTTATACGTGTTGTGTGGTTCAGTTACTCGAGCGCTGATGCGGTAGCATAGCACAATTCTAAACATCTTATCGTGGAAATCAGTGTATCGTCGAATTTTAGTACTAAATTGATCCGAGGTGACAAATTAGAAAACACATCAATTGCCGCAGTAAAACCCTCAGAACAAGTAGGCATTCAATTTTACTTGCATTGATTTGGTGTGTACATGCCGGCCTGTTCCCATCTCGCCAATCATTTCAGACAGGCAAACTAGCAAAGTCCAGTTCAGTCACTGTAGCTGCCAGTGATGCGATAAGGGAAGGAGAGGGCAATACATGTACCGCATGTACGGCACAGGAGACCCAGGAGGTAGAGAAGAACAACATACTAGCTACTAGTCATGCGCGATCGAGCATGTCTGTGTAGGCCTCAACATTCCCATCCACTATTTAACCAACTACAAAACGCCGTACCTACAATGATATAAATTTTTAAGTGAGGTATGTTCAATTTTGGTCTTGTTTAGCAGGCGATGTTTAACTCCAGCATAATGCTGCTATATATACGTACTGAGAAGCTGAATCCCCTCTCACATGTATCCTAGGTATTTTGTAACAAGCTGATTGCCGTGAGATTAAACTCTGTGAAACAAAGCTTAACATGTAGCGTGCGACCCTTCCAAAGAGAAAGGGACCCAACAAGACATAGCTGTCCAAATATTGCTGCTGTCCACGCTTTTTCTGTTCTTTTTAAATGGCCTTAATAGCATTGTAGGATGGCATGCATGAGCAAGATTAATGCACGGATGGATGCTAGTAATACTGCTTAACAGTGGAAAACTTAATCGGAAAAAATTATCCAGTCTTGCACTCATCCAAGATCGTACAGCGTAGTGTGTGGGGATATGTCTCTGACAATAACCTCTATTGAACGTGCACATTGCATCAAACGTTAAGATGTCTCTTGATATGGACAACTACCGCCCCTTCATACGCTATATAAGGAGTAAAGTCGCTGGACAAAGGTGGAGATTCGGAAAAGACAACGAGAGACAGAAGTCATTAAGATCTAGTTTTAGTGACTTCTTCCCTGTTGTAAACACGATCAATACAACAATACATGAGTAGGGTTATTATTCTCCCAGGAGAAAACCTGAACCTGTATAAAATTCCCGTGTCCTTTTTTTTGTGTGGTTTCGTTCCAGGAGTGCCTCAACATTCATTCATAAGATCGATACTAAACCATCAACAGACACCATGAACGTAGACCGCTCCAGAGAAGAGGAAAAGGAGGAAGAAGAAACAGGAGGAGGAGGACGCTAATGTGGACGTACACATGTAGATGCGAGGTTGGCCAAACTGGGGCAAAATGGTCTTACACTACTACAAAACAGGTTATAGAAGACACCCCATCACAGACGGGTTAATTTGAATCCGTCTGTGTTGGGTCTGTTGGGCGCGGCATTTGCTTTGCCGACCTATCACAGACGGTTCTTACTAGTAACCGTCTGTGATATATGCTTATCACAGGCGGTTTATATACGAATAAATGCGTGAAATATCACGACGATTCTATTTATGAACCGCTGCGCGATAATCCCCATATCACAGACGGTTTATTAATAGAGCCGTCGCGATATGTCCTGACGATTACGTACATAAACCGCTGCGTGATAATCCTCCGTATCACGAGCGGTTGATAAAGAGCATGCGTGAAATATCACGACGGTTTTATTTATAAACCGTCGTGATATATGCCTATCACGAGCGATTCATATTTTGAACCGTGCGTGATATCTTCGCGCTATAAATACCTTGAGTACCCCTGCCCATTCCCATTTGAGCGCCACCGGATAAAAACCCATCTGCGCACGCAGAGAGAGAGAGGAGGAGAGGAGAAAGGGGGAGAAGGAGAGGAGAAAAGGAAGGAGAAGAGAAAGAGAGGAGAAAGGGAGGAGACAAAGAATCGGAATAGATCGATTTGGTATTTTCGTCGTGAGCTCGAGGGTAACATTCTTTATAACCCAATTGAGATATGGTAGAATATGCTAAGCATCGCGTGTATAAAGTCGAAGTGGGAGTGGGTCCTTCCATAGCATCGGGTAGCCATACGTGAAGAAGGAATTGTGCGGATTTATAAGCGCACCAAGGAATAATAAAAGCACACAAAGTAGTAAGGAATTAATCCCATTATTAGGAATGCGATTATTAGCTATTTTGAACAAATCCGAAACTCTACCCTTTAGAGCATCGCAATTTACGTGCTTAATTAGCCGGTTCGAATGGCTAGATTTGATGCTAGGAACCGATTTCACAAGTGGAAGCTGCCTATTCCGAAACAAAACTCTAGGAACCGATGCAAACTTTTGTATCCGGATGTAAGGGAATAGAATAATATTTTCATTTGGTAGTTGGAATAATATTAAAGTTCTGTGAGGGGGAAGGAAATGGAGAGAGAGAGCGGTTGAGAGAGATTTTATTAATCTAATTTGACACTATATATTTTGTTATATGTGTAGCGTAGATGGACCGAAACTTGATGTATGGTGTGAACCGTGTGAGTCAAGAGTACATTAATGGCGTGTTTGCTTTTAGAAGAGCCGCCGAGCAGGATATGTTGAAAAATGGGATAAAATATATGTACTGTCCATGCATTGATTGCGATAATCTGAAGATGTTTACCAACCCGGCGCAGATAGAAGCACACTTGATTTGAAGGGGTTTCAAAAAAGGGTATACATGTTGGACCAGTCACGGTGAAGAGCGACAGGAAGTTAGTAATAACGACATCGCCGAGGAAGTCAACGATATGCCGGATGTCAACGATATGCCGGATGTAGACTGTGCTTTTGATGAGGATAGGTCACACGATGACAATCTGGATCAGATGCTACGCGATGCGTAAGAGAACTCTGATGAGAGAGAGTTTTGTAAATTCGAGCGCTTAATGGAGGACTCGGTGAGACCTTTGTTCCTGGCCGCAAGCGGAATATACAAGGTTGTCAACCGTGATTGAACCGCTTAAATTAAAAGCAAGCAATGGTTGGTCCGATAAGAGTTTCACGGCGTTGTTAGGTCTCCTAGCGGACATTCTTCCGGAGGGAAACGTGTTGCCCAACACCACCTACCAAGCAAAGAAGGTTCTTTGTCCATTGGGAATGGAAGTAGAAAGAATACATGCATGTCCGAACGATTGTATCCTCTATCGTAAAGAGTATGCAGACATGCATGTATGTCCCGTGTGCAAAGCATCCCGATACAAGCGTCAGAATACTGCTAGGTTGAAGCAAGGACCTCCTGCTAAGATGTTGTGGTATCTGCCTATGATCCCACGTTTGAAGCGTTTATTTGAGAACTCAAAAGAGGCAAGATTGGTGCATTGGCACTCAGAGGACCGTAAGAAAGATGGAAAGCTAAGACACCCTGTTGATTCTGCTTAGTGGAGAAACTTCGATCGGAGCTTCGAAGAGTTCGGTGCAGAACCAAGGAACATAAGGTTAGGGTTGAGTACGGATGGAATGAATCCTTTCGGTAACATGAGCGATCGACATAGCACGGCCCGTGAATCTATGCATGTACAACCTTCCTCCTTGGTGTGTATGAAGCGGAAGTACATTTTGATGTCACTACTTATCCAAGGGTCGAAACAACTGGGAATGATATTGATGTGTACCTAGCACCATTCTTTGGAAGATCTTGTGACATTGTGGAACGAAGGGTGCAGGTATGGGATGCGTACAAGCGAGAGAACTTCACTTTACACGCCATGTTGTTCGCACCATCAATGATTTTCCGCCTGGGTAACTGTCGGGCTTGATACAAAAGGAGTCAAAGCTTATCCGCCTTTGCTTAGATGCTACAGAGAGTATATGGCTAAACAACTCACGCAAAAGCGTGTATACGCGTCACCGTAGGTTCCTTCCTGTGAGTCACCCATACCAGGAAGATGAAGAAACAATTCGACGGAAATAAGGAGGACGGTTCACTCCAAAGGCTTTTAGAGGAAAGATGTCTATGATATGGTTAAGGATATCGATGTTGTGCTTGGGAAGAGGCGTCAATTAAGAACCGTCGGAAGAACATCCGGAAGAAGCGGTCAATTTTTGGGACTTGCCTTATTGGGAGCACTTAGAAGTTCGCCATCGCATCGGCGTCATGCATGTAGAGAAGAATGTATGTGATAGCTTGATTGGTCTCTTCTTGAACATTAGTGGCAAAACAAAGGATGGTGTTAACGCACGGAGAGACTTGGTCGATATGAACATAAGGACCGAGTTAGCACCGCAAGAGAGCGTCTGAGACGAACGTACCTCCCCGACTTGCTACACTCTGCCCAAGGCCGAGAGATATGAAGCGTGCGAGCTTGCATGGTGTGAAAGTCCGTCTGGTTACTCTGCTAACATTAAGAAACTTGTTTCTATGCAAGATTTGAAATTAATTGGTATGAAGTCGCATGATTGTCATGTCTTGATGACACAAATGCTTCTGTTGCAATTAGGAGTATCTTAGAACAAGGACCGAGTAGCAATCTTGAGGTGTGTTATTTCTTCAACTCAATTGCTCGTAAGATCATCGATCCCCAAGGACTAGATGCTCTACAGGCCGAGGTGGTGACGACTCTATGTCATCTTGAGATGTATTTCCCTCCGTCATTTTTCGATATCATGGTCCATCTCATTGTTCACCTTGTGAAAGAGATAAAGATATGCGACCTGTGTTCCTACGTTATATGTACCCGTTCGAGAGGTACATGGGAATTCTCAAGTCCTACGTACGGAATCAATCTCGACCAGAGGGCAGCATCATCGAAGGTTATGCAACGGAAGAGGTCATTGAGTTCTGCGTCGACTATATGGCTCAGGTGGATCCGATAGGTGTGCCTCTATCTCGTCAAGAGGGGAGACTTGATGGTATCGGGATCATCGGAAGGAAATCAATCACTCCCGATCTGGATACATACGTTCAAGCCCATTTCATGGTCTTGCAACACATGACCGAAGTGTCCCCATACATCGACGAGCACAAAGACATGGTACGCCAACAGAATCCAAACCGGTCGGAGGTTTGGATCATGAGAGAGTACAACCGTCGGTTCAACGGATGGTTAAAGGTGCGAATCACTGGGAGGTCATCAAGTGATGATACATTGCTATGGTTGGCACAAGGGCCACAATTTACAATTGTCACATGGCAAGGATATGACATAAATGGGTACACATTTTATACGACATTTACCAGATAGGAAGAGCACGATCCGAGCAGCGGTGTCGCATAGATGCATTCAGATCTGGATGGTGAGGAGCTCGTACTATGGGCAAATAGAGGAGATATGGGAGCTCGACTACGTGCTTTTCAAGATCCCCTATTTGGTGCCGTTGGGTCCATCTCCACAGTGAAGGTTGACAAGTACGGCGTCACTACCGTGGACCTTGAGCGTGTCGGATACAAAGACGAACCATTCATCTTGGCTAATCAAGTTGTTCAAGTATTCTATGTAACCGACCGGCAAATAAGAAACGCCACGTAGTTCTTCATGGAAAAGAAGGATTGTCGGAGTTGAGAATGTAGTGGGCGAGGAAGAATACAATCAATTTGACGAGTTGCCTCCTTTCGGAGATGGCATCGGGCTCGACGAAGAACCCAATGAGGAAGCTAGCTATATGCGCCGATCATCATGAAGGGCTATATTTTAATTAAGAATTTAATCCATTGTAATTAATTTATTCTATAACATCATGTGTTATGGACTTGTAATCTCTCATATATTTTGATATTGATGTCAATGTGGGCGTTCATCGAATCGACAATTGGTTTTGAAGTAAAATGTGTTATGAGCTTGTCTTCATGTATACTTGTCACGTGTTTTGTCATCTCTCATATATTTTGATATTGATGTGAATGTGGATGTTCATTGTAATTCATATATACTTGTCACGAGTTCATTGTAATTGATAATTATGCGGATCTATCACGAGCGGTTCTATAATATAACCGTCAGGATAATGAATCCTGAGCAGTTCTAATATAGAACCGTCGTGATATGAGATTATCTCGAGCGGTTCTATTTGATAACCGTCGTGATATCCGACAAAACCAATAGGTAATCTGTGATAGAACTGTTTATGATTACTTATCAAAGACGGTTTTAGTAAAGAACCGCTGTGATAGCCTCTTATAAGGTGGGAACCGCTAGGTTTTCCTCACTCGTCCCTTCCTCTCCCGCACCATCGAGGTTTATCGCGCGCTCCTTTGCCTCCTCTAGGGCTCCGTTCACCGCCGCCTCGCCTCGACATCGCCGCTTCGACCTGCGCGCCGCCGCTCCCGACCTCGGCGCCCCGACCTCGACATCGCCGCCCGACCTCGGCGCGCGCTCCCGGCCGCGCGCTGCCCGACCTCGGCACCCGACCTCGACACTCGCGCCCGACCTCGGCGCGCTCCCGACCGTGCGCTTGCTCCCGACCTCGGCACCCCCGACCTCGACACTGCCGCCCCGACCTCGGTGGTTTTGAGTGCCATCGCCGTTGTGAGTATTGCGACTTAACGTGCTCGTCTCTTTGCATATATATACACTTTGTGCTAGTTGTTTTGATCCGTGATTGAGATTGATATTTGAGACTAGCTCTGGAAGATATTGCAAAGAAATGAGTGATCGGGTTTTGCTCGGTGATGTTCATAGCCATATTCGATAATTGTTTCAATAATTAATTCAGTCTTTTGAGCTCTATAATTGAGGTAGCTACCTGCTGTCTATGTGTGTTTCTATTATTACTTTCGGTAGTAGTCAAGAGCTTTGGATCATTTTGTTCAGAGAGGATTGATTAGCTTCTAATCTGTTATACTTGTCGATTTTGTATCGGCAAAAGGCCTCGAAGTGAACACCGAACTGTCTTCGCTTTTGTTCTAGAAGCACTTCTTTGTTCTGCTTTGTCGATACTAGTATTGATTCGTGATCTTGCACTCTACTTAGCTTCGCTAGCCGAAAGATAGTGTAGTTTAAATACATTCAGTAAAGAATTTCTATTGTCATCTGATTAGTTAGCTATAATAAGAGCTCATAGTCCGAATTTTAGTTAATTGATTCATTTGTGAAGTATATTAGGCTTAAGAGTGTCATGGTAAGGTTTTTGAACTTTGCATCTAGCCTTACGAGAGCACCTTTTAACATCAAGAATTTGAGCTTTATCTTTGATTTATGGTGTTTTATCGATATTTATGATAAGCATATTCTTTGTGTTTAGATGACATGGTAGAATTTCATGATTTCATGTTATTTTGGTCATTTAAACTCTGGTTGAATTATGCTGGGATGTCATTAATTATTGCTGGAATTAATTTGGTATATATTCGGATGCTAGAACACATAATTAAACATGTGTAGCCTCCTTTTGCATTTCACTGGCTGCCCTTGATGTAATATGTACCATGTTTGATGGTGTTTTAGTGTTGCATGTAATATGTACCTCTGTGCACTACTAATTAGTTTATGTTACTTTTTTTTGTCTCCTTTGTATATGTAAACATCCAAGCTCACTCTTAAGCTATATTGAGTACTATAAGGACTTGCAATATATAGATATTGATGGCACCATATATATTTGTCGTGTTTTCACATACTTTGAGCTATAGCTGATCTCCACATCCAAAATAGATTTTTCACATACACGGTTTGTTTTCTTCAGTGTGCTTAACCCTCGGCCCTGGCCTGTGTAGTAATATATCTCAAACTAATTATATAGATAGCAAGTAAGCGAGATGGCAGAGGCACCATCTTCCCCCGACGCCGACGTGCAGAGGCACCATCTTCCCCGCCGACGCCGCAGACGACAATGACACGAAAGCGAGATGGCAGAGGAGAATCGAAGATGCCTGTGGGCCGACTGGTCATCACGGAGGTTAGTGAGTTTGGGGTCCCTCTGCGTCCCAAGAGCTCAGCGGCGAGATTCCGGACCATGTGCGGGATACTTGCAAGGAAACGGGTCCCCATCACCACACCAAGGTGGAAGGATCTGACGAAAGAAGCGAGAGGCGCGCTGTGGACAGAACTATTACAAAAGTTCACTATCCCAGAAGCAGACATGGCACGCGTGGAACGGACGGCGATGCTCACGATCGATAAATCGTGGAGGTCGTTCAAGAGCATTCTTGTCACGAAGTACGTGAACACGGGTCAGACGCCCTTCGCGAAGTACGGATTCTTGATGCAGGAAACATGGGACGCCTTTGTTGCTATGAAGACGACGCCCGAATTTAACGAGCAAAGTGCGGCACACAAAGCTCTCCAGACACGAAACACTCATCCGCACAGACTCGGCACCGCTGGATACGCAGGAAAATATGATGAATGGGCGGCGGCGGAGGACAACGCGTTTCCTGATGTCACAGACCCGCGTTCCCTAGCCTGGTTAAAAGCGAGGGCAAAAGTCTCGTCTTCGGGAAGCATCTCTTTCACAAACCCGGCAGACGAGGAAGTGTCTCAACGTTTGGTAAGTATGTCGAACTACCTAGTTAATAACTCCATATATAACTTCATAGTGTCTATAATAACATGATGACTTCTTGCAGCGTGAATTGTCTGCCCAAACTTCCCAAGGCTCCTTCCATGTAGCGAGGAGAAGGATATACTCTCACGCCCGGGAAACAAGGAACACCCGGACGCACGCGAGGTCTTGGGGTTCTTGTACCATGGAGTCATGGATTCGCATGACGACTCGCACGCATGTGAGTAGGAAGAGATCTAAGGCGAGCGTGAGGACCGGTTAAATGCAGATGATGAACATTTTGAAGGAAAGCGCAGCATTGCAGATCAATTGAATCAACTCCTTAGCGCAGCGCCGCAAACCGCCTGTTAATTTGGGAGCCACCCGCTCGACATCGGAGTAGCGTCGCGCCCACGCATACTCGGACATGGCGATGTCCAATTACCGATAGAGCGAGATCAAGGTAATATACATCTATGGAATGCAGCAAAGATAGACCTATAGGACACTTTAGCTAATTGTGTATCGTTTTGTAGGAGCCGACGGCTGCAAGCTCGTAGTGAGGTTAGTTGGGTCCATTTCTATTGAGGCGCGCGAGGATGGTGCATCCATACCGGGAAGGCGATGCAAAGACGGTGTCCGGTGGCGCAGGTTACGCCGAGTGGAGGTGGACATGGTACATGAACATTTCATGGCCGCCCCACGGAGATTCGCCCGAACGAAGAGATCACAACACTAGGGGATGCCGTGCACAGTTTTATCCAGTGGCCCAAGAAGGACATCGTCACGGACCCAGCGAGGCCGCGATCTCAACACGACCATTCCTCTCCAACGGGACCCTCCATGACTCCACCTCATATTTCGCCTCAGAAGGCCACCTTTTCGGTTCCCTTGGAGAAGACATCGAATGAACAAGAAAAGCGTGTCACCGTATCGGGTCCCGAGTCATCTCGCAAGAAGACGCTGGCAATGCTTAAGACCAAATCAAAATCGACGAAGGCGCCCCTCAAGTCCGGCAAGTCGGCAATATCCGGGAAGTACATCCTCGGAAAACCGTTGTGCTCCCACGCAGTATTAGGGCGTGCTGGATATGCTTGTCAGGCTTTGCATGCCTGGTACTTGGATAGGACCCAAAAGGAGGGGTGCGATACTGGAATCACCGTCAGATACGAGCATAAGCATTTCTTCAACGGGACGAACCACTTCGTCGTGGGCTTCAACGACCTATATGACCTATTCAACCTCGTTGGCCTTGACGCCTCGCTTCTACGATGTTGGACACTGTAAGTGCATACAATCAAGTTCTACATTCACGTAATACCGATAAATATCACAACTCATTTCTTATGTACAGATACATGATGAAAAATGTCCGGGGCTGGAAAGAACCGGTGGGTTTCCTCGACCCACATGTGGTATCATTGCAAACCATCCAAACAGACTCGTCCTTCGTCGAGAAATACATAACACAGGCATTGCTTTGTCAGCAGAACACGAAGTACATCGTGGTGCCCTACAACCAGGGGTAAGTGTCACTACTTGCTCTACTTTATACGCAGACGAACTCAGGTTTAATGACTATAGTGACATACATGAGTAGGTACCACTGGATCCTTTTAGTCATCATACCAAAGAGGAACCATGTGATATACCTTGATTCCCTAATCCGCAACAACCATGACTTGACATTCTAGGAGGAATACTCGTGGTATGCTCATTTCCTTCATACATAACTCTATTTTAGTCTTCATTAGTTTGAAATGGTCGAGGATAACTTTTTGGAATCATGTAGGTCGTTCATCGACTATGTTGCCAACAAAGGAATATACGATGGAAAGAGCGCCCAACTAACACACAGACAAAATTTCGTGCGCGCTATAATACGATAATCCTATATCATACTTCATAATAACGCATCTCGAATCGATATATGTAATTCTATTTTTGCGGTCATGCCAAAAATTGATGAGTTATGTGCAATCTCGTTTGCCATCATATGGAGCAAATCATTAGAGCTAGGAAGAAGGATCCCGAGGTTTGTGAATCTCCAAATAATTATTTTCTAATTATAAAATTAAATATATATGCATAACACTTTATTCTTGCTAGCAGCAGGGCTTGAATATAGAATTAGATGGACTCCTTGATAATGAGATCAAGGACATTCGAGGAAGCTCTGCGGCTTTATCATATCGAGATAATTAAGGACAGGAGAATTTCACTCCACGCCGACCGAGCGCATCACCTGCCGACACTTCTCAACCACCGCAAACAATTGACTCAATTGTAATCCAATTTATTTTGTAACAATACTTGAACAAATGTGATCTTTTGTAATTTATTTTGAGTAATGATCGATTGGTTTGTCGACAATTGATTATCCGTGATGTATCTGCTTTTTTGCATGCTTGTTTTGAGAGGGCATGGCTAGCAATTCCGAGGCTAGCCAAAAATTAGGAAAAAATGTAGTTAGTTTAATGAACTATCACGAGCGGTTTTTATAAAAAAAGTATATGAAGACAGAGTATCACGAGCGGTTCTAAGTAAAAGCGTGCGTGAAGTCGAGTATCACGACGGTTTTACAAAGAACCGCTCGTGATACTCGACTTCACGACGTTCGTGTAAAGAACCGTCAGTGAAGACAGAGTATCACTGCGGTTTTACATAGAACCGTCGTGATACTCGACTTCACGACGCTTTGTTTCGTAACCGCTCGTGATACTCTGTCTTCACGACGGTTGTTGATAAAAACCGCTCGTGATATTCATATCACGAGCGGTTTCTTGACCGCTGTAATATCCACCTGTTATCAGAGACCCATTTTTCCAGACGGTTCGAAAACCGTCTGTGATGACGGTTCCGAACCGTCTGTGATGACTTTTTCTGTAGTAGTGTCAGGGAGGTAATATATCCGGTTTTGACAGTTAAGGGGTGTAGGTTATTTTGTTTCATAGTTGGAGGTTAAAATTTAGAGAAACACGATAGTTCAGAGGTCAAATGGACTTATTCCTAAAAAGAAATGTACAACTATGGAGTTGTGATTACCAAAACAAGCATTTTCTTACAAGGAGAGACAGATGCTTTTGAGTCTTCACATGATCCATACAAATTAGAGGAAGAAGCACCATGCACCTATACAACAACACTGCCTCACAATTCACAGATTTATGTATGTGAACAAAAGGAGAGAGAGAAAAAGCCAAGAAAAACAAAGATACAGAAGATACTATTGAACTCCAAAATCTACATACATTCCACCACCCCCACTTATTCCCCTACAACCCCTTTCCTCATCAACTCAAATTGCATCACCACCTCATTCATTATCTCATAGCAAGCTCTCATCAAGAATCCAAATGCCTCGAATCTTTATGCATGCTCACTGTTGATCATCATGCATGCATCGTGAAGTGCAAGATATGTTGTGCTGATCGATCGATCAATGGATCAATGGAAGTGCTGGTGATCGGCCCACGGCCAGAACGGCGGCGGCTCGTCGACGGCGCAGAGCAGGCTGCCGAAGCTGGCGGTGTCCGCGGACTGGACGTTGCCGCCGCCGTGCTCCATCTTGGGGGCCGAGGAGCTGTGCAGGAGGTGGTCGATGTCGATGCCGCTGGCGGGGCGGGCTATGGTGGGGTAGAAGGGGATCATGCCGCCGCCCTGCTGGTGCGGCGGGGGAGGGTCCATGGGGCTCTCGGACGGCGGCGTGCGCGAGATGTCGAGGTTGATCTCGGAGCTGTTCTCGCTGTGGTTGCTGCAGGACGCCTCCGTCTCCTTGTTCAGGTTGATCAGCTCTGACGCTGCCTCCCTGCCCTTCAGTGCCAATATCTGCATTAAATTACCACACGACGGTTGAGAGTATTTTTTCAGTGATCTTGATTACTAGTAATTGGCAGTAAATGTAATGCAAACACTTTGGAACAGGGATTGCAGTGAGTGATCTTGCCAGATCATGAGAACTTTGCATCTGCTTATGTGAAGTTTAGCAGAGAAATCATCACTCATAAGAGAAATTGCATGTATTTCTGCCTTTACTGGTCACTACTTGCATGTTACGGTTGGGTTCTTGATGCAAACATCCTACTGCTACTTCTTCGGTGAAACAATAAGGAGAAGAGCAAGAACTACTAGTCCTATAGCAACTTACGATTGCATCCCCAATCATGCGAGTACTAATTGTGTTCTCTTCGGTCCAAACGCATCATTGCGAACCTGATTGAAAAGAAAAGCGGCACATGCAACCTGAGACCAGTCACAGAGATGCCATGATGAAGCCATTGACTCCACCACAGCATCCATCGATCCTCCTCAAAAGACTCAAAGAAAAGAAAAAGAGAGAAAGAAACAGAGTCCGACTCGCCGCAGCATGAGCACGACTGCACGAGAGCAAACGCTGCATATTCGGCTGACCTTTCCAAAAGCCACTCTCAGACACTGGCTTTGCAGACAGCTACGTACGCACACGCAGGCAGTACGCAGGATGGAAAGGCCGGGAGGCAAGTGCCCATTAGCACCGGTTCCAACAACCTTTCTGCAAACACTGAAACCCATATGGATCCTAGAAGATTAGAATCCTCCACAATGCCATGATGTTAGAAGTGATCTCCACTGTCTGATTGAAAATAGAAACTCCAGATCAATCAATCAATACAGTGTTTTCTATAGTAAAATCACCACGGTATATTTTTCCTGTTTCTACTGTGGGTTGCATAGCACTATTAATCTTCTCACATAACACTATTTACACAGTAAACTTTAGGGGATCCGGATCCGGATCCTAGATAGCTAAGTCATCACCAACCAATCATTGAGGAGCCGGGAAGCCCAAGAAAGCGCAACCAAACAACGCCCCCAGATCAACAGTGAGATGAGGATAGCAAAATTCACGCAGATCTACGCAGGTGGCAGTGGATCAAATGTAGAGACCACGGGATGAAGTGATTGATCAATTGTACGTGTAAGTAATAGATTGGATTAGTGGTAACTAGGAGGAGTTGCAGTGTGGACCTCGGTTTGGAGCTTCTTGTTGTGGGAGAGGAGGGCGTCGTTCTCGGCCTTGACGACGTCAAGCTGGCGCTTGAGGACGTCGTAGTCCTTCTCCAGCTGCTTAGTCTTCCACCGCGCGCGACGGTTCTGGAACCAGATGGCCACCTGCCGCGGCTGCAGACCCAGCGCGCGCGCCAACTGCATCTTGCGCTCCGGCTCCAGCTTGTTCCCCAGCTCGAAGTTCTTCTCCAGCGTCCGCACCTGCTCCACGTTCAGACGCCGCTTCTTCTCCCCGGCCTGCGATCCGTCGTCCGACAGCTCGTCGTCGTTCGGGTCGTCGCCTCCACCGCAGCCGTTCACCTCGCCGCCGCCGCCGTACATCGGCCGCTTCCCCAGCATTGGCGCCATACCTACACACACATATGCCAGTGAATGGATCAGTTCAGTTCTTGGTGCATGATCCGTGCAAGGGTGGCCAGCTAGCCATGGAATTGTGGATGTGTCTACCACCTCGGAAGTCTTGGAGGGAGGGGCATTGGGAGGAGGGGAGGAAGGGGTTGTGGCCGGGGTGGTGGTGAGGAGGGGGAGGAGGAGGAGGAGGGAGGTGGTGCTCATGGTGGTGGTGGTGTTCTTGGGGGTCATGAGGCGGTGGTGTTTGCTGCATGTGGAGGAGGAAGTTTGGAGGGAAGAAGGAGGAAGGGGAGGACGCCATGCCATTGCTGGCCATTGGCTTCATCAAACGAGGAGGCCGAGGAGCATGGAGAGTATTTGAGAGAGAGAGAGAGAGAGAGTTGTGTGTGAGGGAGGAGAAGTGATGAGGAAATGGTAATATAACAGGGTGGTGGTTGTTTATCAAAAAAGAAAATGGAAAAATGGATATTATGATAAAGTATCCAAAAATACATTCTTCTTGAAAGAGAATCAAAAAGAAATTCTATGAGCTAGCTTCTTAAGCTGGATAGTCTTAGCTTAGAATATATTGCCGCGGTAGGGGGAAAATGTGCAGATTAAAATTTCTTTTCTATGCAACAGTTTTTAAAAATTACCAGCAGACAATATTGGCATGCATTTTGCTTAGTTAAATGATCTGCCAGCAAAGTGTACCACAAAGGACCATGCTTCCTAAAAGCTAACCCTTAAGATGAGTAGGATAGTAGCTTCTGGTGATCCTTTTCCCCCCCTTTATGTACTAGCTAGTATCTATACATTTGTTGCTTCCCTTTTTTCTCAACTTTTTGATGACCTTTTTATTTCTTTAAAAAAGAAATAAGAAAGTTTTTTTTTCCAAAAAAGAAAGAAAGATGACTGGATTAAGTGGATTAAACTAATGAAAATCTGACATCCCCTTCGAGCCTCCTCCATATGTAGGATGAAATGGTTCTGGAAATTGACAAAGAATCTGAAAACTACATTGATGATGAGCGCAATGATCATCTATACATCATTCCAGACTTGATGATCAAATGAGCACCGTATCTCACTTCATCGTAGGCAGTGGATGCAATTATGCTCTACATGCATTTAGTCAAGTAGAATAGATCCTTGAATTATTGATTCCAACTGTTCAGTACATCTCGTCCAGTTGAATCTTTTTCTAGATAAACAGTTATTACAAAACTGGGGTACCATTCATTTACGTTTTTGCCTCGTGCAACATGTTAGAATTATTAGTCCAATTCTAAACAATACTTGAACGAAAAAACCAAAAAAAAAAAAAAGCAAGATCAAGAAAACTCCACTCTCTAGGGTAACTACGCGAGCGATTTCACTAGGATCAGTGTAAGTTCAAACATGACAGTCCGTTTCAAATTTCAAATAGAATCCTAAATATCGAACGAAAAATGAACGGACAAAGATCACACAAAGCTCCTGCACTCGGACTCCGTCATCACTAACTCCACGAGATCCCAATCCTATACATATCTCGCGCATTAAGGGGTGTTTACGGATCTGGATTATTCGTTTTATCCGACATCCGTATCCGTACTATTTGATTCGTATTCGATCTGTTGACATGTGATAGATACATATTTTGTACATGGTAGGCCGGACGGCGCCAGAGCCGATGAGGCCAGCTCCAGCTTTGAAGATTTCACAGGAGATGGGTCGATCCGCCATGCATGCCAATCTGGACTCGCATATGGGTGATGCTGGCCAGAATGTGGCTTGCGTTAGCCCCCTCGTTGAAAAACCGAAAAATGTGGACACAAGATATGGATGGCAGAGAGAGAGAGAGAGAGACATATGCAGCATCCTCCCTGCACCATGCCGCGCATGTGGCCGCCGGCTAGATCCAGCCCATGTCAATGCCGTGGATTCTTTCTAACCGTTGATCGATCTGCGTCACATGCTCCTTAAAAATTGCGCACCTGCACGTACATTACACGCTAAATTTGTACATTCACGTGCCAGGTCATGCTAGGGCGTTGCTACGGCTTCAGTAAACGCTAGCGCTGTTACACAGGGAGATTGGGAAGCTAGCGCCTAGCAAGCTATATATGTACACATGCAGAGGTCGATGCAACAGAGAGAGAAAGGGAGAGGGGTAGGCCCCACGCACAGCGGAGCGTGCAATGTACATGGTTACTCGGGGTGGCCCCACCATTTCCCCTGCTCCCTGCTAGTGCTAACCTGGTGGCCCTGGCGCTAGTTGGCCTTTGTGGAAGGCCAGCACATGGCCTTGTTAGTTACGACTTTAGGAGTGCATCATCTGCTCCCTTCCCCTTGGACCCTTCCTTCCCTCCCTCTCATGCCATGCCCAAATGCCTCCTCCCCTTTTCTCTCTCTCTCTCTCCCCCTCGATCGCTCGTCCTTCTCATCTCTCTCTAAGCCCTGGCATAGTTACATGTCAATGCATGCCCATCACTTGAGGGCACAATGCTAGCTGGCTAGAATTTTATGGTTTTAATTAATTTACCGCGAAATTGGATCGGACGCATAAAAAAAAATACTGTATGGAGCGACGACCGAAGAGAATGTTTGCAGATCAAAACTTCGATCCTTGTGGAAAAGAGATGTGTATGCAATTGTGAATGGTAGGGGTATGTGCACATGGCTAACGACTTGCATACATATTTTTTGTGTGGTTTTTGCACGGTACTGGGTGTGTACACCAAACCGTCTGGAACCTTCTCGTGCTCCCACTCTCACGTGCCAACCACATCTTCCTGCGTGCATGTTCGCCTCCCCTTCCCGTCCATTTTCTATGCGATCCACTTGGACCGATCCACCGTTCGGTATTATTCTTTTCTTTGCTTTTCTTTTCCATATGGGAAACGGCGCGGTTGTTAGCTGCATGCGAAGTACATTACTACGTATGTGACAAATGGTGGAATGTTTCGGGGTTAATAAATAAAACGGAAATGCTATATATCTGTCGTTTTTTTTTTTCATATTGTTAAGGGAGGGTCCCCACGCTCCCCAGGTCGACCACCAAGTCAACCAAGAGCCGATGTAGATGCACCTTGGCCAACATGACAGACGCAGCAAAACATCGCCTAGAGGAGGAGGTTCCCTGCGTCCCCTGGGTTCATCGACTACGTTAGCAGTGGACCAACGTACGTCGATAGAAGACTGGTGCCAGGGTGCGACGATAGTGCGATCGCCAACACAAAGCGTAATCTCGGTCTCGAACTCGAGCCCCATCCTCGCAGCTGGCGGATGTGACATCGTCATATGGACCCGACATAGGCGGCTCCATTTGACCGGAAAGGACGAAGCTATCCCTAGAGTTGTCCTAGAATTAGGGTCATTTATGTAACTTCACATTCTCTCCCCTCCCATCCTATAAATATAATCTCATTGTGACAAGGGTGGAGGAGGCCACTTGTAACTTCTACCACACATATGCAGTATATCGGTACGGCTTGTTGTGACCGATTCTCGTTCAGGTCTCATTGGCAACCTCGACGGTCGACGCATCCGACCGGGGGGGTGCCACCACAAGTTTATTGTCCGATCTCGTATCAACGACACATATCATCCGAATTTCTAACCTTTGGATTTGCTGGCGACTTGTGCTACGGCTAGCGGCATGATCATCTTCTCTAGCGGTGGTGGCGAGTTGGGGAGATCCTTGTTATTTCATGTGCGTAGGAGTTCGACCGTGTGCATGCGAAACTCCTACGCAAAGGCCGAGGGTGTACCGGGCGCGCGAACCAGGACAAATGCATAGGACACGCGTGTTAGTGCAGCACCCGTACAGCGAGAAGGAATTGCGCACATGGAGTTCAAGTCATGTGCGTGCATGTGCGCACAGTGGCGGAGCCAGATGAACAAGACGATCTTCTCGTACTATACACTCAGAAGAAAACATAGAATTCAATTTAACTGTGACAAAATATTTACCTATATATTAGGCATGCATTAAACATTGATAATATTACAATTTACAATTGCATGATGCACAAACAGAAAATGTAGACAAATAGAAGATAGAGGAGATAACATAATGTTAGATTTGTATTACTTACATTAGCTGAAGCAGTAATATGGTTGGCCCAAAGAGTTGTGACATCATCCTATTTGGATAATTAAGAAGCCAAAACAAATAGAACTATGACAAAAGAGACCGTGCGAGAGAAGAGGCTTATCTAAATTAGCTGTACATGGGATGACAGATGGGACAGTAAAATCAAAGTTCTCTCCTAACAAACCGTACGTTAGTGAGATCCAATGTGAATAAATATATATAAACACAAGGTGTATATATATTAATCCTTGGAGGAGGTCATACACGTCTTACAAATTTTTTTGGTATAGAAAATCAAAAGGGTAAAAATAAATTCTTGGCAGGTTGGGGTAGTCGTAGCCCTGGCTTCTCCCCCTCCTACCATGTGTCTGTGCGGACGTCTGGACTCAAATGGCCCCGTAGCGTTTCGTAATTCCAAAAGTAGCCCCATGTAATAGCCCTAACTTAGGGTTTGTATTTCAAATGTAAAATTTTGAGGAGAAATAAAAACTTTTGTTGTCTCATCAAATCATTTGGAAGTTTTCCAAATTTTCCCTAGCAATTTCCATTTTCTAGAATTAAATTCTTGTGAATGGAAATTGTTGTCAGTAAATTCTTAGCTTTCAAACTTGTGATCATCCTCTGAAATTATTTTTCCTATTATCTTGATCATCCTATCTACCTCCCTGAATTATTTCACAATTTTTAGATTTTAGTTGCTATTTCAAATGCCCAAGTCAAACCAGTTTAGAAATCTGATCAAACCCTTAGGCAGCAGCTTGTGAATTTTCTTGGGAGAAATCTAATGCATGAGAACTCCTGGAAAAATTACACAAGGGAGTCCTCTGTTCCAGTTAGCTACCATAAAAATTTCAGAATTTTTGGAGCTCAGGAGCTACGTCTAAAAATTCCTCAAACCTTATCAGCCTTTTGAAATCAAACCTGGAAACATTGTTCCTCTGGCTCAGACCTAACTTAGACTCGAGTCCGACCGCACTAATGGACTCGGTCGCACCGCCTAGCTGCACCGCGTGAGCCGATGGCTGTCAGCCGTCCGATGGAGATCGAACGGTCCACGTTGCTTGTCTCGTCGACCTGTCCGAATGCATACATCAATCTCGACCGTCCATCTTAGATCCAACGGTCGAAACATTCTTGATCGAGTCTAAGCAGCTGTTCGCACCGCTTTGTTTCTTCATTGGCAAGTGGACCCCACTGTCGATGTCGCCTCGTCTTCTCCGCGCCTCGCGCGAGCTCGTGGCGCACTCGCATGCTTGCCACGCCGCCGTCGCCGCCACGTCGGGACGCGTGTCCTCTCAAGCATCGCGAGCTTTATAACCTCACCGCACTCATCCATTCTTCGTTTCTTCGCTCTCGCTTTCTCGCGCTTCTGTTTGGCCGAGAAGAGAACGGCGTAGCGCCGCCAAATTAGCGCCGCCTTGAGCGCGACCGCACCACCGTGATCCACGCCGACGCCGCCTCCATTTTGCCCAACCGGGTCCTTGGCGTCGAGTGAATCACGAGGCGATATCGTCGTCTCGCCTCGGCGATCTCGGTCCCGTGAGCTCGTTTGCGATCGGTGAGTCTCTAGCCTCGTCACTTGGTCCCTTAGGATCGCACGCGATGCCCGAGTCTAACGGCGGGATTGTTTCGCCTTTTGTGCATCGTTGTGGGCATGCGACCAATTCTTCTCAAGCTCGGTTTCGCGTAGTGGAAATTCCGGCCGTTTCGCCTTCTTCGTCGGCGTTATCGTGTGCTTCTTGCTCCTGGTGTTGAGGCGAAGCTTAAGCACACCTTCCGGGGTCTTCTCGAAGCTCGCAGCATCTTCTCCGTGAGCACCGTGTCTTCTTCTCCGCCTCCGTTCGCCGCCAGCTCGCCGCCAGCTCGCTGCCGGCATCCCCGTGGGTCCGCGTCACCGCCATCGTGTTCGCGAGATCTTCGCGAACCCGAAGGTATCACTCACTCGCCCAGAAACCCACTGGTTAGCTAGATCACCTGCGCGGCCGCGCCGCCGTCCCCGTGCGCGCCGGTGAGCCGCCGGTGATGATTAGTTTAACTCTAATCATGTCTAGTTTGAGTCTCTGACTTGTGGGCCCTATTGGCTAATCACGTTTAGAAAATCTTTAATCCAGCCTGTTATTTGTTCTCTGAGTCGCTGCCATGTGGGTCCGTGCTGTCAGTTAGGGTTGTGTAGCTCTGGTAATGCGTTTTCTCTGTCGGTAAGCGTATTTCTCTGTGAGAGTATGTTAGGTTTGCACTTTAGTAAGCCGAAGACGTATTCTCAGAATACGCCTTCGACGTCACCTTCGTGAGCGATCTGTCTGGTCAAGACCTTCATTGGGCCATTGTCGATGTCGGGGCTAGATAGCTGTGGGTAGAAAAAGGTATAAATGCTTTAGTATTTCTGAAATGCTTTTCTGTTGCACTGTTAATTCAATTAAAACTTAGAAAATGCATAACTAATTCAATTTTTATCCTAATTGCGTGAAACCAGTGCTGTTAATTTTCATTTTAAATGTTCTATTTGCTAAAATTAGTGTCAACCTTGTCTCTGTATCAAAAATCTGTTAATTAATTTAATGTTGTGGAATGTAATCTCCAAATTAGAAAATGTATATCTCTTTCAATAATTGTCCAAACTCAATGAACCCAATTCTGTAAAATTTCATTTTTAGTATACTAATTATCAGGATAGGTCTTAGATACTGTTCCTGTTCATGAAAATTTGTTAAGCAATTAACTAGTGTTTTGATGTGTTTTTAGCTTAAAAAATTCATGAAAAATTCTTAATAACCTAAAATGATTTGTTCTCTGTTTCTAAAATTTTGTTATATCATGCTTAGGTTGCTGTGTGAGTTTTGGTATGTTTCGCTGTTGTGTTGTTTGAGTTTTGTCGGTGTTATTCGTTCTTATTCGCTGTTATTTGTTCTTTCGTTAGGATTCGATATTTGCGGCAACCCTGAGAACGACCCTCCGCAACAAATTGAGCAACAACATCCAGGCAAGCAGTTTGATCATGTTTATCCCAGTATTTTAAAGTCTAATATTTTGTTTCAACTGTATGTATGCATCGCTTAATTTGTTTTAAATTGGTTAGTTAATCCTTTAGATGCATAATCTGTAGACAAATGATATTCCTCTACTACACGAGCCTAGGTTATTTCTTTGTGATTAGAGATCATTTGGATGATTTCTTGTCACTTAGTAGATTCGATTTCATTTGCTAGACATGCTTAGTATCGGTAGAAATGGGCGGTTATCGACTTAGTCGGTAACCTTGATCACACAAAATTTACTACAACTTTATGTTTTAGCATTTTGCTATGTTTAATTGCAAAATTAAAAATGAAAACAAAAATGATTTAGACTTGGGCACAATGGTAAGGCTGGTGTGATCTGTTGGGTGTGTGGAAAGGTGCCCGAGTCGATTAAGGACCGAGTTACTTGCGCCACCGTCTTGAGCATTTTGCGTGCTAACCACACTAGAGTATATGGGACCTCTCTTGACCTAGTACTTTGGCGTGTATTGGCTCCGGTCGCAGGAGGTCGCGGGAGGATGGAGGTGGGAGCATGGTAGTTGTCCAAAGCTTTATCCCGAGTGGGTAGTTGCCTTTTCGGCTTTACCATGCAAGCGTATGGATTTCTATCCATACGAGCGCTCGTAGTTAATACACAATATTGGAAAAAGTCTCGTAGGACTTAGCCGTGCAAAGATACCTTCGGAAGTGTGCTTTGGCTTAAAGCGATGCCAAGTGTGGGTACATTGGTACACCCTGCGAGGTTAAAACTATTCGAATAGCCTCGCCCTAGGTTATGGACACGCTGGATCGCCCCAAGAACTAGACTACAACATTTAAATTAAAACTTGATGGGTGGTACGAATGGGATTCGTGCTATGTTGTGGTGACTATTGGGATAGTCACTTCTAGGTGGTTACTTGTATCTATCTTTATTTCGCATTATTTCAACAGTAAAAATGAATTGCAAACACGCCTTCAAAGCAGTATTATATTATTGCAAATGAAAATTGGCTTTATGCAAATGAAACATATGGCCTCCACTAAACAAGCTCGCATGTAGCATATGAATAGGTCCGCTAGTTCACACGTCGGTCTTGCGGGTACAAAGACAATCTTTGTACTCGGTGCTTTGCTTAATGTTTTGTTGCAGAGGAAGAAGGTGAGCCCCAAGGGCCTCACTTACGTGAGTGTGTTGCCGTTCGTGGACGACTAGACTTGGCGGTCCGGTCGGATGCCTTGTGGGTTGAAGGCACACCGATTGGCTTTGTTTATAGCCATCTTATGGCACTTTGCTTCATTGTCGTTCTTGTTTATTTTTGTATCTTGTGGCTGTCGGCCTTTGTGCGTAATAACTCTACTATTTGTTTATCTTCCGTTTGGTAGTGTAGTGTTTGGACTCTATGTTTGGAATGGAGTTGATGTCTAATTTTGTAACAGGTGTATATCTTGCTCAGGAAGTATACATATCTCGAGGATCAATTTATTTGATTTGTGATGCTAGGACCAGGTGGTTGGTTAAGCATTACAAGCCGAATAAATTGGGGTCCTCACACCCCATTAGCTTTAAAATTCCATTTTTGGCCCCATCCTAAGTGCGTCTTTGTTTGTCGGGGCGGCGGCAGTGACTCTTTGCCACCGTGGACCGCTGGCTGCCGAGCCCGACAAACGGGAAGAAAGGTCTTCTTAGAGCCGACGACATGAGCAAGGTCTTTGCGTGTGGTTTGGCAGCACCTTGCCCCCTGCCACGTGGCGCGAAGAGAGAGGAAATAGGGAGAGAGAAAGAAGAAGATTGGAAAAAAAAAGAAAATGAAGGGAAAAAATAGAGAAAAAAAAGGAAAAAAAAACAAAAATTTGTCAAAAAAGATTTAATTTAATAGAAATTTATTTTACTGATTGAAATTATTTTTAATTTTTTAAAATTTTCAATTAAGCTCTAAATGATACTTATCATAGTTTTTTGAAGCTTTGAAAAGACTCTGGAAAAGAGAAAACTGAAGAGAAATAATATCTTGATTGCTACGGTTGTTGATCACATTATTTTTGATTTTTTTTAAAAATAATCTATTGTATGATGTTATTTCTTTTTGAAAATAAAAGTGTAGCGACAACGTTAGTTGGTCTGTTTGTTATTTTCGTAGAATATGAAGGGCACAAAAGTTGTCAGACTGGCAATAACATTTTGTGATCGTCGTATATTGTTGTAGTGCGCTAAATTTCTGACAACCGTAGCAATCAAGATATTATTTCTCTTCAGTTTTCTCTTTTCCAGAGTCTTTTCAAAGCTTCAAAAAAACTATGATAAGTATCAATTAGAGCTTAATTGAAAATTTTAAAAAAATTAAAAATAATTTCAATCAGTAAAATAAATTTCTATTAAATTCAATCTTTTTTGACAAATTTTTGTTTTTTTTTCTGTTTTTTTTCTCTATTTTTTCCCTTCATTTTTTTCCCAATCTTCTTCTTTCTCTCTCCCTATTTCCTCTCTCTTCGCGCCACGTGGCAGGGGGCAAGGTGCTGCCAAACCACACGGCAGCACCTTGCTCATCTTGTCTTGCTCTAAGAAGACCTTTCTTTCTTTTGTCGGAGCTCGGCGCAGAAGCGGTCCACGGTGGCAAAGAGTCACTGCCGCCGCCCCGACGGCAAGACGCGTACTAGGATGAGACCAAAAATGGAATTTTAAAGCTAATAGGGCTACTTTTGGAATTACGAAACGCTACGGGGCCATTTGAGTCAGTATTTGATCCTGGAGGAGTTCAAGTCGGATCGATTCCCAGTCATGCATAACTAGGAACCCAAGTTGGTTCAGAATTTTTATTTTGGATTTTCTTTGAGAGAAAGAAGGAAGGGGCCGGATCAGCAAATAGGAAGATATATCCTACAATCCGGAACAACGTGGACTTGTTCTTTCCTATTACTTGCGCGTAGAATCAGGAGACCGACTTGTCCAGGACCAGGAGTCTCTCTCTTCGCCTCACGCTATCCTTGCGTGGGCCACCTCAACGAGTCTGGTAAAAAGTCAAGACGGCACATCCAAAGTTTCCCGTTTTTTAGAGTTCTTTTTAATGACCGGGTTAACTTCTCTCTAGAACCGGATAAAGCTTTTGAAGGAAGTCCGAATTAGGAATTGTGGCCTGCGTGCCCATGATTCGGACGGACTCGGTTGAGTCGGTTTGTAGCGTGTTTTTCCTTTCCATTAGGAGTTGGCATCGTGTTGGGTTGTAACTTGTAATTAAGAGTTATTCTCCGACATGTAAAAGGACAGACGTGCGTGCATTTGGGCCTTAATTAGGCCGAGTGCACTGGCTATATAAGCCATAGGTGTGTGCCATGCATGTACAACGGGGGAGTTTAGTTAATTTTGAATTAAAACCACGGGAGCGTATTGGCCTTTGGCCGATAGGGTATATCCCTGGATTACCCGTGTTTCTCGTATGGGGTTTGTATTTGCTTCGTAGATCAAGAATAGCTGTTTTTGGGCTGGGTGCACAATCCTTGTGGTTCAATTCACCGATTCTTGCCTAAATCATTGATACGGCTTGGTGGTGCTTGCTGTTCGGCGTTTTTTTTTTCTCTTGTAGATTGATTCAACGATGTTCTACTGTGAAAGATCGGGTAACCTACATAATTCAAACCCATCTCGAGTTTTGATCCACATTACGGAGGGTCACTAGATTAGGGTTAGGGTTCACCTATTAGGGTTCGTGGTTCACTAGAGCCCCCGAACTAAGAGGGAGGTTGGGGCGGCAAAGGCACGCCGATGGTGGCAGGGCGGCGGTGGCGCCGCCGGCTGTGGGCTTGTGAGAGAGCGGTTGGGGGCAACGGGAACGATGATCAATTAGGAGGCGGTGGGCGGCGATGGCGGATCCAGCAGCGGTAGCCGCCGGAGATCGGGAAGAAGAACGGGCCGAGGCGACGGAGGACGGTGGGATGAGACGCGAGTGCAGGGTCTATGTGGGGCGGTATGCAGCGGCGGAGACAGGGAAGAAGTGGCGCCGACAGTGGGAGGTGGGAAGCAGGGTAGAGGAGGAGGTGGTGGGCGACGCCGACAGCCGCATCTGGAGGCGGCAGCGGCTAGGGGGGAGCTCGTGGGACGGGTCTTGCCAGCGCCGGGGGCAACGCACGATAGGAGGCTGGTGGCGGCGGGGTGTGTGTGGGTTTGGGTTGAAGTGTGAGGATTGTATAAGGTGGGGTGGGGCGCGAGGAATTAGGAGATTTGGATGGAGATCCAACGTTCAAAATAAAACCGACTGATTTCTCCCTCAAAATCATTCAACTTTAATTACGCCACATCGATCGCATTACAGGCCAATTGATCGTTTATTACGTCATCGAAGGTTTTCAACACACAGCTTTGCAGTCGGCGCGCGGTTTTCTTCGTTGCTCCGCAGCTCTAGAGCAAGACAATGGGTTGCCAGCACTCGCCTAGCCAACCAACCCCCTAATGTACCAATTGTGTAGTTTAACTGTATGGCACGTTTGGAACGTAGAAACTTTGGAATTGAATTGTTTCTGCTTCTAGACAGACTGTATGTCTTCTTGATGAGTTCTTGTCTCAGTCCAGCGAGGCTCTGCAGTGATAAGTTGGTTTGAAATGTTAAAATCGGACTCCAGATCTTGACTCAAAGTTAGCTATTGAAGGTGACCTTTTGTTTTGTTGGACTTATAAACTACTACTCGAGTATATTCTGTTATCCATGCGGAGTTAGAAAGTCGAGCGAAGTTGGGTTTGGGCTAGATATTAATCCGGTTGGCCTGCGACATTTTAGTTGGGATGACCTTCGAATCTAAGAATCACATGCTGTCATGAACAGCATAGCCAGGCCAATAGCTACCAAATATACATGGGCCAAGGGCCCAAGGACATCAGTATTTTCTTCTTCTTTTTTTGGGCTTGGCCTTCGTACCAATCTTCTTCTCCCTGTTGTTTACTGGGAACAGACAAGTTCGAGGATTTGTCACTCCATTCATTAAATTCCGGGATCATATGTCAGGGAGATAATAGGTGGTGACAGATCCTCAGTTTTGCCGTTTTACCTTATTTGCCGGTTACCATCATCCTCTCACGGCTCCGTTCACTCCTTTGCTTGTTTAGAATTTATATATACGCTCGTTTCGTACCTCCACTTCTAATATACCACTTAAACGCATATATTATACTTTTTTGCTATATACCATTTTTCATATATAAAAGAAGTATATACACAAATTTTGCTATAAAAAGTGAAATTTAATGAAATTTTTCATGGAACTCACTTTGAGATATCTTATAATCATTATTAGAGTATGCATAAATAGATAAAGAGCTATCATCATACGATTTAAGTAGTATATGAGAGATGGAAGTATATACTCCCAGGAGTACCATACCATTTTCATATATATAGACACAAACCTTTCACTTGCGCCTATTGTTGCATGCGTATATCTATGTGTGCAAGTGCAACAAAAGAGAAGCTCCAAAGCCAGCGCCCTGTGAACAGGGCCCTAGAATCAAGGGGGAAAGGTGATGCAAAAGAAGAAAAGATGCGAGAAAGGAGAAATGTAATGTTTGACTAAGAAGGCCCAAACCAATGTAAAATTCAAATTCAATAGTGCTAGTCTGGTGAAAAAAAACAAAGTAGTTAATTTACGCTCATCTTCAATTTTCACTAGGTCCTAAACCAAGTAACCAAAGTTAAACCGCTTTTCACGCATTTTGATGCATGCAAACAACTCGATAGGTGGTAGTATCAAGATATCAACAAAATGAAGGCCACTCCAACTCACAAAATGATCCACTAACATTTGAACTTCCCTCCAAAGTACAAACTCCCAAGTGTGAATGTTCCAAAGCTATTACTTTCAGAAAAGAATGTGCCAAAACCAATTATTGTTATCCTTTTTAGGGCAAGTAGTATTAGACAAATTAAATCATACTACACTACATCTCAACACTAATCATCCCCTACTAGTTTTATCTCCCCAAAGCCATATATAAGATCCTAAACCCCAGAAACCCCAATCCCCACAGATTGGCATCCAGCTCATCCATCCACTACTTAGAATCCCTCAAATGTAGTATGTTCCTAGTTAATTGAGCACACACAATCACACTCCTCACATTTCCAATTTGCCACTGCTGTTGCCATTGTGCATTGCCATCATGGGGTGCACCACCTCGAGGCAAGCCCGGCACGACCTCCGGCACTGCCCGTCGCCGCTCCAGCTGCCGCGCAGCCAGTCGTTCCCCGCCCGCTGCGACGCCGGCGTCTACGTTGTGCGGCTCGCGTCGTCCACGCTCGGCTCCCTCGAGCTCGACAAGGCCGGGCCGCGGGCACCGGAGGCCGGCGCGGCGCGCGCGCCCACGAGGACGGCGCCGCGCACGCCGACCATGACGCCGCCCAACGAGCCCGAGACCATCGACGCGTGGGCGCTCATGGCCGGCCTCGAGGAGCACTCGCCGGCGCTGGCCGCGCCGTTCGCGCGTCACTCCTTCTCGTTCCCGATCATCACGGTGCCGCAGGAGCTCGCCGCGTCCTCCAAGGTCACGCCGCTGCCGATGCCGATGGCTCGCGCGGTCGTGAACGGCGAGGAGAAGGCGAGCAAGGCGCCGCCGCTCAAGGCCGTGCTCTACTTCACGTCGCTGCGCGGCGTGCGCGCGACCTACGAGGACTGCTGCCTCGCGCGCGCCATCCTCAAGGGTTACGGCGTGCGCGTCGACGAGCGTGACGTGTCCATGCACCGTGGCTTTCGCGACGAGCTCCTCAGCCTCAGGGGCGCCCTCGCCAAGTGCTGGGCGCCGGCCGCGCCCATCCTGCCGATCCTGTTCGTGGACGGGGAGCTCGTGGGAAATGCCGAGGAGGTGAAGCGGCTGCACGAGGAAGGGGAGCTGGAGGCGAGGCTTGCCGGGTGCGAGGGCGCGGCGCCCGGGGAGGCCGGCGCGTGCGAGGCCTGCGGGGACGTGCGGTTCGTGCTCTGCGAGATGTGCTCCGGCAGCTGCAAGGTGTACGTGGACGAGGAGGACGAGGATGATCAGCAGGATGAAGAGGAGAAACCGTTGGACGACGGCGGCGCCGTGGGGTTCCGGCGATGCCCGGAGTGCAACGAGAACGGCATCGTGAGGTGCCCGGCGTGCTGCTGCTGAGACGTTTGCGTTTGCGGAGACGGTGCAGAATTATTTTTTTTGTGCGGTGCGCCAATTGGATGTGGCGCTGTTGTGATTTTGTGAATGATCGTGTGTGTTTGTGTTGTGTGATCAACGGTGTACGATGATCGTGCCGTTTCTGTTTGCAGTGCATGTTTGTGATGCAAGAGATGCCAATGCTTCATGCTTGTAGCTTCATTCGTGTGGTGTTCCTGAAGACGAAGAGTACTAGAATTCTCTTCCTCTGATAAGCCAAACATTACACAACAAATTCAGAAAATTGCCCAAGAGCTAGCTAGACCTCTTGCCGGCCCCAACGGCAGTGGACCGCTTCCTTTACGCGTTTCTTTTCGTTCGCGACATGGACGGTTGCCTAGCTGGTTGGAGTTGTTGGTGATTCTACTAGCTAGCATAGCCGATAGCCTCTGTTCAAAGCCGGCGCCGTTTCGACGCATTTTTAATTGCAAAGTGAGCCACAAGAACAGGACATTTGGAGCAAAACAAGGTGCTCCAATTAAAAAAATCAAAACGGGGTAAATCCATAGCCCTCTAGACCAATCATCATCATCTAGTTGCATGCCGGCATAATTAAGTGTGCATTGCTTGACTCAATTAGGAGTACTGCTAGCTGTTTATCTTTCTGACCATGTAAACGCAGCGGGCAACATGACTGAACATAATGCAAGGGACGAGATTAAACAGGGGAAAAAAGAAGGGGTGTCTAGGGACTACTTGAGTGTTTTGTTGCTAACTAATACTCAAATTTTGAACTCTTAGATCTAGATTCAATGTATGAGATCACTTTACCTCCTTCCTTCATGAGATATCACCAAACATAATATAGATAAAAAAAATTCAAGTACTCACAAACCCAAAAAAACACTCGAGTCCTCCTGTAACATCATGTTTTCAAAAACAGGAATAGTAATTATTTTTGGCTTTCGTTTTTCGTTCGTATTTTCTTTTAGCAAGTTATTTTCGAAAATCTCCTTTCTTCTTCTAGCTCGGGTTTGTGTTTCAAACCTTTTCGCAACTTTGGAATTCAAATTTGAATTTGAATTTCACATTTAGTTGGGCCCTTTCTTACCTTGCCTTCCTTTAAGTTGGGCTCAGCCCGTTTTCCCTTTGGGCTTAGCCCACTGCTCCTCCCTCCTTTTCGGCCTGTCCCGGCCCAAGCCATCCTGGCCCTCTCCTTTTCCCGGCCTGAGCCGCCTGTGGCCATCTTCTTCTCGTCTCCTCCTCGGGTCAAAGCTGCAGCGCCTCTCCCTCCCTCCCGTGGGCAACGCCGCCGCCGCGCTTGCCGCCCCCTCTCGCGCCACGGCTCCTGCCGCTGGCATGCCCCTGTGCCGCACCCACCCCGCGTACTCCGGAGCGACCGAAGGCCCTGGGGACCCCTTCCTCGCCCTGTCTTCTCAGCACGCGCATGGCCCTGACCGCCTGCCGCCCGTCGCGTCCCGGCTCCTCCGCGTCGTGCCCGCCCACGCCTTGTCCCATCCTGGCTCCGCGCCGCACGCCTCATCCCATCGCCCGGGCCGTACCAGTCGTTGCCCACGCTTGCCCCGACCATGCGACGTGCGCACGCAGCATGCGCCCATCCCGCGCTCCCGCCGCTTCCGCCGGCGCTCTGCCCTCTCCCCGTGCTCCATCAGGCCTCAACGGCTCCTCCTCTCGGCTACAAAGAGGACCCCTATGCTCCTTGCTTCCCCACAACACCCCCCCCCATCTTTTGCTTGCTTCTTCACCGAGCAGAGCCAAGCACCGCCGCACCCCCCAATGTCGGCCACGCCGCCTCCTTGTTGTTCGTCCGCTCCGGTCGGCTTCCCCCTGGGAAAATGCGTCACCACGCGTCCCCAGTGACCCTCATGTCATCCCCCACCACCTCATATTGTGTATACTCTTAGATCTAGATTCAATGCATGAGATCATTTTGCCTCATTCCCTCATGAGATATCACTAAACATAATATAGATAAAAGAAACTCAAGTACTCACAAACCCAAAAAACACTCGAGTACTCCCTAACAAACCCCAAAAAGAATAACTTTGCTAAAAGCCCTGAGTTCAACAGCCCATTCATTCGTTCTTCTTTGCCTCCAGTTTGCTACACACAAGATAACATCTGATCACCAGCTTGACTGACCTAGTCACTCCTTACTAGCTTGCAGTTGCAGAAACCTTAGTACTACTGGTGATGGATGCTCACTTCGCCTGCCCATTACAGTTACACACACGCGTACACATACAGTTTCCTTCCATTCTTATTCTGTTCTACAGAGGTGACAAGCGAGGGCCCCAGCTACAGGGCCACCTCACCCTCCTAAGCCTGTGTAAAAACATGCAACTCCAGCGCCGCCGATCAGGCACGATCTTCACCGTGCTCGGAGCGACGGCACTGGGAGTGCTCAGTGAGCCCCCGTGCTGACGGCCCGGAACTGGCGCCTGGAGATCTTCGGTAGCAGGAATATGCCCGCGACGCCGCCGATAAGCGCGAAGCCGGAGGCGACGCCGAACGCCGGGATATTCCCCTTGCCAAACAGCTCGTCCCACGGTCCCGCGCCCACCGAGATGATCACCTGAGAAAAAAAACACTTGCAACTGTGAGAATTTCTTGCCGGGATGATGGATGCTTGGGACTCAAAAGATTACTGTATTAAAAGCAAAAGGTTTCGACGAACGATAGCTGAAAAACTGACCTGAGGAATAACAATGGAAATGTTCAAGACGCCAGTGCAGAGCCCTGCGAATTGCAATGAATCACTCGTCATTAACCACATCTTAAATACTATTAAAAACGGTTAAACATCATGAAGGAACTGCAAGAAGCCAAGAAGTGTCACATACCTTGGCCACCCCCTTTACTAGCTGCTAATTGTGCCGCCACTGCGAAAGGAACACTATACAGAATCTGCAGCGTGTAAAAGAGTTGTCAGAACAAGGGATTATTGAAACGTATGGAGAGAAGTGTCATCGATGCTTACAGCAAGAGGGACTCCAAGAAACGCAAACAAGACCAGGGATACGGCCTTTATATCCTTGTTTGCAGTGATCGCTTGTTGAATAGATCCATGGAAGTCCTTCAGTGACCAGAAGCTTATTAAGGCAGTTGCAGCCATGGCAATGCAGACGAAGAAATTGCCCGACACCCACACGATCCTTGGACCTAGCCTCTTGCACATGGGTTCAATCAGGAAGGAGCTGAATCCTAGAACAATCTGCACAGTTTAGTTGTTAGGACATGCAGCTTGAGGAGTAGAGATTTGACAGTAGTAACAGTAGCAATGAGAAACCAAATCTTACCGAATTCAGTAGCAAACCAAATGCACCTGCCCTGACACCTTCGTTAAAAGCCTCGACCTGAGCATCGTTTCCCTTTGGGTCACCGTGGTAGATCTCACGGCCCATCCAATCTGTGTCGTAGAGGATGAATGGAAACCAAGACAGCTACAAGCACAACCATAGGGTCAAAAAATACTAATGAAGTAGCAAAGCACAAGTATTAAATGATAATTAAAAATTCTACAATCATTAAAAAAACTGAAATGACTGAACCAGATGTATATTGCATACCCAGGTCAGGCCAGTTACAAGAAGCACGGATGGCATTCCAGCAGGTAAGTTCTTGAAGCCTTTGAACACTGCAAGTGGCCCGGTGCTTTCACTTTCGATTTGACCATTTGCTTTTGTTGGGAGGCCTGTATTTCCTTTATACGGTACTTCCTTGGCAAAGATCAGAGTTACAACCAAACAGAAGGACAGGAAGATCTGAAAAAAGGGAAAAGCCCAAGTTTGAGCTAGAAATAATGTAATGAACCTATATGGAAGTCGATTATTTTTTTCAAACTTTTTCAGCACAAAACCGGCTTATTACCATTTATCAGTATTGATGCATTCTGAAAATCTTGACTTATAGGCATATTATGAGGGAATAAAAAAACTTACCACAGCTACCAGAAATGCACCTTTCAAATTTGCGCAAGCTTCGCAACAAGCTTTTGTTCTAAGGAAGGGAAGCCACCTATGTAATTAATCAAGCAAAATGCAACTTCTCAATAAACTTGTGTGCAAAGCAGAATAGGCAGTTGAAACTGATACCGGACTGGACTTACTTGTGCCAGCTATTTGTGGAACCGGAGGAATACCCTAGGATATTTCCTAATGCCATCCAAGAACAGTAGATTGAATTCGCAGCACTGGGCCCATGACGACCTATTGAACAAAAAATGCGACATTAGGTCCCAAATCCCATTGATGTCGTACCAAGAACAACTTTTTGATTGAACCAACTAGTGTTAGCAAACTCTTAAATGAGCAAGAAAGCAACGAATATTACCTGACAAATCAGCCATTAGAGCACGTGCTGGACCCTAGTAATTCCATGGCAAAAGTCAGATTTATGATAGTCCATTGCACAAATTCTTAAACAGGACAACTCATATAAAAGCACTCACTTGCACAGTATTGTTGGAGAAGTCAAGGAGCCAGAATCCCAGAACATATACAATTGCAGCATGCCATCGAGCACCACGGTAGACACTGTATCACGCCAAATGTCAGATCAGCTGGTACTTGCTAGTTATGATATGCGAAGTCAAGAGGCGATGACCCAAGCAGTTTACCTGCAGTCTTCCTTTGTATCACCCAGTGCAGATCCAATGTCAGACGAAAACCCGATAACTATGACCTACGTAGCATAAGTGTAATTTGATTAGGAAACAAAACTTCGTAACCGAAAGAAAGAAACATGAGTATAAGGTTCAGTGGTTCTCACAGCCAAACAGATCAGCACACATCCTGTCAGAATAAATGGCCTCCGTCTTCCCCATTTTGAAGTGCACCTATCACTATATAGGCCAATGCATGGTTGAACCTGCAGGGTAGGGGAAGGATAATGGATAAGTACTAAGGTTACTTGTTTTTACAGTAGCATGATGTACATCACCTTTTGTTTTTACATTGGCGAAAGAACTATTGTAAATGTAACTAAAAACTCTGAAAGTCACAGGAGCTCAAGATTCGCAGTTCTTTGCACTACTGCAAAGGACATCAGTTACTTGTTTTTAAACTACAAGAACTACTCTTTCTGTCTTGCATGCTTCAAAGCTATGCACATGGTATCCAACAAAGGTAATTTTCAATACAGTGAATTAAATCCTAGAAAGATTTAGCACCAGTATGATGCAATGAAATCTTGTGCTAAGAATGCACTTATCTCAATATCACATTTGTAGGGGCATATTTCATCACACGAATAAAATTGACGTTGCTACTCACCACTAAGCCAGCGATAGGACCGCAGAGCCACATGAATGAAGTAAGAGAATGTGAAAGTCCGAGAGTCTACAAATAATCATAAAGGTCAGAAAGTTAGTGCATGCTAACCAGTAGCATTTGCAGTTAATTCAGTTTCTTGGCATTGCAAGGTAAACAACTTTACTTGTAAGTTGCAACTGAATCTGACAACATATGATCTAGCAATAGCTAGTGACTGATTTAAGAGTGAAATGCATGCAAAATTTACTGTGTCAAGACATTCAGAAACAAACGCATATACCACTTGCTACAAAGAAATAGATATACCATATACGCCACATATCATACTTCCCTGAAATTTAGCTGAGGAAGTATCCCTCAGTAGAATCCACAGTATGCCACTTCCAGGCAATCTTTTTTCCTCACATTCCACGTCCAAGCAAAAAATTTCTTATTAACTCAAGCATGATGACAGGAAGTAGTAGAATAGTGTCAATAGACTAGCCGTATGCATGGCACAACTAAAACCTATCTGTACAAGAACTTGGAACTCACACTTCTCTATCCCTCAAGGTATAATGGTCCACACAAAGACTGTCCATTGTTCTGACACTAAGTTTATTCCTCCTTATCCATATATAGAGAAAACTTTTCATCTTTCAGATGAAAAGCTCCTGCTTCAAAAATCAATGAAGAACTCATGCCTTGTTTCGTCAGCTAAGGAACACCTCTCCTTATTTGCCCATGCAATTGCCCTGTTGCAACTGTGCCACAGGATATATCTGGACTGAAATTCCCTCTTTAGTTTGATCACTCACATGCATGCAGGAATATATATACTGGCAACCTCCCCAGGTCAAAGTTGATGCACTTGCACATGCATGCACCAACCGTCACCATGGCACTTGGCTCAAGATGGACCTTTATAAAAAATAGACCTAGTAATAGCAATGTATGGACCATCCCGATTAATGAATGCTCTGTTCAACATGGACAGATATGGAATTATGGATAGAAAGTATGCTATCGTTTGGACCTTGGCTGAGTTTTTTTTTTCCAAAAGGAGAAGGGGTTGAGGCTTTATTGAGACCTTAACTTCTGGTCTTTGTATAGTACTTTGAACGATAGACCGATGGCCAATTATGTTCTGTGGTTCCCTTATCCAGTTCCTATCATTTCTTCCGGTGAAGAAGGCATTGGAGGCCTACTTTAGGGGAGGCATATCAAACTGTTTTTATTTTCTACATGACCAGTATATGTGGCTGTTCAACCATAGGGAATCAAGCACACGCATTAGTTGGTAACATACCTGAAGTGCCAGGTGAATTAGTTTAGAACAGTGCTGCTAGAACTTGTTAACATAAAAAATCAGGTACAATTGGATGAGCATATAAAGCATGCTATACTATACTTGACCCGTGTGAACTGCTTTAGCAAACAAAGATGATACAAGTGTCATGCCACGTGTCCCGAAGTGCACAAAAATGTTTTGAGTGGTTTGACTTTTGTGTATAGAAGTTCTTCAGAAAAAATTGAGGCTTTTTGCAAGATCGAAACGAGATACTTCAGAGGAAAAAGTGAGAAGCAAACCATTGGTGGCAAGAATAGGGAAAAGGGGAAGATTTTATTTCGTGCCTCCGAACAGTTAATAGCCCAAAAGAGAAGATCGATCAAGAAGGTTGTACTCCAATCTAAACAAAACCACCATCAGACCGAATGCCTGTTTAGCCACACGTGCATACTTATACACCGACAAAAGGTTCGAGAAGAAAAAGAAGACAAAACATTGGTCAAATCGACCGTTTTCAAAAAACATGTCAATTAAATCTACCCTTAAAAACAGAAAAATCTTCACATAACCAAGAAACAAAATCCCCCAAAACTTCAGGAACAACAACAACAAAAAGAAAAAGTTTCTCCTTTTAATTCAGCAAAAAGTTCTCTTCACGCCGTGCAAATTGAAACAGCAAAACACGAAAGCCCCCGAACAATTTTGGCGCACGGTCGAAACGACGCAGCACAGCGCGTGCATGCACAACCTCACGGCGCACGCGTACACTTAGCTACACAGGACATACTATATATGCAAGCATATACCTGGACGTAGGGGGTGAGGAGGGAGAGCTGCAGCGCCCAGCCGTACTGCACGCCGCCGGCGATCATCCCGGCGAGGATGAGCCTCCCCAGGCTGATCGGCGCCGTGGTCTCCTCCGCCCCTGCTCCGGCGCCGCCTCCGACGCCGCCGCCACCGACACCCACCGAGAGCTCCACCTCGCCACCGCCGCCGCGAGCCATGGGAGGCCGGACGGACGATCACCTTAGCCTCTCTAGGGTTAGGCTAAGGAAAGAAATTAGCGGACACGGGAGGAGGAGGAGACGGAAATGGGAATGGAAAGGGCGAGAGGGAGGAGGTGCGCGCGTGGAGAGAGGAGAGGGGAGGGGGCCGGGTGGGTTTGCGTTTGGAGCGACGGAGAGGGGCGAGGCGTTTAAAGGCCGTGTGGCTGCGACCGCGACGCGGACCACGCTAACCCGGATGCGGCCTCTCGTCCGCTCATGCTATCACCAAGGTGCAATTGCTACGTTCACAAACGGATCGAGATGGAACACTAGTACTCCTATACTACCTCTCCGAGAGCGCCTTTGTAAGTTTTGCATGCCTGTTTCGTCTACCCTGTCGGACCCGGATTTCGTAATCCAGAATCCTCTGTGAAAATACTGCGCTATTCCCTGGATCAGTAGATAGCGCTCACAGGATACATTGCTGAATCAATTCATACATCGCATAGACCGAACCAATCATTAATACAAGCATCAGAGTTCAAATAGACCGCGTCGGGTCGAGTTTACAATAGGACCGATCAGGCCAAATGAGTTCAATACAAAATCTCGAGTACGATAGCGGAAGGGAAAGGGGTAGAGCAAGTCTCTCCACAGGCAAGCGACTGGGGCACCATGTGTACGGCCGATATTAACCAAGGGCTTGGATAATATAGGATGTACACCGGTACCGACGGAGCCAACCAGACTGAGGCGAGATCTAGACTACAAGAACTATACTACTCCTCTTCATGTCCTTGCTCCTCGGTGTCCTGGTCCTCGTAGTAGACGTAATCTCCATGATCCACCGGTTCTGAGGGTTGGGGGAAAGAGCGAGGATGAGCACAACTTCCGTGCTCGCGAGCCAACACACAGTATGCAATAATATACATGCAAGGCTTAACAAGGATGGCTCGGGTTCATTTATTTGCGCAAAGCAATATTTTGAGTACCAATATTAGAAAGTCCTATCACTTAGCATTTTAACCAAATTGCATTTTGTTAAAGAGATTACTTGTGCAATATTTATAACAGTAGAGGTTACCTCCACCTCATGCTTATTTTTGATAGCGGTTACATCCACCACTTAACATCACTGGGTACATCCACCCAGGGAAAACCAAAACCAGGGGTCCAACGAACCCATCACATTTTATCCCGCCCACAAGGTTTTATAAACAGAACTAACTCTTGTAAGTTCACATGTCCGCCCATGACCGTGGGCACGGCTATTCGAACAGTTTATTACACTCTGCAGAGGTTGTACACTTTACCCACAAGAGACAATCATCTTGACATGTACACATGTTTAGTAGACATGTGAGTCAAGGGAGATCGTCACAAGGCCTTTACAATGCATCCTCCAAAGATTTGTTACACCGCTAAGGTTTCACCGAGAAGGGTTACGCTCACATAGACCCGTCAACCCTTACCTGCACCCCTCTTGCGCCACACGGCTTATGCTCACATAGACCCATAAGTCGACACCCCAACCCATAACCACAAAGGCTTATGGCGTGAAGGGTCATCCGCTCGTGCAACTCATACTAACAGATACAAATTATTTAGCCAGTCGACACCATTATAGACATGTGGTCGCATTGTTTACATTGGGAGGTCATCACAGATTAAGTCCTTAGGGACCATCCTGGCGGTTCATACCACATACCATCCACAACAAACATTTAGGTTGCATTAGCACCCACCAACATACCATCCATCATGCCATCCGCCCAGATGTGATAAGCAGCTTTTAGGGTTTTTGAGAGGTAGGAAAATACATCAACACATCCATCTCAGTCATTTACATCCAATGACTGCCCCAAAAACCATGTTCATTTTTGAAAGATGATGAATGGGGTAGATGATACCCCGATACTTAAGCAAGGCTAGCATGGCGCTTAAGTATAGCCTATAACTAGTATAGTTACCATATAATTACTAGGGTGACAAGGATTTAAGGCAATTCAATTATCAAGGGATGGTGTATTAATAATTAAACATCAAATTGGCATTTAGCTACCTTAGGGTGTTTAACATACATTTGCATAAGGAAACTAAAGCATGCAATTTGATATTTTAACGGAACATAATTTGCATAAAATGTAGGTTCAATATGATCAAAGTGTTGACTCGCCTTCGTTGAAGTGTTGAGGAGCTTCAGTCGTCGGGTCCAAGAATTCGTCGGGAACGCCAAAATCTACGCACACGAAAAGAGCCAAATAAATAAAATAATTTCAAATAAAATCCAAAAATTACAAAATTAGAAGCAAAAGAGAGGGGCTGAATTTATATGAATTTAGAACTAAGAATCGACGGAATCGGATTTCGTATGAAGGAGAACGAAAATCCGGAAGTTTGACTTCATATGAAATATATAAAATCATCGGACATGAATAGTGCAGGCTTAGGCAAAAATGATGGCACCGGTGAGGGAAAGGGAGGGGCGGCCAGCGAACTAGCACAATAAATTCCCAGGAGCGAGTCGGACACAATGGTGGTGGTCGCGTCGCTAGCGGAGGTCCAGCGCGGTGGCGACGCGCAAAACAGCGTCGGGATGCAACGGAGCGATGGGGCTCCGGCGATGCTTTGGCGAAGGCGAGGGAAGCACGACGTAGAACGTCGCGAGGCAAAGCCAACGGTGGTGACGATGCCACCGGGGGATAGTCGACGGCGCCGTAAACGACGACGGGAGGCGGTTCGGCCCAAGACAGAAATATCTCGATTGCGGAGAAACAGAAGCGAGTGAGTGGGGCGAATTCTGGGGATAGAAAGAGGGAGCCAAGGGGCTCACCGTGACACAGGTGGCTTGGTGAACGGACGACCGGAGACGGAGAACCGAGGTAGAATGTAAGAAATTAATCTTGCTACATGTTTAGTGTGTACGTCAGTATACATGAAGTTGGTTAGTTGTGAGCTACATGCACAGTGTCTATATTCTTCCTACCTTCTTGCAAAATACTCAAACAGACTCGCATGTGAAAACTAATCTCATGGATGGGATGCTAAAGAGAAGATGAACACAATGGCGTGACATGCATGAGCAGATTTTTGGTTGTTGGTGATGTTTGGAAAGAGAGATGGTGATGGAATGAATATGTACAAAGGGGTTTGCTTGAGTTTCTAGTCGACGCAAGTAGTGCTATGAGGCGATAGCTCCTAGTCTGCATGAAGCAAAATAAGTGAATCAAGTAGCTAGCAATGCATGTGCCCACTAACTCCACTCGCTAGCTACAAACACGTACATGCATGCTAAACACATACTAACTCCTACATGCATATGCTAATGACTTAATCTCATGCACTGACTCCACACATCATGTAGCAACACTAGCTAACTACATGCAAGTGCACCACACATGCATACACAGATAAAACTTTGTCAAGATTAGTTCCAACAGAGAAGGGGAGGGAGGAGGTGCTGTGCTACTACTTTGAGGCTTCGGTTTAGAAGAGAGAAAGGGGAGGAGAGCTGGAGCTGCATGGGAAGAGCGGTACTCGGCCAGTGGGAGGAAGAAGTCACAGCACGGCGTGAGCCCAACACCGAGCACGACGAGAGGCCGAACGAGCCGCATGGCGCAAGGCCAAGCCGGCGCGACACCGGGAGCGCAGTGGCCGAGCACACGGGCCGCACCGCACCGCAGAGGGAGGAGCGCGGGTCGTGGGCGCGGTGGCGGTGTGGCGAGCCACGCTGGCGAAGCGCGGCGCCGAACCGAGCTGGAGGAGGCGGCACCATGGGCCGAGCCGAGGTAGCATCATGCGCAAGAACGACCAAATCAAAGAAAAACACCAGAACAAGAACCACAAAGAAAAGGAATGGAGAGAAGATAGAATGGAATGAAGAAGAAGCAAATGGTGGCCTAGCAAAGATTCTATTTGGGAGGTGAAGGAAGAGAGAGATGGGAAAGAGGAAACCATGGGGAAGAAAGGGAGCTGCTCGGTTTTAAAGAAGGGAGGAGAGTCTTTGCAGCAAGAGAGGAGCTGCTTGTCTGTTTTAGAGGAGAAATGGTGGGGAGCCGCATGGGAGAAGGGGAGCTCGGCAAGATGGCGGCCGCGGGAATCCCGGCGAGGGCTCGAGGCATGGGGTGGCGTGCAAGCAAAGTTGGGGGGCATGGTGGTGGCAAAGCGCATGGGTGCCGCCAGGAAAAGAAGACAAGGAAGGGACACGCACGTGACCGGCATCGGAGCTAGGGACATGGCCAGCTTAGGCCAAGGCAAGGCAAGAAAAGGGGTAGGGGCCGAAGGGAGAAAGGAGCTGAACCCAATAGGGGAGAAAAGAATTCGGCTGAAACCGAAAATTTAAGTTTGAATTCGAATTTTGGATTTGAGCTTTTCAATTCAAATGAGGTCTTTTAGTTACTGTTCAAGGTCTGAAAAACGAGCTGTGACATACCCTCTTAATTTACTCTGTTTATGAGATCTACCCGACCCACTTTAAGAGAGAACTACATATATACGATTGTGTTATGTTATGTATGTGTTTCGGTTGTTCCATGGCTTGTTATTATTAGTAGCCGTACAGTAGTACCAAACTTTTTATGGCAAATTAAATCCACTTATTTGTTCCATGGTTAGCTTATCTAACATTTCTAGCTTTGCTAATAGCATCATGTAAATTTCACTACTATATTTGGCAACTTAATTATAACTGGAGTTCATTTCTACACGTGGGTTTCTACCATGCATGTGTACCGGTCACAGGTGCACCTAGCAATTCCACTCGTCTCGCCATGCAAAGGGCTCTCGTGCCGCCGTGGGCTCCGTTTCAATGCATGGCTACGTCGACGTCGAGCGCTTAGCAAAAAAAGCTTAGATAATCCTCGCGACTAAGACGTACTCGTCAGCATTTTGTGCAAGCTCCACTACATTTTACTCGCAGTGACGTGCCGGAGATAGGGTGACGTACATGTACAGCCAGCCGCGCACCACGTGGATGGGAGCCTACGTACGTGCATGTATCTATGCGTACATCTTAGCATATATCATACGTAGGAGTATACACCATTAGAGGCTGCTAATTTTGGTTTTTTACATTTCGTACTCAGATCGAGCCCTATATACTTGGGGTTCAAGAATTAGCCGTAATTCACGAAGCAGAACATGAAGTGCCAAATTGTTAACTATGCCCCGTATAGAATACATGTATTATACATACAAGTCTTTCCATCGGAATTGTGTTGTTTATTATAACTGTCTATGGAAATTTTGTGTTCCAAGCAGGCCCGTAGTGTGTCGTGTTGTACGTGGTACCTTATTGTCGGTATTTTAGAACCGATCTTACGTATGATTGTTTGATTCAGGGGGGTCTCATAGGATTGATCACGCAGATAGAACGACACATAGATTTTATATAGGTTCAAGCCTTCTCCGGAGAGAATAACAACCCTACTCCTGTGTATATTGTATTAAGTATGTTGGTTACAATCAAGAGTAAGACTAGGACTTATGTTCCTGATTGCCCTCCCCCCTCGATCCTCTTATTGTAGCCTTTATATAGTGTATGAAGAGATGACCGTTTCTCTAAATCAAGAGGCGCCTCATCATTTCATATAACGGGCGTATTGATGGTAGTTATCGCCGGAGTAGTAACCTCTCCACGCCGTCTGACAGTTACTTGTCAAAGATAGAGGTGTATTATGTGCATTTGTTCCAGATAATAATAGTGTATACTAATTGCTTAGATTCCCTAATCAATTGATCATACTTGTTTGCAAGCTCAATCAATTATAGGGCAGTCGTAGCTGACTTGGTTGTATGACTAGAAGATGATCGTAGAAGAACTTACGACCAGGAGATGATTGTAGAAGAACTTACGATCAGGAGATAGTCGTAGAAGAATTTACGATTAGGTACTGGTCGTAGAAGAACTTACGATCAGGAGATGATCGTAGAAGAACTTATGATCATGAGGTAGTCGTAGAAGGATTTACGACTAGGTACTGGTCATAAAAGAACTTACGATCAGGAAATGATCGTAGAAGAACTTATGATCATAAGATAGTCGTAGAAGAACTTACAACTAGGTATTGATCGTAGAAGAACTTACAACTAGGTATTGGTCGTAGAAGAACTTACGACCAGGAGATAATCATAGAAAAACTTATGATCATGAGGTAGTCGTAGAAGGACTTACGACCACTTGACGAGTTTCTCCCTTATGAGCGACAAGTGGTATACTTAAGAACCATATGAAGATATTATTATTTATAATAAGAATTACGAATAAATAATTAAATAAAGATTATTATATCCTCGTCACTCGTCACTCATAAAGAAAGGTTTTGGTTAAAGCATGCTTGGTATTAATTCGTGGGTAAAAGTAAACAGGCAAATGGCAATGTATGTACGTGTATTAGTAAGCCCAAATACATGCATGCAGAGTGACACTTGCCAAGCAGGTGAGTGGCACAGTGTGATGCGTTTGTGCCGTGTGCGCACTGCACATCACAACAGCTTTGGATGGATAGATAGATAGGTAGGTAGGGACGGATGAGTTCTGCTTGAATGCCCACTTGGGCTAAACACCATATTTATGTTGCTCCTAAGGGATGCAGGGCAATTGATATATCGATATATATATATAGCTCCCACGTTGGAGTCAACTGCTAACATCCAATTCCAAGCAGCCCCCAAGAGCCAGCAACAAATATGGTGAAGTCACCGCATCGACTGCTGGTAGGAGTAGTACGCTTTTCTTTCTCTTTTGGAGATTCAGTTCGGTCGGTTTCAAAGGTCAGCTTAAAGCTTTGTTGATCTCTTGTTTGTTTGCGAACCGTTCTATAAAAAAAAAGTTTTGCATCCAGTGGTGCAGTATCCATTTAGACGTCATTGTCGCGTATCTATTCACTATTCTTCGACATTTATACTCTTTTTTTTAAAAAAACCCGTCGTCCTTGGAGATATGATGCCGAAGTTTTGACTCTGAAAATAGCGGTTTCAAAAATGTGTTGTGTTCTTGCTACAACTCCTCGATTTAGGAGACTAGGGGCACCTTGGCGCCGATGGAGTTGTAGCTAGATGGTAAAGTGGACAGAGCATAGCCATCGGGGGCGATCGGATAAGTCAGAAGATATATCCAATACAAGCAGATGTAAGGCTATACTTCTCGATATCTGCATCTACATATCGTGGACATTGATCATTCTTGACAAGGAAGAAGCAGCTGGAACTTTATAGAAACCGCACATTAATTCCCCAAAGCAGTCCCTGCAGAACACTAACCCATACCGGATAAAGGACACGACGGCCTGTGGGAGAACATGTACAACTGGTACTACTCGCTGTTCTCCACACGGATTGCATTTTATGATTGCAATGAAGAATTTACAGGTACTAGTAGTACCAAGGATTTCGTCCCAAAAGTTTCAGCAAATCTAGTACCCCAGCAGCTGCCTTGTATAGACTTAGGAGTCAGGCCGTGCCGGCACGGACAGCCGTCGGCGAGGTTCAACACGGCACGTGGGCACGCCAGAGCCGTGATTGGGCCGTGTCGGCACAAGCACGGCACACGATGTTGTATGCGTACCTTGGCTGCCAACGTTACCGCGCTTGCCTGCCTCCATTGCCGCCAATCCATGGTCGCCACTGCTGCTGAGCTTGTCTGCCGCCGCCGCCAAGCCATGGCCATGGTTGCCGCCGCCGTCGCCGCCAAACCATGGTCGCTGCCGTTGCTGCACTTGCCTGCCTCCGACGCTGCCACACTTGCCGCAACCTGCCTTGACCGCTGCCTTGCTTGGCCAGGCCATGGGAAGAAGGGTGACAGAGGGGATCGAGGTGGGGGCAACTAGATTTGGTGCCTGTGGAGGGAGAAGAGGGAAAAGAAAGTGTGTACGTGCGAGTTCAACTGGTTCTATGAGATTAGGAGGCATAGCGTGTTGTGTTGTGTGTTGTTTTGGAAAAAGAGAAGGCCACACCAAAGACTACCTATGACCAGAGGAAGGGAACCTTCTTCCCTGACACCGCCTAACCCCTCCGCACGCTGGATTCGAGCTCTCCTCCGCTAGTCTCGGGTAGTACATGGAGTTTTACTGAATTTATTCCTTTGTGTTACCGCATCCGTGAAGTACATGGAGTTTTACTGTATTTTCTCCTTTATATTGCTGTATTTTCTCCTTTGTGTTATTGCATCCATGAAGTACATGGAGTTTTACTGCATTTTCTCCGTTGTGTTACTGCATTTGTCTTGGGAAAACATCCTACTACACCGATTTGAAATCCTTTAATAAAACTTGCATTTAGTAGAAAAGTCTAGCACTTTGCCACTGCATATTTTCTTTCATGTTTTTGCAAACTGCTTTTTAGTTTACTGCATTTTGTCAGTTTTTTATTTGGGTGTCATTGCCCGAGACCAGTGGTGGTGGTGGCGAGCTCGATATTTTATAGATACATTATGGACACTTAAAATATTTGGGGAGAAAAGTGAAAGTTCATTGATATTTTACAACACATTGTTATTGCCTTATTAAAAATCTTACACCCTAGTGTAGGGTTCTCCGTAAGAAAATGAGTACAATAACTATATTCATGCATACAAATCGACTACTCGATATTGAGATCGGCTAACTCCTGCACGATCTTGGGATCTTTCAATTGATGTTGTTGCTGCTCATCTATTTTCTGTCAATCATTGAGACAAGTGATTGTCTCTACTGTCTCGGGCGCAAGGGACGGTTTCCTTTCTTCCATTACCTCCATACCATCTTGGACAACGAGGTTGATAATGTGACATATGCATCTCTGGTGGAGAACATTGACGAGGATTCTTGATCAGGTCAATATTTTTTGTCAAAGTTAGAGTCTCCATGAAAGTCGGTCCACATATTAGAGACCCACTTTATAACGGTTATGAACCTACTACCGGTGTTAAAAGGAAGTCTAATCCCTTTTATTACGGCCAAACTGGTCGCAAACCAGTTTGAGTCATGAGACGACCAGTCATGGATACTACATGAATAGCTATACATGTTGGGCCATCCCCTACTAGTTTGCTCGTCGGGTGACATGGCAGTTTCCCACGTGGCTAATGTGATAGCGGTTATTGGCGCATCTGGCAAATTATGAAAGTTGGCTAAGTGATGTGACGGTTCAAGACTCAACAGAGAAACATGTGTGAAGATATAAGGTGCCTTTAGCAGCATTAACTGCGACTCCTTCAATAGCTATAAAAGGGGTATCCCACGTATTCTGTAACATAATCCATAACTGCGAGTTTTTCTGCAATCCATATCCATAATCTCATTGTATTCTCATACAAACTCCCATTGTGTCTACGACAATAAAGGTCTTCGTCTAGATTATGCTATCATATTATTTTCCCAGTAAGCTAAATAGGAACCCCGTCTCTCGATCATCGACAGTTGGTGTTAGAAGGAGGGCGCCATCAACTTGACAATAAAGGTCTTCGTCTAGATTATGCTATCATATTATTTTCCTAGTACTCACTCTTGCTAGTATTCTCCTTTATTAGATCCTAGTCTGGCTGGGAACTATCCCAAGTGGGACAAAGGACATGCAGGTGCCGATGAGACCGCAGGAGACGAGGGCGCTTTCTTCAAGGAGCAGGGTGAGGTGGTGAAAGATCTAGACCCGCCAATATGTGGTAATGGAGTTTTGGTGATTAATGATAAATCTAATTGGGAGACTAACATTTTTATTGATATACATATTGTGTAGTCTTATTTGGATATAAAGGTGAAAATCATGAAGGCATGCAAGTGATTAAGTGATTAATGACAAATGCACTTATGAGACTAACACTCCTATTGTTATATCAAGTTTAGTCTCAGCTTGGATATAAAAGCAAAAATCCAAACATGTATGTATTCATTAATGACAAATCTATTTGTGAGACTAACAATTCTATTGATTATCTATTGCTTAGTCTCATTTGGATATAAAGATGAAAAATACAAGAGGTATGCATTCTACTTCTTATTATATCTTGTTGCATTTCTCGGATCCAAAATATAGGTTAAACTCCACCAAAAAGGTTAACTTGGATATGTGCATATTTTTTCATTACACATTTGTGTATGCACACATTTAGGGGGAGTTCATTCTATATTTTGTGGTTTCATTAGTATTGATCTATATTCCCTTTCCACATATTTGAGATCTCTACTTTGAAACATATCTTTGAGTATATATAACATGTGTAGTTCATATATACGTATATGAGACTTGTGTAGTTCATATACACTCTTTTGAGTATGTACAAACTTGTGTAGTTCGTATATACTCATACAAATCTATATTCAATTATTTAAGATTGTGTTGTGGGACTAACATGTGTGCTAAGATGTTTAAAGACTTAGTCCCAAATCATGGATGGCGACATGGTAAGGAAAATGCATGACTATAGAGAGATCATGATTAGTAGCTTGATAGCATGGTTTTTGGATCAAGTTAGGATCATGCATGCATTCGATTTTGAGTTTTGGAAGCTTTAAGTGCTTCTGTCAGAAATCGGTAGTACCGGAGGCTAATCGGCGGTAGTACCGCATCAAGCGGTATGACCGTGCATCACTTGGCGGTATTACCGGGTTTTGATCATCACAGCCAACTGAGTGCTAATGCGGTACGACCGGCTCTTGCAGCGGTACTACCGCATTGCGGTCATTCCGATTTCTATTTGGCGGTATGTAAATTCCAGAGAAGGTGTTTTTCTGTATTTCTCGAGCCTCTGGAAATCGGTAGTACTGCATCTAAGAAACGGTACTACCGGAGAGCGGTATTACCGGATGCTAGTTGGCGGTAATACCGCACCTTCAGTAATGACTTGTTCAAAAGCATTTATGCAGGTATATCTCAGTAATTAATGTTAATGACATTGTGGGACTAACATTTTCCATGAGTTGGATGAATAGATTATGTTCCAGGGTGATGAAGACTTTGGATGACATCATGAGTTGATCGTCATCGAGTCAAGGTTCAAGAAGATGTATCATGTGTTGATACATATCAAGATCTCGAAGAAGATATGGGCATGAGTTGATCATCAAGTCAAGAGAAGATCCATCATGTATTGATGGAGGTCAAGACTGCATCATGTGTTGATGCATATCAAGACTCGGGATGAAGGATGTCATCATGTGTTGATGGGCATCAAGTCGAGATCCCGAAGCAAAGAAATTCATCATGTGTTGATGAGATTTCAAGTCAAGAACCCGAAGTTGAAGCGAGGATGTGCGTCATCAAGCTTCAAGAAGATGCTCAAGGCAAAGGTATGACTAGCTAGAGCTACGGATGTGTTCCTAGTCTTTTACCGGTCTTGGTGTTTGGTTGGAAGATCGGATTGCTAGTATAGGTTGTCGTACTATTAAGAGGCGTCTTGTTTAGTAGCTTGAGTCTCATCATGCGTTGATAACTCAATCTCACTTGCTCTAGCTCACTCTAACATGTTGCCTATATTTGCGAATGTGTTTTGCAAATAGCTGAGGCTCATGGATAATCCTTGTAGCATGTGACTATACTTTGCAAATGTGTTTTGCAAATGATTGAAGTCCATGTACCTACTCCTTGTGGCATGATCTAAGTTTGCAAATGTGTTTTGCAAATGGTTAAGATTCATGTGTATTCCCTTGATATGGTCTAAGATTGCTTGTTGCTATTTCTTTGGACTTAGACCATGGTAGTGGCTCTTTTGAGTTGTGCTTTTTTATTTGATCAAATGTGTTTGAGATCAATCAAATAGGTGGGTTGTGTAGCCCTCTGAATAAGCTTTCAATAGAGTCCAAGATCACTCAATTCCGACATCAGAGTCAAAAGTTATGACCTTTTTAACGAGTGTAAATGCTGTGCTGAAATTTGGGCTGCGGTAGTACCGCCCTTATAACAATGTAGTACCGCAGAACGGTAGTACCGCCCCTTGTGAGTCTTGATACGACCGCAAAAGGTCAGAACGGCTAGTTTTTGGCTGTTTCGTCTCCAAACGGCTACTTTTTGGTTTGGGGCTATAAATACCCCCTTGGCCGGTTGAGAGGCGGCAATCTTTGGCATCCCATTTCACTTACTTGAGCTAGTGTGAGCCTCTTCTCTCAATTGTGCATGTGTTGCACCTTGTGAGCAAGGAGAGAGGTCTCTAGTTGCATGTGTTGCATCTAGAGGTGGATTTTGTATCCACTTGAGCTTGTGCATTCGTTGCATGTGGTGAGAGTCAAGCAAGGGGCTTGGCTTATTACTCTTGGTGTTTGCCGACACCTAGACGGCGTGGAGGCATCGTGGTCCGGTGATCTTCTCAAGTGAAGCTTGTGAGAAGGCCCGGTGTTTGTGAGTGGCTTGGTGCTCGCCATCTCCGGAGTGGAGTAAGAGCAACCCTAGTGGAGCGAGGTGTTGATACCTCGGAGGAAGGCTTAATTTGTGGAGCCGGCCCAATTGGTTTGGGTTTCCCTCAACGTGGATTAAGGGAGACCGGCAAGTCTCCGACCACCACGGTAAAACATCGACGTGTCTTTGTGGTGTGATCTCTATTGCCTTACTATTGCATTTACATTCATTGTGTATGAATGCTTACTTTACATTGTGCAATTTATATACATTGTATTAAATTGCTTATTCATTGTGTATGAATGCTTGCCATGCTATGTGCTATTTACATTGCTTAAATTGAATTGCTTACAAGTCCATGCTTGATTGATTATTATCAATAGACTTGTATTGTTGGTGCACTTAGTTGAACCTAGTTGATTTATGCTTTAATTGTGCAAAACCGTATTTGTATTAGCTTCCGCATTAAAATTCAGTTTTAGCGCATAGAAGTTTTAAAACGCCTATTCACCCCCCTCTAGTCGGCCTCCTCGATCTTACAGGTGGACACCCTATTCGGTGCATGGGACGAATAGACGACCAGTGGAGCATGGCAGACAAGCGAGGGGACTTAGTTCATTTTGGCAGTTGTGAATTACTACTTGTAATAAAGACCATAACCTTGTGTGGCTACTGTTGTAATAAAGAGTACAGTTTATGTCTTATTGTTCTGCTGTGTTGACTTTGGTAAGACTTACTATTCATCAAAGCGGTGTTCTACCGGGAAGACGAATAGTAATCCGTATACCTAAGTGTGATTACCTTCCGGGGTAATGACACGGGGCGTTGCAAAAAGAAGTAACAATATTGATTTTTTACATATATTTTTATTGTTCTTATTTGTTATACTAAGGTGAAATAAATAATAGTGTAATTTTCTATTTGCGGTTTTCGTGATAGAAAATTACGATAATTTTCCTATTGTTGATTTTAGAATTTCACTAAAGGATCTTGCATCATTCGAGAATGTTGCGTCCCAACTCAAACATAAGAGTAAGCAATACTATCATCGGGCTCTACGAGTGCCTCTGCATCTGCAAGCACCGGAGCAACAAGATCTAGGTTGAGTACATCGGGAGTCTAGGTAGATTTCGATAAGAAATCCAAGCCAGACGAAAATGGAGTTCACGTAAGATATGTTGTTTGTAGAATTTGTCATCATGAATTGTCTGCAAAGTCTTCAGATGGAACGGAGCACTTGATTAGACATGTTGCAAGATGTAAAGCAAGACAACGATTGATCATGAGGTTGACACAGCTACAATACAACCCCGAAGGTACAGTACATAATTGTGATTATAGGCCCAAGGTAGGTCGTCAATCTCTTTGTCGTTTAATTGTTTCACATGATCTACCTTTAAACTTTGATGAGTATAAAGTGTTTGAAAATTACATTAGGATTACGCATAATCCTATATTTTCTACCATTTCTAGGCAGACAGCAACTAGAGATCTAGTTAAAGACTATAATGAATGTCGTGCTAAATTAAAAGAACTACTTAGTACATGTACATTTTCGGTGGCTTTGACCTCGGACATATGGAGTGGTCGGGCTAGGGGATTATCTTAGTGTAGTTGTTCATTATGTTAACGACAACTGTGAAATAGAAAAAAAAGAATTATAGGGTTTAAACTAATTGATGTAGCACAGATGGATGAGAATATTGTGAATTATATTACCAAAGTTGTGGAAGATTTTAGTCTTACAAGTAAAATTTTTGCAATAACTTTAGACAATCTTCGCAAGCTCTAGGGCAATTGATATTCTCACTCTGTTATTTAGTACATACGTTGAATCCTTCTTTTTTTGACTGAATCCTTTTTGCTACATGAGCGATGCGCCTATCATATTATTAATCTTATAGTTAAATGTAGTTTAAAGATGTTAGAACCGTATATTAAATCTTTATGTGATGTAATATCTTTCCTAAATCACTCTAACTAACAAATAGCAACATATAAGAACTTTTATATTGCAATGAATGTACGTCCAAGAAAAATTAGTATGGATATGCCAGTAAGATGAAAGTCTACTTACATGATGCTTAAGAACATTTTACCATAGGGGCATTCACTTATTTGTCACTGTACTTACATGCGAGTTTTAGTATTTGCCACTGATGTGAGTATGACATGTGGTCTCGGGACCCATATGTCATACTCACATACAATGGCAAATACTAAAACTCACCCAATTGCAGTGGCGAATAATCAATTATTTCTTTACCATATAAGAGCACATTTTTTATTTTTATTCACGCACACCATCACAACTATGACGGTAATACACTATTGATCGATGAGCATTGGTTTGTTGCTGAGAAGTTACTATTGTTTTTAGAACTTTTTTATGATTTCATTGTTTGTTTTATCTACAGTGTATTTTCCAATATCTCCTTTAATTATGCATAATATTCTTGAAATTGCTAGTCACTTGAAGGCTCATAAAATTGAAATAGTGTTACGAGAGGCTATCGCTGCTAATGAAAACTAAATATTGGAAATATTGGAAAGAAATCACATTCCTATATGCATTTGCATTTATTTTAGATCCCAGAGTTAAACTTCGAGGATTCGCTAATGTTCTCCAACTTCTGAGTAATGCTACAAGCATAGATTATTCTAACTATTTTTCATATATTCGTACTAAATTTTTCAATGTATATCCAAAGTATGAACTAAAGTTTCGGGGAGTTCGCTTACAACGACCTCTAGTACCACCCACCACATGTAAGAACACAACCGCGTTGGGAAAAATATGGGGTGTAGGTTCTTCCTCTAGGAAATCAGGTTCTACAACGTCAAGTTCTGAAGCAAGACACAACGCTCACCATAGCAATGGGGAACTATCCACCTATCTGGACAGTGATACCGTGGATTACCAGGAAGAGCACTTCGAATTTTTGCAATGGTAGCATGACCATAAGGAAACATATCCAGTGTTATCCATATTAACACGGGATGTGCTAACTGTTCCTGTCTCCATGGTTTTTTTCGGGTCTGTTTTCAGTCTTTCTGGAAGAATATTAGAGGATAGAAGAACAAGTTTCACAAGTGAGATGGTGGAGATACTTCAAACTATGAAAGACTAGGAACAAGCTGATGCACGAGATCAACACTCTGTAGAAAATCCAGAGTTGGCGGACGCGTTCGAAAAATCTTTACATAGATAGCGACACTTAGAACATCGATGTATGTAGAGCTATAAGTTGTACTCTTTTTACTTTGCCAAGATTTTCTCATGTTGAGTTTTTAATTAGCAAAGTTTTTAACAAGGCACCCATCTAAACATTAATAAAGCTCATCATTATATTTTTCAATATATTTGACTCTTTTTATAGGTATAGAACTCATTTTTTCAATTTTCAATTTGTATTTTTGAATTCTATACATTTTTCTGGAATTTGTACAAATTTTTAAATTTTTCGAGCCGAGATGGCTAACCGAGCAACCTAACCCATTGGCCTAATCATGCCTGGGCCAGCACAGTACAGCCTGTAAACTCAACGTGTCGTGCCTAGGTCGATGGCTGAGCCCACGGACCGGCACAACATGGCCCATTTAACTAGTCGGGCTAGGCCTAAACGGATGTGCCGCGTTTGGACAGGTCTATATGGGACAGTGCAAGGAAGGAATGTCTCTGGCTTAAACAAACAACATGTATGCTACAAGACATAACAGTAAAGTCAAACGAAGTTGAAAGGAAAAGAAAAAAAGAGTAATCTTCTCAGATGTATGGTGGACAACTGGGTTGGTCAACCACACCATCCAATTCATAACACAAAGATTTTGCATACCGAGGCTATCCGGTTTTCAGTACCGAGGAGTTAAATTGGGGGGAGTTGTAGAGTGAAACAACTGTCCTAGGGTGTGTTTGGATATAAGTACAAAGCTGAATGGGATGGTTCAGTTCAAGAAATGAGTCAATCCAAGCGTTTGGTTGGTTGAATCGTGCCAAACAATCCCGGATGAGATGGTTCAAATTAGAAGAATATTCCCCTTTTATACTGTATCATCCCATTAGATAAAATCAGCCGAACCACACAATTCACTCTCTCTCTCGCTCGACGCCACCAACGAGCTAGCACGTCGCCTGGCCACCCTTGTCCAACTGCCACCCTGATAACCCGTGTCGCGTTGTCGCCCATCGCCTCCCTCCCCTAGGCCTCCCTCCCCATCTTCTTTCTTTCTCCCCGAGCTCACCTCATACCGCATCGCTACTCATGCTCCCGCACAACCTCCGTGCCTTGTCAAGCCATGTCGTCGCTCCGGTGAAGCCCGGCCCGTGCCCACATGCTCCCAAGAATCGCGTCGGCCCCCTCAACCTCCCTACTGCCTTCCCCCTCATCTTCTTCCTCACCGGGCTCAACCTGAGCCAGCGACCGCGCCATGCCCACGTCGGCCACTTCGCTGCCCTGCCATCCCCATCGAACGTGGTGAGATTATCCCCTTTCTTTCACATCAAAATGCATTCCAAGACCTCTCATTTCCCCTCACTCGATTTCATGTTGCATCCACTGGAGAACTAGATACGTCTTCTTCGCCAACCTCGGTCGGAACCCGCTGCCACGGCCGCCATTTTTCATTAAGTGAGTTTCTCCCCAATTCCTTCCTACCCAAGCGTCCCCTCACCTCTCTCTTCCTTCCCCACCACCCATGTCCGCTCATGTCCTCCGTAGCGCCACCGCCACGGCGAACCCGCCCTACCGCCCTTGGCTCACACCGTCGGCCTGTCGACGATCAAGTCGTCGATTTTATAAAATGAAAATAAGGAAATTGGCTAAGAATTCTTGGATAAGAATAGGGTTGCTCTTTATTGCAATAAACTGGTCTTTATAGGGATGCCTTTGGCAAGGTGACAGACTAGCCTTAATTACACTGAATATATTGCTTGGAGAAAGTGAATTGTATATAGTGATATTGAATCACTTGACTACTCCTTCGACTTGATCGTTGTGCTTCAGTTGTTCTTCAATTGTCTTCCAATCGATCCCTTTGTTGTTTGTTGTCCACTTTTAAATAACTAGCGAAAAGGTGCCAGTTATTCCTAGAGAAGACACCTTTTGGAAGTGGCGCGTCTGGTCGCAGAGGCAGTTGTTGTTAGTGAAACGTTAACTGATCACCGGTTGGTGTCATTGGGAGATGAAACCGTATAGTAGTTATTGTCAGTAACTAAGGGCTGAAAAACATCATGTCGTTTGAGACAAATAAGGCACGTGTCTCATTCATTACACGGAAATAATATACTTGGAATTAGATCCAAGTTCCAGTTCAAAGATTCTTCGAGCAGTCATCTCGTCGGGCAATAGGTATAATGCCTCTCCGACCAGGGCACTCGTAAAGCAACCTCTCTAGGATTCTTACAACCATAGGGGTCGTTAACCAAGAGGGTCACGACCATAAGATCCATGTGGTCTTTAATTAAATGTTAAAGTAGTATTTAGGAATTTAATCCTCATCATGGCCCGACTCGATGCCCCTCCGCCCGTACCTTCTGTGCCAGTGAGTTCCCCTCACCTCCCTGGAGCTCGTTTGCGCGCTATCTTTCCTCCTCCTTCCCTACGGCGCCGCCGCCTAGAGTAGCTGCGTCGCCGTTGTGGTCCACCTTCTGCCACACCATCGTCACCCCTGGACTCCTCTTTCCCGCGGGGACCCATTTTCGGGGTCACCCTATGTAACGCCCCATTTTTCTATGCTTTTTAAAAAATTTCAAAATAAAAATAACCATCTGGTTTTGTTGAAGTTCTAAAACTTAACTTGAGATTTTAGGAATTAAAAATAATTTAAATGACTAAATCTAACTTCAAATAATTCAAAAATATGGTTTGGACTTTGCTGGAGTTCTCTGGTGTTCTAAATCCCCTTTCTCTGTTCGTTCCATTCTCCCCTCGACCACCCTTTAGTCACGACCACCCTTGTGGTTACGACCACCTCTTTGGTTTCGACCACCTCTTTGGGTTCAACTGGTCTCGACCAGCCTTCGGTTTCGACTAGTCGCTCGATTTCGACGAGCCCCGCCTGTCAACCCCTGCTCACTTTCTCTTTTCTTTCTCTGTTTCCGCAGCGACGTGCACATTAAATGTTGTCGCCTCTGTCGCGCTTACCTCCATCCCATCCCATCCCTCTGACATGCGCATTAAATGTTGTTGTCTTCGCCCTGTCGTATTTTTCCTCCCTTTTCACACTGATCCATCTTGTTGTTGTCTCCATCCCGCCGTATTTTTCCTTCCTTTTTCACACCGCTCCATCTTATTGCCCGGTTCTCCTTTCTTTCTCTATAAATAGAGCACCAGGGAGCCTTTGCTCTCTTGTTTTTTACCTCAGCTTTCAACCCTCCCTCCCTCTCACCCCCGTTTCGTTGTGCTTCGAGTTTCGCCGCCACCGGCTGAAGCTCGCACCACCACCTCTAGGGCCGCCGTCAAGCTTTTCCTGCCGACGACTGAACCACCTTCCTCCTCGTCGAACCGTGTGCCGCCTTCGCCTATTTAGGTGAGCACCGCGTGCACCCAACTCCCCCTCCCTCACTCTTGTTGCTGTGGTTTGTTCGAGACGCCGCGCTCCGAGTTTAAGCCCTGCATCAATTCTTGCCCCAGTGCTCCTCGAAGCAATCTTCTCTCTCTATTTCAGTTTTGTTTCGTAGGAGCCGTCGCATTTCCTCTTCCCCGTCAGTCCCGGCTGACCCTTTCGCCGCCGTTCTCCTTCATCTTCGGCTGCGAGTTTCCCTGCCGTCGTTTGCAGTCCATCAGCCTCCTCCAGTCTCTCTTTCTCTCTGTTCTGGTGAGTTCCTCGTACCCTGCTTTCTCTTATTCTTTTGGCCAACTTCCCGTGCCCAGTTCTACTGTTTTGTTCTTTTGACCGCTGTTGAGTAGTCGAATTCCACTTCTATTTCAACCGGTGTTGAGTAGTCGAATTCCCCTTCTCTTTCGACCACTGTTGAGTAGTCGTATCCCTCTGGAACCTTTCCTATGACCATGTTGAGTAGTCGTATCCTTCTCGTATTCTTCCTACGACCATATTGAGTAGTCGTAGCCCTCTTTCGACCTGGCAGTCGAAGCCTTCATTCGACCACCTTCCAACCGTCAGTGGTCGAATAACCTTCCAACCATTCAAAACTTCCTTTCGACCAGGTAGTCCAAGCCTTCTGACCAGTTGGTTGAACCCTCTTCCGACCACTTGTAGTTGAACCTCCCTCCGACCAGTCGAATCTTCTTCCGATCATGTAATTCCTAAACTTCCGAGAGCCTGTTCTCCTCCGTTCGAACACCGATTCGAGCTATTCAAATTTCTAAATCCATCTAACTTCCAGATCTAGCTATCTACGCTAAAATTATTTGATTTGGAGTTCATTTGATTTTATTTATATTTTTTGATGTTTATTTGAAGTTGGCTTGTTTTCACGTGAAGATTTCGACGACTCCGGGGAACCCGAACAATTCGAAGAAGTAGATCCTCAAGCATTCGAACAAGACAAGTCATACCTTTGATCATATTGAAACCCAGTATTTTAAATTATTTAAATTCCATTTAAAATTATTACTGCATGCGTATTTCAATTGAAGTACTTTAAATCCCTGTTTTAACTTTATAGTTATTCCTAATTCCTTTGTACATCCACACTTGACTGTTGTTTGAATCACCCTTGATACCTTAGTAAAAGCTAGTTGATACATTAGTATGAACTAGCACTTGTTGCAAAAACTATGTGCTTAGTCGAAGCTTAGCTCAAAAATATTTACTTTAGGGAATTTAGCCACAAATTCAACCATGGTTTAAAATGATACTATAGTATTTTCTTTACCATAGAGATTTATAAAATGATTTGACTTGTTAAATAAAATAAAATCGGTTTGGACTTGGGCGAACTGGATATTTGGATGGGTGCATTTTCATGCACGGGATCGATTCATTTCTATGATCGAGGCTCAGGGTTCTTTTGGAAGTCGTCTAAGTCAGTTAAGGACCGGTCTTCGAGCGTTCCTTTGCTACGCCTGATTGTAAAACCACATGTTCTGAGTGAGCAGAACCTGGCTAACTAATTTGCAATGTTTCACCGTGGTCGTTCCATTTGGTTGCGTGGGTGTCGTTTATGACCTACTTTTATGTATTGCCACCTGGCGCAAGAGGGGGCCTGAACCCTGCAGGTTTCTATCCAAAAGGGGCGAAATCTTAGCGAGGGAGGACTGCGGTGGAATAACGCTTTGTAAAGGCCTTGTCACGTGCTCTAGACTGCTCACCTAAGGTAGTGAGCGGTGGTATCGACGGATGCCAAACAAACTAGAGAAATCGTGTCGTGTGAGTAAAGCTGTACAACCTCTGGAGAGTGTTAAGAACTATTCGAATAGCCGTGTCCACAATCATGAACATGCTGGCAAAGCCACTCTAAATTAGATTTTTTGTTTTGTTTTCAAAAGACTTTATTAAATGGTTTGGATCTCTATCCAAATGGGTTTTGGGTGGGTAGCCTTGTGATAGGAGGGTATCCTTCACCACTTGTTGATGAATATTATCTGACTATAAATTTGAGTTTTAGAAAATGAATTTTAGTATAAAATAACTCCTGTGAAACTTAGTACAAGTATTTGTAAAGAAACATGGCTTTATGCAAATCAACTCTATAAGCCTTTCGTTGAGATATCATTGCATGCATTATAAGCTGTTACTTGACGGGTGTGACTTCGAGCACGGTTGTTGTGCTCACTCTTGCTTAATTTAATTATTGCGCAGGAAAGGAATGCTATGAGGAGTCGGAGATCTTGGACGACTAGGTTACGCCCTCCATACGATTGCCTGTGGCGAATCGTGTGGTCTATCTTGCTGTTTTTGCTTCCGCTGTAATTTGCTTGTTGGTTTTATGCCCCTTTTGTATCAACTCTAATTATTTTAATGAAAGACGTTATATGGTTGTGTTATCATTTCTTGTTTGATTGTGTACACTAGCTACTGATCTGGGACTAGTGTGGAATACACGGAGGACCCAGGATCCTTCGCTCCTGGGCCCGACAAGAGGTGGTATCAGAGCCATATCGACTGTAGGTCGTAACCTAGTTAGAATGGTCGTTAGTCAAAAACTTTAAAACTTATTTTATATAACAAGAAAAGTAAATTATTATCCTCTCATCTGGGTCATCTATCTACCCTTATCTTCTTTTAATAATTCTTCCTTACCTAATTCTCTTTTCACCATTTTATAATATTAAATGGATCCTCTTGCCCTTGAAAATGTCCATAGATGGTCTCACGATTAGTGACCGTGGTGTCCGAGACCACAAGGCATGAAGCCGTCAAGAGGACCTCGTCGTGCAAAGATCCCCGAAGATCGCGAGCACCGAGCAGAACGTTGTATAAGGCTATTAAAGTTTTTTGGAAAAGCTTCTCCAGTGGTTGTAAGTCTTGCTTCGACCCCCTAGTCGTAAGGTTTCTTACGACTAGTCTCTAGTCGTTTTGTTTGGGTTGTTTGTTTCGATCTATCCCCCTTAGTTTATCTTCTCTCTCCTAAGTCTTTGGAGATCTGGTAGATGGTGACTACTCACAACGGCAGTGGCAGCACTAGCAGTCAAGACAGAGAGAATGTGGGTGGCCAAGAGAACTGAACTCCGCCACCACCACCCCCTCCAGCTGAATGACCTGACTGGAACCAGATGATGGCCAACCAAGCTCAGTTGATCAACTTGCTTGCTTAGTCGATCAACAACACGCGGACCTTGTAAGCAGCAGCAGCAGCAGCAGCTCAACCTCTAGCTTACGTTCCACCTCCTCCAAGGGCCAACATCTCAGAGTTCATGAGGATGCGTCCACCGATCTTTTCCAGCAGCGCCGAGCCAATGGAGGCTGATGATTGGCTCAGGGCAGTCGGTAGGAAACTGGATATGGTCCAGTGCACTGATCGTGACAGAATTCTGTTCGTCTCTCACCAGCTGAATGGACCAACGTCATAGTGGTGGGACAATTTTACCTAGTCTCACGCTGATGCTCAGACCATCTCTTGGGACGAATTTGTGCAGGCTTTTCGCCATGCACACATCCCACCGGGCATTATGTCCCTTCAGGCAGTCACACCCGCAACGAGCAGAGGGTTGTGGCTCAGATGAGTGAGCCATATTGTATCCCATGTTATGCGATTATGTTTTGGTGTATTTGTATTCATATTTTGTTTTGCTATATTTGTACGCGTATTTTGGTTATTTTGTGTGTACTCTTATGCCGTATTGTATATCGACATCTCCAATAGAGTTGCAATGTAGCTTTTTTCCATACATTCCGAGCCATATGAAATCATGAAACCCTAATTTTTGAAACCTAAAATCTAAATTTTCGCAACCTAAATCCTAAATTTTTTAAACAATTCCAGAACACATATAAAATTGTCAAAACATTACACAGTCAAGTCCATTGCATGAGGAGCCTTCAAAATAAAATTCATAATTTTTACAGCTAATTTTCTACATTTAAAAATTCGTACAAATAGTACACTTATATGAAATTGTGAAAAAATTCTGAACGAATAAAATTATAGAAAATTTACACATGCAAGCACACTGTGTTAGGAGGCTCTACATAAAATTTCACAATTTTTTGAACTCATTTGCTATATTTGAAAATAACTACAAATAACATTAAAACCCTAATCAACTTAAACCCTAATTTCGGCCGGCAACAGGCGACGTGGTGGGCAGAGGGGTGTTGCCACATGACGTAGTGTGGCAATGTTACCGCATGGTGGCCGTGCGGTAGCAGGCGACGTGGTGGGCAGAGGGGTGTTGCCACGTGGCGGGCGGGGAGGAGGTGTGTGTTGCTAACGTGGTAGGCGGGGGAGGCGTTCATGTACGACAGTCGTGTGGCAACGGTTGCCGCACGGCCACCGTGAGGTGGCTGTTGCCCGCTCGCCACATCAACGGTGCTATATTTGCAAAAAAATTCAGGGATGGTCATTCCTATAAATACGAGCTGAAAAGGCACCAATACAGCCAAAAATTCACAAAATGGGTGAAACTTTCATCACGGGCACGTGTCCAAGCCACCCTGCCAGTTCAACGGCAGAGATGCTAGAGATCGCGCGCTCAACGTCAAGCCAACCACGGACCTCCCTACCACGCGTGCCCGCCGCCCAACTCTCACCCGCGTGTAGGGCTGTAAAAAAGAGCTCGAGGCTTGCGAGCTACTCACTTTGGGCTCGATTCAAGCTTGACTTGGTTGTAAAACGAGTTAAGCTTGAGCCTAATCTCAAACTCATGGTCCCATGCCCAATCCAGAAAACCTCCAAGCCCAAGTCCCCAAACATCCTCATTTGTAGTGACGGAGCTTGAGCAAAATTTCAAGAGGGCCACAGATCAAAGGAGAATACGACCAACAGGACTCGGAATTGTAGAAAGAATCAAGTCAATCAACCAAGACAATGCAACATCAATAAGATTCAAAAGCACACTACTCACTACTGGCTGCACACCCTGCGCGGCGCATAGATTTGGCTCTCCGGCCGTAGGTTGTGCATCTGTCATCGCCACCGAGCCTGGCCGCGGCAAGCCCGAGACACGCCATCGACCAGTGCCTCGTCTACTGCTTTCATGCTTCGCCATCGCCTGCCATTGCACGATTGAAGTTGCTGTCTCGCTGAGTAGTATTGTAACTAGTAGCAAGTAGCAACAATGAGACTTCTAAATAGACCTGACCTAACCAAATTGGGCTGGCTATGGACTGCATACATACTGTTATTTTTTTTCTAAAATACTGAGAGGCCATGGCCCAAGTTGGCTGAGCTGATCCTCCGCCCCTGCTCATTTGGCTACTCCCAAGTCCCAACCCAGGAGGCTGAAACCCTAGCCGTTTGTCCTCCCGTCCTGCCTCACATCCCACACCACCGAGTCGCCAACCACCACCTCGTGCCTCCACCATCTCCTCCTCTGTCGCCTCTCGTCCTGTTGTGCAACCACCAGCCCACCGCCCCTCGTGACCACGGCCCACCGTCTCCACAACCGCCACTCGTCTGACCCTACCGTCATCGCCACCAAGGAGTAAGCACCTTCGGGCTCCGGTATTGTTCCTTCTTGCTCCCTCCCCATCGATCAACGGTAGAGAAGGCAAAAGATTTGTGGTTGGTGAGGATCTGTTAGAGGATTTGAGGCAGTATCAATCTTTTCTTCCCCAATTGATTCATGGCTGGTGACGAGCCAGAGGAGCAACGGTAGTAGCACAGGATGTCACAGCCAGCGACACCAGCGGCAGCAACACATGTCACAGTGCCAAATGGTATGCAATGCACATGCATATTTTCTTGGAATCTTGGGGAGTTTTTTTAATTTAATTTCATTGATTCATTGCAAAAGAAGATGATTCCTTGAGTTTCTTTGTGGGTGTTATTTTCTACATTTTCCATAGCGGATTGATTATTTATCCTTCACTTAGATGGGTTTCAAGAATATACACTCATTCTCGATGTAATTAGTTTTATATCATTCGCTTAGTTAGATCCCGGATAAAATACCCTCTTTGTAATATTATAATAATTTCTATAGTTTTTTTTCTGTTCTAGCCACGCAAAAAGACTGGAATGCCATTGCCCACTATCTTTCTTGTCCGACGTAGCTTGGTCGCACCAAGGTTTGACGGCGGTGCTACAGCGACAGAGCTTCGGCTGTGAAGTGTGCACAACGCCACTACGACGACGAAGCTCTGGCTATGACGCGGTACAATGCGTTTCCAGACTTCGCGGTCTTGTTTTTGGGGATTTTTTAAAAGAAATTTACATAAATAAATAGTTGATTTTTTTTAACAAAACTAGGCTACTGTCGCTATTTGAAATGACAAAAATGCTCTATCGTCATTCCAAATGGTGACAGTAGCCTAGGCAATGGCGATAGGGGCTTAAACAGTGTAGAGAGGACCATGTCGTCATTTCAACTAGTGCCAGTGACCTCTGTCTATTTTTTTCTGTCTATTTTTTACCACATATTTTGTAGACAAATCACAATGATATTACAAAACATTCAGCGCAACGCCATCACAGTTTGTTTCGACAAATCACAATGATATTACATAAAATTCAGCGTAACGCCCTCACATATTTTGTTAACAAATCACACTGATATTACAAAACATTTAGCACAACGTCGTCACCTTGTTTTTCGACAAATTAAAATGATATTACAATGCATTGGGCACCACATATTTCAACAAGATGAACCTTTCCCGTGGTCATGACCTCAACGTCCGCCATGTTGATCATCTTGAGTGGGGTGGTCATATGAGGTCCCCGTGATGACGTCCGGGCTGCCAATGTTTCCTTCGTCCTATGAATTTCTCGTAGGGCATTTCTTGAAGGTGTGCGCAAACTTCTTGCAAATGGAGCACTTCTTCGCACAACGTCCAGCTTCTGGCTCGTCCATATCGTTCCTGATACGTCGTACCTGTTGCCGGCCAACCTTTTCCTTCAGCCTATCAATGTCTACGGTCTAGATAAGTTTCTCCCAGGTCAGATGATTAGTGAAATGGCCAACCACGCTGTAACCATACATCTCTTCACTACAGGTTTGCACCACCTCCTCCTTGTTGAAATAATCAGAGAGGTACTGGTCGAGATGCTACACCACTGTCGAACATGCAGCCATGACATCTGAGCAGGGTCTATGCAGAAGAAAAGGCTTGTTACAAGTGCATACGCAACTAGCGTGGCGTAGCGTGCACTCTTGGGTGATTCTCTCGCGATTTGTCCCGCAGCATCCTTTATCCCTGCACATTATCTCAAAGCGAAGTTCTCTTGTGCCCATTTTGAATGCCCGGTGCATCTCACCCTTCTTACTCTTCTCCTCCATGTACTTAGTGATCATGGCGGAGTACAATACGATGTCATTTGCCATGGTGAGCAACGCGTTGTTGTTTCTGTCAACAAAGTAATTTGTGATATCGCGGATAATTGCCTCCACAACACCAACCAAAGGGGAATTTTTGGCGCAAATAGCACTGTTGTGATTGGTTATTACACAAATAGCGCCCAACGCGAAGAAATTGCATTTTTGACACTACGTCTGCACGGTGGCCGGCTAGATTCAACCTGGACGCGACACGTGGAGAAAAATGGCCCTTGACCGCATTGCACCATGTCGCCGAGTCCAGCCCGTGGCCAGTCGGACTTACCTCCACGTTGCTCTAGCCCGCGAATGACCGACGGGGTGCACTACGACACCAATCGGACTCATTGGGCCGTGCTGACCTAGGAGGTGAGCACCCCCCCTAGTTGATGCCCGACGTGGAGGACGTCATCCTTAGAACGACCGTAGCTCATGTTCTTTATTATGCTCTTCGACTCCGCCATGATGTACTTCAAAGTGCTCAGCAGCCCCGGTACTAAGTGCTCTGGGCTGCTGATGGCGGTCTCCGTTACGCTTGCGATGCGTTGCAACCACTTCAACTGGATGGAGAGACAAACAGGTACAGTAATGAAGAGTACAAATATCATCAATAAAACGACCAGAGATTCTAAGTGTCTTACGTTGTTGTCACACTACGAAGTGTTGTGTCGATCGAACGAGTGACTCAGGCTCTCCTGGTGCGTCACCTACTCCAGACGCTCTGGCGGAGGACGAGTGAGTTTGGTGCGCGACCGTGGTACGAACCACTCCATGTACTCACGGTGCATCCGTACATCGTACGGTCCCTGCTCCTACAAGGTCTCGATGTGTGCCGTCTCCATCCAAGCCTTTTCATCATTTCAAATAGCGACAGTAGCCTAGTTTTGTAAAACAACATTGACTATTTATTTTGGTAAATTTCTTTTAAAATAATATTATTTTAAAAAACATTTTTGGGGACAGGTGGGGACGAGGACTATAGCAGCCAGAACTGGAAGGACGAATGTGGCGATCGCAGAAAGGGGAAAACGACGACGGCGGCGAAAGCACCCGGTGCTCATCCTAATTAGCGGGCGCATGAGCATGGCGCAGATGTGGGGAACCCTCAAGCGGCGACGGCTTGTCCTGGGATGAGCTGAGGGCTGGCGGCGGCGACGCCACGGGCGGCCAAGAGCTCGGTAGCGTGGGGGCTAGAGCAGCGGAGGCTTTGGGATGGGCATGGAGGGATTCAGGAGGTGGAGGTGGGCGCAATGACGCAGATGGCGGGTCCAAGACGACATCGAGAGACGGATCGACGTGCGAGGCGATGCGGCTTGAGGATGGCGGAGGTCCCAGCGGCGAGGAGGACGAAGGGATGTCTTCCCTCCTCTACTTCGGCTTGTGTGGATGGAGAGGGTGCACGCATTGGAGAGGAAGAAGGCCAAGGGAAAGGGCGTGTAGCTGGAGGATGATGATGGCGGTGGCGAGGAGGAAGAGGGCGACTAAGAGGAGGCAGCGGAGATGGAGATGGGCGAGGAGGATAGGGTGGCGGAGATGACGGGTGGGGGGAGGGGGAAGAAGCGAAGGAGGAAGGCGGCGGCGAGGAGGACGCCTGCGGGAGGTTGGCTTGAGGGCGAGGTGGAGGCAATGTTATGGGAGTTCATGCGGCTGCAGATGGAGATGGAGGAGCGGTGGATGGGGTAGCTCGGGAAGAAGGCTCGTGTGGAAGAACTAAAAAAATCAGCGGAAATTATTATAATATTGCAAAGGGGTATTTTTCGAGAATCTAACTAAGCGAATGGTATAAAACCAATTATATCGGGAATGATAGTATATTGTTGAAACCCATCGAGGTGTCTATACATACGATATCCATGCTACCAAGCTCTGGCTCGAACTTACCGAGTTGAGCTCGGGCCTAGCTCCAAGCATATATAGGCTGGCTCGAGCTTGGCTCGTTTACAGCTCTGCTCGCGCGTGCCGCGGCTGCGTACGGACCGCCCGAGTCAACCCACTCTATGCTTCCGCGGCACCCGAATTTCGCGCGGCGGCTCAGATATCAGCGCACCGGACAAGGTTTTTGCCCGCCACGGGCGTGCCTACCTGACTAACCTCCCCACACGGCGCGGGCCGGCAGACTGGCTGCGCGCGTGGCTCCGCTTCATCGCGTGCGCGGCCTAGGCCCACCCGAACGTGACTCCACCCGCACCCCGTCCATCTCCCACACGGAGCCCAAATTCTCCCGTAACGACTAACGACCAAACTGATTCCCCCGCGCGCGTGGCCCAATCCACCTTCAGCACCGCACGTCTCGCGCGAGAGGCCTAGCGGCAACTGCCTCTCGTGGCCCAGCTACCACGCTCCCGCGCGGTACAGTCCAACGCAACGCCCGCGCAATTGGCCTGAAAGGCTATAACCGTGTAACAATTTTGAGCCCCGGGTGAAGCTAGCTAGCTCGAGACGCTCGTGCACACCTGACCTTGTTTTTTTCCCCCTGTTCCTTCTTCTCTCCTCTAGTCGATGCTAGTTCGTGCGTGCTGCGTATCAGCATTCAGCAGTTCGAAGTGAAACCCCAAAACGGTAGCTCGAAGCCAAGCATGCATGACATTTTTTGTGGAGCAAGTGCTCTGATCAGACCGACTAAATGGCCTGTATTTGGACCTGTTATTTAAGGAACTTGCATTGGTAATGAGCCCATGATAATTGCGAGGCTTTTGTCCATGGGTCCTACTATCCACTCATGTTCAAATTGCTACCTCACATTTGTAAGATATGAAAATAGAGGGAAAAGGGAATCAGCCATTAGCAACCACCTCCTGCTGCCAAAAAGAAGACAGTTCCTAAGAATCTTCTTGTGCCAAAAGAGGCAGGAACACATTCAGTAGGTACCGAAAGAGGTGATGCAGTGGCGCCTTCCTTGCGGCTAGCAGGCAGGTACTACTACTACTGAATAGCACAGTGGCAAAAACACACAGAAATGAGAGACAGGCTTTGCACGAATCACGATGGATTTGAATAAGTACACAAAAAAGGTAGGCCTGATTTAGATGACAACAGGACAACAGTACGTATACACGTAGACGTAGTACACAACGAATTAGGTAACCTGCCCCTCCAGTACTAATTAAGATCACTCTCTAAGCTACAAATGTTCAAACGGTGTGCTCAGCAAGAACAGTGGCGACGACGGCCATCTCTCGCACCAACACGCGCCGGCTACATCAGCAAGCTGCGGATGATCGCCGCCTGCGCGCTGCTCATGTCGGACGTCGCCAGCAGCTCCGACAGCCTCTCACTCAGGTCGTCAACCTCTTGGTGCAAGCTCCTAATGTAGTTGCATGTCTCCTGCAGCACCCTTGAAGATGGCACCTGGATTGAAAAGAGAGGGAAAAGATTTTGGATTGAAAAGAAAGGGAAAAGATTTTCTGTCAGCTCAAGCTCACTATAAGCTAACTCATGCAATTTGATGCGTATAATTGTTGAAGCGTGAGTAGAGCATGCAATTATAGTATTGCTTGACGTAGTCGATTAGTTCGTAGAATCTTCAACTCCTGCAGAGGAATAATAGAGGCCATTCAACTTGGACTGATAATTTTGGCCAAGTCGGTAGGTGTAACAACTAACAGAGCAGCCCGTAGATACTAGATCATGATCTAGGCCACAATGCACCGAAGGCTAGACTGAACATTCTTTTGAAATAGTAGAGTGCTTCCTCATTGGCATTGTTGAGTGAACGCTAAATTATAACTACAACATAGCGCTGGCCAACGTTCTTTAAAAACTCGAATTTCTGGAGCAACCAATTGCTGCATAAAGTGATAATGATTAATGACAGCAAATTATCACGTACTCTATCATTGCTCCGAAGGCAAGCCTCGGGGAGGAGGTCCTGCAACTTGGAAACGAGATCACTGATTTGCTCATCAGTGATCCTCGACGAGCCTGACTGCCTCGACCGTGATCTCCGGCTCGACATCTCGGCCAATGTGGGTGCTTGCAATTGACGGGCTAGGGTATAAATATGCACTTGGGAGAGATGAGCGGTCTGTGTTTGCAAAAGAGAGAGGAGACAAAGATGGTGAAGGTTTATGGATGGGGTGAGACAAGTTTGAGAGACAGGTGGTGGCAGACAAGGACGGGAGAAACTAAGAGGGGGTGTTAAGAAGAGACGGAAGACAAGTGCATGGGAGATGGAAATGGGTGGCTACTGCGGTGTTAAATAGTGCTAGATGCAGATAGAGAAATCCATAGAGCAGGCAAGAGAAAGTGAGCTTCTCATCTATCTTACACAGTGAACAACCCAGCCCAAGACCCATGACCTGTAGGGACAAAACTACACTATGGCCCGAATAACAGTCATAGGCAGGATATACAAAAGTGAAAGCGAAACTGTGGAGAGAGAGAGAGAGAGAGAGAGAGAGAGAGAGAGAGGCCATACTGAGGAGCTTGTGAGTATTGTGCTACTCGTGCATTGCCCCTGCAAGTGGGAGGAAGCTCTGATCAACAGGAGATGAAATGCCGGTGAGAGAGACGACTTGGAGGCCAGTACTGTCAGAAGGAACCACGCATGCCATGTTACTTGACCTACCAAAATATGTGGGTTCATTGTTTTGCCCCACATTTGGTATTTAATATATATAAATGAAAAAAGAACAGTGAGTCTACAGTTACTAGTAGATGGCTTTGTGTGCGACTCTCTTTGTACATGTCTAGGATTCAGTATACACCCATGCATGCTGCATACATCTCTTGTCTTCCTAAACATGAGTAGGAAAACTAATGGCCCGAAGGAACAGCAACACTGGGTGAATTTCAGTGGCTACTCACTACTACTATCAACGCGCAATTGCCTCCTAGACAATGTACATTCTAATGGGTGTGTTTGCACTTTGCACTCAGTTTACCAATTCATCTCAATGTATCTATTCTATCAAATGAGGAAAATTAGCATCATTGAACTTTGTTCCTTACAAAAATCTGCTCTTGCATCATAAATTTAAGAGAGAACCAGTACCATGCACGCTGCTGAAACCATCAGTGCGTGAACTGGTCAAAAGTAAGTAATTGCATGGTTAATAGATTATAGAGTGCTGAATACCTCAGTGTATATCAGATTCAGCAGTGCCATGATGCTGACTGGTCTCTCCGATCATTTGGCACCCACAGCCCATGTCTTGCAGCGCCTGATAATCAATACAGGTATGGGTCACATTGACAAGTGCTATTTACTCCCTCACACTATCAGGGAGCATTAAGACCGATACTGGGGATCGATGCATCAGATCCCTGCATTGTTTCACGTACAAAAAATGGAGTTAAACAAAGGAATTCTAACATGCAATGTCATGAAAAACAATTACTTTATGAACCCTTTGGTTTCCCTACTTCAGTCATTCCTGTTATGTTGCTCAAGTTGACCTGATACAAAATACAGTAAACAATGATTAGCAAGTTAGTTACATGTTAAACAATAAAAAATATGGAAGAAGTATCCAATGTTTTTTGGCATATGGTAATATACTATGCACACATTAAGGCTTTAAAACATAACCATAGTGCGTTTTGGAAATTGCGATTTGAAATGAATTAGGCTTGACCGATTAGCATAAATAATCATGTATAGGCTTCAAGCTCTAACAGTGTATAGAAGGATATAGGTAACTGAATATGGCTTGCAACAAGTTTTACTTAATTACTGCATCTTAATTACAAAAAAAAGAACACTTCGATTCGCCAGTCACAACATTTAGTAAGAACACTTCGATTCGCCAGTCACAACATTTAGTAAGAACACTTCGATTCGCCAGTCACAACATTTAGTTCTGTGAGCAACAAGACATAGATTCATGGGACTATGGCACCAAATATGTTTGCAAACGGACTAGTATATGTATTGATAGTAGAATGAATCGGTCCTTCCAGGAAACAGTTGCTGCACAACTCAGAAGAATCATGCGGAATTTGACCAGTCAATGCAACGTGCGCAGCAGCTATAGTGCAACTACCAGTTGTATTGCAAGCATTTATTCTTTCAGTGACAACTGAGCTAGTACGACATAGATTAGCCCTTCATAACCTCCAGAAGCTTAGGAGACAGTATTATAATGTGAACATGGCAATAAAAACTTAAACCCTTCATAACCTCCAGAAGCTTAGGAGACAGTATTATAATGTGAACATGGCAATAAAAACTTAAACCCTTCATAACCTCCAGAAGCTTAGGAGACAGTATTATAATGTGAACATGGCAATAAAAACTTAAAGTGTAATCATGTGCGTGTGTGTACTTGCATTTTGATATCAAGATCTCTAGAACTCCTAAAAGCAAATCCCAGCTTCAGTTTTTGTAAGCTAGTGACTAATTCGACGTGCAACATAGTAAAACATCACAGCTGAACCTATATAGTTTCCAGGCAGTTAAATGTGATAGATAATTTTAATCATCTCATAAGCAGGTATTCATTCCAATGCAATGGTCTCATAACATGCCCATCAATAAATTGGTAGAGAAATGGCATTCCAATGATGATAATGCACAGCATTTAAGAGCTTGAAGGAGATCTAGTATACTGGCGGGAAACTCAATAATACAGAGGCATTTTGTATTATAAGATAATTTGGTAATAATGAACTAATAACATAGGACGTGCACAAGAGTTACCTAATAAAGATCTGATTAGCCTAATAACAATCTGATTAGCCAGCCAATCACAGCATATCCATGCACTAAAAATTATGTCTCTCGAATATTCAATTCACAAGATCCACAGCCACTAGTAGAATAATCCTGTATCGTTAGGTGCTGCTGCCTGTTTATAAAATTATCCCATTGATCTTTCCATGAAGTTAATTAGCCCTAGCTATGTTCTGAGCATAATTACCATCATAGGACTTACATAGAATACCAATTGCAGGGTAAGCTACTCTGCAAATCACTATGTAACTCTTAAGTACGATGTAAACACAGTACAAAATATCAAATCAACAATCAAAACCAGCCAGTGGGTGATGATCTAAGCGTATCCTGATGGCAGCATGTCTCACGGGGCACATGTAGCTCAATCCAATTAGTAGAAAACGACGTACAAGTTGTCACGTGACACGACCCCCAGGTCTCACACACAAGTGATATCAATCTCTTGTTTAAGTCCACACTTGATCAATCAAGAGAATCAAAGTACTGCATATCTACTAAACAATAGGCCAAGTAGGCCTGCCTGCTAAACAGATGCCAGGAATCACATGCATTATCTTAACGTATTGCATTACATTAACAAGGCTCTCACATGCTTTACCTATTTTAATCTGTCACCCTGTTCGTGCGTAAAATTTGAAAAGTGTTATGTGAATCATGTGATATAAGTAAATTTGTAAAGCAGATCAAGCAGGGACAATGATGAAGCCTCGTGGTCTGATATTGAAAGGATCCTCAAGTGGCAGGTCCAGTTCAGGAATGATTAGGATATGTGGGGTGGCAATATTGGCAATTCTTTCCTACCTCAACATTCGCATGATTTCGCCATCAGTTGGACAATCTTTTGACTGCCGACCTCCACACAGCATGATGGAATCGTCTTAGCACCGGTTAACGAAACTTTACATCTATCTCAGTTGGTTTATACTATCGTCATGTTTTTTTGCCATAATAAGTAAAGCAACTCTTTACGAGACAAAAGAACAAGTGAACTGCAGAACAGAGTGACATCCTGAATGAAGGTAAATTACACCTAGGAATGTGTCTACCCCCCCCCCCCCACCCACACACACAAAATGGTTTTGTAACGCAAGAAGCTTCCACTCTCTATATAACTAACAGAGTCCTTCATCAAAGCTGGAAATATGACAGGTATTACTCTGACACAAGAGGAATAATCTGATCTGGAGATACTAAAGGTCAGCTGTCTTCAGTCCAACACACTTGCGAAATATACACCCACTTCTGGAAATCCAAGACCTACTAGGCGATAAATATTAAAACTAAAGTCCTGACAAAGTTCTTGATGCCCAACAGCCGAAAGAATACAATACAATTATTTCAATTAACAAGGAAAAGAATCCAGATCTTGCTGCAGAACCCCAACATGCTCATCATTGAAAGCTAGATTATACTAGGGTGGACGGTTGGTAAACAAGAAATTAAAATAAATACTTCGACTCTTCGAGGCCAAAGCTACTATTAGTAAATGTATATTATTTTAGGTATCATTGGCTAAATTTATACACTAGCCTTGAATTTCAGGGTGAAAATAATTCAGGACCAGGTAACAACGAAAATAGAGTAACATGGAAAATATCCCCCAAAAAGGCACTAAAAAGAACGCACCAAGGTGACTACTGATAAATTTGTGTACTAACAGAGTTAAATAATCACGTCTTAATGGCTGTGGGATGAGAAAGCATGTTCATGGGTTTCCCAGCAAAGCTGAATAGGAGTTGAATAGGCTGGGGAAATAGCTTCGGGAAGGGAGTTCGAGAAAAGGAAGTGTGGAAGCGCATGGCAAATGCACATGTAGACACCGAAAGCTTCAACTCCCATCATTTTCATGCATGTTGAGGTAACCATAGTCATGTCTGAACTTTGGTCCATGTGTATCTGTTTCATCCAAACAAATTACTGCAAGTGGCACAATACAGATATAAGGAATTGCTTCATCTAGGGAGGGGCAATCTCTAGTTAGGCTGGAAAGAAAATCAGCATGGCCTGATGAAGGGAATAAGTTTTTCACGATAGTCATAGGTACAAGTTAACTGATCACGCAAACTGTTACCAGTGAACATTCTATATGGTTCTTTCATTCAAACCCATTCTGAAATATATCTTCTGAATTTTCCGGATGTAAAACTCCACGTAGTTTCTCCAACAACATGAGCACAAACTCAGATATCCAAATTAATATATGGACCAAGGAAAATGAAGTATGCAATAGACCCAGCACTTTGCAACCCCGCATTACATTTTTTCACCCCGCATTACATTTTTTCAGAGGGAAATTGCATGGAGATACCTTCGAAGAGATGGTTACAGTTTGATCGTCTGTCACCACAGATGTTAATAGTCTTTTGTGGTTTTTCCAAGGCTTCCATATTAGGGAAGGGGAACATAAATAATTGAATCTAGGTACTCTTATCTGGTTAAGTTGATTCTTGCTAGGTAAAAAAATTACACACAATCACTCACATATTGAACTAGGGTTACATACTTAATATTCAGTAAACGTTCATCCCGAGATGCAGTTACTACTTAGGAATTGTTATCATGGAAACTCAAAATAGTACTGACAAAATAATAATAAGAGACCAATTCTATTGTCTCCTATAAACAAAAGTGGATCTAAAACCAACATGCAAACATCTAGATTAAAGTATTTGATTATAATTTCCGGTATTGATCAGTATACCTACTTTATTTGATCAAATACTTGATCAGTAAAATAATGTGTGTATACCTTCAATAAATCGTTGCTCAATCTACTAAACATGATTATTGCTACTGGGAACATGCATTGAAAAATTCTGAAAACAACTAAACAGCACAAACATAGCTAGATTAGAAAACCTATTTTATTCCATGTGCACCAAGACTGAGTAATGTCTCTGGATCTACTGGTCAAGCTACACTCCAGGACCTTTTTCACCAAGTAAGCCATTCTCCCTAGTTTACTAATGCATTCCGAGTTATAGACCATAGATGAGAAAAATGTTGATTCCAGAAAAGGGGGACAGTTGCAACGTGAAAGGGGTAGGGGCTAAGATGCCAACAATAGGGTGATTTGTCTAGTAGACTAGTACTGTTTAGACGGATACTGTAGGCATGCCATTGGTCCTAAATGTTCTTTTGTAAGAGGACAGTACAGGCTGAATAAAGTAAGAAGGGAACGAGAAATTGGGGGAAAACAGTTGCAGCCTATGTGTAGCTTAATGTATGCTTGCATGCAAACAAGATCCACTTTACACAAATTCCAATTCGAAGCCAGAGAAGCTTCACTCCCAATAATTGGATAATTAGCGAATGAAGCTTTACATTGTTTACAAGAAAGAAGTTTCTTGAATCCAAGATCTTTACGTTCAACAGCATTGCTCAAGAAGTATCTTTTCTAGTCCACTTTCAAGTATGGAACGTAAGATAAGGTCACTGCATCCAAATCAATAGATATTTCTAAAACTAAACCTACCTGGCTAGTAGCTTCTTAACCAACATAGGGCTAAGTCTAGTGCCCAGCGTCTAGATCAACATAATTAAATCCTTCCAAGGTTAAGACACATGGCACTTGTCTATGCATTAAGATCCAAGGTTAGAATGGGCCTAGAAGTTGAACTATTTTATCATTGAAAAGAACCATCATAAGCTTTATAGATTTCGAGGTGTCCAAATATAGTTGGGACAAGACAAATAAATAAGTTCCGTTTGAACGGAAAAGTGTACCAATCCCAGTTGTAGTTTAACAAAGGTTATCTTTCTGATTATATGATGTTCACGATTGCAGTCTGCAGAGGACATGAAGTTCAATAAATCGAACAAAATTGTGTCTGATGAGGATTTGCTGAACCAAAAGAGACACATAAATGTTATTAATAAAGAATGGGGTTAGTTTGAAGCTTTCCTTTGTTGTTCATTTCCTACTTTATCAATCTGCCCCATATCTCAAGAAAGATGCACCAATAGTCAGTAAGAGTACAAGACACATGCTGGTATAGCTTATATAACAAATATGACATGACAGCCTTTGTAGAGTTAAAGATCAAGTAATCCTTCCCAGACACCAACTCAAGATGCAAACCAGGCCTGCATTTGACATGTCAAGGTTTTTTATTGCTTCGTTAGCGTGCACACACATGAAATTTAGAAAGGCGCTTAATCCATTCAATAGACACCGATATACACCAACGACATCTCATCTCACTTGAAGCCTAAACTTTCATCAACATCCTGATCGCTAGCGTCTCTCCAACCACGCATCTCATGAGAGCAAGCATCTAAGAACATAAGCACGGGCGCATCCAACCAACAGTCAAAAAAAAAACTAAGCGCAACATATCAGCATTGACAATTTGACACCCGCAAGCACAGGCGGTGCTCAAGCTAACGAAGCACCAAGTAAACCAACTCCTAGTCGCCAAAAAAGCGCCGTAATAAAAACATCCAAACAAGCCATAAGATCACCAAAATTTAGAAAGGGGAAAGGGGAAACTCACAGCGAAACCCTAGCTGGAGATCGCGTCATTTTTTTCACAAAAAAAGGAGATCGCGTCATAGAACCGACGCGGAATGCCATAAGGGAAGCCGCCCTGGGGTCCAATCCAAACGAGCACAGGAATTGGAGCAGAATCCACAATCCCAAAGTTTCGCGGGGAATCGCGAGAGCGGAGGAGAGGGAGGGTAGGGAGTGGAAGTGTGGAACTGAAGCGATCTGGGCGCGGAGCGAGCTCCTCCGCCGAGGCGAGGCGGTGCAACGCGACGGGAACCGCGTGGCTTCGGCTGGGCCTAACTAGGCCTTCTCCGAGGAGGTCAATGGGCCACTCGGTAGTGGCTTTGCCGCTTTGGTTCGGGCGTGCTGGGCCGGTGATCTAACGGTGGGTTTGGGTTGGGAACGTGGCTGTGATTTGAACGGCTGAGTCTCCAATTGCCGACGTGAGGACGAGGCCGCGTCCTTGCGGCTGCGGTGGCGAGGTTGACGGATTCAATGCGGCGCGGGAGGTTGTTGGCGCCGTGACTGCGCGTGCGACAGCCAGAGCCACCCACCCGGCACACGTCTCCAATTCTCCATCCATCCACCTCCAACCAGGTGAAGACGGTGGCATGCAAAATCACCAATGACGTATCGCTACACAACGTGTCGAAAAGCACCAGAGGAATCGTCAATCCGGTGAGTCTCCCGGTTCTCCTTTGCTTGCCCGGTTGGAACTCGCAAGTTGCTAACAAGTGAGTCAATCAGTGGGATGGGAGCCAGGCACGACCGCATGAACAACCAATAAACGCCAACTGAACTCATGTGTGTGCACATCACTGGCAGCCTGGCACAGCGTACAGCCGTCTCTGTCAAGCGAGGAGAGATTAAACAGTACGTGGTACTAGCGTCCGAAATGCCATCATGGTGGCCGATTTGAGGCGCCAATATAGAAAGATTAAGAGCGTACGTATTAACGTATAGTATGTACTTGTGGTGCAGTGACAGAGAAGGAAAGCTAGGAGAGATCAGAATGGCCCGTATGTGTGTATGGTGATTTCTGGTTCCCGGGCTAGAACAGCAAAGTAGTAGCGGTACGCCTTTATTGTGAGACCATGCAATTGTCTTGTCATTTCCTCTTACGCTTCCGGGCATGGACCACACCCTGGCCCATCGATCAGGGCTCGGGCACCAACACAACAATCCCGTTAAATCTGTCAGGCGTTTCTTACTTGCAGCTCCTCCAAATTGCCAGGACGCACGAGACATAAGCACGACACACACCTGAAAGCTGGAAGTTTCTGAACCACATCAACATTGGACGTACCACCCTTTTCATTCAGTGTGGCCTGCATCACGCCTATCGATCACCAGGGTCCGGGAGTAAACAATTGGAGTAGTAACAACCCGTCTCCAAGTACTTATCGTGAATGAATCCATCCTACGTATTTGTATGGACTATGTAGGCTGTGTAGCGATATAATTCTACGTTTCTACTGGGTTTGAGAAAGAGAGAGAAGGGGGAAAGAGGGTTTGCTGCGGCGGAGATATGCCTGGGTGGGGTAGTTGGGTGCGACGTCTCCATCGGACGTGACCGGACGATTGACCAGCTCGATCAATCGGTGTGGGAACCGGACCGAACCAAACCAAACCAAACGCGTCGCCAATCGCCTCGGCTGTCGCGTGCGGTGGCCGGTCTGCGTATCGCATCCTCCTCGTTCCTATCGGTGCGGTGGTGTTTGTGCGCGCGCTCGCGCGACGTTGGAGCGGACCACATCAGCGGATTGGATTGGACTTGGATGGTTGGAGGCCCCGCGCGCGCGCGCGTCCGCCCCGTCCGAAACACAGGCACATACGCGCGGCAGAGACAGCGGCGCGGTGGCAGCAACACGTCAGTCGCCGCGCGCGTCCGCGGCCACGTACGGCGACAGATTGGACTGGGTGAGGGGGGAACGCGGCAGCGGCCAGCGCGACAGAACATACGACCAAAATTGTCTAGGCTGGGAACCAACTGCTCGGCTAGCTAGCTTGGCTGGCCCCCCATATCACCTCCAGTTCTTATTCAGACACTTTTAATCACTCGTTTTTTTCCTTCTGTTTGTCCCCATCCTGAGTTCTGACATTAACTGGACAGCACTGGGTTAACTTAGGATTTTGATCAATAAACAGCGGCCTTTTGCATTTGATTTTGGGCAAGTCAATCGATATATCTGCAATTTGAATGGACTAAATAGGTTACATATTAGTAGTACTAGTCTTAGATGCAATAAATTGAGGCCAAGGATGGCTTCAAGTAGAAGGGAGAAGGTAAGGTGTCTGCTTAGAAAGCCTCTCGTACTTCAGCGTTCACCAATTTCGCACGGATCGATCAATGAAAAGCAAACACTACCTTGAAGTGACATTTAATTTGCTACAAGTTGGAGCCCAGCAAGCACACTGCATGAGCATACGAAATGAATCATTGGACCTGGTGGCTAACATGCATGGGAAGGAGAGGACTAGACGTAGAGGACTAGAGGCCCTCTCTCTCTCTCTCTCTCTCTCTCTCTAGTAGTAGTAGTAGATGCCATCTCGGCTGCTCTCCTCATTGCGAGTGAGTGAGTGATAGATCAAGTGGGCCTTAAGCATGCTTGTGTAGAAAGAAATATCACATCGCACAGGCAAGCAAGAGGGCGGTTAGCCATGTGAGCGCAAACTTTAGAGCAGGGGAGGGGATCAGTGTGGTCACAGCTCATAGCTCACAGCTCACAGCACACGATCGACGATCTATCATGCATGTGGCTCCTCAACAACCATGGGTTGCTCTCACCTCACCTCACGTCACCCGACCCTGCTGCCTGTCAGCCTGTGTGCATGCATGTACCCTCCTCCATCCCGTATATTGACTGATTTTAATTCCGCGGTCGTTTTTCCCTTGTCGCCACCCGGCGCACGCACAAAACTACAGTCCTAGAGCTGCGCGTCCGTGCCAGCACTTTCATGCATGATGAGAGAAATCCTAACTAACAAGCACTCTTCCTCTCTCTATCTTTTTTGAAACATTATTACTAGCTCTGTCATATTCTATTTCTTTAATGTCAAAAAAATATATTCTATTTCTTATAGGCGAAGGGAACCGTGGCCGTTCGGAGCCTCCACATCGGCTCTTTTACGAATTGACTGTGAGAGCCCGCGTTTTTAAGACCTAACCTCGTAGCGGTATTCAGGGTTTAGCAGCGTTAAGCTTTTCTTAGCGGCGAGTTAGCGAGAGTAATAGGTCGCTCCCAATTAGCTATAGCGTGTCGTGTCATTCATGCAATCGCAGCATTCATTGCTATCATCCTCAAGCCCAGCAGTTGATCAAATCAGTAACTAAAATGCATTACAAATTGCATTAGACAACAATCAGCAATTGCATAGATAAGACATCAGTAGTTCATTTTACATCCACAGAATCCAGAATCATCAATCACAACATTTACATTCATACATCAAGCATCGCGATATCACAAGCATTACAAAGATCACAAGCACCACGATCCAAACCACGTTTTTCTCGCAAACCACGGTGCAATCTTATCCTTTCAAGAAGCGCGACCACGTTGTTCACCTGCAAAGCAAACAGTCCATTCCTATCCACTTTCACAGCCGAGAGCCTCTATTTTACTGCCCCCTCCAATCTTTCACCACAGCTATTTCTCCCATTCCCTTCCCAGTCCAGAACCCACAGAGCCTCGGTCCAGAACCACACCAGCCATCAGAGCCGAAGGTGCTGGGAGCTGGGCATCGTCCAGGCCGGCAGCACCACCGGCAGCACCACCCCATTCACTGCCGGCATCCCCATCTTCAAGCATCACCATTCATCAAGCATCACCATTCATCAACATCACAGAACAAGAACAAGCACCACCACAACCATCCCAATCACTACTTCATCATCAGGTAAAGATAATGAGCATTTTGAACTGAAGGTGAGCATCACGCATACCTTGAAGCTGCATCTTCTACCTCCAGTAGCCCTTCCCATCTCCAGATCTCCACCTCACTAACCTGCATTCATACATGAGCATTCATCAGTAGGAGGTCTAGCAAGGCGAGTGAGCTGAGTAGAGAGCTTCTTGGCGTGGCACGATAAACCAGAGGCTGCCGCCAAACCCAAGTCCCGGGACCCTAGTAGCGGCAAGGACCCAAGCGGCTCGGCCTCATCATCGGTAAAGATAATGAGCAGCAAGGTGAGCATCACGCATACCTTGAAGTCGCATCTTCACCTAGCCCTTCCCATCTCCAGATCTCCACCTCACTAACCTGCATTCATACATGAGCATTCATCAGTAGGAGGTCTAGCAAGGCGAGTGAGCTGAGTAGAGAGCAGAGGCGTCGGTTCTTCGGCGCCGGCGGCCGGTAGGCCAAGCCGGCCAAACCCAAGTCCCCGGGACCCTAGTAGCGGCAAGGACCCGAGAGCAGCGGCGTCGGCCTCTGGCCGCGCCGGATGAGGAGGAGGTGACCGGATCTGCGCCGGGAGGAGAGGGTCGGTGGAGAGGAGCCCGGGCGAAACCCTAGGGTGCGGCGCGGGCCAGATCCGAGTTGGATCTGGGCCGAGTAGGAGCCGAGTGAGGGCCAGCAGGGGTAGAAGAAGAAGGGAGGAGGGAGAGAACCGGATCTGAGCCGGGAGGAAGAGCAACCGGGAGCTAGAAGCCTGCGGCGTCGGGGAGCCGAGCTGGGTGCCGGAGCCGAGGAGGAGTCGGGTCTAGCGGCGGCGCCACGGGCTGGCGCGAGGAGAGGACCCGAGAGGTGGCGGCGTGGTCTTAGGCCGCACCGGCTGAGGGAGAGGCGACCGGGACCGAGCCGGATCTGGGCCGAGAAAGGTCCGGCGGCGCTTAGAGAAGAGCAACCGGGAGCCGGCGCGAGGGAGGCGGTGCTAGGGTAAGGAAAGAAGAGGGTCGGGAGAGAGAGAGAGGAGAGGGAGTGAGCGGGCTTTGGGGGGGGCGCTAGCAAGGAAGCAGCGGCGCGCGGAGCGCGCGAGGAGGCGAGAGAGGGGCGGCGCAAGCGAGAGGAAGAAGAAGGGGATCGGGCAGAGAGGAGTGTGCGTGTGTGCTTAGTGTAGGGAGTGTGTTGTGTGCATGGGTGTTTAGGTAGTGTGCGTGTGTGCTTAGTGTGTTGTGTGCGTGTGTGGGGGTTTAGAGTGGGCCGGTCGAGTGGGTTTGTAGAGAGAGAGAGGGAGATTAGGGGAAGATTAGGTTTAGGTTAGGATTTGGCGATTTTAGTTAAGTTGTAGATTCTGGTTGCTCAGTGGTTCGACTGTGAGATTAAGTTGGGTATCCTTTACTTCGGTAGTTGTTAAACTAGTTGGTGCGTTTAGACAAGCGGGCGACTGTCAGAGAGTGCTAACTTCGATTAGACCGCAAAAGCATTTTAGTAATTAAAATGTGCTAACTTGTAGTCGTCGCTAACTTATGTATCCATATTATCACTCAAATCAATACATATTTACTTATTATTATTCGATTCCGATCTACTACAGAAGGCGAACCGGCACCGACAGGAGCAGCTGACCAGAACTTCAGCGGCGCCAACTTTTCCTACTTCTACGAAGGCAAGCGATCCTCTTGAACATTAATATAGTTACTTTAAAAATATACCCTATCTTGCACTATTATATGTATTGCATTAAAATGGTTTTCCAAAACCTAAAGAAAATGATTGAGATAAGATAAGATGATTAAGAAAGAATGAGACTTATTAGGAGGGTAAAAGGGGGCCCTGGCTGGGGAAACGCGATGATGATGTTGAGGTAAGAGGTGGGCCCCTTTTTACATATGGTTATAATATAAGGACCAACCAACTCTTGCTCGGTCAGATGCCGTAATTCAGTGCCAACCATTTTCCCGTTTCGGTGGGCAGAAAATGCTACCTTGTTACGTGACTATGCTCTCCACATCGGGTAAGTAATAGGTGTGTGTGAGTGATATGGAGGAACCCAGACCGGTGGGGATAGTCCGAAGTGGGGATCCAAGGCGCTATATGCGCTAAGGTGGAGTGTTGAGTGCGGGATAGAAATCGCCTCAACCAACCTCACCGTAACTCGGTGGATGATGAGGTCGCAGCGTGACTTAATCTGCACCGCGGAAGGTGATGGGTGGAGAAATTAATCACGTAACACTCGGAAAACGCTCAGACAGATCTCGAACCCGCATCTAAGGCAATGCGGTGGACCCTGCTCACGAGAGTTCGAATAGCTATGGGTAAAGTGGTACAAAGCACATGCGGTGCTAAACTAAATCATGAATTCATACCGTCTCGATTGGAGTCTACGGAACCACAAGGGTCTTTTGTCTCTCCGAGTGACTAGTAGAGTTTTTCAGTATTAAAACTTGCCACTTTTGTCGAGATTTATTTTCTAAAATGAGATGGCTTAGAAATTGTGATAAAGAGTAGAGATAGTGCATCCTTTGCATCTTTTGCTATTAATGCTTGCTGAGTACATTCATTTGTACTCAACCTTGTTAGTATTCTCCTTTGTAGACCCTAGTCCAAAGAGGAAGTATCCCCGAGTGGGGCGAAGGCACTGCAGTGCAGATGAGACCACAGGAGGCGAAGACCCTTACTACGAGGCGCAGGGCGAGATGGACTCCGTATTTGACTCCTGGGACGAATAGGAGGCCAGTAGAGTGTGGCAGGCAAGAAGGGGGTTTAGTCTTATTTTGGCTATGTAAATTAGTATGTGTGCTGTAAGACTTTAGCCCTGCGTGGCTAACTGTTGAATAAAGGACAGTTTCTATCTTATTGTTCTGATGCGCTCACTCTGGTAAGGCTTACTATTCGTTGGAGCGGTGTTCTACCGGGCAAACGAATAGTAATCGTATGCTTAAGTGTTATTACCCTTGGGGTAATAACACGGGGCGTCACATTGACCCTTGTGGTTTTTGTAATTTTGGCGAAACCCTGTCGAACCAGGGGCCGCTTGTTTTGCCGCTCGCGTATTTTTCAGAAAACCTATCGATCTTTTACACAATTGCATTAAGATCCTATGCGCATGTGCCCGTCTGATCGCACGCAAGGTGTTGATCCGTCTGTCCTCCTACGTGTGCCAGACGACTATGCCCTAGCTAGCTCCTCCCATTCCCCTCTTAGAGGTTGTTGTCTCGCCACCTCGCCTTCACCCCCGCCCCTGCCTCCTCCCTTCCTTCTCCTCTCCCTCGATTCCCTCCCCATCGCCCCTCCTTCTCCCCCACAACCTACCGCCCCTCTGCCTCGCCAGTGCCCCTCCGCGTCCCCTCCTCCTCCCTTCCTTCCTCTCTCCCCTAATTCCCTCCCCGTCGCCCCTCCTTCTCCCCACACCGTGCGCGCCTTTGCCTCGCCCATGCCCCTCCGTAGCCCCTCCGCCACCACTGCCTGCCATTCCTCCTAGCGCATCGCCCCCACTGTGTGCTGCAACCGAACAAGGAAGGCTAGATCCGATGGCCATTGCCGCCGAGCTCCGAACCCTCCTCCCCCCCGCCACTTCACAGATCTAGCGCCCCGCAGCTGGTCGCCTGTAGCTCTCCACCATTCGTCGCCACCGAGGGCTCTCCTTCCAGCCACCACCCCCACCTTTCGGTTACTGCCTGCAGGTCCTCCCCAAAAGATCGTTGTCTCCTTGTGCACCGTCGCCACCTGCTCACACCGTCGGCCTCCCATTTGGCGGAGATGGCGGTGGTTGCAGGTGACCGGGGAGGCAGAGCGGCGGCAGTGGAGAATGGGGAGGCCACTTCAGCTGCCATGGCGTTGGAGAGTAGGGAGTCAACAGGCGATGGAGGAGGCCAATCGACGGTGGTGGATAACGGAGAGGGCTAGGAGGAGGCGAAGCCATACGGAGATGATGACGTCAACGTCACCGAGCTCCTCTACACGTGTGGCACCAGAGGCGGCCAGCTGGCGTAGCTAGGGCGACATGCCATGGCCAACGCGAGGTTCGCCTACCCTCTTTTAATGATGGAGTGAAAAGTGTTCAAGAGGTTTTCATTCTTGGAGGAGATGAAAGAATAAATCTGAGGATAAGCTATGGTAGGGTGCAATATTTGAATCCAAACTTGTATGAACAGCATCACTATATGTACATTTATGGTGCAGATGCAGCCCCCTAAGGTACGAATCATATTTTGTCATCAGATTGTGTTATACAAGCTTTTCAATCTTATTTTGAGTTGTATGCAGTTTAATTTCCTTGTTTGTTTTGTAAATTATTATTATTATTTGCTCTTATAAATTATAATAGTGTCAATGCAATGTTGTAGTGTGGAATTGGAGGGCCAGTCATTAACTTCGATGGAAAGGTTGTGGGAATGTCCAGCCTTAATATGAGAGGGTCTTTTGCGCCTTCTTCTATTATACTCAGGTGCTTTCATGTGTGGAGGAATTTTTGGTATGTTTTTCCTTTCAGTTCTATTGTAGTATTTCTGATTAATTTATTCTTCTTTGCTTTCGCTTGTTAGAAGTTGAGCTATACCATTTATTTACCTGGTCAAATTAGATCAGCTAGAAAATAATTGTTAATTTGTTATGTCAGTCTCATTTCTCTTGTATAAGTAATATGTCTTGCAAAAAGATTATATTGTTAGGTTCTAGTATTCTATTTAGATTTTTACGTCTTTATCTCGTTTCTCTCACGCATGCAATTAATGACCACAAAATAACTATGCAATGTAATTGGTGTCATGTTTTATGTTTTTAGATAGCATCTTTGAAGAGATTGCTCTTAAAAACAATTTATTAAAAACCATGTATAAATGTGGCTAGGGATAGAACCATGATGGGCCTAGGTGGGAAAACCATACGAACAAGATTGAAAAATGATTCATAATGAGAACTTTAGGGGGAAGGAGGGGATCACTCTTTGTTCTTCTATGTTTTATCAATACTATTAATAGCTAAGTTGTACAGATAAAATTAGTTAAAAAGCTATGTTTTTCTCTGAACGTTGACAACCCATATTTTCCCGAACCAATCCTCTTTGGAGAAGGACTGGGACTAGTTTCCTTTTTGGCTCATGATCAAATTCTACTGAGATATTTTTTAACATAAGATCACGGCAGATCCTTAACTTTTTTCAGCTTCATTCAGATCAAATGATTCAGTCAAGTTTGGGCAAATTTTCTACATTTTACACAGAAGTTGAATTTCATCCATGGTGGCTTATTTAAAAGGGTCATATGCTCCTGCATACCTTTTTCTAAATGTAATAGATTATTCTTTGGTATAGGTGCTTCCCTCCGCCCCACCTTGGATTGAAGCTTTGGGCAATCAGGTTTCTAGACCATGCTCATGTTGAGAAGATATCACCCAGGTGTAACATTGATGAGGGTCTTATTGTTAAAGAGGTATAGATCATTTGCTGTTGCTTATTTGTAGACGTGTTTGTAGACTTATATTTGCTAGAATCTTTTCTTCTCATGCATATTATGGAGTTATTGTCAATTGAACCATACGTATCAGGAGGATCTATTGTTGATAAACTTGGAGTTAGAGTCAGTGATATTATCGAATGTTTCAATGGAGAATGGATTCCTACTACAGTTGAGGTAGATGTGTTATAGATCTATTACGTTTTTGATAAATAAAATGAAAAGACACCATATTTATGTGACATTCTGTTACTTTATCCTCTTGACTTATGTAATTTCTTGTTGATGCTATCAGCTGGAAAACTTGTTGTTGTGCATATGCGAGGGTCATTTTGACAAAGGAAATTACCTTAATCTCGAAGTAGATGTCGAGGTAAGTTTACTTCTATATTTTAATTCTGATACGCTTGATTTGTGTCATTCATGCCTTTATGAGAAACTATAATTAGCAAAATATTAGTACTAAGAAATATATTACATTGACTTTTTATATTGTCGTTTTTAGCACGTACAAAGGTGTCTAAAGCATCATAAAGTTGACAGTAAATGTATCTGACCATAGAGAAGTCATTGTAAGAGGTATGCATTTCTTCTTTTAACTTAGTCCCATTTAAAATGATCTAAATGGTCATATATGAATCTTCAAATTTGTCAAAGTGTTTACACATTGTTAAATATATAGTGCCTTCTGAGCACTCTTTTAAAATCGACCGTCGTAGCGTAGTGCGCAACTCTACCTAGTTTTACAGAGAGAGAGAGAGAGAGAGAGAGAGATAACTTGGGGGTCGCACCAATAACACACCAAGAATCAGCAACAACTCATCTGAAATGTTATAAGATCATCTATATATGTATATGAACTTTGACTCTATTAATTGCTCTTGTTTAAGTGGTAGTGGTCGTATTCTAATCGTGTGAAAAGCACCACGTTCGAATCGTGTGTGGCACCAACTCACGCAGGGTCAAATAAAACTAAACAGAGTTGATCTAGCTCAAGGCAGGATAGTGACATGGTTCATATACTGTTGGATTGTTCTTATGCTGCATTTCCTTCACATTGACAAAAGATAATCCAATTCTTTTTTCTTCTCTCAACTTGGGTGATCAATGCATTTGTCTCTGTTTTCTTTCCTTCTTACTCCATCTTTTTTCCCGATTCCACCAAGGCATCGAGAAAGTTTTGGCTTTAGAATTATTCATGATTGGTGGGTTAAGTTGTCATCACCCTCCAATTTGTTATAGTTAAATACAGTTGGGGAGAGAGGTAGGAGAGGAGAGAATTTTTTTGGCCAAGGGCATTACAAACCTGAAAGGAGGCACAAAAAGAGAGAAAAGGAAAAAAGAAGAAAAAATAAAGCGTTGTTGCACTTAGTGTCATAGATTGGAGGGCACTCGTTTTTAGGATAGATCCATTAATCCCACGCATCAACAACCATAATCAATGCAAAACCCACTAGGCGCCAGAGGTGGAGCTGGGCCTTGGGCCGCCGGGGCAATGCCCGAGGCCCAGCTGAAAATTGCTTCTTGTTTTCTATAGAAATGGAAACGTGATGAGCTGGGCCGTGCTATTTTGGTTGGGCTGGCCCAAGGCCCAGCCGAAGGCTGGCTACACCCTTGGTGGGCACTGTTGAAGAACATAGTAGTCGCATGAATTCAATCAACCAATCACCACATAATGGGCAATCGACCGAGAGACGAACAATGGAGACACAACATGAGGAACCTCTTTATTAATAGATTAATCTCTTTTTGAGTACAATGAGGTCCTATTTAAAGACTAAAACCCATCGGGGGCAGTTTCGGTATTACACCTATCAACCCTTAAATCAGGGTTTCTTAACACTCTCACTTAGGCGAATGTTGCGTCATGCACATGTCTCATTAAAAACTCCTCCCAAAAACCCTATAGGAAAAAAGGGGTCATAGAAAAGAGTACATTATTTCCGCAAGCTGTATTGTATCGTTGCCTCGTTAAAAACCTTTATGTGAGAAATCTTCAAAAAAACTCACTATGGGAAAAGAGTGCAATCTCTTTGCCTTCTGGATTAATCTTCAAGATTAAGGTAAAACTTCAGGACTTTAAGTGGATTATTATTCAGGGGATTCTCCCCTAATCCCTACAACTCTCTAAGCTGCTTCACTCCAATACCACGAACTCATCGTTGGAAACTGGACGTAGGCAAAGACTTAGTGAATAAATCAGCTAGATTTTCATAAGATCTAGTTTGCAGGATCTTCCACTCATCATTCTTCTGGAGTTCATGAGGATAGAAGAATTTTGGAGCAATATGCTTCGTGATATTACTTTTAACATAACTCATTTGTATTTGTGCAATATAAGCAGCATTATCATCATAGATAATTGTGGAGGTATCGACGGTGTTAATGTCACATGACTTCTGGATATAGCTAATCACACATCTGAGCCAAACATATTCATATGAGGTTTCATATAGTTCAATAATATCTGAGTGGTTGCTAGAAGTAGCCACCAAGGTCCGCTTAAATGACCACCAAGAGATGGCTGCACCACCACATAGAAATACAGACCCAATCTGAGATTTGGCATTGTGAGGATCAGACAGATAGCCAGCATCCGTATATCCCACCATGGTCAAGTCTTGGTTCTTCCTGAAAAATAAGCCAAGATCTTATGCACCTTGGAGGTATCTGAGAAGAGTCTTATCGCCAGCTCAATGTCTTCTAGTTGGAGTTGCACTGTGTCTAGTCAATAAGTTGACTATAGATGCAATATTAGGCTTGGTGCAATTCGCAAGATACATCCGTGCTCCTGTGACGCTTAAATATGGAACTTCTGGTCCTAAAACTTCCTTGTTTTGCATCCTCGTTCTGAAAGGGTTTTTATCCACATCTAGGGATCTTACTACCTTGGGGGTCTTTAAAGGATGAGATTTATCCATGTTAAATTTCTCCAATTCCTTCTTGGTATAGGTAGACTAGTGTACTAGGATTCCTTCAGGAAAGTGCTCTAGCTGCAGGCCTAAGCAATACTTGTCTTTACGCAAGTCATTCATCTCAAACTCCATCACAACGTAAGAACTTGCTTCATTTATGTCCTCTACGGTTATGATGATATTCAAATTATCGACATAAACTGAGATGATACAAAATCCATTCTGAGACTTCTTTATAAATATGCAGGGATGATCGTCATTATTTGAGTAACATTCTTCATGAGAAAGTCACTTAGTCGGTTGTACCACATTCTTTCTAACTATTTCAATCCGTACAGCGACCTCTGCAGTTTGACACTATACATGTTGCGATTAGTATTATTAGGATCTGGAATTTTGACTCCTTTAGGGACTCATATAGATATCAGTATCCAATGTCCTATATAAATAGGCGGTCACTACATCAATCAACTACATTGTTAAATTCTTGCAAGCTACCGTTGATATTAAGTATCGAAACGTGGTTCCACTCATCACAAGTGAGTATATTTCATCGTAACCAATGCCGAGTCTCTGCATGAACCCATGTGCTACAAGCCACACTTTATGTCTTACCACCTGGTTATTCTCATTTCTCTTTCTTGAAAAGCCATTTGGATCCTGCAGGGAACACTTTAGAAGGTGTTCGGGCAACAGGACCGAATACTTTCCTTTTATTTACTGGGTGCAATTCTGCCTCAATTGCTTCTTTCTATTTTACCTGATCTGAGCGCTTCGGGCACTCTACCATGAACTTTGGTTCTGGATCCAGTTCAAGAGTTTTAACAATTTTAGAGGTAAAGTATATGTCGACAATTGTAATCTTTCTTTTATACGACTCTCCTGAGTCCATATAATTTATGAAAATTTCTTCATTTATTTCTTCTAGCTCCTCGTGATTTCCCACAACGGTGGAATTTGGGTGTTTCGATCTCCCATCAGATTGTGCATGCAAATTTTTGTTGGGGTTAGGATGGATCACTTTAGGGATTTTCTAAATATAAGGTTGAGGTTCTTCAACTGTCTTATGGAGTGATTTGTCTTGTTCGGTCCTTTGTTTCTGCGGACGTCTCCTCGGAATTAAGTCTTGTGCGCCCGAAGGTCTCCCCCTCTTCTTTGCATGAGGGTGTGAATGGGTTCAGTATCCTTCTAGGGTACTTCCACTCTCTCTAGTGCATTTACTGCATGTATTTATGATTTTGTCACTCCCTTAAGATTAGTGAAGGCATCTGACAAATTATTAGCTATTTGTTGCAAATCAATTAGTTTACGAACTTTCAGTTCTGAGTCTTTGGTGTGTGGATCTAAGGACTGAATGTCAATTACATTCTAATCTATTTCTCGGTATTCTTTAGAGTGGTACCTCCCCCTAATATGCTGGGAAATTATCCTCATCAAAATATAATCAGCGTACCGAGCCGTTTGCAGATCCCCTATCATCGGCTCTAGGTATTTAATAATTGACGGAGATTCAAAACCTACATAGGTCTCCAACTTCTGGTGAGGGCCCATGGTTGTACGCTGTAATGTTGACATTGCACGTATACAACACAACCGAATTTTCACAGATGGGAAATACTTGATTCTTTTCGATGCACTAATTGTAAGGGGGGAATAGGATGATATGTAGTTAGTCTGAGTTGGATTAATGCAGCAGCGTGCAGCACTGCGTGGCCCTAATAACTAGTGGGCAGCCTACAATTCTGTAAGAGTGGCCTAGCAATAAGTTTTATTCTTTTAATTAATGACTCTGTGAGACCATTTTGAGTGTAGACATCAAGGTAGTCAGAGTCGAGATCCTAAGTTGGATCGATTTGCCTCCGGTAGGATCGAATCGTAGTATCGAATCGTAGAATCGGCGATTCTACAGAATTGTAAAAATACACATATTTAATACCTATACTATAAATTTGTATGATTCTTATATGGTTTACCACTTACTTATAATCCAAAAAGGGACAAAGCACTTTTTATTGCACATGTAAAAGCATAATGGTACTGACATGATAGGTGATATAGTTCTGAACTATAGGAGAACAACCAATGACTATGACTAGTTTACTACAATTACATGAGAAATGTTCACAACTTTTGTAAATCAATATCTAATTGCAACACTTGCATGTTCCTTAAAAGCAGCTAGACATACATGAATAAAAATAACTTATCATTATCAAGCTCAACATTGCTCATGTCATAATATAGATATTTGTACTAGCATTACCATACGATATTTATAGTTTCATTCTCGAAATTAATATCAATAAATTTGCTCTAAAACAAAATATCACCAAACTCGACTCTAAAAAATAAAAAAATTGCAAAAATGCAATTTTTTGTCCAAACTCTACCACGACTCTACTCTGCGATTCTACGATTCTACGATTTGGATCGCGACTCTACCACGATTCTACCTGATTCCGATTCACGGTGCGATTTGGATCAACATGCCGTCGTGGGTTCGTAGAATCGTAAGATTCTAAGAGTAAGATCGCGATTCTAACTACCTTGAGACAGACATGTGGTATTGAATTCTCTACTTTAATGCCCAGAGCTATACAATAATCATTAAATACTTTTGAGGTAAACTCGCCAGCATTGTCCATTTGAATGGACTTAATCTGTTCATATGGAAAATTGACTCTTAATCTAATTATTTGGGCAATTAATTTTGCAAAAGTGTAGTTCCGTATAGACAGCAGGCAAACATGGGACCATCTAGTAGAGGCATCTAAGAGGACCATAAAGTATCTAAAGGGGTCCAACATGGGTTGGATAGGTCGACAAATATCACCATGAATTCTCTCCAGGAAACTAGGTGATTCATCTCTTAATTTCATATAAGAGGATCTAATAATTAATTTTTCTTTGGCACATGTAGGGCACATGAAATCTTCAGGTCTAGGAAAGTCTGTAGTTTTTATATTATGGCCGATAGAATTATTAATAACTTTTTCATCATACATAATCTAAGATGACCTAGACGATCATGCCAGATCTGAAAAATTTCTGGGTGTTTAACAATTGTTTTCATCACAACATAAACTTCATGTTTTATATAAGTGCAGCACAATCCTGATGAGAAAGAGGGGGAGTTTTTCGACCACTTGCTTCTGACATCCATTAGACTTAGTCATGAGTAGGTATTATGTACCAATCTCATGATCGGTTTCAACGTGAAATCCGTTCAGACGAATGTTTTTAAAACTGAGGAGGGTACGTTTAGATTCAGGATACAGAAGAGCATTCTTGATTGTTATACATGTACCCATAAGGAGAACTATGACGACCCTTCCAGTGCCGACTATGAGAGCATCGCTTCCAGCGATGGTCATGATATTCCTAGAAATATTTAGTTTCCCTAAAAATCGAATTAGTGGTGCAACTGTCTATAAGTCAGATTTCCTCTTCCGCCATTGGATCGTACTGGGTTGTTCTGTATTTAAAACATGATTTATAATGAAACAATTATTCAACAGGAAATATAGTTCGAAATTAAATAGAACAAGCATAGACCAATAAGATAATGAATTGAATTAATCTGGAAAAATAACAATACCAAGAGTTCAGCCTAAGCAAATAATGAAAGATAAATAATCAACATGAGCATGAATAAACCAATGTTCATCGGGAATTAAAACTGAACTGATATGCAATAAATAATATGAGGAGACTACTTCATGTCTCCAAATAGATCTTGGTTGTCCTTATGGAGGTCCAGGGCTCCAATCCAAGAAGATCATTGTGATCCATTGTGAGAACTCTAACACTTAAATTAATCTAAAAGACGACAAACAGTAATATGCAGTAAAATAAACTCATCAAAACAGTAATTACAAACAAATTGAACACATAACAAATCAATAATATTCAGGATTACATGATTAGACTTTACGATAGGATTTCCAAATCAAAATTACATCATTGTTACCAACTCAGAGTCAATTATAAGAATTCATTACCAGCGAAAGTAAAACATTAATACAAACTCAGAATTAATTACAAGAATTATTTACATCAAATCAAAATAAAAATTACAGCTTTAAGTACATTACACAAGAAAAGTGAAGTCTTGCATGTTTGGTCGCTGAAGCCCTTGCACCCTCGTCCGTATATCGCCAGCAAGTCGACACCTTCCTCGGCCAATCCGAAACTATGCCCACATTTCCATTGTCCACAAAAACCAAAAGACCAGCCGCAAACCAAAAGGTATGAATTGAAGTTAGAAGTAAAAAAGGACTATCGTCAGATCGCGTGAAGCTCACCGAGGTTCCCAGATTGACCTAGGTCAGTCGGCACCCTCTCACTTCGGTGGGTTTCATCACCGAAAGTTATAAAAATACGACACCCACGTTATACCGACTTACCTCCTCCACAGAAAATCTGGAGCATAGTATTAGAGACCTCCCTTGGACCAAAGGTCCTTGAGCCAACAGTCCACTATGAGAATGGAATGGGTAAGGTGAGGGCAAAACCAACAGGCACTGTGCAAAGGAGAGAGAGGGCAAGAGAGCTTCTCATTCTTAAGCCTCACAAGCCTCACTCGATGGCCTCCCACTCCCCGGCGTGCGGGAGGCCTCGAGCCCCGCCGTAGCTAGCCCAGGGTAGCCCACCTCCATCACCTTCACCATGCATGAGCAAAAATCAGCCAACATCAGGAAATGAATAAAGTCTGAGCCATAAAACCGAAATAACAAAAGGGGAGAAAAAGGGGAATCAAATCCGAGGGAGAAGAAGCCAGATCCCGGCCACAGTCCCCCAAATTCGGCGGTCTAGCAATCGGAGCCGAGCCAGAGCAATAGGGGAGGCGAGCAGAGCGGGCGGGCCAAGCGCAGAAAAGGCGAGCAGACAGAGCGGGCCAAGCCGCCAGGCGCAGGGCAGCAGGGAGAGACCAGCGGTGGTGCCAGTGAACCACCAAAGAGAGAGAGAGAGAGAGATTTCCTCAAGAGCAAACCTTCGGCCGAAGCAAACACCAGAGAAGAAGAATGGGGAAAAGAAGAAGCACAAAAAGGTAGGCTAAAGGCCTTCAACCGAAATAGAGGAGAGAGAGGTCGAGTAAAGCAAAAAGGGATAAGAGAGAGAGAGATTACGAGAAGAGAAAGAATTAGGTAAGGGGAGAGAGAGAGAGATGAGTGCTAGTGAGTAATAGTAGTAGAAGGGTTAATAGTAGAACTGAACACTAGTAGTAGCAAGTATTGATGTTTTGTAGACGTCGGACTAACCGAATTCGTGAGCCACGTGAGGAAAGATAGCAGCAGACTGACCGGTAGAAAATAAATGAACAGGCAAAATTAATTTAAGGTGCTAAAATGAAGACCAATAAAATCACTAAACTAGATAAAACTTGGTAATAGACCATTTGGCCCAATAGTGATTGAGGGGAGAGATTAATCCACTGGTGGCATTTAATTAAATCAGTACAGTGCAGGTACGTGTAGTATTTTATTTTCATGCGATAAAACGTGAGAGTAGACAACCTTGATCCTAGAGCTGACAAACTAGAACAACCATCATTGGGGAGTGTTAACCTAGGGGGATCCAAAAAAATGTTATTAAATTTAAATTGCTGAAAAAGAAGATTAACGAATTAATGTACGCATAGTAGCACCAAAAGCAACTAAGTATTTATTTATTATTCGCATCTGCTATATAATTGCAGAAGACGAACTGGCACAGGTAGGAGTAGCTAATCCAAAATTTGTTGACGTGGATCTTTACTACGAATACGAAGGCAAGTCTATCTCTTGAACATCAACCTAGTTATATTAAATGTAAAAGTTACCTTTCTGTATAATTATACATATGTGTATGAAAACTATCTTTCAAAATCAAATTGGTTAAAAAGAGATAAAAGAAAGAAGAGAAGAGAAAAGAGATGAATATGAGAAAAGAGCAGTCCAGCTGAGAGGAGCAGTTGGGCTATAAAAGTAAATACTAAGGCTAGTAAAAAGGGCCCTTGGCAGGAAAGAGAAGAGGGAAGAGGTGGGACCCTTTATATACGGATAATATATAAGGACTAACAAAACTCTCATTCAGATAAGGGGCCATATTTAAGTGTCAACCATTTTTCTATTTCGGCGGGCAATAATATCATGTGAGTTATGGAGGAACCCAGGACAGGTAGGAAGAGTCTGAAAGTGGGGGATCCAAGGCGCTATAGTAGTGCAAGGTAGAGTATTGGGTGCGGAGATGACCGGCCCAACCAACATTATAGGAACTCAGTGGAGGACTCGATGAGCACTCCAGGACACCGACGGAAAATAATGGATGGAGACTTAATCATGTAACTTGGAAAACGTTCCGTACTCTGAACTTGATACCGCATCAAAGGAAATACGGGAGACCTAGCTTAAGAGAGCTTAGAGTAGCTATGGATAAAGTGATACAAGCCTGCGCAGTGCTATATAAAACCATGAATTCATGCATGTCTCCTGGATTGGAGTCTATGGTGACCGCTGGGGGTTTATCTTTTTACCGAGTGATAAGTAGTCTTTCATAATTAAAAGTTGCCACTTAAGTTTTGATGAATGATTTTCCAGAGAAAAAGATGAGTTAGAAAATATGATAACAAACAGATAAGAGTCATATAGTGCATCCTTGCTAATAAATGCTTGCTGAGTACACTAGTACTCATTCTTGTTATTATTCTCCTTTGTTAGATCCTTGTCCAATCGGGAACTATCCCAAGTGGGATGATGGATACGCAAGTGCCGAGGATACCACAGGAGGCAAGGGCGATTACTACGAGGACCAAGGTGAGGTGGACACCTTATTCGGCGAGTGGAACGAGTAGGAGACCGATGGAGCAGAGCTGGCAAGCGAGGGGTTTTGACCCGTTCCACAGTTGTAATTAAAATACTTGTATTAAAGACCATAGCCTTGTGTGGCTACTTACTGTAATAAAGTATAATTTCCATCTTATTGTTCTGCTACGTTAACTTTGGTAAGGCTTATTATTCGTTGGAGCGGTGTCCTACCGGGCAGACGAATAATAATCCGTATGCTTAAGTGTGATTACCCTTAGGGATAATGACACGGGGTGCCACATCCATGGAGGTGCCTTCTCCTGGAGCCGCATAGTCAAGAATCATGTAATCATTCTCTCGACATCTTGGCTAGGAGATGGGCCAGTCAGAGCGGGCTAAGCGGCGAAGTGAGCCTCAACTTAATTTGTTCCTTGAGTCTTCTTGACTCTACCCGTGGATTGCATGTAGAGATTCACCAAATGCTACAACGTGCGATAAGTGTGCGACCAATGGCCGGTGTAACCGCATCTGAAGCACGTTTGGGGAGGATGAGTAGTTTTGCTGCCTGATTCTTGCTTCTAGGGCCTCCCTTTACCTGCTCCTCTACCATGGGATTTACCCCTGCCTCTCTACATCCCAACCTTCTTCCATTTGCCCACATTCTGTTTTGGACTTTTTCTGCGGTCTTGGCTTTTGCTAGCCTACTGAGCATTTGTGTGTGCTTCAGGCACAACCATCGTCCTAGTGGGACGTATCTGATGGTTTTCCATCAGAAGTTATGCATGTTTCTTTGATTCTGTGCATGTTTCTTTGATTCTAGTAGAGTGTATATCAGCTCAGAGTACTTCAAGTACTTCGCATTACGGTATTGTTGCTGCAGTATCCGCATATTAGGGTGGAAGGCACACAAGGTTTTCTCTATTATATCGGCTTCTGTAACTACATGGTTATAGAACCTCAATTTGGAGATAAGTTTGTGCATGGTAGAGTTATATGCTGTCATGATCTTGAAATCCTAAAAACGCGGGTAAGTCCATTCTCGTTGTGCTTCTGGGAGAAGGACAAATCTCTACTGGTTGTAGCATTTTTTCAGAGAATTCAACAACACTAGTGGATCCTCCTCCATTAAATATTCAGATTTCAGGTCTTCATGGAGGTGGTGCCTCAAGAAGTGCAGAGCCACATACCTAGCGGCTTCTTGGATGGCAGCGGCGCTAGCTTCTGGCTCGGTGATGGCAGCTCCAAGAGATCGAGACTTTGGATTGATCTTTGCGTCCATCGACTAGGTGAGGTAGCTGTAGCCATTCAGAGCAAGCTCAACAATTTCTTTCTTTACGATGTCTGACATCTCCTACATTAGGTTCATACAATTATTCAATTTTACTACAAGTAAAATAGAATCTAAAGTATGAATATTGAAAAATTAGTAAAGATTGGTTTAACATATATTCAGAAGATATTTTTATGAAATTTCCATAATTTTCCTAGCAATTATTGTGAATTTATGCTAATTAATGAGGTATTTGGATATTTTTTAAAATTATCTATATGAAAGAAAAACAATTCAACAAATAAATCTAGGAAAAATAAAAAACCATTGATGAAGCTTCCAGGGTGTGCTATGTCTAAGGTTTCACAAAATTATGAAAGCTCATATGCCTAAAAACCATGTTTCTAGGATTATTTAAGGTTATTGCATAAAAATAAATAATATTAAGGCAATAACCATAAATTGAGGGTCTAAAATTCACAATAACCATGAGACATACTAATTTGTCAAAAAAAAGGATCCATGAGGGGTTATTCTGTAAGAATATATAAAATCCAAAATCCGTCGTAAATTTTCCAAACTCCAAGGGGGTTTTCGCAAAATTTCCTTATCTGCGAAAAATTCCTCATAATTTTCAGAACTCCAAGGGCCCATTTGCAAATTTTTTGGATTTTCCAAAAAAATTTATCCTTTTCTTTTGTTTCTTCTTTTCCGATTTTGGGTCGCGCCCCTCCTTTTGGCCCACTCTGGACCAATCGGGCGGCTAGGGTTACAAAACCCTAGCTGCTAGGATCCCTTGTGCACGCAAAAAGATAGCGATGGTGGCTAGTGCAGGCGCACGAAGCAAGGCACAGTGGTGGCGCGATAAGCGGCGTAGTGGCGGGGTGGCGCGGCAGCGACGGCAGGCCGACGGCACGGAAGGCGCGCAATGAGCAGCAGACGACGTGACAGGCACTCGCGTGCATGGCGAAGGTGGCACACGGAGTCAACTGTCCCATGGTCCGACGACGGCGGGCTCAGCCTCGGCAACGTGGAGGTGCGAGGGTGGCGGTGATGCGCCTCGGGCGCAAGCGGTGCATGTGTGTCAGGCGCACGCTTCTACGGCGTCTGGCGATGCACGGTCGTCTACAGGCGGTGCGTGGTGGGCGCCAACGTTAGGCCGACGCCAGCGACAGTGGCCCTCTCCTGGCCGGTCGACATATCAGAATTTTTTTCTTTCTCTCTTGCGCATGAACAGTAACAATGAACTCTGATGAACAACAATCTAATCTACAGTGCTCTAGTCTCGATTTAGAACGCTAATTAATCTAATGGTTAAGTAACAGTTAATAGATACAAAGAAATTAATCTACCAAATTAATTCATAGCAAAACTAGAGAATGAAATATGAAATTCCAGTGATATACTGATTCGGTTGTATAGAGCAATTCATGCTGATAATGTATTAAAGAACGTAGTAGTCGTAGCAATTCAATCAACCAATCACCACATAATTGATAATCGACCGAGAGACGAACAATGGAGACACATTATAGGGAACCTCTTTATTAATTGATCGATCTCTTTGTGAGTACAATGAGGTCTTATTTAAAAACTAAAACCCACTCGGGGCAGTTTCGGTATTACGCCCATCAACCCTTAAATCGGAGTTTCTCAATGGGCACTACTAAGGGCATCTCTAGTAGCACCGCTTCGGTCTTCTGTTAGCTATGTTACATTAGCAAAATCCTACGTGGAGGAGAGAGAGCACATGTTGTCGTTTCTTAAAGTGGCCGTCGTGCACGTGAAACAAGACGCGACAACCACGTGCACTGTTGGAGCGGAGCCCTCCGCTTCCTACGCGGTTTGTTGGGGCCATGCTGTGGTGCGACCAAGGCCATGCGGTGACCAGCTTGGCTTCAGCGATGGTGATGAACGCGAGGGCGACTGGCTCCACGTCAGCAACGGCGACGAACACGAGGGTGACTACTGGATCGCTTAATCTGGCTAGACTCGTCTCGCTGGAGTCTAGATCTGATCGGATCGAGATGCTAGCAAGCTAGATCTAGCATGGTCAACGGTGGTGAGCTCGGAGAGGGCGGCGACCGGAAGCGGTGGGGGAGAGGGCGACAGGGAGGTAGAGAGTGTGGGCGATGAGGAGGGAGAAAGATGACATCAGGAGAGTGAGAGAGAGTTATGAAGCGGTGTGGGAGCAAGGTCGGTGTGAAAGGAAGGAGAGGAAAGGGTAGCCAGGTAGGTTAATAAAAAACCTGACATGTGGGACCACTTTAAAGAAAAAATAGTACAAAAGTTGATGTTGGAGAGTATGCTAGAGATAAAAGTATTGGAGATATTGTCTCTAAGTATGGTGTGGCACAAGTTAGAGACAATGTTGTTGTTAAGGTATGATATGTGTTCGTCATCGTGTCTGTGCCGAACACGGCACATGCGCCGACTGGCGCCAAACGTGGCATTGAGTGGCGCATTCGACTCTTATTCAGTTTCCTTATCCGTTTGGGACTCTTATAGTCTTATTCCCTAGCCTATATATCTAACCCTGTAGTCGCACGGTTAGATAAGTCGAAGTTCCCCGTGCTTTTTAATTTCTTCCCAAATAGTGAATTCCGCCTTCGTGTGTCTGTGGTTTTTCCACAAGGCTTTTCCGCATAAAATATGTGTCTTTCTGTTTCTACTATTGTGTCATGCATTTTATAACAAGTGGTATGAGAGCGCAGGGACCTGATCAGAAGAAAAATCCTTGGTTCTGCGTTTTGTCATATCGGTGAGTTGCAATCCGAGATGGCTCAATGACTATGTGTCTCTGCCTATCGTTGAAACCGAAGAGGAGAAGAAAATGAATCGCAAGCAATATAGTCAACCAGAGTAGTAACGATTCCCGAGTGCATCCTCAGGAACCCTGTTGAACCTGGGAGTAAAGGATCCTGAATTCTCTGTGTTTCCCACACTAGTCCAGGAATAGCTAGTGTACACCATTATACAAAAGATGATAACAAATCCATATCTCACACTTTATTAATATTATCAGAGTTTATGCATAAAGCCAAAAGAAAAGTATAGTGGAAAGCGATAAATTATGTAGTAGGCCAAACAATTTGTCACAAGCAATCATCTAGGGACGCAGCCTAGTCGTCAAGGTCCTCACCAGCAACATAGTCCTCCTCTGAAAACTATTTTATTTAAGCAATGTGAGTACAAAATATACTCCGCGAGTTACACCCATAACAGAATTTTAATGTGTACAGGAATATCAAAGGAATGCTTATATAGCTGAATTTTGCATGAAGTGACATTTTCATTTTTAAATACATTTACTAAGTTTCAAAGCAGTTATACTATATCTAAAATTGAATTTGATTTTAATTATCATTTTGAGTGTAGGATAAACCTTCATACACTTCTGGTGAAGGAATAACCCCCTAACACCAATGCTAACTGCCAAAATTTTCCAATTGGATAAACTATCAAAAAGTTATTTCTGGTAAAACATTTTTAAAAGAAAACATAGTCTAATCCGTGAAAGGCTTTGTTTAGCATGCTCGTGACTGTCGACACAGGCTATTCGAATAGTTTTACACCCTGCAGAGGTTGTACAACTTTACCTGCAAGAGTTTATCGATATATAATGTCGGCCAAGACACGCTTCTGAAGGCGTGCAACTAAGTGATTATCACAAGACCTTTTGTAACATCGCAAAATTTTATTTATGTTGGCAATAAAATTTATTTATTTTTCTTGAATTTCCTGGATTTTAAAAGTTTTCCATATCTATTTTAAAGCCAAAACAAATTATTTGCAAATCTAAATACCAATTTTGAGTTGGTAATATTTTATTTAAGTTCAAAATAATTTAGAGAATTTCTGTGAATTTTTCCATAATTTTTGAACTCTATTTGCTATTTTCTAAAAGCCTATTCAATTTAACTCAATTTCTGTAAATTGAAAACCATCCAAAAATGAGGATTTTTGCTTTGGGCCCAATATCCTTCCCCGCCCACATCCTTTTCCTTCTTTCCCCCGCACCCGGGTCACTCGTGCACGCTTCCCTTTCCCCTCACTGACATGCGGGCCGGCCTCATCAGCCACTCCCTCGCCCTCTCTCCCTCTCACTGATAGCGGGGCCCACCTGTCATCTTCCTTACCCCCTTCTTAGATTAGACTTGGTTTTGTTTTAAAAATGATTTTAGCATAGATGTTTTAGGATGGTTAATTCTTCGAAAATTGGACGATTAGCCATGTGATAAGAGGGTATCCTTCACGAGATCTTGTATAGAGGTTATCCTACTACAAAACTTGAAAATTTAGAAAAGGAACTTTAGTTATAGAATAACTGCTTTGGAACTTAGTGCAAATATTTAAAAGGAAAACACTGCTTTATGCCAGATTTGTAAGCATTCATTTGATAATTCCTTGCATACATTATAATATGTTATTAGGTGTAACTTGCGGAGTATGTTTTGTACTCACCTTTCTTAATAAAATTGTTGATCAGAGGAGTACTATCTTGCTGGTGAGGACTTGAATGATTAGGCTACGCCCTAGACGATTGCCTATGGCGTATCGTGTGGCCTACTACTACTTTATGTTTCTTTTGTACTTTTCTTTTGGCTTTATGCCATTTTGTAATAAAACTCTGATAATATGAATAAAATCTATGATATGGATATGTTATCACTTTTGTTTAACTGTGTGCACTAGTTGTTCCTGAACTAGTATGAAAAACACGGGGAATTCATGATCCTTTAACTCCCGGGCTCGACACCTTTACACTACACTATTCCAACGTAGTCATGCCTGCTAAGGTTTCGCTGTCGTAAGGTTTGACGCCAAACGGTAGCCCCCATTTGCGTTATGTGGGTACTAAAAATAGGTCTTCACGACACCCACACATGTGAATAAGACAACCACGGTGGAACATTGCAGATTATTCAGCCAGACCTGTCTCATACCAGACTTGTAGTAGTACGAAATGGCTTTACAATCTGTAGGTCGTAGACCTATCCTTAAGTGACTTGGGTGGTTTCCAATAATAACCTCTAGGCCTCGACCATTCACTGAATCGATTTTGTACATAAACTTGCACCCACCATCCATCTGTTTTGCCCAAGTCTAAATCAGTTTTTATTTTTATTTAATTTTAAGACATTTTTAAAACTCCATGGCATAATAATGCTATAGATACAATTTTAAATCCATAGTTGAATTTTGGTTGTAAATCCCCACATTGAACATTTTTAGTCTAAGCATGACTAAGCGTACATTTTCTCAAAGTATTCTAATTCATACTATTGCATCAATTAGATTTTTATCTAAGTTGACAAGGTATGGTTATTTCAATGTCAAAATTGGCTATACAATTGTATTGGGATTAACTATAATTTTAAAACATGAATTTAAATTACATTGTGTACAAATAAGCATGTAGTAATAATTTAAAATAGAATTTAAATAAATTTAAAATACTAGGATCAAATGTGGTCAAATGATGTAACTTGCTTGCTCAAAGGGTTGCAGGTCTGACTCGTCGTAGAAATCGTGCTATCTGGACTCGTTGAAATCTATACGTGAAAACGAGCCAAATTCAAATAACATTCAAATGAACTCCAAATTTTAGAATTTTATAATATTTAGATAGATTAGGATTTTAGATTAATTTAGAAATCTAAATCACTTGAATCGAAGTTCAGACAAAGGAGAACGAACTCTCGGAAGTTTGAAATTAAGAGAGAAAACACTATTTGGATTTTCAGGAATTATGGAATTAATTTTCTAAAGGAAATTCTAATTATTGCACAAACATAACATCAGCGATAGATTTAATTTCGGTCGAAATTATTTTCTAAGGGAAAAGACTTTTAGTCACTGATATGTGGGCCCTAGGTCCATAGGCCGGGTCCACGGTGGACCAGGCCCATGACATAGTGCCAAATGCCACGTAAGCACTAACAAGGATGGAGGAGCTGACGTGGCACGTACGTGGTTGCCAGGTGGCGCCATGCAGCGGCCACATCACTCAAACATGACGGTGGTGCTTGGGGACCATTGGTCGCCATTGTTTCATGATGTGGCGACGGACGGCAAGGGTCGCAGTGGAAAGAGGGGACTTCGGGGAACCTGGTGCTCACGGTTGTGGCGACTGGACGTGAAGGAATGGCCAGCAGCGAGGTAGAAGGTGCGGCGCGGTTCGAACTTTGATGGCGACAGCACTCCGATGGTCCTCCAGGGACGAGACATGTGCATGACGTAGAACGTGGGGCGACGATGCCAAAGGTGAAGATGATGAGGTCGAAGCTTCACCAGTGGCGACAAAATCAACGATGGTACTCCTCGGGAACGGTAGCGAAGAACTTTGAATTCCGGTTGTGAGAGAGGGAGAGAGTGGCTACAGGCTTGGTGATGGAATGAGGAGCGGGTGCCACATGTATTTTAGTTACCTTTGAAGTCGACAGTTTGATGTACGTGGTGCCACGTGTGCAAGTTGCTCTTTCAGCGAGCATTATGTGGAGCATGTGAAATATGCATGAGATGAGTTCTTTGCTATCTGTCCAGTGCCACAGATGATGTTTTGACTTATGTCGTTTGATGATTGAGCATTTGTTTCAGGAAGTCATTTACACAGACTCAAACTTTGCTGATGTTATGAATTATTCAAGACTCATATTTGTTCACCTGCTTTGTTGATAGCTGTGTGTTTGGACCTACTGGTGGTTTGCTCAATTTGGCTTCATGGTAAGCGTTTGGATAAGACTGATCCAGTCTTACTCGTTGAGATTAGTCCTATGAACTTTCGAAGCATAAGGTCTATTGATGAAGACTTATTTGGAGGAGATTTGATATTTCGTCTACGGGAGCAAATTCGTCTCAACGTGAAGATTGTTAAAATATGATACAAATTTGTCATCATGTCTGTGTCAGACATGGCACATGCGCCAACTGGTGCCAGACGTGGCATCGAGTGATGTATCCGACTCTAATTCGGTTTCCTTCTTCACGAGGGACTCTTGTTCTCTAGCCTTCTTTTAGTTGCATGGTTAGATACGCCAAAGTTCTCTGTGCTTGCAATTTTTTCCTAAATAGTGAATTTCGCATTCGTTTGTTCGTGATCCCCCTCCCCCACCTAAAGAGTTTTCTACGTAAAATTCACGTGTCTTGTTTCTACTATTTTACCGTGCGTTTTATAACACTGTCGTACATGCCATAACAGAAATCATGGCCCCAATGACAATGGGGGTCTCGGTCACCATTACGTAACATTCGAACTAAACCAATTAACACTTTATACTAGTACTAGTACATATGTTGTCGTTGAGATGCAACATCTGTTTCTCATCCAATAAATGGATACCAAAACAGGTTCATCAAGTAGAATCCCATGTAAACCAAAAGATTCCAACCCAGTAATACAACTACTAATCATAGCCCTAATTTTAACTTATGGTCAAGGGTGCCAAAATAAGGATCCCAAGCAGGGTTGTATCGTAGGATCGTATCTTGAAAATCGTGATTACAAATATCGTAAGGCCATTCTTCCTAATTAAGATCCAACATAAATTCAGGACAGAAATAGCTCCACATGTTTTTTTTTTAAAGGACACATGATTTACACATAGTTATGGTTCGAGATTTTGATAACCGTGTAGCTAACACAGGATTATTGCAAAAAGTGTCGCGATGAAGATGCAACACTTCGAAAAGTTTGAAGTTTCAGCAGCCGGTGACTGGCTTGGTTAGATCCGCATGAAGTACAGACTACAGAGGTAGGTTGGTGCAGCGCAGTTTTCTCGGCCGTCGAGCAGCGAGTACAAGACGCTGACGCGGCCTGAGCTTTCCTGCCTGCGCTTTTTTGTAGAAACTCTGCAATTCTGCACCGTTTCCTCTCATGTTCTTCAGTTCAGCGAGATGCCCAATTGCCCATGCATCCCACTGTTTGAGATGCCAGCAAGTACGAGTGAAAAGTAAATCTCCCCTGGTACGTATTTGTTGCAGCGAGCGGCAGATCCTTGCATTGGGAGCAACAGAGCATTGCTTTCTGAAAATGAAAACTGACTGTTAATTGGAATTTAGAAGTTATTAACTTAAATATGAAGTTTCAGGTTTGAACCAGCCAAGGTTCTGTTGGTTATGCTAATAGACTATTTCTGTTATTCTTGACAGCCGCAACAAGATCTCACATCAGCAGTTGAGATGATGTTAAGAGTCAGGGAGAGACTGAAATATGGTTGTCAGCTCGGCAAAGACAGTGACACCGTAGCAGTGTTAGACCCAGGTGTAAATGGATTAGTCCAACACTAGCAGTTAAGTTGTTGTTTAGTTAGTTTAGGACCTAAACATATCAACTGGACTACTAGACCTTAATAAGGACGAAAACACAAGCGTTGGCGCGCACTTAAACACTACTCCATTATATGTACTAGTACTAGTCTACTACTCATAAGCCAGAAGAAAAAAGAAAACTGAAAAGAGAGGGAGACCAGTTTATTTTCACATGGTGTATACTACAACAGTAGTACATTAAATACTTATAGACAACATATCAAAGTGGTTGAATCGACTTTTAAGCTGCTTCATACAGTTTGTGCAAAAGAAGAACAAATAACCTAGACAAAGACAAGCAAAGAAAAATAGATTTTTTAAAATAAAGTTTTTCGGGTAGTAGTTTATAGTTTATACTAGCGCTGCCAATCAGGTAGGCAGCCGATGAAAAGAAAGGGAGATAGATGGATACGCGAAAGACATATGCCGTCTGCCTGTACAGCCAGCGGAGCGGAGGCTGCACAGAATCCACCTAAGCTTCAGGTGAGCTGGCCGGTGGCCGCTTCCCCTTTTCTATTTCTGAGGCCTGCCCGGTTTCCAATTTCGACGAGCCAAAACAGACGGGAGAGAGAGCAAAAAAATGGAGGAATAAAAAGGGAAAGAAATAAAGTGAGGGGAGAATCCCAATTCCCCAAGTACTACACACGAGACTACGAGAGAGAGAGAGAGGAGAGAGCAGCACACTACAAGAAAGAGAAAGGGAGAGAGAGAGAGGGGGAGGGCAGCGGCAGAGGCTGCAGCAGAGGCAGAAGCATTAGAAGCGGCAGTTGTAACCAAGTGGCAGCAGTAGATAGAGCCATCTATCTCTACAGGTATAAATCCTTCCTCGCACATCGATAGTAGAGGGGGAGAAAGGGAGAGAGGAGGGGGCAGAAGGAGTGTGGTGGGGAAGGGGATTTCTTGGGTGTGGGGTGATGGGGTGGAGCTGATTGGGTTCCAAGGTGCCATCTTTGTGAGGAGATTTGGGGTCTGTGATCTCCCATGGGTTCGATTTAGGTGCGTTTCTTGTGCTTATTTCTTCCTTCTTCTTTGCGTCTTGTTTTGGTCGGCTTGGATTCGTGTTATCTGAGTTGTTGTGGGGGTGAAAGATTTGGTTTTTGAGGAAGGATTTGGGGAGATCGATTGGGTTCTCGGTGGAAGATTCGATTTTTATGGCTTGTTTTATTCACGCGGTCTCCTCAGATCTGAAATGCCCCCCCTGGTTATTGATCCGGTTGTTCTTGTCGATTTCACCCTCGCTTACTTTATTTTCCTGTAAATTTCATTGCTGCAGATCACAGCAAGGAGATTGGCAAGCAAGCCAAGATTTTTTCTTTTTGGATCAATCTCAGAAGAGCAGGAGGGAACAAAGCAGCAAGAAAATAAATTGGGAACAAGGGAGAGAAGGCATGATGCTGGAAGGCAAATCCTGCCTCGTCTCGCGCTCCCTGCCGAGCTCCTGCGAGCCGGAGTCCGAGTGGGCGTACCTCGCGCACGAGGTCCTCAGCGCCAAGCGCCCGGCTCCGGAAGATGTCGAAGTCGAAGACCTGGACGAGGTTGACGGCGGCGGCGGGAAGCGCAGCAAGCCACCGTCTCCGCAGCCGCACACACCGGACATCTCGGAGAGCCACGGCTCCAGCCGCCATGCCTCCTCCGGTGGTGGAGAGCAGCATGGCAACGGGAGCAACCTCATTAGTGCAATTGGTCGCGACCTGACCATCAATTGCCTCCTCCGGCTGTCCCGGTCGGACTACGGCTCGGTGGCCTCCCTGAGCCGGGACTTCCGGTCCTTGGTGCGCAACGGGGAGATCTACCGCCTGCGACGGCAGAATGGGGTGGCGGAGCATTGGGTCTACTTCTCTTGCAATGTTCTAGAGTGGGACGCATATGACCCATACCGCGAGCGCTGGATCCAAGTGCCCAAGATGCCACCGGATGAATGCTTCATGTGCTCTGACAAGGAGTCACTCGCTGTGGGCACTGAGCTACTCGTGTTTGGGATGGCACACATTGTGTTCAGATATAGCATCCTAACCAATTCATGGACACGAGCTGATCCAATGAAATCACCACGGTGCCTGTTTGGGTCAACAAGTGTTGGGGCAAAGGCATATGTCGCGGGGGGCACTGATTCTTCTGGTAGGATATTGAGCTCCGCAGAGATGTATGATTCTGAGGCACATACTTGGACGCCCCTTCCTAGCATGAATAGGGCTAGGAAGATGTGTTCTGGGGTGTTCATGGACGGCAAGTTCTATGTGATAGGTGGTGTGGCCAGCAACAACAAGGTGTTGACATGTGGTGAGGAATATGACTTGAAGCGGCAGTCTTGGAGGGTGATCGAGAACATGTCTGAGGGCCTCAATGGAGTGACTGGTGCTCCTCCGCTTATTGCGGTTGTCAACAATGACCTTTATGCTGCTGATTACAGTGAGAAGGATGTAAAGAAGTATGACAAGCAGAACAATAAGTGGCACACTCTTGGAAAATTGCCTGAACGGTCTGTGTCGATGAATGGGTGGGGCCTTGCTTTCCGAGCATGTGGTGACCGGTTGATCGTCATCGGAGGACCAAGGACTTCTATTGGTGGTATGATTGAGCTCAATTCATGGATCCCGGATGAGCGACCGCCTGTGTGGAATTTGATTGCCAGACGGCCATCGGGGAACTTCGTGTATAATTGCGCCGTGATGGGTTGCTGAGTCCACTGAATAAAGATTGAATGCAGTGGATATTTATGAAGGATAGTATGCACAAAGGCAGCCTGTTCATTTGCTTCAGCCCTGATTCTTCATAGCGAATTCTGCCTTCTGCCCAGTTTCAGACCTTAACTGGACATCTGCTGAGCGGCAGCAGTCTCATGTAACCCTTGAGTTCTAATACTTCTGTTTTCCTCGCTAATCCATTTCTACATTTGCATTTGGATCAAACTGCTCGTGATTTCAAAGATACGAGACTATGCAAAACAGTGTTATATTAATAATCTAGAAACAACTTTCGGAAGGCTTTTCACTATTGATGAACAACCTGTTAAGCAACACTTGATTCATCTATGGCTGCAACAAAGACATGATCATCAATTATGAATATCATGCCTTATATTCACTGGTATTTTTTATCCATCTTACTCGCTTCTTGGTATGCCTGTCTTTCTTGAATTGTGTTATGAGCTTCTGAGTTGGTAATGATATGTCTGTTTTGCTGGTTGTGAATTTTTATGATTTATATGCTCTAAGATGCTTGTGCTGACCTTGCTTGGTATTGTTCTAGTTTTAATCGTCGATGGTAACTTTATTGATTTGTTTTATTCAATTAGTTTTTTCTGTTCATATTTGCTTGAACTGATGTTTGAATTAGTCTATCGAGTAGAGTGTGAATGCTTTTCTTTCTGATGGAGTGAGCAAATTAGCATTACCTCTTCAAAATTGGAATTTGAACAGACAAGAAACCAAACATTACCTTTTTGCATTTGGCCATTTGATGACAGTTTCCTGGAATTCATGGTTCTATTGTTGGCCCTTCTATTGCGGGCATTGCTGTCTAGCGTTACTCTCTCATAAGTTTGTGTATCATTGAATGATCCTTGAAAAGGTGAAAACTCTGCAGCGGATTAATTTTGCTTGTTCCCTTTTAGTTATTTCACCAATTAGATATCGTTCTCTATTAGTATGCTGCAATAAGCAAATACGAGGTTTTCATTAGAAATTTCCTAAGGTGAAGAAAAGAGTAATTTACAACTGCTATTTATTATAATATTTTGAGTGGGTTTATCTGCATGGCCAATATGTTGCAACAGTATTTGGAATCACGAGATTATACAAGCTTCTTTGGGGTAGTAACTCTTGGTAATTCTGTAACATACATCTCACATCGCGCCTGGGAAAAAAACTGAATGGTGCGTTATAAATTCAAATTATAAAAGATGCTCGTGTTACCTGTCAATGTCGGCCTTACATAAATTTGTGTTAATACATTCGGAGATCTTGCCATTTGGAGCAAGAACAGGGCTGAGGAAAGATAGTTGCACTCTGTTCCATCGCAGCAGTTGGCTACTTTACAGCCAAAACGACAATGCCATTTGAATATGGATATTTCTGTTTTAATACCGCTGGAAGTAAAAGGCGCCCTTTTAGTTACCTTAATAGTACGGGGTCAGATGTAACTCTGTAGAAACTTTAGTCCCATCTGTTGCGAGTAATCGTCAGGGATGGCCTGGAATCTGGGGTTTATGAAACATAAGTTGTATGGAGCAGGAAGTGATGGGAAAGGACTTATTTTGTCCAAGTTATATAGCTCGTGGCCTCGTGCATATTGGATGGAAGAAGTAGAATCATTCTTTTATTGAAGAGTTGTGTTTTGTCGCATTATGTTCAAATTTGAATAGCATACTTGGTGCTGTTATTTACATAAACAGCAGAGATAATTTTGCATGACAAATGCTGTGCATGACCATATCTTAATTGAGTTTGGTATATTGTATAATGTAGTTTGCTGTCATTGTCAATCTCTATTAGTAACGTGGAATGTAGAAATATGGTTGCAAAAGCTACTTTTGCAAATTAGAATTACTTGTGACCTGTTTGAGTTGACACTGTTCGTGATGTCCTGTTTGTTTTGATTTTATAATCCAATTTGCTAAAATAAAGCAGGCTAATTTTCAGTGTAGTTACATTTTAAGAAGTAAATTTACAGATATTTGTGAACCTTGCTTCTTGATGAGAAATGCTGGTCCCTAGTGTGCATGTGTGCCTTGTAAGGCAGAGAACTGCACGCTGAAATCTGTGCTGGCTGTTTCTGATTCTTGACTAGTGTGCTTACATTTCAATGGGTTATCAGGTCAACAAAGCCTTGTTCAGTCTGGTAGAATCCTATATTGTTCCATCCATGACAAGTAATCCAATTTAATAGAACTCTGCACAATTTCTAGCTGAAAATTGCTGACTTATTCTTGGAACAGAACAAGGAATGACTCCACAGAGGATCGATGAAAATGTGTAGACTGCATGCGTACCTGAAATTGCTCTGGTACGTTGCGTGAAGCTTTGTTCTTTTGACTCTGGAGGGCTATCCATTCCACAGGATGCCCAATCTGGCGTCTTGTTTTCGCTGTGGCGACGCTCTCGTGGTAATTTACATCACGGCTGCCTTACCTTTTCTCTGTTTGCAAAATATTCCACGGAGTGCATTGCGTTCGGAACAGGATCGCAATAATTTGATAGCAGTCGCTGTTGTACTATTCTGGTATCGAGTTTGTCGTGCGGTTACTGCAACTGCACGAGTGCATGCTTCACTTGCCACAAAGCATTTTTTTCTTTTTGGTTCGTGTCAGTTGTTTGTATGGGCATGTTCTTCTCATTCGGTTTTGCAGGTTATTTGTTGCTCTCAACCACTATCTTTAGTTTCTTGTCCTATTGTATTTAGATCTTTTGTTTGAGAGTTCCAAATTTTCCGTCTCTTTTACATTCCTGTTTGACCTATGCTCTGAAACGTCTGAGCAGGTCGAAAATTTCAAATTTGTGAGGTATTTTGTTGTCATGCTGTCAGCTATCTGTAAGTTTTGATATGTAGAACACAATATGATGTGGAGGAGAGAAAAAATATAGATGTATCGCCTCATGCAGTAGTCAGTTGTGGACCCTGTATTTCCAGGATGAGTGTTCAAAGTTAACAAAATATTGTTTAATGGAAAAAAGTTAAGGTTAACAGTAGCAAAAATCAAAGTATAAATTGTTTACGGAGGCAATTCTCAAAATAATTTAGAGAAATATTAGTTATAAAAGGTGGTATACAACAAGTTAATTATTATCAAAGTAAGATGCAATATTATTTTTTGAAAATTGATAAAGGAGATGGAAAGTGGGAACGTTACGAATCTTATTGGCCCAATAAGTTTTTTAAATACAGTGGAAAAATGCATTCATAATATTTGTTTTAAAATAAAATATACAAGTTATTTTAAATTTTGTATAAGTTACTCCGATACTAGGAAACAACAAAGAAATATGGTTTCGTTTTCAAAAAAGAAAAGAGATAAAGAAAGAAGATCTCACCAATCAAACAAAAAATTGTGAGGGCTAGAGGAATCAAACACACCACCTCTTGTTTGACGGAAACACCAACTAGTCAAAGGAAGTGTTGCATCGAGGTACTAATGATTCTACAAAATATTTTAGGTGTTCACCTGCACACCCATGAGTCACGTTGGGTCTGTCGTTGGGTCGTCTCCTGTGGTAATTGACTATAACACGAGAAACAAGACACGTTATACATAGAGAAACTATACAGAGACATGTAAAAAGATAATCTATTGTAGAAATTGCCTTTACTACTACTGTCTATAGATAACATAGAGGGATACTATAAATAACAATTGTCATACCATTGCACATACCTTTATGAGTTATGACCAACAAGAAAAAGTCTAAAGCTAATTTGCTGGTGTCATAAATCTTGCCTCGCCGAATAATTTGTCCAGTTTACACACTGTATAATTTGCACTTTTGCAGCCGGAGATGAGAGAACATTTCAGTGGAGAATATATCCCTTCATATGAAATCATGCTCATCCTTTATTCGCAAGCATGCATTAGGCCCCATTTTTCACCTCTTCTCACCCTGTTTATCCTTGAGGGGTACTGAAAACACCGGATATTTTTCCACTCGAAAGTCCTTTTTTTTCTCTCGTCCCATTTTCCCCTCCCTTTTTTGCATGGACGGAAACGCAATTACGCAATGAGAGGCCAGAAGAATCATTGCGTCCTGCGCTCCTGGTGATGCGTTCCCGCAAGTTGCAATAAACTTTCCTCTGTTTTCTTCCTTCCCCGCGCCGTCACTCCTACCGGTCGTCGCCGTCGCGGCTCGCCGTTCCCATTGCAACAATGACGTCGTGTCAGTGGCGCCGGCTCTACGCTCTTGGGGTTGGGCCGGCCTCGTGGCTTCAAACCATTGACAGTTCAAGTCTACGTTTCACGGCTGATATTACGCGTACAGCCGAAAATGCGGACTACACCTGTGCTCATTGCTCAATAAGTCCGTTGGCTTCAAACCACTGAGCAGTGAGAACAAACCGAAAATGCCCAGTTCGTATTCGACTTGCCTTTGAAGTGAACGCTTGTTCCTTCCGTGATTTGGCCTGCTGCTGATCAGGGAGGCTGTGTGCTCTCGATGAGGCCCGGAAATTAATGGGCTTCTCAATGCTTCTAATCAGGCCCAGGTTTGTGCTCTCTAAGTCCATTCCATCCTGTCCGTAGGCCCTGACAAGGGATCCCCAACCCCATTTTAATAGGAATTAATGTAAAATTCTTGTGTTCTAAACATGTTCTCGCTGTGTGCTTGCCTCGTCAAGACGGGCAGGGGTAATACAACTTCTACGTTGGTGTGAGAAAAAAAAAACAGAGGAAAAACCCGTGTGATTTTCAGAATTCTGGCAGTCGCTAGTTATTCGGATTCCTGGACAGGCTGCAGCTACCACATACACTCGTACAGAAGGCTATGTCGACGTTGGCTTGTCCTGGGGTTCCTTGTTGATTCCCGAGGAGGCCGACAATAACAACTGTGAAGCAGGGGTACGAATAACAATATCTACACATGTGAGTGCAGACTGCGGAGCAGAGCAGAGCAGAGGTGTGCGTGCTTGCCACTGCCTGCCTGCCTCTCTGGGCTATTGTACCGGTAGCCCAGAAACCTAACACTGCGAGTGGGGTGTTGGTTAGTGCTAGTGCCGTCCTTGTGCCTGCGTGCGTGCATGCATCTCCCCCTCTTGTGAGTGTGTCAGGGAAGCTCCCAGCTAGTACAGTACTAGTACCCTGCCTGCAGTTAGGGCATCACCAACTTGTCATTCACCGGTGTCAATTGGGGGGCAAAAAATACTTCGATGCGTTCAATGAACCGTGATGGAGGCAGAGGGCCTCATAGAAGTTTTCTCGACGATTGGGAGGCTTTTCTCTGTATTTCCGCAACGTAAGACGGGTTAGTTTTCGATGGCCGTCCTATCACAGGATGGATGGCTCAGATGGATCAATCCCGTGCTTGCACTTAGCCTACTGCACATGGGTGCACTTGGTCTGGGTCTTCGGTTGACAATTACTGCATTGTAGGCAGAAATGCCATTCTTGTGTTTGCCGCAAGGCCCAGACGTTAACAGTTTTTTTTTTTTTTTGAAAACGCAGACGTTAACAATTAGAAAAGGAAAAGGGTGCTCAAGGTAGACAGGACAGGAGCACATGCGCTTGTACGTAGCATGCTTTGTGATCTCGCTCCAGGGAGGGCATGAAACAACCCACGCAAGACGGTTTGCTCTGCCGCTCCATCGGTGCATCCGCACCCTTCTCTGATGGAGACCGAAAATCCGGCAAAAATGTGTCAGATTGCCAGCTTCACAATCCATGCTAGTAAAAATTCGGCAGCTTCACAATCCATGTTGGTGAAGAATGCTAGTCCCAAAACTACGAATTAACCATCCATCCTCTTAGAACCAAACTACAAAAGGTAAAACGAAGCAAGTAAAAAATCAAAAGCCAAAAAATGCTACTACCTCCATTCTTTTATAGATGACGCTCTAGAGAGCAAAACACTGCAGAGGGACGTCATGTATTTTAAAACGGAGGGAGTAGTTCATAACAGATCAAATGAGAAATTTAGCAGAAAGTATGTTTAAGATTCACTGTTATTTTCTCATGTCTTGGAATGAGGCTGTTGTGACAACAAGATTTTTTTTAATAATACAACTTTAATAGAATTATGGAAATAAATATATGTTTAATAAAATTATAAAAATAGATTTCTGTCGCCGTTTGAAATGATGACATACCTCTATCACCTACCAAACAATATTAAAGGCCTCTGTCGCCATTTGGAATAGCAACAAAATCTCACCTATAAAAGGCCCAACAATTCAGCCGAAATTCACTTTTAATCCAAAAAAAAAAGAAGAAAGAAGGGAATGAAGGGAGAGGAGGAGGGGAGAGGTGAGGAGAGGAGCTAGTGAAGCGTTGTCCGTCCGTAGCGGAGGAGGGGAGAGAGGGAGGAGCAGATCCGATCGTCCACCTTGCAGGCAATGTTTTTTTACTTTATATTTAATTTTGAAATCCTCGTAAGTTAGCAAATAAAACTAGAGGTCTGTAATTGAATGGGTTAGATAGTTTTAGGTGTGTGGTTATGTAGTGTAGTTCATTGTAGTACATCTTTGTAGGTGTGTATAATTTAGTTTTAGATATGTGGTTAATCGTATAGATATTTTTTATGGTGCAGTAATGAAATGAATTAGATAGTTTTATATGTATGGTTATGTAGTGTAGTTTATTGTAGTACACCTTTTTAGGTGTGTTTAGTTTAGTTTTTCTCTTCTGGGATATAGAAATGGAGGAGCTAAAGAATGCTTGTCACTTGAGAGAGAGAGAGAGTAGTAGTAAAAAATGAGTGAGATGGCCCCTCACATGCCCCCTTGGGGCTCTTTACATAGAGGAGGGCGGATGGCTATTTCCCATCCTGCCCCTCAATGATTACATGAAGGTGAGGATAAACTGGTACATTCCTTTTATGTGTAAAGTAGTTTAGTGGTGGGCTTGCCCTAAGACCCATTAGGCGTGTCTAGCAGCACAAAGGGGTTGAATATCTCTACTTAGGGAGTTGGGATACGGGTAGGCTACATTAGCACGGAATTAAAAATTTCTACCGTGTAAACCAGAAAGTCATGCGAGTAAGAGATCATATATCATTACCACTAGACGCACAATGCAGCGAAAGAAGAGTTGGAGCAGCCCGGTCCAACGTCACGCGCATCGATGCAGTGAAAGTAGTTGACGTCCAACGTCCTTGACCATCGATCGTCTCCTCTATCAATCTCTTGCGTTCCCTACATACGTCACATACCATCCTCAATCAGCACAGCAACGATCACAACAGTGCCTTTACAATATCCACACAACTAAAGGTGGAACACCGTCCGCCAGTGTGCTAGCACCAGTGCACACGGCAGGGCCTTTGGAGAGGTGGTGGCTAGGGTTTTTGGTAGATGGTGCAACATCCTCCCAAAAGCCCTTACTCCTCCCCTTATAAAGAGCCTCTAACGGAACCCTACGTTAGAAATCCATTAGGATCGTGACCCATAAACTCTTTTCTAATCTATAAGTCAGTAGCGGTTCCTAGCAGGATATAGCGACCCCCGAATACACATCAAGATCATATCGGACGAACCATTATAAAACTCATGTGTTGATCCTTTTGCCTCATGACACCAGATCGAACTCAAGGCAAGATGCAGGGGCGGACCTAACAATAGGGCAAGCCTAGGCGGCCGCCCGAGGTTCCCCGACGGTGGAACACCCCTCTATTGTGCCATCCTACCGGAGATGGAGAATAGGGCGCTTCGAGCATGGGCAAAAGGTAGAGGATATGGCTTTGTGCCAGTTGTCCAATCGTGGGCCACGAGCAGAATGGGAATTAGGCCTTTCAGGGCAGGAATCACGAGGATGGCCGGCCCATCCCACTAACTCGATCATGTATCTTCGATTTTTAGTCCCACACCAGACTTAAGCTAACCTAGCTAGCACATGGTTGAGGTGGCGAAGTCCCGAGGCTAAGGCAGGCACACATAGCAACAACAACAAGGCACATGCATAGCGTTGAGCAAAACGGTTCCATTTCTTGCTGCGAAGATATGCAGCCCAATGTCCTCCGCATCTTCTAATTTCATTATTTGGTCACAATTTAATTCTTATTGGGCAATTTGGGAAAACTTTTTCCAAGACACCAAGTGCATTCAATATTTTGGGTAAGGGACAGAAAAAGATGTCCATGCCATTCTTCCCATCCTTTGATCTAGCAGATGGATTGTCCCACTTTCATCTTTATATATTCACATGCGAAATGTAGTTTGTTGTTCCATTTAGTGACATACACTCTTATAAGTATGATTGCAATACAGTTTACATATGATTTGCTTTGCTTTTGAATAATAGAATTGGTACATGATGCCCAATCTAAAATTTATTCTTGGGTCCGCCACTATCGAGATGCGTACCATCCTATGATAGCTTGATCCTTCACTCGATTTTGTAGTGGACTACTTAGTTATAGTTAACTCCTCAACTATATTTGGTATGACCATGCACTTCCTTAATCCAACCACATCAAAGGGCTTAGATATCTCTCCCGTTAAATAGGAGGGGCAAATTATATCTTGATCACTCATATTCCTTCACATGTTTAATATTAACCCAAAATATACATTTATGACTACACATTTACGGAGTAGCGTTTGACAACACCTAAGTAAACTATTACATATGTAGAAAACCATGATGATCTAAGGTCTAAGGATCCCACATGTACGTCTCAAGGCGAGTCAATCCAACACTAAGTTCTCCAATATATGTCCACATTATTGATTTGATATCTCATATCCATGATCTGTGAAACGTGATCATAAATCAATACATGTGCTGATCCATAAATCATAAGTGTCTCACATAATAACATAAGATCATGAATGCTTAGAATGACATTATAAACATAAATAGGGAGTTTCACAAACAAGTCGCATATTTGTCAATCAATATAAATGATATTTCATTCAAGAAACAAAATAACATATTATTTAAAAATTCATTGTAGGACCGAAAAGATGACTAGAGGGGGGTGAATAGGAGCACACTCAGTTTTTCACCTTGATCAGATTCATCACATACCTCACTCCAATAGCTATGAAGATCAATACTAGAAAAACAGAAGACTTCAACTGAATCCCCTTCAAACCCCCAGAAGAAACGACCACAAACACAAGAAGACAGCCTAATGAACAGTATTCGAACAAATAGTACTCGGAGCTACAGTGCTCGGTGAAAAGTACTCGTGGCTTGTACTCGAAGATGAACAGTGCTCGAAAGAGCAGTGCTCGAAGCTACAGTACTCGTAGCTAGTACTCGAAATGAATAGTGCTCAAAAGAACAGTACTCGATGCTACAGTACTCGTAGCTACAGTGCTCGCAGCTAGCACTTGAAATGAACATACCCCGAATGAACAGTACTCTGATGAACAGTACTACTCGTAGCTACAGTACTCGGTACTCGGAGCTACAGTACTCAAAGTGAACAGTAAATCATCAAAGAAACAGAATTTCATCGCGGTTTCGAAATCGAAAATTGATTTAACTTTTGATCTACACGGCCAAACTTGACCAAATTTGGAACACACCTTCCCAATGATATTAGGAACCTATTCCAAGCAACGATTGAGTAGATCCATGTCAAAGTTTAGACCGTCTCATGAGAAAGAATTGGTGAGATCAGTTTTTTCGCATAGAAAAGCTTATTTTTCATTTGCTTGACTTAAGAACTTTCATAGCTCATTTTGAAATCCATAGCAGATGCAAGACTCAATTAAGCGTATATGACATGCCGTGAATCATAAGAGGATCACTATAGCAAAACTAGTCACAAGATTCAAGAAGTCATGTTTTGATACAATTTGCTCACATATAACAAAACTATCATGGCAAAAGCTAAGCTATACATGTAAAGCCATAAAAGAAGTCTTAGCACACTAACACAAAACATGGCAGGGTATAAAATATGAAATTATATCATACAAGGATAATAATCAAAACTCCATGAATTTATATTACAATGCAAGTTGTAGAATTGAAAATGCATTATGATACAATGAATGCAAAAGAGCAAAACTCCCCCTCAAAACAGGCCAAGAGGACTAATAACCCTAACTCTCCCATAGCGTAGCAAAGCGAGAATAATCAAGAGCCTTAGTGAAAATATCGACAACTTTCTTGCTCAGACTCAACAAAATGAAGCACAACATCACCTTTCTCAACATAGTCTCTAAGAAAATGATATCGAATATCAATGTGCTTGGTCCTAGAGTGTTGCACTGGGTTTTTGGCGATGTTTATGGCACTAGTGTTGTCACGAGAAAGAGGAACACTATCCAAAAACAACCCATAGTCCATAAAGTAGACAAGATCCAGAGAACACGAGCGTTTGCTTGCTGCAGCTACATACTCAGCCTCGGCAGTGGACTGTGCAACAGAGGACTATTTTCGAGAAGACCAAGAAATAAGAGATGTGCCCAAGAAATGACACGTGCCAGAAGTACTCTTCCTATCCACTCTACACTCCACAAAATCAGCATCAGAAAAAGCCCGAATAGAGAGAGCAGAATCAGAAGAAAACCAGAGTCCAAAATCAAGAGTGTCTTGGAGGTACCTGAATATGCGCCGCACTGCTTGACGATGAGAAGCGCGAGGGGAAGCCTGAAATCGAGCGCACAGACACACAACGAATTGTATGTCCGGCCTCGACGCTGTGAGATAGAGGAGGGAGCCGATCATGCTGCGGCACTCCTTCTGATCCACAGGCTCTCCATCCTCATCAGGGTCCAACACAGTGGTTGTGGCAATGGGAGTAGACATTGGTCTACTGCTTCCCATGTCGAAGCGCCGAAGAAGGTCCTTTGTATACTTACTTTGATGAATGAAGGTGCCTTCTTTCAGTTGCTTGACTTGAAAACCAAGGAAGAAGGTCAATTCTCCCATCATGCTCATCTCAAACTCCCTGCTCATAGAATCTGAAAATCTGGACACCAAAGCATGAAAAGAACCACCGAATATGATATCATCCACATAAATCTGAACCAATAAAAAGTCACTGTCATGCTTGAGAGTGAACAAGGTTTTATCAACCATTCCCATTTTGATCTCATTAGCAAGCAAAAAACTCTTAAGCCTATCATTCCAAACTCTAGGGGCTTGCTTTAATCCATATAAGGCTTTGGAGAGTTTAAAAACATGATTTGGGAACTTATGATTTTCAAAGCCAGGAGGTTGCTTGACATATACCTCTTCTTCTATGAAACCATTAAGAAATGCACTTTTGGCATCCATTTGAAAAAGCTTAAAACTCTTAGAAGATGCAAAAGCTAGCAATATGCGAATGGCTTCTAATCTAGCGACAGGAGCAAAGGTCTCTTCAAAGTCTAAGCCTTCTACCTGGGAATAACCTTGAGCTACAAGCCGAGCCTTGTTGCGAACTACCATTCCATCCTCACTTTGCTTATTTTTGAAAACCCATTTAGTTCCAATTACATTATGATTAGGTGGAGGTTCAACTAAGGTCCAGACTTTGTTTCTTTCAAAATTTTCAAGTTCTTCATGCATGACATTGACCCAAGAGGAATCAGATAAAGCATGGGTGACATCTTGGGGTTCAAAAGATGCGACAAAAGCAGAATGCGCATGAGAATCTGGAGAGATAAACCTGGAGCGAGTAACTCGCTCATTGAAATCCCCAATCATCTGCTCAGGCGGATGTCGTCGCTAGATGTGAAGAGGAGCTCCTGGTGCAGAAGTGGCCTCTACCTCATGGGCTGTGGAGATAGGAGCAGAGCCACTCAGGTCGTCGGTGAAGATAGGAGGAGGCTGCTCAGCTGAAGCTGGAGTAGTGGAAGCAGGCTCTCTAACCATCTCAGAAGGGACTTGAGGATGAATTGGGTCCTCATCCTCAGAGTCATCATCGACAAAGATGCTTTCTCGAATATCAGAAACCTGTGTACTTGCAGCATCGGGTCTAGTACCAGGACTAGCCTAATCAAAAGTGACTTCGCAAGTCTCAACAATTTTGTTAGTATCCAAATTAAATACACGATAGCCACGAGAATGAGCAGGATAACCAAGAAATATGCCATCAGAACATTTAGATTCAAATTTATCATAGTTGCCATGTTTAAGAATGAAGCATTTGCAACCGAAAATCTTGAAATGAGAAACTTTGGGCTTATGACCAAATCTGAGCTCAAAAGAAGTTTTACCAATAACAGATCTCAAGAACACCCTATTAGAGATATAACAAGCAGTAAAGATCACCTCAGCCCAAAACCTCCTATGTGTGGAATGCTCATCTAGCATGGTCCTGGCCATCTCTACCAGGGTCCTGTTCTTCCTCTCTACAATGCCATTCTGCTGGGGAACTCTAGGAGAAGAGAACTGATGCTCAATTCTCCTATCAGTGCAGAAAGTGGCAAAAGAAGAGTTCTTGAATTCTGTCCCATTGTCACTCCTAATAACTCTCAAAGCTCCAAGAAGATCAACAGCTAGTCTAAGGACCAATTCTCTAAAAAATCCAAAAAGCCTCGTCCTTAGAATCAGAAAATAAACCCATGAATACCTGGAGAAATCATCCACAATCACAAGCACATACCATTTTTCACCTGCAGACTGAACTCTAGAAGGGCCAACAGTGTCTAAGTGCAAAAGCTGACCTGGACCATCAATCATTACTAAAGTAAGAGGTGGATGAGAAGCAGAAACCATCTTACCATGTCTACAAGGTGCACAAACTAGGTCTCTAACAGCCTTCAACCTAGGCAAACCTCTAATCAAATCCTTGTTAATGACTCTAGTCAAGTGGTCGAAGCCTATGTGTCTAAGCCTACGATGCCACAACACTAGATCATGGGAGTCAGAAGCCACAAGACACCTAGGGCTAGAAGAAGAAGAGATACTGAAATCAGCACTAAAAATCCTCTCAAACCTAGTGATCCCAAAGACATGCTCACCTGAGTAGTCCAGAACTCTACACTCACCACTCTTAAACCTTACCTCCAGACCCTCATCAAGCAGCTGAGAAACAGATAGCAGATTATACCTCAGCTTACTTACCAAAATGACATCCTTAAGCATGAACTTGTTGTTGACGCGCATTGTGCCTTTGGCTGTCACGGTCCCGGTAGAAGCATCCCCAAATGTGATCAACTCATTGCCGGATGCACGTGTGAGGGAGGAGAACCGTCTAGAATCTCCAGTCATGTGTCGAGAACATCCAGAGTCAACAAGCCATATGTCCTCCTTCCTCGCACGACGGACCTACAGGGCATAAGCAGGAAACATCTGTGCCTCAGTACTGGGGTTAGTGATAAAGAACTTGGGAATCTAGTACTGAGCCACACGATGCTTGGGAACACCAACAGAAGCAGCAATAAAATGGTTAGGAGAAACATCATAAGAATGCACACGAGAAACACCTAGACCTCTCCGAATCGACCTACCAAAAGATTGGTTCTCCCCCTGTCTAGATTCTACCCGTGGTCTCTCCCCATGATATCCTAAACCAGAACGCTGCCTAGAACCTTCAAAGGAGTCAAAGAAGTCGTCTACAAACCTAGGCCTCTGTCTAGCAGGAAAGACAGGCTGCCTGGCTCTAGAGACTACAGTAGGTGAAGGAACTCCTCTAATGGACCTCAAAGCACTCATCCTCTCCTTTCTCTCAATTTTAGCTCTACGGAAGCAGAACTCAACAATATGACCATTATTCTTGTAGAAAGTGCAATGGTACTTGACCTTTTGAGGGGTCTGACCTCATGAAGTATAAGCACCTTTCTTGCTAGAAATAGTTTGGGCATAACTCGCAGATCTAAAAACTATCTTGGATGGCTCAGAGGGTTCTACCTCAAACAGACCATTCTCAACAGCTCTTGTAATCTTAGGTGGGTGACTCTTGGAATGCTCTAGGGAATTAAAACCTAGGCCACTATTCTTCACACTCACTTTAGACTTGTCAAGGATCAAGTTAAGGTTCTTCTCTCCACTAGTAAATCTCCCAAGGGTCTTTTTAAAGTAATCGTTCTCTTTGGCTAGATCCTTACAAGTAGCATAATTACTAGACTTGATTGCCTCATCATACTCATTCTTGAGAATAGCTATCTCAACTTTCAAAGCCTCACAAGACACACAGTAGGAATTCCTAATCCTATTCAACTGCTCCTTAAAGTTGTCTCTAAATGCCTCTTTTATCTTATCTACGTTTATTCCAACTTCAGTACACAAGATACAACAAGAAGAGTCAATAGCTTTCTTGGATGCAGTCATGAACATGGATTTTTTAATTTTAGCTTTCTCCTCTAAAGTCTTGTTTAGAGCATCATTCTCTATTGTGAGTTTAGGGCAATTTTCACATGATGCAGATCTAGAATAAAGAACCATTTCAGTCATCTCTTTTATTTTGACCTTATTATCCTCACAATGAGAGCAAGTTTGACTAGGATCAAATTTCTGCAATTCTTTTGTAGCGCTATTCAATTTTAATTCAAGCAAAACACAACTTGAACAAGGTGAATGAATAGCATCCACAGGAGTCACATCTAGAGCAATAGCATTCATGCAAATAGAACTAGACTTGAGAGATTCTATTTCATCAAGAGCATCTTTTAATTGATTTGCAACAGAAGAATAAGCAGTTTGTAGATTGGTCAGATCAAACATCAAGCTAAGACAAGATTCACAATTGTCAGCAGGATTAATAAATTTAAGTCTAAGAACTTCTAGGTTCAAATCTTCAATCATGATGTCCTGTTTCTTTATCTTTTTAGCTTGCTTCTTCAGTTCTAGTTCAGTAACAACCAAAGCTCGTTTCATTTCACTTTGTGAGGGACGTACCTCATCGGGATCGCTGAAAAGGTCGTCGTCGTTGGAGGAGTCGACGTCGTGGCTGTCCCGGGCCATGAAGCACATGTCGGTGAAGTCCTGAGCCTTCTTCCTGCTGTGAGAATCATCGTCGTTGTCCTCCGTCCCCGAGTCCACATCGCTCATATCAACGCTCTCAAGAGCGGCAAGGACCTGGCTAACGAACTTGCGATAGTTGGACTTCTTGGCTTTCGCATCCCGAGCTTGAGGACGCTTACGGAAGTTCTTCTCCTCCTTGCCCTTCAGCTTGGGGCAACTGGACTAAATGTGGTTTGGCTCACCACACTCAAAACAGGTGACAGGTCCACCTCTCCTCCTATTTCTCACTTTGTTGTATGCTCTCTAGAATCTGGTGGATAGGAAGGCTAAATCATCCTCAGGTATCTTCTCTAGTTGCTCATCGCTCAAAGAATGCCAAGCAGACAAAGAAAGACCAGATGAACCAAAATCCAAAGAATCAGACGAGCTACCCTTAGATAGGTCGACCACTAAAGCCATCGACTCTGTCTTGGGGAGACGCGAGATAAAGTCAATCTCATGCGTGTTCAGCCTCAAGTAGAGCTTATCCATGGTAAACTCACTCATGACAGTGTTGTCATTGATGGAAGTGATCTTCATTCCCCAGACCTTCACATCAAGAGCACCCAAGAGCTGGCGTGCATTCTCAGACTCAGTAAAAACAAGATCCACAGCGCGAAGATCCTGAAGGATCTTAGAGAACCTCCCCCACAGCTCATCTAAAGATTCACCAAGCCTTTGCTCGATCTTTGAATATGCTTTCTTGAGTTGATTATGTCTCACTTCCTTGATCGCGGTAGAACCCTCGTGGTAATCACAGAGAGTCCTCCAAATCTTATGAGCAGACCTCAAATGAGCAACACACTCAAACTCAGATCGACTAAACCCTTGAATCAGAAAGTTTCGAGCCTTACTATTAGCCTCAACATCAGGAGTGATTACATCGTCATTGGCTGGCACAACATATGGATTTTTGACTTTAACCCAAATAGCGTGCCCTTGAGCCTCGATGTAGGCTTGCATACGAGCCTTCCAGTAAGCAAAATCAGATCCATCAAAGATATGAGATTTGGTTGAATACTTGTCAATCGCCATGGCTCCAAAGACCGGTTAAGATCTATGAGAAGAGTTAACCGTGCTCTGATACCACTTGTAGGACCGAAAAGACGACTAGAGGGGGGTGAATAGGAGCACACTCAATTTTTCACCTGATGAACAGTACTTGAACAAATAGTACTCGAAGCTATAGTGCTCGGTGAACAGTACTCGTGGCTTGTACTCGAAGATGAACAGTGCTCGAAAGAGTAGAACTCGAAGCTACAGTGCTCGTAGATAGTACTCGAAATGAATAAGAACAGTACTCGATGCTACAATACCCGTAGCTAGTACTCGAAATGAATAGTGCTCGAAAGAACAGTACTCGTAGCTACAGTGCTCGCAGCTAGCACTCGAAATGAACAGAGCCTGAATGAACAGTACTCTGATGAACAGTACTACTCGTAGCTATAGTACTCGGTACTCGGATCTACAGTTCTCAAAGTGAACAGTAAATCAGCAAAGAAACAGAATTTCATCGCGATTTCAAAATCGAAAATTGATCTAACTTTTGATCTACAAGGCCAAACTTGACCAAATTTGGAACACACCTTCCCAAGGATATTAGGAACCTATTCCAAGCAACGATTGAGTAGATCCATGTCAAAGTTTAGACCTTTTTCAGTTTTACCGAATGGAGGTTTAAAACCGAGCAAAAATAAAAACTAGATTTAAACACTTGCTCGTGGGAAATTGATGATCTAGATAATTCTAGATGTATTCCCATACATCACAGCAAGGTAGAAGAGGGCAAGAGATCAACCAAAAACCAAAGGATTAAAGATGGTCTCAAAATCACAAAACAAGAAGGAAGAACACAAATAAACACATCTTTGGGAAATCATTCATGGATTGATTCGTGATTGTTGCTGGTTACAGCCACTCCCTCAAGGAGGACAAGTGCTAAATCCATGAGCACACAAACAACTCATCTCCCTAGAAACCTAAGCCTCTCTCTTTCTCTCTAAGACCCTAAGACCAAACTAGGGTTTACAAAATGAAGTGCTTGAGGTGGCTGTCCAGCACACCCCCTATTTATAGAGAGACCTGCTTCTAGAAGAGTTAACCCTAATGGGCTCCCGTTAAGGCCCAACCACAAACGGGACACATACGTACGTATTTTTAAAGCGCCGTCTTCATCTCTACTTGACCTAAACCGCTTCACCATGCGCTGTGGTTTGGCCAACAAGTCACAAAGCTGGTATTTGGTAAATTACCAAAATACCCCTTCTCGATCCTTCTCCACGGACCGAGTCTAAACCTGTCGAAGCAATCGTCTGCTCCGCCACGTGTAGGTTGATCAACGGCTCTCATCATGTCGGCAAGTCTCTCCCGTCCGAATCCCATCGGAACCTCCAAGGCACTTGCACTGACCCCCGCGCCGCTTGATCCAACCAGCTGCATCGAACTATTACATTTACGACTAAGTCCAAAATATACCTTTATGACTACACATTTACGGAGTAGCGTTTGGCAACACCTAAGTAAACTATTACATATGTAGAAAACCATGACGATCTCAGGTCTAAGGATCCCACATGTACGTCTCAAGGCGAGTCAATCCAACACTAAGTTCTCCAATATATGTCCACATTATTGATTTGATATCTCATATCCATGATCCATAAAACGTGATCATAAATCAATACATGTGCTGATCCATAAATCATAAGTGTCTCACATAATAACATAAGATCATGGATGCTTAGAATAACATTATAAACATAAATAGGGAGTTTCACAAATAAGTCACATATTTGTCAATCAATATAAATGATATTTTATTCAAGAAACAAAATAACATATTATTTAAAAATTCATAAACATAAAAACGATATAATCATCGATATAATTGACTCTAGAGTATATCATTAACAATGAATTGGTGACTCTAGAGTATATCATTAACAATGGATTGGTGCTAAGACCCAATAGGCACAGTCCAAAGGGGCTGGGCACCCCACAGGCCACAACACAGGTCTCTCCTCTTCTCTTCCCAGTCGATGAGATCACGAGGGAGATTCGCAGTATGCAGTATCTGCATCCCAGCGCCGGCCGGGAATCCGCGCGTACAACCTGCACAATCAGCGTCATCATGGCGCAATCATGGATGTCTGATGAGCTCGCCCGCTCTCGATCCCCAGCGAATCACGCACCAAATCATCCTAGAAATCTCCTTGCCTTTTGGCACTTGCTGCTCTTCGGTGCACAGGCCGCTGCATGTGGAAATGTCAGGACAGGAACTGACAAGGGATTGACTTCCATGCCTTCAGTTTCTACTTTCTACTCATGGATTCATGAAGTTGGGCTCTGCCCTTCAAATTTATCCGTGCAATCACACTCAGCGCGGGAGAAAATTTGTCAGCAGCTAGCTCTGTATGCCTGTGGTTACCTACTACTACCTAGTGACGGATATGACACATGCACTGTCATTTTTAATGTCAGGGAACGAAAAGAAATGGCGACGGACTGTCTTTAGTTTGCAGCAGATTTACCCAGCCTGTGATAACTTTTCTTGTAGTAGACTAGTAGTACTACATGTGCCACTAAAATGACCATTTACACTTGTGAGCATAACACAAGCCATGTATGTATGATAATATGTTGATTTGTGATTTTTTAAAAAATAATTTATTTTTTATTCAAAATTATAGTAATAATACTATTTTTTTTTTCTTTTTACAAGAATAATCATCAGTCACTCAGCCGTTGGACGACTAGCCCAAGTCGCTCAACGGTTGAGTGACTTAAACACTTATCGCCCAACGGACACAATACATACCATGCTAGCTGAGTGAGCTGTACGCTAGGACCAACCGTTGAGCGACAAGTGTTCAAGTCGCTCAACGGTTGAGCTACTTGAACCAAGTCGCTCAACGGTTGAGCTACTTGGACTAAGTTGTGCAACGGTTGAGTAACATATGATTATTTTTGTAAAATAAAAAAAGATAGTATTATTACTGTAATTTTGAATAAAAACTAGATTATTTTTTTTTAAAAAAAAATATTGATTTGTCGTGTCAGTCGCAGATCTCTCACATGTCATTGCAGGCATCTGAAAGGGCAATAAAGGGCTTTGTTTGTTCCAAAAGGATTAAATTGTTTAGGAGAGAGCAGAGTTACTGAATTTTTTTCAATTTAACCCTTTTTTCGTTAAAACTCCACATTTATACCCTTGCTCGTCTTATTTCCGATTTTGGACCCAGGGGGTCGGCGCCGTGACTCATGGCGCCGAGCTAACACAGCTCGACGCCATGACTCATGGCGCCGAGGTACCGCACCCTGGCCACCGTGGCGGCCAGCGTGAGTCGTGCCTGCGTGGCCGGTACCTCGGCGCCATGAGTCATGGCGCCGAGCAGATAGCTCGGCGCCGTGAGTCACGCGCCACCACCGGTCCAAAATCGAAAAATAAACGGCAGAGGTATAAATGTGGAGTTTTAACGAAAAAGGTTAAATTGAAAAAAATACGGGCAGAGCTAGCGGGCAATGGTATATGGTACTGACAAGTGTTCCTAGTTTAGCCATATCGACCCCCATTGGCTGCCTATCTGCAGCAAGCAAAGCCGCCGCGTCTCCTCGTTACATTGCATGGCTGCTACGCATCGCTCTGCTTCTCGTTTCTGGCGAGAGGGCCAACGCCGGAAGCCCGCGACTCCCTCTGGAAGACAGGTGGGCCCGCGTGCGGGCAGCCTGGCACAGTCGATGGGCCCCGCTGCACAGCGATTAAACCACCTCCGAGTTTAGCCCGCGCGTGCCTACGGAGGGAGCTAGCGGTGAGTTCTGAGTGAGCAGAGGATTCATCGGGCGCCCGGCGCGTGTTTGGTTATTTGGTACGAGCAAAGCTTAAAATGCGACCGTCTCACGCTGCCAACTCGCTTGTCGACGAGCCGCACCGGTACCACACTCGTTTGTGACGTGATGCAAACATTCCTACTTTGGCAATACCGTATTTCTATTTTTTTTCCCGGAATACTATATTTCTATGACCGTATAAACATTGATGGTATTTGCAGTGGCGTAGCCAGGAATTTGTGGAGGTAAGTGCGAATTTACAGTTTTCATGCGCAGATGCCTTTGAATTGAAGAACAAAACAATAGCAAATACCAACCCGGGGGTGGCAAGGTAAGAACAAATACCTACATGGTCATAGGTCTGCTGTTCTTCGGCGTCAAGGTTGGGTGGGCGGCCGGCTGGCTGCCCAAGCAGCCCCATGGCTAGATCCACCTCTACGGGTTTGGGTTCTTAATTTTAGAAGTGTTCTCATTTAACACATCCCCAGTCGTTGTCACCGCCGTAGCTTAATTGAGAAAAGGAGTTGAACAGCATATCACACTCCCGTGTCGTTCGGTTGGGCGACCCGGGAGGCGACGCTGTACCTCCGAGAGCCCCTTGCCTCCAGCCCCCTTGCCGGCCGCCGCCGCTGCTCCGGCACTAGCGGTGGCCCCCCATCCACCCTTCCGCGCCTCCCCTCCTCCTTCCCCCCACCCTTCCCCCTCCTCTGGTTCTCGCTGAGGTCTGTGCCGCCGCCGCCCCGTCCAACCGTTGAGGTGGCGGCGAGCCCTGGTGGTGCGCCGTGGACACGCCGCCACCCCTTCCCTCCGGGCTGGAGCCCCTGGTTGCTGGCACCCTTCTTGGTGGCCGATCGGTTCGAGATCAGATCTAGATCCGATCCGCCCCCTTCCGCCGAGCTCGGGCCGGCGGCTCCTCCCGGGCCCGCCGTGGGCATCCACCTCTGGTATTCTTGGGCCTCCTTGACGAACTGGCGGCGGGACCACCGTCTCGACGGGTGGCGACGGGAGCCTGAGTGCTTCAACGCCGCGGTTGGAAACCGCGGGGCGTGACCCCGCTGGCCCCGCTCCAGTGGTGCTCGGTCGCGTGCTGGCGCCGCCCGCGCCGCCCATCGCGATGCTCGCCCACGGGGATGCCATCGCCGAGGAGTCTGCGGGCGGGGAGACGTCGTCTTCACTCGCGTCGGGAAGACTCAACGGAGCCGCCGCCTCCTCCCTGGGGTCGTGGTCGTCGTCACACGCTCCGAGGAGGCCTCGGTGCTCCACACCGGGGAGCTCCCCCCTTTGCCGACATCCACAGCCGGGTCGGTGCGCGGCGTCGGTGCGTGGTGTCGGTTCCGGCCGTCCTGGTCTGCGGCGTGCTGGTGGTCGGCGGCGTCGGGCGCCCCTCTACCCGCGGGCTCCGTCGGGGACGCGGTTAGTGGCGTGGCGCGCTGGTTCGCGCCGCAGTGGTGGCGGCGACGGCCGGCGCGCGACACAGTGCTTGTGGGGCGGAGACGCGGCGGTCGAGCTCGGGAGGATAGCGGGGGAGGTCCTGCTGGTGCACACCCGCCGCGTGGTGTTTCGCCGGTGCCGATGTTGGGCGTGGGTCGCTTGGCCCATACCTCTTTTGTGCAGGTTTCCGGGTCGGGAGCCGCAAGCGAAAGCTCTGTCGTTGACGTCCTCGGGCGCCATTCCCTCCCTGGAGGCGACATTACGCGCCTCCCCCACCCTAGTTGCTTCTCCGGGTGAAAACCTTGTCCGAGTGTCTGGACGGGCGACGACGGCATTGATGTCGTCACCTTCCTGAAGGCATCGCTTCGAGAAGCCCCTGCTCTCTTTGGCTTCAACCGCCGGCTTCTTCTGTAGGTTACCCCAACGTCCTCGATTCACGGTGGCTTCTCGTTCTGGTTTGGCGCTTCTCGACAATGTTTCGGTCCAATGCGTGCTCCTCCGAAGCTAACTTGTGTGGCAGAGAGTTGCGGTGTGGGAGCAAGGCTCCGCCGTCTAGAGTGACAGCGAGGCGCGGCGTGGGAGCAGGCTCCGCCGCTCGAGTGTCGAGGTGCGGCGTGGGAGCCGGGCTCCGTCGGCCAGAGTTGTGAGGGCTAGGGTCGATTGTTTGGTTGGTTAGCGCGAGTTGAGTTGGGTTGGGTGGCCTATTGTCTAGTTGTGCCTTAGGTGTGAGTGTCGTTCTATTCGAGTTGAGGTCGTTTTGTCGTCTCGGGGTTGGTTGCCGGTTTTCCTCTCTGAAACCGTGCACCTGTTAAGGTTTTCGGGCCCAATTTCTCTTATAAACTGAGTCAATTCTCTTCTGCTTTATATGTATGCTCGGTAGGGATCCTGTCGGCTCATTTTTTTTAAAAAAAAAAGAGAGAAAAAGAGAAGAAAAACAAGTAACGACTCTGGTTAGCTTTATCATCAGATCTGATTGTTCAGTTCGAAAATAAAGGAAGTTTTGTGAAGTTCGAAAATACAGGAAATTGACAGGAATCTTCCATGCCAGAGTACATGTATGTGGGTCCATGGGTGTTATCTTCCTAGCACTAGCTAGTTGTAAAGATCGTGTAGATGCTAGAAAAGATCCACTAGAGATTAAGGACCACACCGCCTCAAATGGGTGATCCCCGGAAGATCACGCCACATCAAGCTTCAAGGCTCGTCAGTCCCCACACAGGAGGCAGTGAGGCATCCTAGTAACTTCTCTCCTGAATCTAAAAGTGCTTCTTTCTTCTCAGAAAAAAAAGGAGATCTACAAGAGTCGTGATCCTGTCACCTTTGAGTAGTAGTAGTACTATCTTGGCCCTTTGGTCCTTGCGTGTGGCTGTCCAAAGTCAACATTAGTCATTGATTGTACTAAAAAGCCTACACCGTTTTCATATCGTACTATATTGAAATTTGCAATCAATTTTTTTAGTACTATGGGTTGAGAAGAAGGTTATATAAGCCTGTGTTATGTAGCTTGAGCACTATGTTAACATTGTCTTACGCGAACAAATGCTCTTGCCTTTTGTTACAAACACTTGATTTTGCTGGCTTCTGTTTGTCAAAAAGATGTTACTTACCACTGGCACATCTCCTTGGCCCATGTGGGTGTACTCGGAGCCCATGGGCCGGGCCAGGGCAGCCCGGGCCCATTTTCAGAAGGTCGGGCTGAACTGAAGGCGCAGTGGACCCATCAGTCCATCACCCCCTCTCCCTATTAATATACGCTCCCTCCCCCATCTCTTTCCAAACAACCACTCCTCACTCTACTTCTACTTGCGCTAGCCGCTTGCCTTCTCTGCTCTCTCTCACACGCGCAGTCTCTCTCTCTCTCTCTCTCTCTCAGTTCACTCACTGGCTAGGTTTAAAGCTTCAAATCCTCTCTTTTTCCAAGTCCCTTTCACCGTTTTCTCCATCCCGTCGTGCTCTCATCCCTGTGCACACTTGCTCTAGCTTGATCACTTGCTCATAAAACATACACAAAGCAAGAAAGAGAGATAGAGGCGGAGGCGAGAAGCGACAAGTGCTAGCTTTCTGCTCCGAGAGCCGCCGCCGGAGAGAGATGTCGAGCCGACGTGGCAGGATCACCGACGACGAGATCAACGAGCTCATCTCCAAGCTGCAGGCCCTCCTCCCGGAGTCCTCCCGCCGCCGCGCCGCGAGCCGGGTACGTACGTACGCGCGCGTACGAATGCACATTAATCCTGTTAATTCCGTGTGTGTGTGCAGCAGCGTGCACTGTCACTGACAGGTCGGCTGCGTCGACTGTACACACGGGAGCTAGCTAGCTAGCTCCGTTTCGTCAATGCAGCAAAGTCTGACAAGGATTCCGTTTGTCTGTTCTTGACTGTCGACGTGAATTAATGGTGCTGTTGCAGTCGTCGGCGTCGAAGCTGCTGAAGGAGACGTGCAGCTACATCAAAAGCCTGCACCGGGAAGTCGATGACCTCTCCGACCGGCTGTCGGAGCTCATGTCGACCATGGACAACAATAGCCCCCAGGCCGAGATCATCCGGAGCCTCCTCCGGTGATCCTACGCTAGCTATATATATATCGATCTCTATTAACCTTGGTACATACATATACAAAACATATAACGCAAGCTAGGCCATTTGAGGAGGGAGACGAGAAGACAAGACAGGAGAAGATGACAAGAGAAAACATGACGAGAAGACAAGACAGGAGAAGATGACAAGAGAAAACATGGCGCGCATTTGCTGCTGGCTACTTGTCCCTTTTCTTTCTTCTTCTTTGGTCTCCTGATATGTGTTTGTGTCTGAGGTAATCAAAGGCCCTCATTTAGGACAGAAGGCCTAGCTTGCGTTATATGTTTTGTATATGTATGTACCAAGGTTAATAGAGATCGATATATATGAACTTCTATTAGCTGAGGTACTTACTAGCTTGTAGACGTACGTGTTGTAGCTGCTCTCAGCTTCAGATGCATCCCTAGAGGTGTTGTTTTGTAGATTGTTTTTTTTTTGTCTGTCTTTCCAAATGGACAAGCTTAACGACAAGCACATCGGACATGTACTACTACTTTGTATCTATTTTATGATGTTTCCCTTGTTCTTTTTTATCTCACAGTTTATTCAAGAACTTACAATTATGCACGATATCTAATGGTAAAGCCGACACGTTAAGGCCTGAGCAACGCGCAATAAAAAATGAGGACCTCTCGTGCGTGCGTGCGTGCGTCATGTAACGTGGAAACAGTTCGAGTTCTTCGATGCCACCAAGAGCAGATGTAAGCGAGCGGGATCGAAGGAGATGACCAACAATAGTAAAATTGCAACGTGGCTTAGGAGTTCAAAAAAGAGCGACACGCTCTATACAAAGAGAGATTAAGTATCAAAGATAGGCCCTAATACCTAGAGGGTCAAGACTTTTTGGCTTGGCCTGGGACTTCTCAAAACTATTGGAAGTCACAGACGTGGCCACACGAAGTGTCAATTGCTACAAGATCTCTCTAAGGTCTTGTTTGGGAAATATATTCTCGGCCGGATCCATTTGGATGGGCTAAGAATTTGAATTAAAATCTCAGCCCATCTATATGGATGAGCAGCGATTTTAGTCCAACTAAACAATGCCTAATTAAGCATAGAGCCCGACCCCTCCTTCGATCAGAAATCAAAGCTTCAGATTCATACCTGGAGAAAAAGGGTACTCTCTGGTTGTTACAAGACGAGACAACAATATGCACTACTACAAAACAAGCTATACTGGACGCCTCATCACAAACGGTTCCATTGGTGTTGTAATTATCACAGACGGTTCTATTTACAAACCGTCTGTGATAGTGCAACGTCACAGACGGTTCTTAATAAGAACCATCTCTGATACTTTTGTTTTGTTGGGCGGGAAACGAAAATTTGGATTTAATAGGTGGGCTGCCGAAATTCGCTTTATATTAAATGAGTGCCGCCTCACACCTCACACATCCATCCCCTCCTCTGTCATCTCTCCTCTAACCGAGTGCTGCCACCGAGCTCGTCGCCCGTGGCCTCCTCCACCTCGCCCCGGCCTCCCCTGGGCTCATTGCCCGCGGCCTCCTCCACCTCTCCCCGGCCTCGTCGTCACCGGCAACCTCCTCGATCTCATAGCCCATGGGCTCCCCCGACATCGTCGCCCCCGGCCTCCTCCACTTCGTCGCCCCGGCCTCCCACGACCTTGTCACCCCCAGCCTCCTCCACCTCACCCCGGCCTCGTCGTCACCGGCCTCCCCCCAACCTCGTTGCCCCCAGCCTCCCTCGACATCGTCATCAGCCTCCACCTTAGATCGCGTACAGTCCGGTAAAACAACCATAACTTTTGCATGCGAACTCAGATTGCGATGTTCTTTGGCTCGTTTGAAAGCTAACGAAAAGTTCAATCCGAAAATCAAGTCGAGGTCAAATTCATTCGCGAGGCTCCAGAAAAGTAAAAAAATCCAAAAAAAAAAGGTCGTTTAAGGACTCAAAACTGCCTCGAAGTTTCAGCACCCGTTTTTGCCGCTCGTTCACCATCTAGTTTGAGTTTCCTTTCATTCCAGATTGTGTAATCAACCATGTGCAGATACTTGGGTCTAACTGTCCAGCAATTGATTGGTTTGGCTCAGAATTCTTTTTTTTTTTTGCAATAGAAAAAACTATCACAGACGGTTTTTACTAAAAACTATCTTTGGAAAAGCTATCACAGACGATTCTGATGATCGCCTGTCATCACAGACACATAAATCCAGATGATTCAAAAACCATGTGTGATGACGGTTTAGAACTGTCTGTGATGATTCTTTGTGTAGTAGCGAGGACTCTCTTCAGCTAAACTTCAATCGCGGTAGGCTTGATTTGATGCCTGACAATTGGCACTCTCATAGTGTTTCTTGCTTTCTTTTAATGGCAGGAGACCCGATTCCACAAAGATATGTCATGCTCAATGTGGATCGCATACCAATAAACAAGTTAATGATTTGTGCATCTCATCACTCGTATTTCAGAGACATCTACAAGCACATGTACAGTGCCCCCTTTTGTCCCTAGTGCCTCATCTCACATGATCTAATGGATTGGATTACTCGCGTTTCGACTGTGTGGTGTGCACATTGCACAGATTTGCTCCCGATACCAGCTCAAATCTCAAGAACTGTGCAGGTATATCCAAGCTTTTGTTCTCAACTTCCAGTCAAAATCTCAAGGGCTGTACAGATATATCCAAAATCCTCCATCCAACAGGACGATTACCCTGATGGATCATCAGGATTACTCGCACATTTCAAGACCTTGGCTATTATAAAACCAGACGCTTAGGAAATGGCTCACTGAGTTCAAGAACCGTGCAGGAGAACGTGCACAGAAACCATTTTAATTTGGAACAAGTTTTGAGCCTGGGAAGAGGGAAAGCAGCTGCAGGCTCGATCAGTCTGCGAAGACGCAGAAACTGTTTATTTATGAGTTCCAAAACCCTGGAAGGGCCGGGGTCCAGGTTCATGCATGGAAAGCAGAGCTGAAAATCCACCCAAGGGGTGTGTGTGTCTGCAGGATGAGCAGGACTGGAAATGGTTTCGGAGCGATTTGGGGAGGAAACAAACTTTCTGTCTGCGATGAAGGGCTCGCAGCAGGTTGCGAGCCAGGCCGGTGACCACATAACCAGGAGGGGTGTCCAGGCGCGATTTTTTTTTAAAAAAGATATATTATTACTTTTAAAAGATAATTACAAAATTAATTAGTAAAAAAAAAAAAACTAGATCTCTATTGTCATTTGAAAGGAAATGGTGGTGGAGTTTCCTATCGTCAGTTCAATTGGTGATGAAGTTCCTGTGATCATTTGAATTGACGATAGATTTATATGAATTTTTAAATATAGCAAATAGGCTAAAAAATATGAATTTTTTTGTGGAGCCTCTCGACACGGTGTACTTGTTTGTGTAAAATTTTTTTATAGTTTTATACATTCTGAATTTTTCTTCAAAATTTATGTAAGTATACTATTGGTAGGGATTTTTAAATATATAAAATAAGCTCAAAAAAAAATTATGAGTTTTTTTAGGCTCCTTACATAGTGAACTTGATTGTGTCTTTTTTTTAAAGAATTTTTTCAGCTTATTTGTTATATTTAAAAACTTTTAAAAATCTATTGCTAATTCAAATAGCGACAGGAATCCTATCGTCAATTGAACTGACGACAGGACCTTCCCACTGTTCTCTTTGCATGTACGGTGCTTGCATGTGTGGTTATCTGCAGAGACGTGGCCGAAGAAGAGCTCAGATCAGGGGGTGGGTGTTATCTGCATGCATGTGTTGCACGGTGGGCCTGTGCGAGCGCGCTGCCATTTACGCTTGCAGCTACCGGCGGTTGGGCAGGTGGCGATCGTCGAACGGTTGGTTCCCCGCCGATCCACTTGCCGGACAGTAGGGGGCCGGCGGTGGTACAGGGCCGGCGGGCCGTCGCTATCGGTGCCGCAAGATACAGCCGTTGGTTCCGGGCACCAGGATCCGAGCGGCAGCTGCCCATTAAAGGCGAATCCCGGCTTCTGTAGGGGCTGGCCGGCCGGACACAGGCACGCGTTGATGATAAGATGGTCCTGATCACCGCAACATCTCTTTTCTCTCTCTCTCTCTCTCTGCTCCTGTGCATTACATTGGATCGCGTATAGTGACTCGACTCAGCTCAGGCCTGCGCTGCATGCAAGCAAGAACCGTACGTCAGCCTCCATGGCCGGGCAGGCTCATCAACAACAGATCGTGGAGATCGAAAAACTTTTAAGAAACTTTTTTCACGGTCTGTTGCGTTCAGTCCTCTGCCTCGGCAGCGCGAGACATCGCAGGACGACGCCCTGTTTTTGGAACGATCCGAGGCGCGAGTCGGCAATGGAAAACGACCAAAATAAAAGAAACGGGCGTTGCCGCGCGCGCGACGCACGCAGCGGGAGCGTACGGCGCGTGACGCCCGCGCTGCGCTGCCCGATCGAGTTGAGCTGAGCATGGGCATCTAATCGCTGTCGGATCTAGTCTCCCGCACCGGCGCCGCGGGTGGCCCGCTGCCGCGCGCGGCGCACGACATGGCCCGGGGGGAGGGGGCGGCCTGAATGATTGCGCTGGCCGGATCTAAGGTCCTGCCCCCCGGCCGGCCGGAGCCCCGCCGAGCCCACATGTACAACGTGCACGGTGGACACAGTCCCGTAGTACTAGTAGGTACGTGTCTAAGTAGCCCAATTCTAACGTAGCTGAATTACACCTAATACGAACGTAGCAAACCTTGTACTTAAAAACTAAAACTAGAAGAACGATGTGCGATTTGTGCAAACAGACGGGCTCAGTGGCCACAACCTCTTGCAAAAAACCATATAATAGACTCATCGATCTCAAATCCTGGCTCCGCCACGGGATAGTCGCACGTGTTATCGTACCACCGATAGGTACATACGTCGCTTTCTTATACGTATATGCACGTACCGCACGTACCAGAGCTTCAAGGTGATAGGACGGGGTGGTGGTGTCAACTGGTGTTAGCTTTTCTGAGAAAACGAAATGACATGAAGACGTGTTGTAGTCTTCCCCGGATGAACAACTCGACTAACGAACTCTTATCATCTTCCGATCGAGCTGCGACACGGCATCGGCAGCTTCAGACCAAACAGTGCGCAAGGAACAGCGCTCCGGAGAACGACCAAACTATTACATCTCGTGACACGGCAACAGCTTAGGTTGGTGATTAGCATCAGCATGAACGTACGGAACTAAAATGATACATAAATTTCGCACATTGTCAAACAGAATGCACGGTTCTATAATCTATGGCATCCCAAGAAGTTTGTAAATTTACCCCGGTAGGTGATCTAGAAACGATCTTACGTATGAATGATTGTTTGAGGGGTCTTATGAAATTAGAATCACACAGAGAATTGATATATGGATTTTATACAGGTTCAGACCTTTTCGGAGAGAATAATAACTCTACTCCCGTGTGGCTATATTGAATATGCTGATTACAATCAAGAAGAAGACTAATGCCTAATGTCTTCCGCTCTAGATCACCTCTCCCATCGTCTACTGACTTCAGCCTTTATATAGTGCATAAAGGGATGGCAGTTTCTTCAAGCCAAGAGGCGTCTCACCATTTCAAATGATGAAGTAGTTGATGAAAGTTGCTGTCAGAGAGACTACACCCCCACGTCGCCAGGCAGTTGTCGTCAAAGACAGAAAAAGATGTGCGGTTATTCCAGAGAACAACTGCGTATATTAACTGCTATGTGTATTGAATATGATGCATAAGACTCCCTAATTGACTAGGCCCACAAGTCAGCAAGCCTTATCAATTACAGGGTTGTCGAAGCCAAGTTGGTCATAGAAAATTTTACGACCATATGGTGGTCGTAGAAGGGCTTACGACAACATTATGATCGTAGAAATGCTTACGACCATGAGATGGTCGTAGAAAAACTTACGACCACATAGTTAGGTTTCTCTCTTATGAATATTAAAGGGTATACTTAATATTAGTATATCAATATATCCATCTATAATAAGAAATACAGATAAATAGTAAATTAATGATTATTATATTCTTGTCATCTAGCCCCCCAACTTCAAGTGAAAATGACTTACTTAGAAAAGAGGTCGTAGAATGGTGGTCGAAGTAAAGCCTTTCCAACTGGTATTTTTATTCGACCAGAAATAAACTTGGTCAAGAAGGTAATTTCACTTGAGTTGTAAAGACATACTCGTTTTTCTCGAACAAATAAATTTAAGAATCTCAATCGACTCTCACAGACCTGTCTATTGGAACAGTTCCCGAAGAGGTGGTAATTGTTGAGTTTCCACGATCTCTAACTTAAGCGTGCGGCTATAAAAACTTACTGTAGGGGTGAATTTAGGTTTCTACTTTCCCCATTTGGCTCAACTGTTCCCCAAGCTCTTGCTTTCTCCGGCGCCAACCAAATCGTCATCTTCCTCCAAAACGTTCCCAAATCCAAATCAATCTCACTCGGAGAGAATGGCCGGAACCGTTTCTAAGTGGGCGGTGTCGGAGATGGATACGACGAAGATGAAGACTTTGGTTGCCGTCGAGAAGATCCCAAAGAGATTTTATGTGAAGTGTACCGAAGCTGCTGGACAACATTGGCCTTCAGGCGAAGATGACACCATTCTAGTGTTTCAAGCATACTGTGAATGTGGCTTTCGGTTGACCACTCACCCTTTCCTCACACTCGTTCTTGCTCACTTTGGGGTGCAATTGACGAATCTTGTTCCCAATTCTATCACAATGTTGAGCATATTTGTGTATCTGTGTGAAGCCTACCTGGGGGTTCTACCAGACTTAGAGCTCTTCCAGTACTACTACAGGATGAGCAGACAGGCTGGAATCGTAGGCAGCTGCGGTCTGAAGCTCCACGACGGGAAGTCGAAGGAGTACATTCAGATATTCACCCGATCATCATTGTCGAGATGGTAGAAGAGGTGGTTCTACTGAGAAATGACTAAGGATGAAAGCGTATTCTTCGCAGTCAAAGCGGCCGAGAAGAGTTCCTTCTGGAATTCAACTCCCAGCAACCTCGATCGGATTGCCCCTACATTCAAGCCATAAAAGACTTGAATGAAGAGGAGTTTATCGGATGGCACGTAGTGAAAGATTTCATCACGCGCCGCATCAGTTCTTTGAAGAAACGAGCACATCCCATGTGGAGGTGCTCGGGGAACAAAGATCCGACTAGGGATTTCGAGGAAGGTAAGTAAATTTTTAACTTAGCTCTTTTTTGGTCGATTTCGAGCTCGATTGTTGAATGTTTTATTTACCTATATAGATCTCCCACAAACAAAAATTGATACTCGAGTCAAACTCATTTGCGAGCAAGCTCTAACCCTTGCCACAAGAGCTCCTCGAATCCTGGCGGTCGTATCCACAAAGGAAAAAGAAGAACACCAAAAGTAATCAAAGATTGATTTCGTCTTTAGGGTCTCCTAGTCGTAGAAATCGACCACTGAGTAATGTTTGTTTTCTAACTTTTGTAAAAAGTAGGCATGGCAAACCGTCGAGACGACCAGGAGGTCGAAACGATGGTTGTCGTAGTAGAGTCAGAGGAAGTTACTGTGCCTCCGGCCAAGAGGCGTCGCTTGGTGAGGGTTGCCAACAAGCACGGCGCAAGCTCAAGCTCCACTCCCCCTCCGACCAGCCCCTTTAGCCAATTCTTTGCAGACGTAGTCATTGCAGAGAAAAGTAAGGTGGTCGTAGCGTTCAAAGCGCTTAAGCACAACGCCCCAAAGACCAAGATACCCTTCTATTATGACGATAAGACTTTTCAGTTTCTACTTCTCATGGTTTTGTCAAGCGACTAGAAAAGAAAAACTAGAAGAGCTTTGTCTTTTGTGAAGGATACTGCTGCGATAGCAGAGCCCTTAGTCGAGGCAAGTGCCATCCCTCAAGTGGGCGAAACAAGTTTTGATCACCAGGAGGGGCAAGGAGCTTCGGGAGCTAAGATTCTTGATCAGGATCTCCGACCAGACGTGGTCGTGGAGGTCCCAACTCCTCAACACGAATCGTATGGTTATCTTATTTGCATGAAAGATTTGGATTATAGAATTGATAATAAATGCCATGGTTACTATTGTTAATTTCGACCGAAAATTTATAGACGTGGTCGTGGAGGTCCCAACTCCTCAACTCGAATTTCGATCAGACGTGGTTGAAGAGAAGAAGCACGATCAGATGTGGTTGAAGAGAAGAAGCAAAAGAAATCTTCCTTGGGGAGGGTTTCTTCTAAATTCAAGATTGTATGCATAAAGCCAAGGTATGTAAAAAATCAAAAGCATAAGGATAACATTTACCTTTTCTTTTCTACAATTTGACATGTTTTCTTTTATGCAATCTTAGTCCTACTCCTCCAGCTCCCGAGGATGCTTCTATTGAGAGGCCCATTGTTGTTTCTTCTGCAGTCAAAGAGACAACGACAAAAGTGGTCGAGGGATCGACCACTATCCCTGTGGAAAAGCAGAGGCAACCAGTGCCACTGAGGCAGTGGTCGTGGAGACAAAGGCAAAGGCGGAGAATGATCCGGCTGCCATAGAGAATGAGCTGGTTATTGAGGACATCAATAATCAGATAAGGGATTTGGTCCTCTGAGCACCTAAGGCAACCGGTCAAGACAGAGGAGCCTCCTCCGTCCGCCGTGCTGAGAAGGAAGTCGCAGAAGACGTTCCTCCAGGCCCTCAAGAAGAAACTATTGCTGTTGCCAGCAACGAAGAAGAAGAAGATTTCTTCGACTTCCCCGAGTCCTTGGGCCCACCGATTGTCGGATCTACTTCGTTCAGGTCTCGAGACAAAGTCCCACACCCTAAGGATATCCCCAATAGGGGGACATATATTTGATGACGAGCACATTCAAAGAGTATGGTGGGACAAAGTCGAAGAGCTTGATGAACTCAAAGATCCCTAATGGGTGTACGCCAATTTTGCTCGGTTGACCTTTTTGTGAGTATTTGAAACCAAACATTTACTTATTTGTATTTTCTTTATGCATCTCACTGTTGTTCTTTCTTTAGAGGGCTTTTGAACAAGTTGCTACTGTTGAAGAATACAACAGACAACTTGTGCTGTTAAGACAGCAAAGGCTAAACTCTGCGAACATGCAGAAAAAATGGTAGGTTACTGTTACATATAGTCTATTTTCTTTCGACTACTCGTTCAGTTCTCATGTTTACTTTTAACCTTTTCAAGTTTAAGAGTGAAGAAAAGTTCTCGACTGATGTGCTCGACTTCGAGAAACTCGAGATGCGAAAGCTAAAGGAAGAAAAAGAAGACCCGCTGAAGAAGCTTCATGGGGCAAATTCTGTAACTTGTGAGTTGCGAACGAGATAAATAGTAAGTTCTGAACTTAAGACTATTCATATGAAAGATTTTCTTTTATTTTTCTAACTCGTTTCCCTTAATAGAAAAAGAGGTCGAAATGGGTAAGCTTGAAACCAAGGTCAAATCAAAAACCTCAATTGTCAACAAGCTATCCTGTATCGGCAAAGAAAAAGACTAGTAGATCAAGTCGTGGGAAGAGCAGTGCGCAAAAAATGCTACCTCCCATGACATCGAAGTCAAGAAGCTTGATTCTCGACTAGCAGGTAAGTAATTCTTTACCTACGACCAGTTATGTTAACTGGTATTTTTTCTGACCAGTCATACTCTATTTTTAGAGCGGGCGGTCGAAATAGGTCGTGGAGGAGATGCAAATTGGATCTCCATCGTCGAGTAATATGTAATATGGAACTTGTAAAGACAAGCTTTTGTTTATGTATATAAAGCTTCTTTTTTCCTACAAATTATCTCATCAGTAGTTAGTAACTCATAAGACAATGAATAGGAAAAAGGAATTGAATTTAAGACTAAAAATTGAAGTCGTATTAATAAATTTATCCTAGCTCCCGACTATTTGCTTAGTTTATTTATATAAACTAAGTAAATAGTGTGAAAAAAGGGTTTGCTTTAAAAAAGTTGTTCGACCTTTGTTGTCGATCTCGATTGTCATGTATTGATTGCAAGAGCTAGGAACTAGTCGAAACTAGGAAGTTCTTTCTAGTGGGGTAGGATCACGTGCAGATAGGAAAGACTTCGACTAGTTGATGTTCCTTTCTCAGGCCGAGTTAACCAAAGCGTAGAGACCAACAAACTAACTCAATTGTCATGTGCTGGTAACAAGAGTTAGAGACAATGCGACGCTAGGAAGTTCCTTCTAGTGGGCAGAACCATGTGCATATAGGAAATGCTTCGACTAGGTGGTGTACTTCCTCCGATCAGTTAATCGAATCGAGCATTCATAGATTAGTCGAACAAACTATAATTTAAAAGGAGCATCTCAGTAAACTATTTCACTATATTTTGTTGAACCTAGTTTCTTTATTTTGTGACAAAAAGTTAGGAATAGGTCGACGCTAGAAAGTTCCTTCTAGTGGGCGGGACCACATGCGAAGGAAAGGCGACTAGGTGATGTTACTTTCCTTGACCGATGTAAAGAAAACCAAGTATTTAAAAATGATCAAAAATCAAACATTGCTCAATTTTTTTAAGACAATAAATATTGAAAAAAACTAAAACTTTATTGAGAAAGAAAGATGTTGCACATAGAATTTGCATAATTAGTCGATATTCCAAGAGTTTGAAAGGATCTCGCCATCTTCCATTGTAAGTCGTAGCGAATCTAGTTGCGTAACTTCAACCACTGTGTAAGGACCTTTCCACTTAGGGGAAAGCTTGTTCCGATTAGACCGAGATTGAATCTTTTTCAATACCAAGTCACTTACGGAAGGCTACGAGGTGGACCTTACGATCATAGTATTTCTGCGAGGCTTGTTGATGGACTATCAGGCAATTAAGGCTTGGTTCCTTTTCTCTTGAGTAGGTTGATGTCATTCGCTCGAAGTTGTTCATGGCTAGAGTCGTTGAATTTTCGACCCTTGTGGACCGAATCATTAGTTCTGGAGGAAGTATGAGTTCAGCCCCAAAAACTAGAAAGAAATATGTTTTGCCTGTTGTCTGACTAGCAGTCGTGCGAACTGCCCATAATATTGAGGGTAATTTTTGTCCTCAAGCCCCCCGAGCACTTGATAAGATGATCAAAGACTCGAGTTTTGATTCCCTACATAATTTGGTCATTCGCTCTTTCGCCTGCCCCATTGCTTTGTGGGTGGGTGACAGAGGTACAACACAGTTTGGTACCCAACTCATCGCAAAAATTTTAAAATTTTGTGCTCGAAAATTGTTTTCCATTATCTATAATTATTCGACTTGGAACACCAAATCAAGTAATCACGCTTCTCATCATGAACCTCTTAGCTGCTTCCGTTGTTATTCCAGTTGCAGGTTCGGCTTTAATCTATTTTTTGAACGTGTCAATAGTCACAAAAAGGAACTCAAAGCCTCCTGGTGCTTTTGGGAACGGTCCTAGGATATCAAGACCCCAGTGCTTTTGGGAATGGTCCTAGGATATCAAGACCCCTGTGGCGTGGCAGCTAGATATATTAAGAGCGTCTCTTCTGGTTTCAAAGAAACTAGAACATGAGCACTCGTAAGATACCTCTTGACATTCTCAAAGCATTGTTTCCCTTCTCTAACCACTCAAACCATCGTGTTTCCTTAGAAGTTTGAACAAAGAAGTCATTTTTCTCCTTGTCGTGCGATGAAATGACTTAAATTCGTCATGCATCCCGTGAGTTTCTAGACTTCTTTCTTCGTGATCATAGGGCGTATTTGTTCGATGGCCTCTATCTTTTCATGATTTGCTTCGATTTCTCATGCAGAAACCAGGAATCCAAGCAACTTTTCTGAAGAGACTCCGAACACGCACTTCTCAGGGTTGAGTTTCAAATGGTATTTTTTGAGGTTGTCGAAAGTTTCTGCAGTCCGAAATATGATTAAGTCGCTTCATGCTCTTTATGACCGGATCGTCCACATAGGCTACTAAATTTGGCATAGTTGAGCAGAGAAGGTCGTTTGTATCAAGCGTTGAAAAGAAGCGTCGATATTTTAAGACCAAATGGCATTTTGACATAGCAAAATACTCCAAAATGTGTAATAAATGCGGTCTTTTTCACCATCTAAACACATACTAATCGATGATAACCGAATATGCATATAGGAAACACATACTAGTCTCACAATCAAGTAGAATCAACCAACCGATCAATATGAGGAAGAGGAAAAATCATCTTTCGATAAGCTTTAATGAGATGCGGTCGAAATAATATGACTCCAAAAAGTTTTGACTCGTAGTCAGGAGGAGATGAAGTCGATGAAGATCAACCTTCAAGACAACATTTCTGTTCTGAACAATGTACTCGGGGGCTTGGTACTAAGGAGGTCGCTCCTCTTGAAGACACTATGACTGCTCACACGAGTGCCATTGGAGAACAAGTCAAAACCTTACAGGAGTTGGTAACCACTCTAAAGACCAACCAAGCTAACTCGATAAGAAAAGCGGTCAAAGGCGCAGTGAGTTGTGCTCTGGCAAAACTTAAAGCTCATGACCCCCAATCTTAGCCTACAACCAATTGAAGCCGATTTTGACTGCCCTGAAGCAGAAGCAGAGCGGTTGATTGAAGAAATGCAGCTGGTCAGCAAGAAGGTCGTGGAGGAGATGCAAATTGGATCTCCATCGTCAGAGTAATATGTAATATGGAACTTGTAAAGACAAGCTTTTGTTTATGTATATAAAGCTTCTTTTTTTCCTACAAATTATCTCATCGAGTAGTTAGTAACTCATAAGACAATGAATAGGAAAAAGGAATTGAATTTAAGACTAAAAATTGAAGTCGTATTAATAAATTTATCCTAGCTCCCGACTATTTGCTTAGTTTATTTATATAAACTAAGTAAATAGTGTGAAAAAAGGGTTTGCTTTAAAAAAGTTGTTCGACCTTTGTTGTCGATCTCGATTGTCATGTATTGATTGCAAGAGCTAGGAACTAGTCGAAACTAGGAAGTTCTTTCTAGTGGGGTAGGATCACGTGCAGATAGGAAAGACTTCGACTAGTTGATGTTCCTTTCTCCGACCAGGTTAACCAAAACGTAGAGACCAACAAACTAACTCAATTGTCATGTACTGGTAACAAGAGTTAGAGACAATGCGACGCTAGGAAGTTCCTTCTAGTGGGCAGAACCATGTGCAGATAGGAAATGCTTCGACTAGGTGGTGTACTTCCTCCGATCAGATTAATCGAATCGAGCATTCATAGATTAGTCGAACAAACTATAATTTAAAAGGAGCATGCTGTAAACTATTTCACTATATTTTGTTGAACCTAGTTTCTTTATTTTGGCAGCAAAAGTTAGGAATAGGTCGACGCTAGAAAGTTCCTTCTAGTGGGCAGGACCACATGCAGAAAGGAAAGGCTTCGACTAGGTGATGTTACTTTCCTTCGACCAGTGTAAAGAAAACCAAGTGTTTAAAAAGTGATCAAAAATCGAAACATTGCTCAATTTTTTTTAAGACAATAAATATTGAAAAAAACTAAAACTTTATTGAGAAAGAAGGATGTTGCACATAGAATTTGCATAATTAGTCGATATTCCAAGAGTTTGAAAGGATCTGGCCATCTTCCATTGTAAGTCGTACCGAATCTAGTTGCGTAACTTCAACCACTGTGTAAGGACCTTTCCACTTAGGGGAAAGCTTGTTCCGATTAGACTGAGATTGAATCTTTTTCAATACCAAGTCACTTACAGGAAGGCTACGAGGTTGGACCTTACGATCATAGTATTTGCGCAGGGCTTGTTGATGGACTATCGAACGAATTAAGGCTTGGTTCCTTTTCTCTTCGAGTAGGTTGATGTCATTCGCTCGAAGTTGTTCATGGCTAGAGTCGTTGAATTTTTACCCTTGTGGACCGAATCATTAGTTCTGGAGGAAGTATGAGTTCAGCCCCAAAAACTAGAAAGAAATATGTTTTGCCTGTTGTCTGACTAGCAGTCGTGCGAACTGCCCATAATATTGAGGGTAATTTTTGTCCTCAAGCCCCCCGAGCACTTGATAAGATGGTCAAAGACTCGAGTTTTGATTCCCTACATAATTTGGTCATTCGCTCTTTCGCCTGCCCCATTGCTTTGTGGGTGGGTGACAGAGGTACAACACAGTTTGGTACCCAACTCATCGCAAAATTTTTACAATTTTGTGCTCGAAAATTGTTTTCCATTATCTATAATTATTCGACTTGGAACACCAAATCAAGTAATCACGCTTCTCATCATGAACCTCTTAGCTGCTTCCGTTGTTATTCCAGTTGCAGGTTCGACTTTAATCCATTTTTTGAACGTGTCAATAGTCACAAAAAGGAACTCAAAGCCTCCTGGTGCTTTTGGGAACGGTCCTAGGATATCAAGACCCCGGTGCTTTTGGGAATGGTCCTAGGATATCAAGACCCCTGTGGCGTGGCAGCTAGATATATTAAGAGCGTCTCTTCTGGTTTCAAAGAAACTAGAACATGAGCACTCGTAAGATACCTCTTGACATTCTCAAAAGCATTGTTTCCCTTCTCTAACCACTCGAAACCATCGTGTTTCCTTAGAAGTTTGAACAAAAGAAGTCATTTTTCTCCTTGTCGTGCGATGAAATGACTTAAATTCGTCATGCATCCTGTGAGTTTCTAGACTTCTTTCTTCGTGATCATAGGGCGTATTTGTTCGATGGCCTCTATCTTTTCATGATTTGCTTCGATTTCTCATGCAGAAACCAGGAATCCAAGCAACTTTTCTGAAGAGACTCCGAACACGCACTTCTCAGGGTTGAGTTTCAAATGGTATTTTTTGAGGTTGTCGAAAGTTTTCTGCAGGTCTGAAATATGATTAAGTCGCTTCATGCTCTTTATGACCAGATCGTCCACATAGGCTACTAAATTTCGGCATAGTTGAACAGAGAAGGTCGTTTGTATCAAGCGTTGAAAAGAAGCGTCAGTATTTTTAAGACCAAATGGCATTTTGACATAGCAAAATACTCCAAAATGTGTAATAAATGCGGTCTTTTTTCACCATCTAAACACATACTAATCTGATGATAACCAGAATATGCATATAGGAAACACATACTAGTCTCACAATCAGAAGTAGAATCAACCAACTGATCAATATGAGGAAGAGGAAAAATCATCTTTTCGATAAGCTTTAATGAGATTAGTAAAGTCTACACACATACACCACTTACCATTAGACTTTCTAACCATTACAGGGTTAGCCAACCACTCTGGGTGGTCGACTTCTCTTATAAAGCCTGCTTGAAGTAACTTGTCCAATTCTGATCTAATAGCATCTCGTTGATCAGGTACAAATCTCTATAATTTTTGTTTTACAGGTTTCTTGTCAGGACGTAAAGCTAGCCTATGCTTGATCACCTCCCTAAAGACTCCAGACATGTCAGATGCTTGCCACACAAAGACATCTGCGTTAGCTCGGAGGAGGTGGCGAGGGCATCTTCCTATTTAGGGTCGAAAGCAACCCCAACGCAAATAGTTTTCGAGGGCTCCTCTAGAGTCATGGGAACTTCTTTGAATGTCTTTGAATTTATTGGATTTCATTTGAATGATTTCAGACATTCTTGGGTTCAATCATATTCTACGTAGATAGAATCTGAAGCTATGATGGAATAACAATCCCAACAAGAACGAGGTCGGGATCAAGATTAACAGAACAGGAACAAGACCAAGATTACTAAAACATTAAATAAGAAGGTTATTAGAATATTGAGCAAGGTGATTATCAAAATATTGAGCATGGCGATTATCATAATATTGAGCAAGACGAGTCAACACTTTGATCATTTTACTCCTAAGATTATGCAAATTATATTGATTCAATTATGAAATAGTATTGTTATAATTTATACAACTATGTTAGTCCAGCTCATGTTTAATACCTTAATGATAATTGAATTTAACCTTCCATCCTTGAACTTGGACACCATCCTTTGTCACTATAGAATTAATGGTTTACATACTAGTTAATAAGTCTATATCTAAGTATCATGTTTAGTCTTGCTTAGATACATTGACATGTGGACAATGATTTGCCCCAACATTATTAAAAACATTTGAAAAAGAGATTGGGCAGTCGAGGTTGAAGCCTGGCTGTTATGTTGAACTAGCAAAGTATTTTAAAAACAAAAGAATACCAAAAATAGATTTTGACTCAGGTGGCTGGAAAGAGTGGTTGGTGCTAGAGGGCATGACTGAGTGGGTATGTGGATGTACCGTCCAAGTCAATTAAGGACCCGGATCTTGTGATGATCTCTCATGTAAAAACAATGCAACCACAAGTCTATAATGGGTACGACCTGGTTGATTAATTTGTTCGCCTCAGTGTTGCTTTCATCATCCCGCTCATGTGGTGTGTATTATAGTCTTAGTGGACAACCACTCCGGGGTGGTGCGGCTATAGTACATTAGGAAACCACTACGACGCAAAAGGGGGCTATAGGGAGTGGCATGCACTACGGCCTTAGCTGGCAACCACCCGGAGGATGGAGGTCCAAAGGGTGGTGCGACTGTATTGCATTACGAAACCACCTCTGTAGCGAAACCTAGCGGATAAGGTTGTGTTGGGTAGGGCATTGCAAAAGCCTTGTGGTAATCAACTTAGTCGCGCACCTATGGAAATGTGTCAGGGATAATATAAGTTGATTGTCTCTTGTGAGTAAAGTGTACAAACTCTGTAGAGTAAAAAAAACTATCTGGATAGTCATGCTCACGGTCATGAGTGGTGCCGAGAACTTGTTTGAAGTAGCTTTCAGTTTTATAAAATAATTTATGGGTGAGATGAGAGGATGCGTGGGAGCCCAGTGATTGAAAATATTGGGTTGAAGTCTAGAGAGTTGAGATGGTTTGGTTGAGAACTAGTGATAAGTACGGGATGTGACCCGAGCATTAGGTGGATGAAGCCACTCAATGGTATAGGAGGTTGAAACCTCCACTAGTACTTTACAACAAAACTCAGTTTATGAAAACTTGTGCTAGTTAAAATGCTAAGTCTCAGAAATTGCTATTATATAATCTAATTCAAACTTAGCTTTGTGCAAATAAAAGAACCACAAACCTCCCTTGATTAGCCTTGCATATATAATAATTGCATTGTGTGTTGGCTCTCGAGTACGGTTGTGTACTCATGCTCACTCTTTACATTCTTTTAGTCAGTAAGCATAAAAAAGGCTACATGGACAATTATGAGTATTGGTCAAGACTGAAGATCAAGAAGGCCAAGAACTAGGTCGCGGGCCCGGTCGATTGCCTGTGGGTATATCCGAGGGTTCCACGTGTTGTGTCTCAATTATGCTTTCGCTGCTGATTCTTTAAAGGTATTTGGTCTGATCAGCCATTCTGAAAGACAAACGTCTTAAGGTATATTTACGATTTGTTTATTATTATGCAATAACTTTACCTTTTCATAATATGTATTGATATCCAATGATGTAACTATGAGCACTAGCTATTGATCCAGGGACTAGGGCTGTGAACACAGAGGATTCCAAATTTTAAATTTGGGGTCCAACAGACAGCGAGGTTCGGGCCTTCCCCTCATTACGCACTCCCTGTCTATCTGATATCCAATGATGTAACTGTGAGTACTAGCTACTAATCTAGGGACTAGGGCTGTAAACACAGAGGATTTCAAATTTGGGGTCCGATAGACAGCGAGGTTCGGGCCTTCCCCTCCTTGCGCACTCCCTGCCTGTCTCCTTGCGCCATCTCTTGTTGAGGTTGTTGAGGGAGATGGGCGGTGCACCATCATGGTTGGGTCCAGCCAGCTCTATTCTTGATTTGAGGTGGGAAGAAAGGCTTCGGTGTGGTGGATTTGCTCCTAGGTGCATTCGGCCAGTGCATCTCATTGTTGATTCTTGTGCGTCATTTTTTTCGGTGCCTCGATTTCACCTTTTGGTGTGTTCCCAAATTGTGAAGAACGACATTGTATCTCCGATGACCATGTCCATTCACCGCAGCACAGCGAGGCGATTGGTTTTCTGAGATAGCACCTCGGCGTGCCTTGCCAGCCGAGTCGGTGGCTTTGAGTACCATCCGCTTAGTGAGTTTACAATTATGTTTCGTCTCTGTTACTGTGCAGAAGTATGCCATGGTAGTATATTTTCATATTATATTGTCTTGATTTCATCTACAACACATGGTGACTTTGCATGGTAATATTGTGGGCCTGTGAATTTCTTGATGAGCACTACCAGAAATTGGTTATTTCTCGAGTGCCTATATGCTTCCCGAGTGTCTGGACGGAAACACTCGGGACCTTCCTGAGTGTTTTATAGGACACTTGGGACGGGAATTAAACACTCGGTAGAAATAACTTTCCTGAGTGTTTCCCATAACACTCAGGAGAGCAAATATAATCCCAAGTGCATAAAAACAAAACACTCGGGAGCTTTTTTTCCCAATCGTGCTCTTTTTTCGACACCACGCCTTTTTTCCGCTTCTAACCCTACAACCCCCCATTCCCGTAGCCGCCTCCCCTCGTTCTCTATCCTCCTTCTCCCTCCTGTCCCCCCGGGCGCCCGGCTCTCCTCCTCCCCCTAGCGCCCCACCCCCTGGATCTGGCTCCTCCACCTCCCCCCGGCGCCCGGCTCTCCTGCTCCCCCCGGATCTGGCTCCTCCTCCTCCCCCCCGCCGCCTGGATATTCTGCTTCCCTGGCCTCCTTCCCCGGATCTGGCCCCTTCTCCTCCCCCCGGTGCCCAGCTCTCCTGCTCCCTCGGCGCCTAGCTCTCCTGCTGCCCCAGCGCCCTACCTCCCGCCGGATCTGGCTCCTCCCTCCCCCCACGACCGGCTCTCCTGCTCCCCCCGGCCTCCTCCCACGGATCTGGCTCCTCCTCCTCCCCCCCGGCGCCCAGCTCTCCTGCTCCCCCCGACGCCCAGCTCTCCTACTCCCCCCCGGCGCTCCACCTCCTCCCCCGGATCTAGCTCCTCCACCCGCACGCGACGCCGCCCTGCTCTGACCCCAGCGCCCTCAGCTCGCCCCCGCCTTGGCTCGGCCCATGCCTACTGCCGCCACCAGCTGCTAGTCCGCCACTACTACGCCTCCTCCTGTGGCCTCCTCTCCCTGGCTCGGCCGCTTGCTTGGCTTGCTTGGCCTTGCTTCCCCTGTGGCTCGTCCCTCCAGTGCCTCTCTACGCTCGGTCGCATGCGACTCAGCCCGGCTACGTGGTTCTCCCTATGGTTCGGCCATGGTGTTAGGCCACCGTATTTGGTGTTTATGGCCACGTTTTGGTTTCTTCCTCCCTCCTTATTTAATTTTTCCCAACTTTCTCTTTGATGTTGCTTCGGTTTTCAAGTTAAGCTTGATTCACTTACTGATGCCAGGTTGATTTTTGCTATGCATGAAGAATGGTGATGGATGTGGGTTCACTGATGTTGATGCATGCATGAGGGATGCCAAGAGCATTGGGATAAGACTGGCAAACTGAGATGAAGAGGAGGGCAAATACTCGAAGCCTCAAGGAGATGGCTTTGCTTTTACGATATTCTTCCCTTACAATAATAAGTCTCTTTGACACAAATGTTTCAGCCAACCATTTATGTGCATGCCCATAAATCATAATGTATACATGCATACTATTTGTGCCATTCTAACAAGTAAGCAATTCTAAATTGATGCGTGGTATGTATGTATATCATCCAAGCTAGCAGCTAAAATAACAGCAAAACTGACCAGGACAATTTTTTTGTGATAAGTATGGTCAGGATGCATGTGTGCATTGGAGTCAAACGACTGAATGAAAATGATTGAAAGAAGAGGCTCACTGCATGGTTGGAAGCCTAAAAATTTATTGCTAAAACTTGCCAGCTTCGACCAGATTTGACTTGTATACTATATTTGGTTTGCTGCCAATATTTTGGCAAGAATCCATTCACCTTGGGGCTCTTTAGTTCATTTTCTCCCCTCTTGTAGCCAAATTATGGGGCCACTGATTTGGTAACTAAATTCAAATAATGCCAAATTTTGGCATTTTGGGAAGGTATGTACATATGCATCCATTTTGATAATCGACGGGAAGATGCAGAGCACGGAGGTGGATGAGTTCATCTGCCACGAGTCCTTGATACACCCGCCGCTTCTCTTACATCCAAAGTGAGCAATCCTTCTAGTAATTCTTGCATGTTTAATTAGTGTTTGGTTAATTACTTCACATTCTGTTATTGATATTTGAATGGAAAAAAAACTGTACTCTGCAAATATTATTCCCATCTGTTATGGTCATCTGAGTGGAGTACTAGATTGAGATTTCGGCTTAGTGTATCCTAGTAGTTAAATGATGCATGCATGCAAAGCCCCCTAAAAGGGTCCAATTTTGTTTTGCAATTTTTTTGTTCACTTCATGAGCTAGTTGTTCTTCGCATACATTCTAAAGGGCTAGTTTTCTGTTGTCATACTTGTTCTGACCATTGAATTATAGTTTTTGAAGCTTAATTTGATAATTTTCCAGGTATCTGTTGTCATGCGAAAAGAATGCAGAAGACTCGTTGTTCCTTTTCAGTATTTGTCCTTGCAGAAGATTGTATGAAATATGTCTTTCCATATCCTCTTCTAGTTATTATTTTCATACTGTCAGACTTCCCTGTTAGCATCATTTTCTTATATATGTGCATAATTGAAGATTTGATGCAATGATCAAGTTATAGACTGACACTGATAAAGGTGGAATAACTATTTCGTGCTTCCCTCACTTCATTATCCATATATCCAATGGACGAGCGCATTGTACTAGTTTCTTTTAATTCTGGTTAGGTAGCTAGCTTGGTAGAGCTTATAATTGTCATGGTGCTAATTAAATCATTGAAGCGTACTTTTACAGATCTAATTTGCATATGAGTTCTAGTTGTATGTTTAAAATTCGATAAGGAGCATATGTTTCCTGTGGTGGAAGATTGATAATGTAAAATGTAGTTACTTTGTAAAGAAGTTACCCACGTGAATGGAATTTACATTATCCATATCAGCCCATGCTATTTTGTTAGTAAGCTAATCTGGTAATGCCTTTTCCATGAGATGATTTGAAATCTGATAGGTTCATTTTCTTTACAGTTACCTCAAGTCCTGTTCATGGTTATTCATGTCCTAGCAATATGCACTACATGATATAACTTTGTTAAAATTTCAGTGTGTGTTTATTCGAACAAGCTAACATCATTTCAGTCAGATGTAGTTCCTGAACCTGTCAGTGTTGTTCCAGTCATTGAAAGGGAGAAGGAAGCTTTGGAAGAAATAAATGTGAAGCTGGGGCTTGCTTTTGATGAACAAGATATCAACTACTATACCCACCTCTTCAGTGAATGTAACATCTTGTTTTTCGAAGAAAATGGTTATATATGTAATGAAATTACTACTTGAACTGTTATATGTATCGAATTTGAACTCGAATGTTGGGAATATCATATCTATATATATATTGTGAGCTTGGGAATTATATCCATGTTGTTCAATCTATATATGTAATGATTTGTGGTTTTTTTCTTGCTATGGAATTATGGTTTATTTGATTGCAAAATTGATGAAAAATTAGATGCAAAATCGGTGCAAAATTAAATTGGAGCATACCCTGTTCGGGTAACTCCCGAGTGCCTTGTTTGACACACACACTCGGGAAACAAATAAATATTCCCGAGTGTTTACACTCGGGGAACTTTCGGGCTCATCGGGAAAGATAGTTTTCCGAGTGTCAATCTTCTTACTTTCCCGAGTGTCCTTGGCTGACATACACTCGGGAAAGTATTCCGTTACGGTGGTGAACTTGTTGTGCAAACTATTCTCCCGAGTGTTGTATGTTTCTTGAGTGTAAGTCTTAACACTCGGGAAAGTTATTTTTCCCGAGTGTAAATCTTGGGAACACTCGGGAAACCAGTTTTCTCCCGACGAAACTATTTTAGGGACTTTCCCGAGTGTTTCGGGCACTCGGGAAATAATAGGATTATGGTAGTGGAGGATTGTTGTCGCTAGTGAGATTAGATTGAAAATTTAGGTAATAAATCAGACTTGAGCTTGTTGATTGCATATTGTTGTCAAGTTGATGATTCATCTCTATTAATAGTGTCACATTACTCTGTTTTACACCGTGGTTCGGTTGCTTCATTACTGACCGAATTTGATTAAACTGATATTGCACTTTAATATGCTTGTTCCTTCTGTTGGCCGAAAGTATTAAGTGTTGTCATTGTGACTTATGAGATAATTTAATATTTGTTCTTGTCACCATGGTAAGGCATTTAGTTCAGCCCAAGGTCTGATTTATTTCTTGAAAAATGGTCATATCTATAATTTCTTTAAAAAATATTATATCTAATTAGTGAAAAGACTACACAAAAGTAACGAGGAGGCCAAGAATTAATTTTTGAGCAGCCCGACATCTAAGAGTAATAAATAACCATCTAAATCTGAGCAATATGTTATTTTTGTTTGTTCACATGTTCTATCTTTGAGCATATCATCATATTTAGTTGACATGAAAAGAGTACAAGCTAAACTGATTGTTTATACGTCGTTTCTGCCTTTTTTATGCTATTGGAAATATATTTTAATGTTAATAAATATTGTTGGAATACTTTTTAAATATTTACTAAAACTGTTAATTTTACAACAGATCTTACGATAATAATTCACGATCAACCCAGCTCTGCATTCTCTTTTTGTTCATACATAAAAGGGAGGAGGAGTTGCCCTCTGAAGTACTTACTATTAGCTTATGTAACTTGGCCTCTCAAACGATTCCTATACAAAACTCCCAAATTGCTTGAAGAAATATTTTGAGAAAAATGCTTGAAGTACTCAGAACGCATCAGAAATCCATCATACATATCAAGGACATGAAAGGAGCTGTCTGTTTGACAGGAGTCACAGGATCCATCCCACTCCCCAGTGGTTTATGAGTCCGGCGCCATGTCAGCAGTAGAAATGTAACGGTGGTTTACTGCAAAGCATCGCTCCAGCTCCTTCATGTCATGTATAACAGTATAAGAATATTCAACTTTCACGCATTGACTAATGCCTACACCAACAAAAAAACTACAGAAAAAAAAAACACGGTAGCATCCATGCACATTGGTCTGAAGAACCTCCGAGAGACCGAGACAACTGGCACACTGGGTTCTCTGAACACGCATGCAAACACAGGTGCGTGTATTGTCTGCACATCGCATGCGTCTTTCATGACGCTGCACGACAGCACGAGCAGTCAGAATCAATTAATTGTTCACCTGATCTTCAGGCTAACGTTGCCTTACATGACCAGAACTCAATCTAACAAGCCACCCAACATCAAGATTCTCATAGCGCATAGGGACAGCCAGTACGTTCCACTCGATTATCCAAAACAGCGAGAGTATCAAACTTCAACAGTATATTTTCTTGGACGTGAACAAAATGACACTTTAGTAGGCCGCGGAGCTAGAAATTTAGTGATGGAGGTGCACACACAAACTAACACCGGATACGATTAGTTCAAACTAGGAAAAAGCTACCGGTTGGAAAAATGTTTCAGAGCCTAGCGATAGACCCTGTTACCAGAATTTTCGGATTTATTTCGGTCAAAATTTTTGAATCAAAATTTGAATTTTTTTGTGAAGTTCAAATGAAAAATACAGAAAAAAAGCATAGCCAAGGTTCAAACCCAGAACCAACCTCTTTAAGACTAAGGGAGTTTCCACCACGGCATATGTACTCTTGTGTTTGCATATGGTTATAAACTTTCTTTATATTTGGCAAAAAAACTAGCAAATCCGATTTTTTCCCTAGTTGGAAATTTTACCAGAAGGGTCCGATATATCTGATTTTCGCCGGTAACCGCCGAAATTTCGCCGAAAAAGTTTTCATTGGTTCAAACTAAGCATCGCCCAACGAAACCATGAATTTGGCTGTTAAAAGTAAAAAAAAAACATCAAGGAAAAAGAACGGAGAAAATTGTCTATTAGTATCTTTTCGCGTGTCATTACTATAGTAATCAATTTGAAAAATGACTTGCATAATAATATGAATGTGAGAAAAATAAAAGTTGCTCCTGCACACCTACAAAACCATTGATCTTAGTGAGTGGCGTGTCGCCTACTGCTGCTTGCTGCTCCCACACTGGTGCCACGCCGCTCACCGCGCTGCACCGGTCGCCAAGCCGCAGGAACCAAATTGGAGAGGAGTTGAGAATTGGAGATAGAGATGGATATGGCTGGTGAGTGATGAGATGGTTGTGAGCTGGTGGAGGCACGAGTGGGCCGTAGGTTGTGAGCTGAGCTTCCAAGAGAGTGCACACCGAGTACTATGAATATGACCCAAATGCAGAACTGATCCTTGAAAATGTTTTCGATTTTTTGATATGTCCGGGCACTCCTACTAGCTCCACCAATGATTATACCCAGAGATAAATTACTGGTACTCTGCAGGTGTGCATCAGGAAGTGATTGTTTCAGTTGGCGATTGTAGCTAGCCAAGATGACACCATGATAGGAACAAAAGGCTGCGCCAAGAACCGAAACGTTTCGTCAGAACATATGCCAAAAGCCTTCGCTAGCTTGTACAAGTCTTTTGTGATAGTACTCTCTGTAACCGATTGTACAATGACTTGGGAAGGTACGGGTGTGGGTGCCTCACTGCCTCAGTGCCTGACGACTTGCTCTGGTTGGTGGTCGGTGAGCTGAATTGTTGAAATGGCCAAACCAAATATCCAACTGCTGAGTGTTTATACCTAATAAAAAAATATTTTTGGAGATATCCGTGCACCAAAGACACCCCTTGCCGCCGCCCATGGGCGGCAGCTGCTAGCTGGAACCCTCTCCAGCGACTGAGACCTCATCAATCGCCCGAAGAAGACGACGAAACACATAGCACGTTGGCATCACCTAAGAATTCATCCCCCGCAGAAAATGACATCGAAGGTGTTCGGTTGATTATGGAAGCAAGCAGCTTGTGCTTGTGCATATCAGTGTCGTTCATACCATTATACACACTATGCATACGACCTTGCAACAAGAAACTGAAACGCATGACACAAGGGCCCAAGAAACACAAGGGTCCAAGATTTTGCATATCTATCGGAGATCCCCACTTGTCGGGCAGGCTTCAGGATATCACGACGGCATTGGCTGGAATCCACCCTGCCTTCCAATTGGAACCCAGTTAAACTGTATATTCTTCGGTTCGGTTACATGGCAATCGCTTACAAGCGCAAGAGATGAGAAAGCTGTGCGACCGCATCTTGCTTCAGATCTCCGCGTGCGTTAGTGCAGTGTCACTTGGGCGTTTCCCGATCCATAAGAGAATCGCCGCGTCTGTTCGTTGCCTAACAAAATCCAAAGCATATAGTGGCTAGCTAGACTAGACATGTCTCTGAAGAACCAAACAAATTCAGAGATCTGTTTCTGAAGCGGAACACAGCAGCAAACAGTTGCACCGTAAAACGAGACAGACCGAGGGAGGAGGCGGGGACAGTGGGCCTTCAAATGACTCTGGAAGGCGTAATTTTTGGAGCGTAAACCTCCAGGGGAAGGCGGATCGACATACTCGTGAATAGCTTTTGAAAGCGGAAACCTACAGGAGTGACCGGCGGGATCCCCCGGCTCAAGGGCCGTATCAAGATACCAATTTTTAAGGACTACTTTTGTGTCACGATTAGTCGTGGCCAGATGGACGCCACGGCCGGCACCGGCACGAGTCAGCCCGGCCTAGCAGGGCACGGGCACGAGTCAGCCCGGCCTATCTCTACATGGTCCATCCTAACCCGCAAAATGGATGAGTTGTACCGTGCCAGTCCACATGACAGGGAGTCAAGGAGGCGGCTAGGCATGATTCAACGGCTTTTCGTGCTGTGTCGTGCCGTGCAGGCCCGTACCTATTTGGCTCGACAAGTCGGTTGCGGCTCACTTAGCCCGTTAGGCCTAAAAAATTAAGAGAAATCAGAAAAAAAATCCCGAAAAATGTGTAGAATACAAAAATAGATATGAAAATTGCAAAAAAAAAAGGCAAGCATATTGAAAATATAATAAAGAGATTTATTAATGTTCAAAGGACTTCTTCATTAAAATCTTTGCCAAGTAAAAACTCAACATGAGAAAACATTGACAAAAGAAAACGAGGTACATCTTATAACTCTACATACATCCTTGTATGTAGAGTATCTTCATGAGAAAACGTGTCGTTGTCTAGGTACAGATTTTCGAACACCTCCAACAACTCTGGATTTTTCAAAGTGTTGTGTTCGTGAATCAGCTTGTTCCCAGTTCTTCACAGATAGAAGTATCTTCATCGTCTCATTTGTGAGACGTGTTCTTCTCTCCGTCAATATTCTTTCAGAAAGACTGAAAACAGATTCGGAGGAAACCATCGAGACAGGAACAGTTAATACATCACGTGCAAGTATGGATAGCACAGAATATGTTAACTTATGGCATACCACCATTGTAAAATTTTGAAGCCTTCTGAGTTGAAATCCACTGTATCGCTGTCCAAATAGATGAATAATTCCTCATTCCTTGGGATTGTTCTTGGTTGAGCAGGCGACGCTGTAGAAGAAGAAGACCTAGGCTTGGAGGAACAACCACCGAAGATCGTGCCCCACATATTTGTCTTGCTATTTGAGGTGGGGGCAACTGGAGATCGTTGCAAGAAGACTCCCCATAACTTATTTTTCATACCTTTGGTAAATCTCGTGTAATCGAGAACAAACTTCTGCAAAATAGTTAGAATAGTATAGCCCTATAGCATCACTAAGAAGATCAAGAACATTAGCAAATGCTTCAAATTTTACCTCTAGGATCTAAAATAAATGCAAATGTATATAGGAAATGGATTTCTCTCCAATATTTAAGGTATTTAGTTTTCGTACCAACAATAGTCTCACGTAAAACTGAGTCATGTTCATACATTTTCAATTAAGTAGCAATCTGCAAAATACTATACACAATAACAAGAGATGTTGGCCTCATAAAAATTTATAAAAACTGTAGTATTTTCTCAGTAACGAACCAATGTTGCGCAATTAATAATATACTACCGTCAGTGCTCTGATAATGCGTTTGAACAAAAACAGAAAAAAGTGCTTTTATATGGTAAAATACTCTTGAGCATCAAGTAAGTAGAGTTCCACCTTACCGACATGTCCAAACCGAACTTTCTTGGACGTACACCCATCACCCTGCAGAAGTTCTTATATGTTGCTATTATTACGTTAGAATTATTCAAGTAAGATAATGCATCGCGAAAAGCTTTAATATACCGATTCAACCTCTTCAAACCGCATTTAACTATAAGGTTAATAATATGATAAGCGCATCGCTGAGGTAGCAAGAAGGAATCAACGTATGTACTCAATATTAGAGTAAGAATATCCATAGCCCTAAAGTTCGAAGCGACATTGTCTAAAGTAATTGAGAATATTTTGTTTGTAAGACCAAAGTCTTCAACGACTTTGATAATACAGTCCGCAATATTCTCACCCGTATGTGCTACATCAATTAATTTGTACCCAGACGTCATTAACACAATGAGAAACTAACAATAAAAGTATGAAAAAATAGTATTGTACCTATTTTGCTGACTTGCTGCTGGAAATTGATTTTTTTCAAAATTTATCACATTTTTTTTGTATTTTGCCAAATTATCTCACAACGAATTTGAATTTACACAACATAATTTCAGAGAGAGATAGATAAATAGATGGGTGCTGAATGGGGGGGTATGGTGGATATTTATAGAAAAAATTTGGGGTTTTCGAATATTATTGCTTTTTTTAAAGCTCCAAATGATAATAAAAAAAAAGTCAAAAAAATGCCCAACGGGTAGATTCCCCCTGGGTTGTGCCATGCCAGGCACGTCCCACTGTGTCGATGCAGCCCACTTGGGCCTCCCTCTTTTCTCCCCCTTCCGCATGGCCCTGCCGCCTGCCTCTTCGCCTGCCGCCCTCCACGCCACCACACGCCGACGCCACCCCTCCTAGCCTCCTCCCTCCTCGCGCGGCCCGCACTGCGCCGCCCTCTACACCTGCCCCCTCCTGGCCTCCTCCCTTCGCACCAGCCGCATCTCCCCGTCCCTTCCTCCCTCTTCTCCCACTGCGCTGGCCGCCGCAGCGCCTCCTCATCCCTCTTCTCCCTCTGCGCTGGCCGCCGCAGCGCCGCCTCCTCCCTCCACTCTGGCCGTCAGTCACGCCACTTCCTACCTCTTCTCCCTTCGCTCCGTCTATGGCCTCGTCCCCTCCTCCCTCTTCTCCCTCCGCCCCATCGCCTCCTCCCTCCACTCTGGGCGCGTCCCTGTCCCCTCCTCGGCTCCTCCTTCTTCTCTTTTTCCCCCGCACTGGTCCCCTCCTTGCTCTTCTCTTCTTCCCCCGCGCTACCAGCTCCCGCAGACTGTAGCCCCACATCGGCCTCCTCCTCGGTGCTGACGTCCTCCTCCTCGCTGTCGGCACCGCGCCGCCGCTCTCTGCCGCCTGTCGCCGCTGGTTTGCCCTCTAGCCTTTGGGATTCCTCCCCTCCCCTCTCGGCGTCGAGCCAGATGGGCCGTGTCGGCCCATGCTGTGCCTGGCATGGCCCAGCACTGTACGTGTCAGGGTGCTAGCCCAAGCAAGGTACATGCCTTCGTGCCGTGCTGCCCGACCCCGTGTATTGTGTGGGTCGTGCCGTGCTTGGGCTGGGCCAACAGTTTCGTGCCTCGGCTGGCTCAGCGGGCACAGCCCATCTGGGCACCTCTAATTGTAACTCTTTTGCTGACTTGCTGCCAGAAATTGAATTTTCCAAATTTTTGCACATATTTTCTGCATTTTGCCAAATTATCTCACAACGAATTTGAATTTGCACAACATAATATCAAAGAGAGATTGACGAATGGATGGGTACTGAATGAGGCAGGGTATGGTGGCTATTTATAGAAATTTTTGGGTTTTTTTATTATTATTTTTCTATTTTTAAACCCCAAACATTAAAAAAACCAACGAGCATATTTCCCCTGCGGCGTGCCGTGCTAGGCACGGCCCACTTGGGCCTCCCCTTTTCTCCCCCTGCCATCCGCCCTTCGTCGACCGCCCTCCACGCCACCTCATGCCGTCGCCGCCCTCCACGCCACCCCAAGCCAACGCCACCTCCCGCCCTCCCCCTGGACCTACCCCTCCTGGCCTTCTCCCTCCGCACTAGCCCACCCTGTCCCTTCCTCCCTCTTCTCCCTCCACGCTGGCCGTCGCCCCACCGCCTCCTCCCCCTTCTCCCTCCGCTCCGGCCGCGGCCCCATCCCCTCCTCGGCTCCTCCCTCTTCTCTTCTCCCCCGCGCCGCCCATGCTCGCAAGCCATAGCCCTGCACCGCCCTCCTCCTCCTTTGTGCTAGCGTTCTCCTCCTCGTCGTCTCCACTGCTCGCCGCTCTCTGCCGCTTACCACCACCGGTCCGCCCTCTAGGCTTCCTCCCCCCTCTCCACGTCGGGCTAGATGGGTCGTGTCGATCCGTGCCTTGCCTGGCACGACCCAGCATTATACATGTTGTGCCGGGCCGACCCACTATATCGGGTGCTAGCCCAAACACGACCCATGTCTTCGTATCGTGTCGGCTCATGTACAGTGCAATACTGTACCTAGACCAAGCCAACAATTATGTGCCTCTACCCGAGTCGACTGACACGACCATCTGATAACTCTAGTCACGCTCGCCAGAAACCAAAATGATTCACCACGCGAACTCCTACCCCACCGACTGGCTAAAGAGATTCATTTTCCTATGGCCATACGTCAGTGACACAATCACGTATCACTCCACGCCACGTCGACACCACTAATCCCGATGCGTCGTTATCAGAATCTCGACCTTTCCCACGTCACTGCCACTCCCTCACTCCCGTGCTAATCCCACGCTCTTATCTCGTTCTCACCTAACTAACCCGAGCAACTCCTATTCAATTCCATCTTTTTCTTGGACTCCTCTAATCCATGGCCACTTTGCTGCTACGCTGTAGCGCAGCCGTCGTCGATGCCGGACGCCGGCGTTGTTCGGTGGAGGTGTTGCGGAGGCTGGTGTCGTTGAAGGCGGTGCCGGAGAAGGCCCCGCGGCGGTCGCCGCCGGAGATGCCGCCGTTTGAGCACCGACCCCGGACGTACGCCGGGATGGGCAGCGACGAGATCCTCGAGAAGAGGAAGAAGTTCCTTGGCCCGTCACTCTTCTACTACTACCAGAAGCCGGTAAAGCTCGGATTTGATCGTATATGTTCCTTTTCTTTCGTGAATTATATTGTTTTTTTCGTGTGATTAAATGTCCCAAAAAAAATGGAGATTTGGGGTGCAGAAGTGTTGATGCGAAAGTAGTGTCCTCGCGGATGTTTTTTTTTTTTGAATAACAGGCATTAGGGCCGCCTATTATATTAATAAAGAAGAGATTACGGACAAACAAAAAATGAAAAAAGTTTCAACAGGAGACTTAATTATACTGTGTGAATTGCTCCAAGCATTTGGTTCATGTGAGGTCCAAGCTCTGCATTCTTCCTTTATTTTTGCAAAGAGATCCAAAGTGGTCGTTGGCCTGTTATAGAAGATTCTATTGTTACGTTAATTCTAGATCTCTCAGGTAGTTAGGATGACCGGTGTGGCCGTCATTCTTCTTGGGAGGCCCCCCATATTATTAATCTTTGTCCACCGGTCCTCAATGCTCCAATATCGGCCGAATGGGTAGTGTGAGAGGTGCTCAACCTAACCAATTATCCAATGAATTCCAAACTCGTCTAGTGTTCTCGCGGACGTGATACCGATTCTTTTAGTAGGACAATTTTTTTTATGCCTAAGGCAATATTTTTTCTTTGATGCTGTGTTGGCAGAGGGTGGTTTAACACTTCAACTTTATCATTTAATATCCGGGTTGAATAGTATAACAACTATGTAATCTTATTCCATAAAAAAAAAGAAACGACACACATGATGTCTGAAGATATGGCAGTGATATCCTTTCCATTTCAACTGTATTCACAGCTCAACATTGTGGAAGGGAAGATGCAGTATCTGTATGATGAGCATGGGAAGAGATACCTCGATTGCTTCGGAGGTATTGTGACAGTGTCATGTGGCCATTGCCATCCGGATATTGTGAATGATGTGGTGGAGCAGAGCAAGTTGCTTCAGCATACAACCACCATATACTTGCATCACGCCATTGTCGAGTTTGCAGAAGCACTTACATCCAAAATGCCAGGCAATCTCAAGGTAAAATACTTCCTGGGTTCAACAATAACTCAAATGGACTCATTGACGTGCATGTAATACGACTGTCTCATATTTGGGGAGGCCATAGGTTGTGTACATTGTCAATTCTGGGACTGAAGCAAATGAATTGGCAATGCTGATGGATCGGCTGTACAGTGGAAATCTCAGCATGATTGCATTGAGAAATGCCTATCATGGTGGTAGTGCTGGAACAATAGGACTGACCGGTTTGCAGACGTGGAAGTACTGATTCCTCAGGTGTGTGTCCTATTATTAGTACTAAAACTGTTTCAGTTCAATCAATGTACTTGAGTTTAAAGATGATATGCAACTAGTAATGATTTACCTATGTTGGTCAATTGTATATGTGCTTCATCCTAGTTAGTTAAATTTGTTATAAAATTAGCGGTTTTAGCAAATATTAAGAAATAATTCCAACAATAATTATGATAATTAAAGCATATCTCCAGCAGCATATAAATGACAGAAACGACATATAAATATGTAATATCTTCATGTCAATTAAACATGATAATATGCTTAAAAGATATGATTTAAAAACATATAAAATCAACATAATGCTCATATTTAAATGTTTGTTTATTGCTCTCAGATGTCGAGTTGCACAAGATGAAATTTCGGCCCTCACGACACTTGTGTCGAAGTTTAATTGCAAATTGAATATGACAATCACTTTGAAATAGATTAGGCCTTGAGTTCAAAATAAAATCTTGCTAGTCTAATCAATCATGTTTATGCAAATCATCAATTCTGATTTCATTGGACAGCAAGCAATTGAGTCTAATACTCAACATATCAATTGACAAGAAGTATAACAGTGACCGAAAGTGAATCACAGTGAACTGAAGACAAAACCGAGTGAATCATAGTGAACAGAAAGTATTGACTAAATAAATCACAGTGGACAGCAAGCATATAACCGAATGAACCAATTGCACTGACAATAGAAAACAACAAGTAATCTCCTAGCTCAAGACCAATTTATACTCAAGTGTCACATTCAATCTCAATTTGACATCAATTCATTAGCGAGCATCAACCGAGTCCACAACATCACTAAGCAAAGTCTCCCAGTACTAGACAATAATACAAATGTAATTCAACTAGCACGACATACTTAGCAAAGTAATGCAAAACTGAAAAACAGCAGACTCACGATGTGGATGGCACTCAAAGCCACCGAGTAGAAACCGGGCAAGGCACGCCGAATGCGCTGTCTCGGAAAACCAATCATCCCACTGTGCCGTGAAGAACGGACGAGGTTGTTGGAGATACAATGTCAATCCACAAACCAGGACACACCAATTTGCAAAGTCGAGGTACAGGGAATGCCACACAAGAGCCAACCAAGATGCACCGGCCGAATGCACCCACAGAGCAGAAATCACCAAAACCGAAGCTTTCTTCCACACCAAGATCAAGCCGGAGCTAACTGGATCCCACCTCCAATCGGTGCAAACCCCTCCGCGCAACCTCAACAGAGAAGAGGGAGCAAGAGAAGAGCCAATATGTGCAAAGAGAAGGATCCGGTCCTCACCGCCGATGGCGCTAGGTTCAATCACGACAACGCAGCTGCTCCAAAGTTCCAAAAACCGAAGCCAACTTGGGGAAGAAGAAGAGCCAAAAATGGGGAGATAACTCACTGTTTTCGGGTGAAGAAAAGAGAAGGAGCCGCCTTAAGAAGAAGGAGCAGGAGAGGAGCCACGTGGTGGCAGCCAATGGCTGGGGCCCGAAGCAATAGGGCCGCCCGTGCCTCCAGCGCTGCCGCCGCTCGCGAGGAAGCCATCCTGGCTGCAATGCTCGGGAGATAGGGTTGGAGACTGAGTCTCCTCTAGCCTTATCTCTTCCCCTTCTTCCATCGACAGGTAGGCCCCAGTTCTTTTTATTTTCTTTTTTCATTTCTTCTTTTCTCTAATTGAGAAATTATCAAATGGTCCTAAAAATACTACAGCCACCACCAATTTATCAATTTAATAAAAGATGCTCAAAATCTTGTTTAATATACAGCTGTTCGACTATAGGTACCTTGCGGGTTTGAACCCAAAGCCTATCACCAAGGACTACGACTCTGCACAAACAAAGAAGAACAATGCCTTGGTGTGAGAGTTTTCGCTCAAGTTATATTCTGTACTGGGTGGCTTGCCCTTTTTCCCTCTCGGGTTGGGACGCTACGGTCTTGTCCTCATATCTAGCTCATGAGAACTTAAGAAAGTATACCCTCATCTTCCTTTGATCATGACCTCACGATCATACTCACATAGATGAATTCTTCAGGGAATCCTGTAGGACGAATCCCGATGCCATATATGTATCGAATTCATTAAGAGCTATTGCTCAACCTCCCATACAGAAAGAGCACTGTAGCCAATAGGACCCTTTCGATGTGCTCTCTAATCCCATACAGTTTGTTGTCCTAGAGCCTAGTTCACGGAATCTCCGAACTACTAGGATAGGTTACCACCAATGTGGGTCTTTACACGGGTATGATCCCCATTCCCTTTGACGCTGTAAAGATAGCCTTCTACAACATTCCTTTGGTGAAAGGATCTGCCAAGTTTCTTTCAAACTGAATGTATTCCACATAAATAACACCCGTCTCTCTAGCATGCCTTACTGATTTAAGTCGTCTCTTTATATGTTTTGAGGACTTCATATTGTCCTTCCTACTCTTCGCCTTAACCAAAATGGTTTGGTTATCGCAGTAGGTTAATATAGCTGAAATTGGCTTTTCCAGCACCGGTAGGTCAGAAAGGAGTTCTCTATTCTATTCTGCCTCTACAGTCACTGAGTCAAGTGCTACCAACTAGGGATGGCAATCGGGCGCGGCGGGCACGGGTAGTGCTCACCCATACCCATGCTCGTGACCCTGATTTCCCCCCACGGGCATACCCGCGAAAGATGATAGGAGAAGAACCTCTCCCACGCCCGTTGCCCGCGGGTACTCGTCGCCCACGGGTATGCCCATGTACCCGCGAACATATGTGAAGGTCAGGACTTTTTCTTTCTTGCTATGAGTTGCTAACTCCAGTTGCCCATACATGACCATTTCTCCACTGTCATCACACAAAACTACTTGAGTTCCAGTTCTAGTTGCTCAGCCATCAGAACAAGCTTCAACAATATATAGCCCCAACCGTCAGGCTTTGCCTCAACAGCAAAATATCATGGGAACCAATGCTAAACACTCCAGATAGCAATTATCACTGGATGACTGAATCATCACACAAGCAGCAGCTTATTTATATGCAAAATTAAGATTAACATCCGGTTTCTCGACAACTATACTTTACCAAAGAACCGACCGGAAATAATTCAATTCGTATATATTCTCAATACACCTCTCCCTTTGACAATGCACATTGAGTGCATGAACAATATATACCTAGAATAATTTGAGCTATATAACCACTGTTTTGTCTGCAAGTAACAGCAAGAATGCAACAAAATATTTTCAGAACAAGCACATACTACACAGCACATGAACTAACCTTTGTCAATGTGGATTAGCAGGTAAATGACATGGCAGGCACGGGTGAAGCTCACCCATGCCCGCGCCCGTTTACCCAATGGGCAGAGGATTGCCCCTATTTATATGCCCATGGGCAAAGAAAGCCACCCATACCCAGCTCCATTAGGGTATTTGCCCGCGGGCACACGGGTAATCGGGCACAATTGCTATCCCTACTACCAACTCAACCTCCATGGTAGAGTGTGTAAGGATAGTCTGTTTTGAAGACTTCCACGAAACGACCCCACCTGCTAGAGTGAAAACATAGCCACTCGTAGCCTTCGTGTCATCCGAGTCACTAATCCAGTCAGAATCATTAAATCCTTCCAAGACTGTCGGATAACCAGAATAATGTATTCCAAATTTGTGGTCCCCTTCAGGTACCTAAGTACCCTCTCTAGTGTTATCCAATTATCATCTCCTGGATTGGCCGTATAACGACTCAATCTGCTTACAACATATGAGATGTCAGGTATCGTTGCACTAGTTAGATACATTAAGGATCCAATTATTTGAGAATATTTAAGCTGGTCTTTTTCATATTCAGTGTTTTATGTAGCTTAACATTTGGATCATAGGGTGTGACTACTGACTTACAGTCCATGAACCCAAATCTGGTTAGGACCTTGTCCACATAATAGGATTGTGAAAGAGTAATCACATTCTCACCCTTTTATAGCTTGATGTTTAAGATAACATCAGCTTCATCCAGGTCTTTCATATCAAAGTTCTGGGAGAGGAAATAGTTCGTTTTATTAGTTGCACCATGTTGATCCCAAAAAGCAAAATATCATCCATGTAAAGATAAAGAATGATATCTTCGCCCCCACTAAACCGATAGTAGACACATTTATCGGCTTCGTTTACACAAAAACCGGCCAATGTCATAGTACTATCAAATTCTCATGACATTGCTTGGGAGCTTACTTTAGATCATACAAGGAATTAATCAAGTGATATACTTTCTTCTCTTGCCCTTCAACCACAAATTCATCGGGCTGCTACATATAAATCTCCTCATCCAACTCTCTATTTAGGAAAGCGGTCTTTACATCCATTTGATGTATTTGGAGTTTGTATGCGGTAGCTAGTGCTAAAAACACCCGAATTGTAGGCAAACGAGCCAAAGGAAAGTATGTGTCAAAGTAGTCTTTATTCTCTTTTTGCGTGAAACCCTTAGCTACTAAACGAGCCTTGTACTTTTCTATAGTACCATCAGGTCTTCGCTTTCTTTTAAAGATTCATTTGCAGCCTACTCGCTTGTTCCCAGATGGGAGGTCTATAACCTCCCGCGTTCCGTTAACTATGATGAAATCCATCTTGCTACAGACTGCTTCCTTCCAGTAATCCACATCCCGAAGATACGTATGCCTCTGAAAGGGTTCGTAGTTCATCATCCACGAGATAGTTGACATAGTCATTGTCAAGAGACTTTCTAGTCCTTTGTCTCTTACTCCTCAACTCCAATATAGAAGCGATGTTATCCACACTAGGAAGAATAGAATGTTCATCTGAACCAGTAGGCACAATGACTAAATTTGTTCTAAGAGGGAACACATTTTCAAAGAAAGTTGCATTATGAGATTCCATTATTACATTTGTAGCGATGTTACTCACCTCGGATTTGACCACGAGAAATCTATAAGCCGTGATATTTTTAGCATACCCTAGAAAGACACAATTAACAGTCTTAAGACTAGGCTTTCTTTTCTTCGGTAACGGCACATGCACTTTTGCAAGGTATCCCAAAGTTCAAAGAAATGATAAGTTATATTTTCTCCCCTTCCATCCTTTATAACGTGTTTCCTCTTGATTGTGAGATGGAACCCTATTGAGGACATAATTAGCTATGAGAACTACTCCACTCCACCAATAGTCCGACATACCAGAACTTCGTAACATGACATTAACCAAATAACAAAGAGTTCGGTTCTTTTGGCTATTCCATTCGATTGGGGTGAGTACGGTAGAGTAATTTCATGAAATTTTCTATTTTTTTCACAGTATTGAGATAATTCATTTGAAACGTATTCACCGTCTCGGTCCGACCTTAACCGTTTGATTTTCTTTTCTAATTAGTTTTTCACTTCAGCGTTAAAGATCTTAAAATGTTCTAGTGCTTCATCTTTCGACTTAAGTAAGTAAATGTAGCAATACTTAGTCGCATCATCTATGAGAGTTAGAAAATACCGTTTGCCACATTTTGTTAATATTCCATAATTTCCATTCATCCCACAAAGATCAGAATGAATTAGCTCAAGTGGTGAGGTGCTCCGCCCTTCAACGCTATGAAAAGGTTTTCGGGGTTGCTTTGACTGCGCACACACTTCATTCTTAGAGCTCTTCTTATAATTATAGCTTGGAATTAAACTTATTTTGTTTAACAACACAATGACTTCAAAGTTAACATGACATAAACAAGAATATCAAACATCATGAAATTTATTGCAATGGAAAACAGTAAAAATATTTACATTATTGAAATCAAGAATAGACAAGTGGAACGTGCCTCCGCTATCATAGCCTTTGCCCACAAAATTACCAAATTTGGTCAACAAGACTTTATTAGACTCAAACACAATCTTTATTCATTGCCTACACAGCATAGACTCACTCATCAGATTGCGAGTTATTGCAGGCATGTACAACACGTCTTTCAGTATGATTGTTTTGCCTGCAGTGGGCTTCAAGCATACCTATCCAACTCCACGTACTATGGCAGTGACTCCTTTCCCTATCAGGACGAATCCACCATCTTCACCCTGAAACGAAGAGAAACAAGATTGATCAGTACATATATGTCTAGTTGCACCTGTATCAATCCACCAATTAATAGATGGACTTACCATAAAGGCCTGAGGTACATACACTTCTGAACTAGAACTAGCTAGTGCGACATTCACTTCAACCTTATGGCCTTTATGCTGACCAGGAGAAGGACCCTTGCCCTTACGATTGCGACAATAGTTGGCTTTATAACCTACCACTCCACAAACAAAACAGACAATTTCCTCCTTCATTTTCTTTCCTTTGAGCTTGTTCTGGGGCTGATACTTAAACTTCTGTTTCCCAAAGCCTCCAACATTCTTGACCTCCACCTGATGAGCCTGAACTTGAGTCTTTTCTGTACCGTCACTGGCTCTTGCACGCTCTTCAATATTAATAACAGCTGACAGCTCGTTGAGAATCAAGCGCTCCTTTATATGTCTACGAGTGGTCACAAAGTCACGTCACGAGGGTGGTAACTTAGCCAGAATTACATTCACTTGAAACTTCTCTGGTAGTACGCAGTCGTACTGACTTAAGTCACGCAAATGGAGTTGTAGCATGAATTTGCTCCATCACTGACCGCCCCTCAACCATCTTAAAGTTCAAGTAGGTAGCAGTTATGAATGACTCATTCCCATTATCCCCTTAGTAATATTTCTCATCAAGTTCGTCCAAGAGTTGCTTACCATTGAAGTTAATGTACACGTTAAACAGCCGGTTAGATAGGATGGCTAACAAACGAGCTAAGACCAAATTGTTCGCATCCTCCCACCGTGACATAGCAGCGGTTTCCAATGGAAACATTGGAGGATTTGAAATGACCCAGAAAAATCTGAGGTCAGTCAGCCATAGTTTTGTTTTAGCCTGCCAACATTTAAAGTTGACACCATCAAATACTTCCGGCTTAGCGACATCAAACGAGGAAGCTATTTCTTCAATTATTAGTTTTTTGAATTGTTGTAAAATTAACGGTTTTAGCAAATATTCAGAAATAATTCCAACAACAATTATGATAATTAAAGCATATTTCCAACAACATATAAATGACAGAAACAGTATATAAACATGTAATTTCTTTATGTCAATTAAACATGATAATATGCTTCAAAGATAGGACTTGAAAATATATAAAATCAGCATAATACTCATATTTAAATGTTTGTTTATTGCTCTCAGATGTCTAGTTGCACAAGATGAAATCTTGGCCCTCGCGACACTTGTGTCAAAGTTTAATCACAAAGTGAATATGACAATCACTTTGAAATAGATTAGGCCTTGAGCTCAAAATAAAATCTTGCTAGTCTAATGAATCATGTTTATGCAAATCATCAATTCTGACTTCACTGGACAGCAAGCAATTGAGTCTAATACTCAAGATATCAATTGACAAGAAGTATAATAGTGACCGAAAGTGAATCACAGTGAACTAAAGACAGAACCGAGTGAATCACAGTGAACAGAAAGTATTAACTGAATAAATCACAGGGGACAACAAGCATATAACCGAATGAACCAATTGCATTGAACAATAGAAAACAAGAAGTAATCTCCTAGTTCAAGACCAATTTATACTCAATTGTCACATTCAATCTCAATTTAACATCAATTCATCATCGAGCATCAATCGAGCCTACAACATCACTAAGTAAAGTCTCCTAGTGCTAGACAATAATACAAATGTAATTCAACTAACACGACGCACTTAGCAAAGTAATGCAAAACTGAAAAACAACAGACTCATGATGTGGATGGCACTCATAGTCACCGAGTAGAAACCGAGCAAGGCACACTGAATGCGTTGTCTCGGAAAACCAATCGCCCCGCTGTACCGTGGAGAACGGATGAGGTCGTTGGAGATACAATGCCAATCCATAAACTGAGACACACCAATTTGCGAAGTCGAGGTACAGGAAATGCCACACAAGAGCCAACCAAGATGCACTGGCCGAATGCACCCACAGACCACAAATCACCAAAATCGAAGCTTTCTTCCACACCAAGATCAAGCCAGAGCCGTCTGGATCCCACTTCTAATCGGCGCAAACCCCTCACCGCAACCTCAACAGAGAGAGGGAGCAAGAGAAAAGCCAATATGTGCAAAGAGGAGAAGGATCTGGTCCTCACCGCCAACGGCGTCGGGTTCAACCACGGCAACGCAGCTGCTCCAAAGCCCAAAAAACCGAAGCCAAATCGGAGAAGAAGAAGAACCAAAAATGGGGAGATTGCTTACTATTTTCGGGTGAAGAAAAGAGAAGATGGAGCCGCCTTAAGAAGGAGGAGGAGGAGAGGAGCCGCGTGGTGGCAACCAATGGCCAGCGCCCGAAGCGCCAGGGCTGTCCGCGCCTCCAGCGCCACCGCCGCTCGCGAGGAAGCCGTCCTGGCCATAACGCTTGGGAGATAGGGTTGGAGACAACCTTATTTCTTCCCCTTCATCCACCGACAGGTGGGCCCACTTCTTTTTATTTTCTTTTTCCATTTTTCTTTTCTCTAATTGAGAAATTACCAAATGGCCCTAAAAAATACAACAAAATTTACCTATGTTCTGTGAAATGCTGTGTCGTAATATAAAGAAAGGAGATAACCTATAGTATATTTCTTGTACTTTTTTCCTTTCAAAATCACTTATTGTGGTTGCACAAGCTGATACTTACTTAGGAGCCATTTATTTCTACTTAGCAAACTAGTCTTCATTTACCTGTCAGTTATAATGAATTGTAGCCTCATCACACTTTTTGCAGGGCGAAATACATCATGATCTGGACTGTTTTGGCCCCCTAGCGCCTCGTTAATTCCTAAACTAGCCCCCTTAGCGTGCAAATTCCAGTTCTAGCCCCATGGTAGTACCTAATGCCTTGTCAGTTGGCAGCATGTAGGTGCTGCCGTGCCAATTGGCAGCACCCAACATGCTGCCGACGCATACAGCAGCATGTAGTTCCCAGTCCGCCCCGTACGGCCCATCACATACAAGAGCGTTCCCGTAGAATACGAATAGATCTTGAATCTCCGCCATGAAGTACCTAACACATGTGCATATAAAACCACTAAATTATATGTAATGCTCGCACCATCCACTTATTTGTGGGTTTTCCAAATGAATTCTTCCACAATTTTAGTCATGGTTAGCTACAGAATAACATTTCATGACCAACAAAAATTAATTCAATTCTTACTGTAAAAAAAATTCTTAACCGAGTTTAATGCAATTTTGCAAATTATCAGTGCCAGCAACAAGTTTCAAACCTATTCTAAGTTAAAGTACAATAAAAATAGAAACCAAAAAAATGGGTTTCACTAAATTTGAAGTTTCTATCAACTAGTTATGAATTTTTTAAGTTGTATGAATTTACAGTGCAAAACTAAATCACTTTACAAATGCCTATTGCCGGTGAACATGGCCGGTCAAGGATCCATAGACCACGCGCGCGGTGCACGCGCTAATCACACTAAACCTTCTAATTACATGCTAATCACACTAAGTATTCTAATTTTACATCCGAACGCTAAGTTTAAATACACTTTTCATACTCAATGTTTTCAATTCTATTTCTGTTGCATCTCATGCACATTTCAATTGCACGTTAAACCACCTACGAATATTTTTTCAAATTTTAGGTTCAAGTTCCTGACACTTTAGTAATTTCTGCAAAATTTAATGTACTACTGTCTAGTGGGCAGAAAAAATTAGTTTTAGGTTCACTTCTATTTCTATTTAAACATTTTATGGTTAGCTACATAATAAAATTTGGAGTTACTTTCAAATGGTTATGAATTTTTTAAGTTATTGTAATTTACAGTGCAAAAATAAATCAATTCAGAATATCCATGCATTTCAAACTTTTTATACCCGACCTAAATCAAGCCTCTGCCACTAACATGCGGGGTCTACTGTACAGTGTTCTTTCCTATTTTATTTCCGAATTATAAGCCTATTAACAGGTGGGGCCCATTTGTCATTCACTCAGTTCATGGCGTAGTGCATGGACCGAAGGTCAACATGCCCCGTCAAGGGTCCATGGACCACGCACGCGGTGCACGCGCTCGCTGTGACCCGATCGTCAACGATACTAAGTCTTATAATTATGTGCTAATCAAACTAAGTCTTCTAATTACGTCCAAACGCTAAGTTCAAATACAACTACTACACAACCCGAACTACTCAGTTGCTACAATAAGAATCTATCATTCATCTAATTACATACTAACCACATTGCTAAAACTATAACAGTATGCAAATGACACTAACCTTCTCAAGGTGCTCACAAGACGATTAACAACTTCCGCAACTGCGCGAGCTTCAACTACTCTCTGCTTGACTTCTCCCTTCTCTTCATCTTTGCCTCTCTTCCTCTCTGGCTCTAGCTAAGTTTCTCTCAATTTCACCATGAAAACAAGGCACCGAGCGACTAACAAGCGAAGCATCTGCGTTCGTCTCATTTTATTGAATGTGCACACATGAATCGGGCAAAGACGTGGCAACCGTGACGCGAGCGGCGCGCATGGCGCAGCAGCAGCCGGCGCGCGTGGCGGGCCCGGGCTGCCCAGGCGTGCGCGCGCGCGCATGGCAGCGCGCGCTGCGGCGAGCGCAGGCGGGGCATGGGCGGGGCGCAGCAGCGGACAACGCGTGGCGGCCGAGCCCAATTGCTGCCGAGCGGGACCGCAGGAACAAGTTGCTGCTCTGTCCGAGCGCAGCAACTTTGCTGCTGCCGCCCGTGTCAGCAGCAGCGCGTAGCTGCCGTCGGGGGCCGCAGGAAGTCACTAGCTGCGGTCCTGTGCCGCAGCAAGTGTTAGAAGAGGGCCAAAACTGGAATTTGTGAGAAAACGTGGCTACTTTAGGAATTAACGAGGCGCTAGGGGGCCAAAACAGTCCAGATTTCCATGTCATGAACCCTGATCCTTACCGTGGAACTTTTGGGTCTGATGCGGAAGCTTACTCCAAGGAAGTCAAAGAACATATAAACTATGACAGCCCAGGAAGAGTTGCAGGTTTCATTGCAGAAACTTTCCAAGTATGAACAATTTATATTGTATAATTTAAATTGAAGAAATATAGTTTTCCTCTTGCTTTTATCCACAAGAACTTGTCATATAGCAATCTTGTTGATCCATGAACATGATTATAGGGTGTAGGAGGTGCTGTTGAACTAGCTCCTGGATACCTGAAGTTAGTTTACGATACTGTCTGAAAGGCTGGTGGTGTTTGTATAGCTGATGAAGTCCAGAGTGGATTTGGTCGTACTGGAAGTCACTACTGGGGATTCCAGACGCAAAATGTTATTCCTGACATCGTAACAATGGCAAAGGTCTTAACAAACATCCACGTTCTTGTGGACCTTTGGAAATTTCCTTTGAAGGTTTAGTTTTTGTTGGCAATAGCTTTCAATACCATTGTGATGGTTTCTTTTATTTACAGGGAATTGGCAATGGTCTACCATTGGGGGCAGTTGTAACAACTCCTGAGATTGCAAATGTGTTGGCTCAAAAAATCCAATTTAACACATTTGGTGTAAATCCTGTTTGTTCCGCTGGTGGATTGGCCGTGCTTACGGTTCTTGATAAGGAGAAACGGCAGCACAGTGGAGATGTTAGAGGAAGAGGCCTGATGCTTGAGCTCGTTACTGACAGAAAGGAGAAGACACCAGCCAAGGCAGATACTACTGTATTGTTTGAGAAACTGAAGGGTGATGTCCCTCATTCCCTCCTCCCTCCATGATTGTATCAAATGTCTGCACGCTGACATCCTTTTTCTTCATCCTTGTTGAGCAGATCTCGGCATTCTAGTTGGAAAAGGTAGTCTGCATGGTAACGTCTTCAGAATAAAACCACCAATGTGCTTTTCCAAGGACGATGCAGGTCCGTAAGAACTATTGTCTCAACAAAACCTCCCATTACTGCATTGTGTGTAGAGACTAATAAAACGCTGCTTGCTGCAGACTTCTTGGTGGACGCCATGGACTATGCAATGTCAGGGCTTTGAGAACACATGCCCTGAACATTCTTCTGCGTCGAACCATCACTATCCGCAACGCGATCACGCGCGATGCATGCCCTGATACCGGTAGCCAGGCAGCTCGTTTCATGTAGTGTCATAGTGAACTAGAATCCCCAGGAATAAAAAAAAACGAAGGGGAAAAACATCAGAAATGCAGAATGTGTTGTCTGGCTTGTATATTGTTTGTACAAGGATTTTCTTGAATCGTCAAAGGAAAAAAAGCAACCTGCCTGTCCATCCATTGGACCATTTATTTTTTCACTGTTTCATCAGCATTTCGCAATAAAAGGGTATGTTTGGTACAACTGCAGCTTTTCTAAAAAACAGTTTCCGACTGGGCTGCACGGTTGAACGGTTGGACTGAAGAGGTTTTGTGTTTGACTGTTTGGCTTTTTGGTAGGCTGGCTGCAGCTTCTGAGATGAAAATGTCTGAAATGTCCCTAAGGCAAGTAATGACTTGTTTGATGCCGTTTAACGACAATTATCACAATCGACGGTAATTAACGATATTTAACGACAACTAACAACAATTGATGATAACTAACGCAATTGACGATAATTAACGTAATTAACGAGAATTACCACAATTAACGACAACTAACGCAATTATTGAGAATTACCGCAATCGACTGCAATTAACGGTGACTACCAAAATTAACGACAATTAACGTAATTAACAATAATTATTATAATAAACAATTATTACAATAAATAAATATTACCTACATAATTAATTTACTACAGGAAAAAAAAAAAAAGAAATTTTTAAAAGAGGTAGGGTTTGGGCCGGCGGCAGCGACGGCGTCGGGGAAGGAGGCCGTCGTCAGGGGCATCGACGGAGGAGGCGCTGCGCAGGGGGAGCCCGGCGTCGAGGCCATTGGTGGCGTCTCGAGGTCGGGGAGGAGCGCATATCTGGTTGGCCGAAGGCAGCCGGCTGGACGGCAGGCGATGATGGCTCAGGGGAGGGGGAGGAGCGGTGGCGGCGGGACGGGCGCTTGGGGTGCTCAGATCCAGTCGAGGCAGCCGCGTCGGGGTCGGCGAGGGTGGCTCGGGGGCGGAGGAGGGCGGCGGCCACGTTGATCCCGATGACGACAGTTCGGGGGAGGACGACGTGGGCGGTGGTGGCTCGAAGGAGGGGAAGAGGAGGGGAGGGTGGCGGCTCAGGGGAGGGCGGCAACAGCGACGCGTGGGGAGGAGGAGGGGGCCGGTGCGGGAGGAGGAGGGGTGCCGACACCGCGCGGGAGGAAGGGAGAGAGGCAGCGCCGCACAGGAGGAATAATAGGGAGGGGCTTGGGGGCGTGGGTGATTAGAGTTAGGGTTTGGCTGGGAAGGGGTTTTATGCGATGGAAAAAACGGGTAAATACATGCGAACTTGAGGGGTAAATCCGGAACAGGGCCACAGGAAGCTGCTCTACAGCAGTTTCCGGTTTTCTCACGTTAAACACGGCTTCCGGTTTTAGAAAAAACCCCACATTTGAAAGAAGCGAAAAACCGAAGTCGTTTCAAAAGACCTGCCAATGTTTAGTGGGCTCACTGAAAAGTGTCAACCAACAAGACTAGCCGTGCGGCCTATTAGGCAGAAACAGGACAATCGTGCATTCCACCCAGATATCCAATGCGATTCGGCAAGGCCCACTAACCACATTCCTTCCACGCGATACGGTGAGGCCCATTGTTGGGAAGGCAACGGCCCACGCGTCCGACCGACCGATCCATGCCCTAGCTCGCAAATCGCACTTCGCGTGCCGCCCCCGCCCGCCCGCCCGCCCGCTCGCGTCGGCACACGCAGCAGTCACCGAGTCAGTCCACTACACCACCACCAACCAAAGCGACGAACACCGCACCCGCCCATCGTCTCACAAGCGGCGCGCCCATCGCCTTCCTCGCCGCACGCCGGCCTCGCCCTGCGCCCCTGCCCCTGCGGCCACAAGGTAATTCCTACTCCCTTTCGAGCTGTTGCATACTGCCTTCGAATCGCTCAAACCCTAGGCTAAGTTCGCCAAGTAGGTTCGCCGCGGTGAAACCGCATGATCTGAATAATAACTTGCTCCCTGCGCGCTATCTCATCCCACCACGAATCATTGTTCCTGTGGAGCAGTGCCAAGGCAGGGACCCTTTGCTCGCTGCTGCTGACTCTGTCTGGGTCTCCTCATTGCCCCCAATGGCTGCTAACTCCATGTTCCCGGTGCTGCGTTCCTCCGATTATTTCACGAGGCCGTCGATCGATGAGCTGGTTGAGAGGGAGGCGGCTGATCCAGGCTACTGCAGTAGGGTTCGAAACTTCGTCGTCGGGAGAGTGAGGTATGGACAAGTTATGTTCCCCGGCAACACCGACGTGAGGGGGATGGACCTGAATGAAATCATGAGGTTTGATCGCCATTATGTGGTGGTTTACGAGGATGAGGCTGGTAAGCCACCTGTAGGGCATGGTCTTAATAAAGCGGCAGAAGTGACATTGGAGCTGGATTCGAGGAAACTTCCAGAGCCCAGCATCCTTGTTGAGCTGCTAAGGTGTCGCTCGAAAAAGCAAGGTGCTAGGTTTCTTTCATTCAACCCTGTGAATGGCAAATGGAAGTTCGAGGTTGATCATTTTAGTAGATTTGGTCTTGTGGATGAGGAGGAAGAGGATGTTGTGATGGATGAGGTGGTTGTTCGGCAGCCGATTGCTGAAGTAAGAGACCCACCTGCAAATGGTTTAGAACTGGAGCTTTCACATTCATTGCCTGCTCATCTTGGGCTTGACCCTGCAGAGATGCAAGAAATGCGGATGGCGATGTTTTCCAACAAGGAAGATGATGAAGATATGGAGGATGGCTTCCCATCTGATCAGAGATACCTTAGCAGAGAAAGGATGAATGTGGATTCACCCAACTCAAGTGCTAACGGTCCGAGGCTGAGGTCTCTCTCTCCTTTGCACGGTTCTTCTCAGAAGATTGGAAGGAGACCTGGTATTCTTGCAAGGAAAGAACCACAGGCACTGCTGGAATATAGTGTAAATTCTTCAGAGCTTGGTCCGTCTTCTCAGGGTATTCTTATGTCTGGGCAAAACAAGGGATTTCCAGTGAGAATGACCAAGGTGGAAGGCTTTAAGCTGCCGGCTGAGCAAGCAACTCCTGTTGCTGGAAAAATATATACTAATTGCGTAGTGGATGCTGCTTTATTTATGGGTAGATCGTTTCGAGTTGGTTGGGGACCAAATGGCATCCTTGTTCATTCTGGTAGTCTGGTCAATAGTCCTGGAACTGGCCTATCTTCTGTTATTCACATAGAGAAAGTTGCAGGTGACAAAGTTGTGCGTGATGAGAAGAACAAAGTTAAGGAGGAGCTGACAGAAATATGTTTCTCAGATCCAATGGACCTCCATAGGAGGCTTGATCGTGAATTTCTGGAAACTGAGTCTGACTCGTTTAAGTTAAAGCTTCAGAAAGTTGTGGCAAGTCGTTTGGTTTTGCCAGATATTTGCAGGTCTTATATTGACATCATTGAAAGGCAGCTTCAAGTCAGCGATTTATCTATGTCTTCGCGTGTGCTGTTAATGCATCAAGTTACAGTTTGGGAGTTAATTAGGGTGTTGTTCTCGGAAAGAGCAGCTGGTAACCGGTTGGATCCTACTGGTGATGAGGATCAGGAAGGCATGATTTTAGACAAGAAAGAAGGTTCTGACAACATAGACCTTGAAGCACTTCCTTTGGTTAGGAGAGCAGACTTCAGCAATTGGTTACAGGACAGCGTCTGTCATTGGGTACAAGGAGAGGTTGGCTCCTTAAGTGATGTCAGGTACTTGGAACATATTATTCTGCTTTTGACTGGTCGACAATTAGACACAGCCACAGAAGTTGCTGCTTCAAGGGGCGATGTCCGGCTGGCAATCTTGCTAAGCCAGGCAGGCGGGTCAATGTTAAATCGATCTGATGTTGCTCAGCAACTGGATCTATGGAAAATAAACGGTCTGGATTTTGATTATATCGACGAAGACAGGTTAAAGATATATGAGTTGCTTGCTGGTAACATACAAGGTGCTTTACTAGATTCACCAATAGACTGGAAAAGGTACCTTGGTTTAATCATGTGGTATCAATTATCACCTGATACATCACTCGATATTATCATTCATTCTTATCACCAATTACTTGGTGAGGGCAAAGTTCCATATCCTGTTCCTGTCTATATCGATGAAGGTCCTCTTGATGAAGCACTTCAGTGGTCCCCAGGTGACCGTTTTGACATATCTTTTTATTTAATGCTTCTTCATGCCAATCAAGATGAGAAGTTTGGGCTGCTAAAAACTATGTTCAGTGCATTCTCGTCTTCATATGATCCCTTGGACTACCATATGATCTGGCATCAGCGTTCTATCCTGGAAGCTGTTGGTGCTTTCAGTGCAAATGATCTGCACATACTAGATTTGAGTTTTGTTTATCAATTACTATGTCTTGGGAAGTGCTATTGGGCTATCTACGTCATTATACATATGCCACATCTTGATGATGCCCCATACATCCATGAGAAGTTAATCAGGGAAATTTTGTCCCAGTATTGTGAATTATGGAGTAAAGATAAAGCTCAGAGAGAATATATTGCAGAACTTGGTATACCAGCAGAATGGATGCATGAGGCTCTGGTGAGTACCAATTTCTTTGCTTTCTACAAATTATCTGACGTGCAGTCAATGTGTGATCTTTGATATAAAAAAATTTGTCTATACAACTATGAGAAAAACATCACACTTGAACTATGTGTGGCTATTGATCTCTATATACAGGCTCTTTATCATGAATACTATGGAGATCGGCAGGGTGCACTGGAGAATTTTATTCAATGTGGCAATTGGAGGAAAGCTCATACTATTTTCGTGACATCTGTTGCTCATTCTCTTTTTCTGTCATGTAAGTTTACTCTGCATAAATTTTCAAGTATACCTTCTTCTACAAAACCAAATCAAATGAAGCTTCTTGAGAATTTCTGTGCTATTTCTCTTGATCATTGTTCTGTTCATATGTTTGTTGAGGGTGCCTTATCAATTTTGTGGAGCTTCTGTTGAAAAACAGCACATGGTTGACGTTGTGGTATGAGTTTGCAATCACTTCTTTCTTGATATCTGTTTCAGCAAACCATCAGGAGATCTGGGACATTACAAGTGCTTTGGAGAATCACAAGTCTGAAATTGCTGACTGGGACCTTGGTGCTGGAATATACATAGACTTTTACATTCTAAGGAGCTCTATGCAAGAAGAAAGTACCATGGATGATTCAGTGAGAACTCTTCCCTTGAAAATTCCAATATTTTCCTGAAGATTTGTGAATGAACATGACACTATTTTATCTTTCAGGATCCACTTGAGAAGAAGAATGAATCATGCAGGAGTTTCTTTGGCCGATTAAATGATTCCTTGCTTATATGGGGAAGCAAATTACCTGTTGAGGCAAGGTAAGATACGATTCTAAAATGTAACAGATCCACAATGTGAAAAGAAACCAAATATAATTCTCTGTGTGAAACTGTTGTTTTTCCATTTTATGCTTTAACTGAAAATATCCCAGTTCCTAGAACCTAATGTGGTGTTATAAGTTACTATGTAATTAAGTTTTGCAAAAGGCTACTTTCATTGGACATTTATTGTATAGCCGAATCCAAAACCAAGCTACATAACCACAGTGGAAATTCATGGTCATTATAAGATTGTTTGAATGCATCCACGCATATGGGTTGTTTCTTATAGAATCTACTCTCTAGGATTGTTCTCATTGTTGAGTTTGGCAGGGCATGCTTCTCGAAGATGGCGGAGGAGCTGTGCGAGCTTCTAATGAACTCCCCCGGTGAGGGCTTGGCGCCAAATCTCTACATGGGCTGCTTTCAGACGATGCTCGACGCTCCCGTCCCTGATGACCACAGGGCGTCATACCTGCAGGAGGCGGTCACTGTTTTCACCGACATACTTTGCAGGGACTCATGCTAGAAGAACTGTGCCCATTGTTTATGTAGAATTGATGGGATTTTCTGATATAGATCAACGGTGTTTTAACCTGATGGCAGTTCCAATCGGTGACGGGATCTGGAGTGCACATGAGCTCCAAGTCAGTAACACAAGGAAGAGTTCCAGGAGTTTGCATGTCTGATGCGCAGTAGAAGTGTAGAATCTGCTACTGATGGTTCAGAGAGCTGCCATACTATGTAAACTCCTAAAGAAATGTAACGGGATTTTCTTGCATCTCCCATCGTACAATATGTCTTGTTTTCTGTGAGCTGTACCCATCAACTGGCTTCGTCAGGCGTTCTGTTATTACGGAAAACAGCAACTTATGTACACTGTGTGGTAAAGATGAAAGAATTCTTGTAGATTTATCGTAAGTGGAATGTTGGTCGATCTTGTTGTGGCATGCGCGCCACATTGGCCGAGCGAACCAAAACCGTTGAGAGCCATGTGAAGTTGTGGTTTGTCTGGGAAAACATCCAACTATCCAAGGCTGCGGCCTAAAGATGGCTGTTCATTTCTCTCCCTCCCCAAGTCTCAACTCCCATTCCCACCTGCGCTCCCAAGCCAAAAGCAGCCCCCCTCTCTTCAGGTGATCCACCCCTTGGTGCGTGCACCTCCGAGTCCGACTGCAGGAAACCGATCCAGCGAGCAAAAACCAAAAACACTCACATGCCTTTTGCTATATTTGTGGACGTTAAGTTGTTAACTAACTAGCGAATGGTCTGCATGCAGACCCTAATGGGCTTCGTACTCGGCCTGTTGGCCAAATCGGGCTTGGAAAGGGGCTAGTTTGGCTGGTAGAAGAACAGGGTGTAACAGCCTTACAGGCACAGCGCGGCGTGGCTAACATTGTGCCTTGGCGTGGGTGTGTACGACACATCAAAACAGCCACCCGGTGTGGTGCAACAGCAAGGGCGGCGGCTCGACGGCAGTGGATCGAACAAGCTTGCGGCTCAATGGTACAGAGTGTCTTCTGTAGTGGCTCACCGTGTTTCTTAAGAAGATCGTTTCTTTATAGGAGGAAGAAGCGAATCGTAGATTTGTAGGGGCCGAAATTACACGCCTCCATCGACTCCAATTGATCGCAATGTCGAGTTCCAGTGATCTCCCCGCCGCCAACTTCCGCCCGCCCATCCTACCCTGCCGCGACGCCGCCAGCCCGCCACCTCCCCCCTTCCCGCCTGTGTCCTCCTCGACTGGAAGGGTTACCTCGCCGACTGCAGGAACGCGACCACGGCTCAAGCCCAGACGCGCGCCGGCCACACCGAGGTGTCCTTCTGGGTCGCCGACCCGCCGGCCGTCTCCCACTTCTGCGTGCACTGCCCCGAAGCAGAGGAGGATCTTCTTACGCCCTTCGTCTGTCATGGCCTCAATTCTCACGTGATTTCGTCGTTGAGGGTCAGACGATTTTCGCCACCATTACAACCATCGTAACCGAAGAGAAGGGAAGGAAGTCATGGCCTCAATTCTCGCGTGATTTCATCGTTGAGGGTCAGACGATTTTCGCCACCATTACAACCATCGTAACCAAAGAAGGGAAGGAAGGGGAAAGTTGGAATACAGTATCTATCACTTTTGCAATGTCCTGAAAATAAACAGCGCTTAGTATATATATCCGTTACATGGGTCAAGGTAGCGGCGACACCTAACGCGGGCGAGGAGGAGGGCGGTGGGCGGTGGAGGTCGGTTGGGGCGATGAGACTGAAGTGGTTAGGAGGCCGCCAAAGATGACGAAGAGGGCGGCGGTGGGGTATCTCACCACAGAGGAGGAAGAAAGTGGCGGCGAGGGGGGGCATTGGAGAGGTGGGGCGGAGGAGGAGGAGGGCAACGGCGGCGGAGGAGGACCAAAAGGGTGGAGGTGGGCACAGGCGCAGAGGCAGCGCGGGGTGCGGGGCTGAGGAAGTGAGGGGTGAGGGTTGGTGGATTGGGTTAGTTTTGCACGAATCTTGGAACATCTTGAAAAGTGACTGTGATTAAAAAAATCCAGTTGACTGTGCAATAATAGCCCCTTAATATATATAATACGGTAGGAGAGACTTTCCCCGTAAAAAGAATGGTAATTATTTTGATATTTCTTTGTTATCATGTACGGTTACACCATGTCTTGGTTTGTTTGTTGTTATGGTGGTCTTCTTAGGACTCCTAACCCGCGAGCATGTGAAATTCATGCCACGTAGAGATTTTTGTTGGATAATAATAAGTGAAGTGGGTGTGGCTACTGCTGGGTTGAATTGCCACTTCTGGTGTGCCCACCTCTGCCGAGCACCGGCCATCGCATCACAGCCGTTGAATTGCCTTGGCCCTATACTGCACTGCTGCATTGCGCACAATTCTGCTGCTGTCTGTACGTTTGCACTTGTGTTTACGTAGCACTGAAATGCTACATGCAGTTTCTTAGTTGTTAGGGATTCATGCTAGCATAGGTGTTGGTGTTTGTAATTCTTTTTTCCTCTCGGAAATGAATGGGCAGAGCTTATTTAGGGGGAAAAATGATTCATTCTAGCAAATCCATGCCATTGATTCTGTAGAACTGTTGGAATTTTTTCCAAATAGATCTACGGTGGCTTAACCTGATGGCTGTTCCGATCGATCACGGGATCTGGAGTGCACAAGAGCTCCAAGTCGGTAACACACGGAAGAGTTCCAGGAGTTATGTCTGACTTGTAGAAGGGTAGAATCTGCTATTGACGGAATTGCCACACTCTGTAAACTCCTGAAAAAATGTAAAGGGATTTTCTTGCATCTCCCATCGTACCATATGTCATGTATTATGTGAGCTGTACCCATGAACTTGCTTCATCAGACGCTTTTTCTTCTTCTTCTTTTTAAGGTAAAGAGCAGGAGCTCTGCCATGTAATTATTATTCAATTAATATAGAAATTGAGGTTTAAAAGGTTTACAACTCACACGGCTGTGACAGCCGAGGAAACAGTTAGGCTATTACAATGAACACAGATGCAGCCATGCTGCCTAGCAACAGGTAAAAAGGATATGGAGGGCTCGACGCCATTCCTCTGTCTTCTTTCGCCTTGCTTGCCACCTTCTGTGTCGTGGTTGCTTTGTTTTGAAAGACTCCTAATTCTGTCCTTCCAAATGCTCTATGCGACGAAGATGACTAGATCATTGAAGTTTTGGTCCCTTGGTATCCCTTTCGCCGTCTCTCGCCACCACTCAATTATGGTTTTGAAGTCTCGTGGTCTGTTATTACGGAAAACAGCAACTCGTGTACGCTGTGTGTGGTTAAGATCAAAGAATTCTTGTAGATTCATCGCAAGTAGAATGTTCATCTTGTTGTACCGTGCACGCGATGACAATCATGTTGCTGGAGTGAACCAGAACTGCTTTTGCAGAACCATGTGAAGCTGTGGTTTGTTCAAGGAGAAAAACGTACAAGGCTTCGGCCTAATACCGTGGGCGGAGGGCGACACGAAGCCGCACAACTCACATGGGTTTCTGGTTTTCTTTAGTACCCTGTATTCGTCTTCTACCGTCCTTCCTTTTCCTCCTTCCGAAATCATCAGGGAAAAGGAGGGGGAACCTTTATGGCAGGAGATAGCAACGTTTCCCACTCACATGGCACTGTATATCTTAACCCATTAATTGTGCAATTTAACCCGTAATTTCGCCGTTTCTGAACACGCTTGACCCGAGAAATCGTCCTTCGTGCCGGCCGGTTGGTGTGCACTCCAACAAGTGACGACGAATTTGTGGCGTAATAATCTAGATGAATTCGCTTGGTCTTGTCTGTTGTATACTTGACTTGGGATGCAACTAAACTCTGGACAAGGGAAAGATGCAATGCAACTTTATTCGCTGGCCCAGCTGTAAAAAAGAAGACAAAACCATGACTCAACTAAGGTCTAGATACATCTCTTTAAATGGTGTTTATCATAGGAAAGCTCGATCAAGGTCCTCTATAAAAATGTGCTTATGACAGAAGCAAGGCGTATCACTGTGTACAAGTGTTACTGTATACCGCAGTGGACAGAAGCCAACCCATTGGTCATTAAGCGCACGCTCCAAGGATCCATAGAGAACCACGAGAGAATATACTGTGCTACCCCTACAATTTAGGAGTGCTAATGAGACATTGCCACTTATCTGCGCTACCACTTGCTTACCTGGCTGCGTGCTGCCTGCCTGCCTGCCCGATAGCCGATGATGCCTACCTGCCCTGCGAGCTACCGCACTTCACACATGCTTGTGCCACACAGTGTTGCCCGTTTGCCACCGCACCTCCTGCCTGCGCGAGTTGCCCAGCATGCCCATGCCCATGCCCACACACCGGTCGTGGCGCTAGTTGCTATGATTCATCATGATGGGATTGGTTAGAGATTGGAGTGGGACTTGATGCCTGGTGAAAAGAGAGAGCAAAGCTAGAGTGAGTGAGATAGATGAGTCCGGTGAGCTTAACCAATTGGCCCAGGATAGCAATGACCAATACTTAGCTTGGCGCAACCCATACAAGGGATTTTCGATCTAAATCATTTCTTTGTTCTTCTCGTACATCAGAGCAGCTAAGCCTCAAACCATGACGTCCGAACCTTTAGCCCTCTGTTGGGTTTGCCACTACCTACAATACTACCTCCGTATTACCTATCTATAAAGTTTTTTTTAAAAAAATCAACAAATTAGGAGGTGTAGGGGAGGGTATATTCTACATGTATGTAAAGTTTCAAGATCAAATTCGATTGCGTTAGAAAGATATGGAATTAGCGAGCAGCGAAAATAAATAGTGATGAATTGTACAAAATCACTACTTGTACAGAATTTGTCCTTTTCATATATCTCAAATGTAATCAAATTTGATCTTGAAATTTTACATAGTTGCAGAATATGTCCTCTCCTTCATTTTTTTTTGTTGAAAAAACCCTTTATACAATTAATATGAAGGTATCACCGTAAAAAGAGGTACCACGTGATGTGTACCGTCAACAAAACCTGCGCTCCGTGCTCCGAAATCATACAGAAAACAGGGGAGGCCTCAGGCCTCGTCTGCACCACACAAACGCACACGGGAAGCACAAAGCATGTGCCACACTAACGGGCCAAGAAAGACTGAAAGATACAATGACGCGGTGCTACACGGAGAAAGACATGCAACATGTGACTGTTTACCATCACATCCCAAGACTGAGACGTGCTACAAAGACGCAAAAAAATATCGTCTGTTAGCCTTGAAAAACAACATGTGACTGTTTACCGTCACATCCCAAGACTGAGACGTGCTACAAAGACGTAAAAACAATTCGTCCTGTTAGCCTCGAATTTTTCCATGACCTTTCCTAACTTACGCAGCGGCTTAATTTTTTCATGACCGTTACTAACAACTCTGCAATGACCAACTCTGCTTAGTGCTTAGTATTAGGAAACCGGCCCGTCAGAGTCCATCCAAGGCACTCATCCACCCTAGACTATAAATAGGAGAGGACCCCAAAACACGTATACAATTCATTATTGGAAGAAGCAATAAAGAGCACTGCGATCCTCTCATATCGTGTTTCATCTATTGTTGTGTTCTTGTGTTCTTGCATCGTTTACGATTTCGATTTTGTATACGAGGTAATCGCTCGGACCGACTTGCCGAGGTTCCTCAACACGTTATCGCGACGATCGACTCTCCTCGCATCGAAAAGGTAACCGTCGATGAACGACACTCGTAGATTGAATCGTTTTTCTAGATTGCTTTCAATTATGCAAATTTAGCTTTCTAGATTGGTTTTCTACGGTGCAAATTCGCTCTAATCTACCGCGAGCAGACTTGAAGTCGCCGGCACAATGTCGATCGGTAGATTGTATGAAAGAGCGGATGTTGATTGCACGGTGGATCGTTGCACTACTTTACATCGTAATTGCATCGCATACATCGCATGAACAGTAAATAAGAAAAATCGCACATCGCGATCGCGCCATCCGCATCATAGGCCCGGCCGTCGCTGTACACTGCACGCGCGGTGTTGCACCTATCGCACATGACCGAGCAGAAGCCTCCGACGCCGCGTTCGAAATCACCGCCGGCTGCGTGCGACGGCCCCGAACGGCTGAAACACCGCAGTGCGCGCACACCCCCGCACCGGCAAGAAAAGCACCGCGCAAAGAAAAAAAAAGAAGCGCGCTTCGCCGCCCGCACGACCACCACCACGCCGCCCGTAGCGCCTCGCCTCCGCCATGCACGCACGCGCGCGCCGCCGCAAAGACGCAGCGCGCGTTTCTTGCGCGCTTGGCCGCCGCCGCAGCGCCACCCGCGCCGCCACGGCGCGAGCGCGCAGAGCCGCCGCCGGCGCCTCCCGCCGGGCCGCCGCCGCCGGCGCCGCCGCCACCACCGCCGGCGCGCGCCGCCGCCACACCCGCCCGCGCGCCGCTGCGACGGGTGCGCCATGGATGCGGAGCCGCCACGGACGCGGCGCGCGCCGCCGCTTTCTGCGCGGCGCTGCCGCTGCCGCGCTTGGATCGGAATCGAGCCGCCGCCCTCTCCACGCGCGCGCGCCGGCCGCCACAACGCCGCCGGAGCGCCGGCCTCGCACGCAGCGCCGCGGAGCGCCACAAACCCCGCGCGCCGGTAGAACCGGGTAGAAACCCTACCGTGACCCCTTTAACTTGACCATGTGGTGGGACCAATGTGGTAGGAAAATAAGGATGGGCCTAGAATACGACCGGAAAAGAAAGAAGAAAAAAAAGGAGGGGGAGGGGGCCGGAAAAAAAAATTGAAATTTTGCATAAAACCCCTCGGAAGATATGAAATTTACTGTGAATCCTCTCGTAGCGAGTTTTTGCGTTTAACCCACGAAACTTGCGTTTAGAAAAGTTACTTTTCCACAGAAAGGGCCTCTGAATCCAATTTTTGCATATTTTTGAACTTTGAAGCATATTTATCATTGTTATTGATATTTCTATGCAATTTATTACTGTATTTACTGTTATGATTATTTGTAATTATTTATATTGCTTTTAATCACTGAATATAGCAAGAAATCTTGAAAAATGCGAGAAAAATACGGAATATTATGGAATTCTTGCAACCTTTTATGTACATTACAGAAGAATCTTATGCATCCTTGCATGAATATGCAGATGATCGAATTACGAACCGGAGTTCGAGGAGTCGCCCAAGATGGCCGTAATTATTTGACTTGGGCATCGATGTCGAGATTGTACGGGAGCCAAGAAGCTCCGCGGTCGCTATTGGACTCGGCGCCTTGCGGGATGTCGTTCCAACCGCCGAGGAAAATGATCGAGCACTTCATTTCCTCGGACATCATCTTTGTCTAACTCTCAAGAATGAGTATATGGCGCAGAAAAGCGCATCGGCTTTATGGACCGCCACAAGAAGCGGTTCGAGAAACTGAGTACACCATCTCGCCCCGGCGAGCAGAATGGACTCGACTACGTTTTGTCGACTATAAGACCGTGGGAGTACAACTCGCTTTGCACGTAATTTGTACAAATCTTGACTTTGTGGTAAAGTAATCACAGATCTGAGAGAGGATTGAGAAACCCTATCTACCTTTCACCCAAATGCGGTGCAATCCGCACGCAACTATCGTCGGATGGTTTCAAGGAATATGCCGAACCGATTGATATTATGCAAGTTCGGAAGCTCAAGATGAGGTTCTCGTAAAGAACTACATCTCGCACCACCTAGTAGCAAAGTTGGCCATGAAGTCAATGCTAACGGCTACAGGAGAAAGCCTCACTTGAAGCAGAGAGGCGGGAAGGGTAAGGTCATGAGCCACAAAACTAAGCAAAATGCTCAAGTCAAGAAAGGCGACCAAAAGAAGCGCGATGAGAAGCCCTATGGTCGCAGGACCAAAAGCGCTACAAATGTGGCACTTGGGGACATTGGTCACGTGTCCGTCGTGAACCGCAAAGACGTGATTGATGCTTTCAAGGCAAAGAAGAAGGGCAAAGGACAAAGACGAGGCGCACCTCGCCATTGCGAGCATAGAAGATCCACAGTCATTGGTCGCACCTATGGATGTGGACATGCCTACTGCAGCTCCCACCACTCCTTCTTTGGACATTGCAGCGTCGCACCGTAGTTGCCAAGAAGAAAACATAGAAGTAGATGAAATTCAGCGAGTTAATTCTTACTTGATTCGATTTAGTGCATGCATGGCACTTAGTTTACTGATCATTTGCGTTTATGTTAGGATTTTATTGAATAAAGGTTGTAAGCTCTAGAAGAGCATTTGCAATAAATTCTTATGATATGTCCAAAGAAGACTTTTCCGTATTAATAAAGCAAGTTTTGTTCTGTTTTGAAGTATGTTTTATGTGTGGATTGTTTTGCTCCATATTGATAAATACTTTATATATCGTAGCAGCGTGTGGCGCCCTATGGAGGAAGTGTGTCTAGCGGATAGCGGCACAACGAATACCATACTAAGAGAGACGAAATTTTTCCAATGATCAAGAAGAATGTTAGTAGTCTTACGACAATCGCCGGCGATACTTGTATAATAGGCTCGTGAAGAGCCACAATTATACTCCCAATGGGCACGACATTGGTCATTAAAGAAGCCTTGTTGTACCGGAATCGACTAGAACTCTCTTAAGTTTTAAAGATATTCGCGCTAACGGTCTCCATGTAGAGATCGAAGAAGAGTATGGTAAGGAATACCGCTCATTACAAAGCGTGAAGAGAATGGCAAAAGGGTATTAGAACGACTTCCTTCATATGAATCGGGCTATACTACACTCATATTAGGGCACTGCGGCCTATACCGTCCGAAAACATCTTTTAGAAGCTCAACTTTTCTCTCTCGCATGATAGATTAGGCCACCCGGTCTTAGAATGATGAGAAATATAATTAACAATTCTCAGGGACATAATATCAATGTAAAGAATTTCCCGAATCCAGAAGATTTCGTGTGCCCTGCATGTGCCACCGGGAAATTAATTACTAGACCTTCTCCTCTGAAAGTGAAGGATGAAATTTCTGCATTCTGGACCGAATCCAGGAGATATTTGCGGTCCTATTCACCTGTCAGGGCCATTTAGGTACTTTATGGTGCTCATCGATGCTTCCTCGAAATGGTCGCATTTATGCCTGTTATCTACAAGAAACCATGCTTTTGCAAAGCTGATCTCGCAGATAATTAAAATAAAGAATAATTTCCCGATCATCATGTGAAGTCCATCGAATGGACAACGCCGAGAATTTACTTCAAAGGCATTTGATGATTATTGCATGGCAATGGAATTACCGATTGAGCACTCGGTACCACATGTCCACACTCGAGAATGGACTAGCGAAGCATTGATTAAAGAATTAAATTCATTGCCCGACCGCTTACGAATTGTAATTTACCAACTACGTGTTGGGGACACGCAGATCTCGCATGCGGCAACTCTCATCAATTTTAGACCGTCAAGATACAACATCCATTCACCTATGCAACTAGCGCAAGGGTCACCACCGAAAATCTCTCATCTTCGAAGGTTTGGTTGCAAGGTTTATGTACCTATACCACCACCGCAGCGAACTGCAATGGGCCCTCTCCGAAAATCCGGATATACGTTGGTTATGAGATCGCATCCATAATCGTGCATTCGACCCAATGATGGAGATTTGCATACGGCCGCTTTACGACAAAGATATTTGATGAGGATAGTTTCCGTCATTAGGGAGAAATCAACCTCTTGATGAAAAATGTCGGAAATAACGTGGCAAGCCACGGGACTTAATGCACATGACCCACGCACTAGTGAAGCGATAGAGAAGTCGGAAGATAATTGATTTGCAAGCATTAGCGAATCAACCGCTCGACCACTTTAGTGATTTGAAGAGCGTGACCAAGTCGCATGTGCTCGCACGCAATGCACCGAGAGGGTTGAAATACCAAAGAAAATAGAAGGTATCCTAATCCCGCCCGAGGCCTCGTAATAAAGGGCGAGAACTCAGGCCCCTCGAATCCTGGCAACCGGGGCGCTTTGGCGAAAAAGGATAAGAAGGACTTGTCACGGTAGATCACCAAGTTCCCACAAATGAAGGGAGCGGTTGAGACTGCACAGTATGGAACCTTCAAACAAAGGCATACCAGATTTGAATATTCCCATGGAGGAGATATCGGCATGGATGTGTGCGCACACTGAGTTTGAAAAACTAAAGGACTTGCCCCGCAATTGAAAGCGAAGTAAGCAAGTAGAAGCATTAGCAGAACCGCCCATGAAGAAATAGCTATAAATTATATGACTACGGAGAATCTATGAATAGAGCAACGACCAATGTCGACATCTATTTTGCAAAGAAAATTGCCACAATCATTGATCTTGATCCGAGCTCGCATCGCTCATTGAATGCAAGAAGAGATCAGATTGGAAAGATTGGAAAAAGGCAATAGAAGCGAGAATTAATATCTCAATAAAAGAGAGGTGTTTGGGCTCAGAAGCGCACACCTCCCCATGTGCACCCTGTAGGGCATAAATGGGTATTTGTTCGAAAGAGAAATGAAAGAAATGAAGTTGTCGATATAAAGCAAGGCTTGTCGCTGGGTTTCACTCAAAGACCAGAGTCGATTATGAAGAAACCTATTCCCAGTCATGGCGGAACTACCTTTAGATATTTAATCTCAATGGCATAAATCTGAATTTGGAAATGAAATTGATGGATGTGGTAATCGTGATACCTTTATGGGAACTTGGATTCGGAATTTATATGAAGGTACCGAAGGTATCCTGCATCAACCAAGACAGAGCAAATAGAAATCTATACATGTGCAACTCGTAAAGTCACCGTATGGATCAAGCAATCAGGCAGATGTGGTATAATCGCCTAGCGACTTTCTCGCAAGAAAGGCTACACGAGCAGTGAGGATTGTCCTTGTGTTTTTATACGGCGATCCTGTGATGGATTCTCAGATAATCTCGGTATATGTAGATGATCCGAATATCATCGGGACTTTGGAAGATATTGAAAAGCAAGCTCTTACCGGAGTCGAGTTGAAATGAAAGATCAGGTAAAACCAAATATTGCCTAGGCTTGCGGCTTGAGCATACCTGAAGGGATTTTAGTACATCACCAACCTACACTCGGAAGGTGTTGGAAAGGTTTGGCTTTGAAAAGGCATATCCTTCAAAAGTACCAATGATCGGAGATCCTTGCGGCAAGACAAGGACCAGTTCGGACCTAAAGAAGAGGGAGGAAGTCCTGGGACAGGAATTCCCATACTTGAGCGCAGATTGGAGCACTCATGTATTTGGCAAAGCGTATTAGACCAGGACATTGCATTTGCGGTAAATCTTCTAGCAAGGTATAGTGCGTAACCTACCAAAAGGCATTGGCGAGGAATAAAGGACGCCCGATACCTCCAAGGAAGTAAAGATCTTGGCCTGCTTTACTGGGAAGAACCAGACCTTACAATGATCGGCTATGCAGATTTGGGTACTTGTCGAGACGCATACAACTAAGTCATAAGCAGGCTATGTATTCCTGTGTGGTGGAACCGCAATTTCATGGAAATCATCTAAGCGAGTTTGGTATCAACTTCGACGAACCATTCGTAAATTATAGCACTATACGAGGCCACACGGAATGCTCTTGGCTTCGGCGGATGATTCACCACATCCAAAGCGATCATGTGGATTGAATACCGCACAAACCCCACTATGATCATAGTATTACTGAGTGCAGAACGTGTAACACGCAGCAGCGTTTTCCTGGCACGTCACGGCCGCACCGGCCAACGGAATTAATAAAAACGAGACCACAGAAACAGGAGCGTGTCCTTCCGGGGTCGCAAAAACAAACAAACAAACGGCACCCAGTAAAGAAAACCAGCGAGTGATTGCGGCACAAACCCGCTACGCGAGCACTCAGCACCAACAAAAGATAAGACTCGAGACAAAAGAAAAGAAAAGAAAAGAATTGCGAGACTTATCCGAACCAAGCTCAGCAAAGCACTCAGCACCGACCCAGCCTATAAATACGTCCCGCGCGCATAAGCCATTTACAGCATCCAGAGCAGAGCAGAGCAGAGCAGAGTTACAATTCCAGTGAGATAAAGTGTGTTTTTGAGGTTTCCTTGCTGCTTCCATGGCTGACATAGCGTTGCTGGTGGCCGAGGAGTTCGAGAAGAGGACGAAGAGGGGAGCGCCCGGCAGTGGCGACGACGAGGCGTCCAAGAGCAGGAGGAACTTTGGGGCCGTCATGAAGGTGTGCGGCTCCTGGGTCGAGTCCGCCTCCGCCGCCGCGTCCGGGGTGAAGGTGAACGTCGCGCTGCTCAAGGCCGAGATAGAGGAGCCCAAGACGAAGCTCGGCTTGGCCGCCTTTGATGGATTCTTCTCTGCCTAGTGCCTAATTACTCTCTTCTTCTTCTTCTATATTGCGAAAAGGAAGTTCATTTGGAGGAATTATTATGTATTTCTCCTCCCGAGTCAAAGTCAGTGTGATGTGTATATAGCCGTTGTTGTGTTTTAATACTAATTTGGAACAAAAGCCTACTTCCATCCATGTGTGCGATGATTCGTTTCTCCAAATTATGATGTCCTCGTCTCGTGCTCCGAATGGGAGCAACGCGATGATGCCTCGAGGTCACTGCTCGCTGGTGTGGCCTAGCCGGCGCGTGCGTCTGTCGGCGCAGGCACCACGCGCCGAGGCGTCAGTTTGGACGGCCGCCTGCTACACGGCAAGATGGCATCGGCCGTGGCTGCTCCCACACTGGGCCAAACCAGTCTTTGTTCCGTTGCGGGACAGAAAAGTAAGCGCAGAATACGTAGCACACAGGCTCTCGACCAAACGGCCCGCTTAGAAATTGAATTGTGTTGACCGTCTTAGTGATAAGAGGGGTGGATAGGAGTTAACTTTTTCCAACTTTTTTCACTATAATAGCTATGTGAAGTTACGCAAATAAGGTTTAAGAATCACAACAGAAAAATTGAGTTGAATTTGGTTGGTGGGATGAAGTTGAATGAGATGTGATGGTCTTGTACTATATGGTTTCATTATTTTTGATGAATAAGATGATTCGACATCTAGAGAGAATATTCCACCAATTTATATCTCACCATCTAGGAGTGATGGTTCCATTCAAACAACCAAACACATGGATGACTTTTTTCTTGAAACAACACATACATGTACCACTTGATACAAGGACCAAACACACCCCCAAGAAGCTCAACCATCAACCCCTTCGCCTGTCTGACCTCTACTCAAACTGATAGAAAAATCAGTACGATTTCATATTCACAAAATAATCTAACTTTTGATCTACGAATCCAAATCATTTGAAATTTCAAATACAACTCGATAAGAATGTCAAAAACCTATTCCAATTGAAGATCTAGACAATCATAGCTAAGATTCTAAGAATTTCTTGTTTGAGTGCAATAGGGCTCAAAATCGAATGAAAACCAAAACTTGACTCAAAGACTTGCTCATGGATTAATGATCAAGATGATCTTAGATCAACTTTCACAAGTTCTAGCAAACTAGATTACAGCAAAAGACCAATGAAAAACACCTAGAATACAAGAATCCAAAATCTCAAGAAAGACAGCAAGAACAAGAGACAAATCATCTTTGCACGAATTTGTTTGGATTGATATTGATGAATTGAGGGTTTACAGCTACTCCAAGATGGAGGGCACAAACTCACTCATGAGCATTCAATCCTACAAATTCTTTCAATACATCTATCAAACTCTAGTCTCCTCTTCTCTCTCCACTTTCCCATAAATTTCAAATTAGAGTTTCTACGCTTGGTTGGTGTGCAAATCCTGTACCACCACTTGTATAGTGGAGGCTAAGACTAGAGAGAAAGCCTAAAAGATACCTGTTAAGCCCACACACAAACGGGTCTCACACTCAAGCACGTTTCTCAAAGCGGATGACAATCTGGTGCTCCCGAATCCGTTTCTTCGTGATCTTGTCCTCCTCATGACCTAAACCGTTTCTCCTTTGCGCCGTCATGCACTGTGATTTCTCTAAGGTCACCAACCTAATATTTTGGTGAAGATAACAAAATATCATTCTCGATCCGTCCATCCTTGACCGAGTTCAATTTTGTGAAGTAATCCCATGCTTTGCCACACGCATAGATTCATAAATGACTTTCCTCATACCGGCAAGTATCTACCATCCAGCTCTCATCGGACCGTGGATTGGGATGAGGCCTCAGGGGAGGGAGGGACGTTCTACCGTCTCGGTTACGACCTTCCTTACGGGCTTAGTGACTTCGGCCAACGACCCATGGATGATTCTTGATTAGTTTCTACACAAGATCTTTAGATGATACGGTGTACATACATATGCGAACTTTAACTAGAAACAAACCAAGACATGCATGCTGTGAAATGGGTCACACTCGTCGTGATTCGTGCGGGATTAGTAGTAGGGATGTTCACTTTTGCACCAAACCGAACAAACCAAGCTGAAAAAACTGAACCGTATCGGTCAACTCGGTTTGACCGGTATTCGATATTTGGTTCGGTTTTTAGAAACGTGGGTTTTTTAGATTTGGTTTTTTCGGTAAAAACTGGCTAAAACCAAACAATTTGTAATGCAGCCGAGTAGTCCAGCACTGCAGGCAGCCCATCTATTTCCACCGTCCCACACTCCCACGCCCACGCTGCAGCCCAGCCCACCCATTCCAACCGTCCCACGCCCACCGGTCCACGCGGCCACACCAACGCCCACCAGGCACCAGCCCATGCAGTGCAGCAGTACAGGGGGAGTTGGTGCCCCTATGGTCTTGGAACGCCGGATGCAGCGAGGGGTTTCCTCGCCAAACCAGAGAACATGCCCACTTTGAACTATGCGTACAAACACCAATCAAGGCTACAACGATGATTAATGTCATTATCTGTATGGGACGCCATGAATAGTTAATGTGAACCTGGTCCATGGAAAGCTCCTTCCTAGAAGGAAAATGAAGGTTGAAGCTTACCACTGAGGCACTGAGGCACTCACTAGTACTATATAAGAGTGCATTTGGTTAGGTGAACCAGGGTGAATGGGATGAAATGGTACAAGATGGATGTGATGATCTTGGATGGTATGATACAACTTGTGTGTTTGGTTAGCGGGATGAGATAATTCAATATTTTGTTTGGTTGTATGAATGGGATGGTACCCGATGGTTCAATATGGTGTTTGGTTTGGTGAATGAAGTTGAATGAGTTGTATATACAGAGGAGTATTAGCACAATTAATTATTGAAATATTAGCATGATTATTAAATTACCTTAATTACAAAAGGAGTATTTAGCTAAATTAATTATTTTAACTATCCACTAATTATCATGGCCCATTGGCTAGTGACGTACACACACAGAGGGGGGGTAATAGAGGGGACGCGCTCGTCCTTGTACCGCGTGATTCGCTCGTTTTTATGGAACCGTTCGGTACAACATGTTTGGGGAATATTATCAGAATCTGTTGACCCTATGCAGGATGAGTTGGTTCGGTTCACTCAACCAAATACAGAGATAGGGGCATATTCATGACCATCCCATACATGTATGCCCTGATTCACCGAACCAAACACACCCTAAGTAAATATGAAGTAATGGTCGTGGTACACAATCGCCGTATCGTTCCACAATTTGCATCAACTTTGGTAAATATGGTATTTACCGATACCGTACCGAAATAAATTGATATTTACCGATACCGAACCATATTTTTAAATAATACCATATTTACCTAGTATACCATTTTTACCGAACATACCTAATTGGAATTTTTGGCTAATCTAGCACGTTTTGGTAACGAATTTACAGATGTGACCGTATGAAAAAGGTATTGGCAAAAATGGCACAGTTGGCGCACGGTGGCTGTGCGCCAACGCCCGAGACCACGACATGTGGCGCTGACGCATGGTGGTCATGTGCCAGCCAATTAGCTAGCTAATTAGTGGTTAGGTTAGTTAGGGTCTGAAATTTGGAGGAATTATAAAATATAGCAAATGAGTTCAAAAAATTATAAAAAAATTGTGGAACCTCGTGACACCGTGTACTTGTTTGTGCAAATTTTCCATAATTTTATTCGTTCAGAATTTTTATCGCTATTTCGCATAAGTGTCATGTTTGTACTAATCAATAAATGTATGAAATAAGCTCCACAAATTATGCATTTTAGTTTGAAGGCTCCTCACACAGTGGACTTAATTGTGTAATGTTTTGGCAATTTTATATGTGTTCTGGTATTGTCTCAAAAATTTAGGATCTAGGTCACGGAAATTTCGATTTTAGGTTTCAAAAATTAGGGTTTCATGATTTCATGTGACTTAGAATGTATAAAATAAGCTGCATTGCAACTCCATTGAAGATGTCGATATATAATATGGTGCTGGAGTACACACGTAACAACCAAAATACACGTACAAATATAGTAAAACAAAATCGCATAACACGCGATACTATATGGCTCACTCGTCTGAGTCACTACTCTCTGCTTGTTGCGGTTGCGTCCGCATGCACGGTCTTGTTTTGCACCGAGCATGACCCATGGAATACGTCCATCAGTCCAGAGAATGCGTGTCAGTTCGGAGGGGGTACGGAGACCGTTGAGGCGGAGGTGGCCCAGTATGCTGACTCTGGAGCAGAGTCTGGTAGGTGTACATGTCGTCGTGATGAGCCATGCCGACTTGGGGACACCTCCGAAGAATTCATCCACGACGGAGGCTATAAAACCACTCTGGGGGTTACCGTGTACCCAGAGGAGCTCTGACTTTGAACGTACGGTGGGGCAGTGAACCCGGAGGAACTCTGCCCTGCGTATGCTAGAAACCCTGACTGCAATTGTCCGTACCACTGGCGCCGTGTACTGCTCCCTGGCAGGAGCTGGGAGGCCTATATCCTCGTCATCAGTCGACACGAACTGGTCGTCACCCCCACGGCCAACTGAAGGCTGCAAGACGGAACGATGTTAGTGTAAATAAACACTCTGGATGTAGACTGAGAACCTCGTACCTCCCAGATGTGCAGTGCAGATGATCGAGGGGGAGCGCCAGTCTGTGTACCGGGTCCGGACGACAGAAGTGATTCATCTCGACGGACCTACGACGGGAGAACGACATGATGTTAGCGGAACGTAAGGCATAACTAAAAAAACTGAACGTAGATTTGTACATAGCGACTTACCTCCGTGCCGACCTGGCCTACGGATGACCGACGGGGAACGCTACGATGCCTGTCGGACTCACTAGGTTGTGGTGACCTAGCAGGTGAGTACAACCCCCCACTTTGTGCTCGATGCGCAGGACATCGTCCATCGAACGACCGCAGCTCAAGTTCTTTATTATCTTCTTCATCTCCGCCGAGATGCGCTTCAATTTTTTTTATCCCGCTAGTGTTCTATCTGGGCTGTGGAGGTCGTCCTCCGATGCGCTATGGATGTGATACGCCCGCTCCAACTGTAGTGACATACGTAACAGGTTCATTAACGAAGAGTACAAATATCATCAACAACCAGATGAGAGGTTGTAAGTGTCTTACATTGTCGTCACGCCGCGAAGCGCTATGACGGTCGTACGTGCCGCGGAGGCTCTCGTTGTGTGTTTGTGATGTCACCAGGTCCGGGCGCTCCGGTGGAGGAACGATGAATCTTGCGCGCGTTCATGGCACGTACCACTCCAAGTACGCACTGTACGTCTCAAGGTCGTACGAATGCAGCTCATTCCAGACATCCATGTTGTAGTCCACTGTAGCTGGTGCGTTCGCTAGTCCTGGATATGCCCACCCGCCCTTGATTGCCTGCATTTTCGGAAGGATTGATATTAGAAAAGAAGACGTAAGGACTGCAAACATTACTCGGATGAAGTTTGACTCACAGGTGTACGGCTCGCTCCCGGAGCCTGCCATCCGCGGGGGCACGAACTGGTACCGACCAAACTATCGTATTACGCGCTGCGGCGCGTAAGGCTCCACCATAGGTGCGAACACCAGGTGGTAGGTCGTCGTCCACAGTCGTATGTCCTGGATGCATTGTACGGACATCTCGTGCGGCGCTACTGTGCGCGGGAAATCATTATACCATGGACAACAGATGATGTCGCTCTTGTGCAATAACTCGAACTCGTTGTGGTACAATGAGTAGCACCTTGCCGATCTTTCGCTGGCCCAGTGTAGACGGGCAGCAGTCCACCGTAAGCCCTTGGTGGGTGTCGAGACCCAAAAATACAATTCTGGACCCTCTGTGTATACTGCACTAGTCCAGGATCATGCTAGTGTACACAATGGCAACATCGATGAAATATCATTTTTATATACAAAGATGACTAATAAATAGACAAATAACAATAATTATCAGAGCAAAAACCTTAAGTAAAAGCTTACAATTAATGCCCCAGAAGGCGAATAGCTTGATTAAGTTACAGTGGAACGAAATGGAATAACTTCAGTGAAGCCCATCCATATGCCCACAGGCAATCGGCTGGGGTAGCGCGACCTAGTTCTCCACGCTCCTTGTAGTAGACCGTGTTGACCGACAGCGATCTGATGTAGCCTTCTCAATTGAAGAACATTGTGTATAGCAAGAATGAGTACACAACCGTACTCAACAAGTTGCACCACAGAATGCAAATATAGATGATGGCTTATTCCAAAGGAAATGGCTCCTGTGGTTATTTTGCAGAAATACAATATTTGCAATTGAATACAAATAATAGATTGAAAGCATAATTCAAAACAAATAAATAATAATAGTTTAACAGTTTGTTTTCACAAAGGACATAAAGCCTAATCAATTTCTTCACAGGTAGCACACTCAACCTCCAAGAAATTCCCATGTATACTACCATCTTTCCATTTGTTTTCTTTTGACTAAGTCAAACACCTTTATACCTTTGTTCCTTCCTTCCTTTCTCCTTCTTCGCCAACCAATTTCTTCTTCCAGAGAGCACGCAACACCATTAGAAGCCATCACGAAGCTTTTGAAAACCGTGATTTCCTCCCCAAATCTTCGTGCAATCAAGAGCATTAACACCCCGGCCATCACCTCCCCCATCCTAGGCCATTAATCCTTTCCATAATCTCCCCAATCCCGCTAATCACGCCATGTCCGGCCGTGACACACGCACATTGATCTCTCTCCACGGTCCACCTCCACCCCTATATAAGAGAGCACCGTGTGCCTCTCCTCTCCCTCATCCATCCCCGAAAATTTTAGCTCCTCTCTTCCTTCCTCCACGACGCAATCGAAGTTTTTCCGTCGTGGGCCAAACGCCGTTCATCGGCCATTTACGTCGCCTACGGTGGAGCCCCGCCACCATCGACCACATCCCCGGCTTTGCCTCGCGACGTTCTACGCCGTGCTCACCCTCTCGTCGCCGGAGCATCGCCGGAGCGTCGCCGCCCCGTGCACCACCGTGCGCTCGCCGCCGCCGTCGCCGATCACCGTTCGTCGCACCGTCACCTCCTACGGCCTCGTCGCAAGGTGAGCAATCCATTTATGCCCTTCGCCGATCACCCTCTCCCTTCCTTTGGCCGGCGCTGCCATTTTTCCTTTCTTCCTTGCTCTCTGTTCGTAACTTGAAGACAACATGAACAGTGCGACTAGATAATCCATGCCATGAACTTTGTACATAGAAATTTTAATCTTTCAAAAATCCGTTCTCTCTCATACAAGTTCCAAATCCATTGATTCTTTCTCCTAAATTCATCTAAATTCACATACTATTTTTGGTATTTATTTCGTAATTTTTAGAATTTATTTATTTTTCTGTCACTTATTTGATCCATTAATTATCTCTCCTCCGTTCTCTCTCCTCGGTCATTCATTTCCCGAGCCGACCATGTCGCCGCGTGCCCCTCAGCTTCTTCTTCATATCCCTAGAATTCGCCCCACTATCTCGACTCGAGCAAAGTTTTCATGAGCGACCGAACCACCTTCTATCGTCATTTCCGCCGCTTTTGATTCCCGACGACATCGCCCACACCGCTGGCTTCGCCGCAACGTTTCTACGCGATGCTCCTTCCGCTCCTCCAAAACACCCCGCTCATCGCTGCTACTATTCACCCAACACTTGCTTTGCACGCCGCCACCGCCAAGATCGACCTTCGTCGGCCGACGCGACCACCACCGATGGGTCCGTCTTGCTCCCGATTCCATTTTTGTGGTTCAACGCCGTTTATCCTTTCCTCTTGCCCGCATCGCTTTTCTTCATAAGATTTGCATTGCAAGCTACAGTACCATGCAAATGCTACAGTACCATGCATGAATAGTGCTTATGCATGCATGTCATTTTCTATAATTTCGTTTCTCCCTCATACGAACTCCGATTCCGTCGATTCAAATTCCTATATTCATATAAAGTCGATACCTTCCTCCCAGTATTTATCTTGGATTTTATTTGGATTTTATTTGAGTGTTATTTGAATTTAGCTCGTTTGCAGATAGATTTTAACGACTTCGACGATCGGATTTCACGCCGCTTAAGAACAACGAGTAATCAAGCAAGGCAAGTTATACCTTGATCATATTGATCCCATTATTTTAAATTATTTATATTCTGTTTTTAAATTATTATCGCATGCTTATTTATATTCGTAATATAAATTCTCGATTTTCAATTCATAGTTATACCTAAATCCTTTGTATGACCCATGTTGATATTGAATCAAACACATTGACACCCTAGATAAAACCTGGTTGATACGATAGTATGAACTAGGATCATTTAAACATATTGCTTAGCCATGCGATAGACCAAACTTGTTTCATTTGGGAATTTCAACAACAATCAATTATTGTTTAAATTGTACCCTCACATAGCTCCATGAATAAATTCACACAGCTGTCCCTTCTCAATTGTTTTATGAAAATCTACCCCTCGTGTGAAATCCCCAAGCATGTCCATGACCGCAGATGCGGCTATTCGAATGGATTTGTTTAACACTCTGCAGAGATTGTACACTTTACCCACAAGATGCAATCAACTGGATCAAAGCTGATCACAATAATACCTTTTCGAAACTTTATCTTAAACATTGACACTCCCGATGTGCTTTACCGCCACCACAGCCTAACCTACTACCTGAGTAGTCAATATTGAGACTTCGTAACTTACTAAGTTAGGTCCGTCCCATCAGTCATGTGGTTGTACAGTAGGGCTCAGTTCAATGGCGCACAAAGTTAAGTTCTTAATTGACCAAGACAAGACTTCCAATTTCTAACTATGCCAAAGAGATTATTGTTCTCATCCAACACAGATCCACCATAAAAACACACAGTACCACATGTCTCAGTCCAAATCTTTTTCCACCCTGTTGGTTAAGTGCATCATATGCCATCAACAAGTAATAGCACACAGTACACACAGTTTTATCATAAAGTTACACAATTACTTAGTCAAATTTATAATTGCAACTCAGGTGATGATGATGACTCGTGGCATAACTAAGCAATCTATTTGTACTAACCAACCCATATTGGTGCTATGATAATACCAACTAAATAGTGAATCAATCTAGGGTAACAAAAGATCAAGGTAATACAATAGACAAGGAGGATATATTCAAATTGGCATAGCTAATCCCAAAGTATTTAAATAAATACTTAAAGTAAATGCAATACTTTAAATCAAAATATTTTGAAAACTAGGTTCCATATGATCAAAGGCATAACTTTCCTTGCTATAGCAATGACGGTCTTAGTTTATCTTCAATCTTCTACTTCCTTGACCTTCAGCTCCTTCGACGATTCCGAGACTTCAACGTCTAACGAGAAAGAATGCGCAAACAAATAAAATTCAAAAAGACAAATCAAATAAACTCCAAATTGAAATTTAATGGTACTGGAAGGTAGATATTGAATTTAGATGAATTTAGAAACTTGAATGAGTTCAATCGGAGTTCGAACGGAGGAGATATGACTTTTGGAAGATTGGAATTCACATGAAATGATGAAAAAGGAAAAGGGAGAGAGAAACTGACACGTGGGGTCTACAGAATATTCCCAGAATATTATATTCCAAAAATATTAGAAAATGGCTGAGTATATGACAGGTGGGACCTACTGATATTTAATGAATTTCTAGAATTAAAATAATTCCATAAATAAGGTAGAGAGAACGACAAGTCAAACCAATAAGATAAAAGGATTTTTCAAGAATTAAATTAATTCCTGAAAATAGGATTAGGGGTTGGCATGTGGGCCACTGGTCTATGGACCAGGTCTACGGAGATATTGAAGGATCTAGACCCACCATTATGTGTTAATGGAGTATTTTGGTGATTAATGACAAATACACTTATGAGACTAACACTCTTATTGTTATATCATATTTAGTCTCAGCTTGGGTATAAAAGCAAAAATCCAAACAGGTATATATTCATTAATGACAAATACACTTGTGAGACTAACACTCTTATTGTTATATCATGTTTAGTCTCAGTTTGGGTATAAAAGCAAAAATCCAAACAGGTATGTATTCATTAATGACAAATCTACTTGTGAGACTAACAATTTCTATTGATTATCTATGGCTTAGTCTTGTTTGGATATAAAGATGAAAATAAAGTGGTATGCATTCTACTTCTTCTTATTATATCTTGTTGCATTATTCGGATCCAAAATATAGGTTAAACTCCACCAAAAAGGTTAACTTGGATATGTGCATATGTTTCCATTACACATTTGTATATGCACACATTTAGGGGAGTTCATTCTATATTTTGTGGTTTCATTAGTATTGATCCATATTCTCTTTCCACATATATTAAGGATCTTTACTTTGAAATATATCTTTGAATATATTTAACTTGTGTAGTTAATATATTCATATGAGTATATACAACTTGTGTAGTTCGTATACACTCATATTTAGTATATACAACTTGTAGTTCGTATATACTCTTGGTATATATAACTAGTGTAGTTCATATATACTCATGTTACTTTATATTCAATTATTTGCAATTGTGTTGTAGGACTAATGTGTGTGCTAAGATGTTTTCAAGGCTTAGTCCCGGAGTTTGAATGATGACATGAAAAAGAAATGCAAAGATGATAACGATTAACATGGCTCAAGACAAAGGAGTCATGCATTGCATTTCGAAAAGCCTCTGGAGGAAGTTCAGTGAAAATCGGTATGACCGCATTTGGTAAGCGGTACTACCGATGTGCGGTAGTACTAGAGTTCATGTGGCGGAACTACCGTGTAGCAGTATGACCGCAAATATGTTGGCGGAACTACCGCAACCCGGTTGTTCCGTTTGTTATTTGGCGGTATGTAAATTCCAGAGAAGGTGTTTTCTGTATTTCTCGAGCCTCTGGAAATCGGTAGTACCGCATCTGAGAAACGGTACTACCGGAGAGCGGTATTACCGGATGCTAGTTGGTGGTAATACCGCACCTGTCAGTAATGGCTTGTTCAGAAGCATTTAATGCAGGTATATCTTGGCAATTAATGTTAATGACATTGTGGGACTAACATTTTTCATAAGTTGGATGAATAGGTTATGTTCTAGGGTGATGAAGATTTTGGATGACATCATGTGTTGATTGTCATCAAGTCAAGGTTCAAGAAGATGATGCATCATGTGTTGATGCATATCAAGATCTCGAAGAAGAGATGATCATGAGTTGATCATCAAGTTAAGAGAAGACTCATCATGTGTTGATTGGGGTCAAGAAAAGGATGCATCATGGGTTGATGCATGTCAAGATGATGACCTAGACTTGAAGTAAAGATGTGCGTCATCAAGCTTCAAGAAGATGGTCAAGGCAAAGGTATGACTAGCTAGGGCTAAGGATGTGTTTCTAGTCTTTTACCGGTCTTGGTGTTTGGTTGAAAGACCGGATTGCTAGTATAGATTGTCGTACTATTAAGAGGGGTCTTGTCTAGTAGCTTGAGTCTCATCATGTGTTGATAACTCAATCTCACTTGCTCTAGCTCACCGTGGCATGATGCTATTATTTGCAAATGTGTTTTGCAAATAGTCGAGCTCATGCATTTAATCCTTGTAACATGTGACTATACTTTGCAAATGTGTTTTGCAAATGATTGAAGTCCATGTACCTACTCCTTGTGGCATGATCTAAGTTTGTAAATGTGTTTTGCAAATGGTTAAGATTCATGTGTATTCCCTTGATATGGTCTAAGATTGTTTGTTGCTATTTCTTTGGACTTAGACCATGGTAGTGGCTCTTTTGAGTTGTACTTTTTTATTTGATCAAATGTGTTTGAGATCAATCAAATAGGTGGGTTGTGTATCCCTCTGAATAAGCTTTCAATAGAGCCCAAGATCACTCAATTCCGACATCGGAGTCAAAAGTTATGACCTTTTTACCGAGTGTCGTTTGTGCTGAAAATTGGGCTGCGGTAGTACCGCCCTTATAACAGTGGTAGTACCGCATGAGCGGTAGTACCGCTCAGATAATCGTGGTAGTACCGCACCAATGCTGTAACAGCTAGTTTTTGGCTGTTTCGACTCCAAACGGCTAGTTTTTGTTGTGGGGGCTATAAATACACCCTTGGCCGGTTGAGAGACATACTTGGCATCCTATTTCACTTACTTGAGCTAGTGTGAGCTTCTCCACTCAATTGTGCATGTGTTGCACCTTGTGAGTAAAAGGGAGAGGGTCTAGTTGCATGTGTTGCAACTAGAATTAGATTGAGCATTCAATTGTGCATGTGTTGCACTCGGTGAGAGTCAAGCAAGGGGCTTAGCTTATTACTCTTGGTGTTTGCCGACACCTAGACGGCGTGGAGGCATCGTGGTCTGGTGATCTTCTCAAGTGAAGCTTGTGGGAAGGCCCGGTGTTTGTGAGTGGCTTGGTGCTCGCCATCTCCGGAGTGGAGTAAGAGCAACCCTAGTAGAGCGAGGTGTTGATACCTCGGAGGAAGGCTTAATTTGTGGAGCCGGCCCAATTGGTTCGGGTTTCCCTCAACGTGAACTATGGGAGACCGGCAAGTCTCCGAACACCACGGTAAAACATCGACGTGTCTTTGTGGTGTGATCTCTATTGCCTTACTATTGCATTTACATTCATTGTGTATGAATGCTTGCTTTACATTGTGCAATTTATATACCTTGTATTAAATTGCTTATTCATTGTGTATGATTGCAATAGTATCATTTACATTGCTTAAATTGAATTGCTTACAAGTCCATGCTTGATTGATTATTATCAATAGACTTGTATTGTTGGTGCACTTAGTTGAACCTAGTTGATTTATGCTTTAATTGTGCAAAATCGTATTTGTATTAGCTTCCGCATTAGAAATCGGTTTTAGCGCATAGAAGTTTTAAAAACGCCTATTCACCCCCCCTCTAGTCAGCCTCCTCGATCTTACAGATATGCTAGTCCATGGTGGACTAGGCTCATGAACTAGGGTTGACTAAGATTTGACTGACATGCGGGACCCGCATGTAATAGAAAGAAATAATTAGGGTTTTTAATTGGGTGGATAACATGTGGGGTAAACATGGAAGTGAGAGGAGATAGATGTTGACCAAGTCAATAGGAGGGAGAACAGGGCATACACGTGCTCTTGAAAACTCAGAACAGAGAGAGGCGACCAATCCATAGGGCACAACAATCTGGATCAATCAATAGGGAGATTAGAGCAACCAGAGAATGCTTGGATTAATTTAATTACCAGGGACCCATGCCATAGCAAGACAATGGCAACAGGGAGGAAACAACAGAAAGAAAAGGAAGACAACAGAGGACACAGGGCTACCGGCCTGGTTCATGGCGCAAGGTGGTGGCATGGAGTTGGTACTGGCGTGTAAAGAAGTGGCAAGGAGAGTAATTGAGACATGCAATCAACAGAGAAGAAAAACCAACAGAGGAACATACAAAACCGAAGACACCAGAGAGGAACAGTGCACAGGGTGTTCAGCCTATTCGGCGCATGGAGGTGGCGACGTTCGGCGGCAAGGCGAAGGGGCAAAACGGAAAGGAAATGACGAGCCGGACGTGATGGCGCGGTCGAATTTTGAAAAAACTCACCGAAGAAGCGAGCAACACGACGAACGTCATGGCTCAACATGGCTGATGCTGCTCTGGTGATCTTCAAGCGAAGGGGAAGGAACCATGACGTAGAGCACGATGATGCGAACCCAACGCCGCAGACAGTTCGGCCGGGGGACGTCGGATGAAGTCACAGTTCGCTGGAGAAGACCTTCGGTTAGAGCTCGGTATTTTTACAGATGGTGACGAAAATATATCGATTTGGAGAAAACCAAATTAAGGGATTGGAAGAGGAGATCAAGACGGACGTCTGGGCGCAAACGATTCGCTTTTATATGCACCGTAGAGGGAGATATGATTTTAGGAAGGTTTAGGTCGGAAACGGATTGGTTCTGGACTCTTTGCTGGTTGTTCGGTTTGGGACGAAGGAAAATGATTAACAGTACCACCCGGGTGACTATAGAACATGGTAGGAGAGAGAAAGAGGAAGATTATCAGAATTAAAGAAAATTCCAAAAATCTAAGAAAATACCGAAAAAATCATTGGAACACAAGGAAGCCAAATAACACAGGTTTTTATTTAATTGATATTTAGATTAGTCAAATTAAATATTTTTAATTTAGGAAATTTTCAGTTAAGCTTTATTAATTCAAATAAAATCGGTGAAATTTTTCAAGGACCTAAATTACTCAAAAGATTTTTGAAAAGCCAAATTTTGGGACGTTACAGTGGGCCCATCTACCTGGTCATGCGAAACGCGGTACGGGTGCACCGCTATCTCGATGATCGGCTACCCAATAGGGAAGTGCTCTCAACTCCACAGCTGCAGGAGCATGTAGCAGACGACCAGGTTGGTACCAGCGGTGCCGCGCCGCGAAGCATCACACAACCCTCGATATGTGGCGCAAAAGACGACTGATCCCCAGTTGTACTGAGTTATCGGCCCAGCCCCCGCGTCAACCAAAGACTCAGCGACGCAGATGAAGCTGGGGTACAAAAAATCATCCTTTGTAGATGGAAACAGAACCCAACCAAAAAGTTGGAGAAGATAAGCAACGAGGTGCGTCCTAACGACCTCGTGAGGTGCACCCTGCAGTCTGACTAGGTTTGTTGTTTCTTCAGGATTTTGTGTCCTAAAGACCCCTCCACCTGTAGCAAGGGAACTTCTTGAACCCTCATTGAATACCCTCGAGCCCTCGCTTCACCTCCTACAGTTTGTGAGCATAAATTCCATCTTCTAAAGGTTATTGAGTGCATTCAAGTGCTTTGATTTGATTTTGATCCTTGTAGCACTTGTGCATCATCAAGCAAGGCGTCGTTAGTTTGTTACTCTTGGAGGTTGTTGCCTCCTAGATGGCTTGAAAGAGGTGCATCGGTGATTTTCCCAAGAAGTTTGTGAGAAGACCCGGTTGATTGTGAAGGATGGAGCTCGCTTATCTAGAGTGGAGAAGAGCTACCACTAATGATCAAGTCTTGTGCTCGCGTGGAGACAACTTGATTTATTCAAGCTTCCTCAATGTCGATTAGGGAAGATTAACAAGTCTCCGATACCACGGGAAAACATCGACTGTCTGCATATTGTGGTTTATTCATATTGCTCTTATCTTAGTGCTTTTAATGTCATAGCAAATATTTGTCTCTCGATTAGGTTGTTTAGCTTAGTCTAGAGAGCTTGGAGCACTTAGAAAGACTTAGATTATTTAGACCTTGAATTGTGAAAACAAATTTTATTTCATTACTTGGTAAAAAGTCGATTTTAACAAAAAGTTTTAAAACCCTCCTATTCACCCCTCGCTAGTCTGTTATCCTTGATCCTACAGTGATCTTCCCTGTAGTGGTCCTTTAGCATCCCTTTAATGTACCCAATTTGTCACTTCTAAACAAGGGGATTAATAATAAGGATGAGTAGTCTCGTACTCAGCAAGTCTGTACTATAAGGTTTGAATGCATGAATAATCATATATATCATTACCAACATCATCCAAGTTTCAGGATTTTGATAAAACATATTTTTAGAAAGGATCATTTAAAATTTCTACTTTTCATGTGTACCGTGAGATAGATCCAACGATCCTGTAGCCTCCAATCCAAGAGATAGGCGTGATCAAGTTTTAGCCGCAACGGCGTGTCGCTTTACCCACAGTAACCCATGACCTAGTTGTCGATGATTGAAACCCAGGGTCCCAAATCGAGCTTATTTGGAGGAAATAATATGAGAGTACAAACTAAACTACACACCAAAAGGATTATGCACAACATACTACACTACATAATTGTACGTCTAAAACTACGTAATCTATTCGGTTAAAAAAATTACCTGAAAGGTGGACGGCCAGATGAGCAGCGCTTCGCTAGCTTCTCTCCTCCCCTCTCCTCCCCTCTGCTCCTCTCCTCTCCCTTCCCTCCCCTCTCTCTCTCTTTTTGAATAAAAGTGAGTTATGCTAGAATTTTAGGGTCTTTTATAGGGTAGATTGTGTCGTCATTTGGAATGACGATAGAAACTTGCGGGATCCCTATCATCATTTGAAATAGCGGTTTTCCAAATTTTAATATTAAAAAATTTAGGATCTCTATCGCTAGTTGAATTGGCGATAGGTCCCTGTCACCAATTCAACTGGCGAAAGGGACCTCTCTGTATTGTTGAACCCCCTGTCGCCAGTGCTTATGTCCTTGTCGCCAATTGGAATGGCAACAGGAGCCTGTTGCCATTCCAAATGGTGATAGACATCTACTTTTGTGAATTTTGCTCTTGTCATCATTCCAAATGGTGACAGACACATACTTTTGTTAAAAAAATTTCTAACTATTTAATTTTATAATTATATTTTAAATTAATATTATTTTTTTTAAAAAAAAATCATGAACTGCTTGTCATGCCTTCCATTGTTTTGGGGTTGACTACTTTTGAGGAGTAAGTGTGGCTCTCCTCCTAATGTCCGCAAGTGTGGCTCCATGTGACACCTTGTGGTTGGTTGGCTTCCTATACCGAACATCTAGGAGATGATTATGAAGAAACATATTCCCAGGTCATGGGCGGAACTCCCTTTAGACATTTATCTCAATGGCGATGAACTTGAAGTTAGAAGTAAAGTTGATGGATAGGGTACCAAAGATACCTTTATGAAATATTGATTGGACATTTATATGAAGATACCGAATGTATCAACGTCCCGAACCAAAGCAGAGCAAATAGAAACATGTACATGTGAAACTCGTAAAGTCATTAACGAACCTAAGCAATCGTGCGAATGTGGTATAATCGCCAGCGACTTTCTATGCATGAAAGGCTACACGAACAATGAGAATAATCTGCGTATTTAACGACGCATCCCGTAATGGATTTTGTATAATCTTAGAGTATGAAGATGATCTCGAATATCATCTAACTCAAGGATATTAGAAAAGCAAGCTCTTACCGAGTCGGAGTTCGAAATAAAAGATTTGGGTAAAACCAAATATTGCCTAGGCTTGGAGTTTGAGCATGTCCGCCAACCTACACTCGGAAGGTGTCGTAAAGGTTTGACTTTGCAAAGGCATACCCTTTGAAAGTGCCAATGGTCGGAGATCTTTGCAAAGACAAAGACCCGCATGCACCTAAAGAAGAGGGGAGGAAGTCCCGGGACCGAATTCCCACACCAAGTGCAATAGAAGCACTAATGTATTTAGCAAAACTGTACTAGAACGGACATTGTATTTGCCGTGATCCTACTAGCAAGGTATAGTGCGTAACCTACCAAAAGCATTGGCAGAGAATAAAGGACATCTTCCGATACCTCAAGAAGCAAAGAATTTAGTCTTCTCTACGTAAAGAACCAAGACCTAACTTTGAATGGCAATCATAGATGGCACTGTGGGACCCGCATACAAACCAAATTGCAAACAAGCTATGAACTCCTATGTGGTGGAACCGCAATTCCATGAAAATCGCTCGAATAGAGTCTTGTATCGACTTCGACGAACCACTTGGAGATCATAGCATTGTACAAGGCCTTACAAGAATATGTTTGGCTTCACCGATGATTCACCACATCCAAAGTCATGTGGATTGAATACCTCAGCGCAAACCCCCACTATTATCTATGAAGATAATGTACTTGTGTTGCACAAGTGCGATGGGTTATGTGAAGAATCCTCTCTCAAAGCATATCAACCCCAAGTTCTTCTATGCTCATGAAATGCAAAAGAATGGACGAAATTAAAGTGCCGATACTAAGTCATGTGAAAATCTTGCAGATTTATTCACTAAGTCACTTCCAGCATCTAGCTTTGAAAGGTGTATACGTGGAATTGGAATGATGAGACTTAGAGAAGTGCGATCTGTGGGGAGAACCTTCACGAACTCACTACTAAAGCTTGATCACGAGATCGAGTACCCAAAGAATAAATCTTGAAGATTAAATGAAATGGTCTCTTGCTGGTTGGGGATGTCAAGATTAAGCTGGTTTTGGTTAGTGGTTGATTAGTCGGACGATGACACCAATGTATGATTCAATTACAATACGTGTTCATCTATTGAGAGGATTGCTGGTGGGCCCAAGCCAATCCAGGTATCTCGGTGAGTTAGGTGAACAGATACTACATGGTATACGGGTCTGACGGCAATATCAATTAAATTATATTTGTTGCTGCTTGATTTTCCATTATCTTTCTCTCTCTCTTTTTTTTATTTTCTTTTATACATGTTGGGATTGTACAATCTCTTATGAAATCTTTGTTGTACTATTGTAATTCAAATAATTTAGTGTCATTGTATGTATGTATAATTTGTTGTACAATGAAACATTGTTGTAATATATACGGGTATTGTTGTGTTATATATTTGGATTCTTGACTTATTTATGGATTTGTATAATTTGGACACTTGTGAATATTGTAAATTTTTATTGATGACTATAAATTCTACAGGGATATATACAATTATTATCGTAGTTAACCGATTAATTAATGACGACGATGTGCCGCGTAATCATTATTTAAAAGTGCGATTAAATATGGTTCGCTTCATCACCCAATGTGCATTAATTGGGTGTTGTTGTCAACCAGGACGAACAAGTTAAACATGATTTACACGAGTCAGAGGTCAGAACATACAGACACGAATATTTTTTTAGACGGAGATGAAATATGCGTCATTCAAACTGTGTGACACTTCACATCGTTTTGATCGAACGAAACCACCCACTTAACTGCCTTCGGTCCACCTGCGATCGGGCCGCCGGCCTAGTCCCCTCCGCAGCCTCCGCAGTCCGCAGCGGGAGTACAGCCCAGCTTGGTACCAACGGACGAAAGCCCAGAATCGCAATCTCTCGGGCCAATTCGACGAGTAGTCGACGATTTATTGGCCCCCGGTACGAGCGCGTACGTACTCGACGTCGACGGCCGTGTCGCGCGCGGCGGCGGATCTTGTTGTTCCACCGCTGCTGCTGCGCTGGCCGCTGGGCGCGCGTTCGAGCAAGCTCGCCGCTGCGGCTCGCTTGGGACTGGGACTGCAGGTTCGGTCGGGCACGTTAACGTACGCTGCCAACTACTACCTCATCCTGTACTGGCTACATCGCGCCCGGCACAACCGATGGTGATTCGATTTTCTTGTGTACGTAGATATACCAAATACAAGTTTTAAATTTGTGTCGTGTGCGTGACTGTGAACAAACTGTGCGCGGCACCGTTTTTTACTGCGTCTTATGGCGATCGCTCATATATAGGCTTTGACTATCCACGAAGCTGGATGTTAGATGTTAGAACAACGCATGACAATTAATATGGCAGCGAATCCTTGGTGGGAAAAGATGAACACGGAAATACCACATGAACAATTAATGTCTGTGAACTGAACACACCTACAGACACTCGACAACAATATATGAATTAACGCAAAATACAAACTCGCATGCAGCTCTAAGTAGCTATACACATGCTGAAGTTGGATTAGTTAAACAAATACGCCTACGTGTACCCACTCAACACGCACGGGCTTCAACTTCTCTAGACGCGCGAATCAGTACTTCGGCGTGAAGGACAAGAGCTTCCAAGTCGTCGTCCCAAAGATGCCCCAGACGAACACGTTGTACTGCGCCGTCTTCCCACCGGTGCCTGCAGCGACGGTGATCACCAGCTGGTAGTTGTTGCCGCCGTTGTACGGCTGTGTCTGGCCGCTGACGACGTTCACGTACACCAGATTTGCCCCCGTGTTGAGGCAGTAGGCGTGCACGGCGAACTGGCCGACCTGCTGGATCGACTTGTCGTTCACGTTCGTCACGGGCGACCACGCCGGCGGTGGTGGAGGGCTCACTGGCGGCGGCGGAGGGATAGCCGGCGGTGGCGGCGGTGGGCTAGCCGGCGGTGGTGGCGGAGAGCTAAGCGGCGGTGGCAGCGGTGGGCTAACCGGCGTAATGCTAACTGGCGGTGGTGGCGGAGGACTATCCGGCGGCGGATTGCTTGCCTCTTGTAGGCTTGGTGCTGGCGCCGCAGCTGTGTAATCGTCGGCATTGGCAATTGCAAGGACGAAGGTGGCGAGTAGAGGAAGGAGAAGAAGCGAATGCCTCATGTCGTATTACGTACTAGCTTAATTGTCAGTTGATTGATGATGTATGTGTATGTGCTTACGGCTGCTTAACTAGTAGCTAGAGCGTATGAGAATGGGACGTGTTTGGAGCTCCATACATAGCCTATTTATAGTGTACAAGCGACTAAGCGAGGAGATCAGCACATGCTATAACAGCTAGCAATGAGCAAGTGGTCACACTTGCTGCAGTTTAATGGCCATGCAGTGTGGAAGTACTTGTTTACCAAACAAAAAGGTTTACTTAATCATGCATATAGCAAGAGCGTCACGTCGCCTGCATAGTTAGCGCCAGCCGATTGTAACCTACATGATGATGTTGCCTGCTTGTTTCGAGTTAGTGAACCCATGCTGTTCCAAATTTACGAGCATTAACAGCCCATGAATAATTTGTAACTTGCATGAATTTCTTGGATTTTAAAAAACTTTTGTTGCATTTTGAGAAATTCCAAAAGCTTGACATGCAATTCAAAAAGATAAATCAATTTTCCTTGCTCCAAATTGAAATTATAAAAATATACAGGTTAAATGGTATGATAAATTTTCTCAGAATTTGAATTTCAAATTCAATCCTAAAAATACAAACTAAAAGTTTAAACCCTTTTTCTTCCCTCTCCCCCGCTCGGGTCAAATCTTATTCCCCGCCGACCCAGCCCCATCCCCCCTCTCTGCAGCGCACTAGAGCCCTTATGGCCCTGCGCCCCGCCCCGCCCCGCTCTCCTTCCCTCGCGGCCCAACCTAGCCACTAGGCCCAACTCCGCGCGTGACCGCACCGCAGCCCACCACTCTCTCTCGCTCGCTTCACTGACACATGTTGGGACTGTCACGCATGGAAGGTCCCTCATTGAAAATGTATCCCGGAGCATTCTTGGGGGTGCCCCATAACGGTCATTGTTCTAGTGTTGAGTGGTTCCTCGTCAGAACGAGTCAAGTGTCGAGACTAGGTACTGAAAATCCCTTGTTATGATCGTATCTGTCGCACGTCCAAGGAAGCGTGTTAGAGCCAACATTATAAGTTGATCATATCTCGTAGGTAAAACTGTACAACCTTTGTAGAGTGTATAATCTATTCAAATAGTTGTGCCCCCGGTGATGAGCATTGTGTAGAAAGCCATACTTTGTTAGTTTTAATAAAATGTGAATTGAGACATGTTAATAGAAAACCGGTTGTAGCGATGACATAGGTGGATGGAACTTTACGAGTAACTGTAGGTGGATGGAACCTTATTCGATATAAGAATCTTGCACAAATGAAACTTTGGTTTTGAAGTTAAAAAGGCTAAGTCGTATGTTTGAAAAATAATTATAGCATTTGAGCAAAACTTGATTTGTGCTAGGCCCCTTCTTTGGTAAGCCTTGCATCTATATACTTGCATTTGGTATGAGGACTTGCTGAGTACCTCTGTGCTCATGGTTGTTCAAATACGTGGATTCGGACTACGAAACAGAAGACATGGCGTATGGATATTTCTATGCGTCTAGTTATGGAAACGAAGAGGATGGCGATAACTAAGTTCTAGCCTCAGTCGATTGCCCGTGACAAACTCATGGAGGCCCCTTCCTTTTGTCTTATTTATATTTCGCTGCTACTTATTCTCTGAATTCGTTGGCCCATCGGCCTGTTCTGTAAAAGCTTGGCCCTAATGTCTATTTATGTTTGCATTGTAATATTAAGTACTCTTTTATTTATACGTATGTATGTATATGATATTCACCGATGATTGTATTATGTGAGTTAACTACTGATCAAGAGACTAGCTCAATATACACAGATGGTCTAGATACAAATCCAGGTCCAACCTTACGTACACTTGACTTCGTTTCCATGACGTTCAAAGTTTCTACTGACGGCTAAAAATCCAGCACTTCCAAGTTCATACACATATGATAAGCTGTTTTACTGGTAGGGAAGTAGTTAAAGGTTCTTTCCGGGGGTTAAATGAAACATTACTCCTATATAAAGACTTAATGAAACTTCCGGGATCATTTGTGAATAAAATTACTTGGAACATGCAACTGAAGATAACAGGCCAGAGCTGTCCTTCCAAGACGAAATGCGGCCCTCTTGCATTCTATTACAAAACGTTGACCTTTACTTAGTCGATCTCCCAGGAACTGCAGGTGTACGTATAAATTATGAACCAGTGGTAATTTTTTTAGGTGTCTGTGGTAGTTAACTTATCTCTGATAGTCTGATCTATCATTCTATCTATGCAGTGGATGAGTTGATAAATAACCGGTAGTAGAAAAACGCGGTCACGCGTGACGTCAACAACAATGTCCCATACACACGAAACTCTACGGCCGGGCTGTACAGAGTGGAGAGATGACTTGCTCCAGGTCAACGACTAATATTTTCCAAAAATGCACTATGTATGTACACCATATGCTACCTACTAACCACGTGCACACTTGTCCATATGCATGGCATATACTTTTCTCTCTCTCAGAATTTACAGATATTGAAGAACTATATGTGCCGAGTGCTAGACTGGTAGTGGGAGATGTCTGAAAATGCTCTTTGAGGAAATGCAGTTTGCAATGATTTAAAAAGTGCAAGCTGGCCAGCAAATTGAAGTCGTTTGAAAACTATGATTTGATAGCATGGAGAGAATGCAGCATGTGAATGAATATTCTAATTACCATCGGGTCATGTACTCTAAACTCAATACAAGTGTACATTCTTAAACAGTTGGACTAGACCGGACGTACCAAGGCCAACTAACTAGCTCTCCAAGTCGGACTTTTTCCCCTTAAATGGTAATGTTTACATGTGAAATAGCAAATCTAGCTTCTTCCGAAATCAAAGTAAAAAATAGCATCACGGACTCGCTGGCAGATGACATGTGTTCTCATCCGCACCATGGGTGCGCATACCCTCCTCGTCCCCTCCCTAGGGGAGGGGATGGCCGACATGTGTCCTTGTCCACGCTCTTGGAGAGGGGACTTTCGACATGTGTCCTTGTCCCCACTCCTTAATTATGATAAATTAATTACGGCTAATTAAGCATGACTAAATTTATTAGGACTAATTAATTATGACTAAATGAATTTTACTAATTAATTACAACTAAATAATTATGACCAATTAATTACAACTAATTAATTAGCCCCACCGTGTAATTATTTAGTTATAATTAATTAGTTGTAATTATTTAATAGTGTAATTAATTACATGGTTGAGGTTAATTACACAGAGGAGTTAATTAATTAAATCAGTGTAATTAATTAATTAACGAGCAGTACGAGAGAAGTCCCCACCGTGGCGCGGACGAAGATGAATTAATTAAACCCATATAATTAATTACACGATGGGTTAATTACACAATGGGGTTAATTAATCAACATGTGTAATTAATTAGTCATAATTATTTAGTCATAATTAACCGGTTGTAATTAATTAGTTGTAATTAATTGGTTGTAATTATTTAGTTATAATTAATTAGTCAAAATTAATTTAATCATAATCTATTAGTCATAATCAATTTAGTTGTGGTTAATTAGCCGTAATTAATTTAGTCATAACTAATTATTCATTATAATTAGATGTTATCAATTAGTTGTAATTAATTAATCCTAATTATTTAGCTATAATCAATTTAATCGTAATTAATTAGCAGTACGAGGGAAGTCTCATCCTATGAGCGCGGACGAGGGAAGTCCCATCTTCAGAAGAGGGGACGAGGGGGTCCGCGCACCCGCGGACGAGGACATATGTTGTCTGCCGGCGAGTCTGTGGTGTTATTTTTGTCTTTGATCTCCGAATGAGACTAGATTTGCTATTCCACGTGCAAAAGAGTGGATAAGCCATAAACTCATCCAAGTCGTCGGGCCGGTAAAAGTGCTCGTCAGTTCTCACTGTCGATTGTAGCGAACAATGACGTACGAGATGTGCGTATGTGCCGATGTTACAACTGGAACAACGCCCGTTGACTTTGGCCTCAGTCCGTAGAGTACAATTTGAACTACTGCATGAACTGAAATAAGAATTACCAACTCCCAATGCCCGTTAATTGATTGTGGGTTGCCAACCACGACGCGCAAGCTAATCACTATTTACACGAGTAAAGAGAGCACGGATCAGACTGTGACTATTTCGAACGATTCCAGTACGATCGACCGTCGACACCGAGTCCTAGCCGTTCGTCAAGGCTGATTGGCCAATCCGCCGCTTCGAGCGCCCGACGACGACTCGCTTACTCCAGTCCCGAATTCTAGTGCTCGACGCCCGTCGCGTCAGACGCTCAGAGCTCGTCCCCCTGCGCGCGCGCGGCTTTGGACGTGGCTGGGACTGGACCGTGCGGCGCGCGCTGCCAGGCAACTAAGATCGTGATTCGATCTTCCTCTCTCTCTCTCTATGGAAGATGTTTAGATGTACTGAGCATTGTTATTATTGCGTCCGTTACTATCAGAAGGACATTACGTTGATATGAATATGTGAGTAAACTAATCTTTGGCTTGACAGCCAAGTAACATTGGTCGAAGACAAGTCTGTGACCGTAGAGGCGTGCATATATCTTCTGATTCGTACGTTCATCTCGAGGGGACCAAGCTGTGCCTGTACGTAGAACGGCATTCTCTGCTTTGTTAAGTTGACTCGGAGGAGTAATTTTGCCTTTCGCTTCTCTTGGGTCGCGTTACACATCAATGTGCTCAAGCAGTCAAGCCGCAAGTACATTTTTTTTCACATTATCGCAATTTATATATACTGGCGGAAGTTTGAACACGTTATGCCAAGGAAAGCAGGGAAAAATACGGAAGTAAATCGTGGTCCTCGAAACCACTTTATTTAAGTAAAAAGATGTCGTCCTCAATTGAACAAAATATTTTCTTTAAAAAAATGAAGAAAAGATGTAAAAAAAACAATGAGTTAATTAGCTGCGGCCGTCCTCACAAAAAAAAAGTGGCTGAATCCTTAGTGATCAAGGTGCAAGTGTGACAAGTTGCCTGCACCTACCACCGAATGTTAAGGTGCAAGTGTGACAAGTTGCCCACACCTACCGCCGAATGTTACGACAAATGCGATGACCTGCCAAGCGTTACGCAAGTATATGTGGCGTCCGTTAACCCACAACTAAAAGGAGACAAGTATGTCGCTCCCACTCTATTTCTCTGCTAAGCCCCCAATTATACCACAAAACAGTAAATTGCTGAAAAACTTGAACTTTAGACTTGCAATACTAGTACATAGTACTGCTTTGGAAAAATCCTAGAAAATTTATAAAAATCTGAAAAAAAAATCAAAAGAGCCCAAACAAAGACATTACTTATCAGAAAAGGTATTTTATGCCAAGTCCGACAGTATTTTATTAAGTACTTAGATGCTTACGAAATCCTATAAAATCATCGGCACCATTTGACATGAGTAAGTGCTGCATAAGCTCCCTAAAACAAAAATAAAATATTACATAAGCACTTGAAGACTTGAAGTAATTAGTTGCAGTCATGCACATCCTTCTGCAGCTCATAGTTATCTGATCCATTGCAATCAAGCACATCCAAGCAGGCTCATGCCAAATCTCCGTTAAAGTGACACACACTCAAGCACTGAATAATCTGCATGATGGAACTAACATTATTCCTCTATTGCTGAAATTCTGAAAGACGATAACACAGCCAAATGCTCTATTCCATTTTTGTAAAGAATGATAATTAGCATCTTTCTCATTAATTGCTTAAGACATCTCACTTATGCCCAACTACAGAACTAAATCTGCTTACCTAGCATGACAACATTTCTAGCTATTAAACAAAGAGAATTGTATTCTGAACCAAATCAGCATTACTTTTAAGCCAAGGAGTCACATTAAACCAACAAATCAAGCAACACTGTATACTTATCTAAATCCATAAGTTTTCTAATGACACAGAATAGATACTGGCCTCTATTCCTAGTACAATAGCTTTGTCAAAGTGTCGAGGAGGCTATCCCGAGCAATGGAGTGTAGAATTTGCTCCTGTATCCAGTAACTTAGTATGATTCACAAGAAAGCACCACAATCTCACCTAACTCAAGCTTAAACATGTTATTTTCAGGTACTTTTGACAGTGCAGTGACACCTAACTGTACTGATCTGCAAACAAAACATGGAATGGCATCTTTGTTGGTAAATTCAGTTTCGAAGAAACATGTTTGTATGTGAAAGATCCAAAGAATAACATGTTGTTTCTATTGGAATGCACAAATGCCGGATGTCATCGCTCATCGCTGCCCGTCGCCAGTTGCGGCTCTTCCCGGCCGCCTGTGGGTCTGCGAGGTCCGCCGCAACCTGGCCATCTGCCATGACTTCTAACATCAACCAACAAATCTAACATCAACTAACCATCACATGGAAAAGATCAGGGGCGGAGCCCAATATACCCACCCTGTGTCGTAAGATACCGGGACCAAAATAAATTTCAGTGAAAATCGACACCGGATCAAAAATAAATTTCAGTGAGAACTAGCCTCTATGTATCACACGTGCACCCCAAGCCCACCACACGTGCACCCCCACGCAGCCCACACGGCGGGCGGCCCATGCAGCGCAGCGACCGTGCGCCCAACCCACGCGGTGCGCGGCCCAGCGAGGAGGCGCGCACGCGGCGCAGCAAATACTCGCAGCTGGATGTCGCACTGCCATCCACCATCGCTCGAGCCGCCGCCCTAGCCAGGCAAATCTGGAAGGCGGCAACCATGTGTGATGTGTCGCCCTCGACAGTCTTGGAAGTCGGTAGTGGCTAGGCGCCAAGTGTGGGGAAGAAGCCGGCGGTGGAGCACAAGGCGAAGGAGTTGTAGCGCGGGCTTGGTGTCACGCGGTCGAGGCTGCTCTGTGGAGGCTGGGGTTTCGGTCTGGCGAGTCCCTGCTGCTGCTCTTCTTGAGCTGCCAGCGACCACTACTTCGTCAGTTCGTCTCCGTCAACCACTCCGGCGAGCTCTGCATCCTCTACAACAACTCCTTACTGCTGCAGTTTTCCCTTCCCTTCTATCACTATTTAGTAATTAGTATTGTTTTTTGCTAACCATGCTCTAATTTTATTGGTTGGATCTGGAATTTGGTGATTATTACTTACCAGCTTAGTTAATTGGTTTCATTTGTTAATTGGTTCTAGCTTAGTTACTTACCAGGTACCAGCTACAAGCAAAATCATGTTGTTATCCATATTTTAAAGGATGATACATACACGAATCAGATACATGTCAGGACTGATATTAGAGTATGTGGATACTTAGACTGCAGAAATTTATACATAGTATCATACTCGCTTGGAAAATTTGTCTGGCGCAATTGTGCTTTTACCGTCCATATAAGATCAGATCATGAGTTGAGCTATTTCAGATCCATTGTAGCCTTTTTTCAATATCTGTATTTTTAATAATGGAAAAGTATGATATCAGAATACAGGATTTTAAGATCTAGCAATACATTGAGTGTGAAATTGGCAATTGTTTTATATGTTATCACAAGTAGTAGGTTATCGATACTTACTTGCATCTGATGGGATGCATACTTACTAGGCTTCTTTCTTGGCGGCTCCCTTCCGTCACAAATAAATGAATCCAAGGCATCAGGATCAAGTTTTTGATCTCCATGGTGCTCCCAGACAATGTTATGTTTAGTAAGTGATATCTGTCCTGGTTCCTTTCGTAAGCCTCAATTTTGAATGGCTTTTAAGCTTTTGGTCACGTCGGGTTTTAAAAAAGCGCTTCTGCTCTTTCGTGGTAGGGCTATCTGAATGAGTTTAAGGATGCGGTGTAAAGCTAAATGAGCTCCCCTCAGGGTATGCAGCTTATCAGTTAGTTATGAGTTGCTTATCAGTCCGTATATTGGCTGAATTAATTGTCCGATAAAAACATAACTTGTGACAAAAATAGATTGTCTATTCATAAGGTGACTGAAATTTTATTAAACATAAGTTACATGATTTATCCATTAGATCAATATCTAATCATATGACACATCAATCTCTACACAAATTTAATGGTCACAACAATTAACTTAAACTTAAAAAAATTCAAACGGCTTAGAAATAGCAATTCTGGACAAAAATATGTCCTACTACTAGAGGAGAAACCTTATTGCATGGCCACACTTACATAGCAACCAAAGTACAAAACATACTCGTATATATGCATACGTGAAGAACATATGCTACTTGGACCAAACAAGATATATATGGAGTAGTGTTATACTAGTACTGGTAACACATACGGTGTACCAGCGCGCGCTTCAGGCCGGCCTTCAGCTGTCTATCTTCCTGAACCTGCGGAGCTTCCACGTGTTAAAGCGCGCGCCCCACACCAGGCACTCGTACTGCGCGCTGCCCCCGTCGGGCCTCGCCGCGGCCACCACCAGCCGGTAGTTGGTGCCGCCGCCCACCGTCTCCTCCCGTCTCGCCGCGCACCACGTCCACGTACGACAGGTCCGTGTGGTGCGCGAGGTCGTACACGATCACCGCGAACCGCCCCCACCTGCTGGGTCACCAGCCCGTGCAGGTTCACGACCGGCGTCCACGCGGCGTCCGACGCCGCCGGGAGTGTAGGCGGAAGGCTCCCAGCAAAAGCAGCAGAGGCGATCGCTTGGTGTAGCTAGCTAGGCAGTTAGGCTACTAAGGCTAGTGATCACTCTACTACGAGTCTACGATCGGTCTAATAATGTTACCGTTCTTGAGCGATCGAGGCTTACACCGGCTTGGCCGTGCATGGCAAGATGTGAGTCTAATAATTTATAGTGTGGGAAAAGGCTAACACAATGCGTCGATCTGACATTATGTGCGGGTAAATGTCATTTTTTTCTTTTGCTAGATGTGAGTTTAGGGTATGTACAATGGTACAGATAGTTGCTGTCTATAGCAACTCTTCATGTTACTGTAGACAGTACTAAAGACAGCTCATACAATGGTTATGGTGATACAGTCGGCTACAAAATTGTAGACAACGTACAATCTTTTAATGATTTTTTTTGTTTCTGGTGCTACAGTCGACTGCATGATATAGTCGATTATATGATTGTAGACAGTATCTTTCTCTCTCTTCATTCTCTTTCATCTACGTTAGTAAAAATTCTACGTGATAAAAACTATAAACAGCTGGTATAAGTTCATTAAATGCATGAGATCGACCGCGATGATGAGCCTGGCATGGATTGGCCGGCAGCTTGACGGGGCGTCGGGACGGTGCCACTGGCGGAGAATCTTTTGTGCGTATTGGAACTTGATGCAGGTATACTTTGTCGAGATCCTTTGCTACGCGTTCTCTTCGTTTCGTAGCGTAGAAAACTAGAAACAGATAAAAAGGAAAGTTCTACGCAATAGTAGTCCGTATGAATTTAACGCGTCGGCAGTCTCTCACGCGAAAATATTGCGAGGATAGCACTATATCGTTGCATGTATATTTGCTCGTATAGATCATATATATGCGGGAAAAAGGTATACGTACGAAATAAATTTGACGAATACTCTACGAACGGGGACATAGCTCGTGACGTCGGATGCTGCAGGTGTAATGCGTGGTCCGCTTAATCTCTTAGCTAGTTGAGGCCCATACCTACCAAGATTCTAGGGATTTCTCCTCCACTTGGCCAAACAGAACAGAATTGCACGTGCTCTTCACCCCTTCGATCTCTCTCGCCATGGACGTGCAAAGGCCGCTTCGTATTCTCAGTGAGTCTTTGCAAACGACTAGCCTGTGCTGAGTGAACGCTGGAGGTAAACATTTTCATGTATTTGTTCATCTTGAAAGTTTGAAACAAATCATGTGATTCCGTCCTTTTAAAACCCATTTAATTACAATGTACTCCCTCTCATCCCAAGTATATGTTGTATTTTGAGGGCAAAATTGTAATTCCTCATTTGAGAAAAAGGAGGATTATAATATAAAACGGATTGAGATGGGCACACTTGTCTTTGGTGTTGTGCTTGGAACCCAGTGATTTGTGCGCTCGGGTGACTCAGCTTTGGTCTTCTGTGGACTGAACTTCGGAAGGAAGGTAGCTAGCCTTCAGTTCGACGGTGATCTTTGATGCTCGTGGGTGCACTCGGGTAGTGTATTACGGTGGGTTCTTGTGCGGCATATCTCCGGCTTTGTTATTCAGTGTGCCACTACTATAAAAAGGTTAATACTGGACATCTCATTACAGACGGTTGACCAAAACCGTCTGTATTACATGCAATCATAGACGGTTTTGGTTTAGAGACCGTATGTGTTACTGGCTGCGCTAAAAACCGTCTATGAAGAGATAATATCATATTGAAAACCGTCTGTGAAGTATCACAGACGGTTCTAAACACAAACCGTATGCGACAATTGTAGACTTCACAGAAGGTTCATATTAAAAACCGTCTGTGATATTTGTTCGCCGTCCGATGAGTTTCTTCGTCGTTTCAATGCCGCTTTGGCACTCCGATATGTCTTTTCGTCTCACGTGCCGAATTTATTTCTTATTTTATAAAAAGATCATCCACCATCGAAAATAATCATCATCCACACATATAACTCTACTGTATATATTTCTAAAGCAGAAATATATGGCTCCCTCTTCTGTTTCCTTGTCGCCGGTATTGATGGTCTACCTGACCATACTGCACGAGCACCTCGTCGGCCGTACGTTGGCGGATGCGGCGGAAGGACACTGTTCCAACAGTGCCCTCTCTCCTCCATCCGAGGATTTGCCAGAGTAGGTGGCAGCCACATTCCGCCGTCTTGACATCCTCCTCCACCGTGTCTTTCGAGTGATCTCCCACTTCCGGCGAGTTTATCGCGTCATCGACGTGGTCCTCCACAACGACGTCGCACGTCTCCATAAGGCTCATCGTCACTTGAATTGCTTAATCGAGGCGGCAGGCGACCGAGTCGACCATGTCGAGACCCCTCAAGCAAGGGAAGAGAGCCTATGTGCTCAATTCTTCTTGATTCAACAGTCTGATGGTCATCGGGAGACACTCGAACGAGCGCGTCAGCGGCTGGACGTATTTCGGACTGATGGTCATGAACCGTCTGATGCCGACGCCGCCACCTAAGAAGTTTTGAAGACAGAGATAGCAGCCTACCTCCACCACTAGGAAAATATTGTTTATTTAGGTTTCTACTTTTTTAAAATCTTTGTAAGAAGCGACTGGCCACGTTGTTTGGTCATATATATATATATATATATTCCAAAAAAAAAAATCTAGTTTGGAGGTGATCGAATTACTATATTATATATGATGAACCGTCTGTGATATTCCTTTATTAATAACAGCCCGTGCGCTAGGGTTTGTGACCAAAACCGTATGTATTACATGCAATCATAGACAGTTTTGGTTTAGAGACCGTCTGTGTTACTGGTTGAGCTAAAAACCGTCTGTGAAGAGGTAATATCATAGACAATTCATATTGAAATTGTCTGTGAAGTATCATGGACGGTTCTGAACACGAACTGTTTGTGATATTTAGAACTATCACAAATGGTTTTCGGCAAACAACCATCTATGATAATTAAACGTTTCGGCTCCCACGATGCGTCTCTTCGTCTCCTGTGCCGACGGGCGATATGATGCGTCTCTTCGTCTCGCGCGCTGATGTTACGTACGATGCGTCTCTTCGACGTTTTATAAGAATGTTCATCGCGCGCCATGGTGATCAGCACGCATATGGTACGTATTGAATATATTATACGTACGTACGTACACGATGGTGAGCACGCGAAGCATGACTGCTAGGACCAAGCTGGCGAGGAGGTCGGCGATCGCCGTCCTAGCTCTTCTGACGATGTCGTCATCCACATCGTCGGCCTCGTGGCCGCGAGCTCTCCTCAACAACAATACATGCGGATCAAATCCAAGCATTCCTATTTCATGCAAATCGAATCATTCTTTGTTAATTTGTTGGTTTAACGTGGATGACATTTCTTAATATTGCATTATACCACATGCTAGATAAGTTTGTGTATGAACCAACTGAGGAAAATACTTGACATCTAGATCATATAATACCGTAACTATAACATTTGACTCGTGTGCGAATGTGCAAGAGCGAGGCTGCGACGCCAACGTAAGCAAGTAGGCGACAACTAACCCTATCAGCAAGGGCATCGGGCTACCACAGTCCATCGACTCACCAAGCCACTGAGAGCAGCGAGGGATGACGATAGTGACGGTTGACACCCAAGCGAGGTAAAAAAACAACAAGAAGGAAAAAAAACAAAGGAAAAAATGCTCCTGGCTGAATTTTTTTAATGGGAGAAACAATGGTAAATAGTATTCACAAATAATGCTTCAAATAGTGCTACATATTATAAAAAAAATTGTTCACCGAGAGCTCAGTACGCTTAGCGCGAGGACGAGCCAGCTTTGTGCGCTTGGCACGCGGACAAGTAGGTCTGCCCAGGGCGTGGACGAGCGTGTCTGGATGAGGGCACATGACACCTCCCAACGAGTCACGGTGTTATTTTTGGGGAAAATTGATTATTTGCCACTCCAAAAGAGTGGATTTGATGATTTTCATCGTGTGTGGATAACAATGTCATCCACCCATAAGTGACAAATAATCAATTACCAATCTTTGGTAGTGATATATGATCAAATCCCCCTTATTTTGAGTTTGTTATCTGGACAGTCGCATATAAGACAAAACTCCCCTGTTCGCTAGCTAGAAACTGAGCGAGAAGGCATCTCGTTGGGTTCATGCCGGCCCATCCTGAGCCTACTAACAAGCTTCTTTAACGGGCCTTGTAAGTGGGCTTAAGCATTGGACTAGATATCTTTTATTTCCCGATGTTTCTTATTTGCATGTTTAGGAGGCGTTTGGTTTTCCTCTCGTTGGTTTAATGCAATGATACCTAAGGTTGCCACGCCTAATCTTATTCCGTTATTCGTGCCGCAATTTCTTAAGTAGTTGTTTAATTCATTGTCACAATTGTACCTTGCCATATTTTTTAATCCCACGGATCATCGCATGTCATAGACTCAAATCCTTAACTAACTTTGCCAAACGGGTGGCTAATATTTCGTTGGCCACTTTACTCAAACCTAGTTATGTCCAAGTTGGCCACGAACCAATTGTGCCCTTGACTTGCAGCTACCTTTAGCGTGTAGCGGCGTAGGCAACCCGCATCCTTGCCCCCGAACAATTCTCGCTTGAGGCGGAGCGCTTTGCAGTGCGGATGAGTACAACCGGAGACCGGACTACAGACTACAGTAATGAATACTGATGAGATGTCGGTGAGCTGGTCGCTGGCAGCTCAACGGGTTCGAACTAACGTAACGCCCCATGTGTATGGCACGGCGCAAGAGCTTATGGTCGGTACAAGGTTATATATACGAGTTTACTGATGTTGATGCACAATTGCACATACCGGCGCATCAATAACCCAAGGTCCATGAAGCTACCAATTAACTGCTTCCATGCAATCCCATAGCGGGACATATGTTTGTTTGGCTCTGTTGGTCTGCACAACTGAACGTTGGCTATCAGATTGAACTTGACCAAAAAGAAGGGCGGCAGCCACTGAATTGTACCACAACAGTACCAAATAGAGACGTTCCAGGTGGCATGTCAAGATTTATCACATAGCTCTGTCATCGAGCCTTGATTGTTGAGGAGAAAGCTTGCTCAGTCTTGACTGGCTGGGTCTGGGCATTTGCTTCACCCTTGGGAAGGCTTCGATACGATGCACAGGAGGAAGGCAGGCAGAGGGGGCTTTTGGCATGCATGCCAGCTCCGGCCCCGACCCAACTGGCAAAAAGCTTCCCCGGCCGGACGGAGAAGTACCTTCCAGAAGGCACAAAGAAAGAAAAAAGACGCACCCGACCCGACCCCGACTGATCAAATCCTCCACGCCGACGCCCCCTCCTCGCTTCTCCCATGCCATGCACGCTTTTCAGCGCCAAAGCAGGAAAAAGGGCGCGGGGAGACAAAAGCGACGCACAGCAGTGGACCACGGGCCCACCCAATCCATCGCCCCATCGGGGCCCGCCTGTCATGCCCACCTCCCCACCCGCGTGTACGTCCCGGGTGGGTGCGCCCTAGGCCGTGCCGTAGGGGGAGAGGAATTCCAAGCGTCACGCCTGCTGCGAGCACCGGGTCCCGCGCCCTCCCCCACCTTGCGTACACCCCAAGCGTCCTTCCCGCACCAACAAACTTAACGCACAACGTACCGGCTTGTGGGACCGGAGACCGGTGTCCCCACCAGCAGTGGGACAAGAGTGGCAGGGTGTGCGGGAACGAATAAAAAACCGCCCGTTGGATTCAGCTAGCTAAGCTCCCTTTCGCTTTATCCGAATCTATCTATTGCTTGTGGTATTAATAATAGACAAATAGATTCGTGGTAACTAATTTGCTGATAATAGCAAGTTGATTTTGGCCCTTTTGTTTTCAAGCGTCGGAGGGCATCGGGCCAACCAGAGAATGACACGCGGCGGGATGCCGACTGTTTACGACGTCATTATCGGGAGGCAGAGTGATGGCATGGCTGGAAAGGCGACCGACTAGTACGGCATTTGCCATGCCACAGATCAACGTGGCAATTCCTGTTTCCCAGCATCACTTACTAGGAAAACTAGCCAGTTCAAAGCATATTTGCCAATATCCTTGCACAAACTAGAAAAGACAACACCAGGTCATATTAATTGCGTTGTGCAGACGTACAATGTATGCCATGTCTAGAAAAGACAGCACTAGATCAGAAAACTAACTATTCTAAGCTAAGATGGCCGTTACAAAGTATGCACTATACTGTTTGAAACTTGCAAGTTACGAAATGTACCAAAAACACAGCTGCCAATGCTTGTCATATCTCTGTCACCTGCATATGATACGAGGTCACTACCGATTCATATAGTTTGTAATGTTGTGTCTGCCGTTGAATTACTTAGCAACACTCCGGACTGGGCTAGCTGCTTATTTAACTGAGTCCACAGTTTTTTGTTTTTATTTTTGTTTTGGACAACTTATCTGTAGGCTCTAGGTCAGGCAGGTTGTCTCGGACTGTATATTTAATTGGGCAAAATTTCCCGAGATTATCGTGTTTGTAGACAAACTTGCCTGAGAGACAGCGAAAGTCGTTGGCCTGCTCACCCACGCCCGCAGTACAGCCGCTCACCATCTCTTCTCCTCGCGCGAGTCACGAATCACGATAACATGGCTCCGCACAAAATCTCCTAAGTACCCTTTGGAAATCGCATCCCAGTGTACTTCGGCCACATAAAGTATGTGCCGCACGTTATTTTTATCGATTTATTACCGCTAGCAATGAATCCCATGATTTGCTAATTATCAACTGTTTTGAGTACAATACTGGTTTTCTTTTATTCCCTCCCGTACGTGCTAGTGGTGAAAGCAGCGGCATACGCATTTACTTACTATCCGGTTAATTTGGTCATTGGCCAATCCCGTTTGTTTCAGCTGTTTGATGTCACTATTTGTGGAGTTGGTTAAGCACCTCTCTAATGATAATACTATACCCTTCAACGTTATTATCCTTCAACTAGGACATCCATATGAATTCTCTAAACATATTCAAATATATATAGTCTTTGAGGAAAGAGGTTAAGAGAAATGGAGTGAATTCTGTCAGCTATTATTCGGTAAGTATGAAGCACCATCATTTATTTTCTATATAAAATACGGTTAAAAATGACACAACACGTCAAATGTACTAAACAAGTTTAAAGGCGAACAACAAGTACAATTAACCATCTATAGTAGTACAACAAATACAATTAACTGCCTATAGTAGTACAAATTATTCGCATCGACGTGCTCACGGCTTAATTATGCTTAGCATAACCAAAAGTAAATCTACCCTCTACCCGTACATTAGGTAAAGATTTCTTGAGCACACCACGTGACCGAAGTGACACTCTGGCCATCAAAGGGCAGATCAGTCCAACCACCCTAGAGTCCGAGATACGTAGGGGTGAAAACAGACTGAATATAGACGGATAATGATTTTGCTATATTTATTTTTATTTTTTTCTTCAGATGCGGATACAAATACAAATAATATCGAATACAAATTTAGAGTGAATATGGATCGAAACGAATACGGTCACGAATATTTTTCGGAACATAAATTTGTATACCAGAAATTAACGAATACATATAACTAGATTATTTAATACAAACATTCATGTATTTTTCATATTTTTAGCAACCACACATAGCATTAGCAGACACTAGCAAGCTGCATTAATTAGTTTATCACAAATATAACACTTAGTTTACCATATTTAGCTCATAACTCACGAGGCATCACACATTCACACTTAATTCATTATATACATAAAACTTAGTTCACACTTACAGATTACACCTAGTTCATTCATGACATATATAGTTCAATAATAATAAGAATCAAAGATACCATGTTTGAAAAAAAATAGCATAGCAGCACACTTAATACATCACATATCGGTTGGGATTAAGCAAACAACGGGAAAAAAATCAAACCTCTCGTGATTTTGCGAATACAGAAACTGACCAGACGAAGCATGTAACCCAAAACCTAAGGATTAAGCATAAGGGAGAAAGAAAACAAGGAATTTTGTAGCACATAGTAACAGCATACGCGCTCTGCACAGCTGTGCCCTTTCCTTTCTCCTCTGAGTCCTCTCCCTTTCCCCATAAAAACTCCGCTCCAAAACAAAAAAAAGCTCGCGAAATCCAGCCCTCTCTCTCTATACTGTCTCTTCCTCCTCCTCCTCTGTTGTTTGGAGAGCCTGGGCATGGATGTGCACCCACCGAATGCGGCCGCCTCCTCCCCCCTGGGGGCTTTGTTCCCCCATGACCATGAGCCTGCCATGGTCGGTTTCTTATCCCCTTCCCCTCCCCGTTTCTTTTTTGTTGATTTTTTTTTCTAGAATGTTTCTGGGTTTGTTTGCCCAAGAACCGTGGATTTTGGCTGTTCTTTCTTCTGTGTGAAAGAGTTGAACGGGAATTTTTTTCCTTCTTTTTCTTGGTTCTTGCATGCTTTCTTGAATGAATGCTGTCAAGAATCGTGGGGTTTAGGCAGGCGAGATGGCGCAGGGGAGCCGGCGGAGGCGGGCGAGATGGCCGGCGGAGGCCGGTGAGTTGGTCGGCAGCGAGGCGAGGGCGGCAGAGTTGAGTCGCGACTTGCGAGTGCGTGACGGCGCCTGAGGACTGAAGTAGCGAAGCCGAGTACAAACCCTGGAGGCATGGAGCGAGAGCGATGGACCGGGCCGGTCGTCTGGCTAGTGGGCCGCCCTTGAATTATCCGAATAATCCATATTTGACGGATAATAGTGTTACTATATTTGTATTCGTTTTTTTAAAAAAAAACGTATTATCTCTGATCCGGGAAAATATCCGATCCGTTTTCAGCCAGGCACATATCCAAAGCCAGATTCTCCTGCTGCGCGATATATCGCGCTCGGCGAGAAGCGCAAGTCGATACTGCTCGGGGGCGGGTATAAAGCGGGAGAGATAGGGACGAGCCCGGCGGACAAGAGGACGACAACACGCGAGCCACAGAAGATCTCGTCCTTTCTCCTCCTCCAGTCCAGTCCTCCTCCGCCACCCCCGCGGCCACCGCCGCCACGCTGGTCGCGCGGCGCCTCGCCAGCGGCACGGCGGAGACCGCTCCGGAGGGGCGGGATCGCTGTCTGATTCGGTGCGCGCTCGCGGTCTCGCTGTCTCATTTGGCTGTGTGTGTGAATGCTCGCGCGTGCGTGTGTCTGCGTGGTGAAATGGGAGCTAGGTGGCGCCGTGGGGAGGTGATCTGGCGCCGCATTTGCAGTTTAGCCGTTTTTTTGTGCTTTTTTTTGCGGGGCCTCTTTTGGTGCGCATTTGCGGCGTAAGGTTGGGTGTTTCGACGTGAATTTGGGTGGGGAGATCGGAAATGTGGGTGATCCGGTGAAGCATTCATGGTTATAGTGAGTTCTGCTGGGATCTCTAGTTGTTTGGTGAGGTGGCGGGCTAATTTTTGGAGGGTTTGACTCGGTGTGGATGTTGGAGGTTGCGATTAGCCTCGCCTCGATTTTCTTTTGTTCTACTTTTGGATGTATGGAGTAGAGGCCTCGGCTCTCAGCGTTGTTTCGGGCTAGATCGCGCGTTGATCCGTGCAACGTGATGGTAGTTTTGCGGTTTGATGAATGTGCGTTGTAGCAGTGGTGGCAAAAAGGACCACTTTCGTTAGATCATTTTACGGTATGATGATAATTTGGTTGTTGTGGTATCAAATGCGAATTTCAGCTTTGCAAGTTGCGTTGTCGAAAGCAACCGTGTTATAATGACTGATATATGGCTTTTTACTGATATGCAATGAGCAAGATCTGTAGTATTGTTTAACATCTTATTCCGCAACTCCTCCAGGAATTGATTCAATCAAAAGGTCAATTTGCAAATTCCGCAGTCCATATGATGTATTTATTATTTGATCTTCAGCTAACAACTCAATGCTGCTTTGATTTAACCAAAAGTACCTTGATTTAGGGAATGCTAACATTTGACGTACATTTCAAATTGTTTTTCGTTTCTATTATTGAGGTTTAATGAAAGTTTGACGGCTTGATTCTTTTAGGTTCATGATTCATCAGAAGGGATGAACAGGAGTCGGCAGATGGAACTCCACTACATAAACACTGGATTTCCATACACCATCACTGAGAGCTTCATGGATTTTTTTGAAGGCCTCACATATGCTCATGCTGATTTTGCTCTTGCAGATGCCTTCCAGGATCAGGTACCAAAAACAGAATTGCTATTTTTCTCAATCTATCTTAAGCAACAGCTAGCTGATTCCATATCCTTGAACCCTTGACTGCCAAAGTTTGATTGTTTACTATTGGTTTCGTAATGATGTATATTTGCCATGGAATATTAAGTGGCTTGTGTCCTGGGTAAAAGATCCTCTTTAATATCTTTAGCTACTTTATAAATCAAGTTTGATAGTTTAGAAGTTTCTTGATGAGTCTGAATTTCAACGTTTGATAGGTGACGCTCTTCACAAATCTAGATTCTTTTTTAATCTGTAGGAAAAGAACACATTTTAGTCTAATACTAACTCTTTTTTTAAAAGAAACGGAGTCACTCGGCAACGAGGGAAATAATGATTCTTGGAACTGTACTTTTCACATACTCACAAAAGAAAGCTTGGAAATTATTCAGAATGGATGTGTTAATCATTACCTTAGCCACTGAACCGTTATCAGTGTGTGTTTAACTCACACTTATTTGTTGCTAATGTGCAGGCTGATCCGTACTGGACAATGATGCATACAAACTCGTATAAATATGGATATTCTGGTGCAGGAAATTATTACAGTTATGGACATGTTTATGACATGAATGATTACATGCATAGAGCAGATGGTGGACGTAGAATTTGGGATAACACCGCACCTGTAAACAGTACTGAATCTCCCAATGTAGTACTGCAGGGTGGTGAAGCTGTTCATACAAGTGCAAATTCTACTACCGAGGAATGTAAGTTCAAGCTCACAGCATAGTTATAGAACACGGACCGGTCATTGACCCGGTTGAGGTCTCGGGTCACTGAATCGGTGGTTGGACCGCATGTTTTTAAATTTAATTTACATACACACACACACACATATGGGAACATATCTGGTGCACATGGGAGCTTTGGTGGACATATGCACATACACGATCTGGCCCCTCGATTCACAAATCTACGGCCGAGATCAACGATGCAATCCCACCTCCCACTTAAACTGAGTGTGTTTCAATCTGGTGGGAAGGGGGGGGGGTGGGTTTGCAAAAGTGCATTTAAGTGGGAGGTGGGATTGCATCGTCGATCTCGGCCGTAGATTTGTGAATCGAGGGGCTAGATCGCGTATGTGCATATGTCCACCAAAGCCCCCATGTGCACCAGATGTTCCCCACATATATATGCACACACCACAAAAAACAGGAAAAAAATTCAATGATACACAAAAAGCAATAATAATTAAAGAATCTGAATTTTGAATAACAAATTAAGTCAGTCAAAGAGGGACATCATAAACTCACACAATAATGAGATCATTCAAACAACTGATGTTAGTCTATTTTTCTTCTTTGAATGAATATGTTTAAATATTCTTCAATTCCTCTCACATCCAAATGTACTATATGTTTGGCTTAATACATGAACTGCCAACTTACATCTTACTATATATGTCTTAGATCTAACTATATATTACTCTAATTAGAAAATAGAACGGTAAAAATCTAACACTTACATCTTAACTAGATACTAGAGACAAGCAAAGTAAACAAATAGGAAAATGCATCGTATCTTGCTAATGGAGGCGAAGCTAAGCAGAGAATAGAGAGGAGTTGTCGGCCGGAGTGAGAGAGAGAAAGATAGAAATTATTTATGTGTAGCCACCAATTTCATAAGGGAATTCCTATTAAAACCCAGCAGCACCTAAAGTATGAACACACCTTTCAATTTTCTCTTGAAAAACTCTTTCATTTGAGGGTTTCTTGAAAATTGGCCACATGAGCAAAACCTGGTTTGGTCAAAGCAAAACCGGCCGGTCGATGAAAAATCGGCCAGATCGATCGGGTTTTCCCGGGTCAATTGCATCTCCAGTCTTGTGAGTGTGCCTAGCCCGGCAAATCCTCTTGGTTTACTGATGAAGGCATGAACTTGTTTCTCCCTTTGCTCACTGTTTGTCATATAACAAGAAAAGTTTGTTAGTGGCAGACCATTGGTGATTGTATGATTGAATTTTTGTGCTATCATTTACCAAAAAGAGCACAGTTAATTAGATGCTTACAAAAATAAAAAACAAAACAGAAGTATGGAATCGAGCTTCTTAATGGCTGTGCCATACCTTTGCACTCCTGTTGTTATTTCATTGTGTACACTTACGGGTTATTGCAAAGTAGACAGCCTTGGCCATGGTACTAAGATTGCTAGCTGTCTTACTTGTTACGTAGTCATACACATTGAAACCATCTGATAACTGGATCTTTTTTTCAATACCAACCGTGCATACATTGGGGTCTATGACCTGTCCATGCGATGTGCTAACAGAATCTTATGCATTTAGTTGTCACATAAATAGTAACAGAACATTTATAAGATTTGAACCTTTTCCTTCGAGTCAAACAGCTGACTTCAAGTCTTCAACATCAATCCATCTTTATTTTGGCACTCTGATTTTGTTTTCACTTACAGGCACCCAACAGCCAGCAGTACACCAAAATTCGAGCAGTCCTCAGGTAAATGATTTTTTTGGCATGCTTATCTTATCTTAACTAGTCTTCTCCTGAAAATGTGTGCGGTAGGGTTTGCCTGCCCACATGATTTCATGTTGTATGTGTGAATGCTTTTTACGGTTTCACCTTATCTTGTATGACTCCAAGTTAAAATCAATTTATTTGTTGGACTATAGTCTGTATGCCATAAAATTACCTACAGTAGCTAATAATTTTCAATGTTCACCTAGGCGCTAGGCGGAAGGCAGGCGGAGGGTGGCCGCCTAGCGCCTAGCCCGCCTAGGCGTCGGTCTGTGCAGTCCGCGGTCGAAAGCCGGCAACGCAGAAGAAAAAGAAAAGAGAAAGAAAAAAGAAAAGAGAAAGAAAAAACGAAAAGAGAAAGAACTTGGCCAGCCTGGTCTAGTCCAGCCCAACCGAGTCGCAACACTGACTGAAGCCTGGTCCAGTCCGCTGCCCTTATCCTCTTGCTCCCTACGTCTGTCCTTGGTCGCGCTCTCCGCCTCGCTCTCGCTCTTCCCTCTCCTATCCCGCCGTTGGCTCATCCCCCTCTCATCAGCACAACAATATGGCGGTTGGGAGACAAAATCCAGCGACAGAAAAGAGGAATCGACGGTGGGGAAGCGATAGCGACGTCGATCTAGTCGGGGAGGAGGCGCGTGAAGGGGAGCCGGGGAGAAGGTGGCGTGCGACGAGGAGTCGGGGAGGAGGAGGCGTGACGCGGAGCTAGGGAGGAGGCAGAGGGGAAGAAATCGTGGAGCTAGGGTTTGCGACCACGGGTGAGTCCCTCTTCACTTACCTCTTTTTCTCCCTTGGCGGCCTGAGTCTGCCTAGTCGGGCTGAGTGCCTAGGGGGCCGATTGAGCTCGAGTCACGGCGGTTGGCTTGCACAATATCCCACATGGCAAATGTTTGGCACTTTTTGATTTACATCCGACATTCTATATGTTATAAAATCCCACATCTATATATTATAAAATTGGTATAACCTAAATTGTGTAGAGGGAAGTCATGGGTAACACGGGGCTTCAGCTGGTAGTTCTGGCGACTTGGCGCCGTGTTGGCTGCTTGGCACGTGGCAAGGAGAGGAGGGTTCGGAATCAGAGGAGACTAGGATGAGAGTTTTCTGATTTTTCATTGCTTGCCGAAAATAGAATTGCCGCATGCCACTTATAGATATGGCCCGACGCTAACAAACCAATCTCTAAACGATTGCTTTCCTAAGTAGCAATTAACTAATTGGATCACGATTTGATCTACTTTAAATAAACAATCCTAAAGATAGCTTCTTGATTCAGAGATAACATTCTAAATAAAAGATAAGATCCCTTATTTGGGAATGGACCGAGATTTGGGGGGCAGTCAGGAATCAGGCGGCAGAGGGAAGACAGTAGGCAAACGAGCCAAATGAGTAGACCGAGCGGCTCGGAAATATTGCGAGTCAGGAGCTAGACTTGGCTCGGCTTGAAAATTCACGAGCCAGAGCCGAGCCGGCTTGAGCTTGGTCTGAGCCGAGCTAGCTCGCGAGCCTCGATAAATTTTTCCAGCCCTATCGAGCACTGCTCTAGTGTCAAACTGGTGCGTGCCACCGTGCTGTCGCTGATGAAGTTATGTGTGGATCCCGAGTCAAGGAGTGTGATGAAGTCTGTTGTGCCGATGGTGACATGTAGTTGCATGGTTGCATTGGTGCGGATGCTTCGTAACCCTGTGAGCGCGTGAAGAGACCTTCAGTGTATGCTCCAAGGGGTCGAAGTAGTTGTCAACCGACCCATCCTCATCGTAGTCGTTGACCTCAATATAAAAGAGGTGCCTACAACGATGACCGCGGACGTAGTATGCTCATCGTAGTTGAAGCACAGGCCTTACTTTCGTCGTTCGGCCATCTCAGGTGGTGTGAGACAGCGAAGGGGGTGACCTGTAGGCGACAGTGGCGTTGGTGTCGTTGCGGTTTCTCCGAGGCCCGGTGATCGAGACACCACTGATATGGGCATGGATGGCCACTGCCATCCAGTGGGCCGTGACCCTTGGCGATGACAATCGACCAGCGGCGCAGTCGGTGCTGCCTGCGTCTGCAGTTCGTAGGCGCGAGCGAGGCTCATGGCTACCTGCAAGTCGGGAGGGTTTTGAAGCTCCACGTAAATCCGCAGTTGGTCGTGGAGGCCGGATGTGAAAAGCTGCATTTGATGTATCTGAGTGAGAGCTTCAGTGCGGCAGAGGAGCACCAAGAACTTGTCGATGTAATCTTGCAGCGAGTTGCCAAAAGGCAAGCGTGCGAGGGCGCCCAACGGATTGCTTCGGATTGGAGGCCCAAACCGAAGGTGACAAGGCTCCTTAAGACGCGACCACGAGGGTACTCCTGTGTTGCGTTCCAATCGATAATACCAATGCTAAGCGATGCCGGTGAGATGATAGGATGCCAACTAGACGTTGTCGTCCTTCGTTTGCTGGCTGTGGAAGAATTGCTCGCATCGATTGATCCATGCCAATGGATCATCCTTGCCCTCATATGTAGGAAATTTTAATTTGTGGTAGCGAGGAACGCTTAAAGCGTGGCTATGCTCAGTTTGTGTGGGCGGGATAGGTGGCTGAATCATGCGAGTGTCTTGTGGAAAGGGAGGGAATTGGGTAGTGGTGTATGGTATGGTGGTTGTGAACGGTATATATGGCGCAGCTGATGGCATGGTAGTGGCGGTGTGCGTGGGCGATGTGTGGGTGTATGCAGTGGTGGGCAGTGGGCGTCAGGTGTGGATTTATGCGGTGGTCGTGGCGGCTGGAAGTTGTTACTGGGCGTATTGGGCGGCGGCGGGAAACTGGTGCTGAGGAAGATTGTCCCTCGGATGCGGCGATTGTTGGGACACATGGCGGCTGCGGCAATAGGGCAAGCAACTCCACTGTCGGACGTTTTTCCATGGCCGTCAGGCGAATGGTGACGACTCCCATCTGCTGTTGCATGCTGTCGATGCGCGCATGTGTGCCGTCTATGTGAGTAGTCAACGCCTGGATAGCCTGCAGGAGTTGCGCCATGGAGACCTCTTCTCTAGCTTCGGAATTGGACATGGTGGTGGTGGGCGGAAGTTGCTCTGATACCAAATTGGTATAACCTAAATTGCGTAGAGGGTAGTCGTGGGTAACAAGGGGCTTTGGCTAGTAGTTCCGGTGATCCGACGCCGTGATGGCTGCTCGGCGCGCGGCAACGAGGAGAGGAGGATTCGGGATCAGAGGAGACTGGGATGAGAGTTTTCTGATTTTTCATTGCTTGTCGAAAACAGAATTGCTGCATGCCACTTATAGATATGGTTCGGCGCTAACAAACCAATCTCTAAACGACTTCTTTCCTAAGAAGCAATTAACTAATTGGATCACGATTTGATCTCTAACTTTAAATAAACAGTCCTAAAGATAACACCCTGATTTAGAGATAAAATTCGAAATAAAAGATAAGATCCCTTATTTGGGATTTCCTTGCGCCGGCCGAAGGCCACGGTTGACGCCACGCCGACGATACGGAATTCCCCTCATTACAAAAAATGACTTGTTTGATTCCATATATCATATGTGAAGTTTATTTCTCATTCCCTCGAAAGGTACTGAAACATGATTGCTGTAGTTTTTCCCCCGATTGTTCTGTGATGTCACATATGTGCTGTGTGCTGAAGATTGTCATGGCCTCCAATTGATTTATTGAAAATCAGTATGTTTTATTTTCAGGTTATTTGGCAAGACAATATCGATCCTGACAACATGACATATGAGGTTAATGTCTTCTCTTGGATGACTTGTCACAATGTGCTCATACTGGCTGTTTCATGTAACACTGGCACTTTAAATATTTATCATCGTACTTTTTTTTCATCTGATTTATATCTTTAACTTGAGCTAGATAGGTAAAAGGCTGCAGAGATTACACCATGCATTATTGAATTGGTGAATGGTATAGATCTCATTTGGGTGCTTCCAGAGCCAAAATACTCGACATTAAGGATGCTATAGCTCCTTGCTGCATGTTAATTTATTGAGAATATTAATTTGCATTGCCGATTAATCCACTAAAGTTTTTCCTAATTGCAAAAGGTTATTTGCCTTTGACATCAGCTATTAACCATTTCTTGAAATCACGCCATATCATTTCAAAAAAAGAAGTCTTCAGATAACCCAAATGTTGCAGCCGGTAACTATTTGGAGCGATCGGTTCTTCTATATTTAGTGTATGAACAGCTTTTCTTGGTGAACAGTTTTGTCCTTTGAAGAATAGGAGTCCTCGAGAGAATAAAAATGCATTGCTTTGGCTGTGTCCATTGTAATGCTGATCTCTTCCTTCGCAACTCAAATGAAAGTGCTATAAGCATAGGTGTTTTCACATGCTATATATGGGCCGGAAATTGCGTATCTATTATCTACATATAGAAGGAAGCAAAGCAAAGTAGCCAGTATGGCATTATATTAGGCTCCTCTAAATTTATAGACTTACATGCATACCTCCGTTGCTTAATAATTTAGATGAAGAAAATTTTTGTTGCTTGAATAATCATGTATCGGTCTTTTTTGGTGTGTTTACCTGGAAAGGCATGCTTGCCACAGACATAGCTACTGCTACATACATACACTGCTTTTCTTTGTTTCATGCAATGGTACTATTTGTCAGGAGATGAGCTTTGGGAGTGAAGGCGGAAGGGGAGGATGAGGGTTGCGCTTGGGCGCCGTTGTGAGGTGCGGCTAGGTGAAACCCTAGCCGCCAGAAGGAGCTAGTGGAGGGAGGCGCAAGGGATTAGGTTAATCCCTAATCCTTGCTTGCCCTTTCTATTTCATTCATTCCTTTATATAAGATTACAATCAAACTATAGATAGAAGGTACCAAAGACTCCGATACTAATTGGACTGTTCCTAATATAACCTTTCCTAATAGCAATCTTCCTAATTGGGATTAATGGAAATCTCAATCGGCCGTTGCCATAGCCAGCTGCCCCTTCTCCTTATGGCGTCTTCCATAGACTTTGCCCCACATGACATCTCTCCCTCCCTCGACAAACAACTCGTCCTCTAGCTGAAAAGAGGGATAAGACTCGCGAAATGCAAGAACATCTTCCCATCATGAGGCATCAACAGCAGACAGTCCCTCCCATTGAACCAGAATTTGCAACTGATCCCGAGATAGGCGAGCACGGAGCACCGTGGCCGGGCGTTGGAACAACCCGACCATGTAGAAGAGGCGGCAAAGGTGGTGGAGCTTCAGGAGGAATGCATTCATACTTCTTGAGGAGATTCACATGAAAGACATCGTGTAAGCGAGCTGACCTGGGCAAGTCCAATTGATAAGGCACCTCATTGATCTTGGAATGAATGTGATATGGCCCATAGTACTTAGGCCCGAGCTTCCCGCGCTGTGTGCCTGGCAAAGTGGCTACCGCCCGATGATGAAGACGAAGCCACACAAATGCGCCCACGTCAAAGTCGATGCTGCGATGCTTGCGGTCATAGAATTTTTTGTAAAACTCTTGAGCATGCTGTAAGCGATCGCGAACATCAGACAGAAAGAGGTCGCGGTCCTGAAGCTTGTGATCAACTACAGAAGTGTGTGTCGTCCCAGGCTCATAATCATAAAAAGATGGGGGATCCCGCCCATAGACGACTTGGAACGGGGTAGTTTGCAGCGCTGAGTGGTACGACGTATTGTAGATGAATTTAGCCCATGGTAACCAACAAACCCATTGGCGATGGCGATCTCCTGTCATATAACAGAGGTACATAGTAATGATTTTATTAATCACCTCAGATTGCCCGTCAGATTGGGGATGGAAGGCCGTACTCATATGAATGTGCCACACTGTGAAAAGAGGTCCTTCCAAAAGTTGGAGGTGAAAACTGGGTCCTGTCCGAGACAATGGAGGTAGGGATGCCATGAAGCCAGACTATCTCTGAGAAGAAAGCCTGTGCAACTGAAGAGGCTGAATATGGGTGAGCCAAAGGAATGAACTAGGCGTAGTGGACAACCTCTTCACAAAATCCATAGAGATATCAGACCACACCGAGGACAACCTCTTCACAAAATCCATAGAGATATCAGACCACACCGAGGAAGGGACTGCTAGTGGGAGTAGCAAGCTGGCCATGTGTAGTTGCTCCATTTTGTTGCGCTGGCATACCTCGCAGACGCGGACGTACTCTTAAACCACCGCCCGGTCCTGGGGGACATGGACATTTGCCCTCAAACGATGGAGTGTCTTCTGGACGCCCTCATGAGGACCATCATGGACAACTCCCATGACAGTCGACTGGAATGAGGGCGCGCTGCCATGCCCTCCACCAAGGACCATGGCGAGCCCAGCTCACCGGAGGCGATGCGTTCCCGTAGGCTTGACAGGGTCGGTTCCATGCATGCGGCCTGGCGCAGATCCTCGAACAAAGAGAACCGGGGCGCAGTGATGGCAAAAGCGATCCCCGGTTCGGCATTCCAGCGAGACAGGGCGTCGGCGACCACATTCAAGCGACCGGGCTTGAATTTGGCTGCAAAATCAAACCCAAATAATTTGCTCACCCATTGATGTTAAGGTATCGTGGAGAGGCGCTGATCCAACAGAAACTTGGGGGCATAATGATCTGTCCTGATAGTGAAAGGGCGCCCCTGCAGATACGGCCTCCAGTGCCGCACGGCTTGTACTAGACCGATGAGCTCGCGTTCATAAGGCGCCAGCTTGCTTTGGTGTGCCGCGATGGGGCGGCTAAAGAACGCGATGGCCCCAACGCCTTGATGAAGAACGGCGCCAAATCCCGTGCCCGACGCATCACACTCCACAATAAATGGAGTTGAAAAGTCCGGCAACTGTAGGACATGCGCCGAAGTGAGCGCCGTCTTGACTGCCACAAAAGCCTGTGTGACCTCCTCCATCCAAGTAACCCCTCTTTACGGAGGAGTCGAGTCAAAGGGGCTGCCATGGCGCCATAGTTCTTGATGAAGCGGCGGTAATAGCCTGCCAGGCCAAGGAAGCCCAAGGGTGTGTACCGACTGGGGGCTGCGGCCAGTCCAGTACACCCCCCACCTTAGTCGGGTCCATGGCGATGCCTTCAGCCCGAATGATGTGTCCAAGATATGTCACCGATGATTCCCCAAAGAGAGACTTGGATCTCTTAAGGAAAAGCTGATGTCGATGTAGAAGCTGGAAAACTGCGTGTACATGTCGCAGGTGGTTCACCCAGGAAGAGCTGTATATCAAAATATCATCGAAAAATACAAGGACAAAGCGACGTAAGTAGGGCCGAAGAACTTAATTCATAAGAGCCTGGAAGGTGGCTAGTGTGTTTGTCAGGTCAAACAACATGACCAAGAACTCGAACAGGCCCTCGTTCGTCTTGAACGCAGTTTTCTCGATGTCCTTGGGGTGCATCCATACCTGATGGTACCTCGAGCGAATCCAGCTTGGTGAAAAGTTGAGCCCCTTTGAGCTCGTCAAGCAACTCCTCGACCACCGAAATTGGGAACTTATCTTTCATTGTCTTGTCATTCAGTGCCCGGTAGTTGACGCAGAAGCGCCATATCCCATCCTGCTTTTTGACCAGCAGGATAGGCGTCGAAAATGCCGAGTTGTGCCGGAGGATACCTTGATCGAGCATGGTGGCGCATTGGCGTTCTAACTCGTCCTTCTGGAGGGCCGGGTACCAGTAAGGCCAGACAACCATAGGACCCGAACCGGGACGGAGGTAGATGTGATGGTCCTGGCCTCATGCTGGCGGCAGGCCCTGTGGTTCCGCGAAGATGGTCTGGAACTCATGCAAAAGATCGCCCATGTGGTCCTCCGAGGTTACCATGTGGAGGTGCGGCCTGGCTCTTGGTGGATTGGCGCCGTGCCACACGATCTCCCGCCCTTGTCGTTGGAAGCGCATTGTCCTCTGGTGGAAGTCCCAAGTGCTGGGCCCTAGGGAGCCCAGCCACTGGACGCCCAATATGACGTTAAAGCCGCCCAACTGAATCGTGAGGAGTCGAGGACGAAATCTTTGTCGATGGAGATGGGCGTTGCATGGCAGATGCCGCCGCTTGTCACCTGGTCGCCGTTGGCGACTGCTGCTGACAGACCCGTGTGTGGCGTGAGGGACAACCCCACTCGTGCGACCAATTCGGTCGCCACGAAGTTGTGAGTCGACCCAGAGTCCACGAGGGCCAAAAGGTGGACCCCGTTGATGATGACGGCGAGCTTCATCGTCTTGGTCTTGCGGATGCCTGTCAGAGCGAGGAGGGAGATGGTTGCTGCCACCTCGGGTTCCTTCTCCTCGTCCTCTGAGTTGGGCTCCACCTGCAACGAAAAAATGTGATTACAAAGCTTTTGATGCTCCGGATGAAATTTTTCGTCGTAGTTGTATCCAGGTCCTTGGCTTTGGCGTTCGTCCATCTCGGCAGGCGTCAGACGCTTGAAGGGGCACGCACTGCGTGACGCGCCTGTCGATGACGTGGAGGAGCGCGTCACTCCTGACGCGCCTGTCGACGCTACGCTCCCCGCAGGAAGGGGAACCGAAAGGGGGGGTGTGTGTGCCGCTCGACAGCAGGGTCAGCCGTTGGGTTTGATCGTGGCGCGGCGGTCCATCCTCTGGCGCCGTGCGGTAAGGTGGCTAGGCTTTCGCAAGCCAGAGCCAAATCCATTGCCTCCAAGTCGCCGGGTTTCTGGAGCTCGACGTGGGTCTTGAGTAGCTCGCCCAAACCGGCCGTGAATAGCATATGCAGCTGCTTGTTGTCCAGATAGCTAACACGTGCTAGCAGCTTCAGAATTGCTCGGTGAATTCATCCACCATGTCTGTCTGGCGAAGCGCCGTCAATTCACCTAGGGGGTTGTGGCGGGTTGGTGATCCAAATCGCTGGGAGACTAAGTTGGTGAAGTGTCGCCAGTTCAACGTGCCCTCCATGCGCTCTAGACGCATGTACCATAGCTGTGTCGCCCCTGTCAGGTGATATGTGGCCAGCCATACCTTGTCCTCGGTCGGCGGTTGCTGAGCCTGGAAGGACTGTTTGCAGTGATTGATCCATGGAAGCGGGTCTTCCTGGCCGTCGAAGGTTGGGAAGGAGAGCTTGGTGTAGTGTGGAGGGTTCTTAGGGGCCCTTGCTCGGCTGAACTCACCTCGGTGTAGAGGTTGGTATGGCCAGGGCAACAATCCCAACGTCCCATCCTGACCACGCGCGTGTGGCGACACGGCCGCATCGTCCGTGGTGGTTGTAGTCGCCTGGGCTGCCACATCAGTAGCAGCAACCGCAGCAGAGCCTGCGGCCTTCCGTTTATCTCGATCGACGACTCCTCCTTCGTTGCTCGGTTGGCCCTCTATGCGTACCAATCGTTGGTCATGCTGGTGCAGTCGATTGCCGCAAGTTGGCTGGCATGAGTGTCGAGACGCTCCAAGACCTTGGGCAGTCGTTTGAGATGGTTGCCGGTGTTCTCCATGAACGTCATCACCATCTCCTTGAAGTAGTCGTCGAAACGTCCGCTATTCACCATAGTGGAAGGAACAACGGGTAGCTCTGATACCAAGATGTCAGGAGATGAGCTTTGGGAGCGAAGGCGGAAGGGGAGGATGAGGGTTGCGCTTGGGTGCCATTGTGAGGTGTGGCTAGGTGAAACCCTAACCGCCAGAAGGAGCTGGTGGAGGGAGGCGCAAGGGAGCTGGTGGGAAGCGCAAGGGATTAGGTTAATCCCTAATCCTTGCTTGCCCTTTTCTATTTCATTCATTCCTTTATATAAGATTACAATCAAACTATAGATAGAAGGTATTAAAGACTCTGATACTAATTAGACTCTTCCTAATATAACCTTTCCTAATAGCAATCTTCCTAATTGGTATTAATGGAAATCTCAATCAGCAGTTGCCATAGCCGGCTGCCCCTTCTCCTTATGGTGTCTTCCATAGACTTTGCCCCACATGACACTATTCAAGTAACAATATAGCTTCAATGGTTAAACTATATATTCACTAATCATTTAATGGGGAAGCTTTATCATTCATTTCATAGCTTTATCTTATGTTTCTTCTCTCATTTGATTATTTTCTGGAACTTGGTTTACTAATAAGTTTTTGTTGACAGGAATTGTTGGATTTGGGTGAGGCAGTTGGGACCCAAACCCGTGGTCTCTCCCAAGAACACATTTCGTTACTTCCAGTCACAAAGTACAAGTGTGGTTTCTTTTCGAGGAAGAAAACGCGCCGTGAAAGGTCAGATCTTGTTGTAATCTTTTTATGCCAGTCAGTTCTTGACTATGATTTTGCCCTGGACTAACCTCAGAAGCATGCCGTATTGGTTCTGTCTGCATTGATATGATGCTGCATCCTTGGTGTAATATGATGATTTTTGCTTACCGTAGAGAATGCAATTAGTTGCAGCAACTTTGTACTGATTCTTAAATTGAAACAAATTTAACTTAGAACTTCCCTTTGGGTAACAGGTGTGTAGTTTGCCAAATGGAGTACAAGAGAGGTGATCTGCAGATGACACTTCCCTGCAAGCATGTATACCATGCCAGCTGCGTGACAAGATGGCTTAGCATTAACAAGGTCAGCAATCAGATAAATGAAACAATCCATGTCTACTTCCCATTCCCCCCCTGCTTCTTTGGCTCACAGGAGTATACAACTATACATTTCTTCTGCAGGTATGCCCTGTTTGCTTTGCTGAAGTTCCTGGCGAGGAGCCCAAGAGGCAATGACTTGTGGCCACAAAGTTCTTGTACTCTGGCGCTCAGCCCCACTGTGCCCCCAAACGATGAACGAACGATTTCTGCTTGAAGGCAGCTTGCCCCCAATTTGTGTATTAAAATCATATCTCCAAATATAGGTTATAAGCAGATGAAGTTGGAACTTGGAACGCCGATCCTGAGAGGTTTTCTGTAGACTGTAGAGTTCGACTGTGAACTATAACCACGTGGTAGATGGTAACATGCTCGAACGCTTTGCGATGTGTTTTTGTTCACTGCCAAGAGCATGTGCTAGTTTGTGTTGGATTGATTTAAGATTTTGCGAACAATGGAAATATTCATTTGTTACACTCCCTGCTTCAGCCTGTGTCAGCTTGCATTTCTTTGCCATGATATGTTTGTGATTGTAACTCTGAGCTTGCTATAGCTTATACCAGGTCAATTTGTTCATTGGGTGAGGCCTGATATGGGAAAAATTCTACGTTTATTGCTTTCTTTTATGCTTGTCTATGTTGTTCCTTTTCTTTGTCTTTGTGGGTAAAGAGATTTCCTGCCTTTGCCTGCAGTTGTCTTTCTCGGCCATGGAGTCGATCGGCGCGGGCATAGTTAAAAAGATTTCTGCAACAAAGCGCCAATGCTGTAGCATGGCTTATCGGTGCCTACTCTAGCTCAGCTAGTTTGCTCGAATGCACAGCTGGAAAAGACAGACTAATCAGTAGACTAACCAGCATCCATACTTGCATAATGCTCTAATAGGGTAGACTAAGACTAATGAGTAGTACTAGACTACTAGTAATAGTCACGGACTTGTCCCAGAGTACGTAAAACAACCAGCTACAAATTAAGAGCAGATTGGCGTGTGTCGACACCGTCCTTCTGAAACTATTCATGTGTCTGTACACTAACACGGATACTACTCCGACCACCTGGTCAACAAACAAAACAAACCAAGCTACGCGATAATTGACAAACAAACAAGTCTTAGTCTCGCTAATCTGCTCAGCCATCCCGAGGTACTTGGAGAAGGCACAGGGGCGGTGGTTTGCAGTGTAACAGAAGAATCGTTCAGCAGAAAACGGGGCCAGTGCCTCCAGCGTCTTCTTCCTCGTGTCGACGGCAGCCACCCATGCCTCGGGGTCCTCATCGTTCACCTTGGACATCAGGTAAACAACGTCGTCGCTGTCGTGCGCAATCAGGGTGGGGGCAGCAGTTCACAGTTTCTTCAACGTCAGCTTCTCGGCACAGCTCAGGCAGCACATCAGAGTGACTTGGGTCTTCCACCGAGATGTCAGCAACGTCAACCGTGTGACACTCTGCCAATTCTCCCAAGAAGTCATCCTCTTCCAAGTGGTGGCTGTCCAAGAATCGTGCAGCTCCGTGCCTCCGTGCCCAAGCCGCTGTCATCGCCGTCGTCGACGAGTTCCATCTCGGTGAACCTGATCAAACCATTGCTGCAGGTGACGTCCCGGATCGGCCGTGGGCAACTATCCGGGTACTCGTCCTTGTTGCTGGCCATCGGCTCAGGCAGGGGGATGAAAGGCACCACCGGCATTTCGTCGAGCAGGTTGCAGACGAGAATGCCCCGCCAGAGATCGACCCAGCCCAGCGAGCCTCCTCCGATCGCGATCACCTTGTCAGCGTTGTGGAGGTCTTGGACGAGAAGACGTGGAGGCCATACTGCGAAACCTCTGGTATGAACTGCTTCTCGAGGACGGCGATGACAAAGTGCTCGCCGCTGCCGTCGTCTTCGCAACGCAAGAGGCCAACTTCCTTGGCTCCGAAGACGCGCGGGTGGGGGGTTGGGAGCAGCTCGGGCAACGGCTTCCCGGGGCCGGCCCTGTAGACGAGGTACTCGCTGTACCCCATCTCTTGCATGGACCTCCTGGGCACGCAGGTGAAGGGGACACGGAGGAGGACGAAGGCGCCGTGCGCATCGACGACGAGGGGCTCCGCGGCGAAGTCCTCGTCCTTCAGGCCAGGGCAGTGCACGCAGAAGTGGGAGACGGCAGGCGGGTCGGCGAGACAGAAGGACACCTCGACGTTGTGGTTGGTGCTCGCCTGGGCTGTGGCGGTGGTGGCGTTCTTGCTGTCGGCGAGGTACCCCTGCGCGTCGAGGACGACCCAGGCGGGCGGCGCAGAGCCTCCTGGATCTCGACATTGCTTTGTTCTGGACCAAGTTGGTGCGGCCCCGAGAGGAAGCGGAGCTTCTATTCTGAAGGGCCCACCCAAATATGGGCCCAGAAGGCCCAATATCGCAGCAAAATTATTTCTGATTAAACGACGACCAAGAGAGGCCAGAACCGCACTAGAGTCTATACCAGACCGCCCTTCTCGCCGCCGCGCCTCCGACCCGAGCAGCCACCCGCCGTCGCAGGGAGGGGCGCGCTCGATGGCGGCGGCGGCGCCGTACCACCAGCCGACGAGCCTGGAGGAGGTCCGGACGCTCTGGATCGGCGACCTCCAGTACTGGGCCGACGAGAACTACCTCTACGGGTGCTTCGTCCACACCGGTGAGGTAGGTTTTTCGTGTGCCTCGTGCCGTGCAGCCCGATGAGCTAGGTCGCTAGGTCTTAGTGCCCATGCCTAATTCGGTGATTTGAAGCTGCTTTGGTTGGGGTGACGGAGCGATTGCTTTGCTGTTTGGGTGAGTTCGGGCGTATTGGATGCTGTTGGTTCGATTAGGCTAGGGTAGGTGTTTCGATTGACGGTGCTTTGTTTCGTGGTAGGGGTTTTCTGGGCTTAGGGTTGTGAAGCGGCCGTCTTGTTCTGAAATTGGCTATAACTGTGAATTGAAGTGTTTAGATCCTTCGTCTTGTTAGAGTTCGCGGGTTTCTTTAAAATAGCAACATGGTTGATCTTGTGGAAAAAGTATTTGTGGTCCAATGCCTGAAGAGCCTCCTTTGCTCAAGTGATGTACTGCAGTGATTGTTTTTATGGGAAGATAAATGTGTTAGTGAACACTGAACATCATAGATTTGTGCAAAATTTAACATCGCAACTGTTATAGGGCTTGTTTTACAGTAATGTTCTAGGCCTATTCTCTGAATATCACTGAGTGTTTGTTAGGTGCTTCTTGTAGGAAAGCATTGGAGGTGTTGGATTTCTAGGAAGCAACATGTAGTAAGGCGCTCTTATGGACTTATTAGCTCAGAATTGCCTGAATTTTCTTTTTAGTAAGGATGTCTGAATTTTCTTTTTTAGTATTAGGTGTTTGTTGCAACAATTCAATTGAATGTTGGAAAATTTTGTTGGTGCCACCGAAAAGGTGTGCAATATCAGTTTTGCCACCGCAAATTGGACCATGCCGTTTTTGCCACTCAAATTTTGCGTCTATTTCATTTTTTCCACTACTGTCAGTAATCTGTTAGTTTGACTGTTACAATAGATCGTTTGATTTCCTTGTTAGGTTTTTCCAATAAGATGTCCAATACCCCTGTCAGCTTGTGGGCCCCACCGTCAGTCCCTCATTTCTCTCTTTGCCTCTCTCTATCTATTTCTCTTCCCACTGTCAACACCGGCGAAGGGAGGGAGCGGAGACATGTGCTCGCCGGCGAAGGTGCTCGCCGGCGGAGAGTTAAGGAGGAGGGAGGGCGGCCATGGTGTGGTGCGGCGGAGGGAGGGAGGGCGGCCATGTTGCGGAGGGAGGACTTGGCGGAGACCGGCGTGGCGGTGAAGCAGGCAGAGAAGTCGCGGCCGAAGTGGTGCAGCTGCGGCCCGCTGCGGCCGAACCGCTGGATGAAGGACTTCCACCAAGGCCTGGCCACTAGCTCTGACCACTCCCGCACCTTGAGGACCGCGTCAACCGCGCGCTATCACCAGCTCTCCTCCGCCGCCGCGTCGACACGCTGGTGGGAGTTAGAGGATGAGTACAAGGGCCAGGGGAAGCAGCGGCACCAGCGGCCGCGACTTGTGAAGAAGGCCGCCTTCACGTTGGGTGTGTTGGCGTCCTCGGTGGCAGAGCGGGGAGGGCGGCGGCTTGGTGCGCGGCCGACGAGGCAGCGCGAGGAAGGCGGCTCGGGCGGCGACGTCGAGGGGAGCAGCATGTGGCGACGCTTGGTGGCCCGACGGAGGCACGACCGGTGGAGCGGCCGACAGCTTGAGGCGGCACTGCGGCGGGATCTGGGCCGACACGGTTGGGGAAGAGCAGAGGAGGAGGGAGGACCTCTGGTGGAGAAGAAGAGAGAGAAGGAGGAAGGATGAGGAAAAAGGAGGAAGGGGGAGAAAGAAAGAAGGGTAAATAAGCCTTTTCGCATAAAATTTGATAGTCACAGTGCTTTGATTGACGGTAGTGGCGAAAACGAAATAGACGCAAAATTTGAGTGACAATAACGACATGGTCCAATTTGCAGTGGCAGAACCGATATTGCACATCTTTCCAGTGGCACCAACAAAATTTTCCCATTGAATGTTGTTGTACAGTAAAAAGTTGCAAGAAAATTTTATGACTTGACATCCTGTATGCATTAACGCAACAGCCGTTCGACAGTTGGATGTCTAACATGTGATAGCCCCCTTCTTGGCTTCATTTGGTCCCGAGCTAATGATAGAATGTAATATTTTATCTTTCTTATCATGCAATGTTTGCAACTTTATCGCAACATCAAACTATATCATGTTGATTTCAGTTGACTATACTCTTTCAAGCATCTCGTGTGTTGTCAGCAGCGTTTTTGTCCTGTTGAGTATTGAAGAGCACCTTTTGCACTTATTGTACTAAGAGTCTAAGACCTGTATTATTTGGAAATGCAGGTACAATCTGTAAAAATAATACGCAACAAACTAACAAGCATTCCAGAGGGTTATGGATTCATAGAATTCATTTCACATGAAGCTGCCGAGAAAGTTCTACAGACTTATAATGGCGCACAAATGCCTGGAACTGAGCATACATTCAGATTGAACTGGGCCTCTTTCAGCTCTGGAGAGAGGCGTCCTGATGCAGGACCTGACCATTCGATTTTCGTAGGGGACTTGGCACCTGATGTCACGGATTACTTGTTACAAGAGACATTCCGAGTGAACTATCCATCTGTTAGAGGGGCCAAGGTTGTCACGGATCCAAATACTGGGAGATCTAAAGGATATGGATTTGTAAAGTTTGCAGATGAAAATGAAAAGAATCGTGCAATGAGAGAAATGAATGGTGTGTATTGCTCAACAAGACCCATGCGGATAAGCGCTGCAATTCCTAAGAAAAACACTGGATCTCAGCTTCAGTATGCAGTTGCAAAAGGTAATGATTATCTGTTATATGCTATTTTGGTGTTTCCAATGCAACTCAGTACTAATTGACAGTGTGCTGTATTAGTACTAATCTAGTGCTCATGACTCATGAGTCACTTCTATTGACGCACCACATTCTCGTGAGCTCATACGATTTGTCTCTTATCAGCGCTAATAAAACAAAGATTCGTCTGTAATGGGACACACTGCAATGATTCATTTATATAGGAAGGCAATGCAACATCTATTACAACTAGATTCTTTATTTCTATAGAAGAGTTATATTTCTTGCCTTCTTGTATGTGTTTTAACTGGCTGTTTTATGTTAAATATGTAGCGATGTATCCAGCAGCAGCTTATGCAGTTCCGCAGCTCCAACCAGTTCTACCAGATAGTGACCCTACAAACACTACTGTAATAACCCTTATTATATTGCTAGCCATATTCTCTGTTGACTATGCCATTTACATTGGGATACATTTGCAGATATTTATTGGCAACTTGGACCCGAATGTGACAGAAGATGAGCTGAGGCAGATATGCGTGCAGTTTGGGGAGCTTATATATGTAAAAATTCCAGTTGGTAAAGGATGTGGATTTGTACAATATGCATCTAGGTAAATACTTTTAGAAAAAGATTCTATTTCTTTTATTCCTTGAACTGTAATGTGTAGAATCAAGCATGCAATTTCTCACTAGCCTCTGCACAAGACACAAGAGACTCAAATTATCAATGCTCATGGGTGTCTGGTTAGTTTCAATTTTCAAATTGGCTTACCGTCCTAGATGAAGCACAAAAAGGTGTAAATGTATCATTTGTAGTTTATTTTCTCTCTCTTTCACAAGTACATCCAATAGGGTGGTAGAAACTATTACTGTTTGGAAACAAATATAGCAAAGAAAACCTTTGAAAGTTGTAGATACATATGTGCCTTGGTGAACTGAAAACTTAATTCTGTAGAACCTGGGCAAGATGTGTCCAAATTTCTTAACGGTAATATATAGTGTATCACTGTAGTGGAGAGTTGTTTCAGTAGTTTACTTCATTAGGCACGTGTATACTTTGCAGGCAAAACTATTAATATCTCAGTGCAGTATTACATCGCCGTTTATAACTCAGCAGAGAGGAACAAAATTTTATCTTTGTTGTTCTGTGGATATATGCCTATTATTGTTGTATAGTGGCTATTTCCCTCCTCTTAAATAGTGGACGATTAGTTAATGCATTTCTTGGTGACACCTTTCTTTGCTAGCATCCATATTTTGATTGAATCATTGAATGATGCAAATATGATGTGTTTACCAGTGACATAACTGTTTCAGGGCATCAGCTGAAGAGGCTGTACAACGTCTTCATGGCACAGTGATTGGTCAACAAGTAGTTAGGCTTTCATGGGGCAGAAGTCCTGCAAGTAAGCAGGTATATATCATTAAATTTCAACTGCACAGACCTGATGTTCAATAAATCTTTCCAAACTCAGATGTTCTGAAATCCACTAGAAGCAATCTTGCTAATAAGACAGTTTTCACTGATGAGCGTGCTAAAGAAGAATTTTCTTAATGCTAGCTCTTCAAATAGATAACCAGTCTGATCCTTATTATATTGATCATGTTCTTAGTCTTGTGTGCTAACAGATGAAGGGCTTGTTTGTTTGATATTTGTTTCTCGGCACATTTTCCGCTTACCTCATTCTAAATTTGTATTTCTTTTCTGGTTATGATATCTTCTGTTTTTCTTTACCTGTTGGAATCTCTTTAAATTGAGGTTAATGATTTTATGTTTACTATCTTGAACAACCATGTGCAGGATCAATCAGCTGTCTGGAGTCAGCAAGCAGATCCTAATCAATGGGCAAGTGCTTATTATGGCTATGGGTATGATGCATATGGATATGCCCAGGACCCATCATATGCATATGGTGCTTATGCAGGATATAGCCAGTACCCCCAACAGGCAAGGATTTCAATCCACTTAACATCCGTTATACAGTTTCAGTGTTGTATAATTGTGCATTCTTCAATAAGTTGTGAATATGGACACCTGAAGCTTTCTATTTTCGTAAAATTTTGGTTGTGTGGCATGTCACTATACAATGCAGATTCATGTTAAACCAAATATAGGATTTATATTTCTAGGAGTAGAGAATTGCATCTTTATGAATCATATAGTTCATTATATTAAATAGATTCATGAAAAGATATTGGGCTGCAGAAAGTGTATATATTGAATTATTTGACTTGTTCATGCTACCATACCCACTGTCACCATTATCTTGTAACCGATCTTAATTCATTCTTCATAGTACAGATGTCATAGTTCTAAAAAAAATTAGTTCTAAAAAAAGTACAGATGTGATTTCTGATACATGCCCCATGGTCACAGGCTTCATTGTACAAGAATTCTGATGTGTTTCTCGCCAGTATGGTTGGAAACGTATGTTTCTTGTATAGATTTTTCTATCTTGTTTTTGTTCTAGAACCTAGCCGCATGTCTACATAAATTCATCTTGAGCACAACAGCTATTTGATCTGCTATTTCCTGAAAACAACCCAAATTATCTATTTTACCTGCTTGACACCAACAAGGCGTGTAGTTAGAATTTGCTAATTTAATATTTACTGCATTTTGTTTCCTTTTAACCTTCTAGTAGGATTAACAAATCTTGCAATCTTCCAGGTCGAGGGAGCAACCGATATGGCATCAGCAGCCACCAGTCATGTCCCAGGCATGGAACAAAAGGAGGAGGTGTATGATCCAATGAACATACCTGATGTTGACAAGTAAGTACAGTCCCACTTATCATCAGTTCATCACTAGGTTATTTTATTCTGGTGAGATCTAACCCATGCACTTTTTTCTTTCAACCTAGGTTGAATGCTTCATATATCGCTGTTCATGGTAGAGCCATGCTAGGACGGCCCTTGTGGTTGAAGACCTCATCATTGTCTCAGCCGGCTTGATCACCCATCTATCACTAGTCATTGCCTTTTTCTGAAGACTGCAATTTGTAGATTCAGATGTATTTCCTCGATGATAATTTTGAGCCGTAGTAACTATTAGAGCAAAATTGTGACAGGCTGACTGACAGCTTCATGCACTCATGTATGTTTGAGTACATCACATGTATAATTAGGCAACCCCATTTTTGCTAGTCCCTACTTGTCTCAATCAACAGATTATTGCCAACGATGCTGCTACTTTACTATTAGCAAGTTACTGGTATGGACTATGGAAGATAGGAAAGCGTTTCTGTTTTCTCCTGATCTTTTTGCGTCTGCGAGAGAAATTTTCTCTGCGGTTTTGGCCTGATTTTTGTTTGAATATTTCCACTTTCCTTTATTTTGCAGATTGTGCTACTCCATTCTGATAATTTTGGCGGCTATGCGTCATCATATTTTGACGGCTGTTTCCCATGGTAAAAATTAAAAATTACGGTAATGCACCCCATTTTACGACTAAAACGTCCAGTACTATCCTGCTGATTGCTGAAGATCTCAGGTGACACCTGCGACCCAAATCACCTCCTCGAATTCTGTGCGCTCGAACTTTCTACAAAGCGCTTCCCTTTGACACGTCCATGTACTCCACAGATCCACGTGGGGTCCAGTTGTCAGTACGTTACTGACGAGGCTCGCCATTATTGTACTATCGTACTGGCTGGTGATACCCAACGGTCGGGAAAATGGCCGCGAGCCGACGCCAGGTCATAACGTAACGGCTCGCCTCGCCACCGCCCTCAGCCCCTCACAACCCACAAGAGACAGAGAGGCCACCACTAACCCAACCAGTAGAACCACAACTAGTTAGTAGTACCCAACGTCTCTCTCTCTCTCCCCCTGCGCCTGCACGAGGGCGCGCGCGCGCGCTGGAGAGGGGAGGCGATGGAGTTGATGGAGCCCAAGGACATCGACTGGAGCAGGGTGGTGTCGCGCTACGTGCGCGACGAGACCTACGAGGGCATCGAGGCCCCGCGCTGGGCCGACCTCGCCGACCCCGAGGCCGGCGCGGACGTCGACGACGACGCCTGGTTCTGCCGCCCCGGTACGCCTTCCGTCCGTTTCTTCTTCGCTTCCGCTTCCGCGCGCGCGGCTCCTATTGGTTAGTCTATCAGGAGGAAACCAAGGAAATGGTGGACCTTGATCGGTGCCGATCGGCTCGTAGTTTCGGTGGCTGTAGAGAGCGGGTTCAAGAACCGGTCCAGTTTTTTTATCCGCGTAGCTTGCTTCTTGGGGGCAGATTTCCATGTTGTTATCTTGTGATTTTCTCCTCTGTTCCCGCGAAAACGAGGCTTTGATTTGTTACGGCATCGTCTTACATTTGATTGCTTCGTTGGTTTCGCCGCAGATTGCCGGCATCCGAAGACGTCCGACGACTTCCTCAAGCTGACCCGCAGCCCCAAGGTTCGTGTTTCTTCTCCTCCCTCGATTTCTTGCTAGCCTTTTCTCTCTGGTTGGTTGAATCTTCTCACGTTTCTTCCTCGGAACAGGGCAAACTACTGCGATCGATGTCGGCCATGCTGCCGTTCGCCGAGAGGGACACCAACCTCAGGTGAAGAAGAGTTTCCCCGTCGAATTTAGCTGTTCTTCACGCACATGGTTCGATCTATCTTGTTCTTACCCCGTTTCTTCCATCGCGTTGCTCAGAGACGGCAATAACAATCTGAAGAGGCGAGGCCCCGGCGCTGGCATTTCCACCTTCACGTCGCCCAAAACAAAGGCAGCGCCCAAGAAGAGGTTCCAGGACGACAGCGAGAACCAGGACCCTGCATTGGCCACGCCGCCTCCGCTACCGGCGGCAAGTAGGCCGCCGTTCGGCGCGCCGCGGTGGACCAAGAATGCGAAGGAGGCCATAAAGTCCAGTGCGGAGAAGCGGCCGGACAATGCAGAGGAGGAGGCGCTGCACAGCAAGAACGCGGCGCCGAGGCAGCTCAAGAGCACTCTGTCGGCGAGGAACCTCTTCTCCGGGAAGGATATACTTGGCCAGATATCGGAGTTCTACAATGAGCTCAAGCGGATGGCCGGTGGCGGTGGCAGCCGGCCTGTCTCAGAGACCATGGAGGAATTGAGCCCAAGCCCACTGTAATTCTTCTCTCACTGAAGCAATGCAACAATATGATTCAGGGATTGGTGCTTTCAGGTCCTTGACATTTTCATTTGTGCAGGAATGGGAGTGATGCGGTGGAGAAGGTGGCATGTGACAGTGGCGCAGGTGATCGGGTCCCCTTGGAGGTTGTGAAGGATGTGGCAAGGCAAGAAACAGTGGAAAAGAGTCCAAGCCCAATGTAACTTGCTTGTCACTACAGCGCAAAGCGGTGTTTAGAGGATTGTGGTTATTGTTGCTTGAGGTGTTGATAATGGTGCTTTGTGCAGGAAGGGAAAGAAGATGGGGTTGAAGGTGGAACCAGGGAAGCAAAGGTCACCCTCTGTGTTGAAGGAGGTGAAGGCAACACCGCCGACTCCGCAGCGGTTTCCATCCCCCTCGGTGAACCGTGTCGATAACGTTAAAGCAGGAGGCATGTCTACGGCAGGCTCACCACTCAAGAAGCTACTGAAGGTGACTCCGGCATGCCTATAATATTTATTTACTCAGTGTCTGTGGCTTTAGATAGGCTTTAGATTATGGTGTTTACTCGGTGAATTTTCGGTTTTCATGGTTTCTACTAGCCCTCTTAAAATTATTTAAGCACGTTAAATGTTTATAAGTACTATGGTCATGATTTTTAGGTCTTAGATCATATTGAAGGATACATTATTATGACTGGCTGGCTATCAGTAGTACTACCCCTGATAGATTTCAGAAATCTTACAATGAGTTGAATTATCATCACCATAATTAATGGATTAGCAATTTAACATCAGTTGTCCCTAAGTATGTATGCTAAGCGATGAGAGAACTTTCTCAAAATGTGTTCATAGGCTTCAGATCTTGTACTGAGTCTGCAGCTGAGATAATTTTGAACAGAAGTAGCTTCAGTGTCTCATCCTTAATTTTTTAAGCTCTAGTCATAAGGAGAATTTACTTAATATGCTTTAGTCATGGTTTCTAAGCATTTTGAATTATCATCGCCGTAATTAATGGATTAGCAATCTAACATCAGTTGTCCCTAAGCATGTATGCTAAGCGATGAGAGAACTTTCTCAAAATATGTTCATAGGCCTCAGATCTTGTACTGATTCTGCAGCTGAGATAATTTTGTACAGAAGTAGCTTCAGTCTCTCATCCTTAATTTTTTTAAGCTCTGGTCATAAGGAGAATTTACTTAATATGCTATAGTCATGGTTTCTAAGCATTTTGAATTATCATCGCCATAATTAATGGATTAGCAATTTAACATCAGTTGTCCCTAAGCATGTATGCTAAGCCATGTGAGAACTTTCTCAAAATGTGTTCATAGGCTTCAGATCTTGTACTGATTCTGCAGCTGAGATAATTTTGTACAGAAGTAGCTTCAGTCTCTCGTCCTTAATTTTTTAAGCTCTAGTCATAAGGAGAATTTACTTAATATGCTATAGTCATGGTTTCTGAGTTTAAGATCTTAGTGGATAAACAACAGTGTTTCATTATTATGCTTGTTCATTATCTGAAAAAAAATGTGTATTTCCTTCATCTATTTTGAACGCATTCACAGTTCAGTGTAAGTTCATTGTGCATGTGCCCTGTAATTCTATTAGCAATGCCATCATCGTGAGTCATTCTGCTCCATTTTCACTGTTACTTGACCACCAGTAGAGCCAGGGGCGGAGCTGGCCATAGGCCAAGCCTCGGGCCGGCCCAACTGCTTTTAGGTCTAAGTTGTATTTTGCTAATTTTTTAAGGAAATTTACATTGTCTTTTGATTCTAGGCCTCGGGCCATTGCCCTACCGGCCCGAGACCCAGCTCCGCCACTGAGTAGAGCATTTGTTCTCGTTTCCTCATCATTGAGGCCTTTCTTATGGTTCTTAAGCCATTCTTGTGTAAATTTCCTGGCATCAGCATGTGACACTAATCACTATCTCATCATTGACTTTAAGTGGAGCCATGTGGATAATCTTTCTTGCTTTAACTGGTTGTACTTCATAAAATTAAATACATAACTATCTGACACTTTTAATGCCAGAAGAGGTTTAGTCTTTTCCTAATGTTGTGAATCCCAATGATATGCATTTCATCGCAAGTTAAGTCTGCAGTGATCTAATTACTGTAACGACTGCCTTTTCTTTAGGGGAAGGGGACACCTAATAAGGATCTGGAGAACAGCAGAGATGCTAAGAGGCAACCTTTTGGAGTTAAGGATGTGAACAACGGCAAGGCTTACGATGCAGAAAGGAGTTCCAGTAGCATGTTTTGGCTCTTGAAGCCCTGCGCTTTCCTGGTGGAGTAGCAGCAAAATAATCAGAAGCTTTAACAAGCAGCACTGTATGTAGTTAGAATCCTTTACTTCATTCAATTTGAAATACTCCCATTTCCTATTTGATTGATTCATTTGATGGACATTCTGTCAGGGAAATAAACAGCAAGCATATGTATAGTTACCAGTAAAGTCATACAAGTTGAGAGATTCTTGCCATATGTAGAATTCGAGATATAACAAAATGTTGTTCTTCTGCTACTTGGTTGTTTGACCAAAGATACTGCAATTTTCCTTCAGTGATATCCGTCCCATTTCCTGATATTTCCAATTCTATGAAGAAGAGTCTTCTTCTTCATTAAACAGATGATGCCAAAGATACTGCAATTTTCCTTCAGTGATATCCGTCCCATTTCCTGATATTTCCAATTCTATGAAGAAGAGTCTTCTTCATTAAACAGATGATGATTCATCTTCTTTTTTTTCATGTATAATTTTACAATGTTTAGCATATGCAAACTATCTAGTCCTGGTGTGGTACTGGTTTCAGAGGTATGTTGGGAAATATCACAAGGAAGAATTCTGAAATCTCTTCCAGAACTTGCAATGTAAATTTCTATTCTTCACCACTTGACGGGCTTGCTTTGCATTGAGATGAGTGACTGCGGCGGCGGCCTTGGAAAGAGGAGGGAGACTAAGACTGGGAATAACTTTTCTATTTCTATTTCTATTTCTTTCTTGCTTCCATAGTTGATACAATGATGTCTCTTTTATAGGGATTACTTGACTTTGACCCCTATGAAATATATATCTAATATAGGAAATAGATGATCATAACAATCCAATCTAAAAGAGATGGAAATAACTAACTAAAGAAAACATCTTTAAACTTAAGGGATAAATGAAACATCTCTAAACTTAAGGGATAAATGAGTGGGCTTTCTTGGTCACAAAAGACAAGAGCTGGCGTTGATGCTACAGTAAACACGTGCTACAGTATGTGCCTTGGATATTGGTCCGTAACGAGCTGTTTCATGGTATCTTGTTTCATGGTATCTTCGATTGCTTTGTTAACCAGGAGGTATGTAGGGAAATATCACAAGCGAGAATTCTGAAATCTCTTCCAGAACTTGCAATGTAAATTTATATTCTTCGTCTTCAGCTGGTATTTGGCACTTGACAGGCTTGATTTGCACTGAGATGTTTCATGGTCCTCGATTGCCTTGCTAATCAGGAGGGGAGACAATTGAAAGCATTTGATTTTGTTTGCATGGAGTATTTTTCTGATCCTCCACGACTAATGTTAATCAGGAAGAGCCACAATTCGACTTAGTTTCCAAAATGGTCAGAGGATATTCTTATCTAAGCCGAGGGATAAATTACAAGCAAATGAGAAATTTTTTATCCTTAAACTGAAAATGACGTGTGATTTGATGTTTATTGATTCCTTTGGTTTTGACACCAAGATGTCTACTATAGTCTATAGGTACCCAAAAGGTTTACCATTTTTTAGTACCACATCGTTTAGATCTTCTAACAAGTGGCAGTAAACAACTAAGGAATGAAGCTGTGTTGCGTAAAACGTGATGATTTGGCTACTTGTGTTGAAACTCCAAACCTGTTATGGATTACTAGTGAACGGTGGAAAAAAATGCATAAATTACATACATGTGTATCGTAGCCACTCATATTCCAATTGGGGATCCGGATCGGCTGACTTTTGTGAAGCTTCCGAGCCATCGGATCAGAAGGGAAAGGCTGAGACCGGTTGGTACGGTAGCAGGCACTCCGCAGAAAGTACTGTAGTGCCCCAGCTGTACCATTCAATCTAGTCTGTCCATTTTGCATCCGACGGTTGAGATTAGAGCAAAACCAAGGTACTATAGCTCCCTGCTTTGCTTTACAAAGTTAGAGGATCTCAATCCTCCAAATTGGGAGTACTAGTGCATGTGTTCCATAAATTACAAAGTGTATGCAGATAGATTATCAAATCCTTAGCACTAACCTTTTTTTAATCATATCAAAGCCTTCTCAAAAAAGGATTAGGCCCGGCTTAGAACGTGAGAGTTTTTATACATTCTTGTAGTGGATGAAATATTTTTTCATAAAATCCGTGGCTTTGCTGATCCCAACCAGAATGACTTTGTTGGAGTTTTTGGCTAAAGTGGCATTGTTAACGGCCTTAATAGCAAATTTAGCCTCTTTTGACGTCAATGCCAAATATGACATCATGGAGTTGCTGACGCTAGACACCTCGCCAAGTCCGGTCCCTAGGGGGTCGGACTCCTCCCCTGTGTGCCACGTGGCCAGTCCGAGCCCCTAGGCGCCGGACCTAACTCGTTTGTGCCCCTGGGGCACTGATCGGCATGTTGCTGCCGAGATCAGTGCCCCTGGGGCACGCCAGCACGGTATTGTCATGCCGTGGCCCTAGGGGCTAGACTCCCCCCACCCACCTTTTATGATTTTATGTGAACCTCGGATGTTTTATGATTTTATGTGAACCTCGGATGTTTTATGATTTCATGTGAACTCCGGCAAACTACGTACGTGCGTTGTAGTCGTCTCTGGAACCGATGTACTTCGACAATACGAACATAATGTATACAAATATGTTATGCAAAATATGTATACAAATATAGTACAACATAAGTGCACAACATCTTGGATACATACGTACATAATGTATACAATGTAATTATACACGGACTACAATATGACTCATTCGTCTGAGCCACTCTCTGCTCGCTGCATCTGCGTGCGCGTCCTGGTCTTGCGTTAAGCATGTTCCTTGGGATACGTGAACCGGTCCAGAGAGTGTGTATTGGTTCAGAGAATGCACGGAGATGGTTGAGTGGGTGGAGGTGTTTCAGTAAGCTGACTATGGCCCAACTGAGTCTATCCAACATCAATGTCGTTCAGCTGAATTATGCCAAATTGGCTACTACCTGCCATCATATCTGTAATGAACGAATCAAGAAATTCACCCCCGGAGCCACGTCCCCTAGGTACGATGTATGAATAGTCCTCAGTATGGAGGAGCTCTGGCCTTGATCGTACGATGTACCAGGATCCCAGGTAAGACGGAGCTCTAACCTTGGTATGGTACTTCGTACTGGTCAAGGTTCTGCTGAGCATAGACCAGGGGTGGGCGCCTTGGGCGGTACGCTCCAAATCCAGGCGTCGTGTAGTCCTCCCTGGCAGTAGCTAGAATGGCCGCCTCCTCATTGGTTAATTCGTTGTCACCCCCACGCTCAACTGAAGGTTGTAAGATGGAATGATGTTAGGCGAAATCAATAATTAGGACCTAAGCTGGACATCACTTACCTCCCTGATGTGCAGTATGAATGACCTACAGGGAGCGCTTGGACGGTCGCTAGTTTAGGTCGTGCGAACGTTGATCGCAGAAGTGATGTATCCTGACAAACGTGTGGCTGGAAGACGGCATAACGTTAGCACAACCTAAAGCATAATAAATAATCAGGATGTAAATTGAACATAACTTACCTCCCCGATCTGCAGTGGGGATGACCAACGGGAGAGCTAAGATGCTCGCCAGTCTCACTAGGCTGTGTCGACCTAGCAGGTGAGCACGGTCGGCCCACTCGGTGCGCAACCTGAAGCACGTCGTCTCTCGACCGACCGCAACTCATTTTCTTGATTATTTGCTTGGACTCCGTAAAGATGGACTTTAGAGTACTGAGAAGCCCTGAAATGGTGTGATCTGGGCTGCGGATGGTGGACCCGGATGTGCGTGAGATCCACTGGATCCGATCAGACTAAAGTGACATATAATAGTTGTTCAGTATCAAACAGTAAAAATATCATGAATGAAGCGAGTATAGGTTGTGAGTGTTTTACAGTGTTGTCACGCCGTGAAGCACTATGTCAATCGAACAAGTGATGAAGCCTTTCCTGGTGTATAACCTGCTCCAGACACTCTGGCAGAGAACGAATGAGTCTAGTGCGTGATCGTGGTACGTACCACTCGATGTACTCATGGTAAGTCTGAACGTCGTACAACCACTGCTACTGTGGAACCTCAATGTGCGACATCTCCATTCAAGCTGTAATCTATTGATGTTGGACTACCTGCCAATCCTCAGAATGTCGGCCCATCATCGATTGCCTACATTCGAGAATGATTTATGTGAGAAGAGCAGATATAGGTATGTACTATAAACATTACTCGAATGGAGTTACACTCACAAGTGGACAGCTTGCTCGAGCATCCCCGTTGGGAGGAGGGCGCAACCTGGTAGAGATTGAACTGTCGTATTACGTGCTGACTGCTGTGGCGCGTAAGGCTCCACCATATGGGAAAACACAAGGTGGTAGGTCATTGCCCATAATCTGACATCCTGCGTGCATTGCACGGACAGTCCGTGTGGCGCTACCGTGTTCACAAAATGTGGGTTCCATAGAGACCATATGATGTTGTCATCGTGCAACGTTTCGAACTCGTTGTAGAACACGGGGTAGCACATCGTCGGTCTGTCTTTGGCTCAGCATAACTTGGCATTAGTCCACTAGGTGTCATCTATGGGGTCGTGGAACTCGTATGGGTGCATTGCATTCCAGAAGGTGGGTCGTCTAACAGGAAAATGCTTTCAACTCCACAGCTGTAGCAGCACGTAGTAGACGACAAGGACCGATTCCAAACCAATGTCGCACCGCGAAGCGTCACACAACCCTCTGTATGTGGCGTAAAGGATGGCTGATCCGAAGCTGTAATGGGGCATCTCCCTAGGCTTAGCATCAGCCAAAGACTCGACGATGCTAATGAAGCTGGGGTACACCTAATCACCCTATGTGGTGGAAAACAAGGCTCAATCGAAAAGATGCAAAAGGTACGCGACGAGGTGCGTCCTAACAACCTCGTTCGGTGCATCCGCAGGGCATTGACTGAAATGCCTAAGCTATATCTGAATGACACCACAGGCCCTGTCTGGCACAGGTAGGCCGAACCGTTGCGCCAAGCGGGCCTTCTAATCTGCTGGCGGACAAAGTGGAACAAGTGCATCTCCCGTAATCGGTAGACCGATTAAGAAGGAGACATCCTAGAGAGTGACTGTCATCTCTCTCCACCGAAAGTGGAACGTATGCGTCTCAGGTCTTCATCTGTCAACAAGTGCCGACATGACACTCCAGTCGAAGGTGAAGTAGCGGCCGATGTAGAGCATCCTCGCAAAGGGCAATAAGCCCGTGTCTCGAATGATTAGGACGTAGCGAGGGCCAAGGTCCTAGTAATGTTTCTCTAACCTAAGCACGAGGGGTGGAGGACCATCCCCATCCCCGTGATCCACAACTTGCTCCGATGATGTTTGTCATTGAATGGTTCGAGAAGCTCCGGAAGAGGCATGACTTGCAAGAGATGAAATATCGAGTCAGTTTAAAATAAACAGTATGCCAAAATACATGAAAACGAAGCATTAAAACAAAATGAAATACATAAAGGCACAAATATTACAACAATATTCATGAACATAAAATGACGACAAAATTAAGTATGACTAATTAAGTACGACTAAATAATAATTACTAAATTAATTATGACTAATTAACTACAAAATAGATTGATTACGAATAATTAAATATGACTAAATTAATTACGACTAATTAATTATGACTAAATTAAGTATGACTAATTAACAATGACTAAATTAATTATGACTAATTAACTATGACTAAATTAATTATGACTAATTGATTACAACTAATTAACTATGACTAAATAATTAATTACATCTAATTAACTTTGACTAAATTATTTCGACCAAGTAACCATGATTAAATTAATTTAGCACTAATTACATAGTTACTGAAGATAATGCATAGGAGAAAAAAATACCTCCTCTTTATGTCGAACTTTCTGTACTAATACGACCGTTAAGCACTACTCTAAACACTCTTTAATCGACGACAAAATTGGAATTCACTCTATTCTCTCTGACTCTCTACGCCGAGCGGGAATGAGAATGAGAGCGAGAGCGATGCCGATTTTTATAGCCGCGTGAGCGCAATTTTCGCCGACCGCGAAACAACCGGGGGGTCCTGTGGGCTATTTTTTTGCATGCGAGAGAAGGCTTTGCATGCATGGGGAACACCTGTGTGACATATGGAACGGAGGGAAGCGACGAGAGGGAATTGATTCCCTCCCACGCGGGCGCTGTTGCAATGGCAGAGGACAGTGTCATGCCCAGGGGCACTGATCTCGGTAGCATCATGCCCCTAGGGCAAGCTAGCTTCGGCCCCCAAGAGCATGAACAAGCTAGGTCCGAACCCAGGGCCCCGGACTGACCACGTAGTGCGCGGCGGAGGAGTCTGGCCCTTTCGGGATCGGACTTGGTGAGGTGTCGAGCGCCAGTAGCTCCGTAGTGCCATTTTTTTGCATTGGCGTTGAGAGGAAGCTAAATTTGCTATTACGGCTGTTAACTGTGAAGAAAAAAACTGACTTTGTTGATAATTGAACGTATGCTCCGTATCCTTTCCAATGCAATTACTCCGATATTAATTTTCTCAAGACGACGTGCTCGTCAATTAGCATGTTCTATAGGTGAAGATGAGAAACTGAAGCTACTTCTGTACAAAATTATCAAATCGCCGTGAGCTAGACAAGTTCTAACATATACTCGGTTATATCATTTCTTGGGCTCTTGTCGGACCCGAACACCACTCCTCCAAGATCCGCTCCGACCGGTCGTGGTCGTGCTCGTCCGTGATCTCAAGATTCTCTCACGTTTGTTCGAGCCAACGTGACAGTTTCCGCTTCCCAATTTCTCAATCAAAGAGTCGATTCGAGCTCTGCACCCCGAAAGGCGCCTGTCTCCTCATTTTCCCCATTCCGTAGGCGTTGCTCGGATTCTTTTGTGTCAAAATCGCATCTTCTTTAATTAGTGTTTTCTGGGGGGCAATTCGATGGATTTTGGCGTGCCCGTGAATTCTTGCTACTAAATCCCGTGTTCCTTGAGTTGATTGGTTCTTGAGTTTCTTGGGTTCAAGAACACTCCATAGGTGCCTCCTTTTTGGTCAGTTTCGTGCTTTTGGCTTAAGCGCTTGGGCTCAAACATATGTGTTTCTGATCCAACTCGCATCGATTTCATTGTATTTGCGGTTGTTATGGCGAAATATGCGGTGTTCTGATTGTAGTTTGACCATGCTCACAATCCGTTCGACGAAATGCCGTTGGGCGTTCGTGGGCGTGGCTGGCACCCTGGTGATGCTCGTCACCGCCGTCCATGTGTTCATGGTGCCAATCCTCCCTTCCTCGTTGGATTACTTCGGTGCTCGACGCACCATCGGCCGGCCAAGAAACGTGCTCCCGGCCGTTGGGGTGGTGGACTCACGTCTCAGGGGGCAGTTTCCTTCTGATTCGTATGGTGCGGTGACGTTCCGTGGCGCACCATGGAAGGCAGAAATTGGGAGGTGGCTTGCTGGGTGCCATACCGGCTCATCAACTGTCAATGTTACTGAAGTATGCATTTACCTTTGTCATTGATCATTGCACTCTGCTTTAGCTTGCTTTGGGGTTAATTTGGTTGTTCTTTTTGGACAGGTTATAGGCGCAAAGCTGTGCGAGAAAGACTGCAGTGGACACGGTGTTTGCAACTATGAGCTGGGAGAATGCAGATGCTTTCATGGATATGCTGGTTAGTCTGTCTTTGTCAGGTCGATTAATGCTGGTAGTCTTGTTCACTTTTGATTTTTTTTATCACATTGCATTTTCATATGGGATTTGTATCACTAAAAATTTAATGGTTCTTAGGATCTGAAAGGACTTGTAGTTAAGATAAAGATGAGCAAAAAAATGATAAAGAGGATATTTCATTGAGTTGAAAGCATGAAAGACTAACTGTGGGTGTTTATATTGGATATAATTAATCTTACAAATACGAAATATCTCACTAACCATATACACCTGCGAGTAGGCTTATGTATCAAAACAACATCCTTGATATATAGCTTACTTGGTTGAGATTATTATGCATTCCTGCAAGAATATAGAACATTCAGTTTGGACATCCATGAATGAATGACTATAGAAATGCAGTTTTAACTATTAAATTCTCAAGTATTAAACCTGCTCTGCTGTGACCATTATCAGATATGATGTAATTGGGTCTGAACTAGTTCAATAATTAGCTACTAATTATTTTTTGATTAAGTTATTATTGTCTTGCTTATCTACTTTTGTGGATTGCTATTAGTAAATTGCATGTTCATTTTATTGGTACCGGCCTACAGAAATTAACTCTTTTGTTTCAAAAGAAAGGAACATATGTATTGCGCACTATGCAAGGTTGAGGCATTTGTACTGTACTACTGTTCCCTTGCTCATATTGAATTTTTGTTATTTCTCATGCTTCCCCTTGTAACATCTTAATTTTACAGCTGTATTCCTGATCACAAGAAAAAGTAACCATATGGCTTCATTGATACAGGAAAAGGATGTGACGAGCTTCTGAAATTGGAATGTAACCTCCCAAGTTCCCCAGAATGGCCTGTAGGACTATGGATTGTTTCCATATGTCCAGCCCAGTGTGACACGACCAGGGCAATGTGCTTTTGTGGACCAGGAACAAAATACCCAGATCGTCCTGTCGCAGAAGCTTGTGGCTTTAACACAATGTAAGAGTACCATTGGTACTTATTTTGATTCTGTGTTTTTCTTTAAAACAATGTAAGAGTATCATTGATACTTTAGTATTATTGAACTTCTCTAGTTCATCTTTCTAGCTCGCCTGCCAAACCTGATGACCCAAAGCGTACTGATTGGAAAACACCTGATCCGGATGTATTCACAACAAACAGCAGTAAGCTAGGATGGTGCAATGTGGACCCTGAGGATGCATACTCCTCCAAAGTGAAGTTTAAAGAAGAATGTCATTGCAAATATGACGGACTCTGGGGGCAGTTTTGTGAGACACGGGTTGAATGCAGCTGTATTAACCAGTGCTCTGGACATGGACATTGCCGTGGTGGCTTCTGTCAGGTATGACTCAAGACAAAGCTGTTCAGCTAAAGTTGTGAAAATGTTGTGACACACTGTTTTGTATTTGCCGCTGTCTTAAGCTATAATCTAATTGAAGATTACTTTCAGTGTGACAGTGGATATTTTGGGATTGATTGCAGCATCCCATCGGTATATTCACTTGCGTATGACTGGCCCTCATGGCTCCAACAACCAATGAATTTACCAGACCTGAAAATTTTAAGCAACAACCCCATCAATGTTATCGTTAAGAAAAAAAGACCACTTATTTATGTCTACGATTTGTCAGCCGAGTTCGACAGTCATCTTCTTGAAGTAAGTCTATATCATAAGTTTTGTTCCTTATATTCTCAAAGGTTTGCTGCAGCTTTGAGATCACAGGATATGTTCTATTTCAGGGACGACATTTTAAGTTAGAATGTATCAACAGAATATATGATGACAAGAACAGAACTATATGGACCAAGCAACTATATGGTGCTCAGGTTTGCTAACCTAGTCAACTAGCAGTATATGCTAAATGTTGGTGGTTCCATGTTAACAGGAACATCAATTGTGCTTACCAGGGCACAAGCAGATCTGACCACTCTTTAATTTTCCATGTAGATGGCACTCTATGAGAGCATTCTTGCTAGCCCTCACCGCACGCTAAATGGGGAAGAAGCTGATTATTTCTATGTGCCAGTTCTTGACTCGTGTCTAATAACTAGATCTGATGATGCCCCACATCTGCTGATGCCGGTAACAATTATCATCCAGATGTTGTACTCTAACTGTCGGTGTTCTCCTTCAGTAATTTGAGTTTTAATTTTAGAAGGACCCGCACCTCAGGAGTTACCATACTCTGGAGTACTACAGAATGGCTTATGATCACATAGCTCAGCGATATCCTTACTGGAACCGTACTTCTGGAAGAGACCATATCTGGGTGGGTATTATATTTAGATGAAATTAATAGTATAATGATTCTTGAATTCTTCTTGCATGATAGTATTTCAACTTATGGGAAAGCAGTTCTTTTCATGGGATGAAGGTGCCTGCTATGCTCCAAAAGAGATATGGAACAGTATGATGCTCGTCCACTGGGGAAACACTAACACAAAACATGAGAATTCAACGACTGCTTATTGGGCAGACAACTGGGATTATATTCCTTTGGACAGAAGAGGCAACCATCCATGTTTTGATCCGAGAAAGGATCTCGTGCTGCCAGCATGGAAGGAACCTGACCCAGGGGCCATCTGGTTAAAACTATGGGCAAGGTATGTGAGGACTTATAGACATATCTTTGAACTAATATTGTTTAGAGCCTTACGATACAATTTTTGCAGGCCAAGGAGCAAGCGTACGACACTATTCTATTTCAATGGTAATCTAGGACCAGCCTATAAAGAGGGTCGCCCTGAAGACACGTATGTATCGATATATGTATATGTCTGTCTAAATATAAGACAAGATTGTATCTCAATCTGCTTCCACTGCATAATTCAGGTATAGCATGGGGATTCGGCAAAAGCTGGCAGCTGAATTCGGTTCCACACCAAACAAGCAGGGGAAGCTTGGAAGGCAGCATACAGCCAATGCAACAGTTACCTATTTACGTTCTGAGAAGTATTACGAGGAACTGGCAAGCTCTATTTTCTGTGGTGTCCTGCCAGGGGATGGTTGGAGTGGGCGCATGGAAGACAGCATGCTTCAAGGATGCATTCCCGTCATAATTCAGGTGCTACAGCCTACAACATCATTTTCTTGTACTGCGTATCAAGGAAACCTATAATGTGTATCTTGCAAGACTTAGTGACACAACACCTAATCATGTGACATCTTATTCATACCTATCTGGTTTCTTGGCTTAAATTGTAGGATGGAATTTTTCTTCCCTATGAGAATATGCTTAATTACAACAGTTTTGCAGTCCGCGTACAAGAAGATGACATCCCAAACCTCATCAGAATCCTTCGAGTATGTGTTTACTATCTTTCCTTTATCTTTTTTACATAACCTGTGCAGCATACTTACTATTTTCATCTCACCAGGGAATAAACGAAACACAAATAGAGTTTATGTTAGGTAATGTGCGCCAGATGTGGCAGAGGTTTTTTTATCGTGACTCTATATTGCTAGAGGCACAGAGGCAGAAAAGATTGTTCTCTGAAGAGGCACCCTGGTCAGTTGAGGTGTCAAAACTAGATGATGATGATGATGTCTTTGCCACTTTCATACAGGTAACTTCTGAAAAAATCAAAGTTGCTCCATTGTGCTGTAACTTAGCATAGTTAGCATCTTCTATGTGGTAGGGGTGAAACAATATTTGCATTTTCAGTAGCAAAGCACTGTACACTGCATGCTTGCATTGCTGAATCATACTATATAACTAGTCCATGTGCCTTAGCTTTTACACTTCACCTTAGAACTGTCGTTCTGTTGTCATTTCCTATTTGCTGAGGAAGAATGCTTTGACAGGTATTGCATTATAAATTATACAATGACCCTTGGCGGCAAGGTCTCCTCCAAAAAAAGGAAACTGGGTTGCCGAACGTCTGCTCAAAAGCTTCCTGAAGTGCTCAGCAGACATTGCAACTGTAAAGATAGGCATGGGCATACTTTTGCTCCCTCTATCTTAAAAAGTAAAGGATATACGTAGTTCTAGAAAGGGATTTTATTACCTTCAGGATACATGAGATTATAAATGAAAGATATATTTTTTTCTGTTTCTTTTTTTTTTCTCAGAACCTTGTCCCTTTTTTTGACAGATTAACCCCAGACCATTTTCTGGGAAGGCATTGCACTACACCTTGTTTTCTTGGTCCAAAATTGATGTATAGGATACACTCCGTTTTCCTGTTCCCGTGCCATCAATGCGAGGCAATGTTGATTTTTACTGAGAATCCAATTTACCGTGTTATTTTTCTTTACTGAACAAAAACCAAAATTGTGACATGATGTGGATTTTGCATAGTATTCTTGAGAGAGAGAAAAAGACACTCGTGCACACATCCAAATAACGATGGCAATGTGGGCTGCTTAAAGAAGTGATAATGATATATCGCTATGCATCATTAGCAGTGCTGCTGGAGTTGCTAAGGAGTAGACATGATGAGACACGGGTAGATTTTACACAGAATTTTGTAGTGTTACCCGTATTGCTCTGCATTGGAAGCTAGAGTTGGTCGAACAAGCAGCAGACCGCGCTATCGAATGTAAGCCTGCAAGGCGATCGATCGCAGGAGGGAGGGCTCAAGAATCATGCGTACATGCAAACATGGACACATGCACCCTGTCCAACGTGGACGATCGGGAAGCATGTGAAGGGCGCGCTCGTGAGACCCAAAAATGCTGTGAGGTGGATCTTTATACCTAGCATTCATACCTCTCTTATTTACCATGATAATGTAGTATGTACATGGAACATCGACATGCATGCCTCGCTAGCCGTACGTCCTCGGTGCATACATATGCATGCACGGTACCCAAAGTTCCATTTCTAGTTCTACAAATGCAAATTGTTAATTACTAAGGAGTGGTAGGAAAAAGAAATATATACACGCAAGCATATATATAGTCCATCAGCAGTACAACTAACTCTTCCATTAAGCCATATAAGTACAACCCACAATTGCGTAACCAATCTGTTCAATTCATTAAGAAAAATGAAATTACAACAATAAGTAAATAAATAAATAAATAAATAAAGGAAAAACTAAATTAGAAAAGGAAATTTCGTTTGCAACAACGCATGCATCGTGCACCCTAGAGATGCCTAACGGTCACATGCCTCCGAGAACTCACACTTCACAGGTCTTGAAAAGGCGCGACACCGTGCCAACATGCGTTCTTCACGGCCGTGACAACATTTAATCTCATGCGATCACACCCCCGCGCGCTACTTATCCCGCGCCCTCAGCTCGTCGTCACACACACTCTCCTCTCCCACTTCACTACCCTCCCAACTCCCACTTCAAAACCCTCACTCCTCGCACCTCCGCCGCTTCCTCGCTAGCCAGTTCAAACTCCCCCTCCGCTCCTACGCGCGTGTAACCAAGTAAGTTACGTGCATTCCTCGCAGTTTCAGGCCGGTCTCAATCTTATTTCTCTGGATTCTGATACGTTCGTGCGCGCCGCGGCCGGCGCGTGCATGCAGGAGCTAGCTAGCGTGCTTGGATCGATGGAGAGCTACGGGTGGAAGCGGACGTGGAAGAAGGGGCCGACGCGGGGGAAGGGCGGGCCGCAGAACGCGGCGTGCGAGTACCGCGGCGTGCGGCAGCGGACGTGGGGCAAGTGGGTGGCGGAGATCCGCGAGCCCAACAAGCGCACGCGCCTCTGGCTCGGCTCCTTCGCCACCGCCGAGGAGGCCGCGCTAGCCTACGACGAGGCCGCGCGCAGGCTCTACGGGCCCGACGCCTTCCTCAATCTGCCCCACCTCCGCGCCGCCTCTGCCGCCACCGCGCACCAGCGGCTCAGGTGGCTCCCGGCCTCTGCCAGGGGCGCCGTCGCCGCCGTGCCCGCCTACGGCCTCCTCAACCTCAACGCGCAGCACAACGTCCACGTCATACACCAGAGGCTGCAGGAGCTCAAGAACTCCTCCTCGTCGCCGACCAAGCCGCCGCGGACCCCTCCTCCTGCTCCCGCGCGCGCCCACCTCCCGCTTCTCCCCGTCTCGTCTCCTTGCTCCACTATGACCACCAACGTACCTGCTTCCACTGCTCTGCCACCGCCCATGTCGTGCTTCCAAGCCCTGGAGCAGGCGATGACCACGGCGGCGATGACCGCGGTCCAGAACGCGCCGTGCGACTCGGCCACGGGCGTCGGCGCCGACAAGCCCCAGCTCGACCTCAAAGAGTTCTTGCAACAGATAGGCGTGCTCAAGGCGGACGAGGATGGCGCGGCCGGGAAGGAGGGCGTCCACGGGGACGGCGAGGTGGCGGACGCGTTTGGGTTCCGCGGCAACGGGGAGTTCGACTGGGACGCGCTCGCGGCGGACATGAGCGACATCGCAGGAGGCCACGGCGGCGCGGTGGGCGTCAACGGAGGGTTTCAGATGGACGATCTGCATGAGGTCGACCAGTTCGGCTGCTTGCCCATCCCTGTATGGGACATTTGATCTGAATCCATGCAGAAGCTTTGGTTAATTTCCTGCCTATCTGCATGCAGATGGGACCTTGGATAATGCACGAGCTTTAGATTCCAAGTTCATGTAGTCTGATAAGTGATGAGTTTGCCATGAATTTTCATGAATATGCAATGAACTTTTCGGTCTGTTATTCTGGAGTGAAAAAACAAGCTGGCATCTCTATTTGCTTCGATACTTGTTCTTTTCTCCAAAATAATCATTTAGTACCTTTAAGTACACTTATAAAACTTCATGTGAGTAATAGTAGTTAAACAGCAAGCTGGCAAAGCAGGGAAAACAAGCAATGCAACCATGCAAGTAACATATTCTGATCTGGTAACTCCGGGTCTTAAGTCCATGAAGAACGGGTCTGAAGTCCATGAAGAACCTGTCAAATCCGACCAAAATTGTCACATAGCAACACATGTTAGCGGGCTTCCCAAACCATGTCACAATCATAATATGTAAGGGCCCAAAAAAATTCTTCTCCAGATAGCATCAGCACAGATAATCAGCAAGGAATGCAATCCCAGATTTATATCAGCCTTCCCACAGGGAAGTATTCATAATCAGTGCAAAATATATGATGAAGTTGCGACTATACCACCACAATTGGAGTCAAAAGATAAATGCTATCAAGCAACCAAAAATACCATTCCATCCTTATGTTGATATCTTGGAATTTTTTAGAATGATTATTGCAGGCAATACATCACTTCACCAGTAACTTCTCCATTGTATTACAGCTACAATGGTAATGAAGGGAAATGCTGACAGAGCAATGCGTACGGCCTAGTTAAGATTACTTTTTTTGGTCCAATTGAAGACCACATGAAGTTGCCTTCACTTGTATATGAGAGCATCCCTCCCAGGTCCAACACCAATGTAGTGGACTGGAACACCAACAAGCTCTTCTATCCTCTCCACATAACGGCGGGCAGCTTGGGGGAGCTCGTTGTAACTTCGAACAGAAGAAATGTCACTTTGCCACCCAGGAAGCACCTCATATTTGACCTGAAACACAAGACAAGGCACATGAGAAAAAGATATCTAGACTTACATAAAGTGTAAATTGTTACTGCCAAATTGGCGATGACATGACGCCATAGGTTTTCAAGACCAAGGACTTGAAGCCGGTACATTTTTAGATACTAAATTGCATCTTGCAATCAGAGAAAGAGCAAACAGATTTCCACATAAGATAATGACATTATCCAAAGATCTTACCGGTCAACTAACAGGCCATGGTAACACAATGAACAAAACTATGACACATAAAGCTTACCTGTACTTGCTCCAGGGTGTCAAGATCCCCTGGGAAGGATTGTAGTTCATGTCCATCAATTTGGTTATAAGAAACACCCAGCTTAATTTCTGGTTGCCCAGACAGAACATCAAGTTTAGTCAGATTAAGAGATGAAAACCCATTGATCTCACAGCAGTACTTAAGTGCAACAATGTCAAGCCAGCCACAACGCCTTGGGCGACCTGTTGTCGTCCCAAATTCCATTCCAGCATTCCTAAGAAGATCACCTTCCTCTCCAAACAGTTCAGTTGGGAAAGGACCAGAGCCAACCCTTGTTGTGTAAGCTTTTACCTGCATGTAAAATATGTGGAATAAATAAGCACTATATCATAGAAAAGGGAGGGCTCAATTACACTAGTTTTAACTTACTACTCCAATCAGGTCACCAATACACCTTGGGGCAATCCCAAGGCCGGTGCATATTCCACCAGCTGAAGGGCTAGAAGAAGTCACAAATGGGTAAGTTCCAAAATCAATATCCAACATAGTTGCTTGACCACCTTCAACCAGAATTTTCTTCTTCTGTTGGATAGATTCATTTAACACATGCACAGTATCAGCAATGAAGGGCTCCAAGCGCTCTACAAACCTCTTGTACTTCTCAACTTCTTCCTTCAGCATGCTTTTGCTGTACTTGAAGCCTTCAAACCTCGAAGCAGCATCCTTCAATAAGACATCAAGCTTATCCCCGAAAGTGTCCATGTGCCTTAGATCACAAACTCGCAGTCCGTTTCGAGTGACCTTGCTGGAATAACAAGGCCCAATGCCTCTCTTAGTCGTTCCTATAAAGGAATTCGCAAGCTCCGCTTCCCTAAGTCCATCTATAGACTGATGCAGATCAAAGAGCAGATGTGCCCGATCAGAGACCAGTATTCTTCCATTGCAACTGACTCCATTGGACTCAAGACCATCAATTTCGTCAAAGAACCCTGGAACATGGATCACTGCTCCATTGCCAACAACACACAGTGTTCCTTCATGGAGAATACCAGATGGAACAAGATGAAGGGCAAATTTCTTGCCTTCAGAGTTGTAGATTGTGTGTCCAGCATTTGCTCCACCCTGATAACAAAGTATGAACTCAGATAAATAGGCTACTAAGCTTAAGAGAAATGGCCAGCAGGTACTACATTCTAAGAATTTTATGTAAAGCATATCCAAATTAATGCTAGAAAATTCAATCACACAAACAGAGGTTAATATTGACAATTCAGAAAACATTCATCACGGAAAATCAAGGAAAGGGAATCTAAACTAAACAAAGGAATGGCAATAATTTAGCATATCAAACTCACAAAAATGCAGACATGTCCTTCCAGGAGCAGAAGTAACAGTAGCTTGTTATCAATAAACTGCCAGTGCATAGATTACTACAAGTAATAGACCACTAGCCCATACAATGAAAAAATAAACCCAACAGTTAAACTACCCAAGAGGCCTAAATGCAAAACATGGTAAAACCTCAAGCTTAAGTTAAGCAACTTAGATGTTTTACCCAGAAGAACAAAGAACATACAGTCTTCCACATAATATCACACATACACTTCTTATGCAACAGAGGTTCATAATACTTTTCTGCTAGATTAAAGGTATACATGGATAACTAATCCAGCTGAGTCTTAAACATCACTACGGAAGAAGGTAATATTCTCTCCAGTGTCTACACACACAATTTATGACCAGATGTTGAAACAATTCATTTCGATTACCATGTACTAGAAATGGATGTTATCAACCATCTTCAATCCTGCCGTCCCAAAAGGTCATATATATTATCAGTTCACTCTGGCTATCATGAGCAAACACAGACATTTTTGTTATCATCGACCCAAAGCTCAAGCCAATATCTAGGAAATGTAAAAATTCATCATGTATACAACTCACTAAAACAAACCGGGGCTAAAAGATTGCAACTTTACTCTCTTGTAAATACTTCATACAAACCCAGGTCCTCTCTGCGATAATTCCTAATCAAAGCAACCACGACATTAACACCAAAAGGTGAATTCTACACACAGATAACTCTACCATACGGATCAAACATCAATCCACCAAAATAACCCCAACTCTCACAATCTCAACCGATGGACGTGCAAGATCAAATATTCCCACTGGAACGCGCAGTAGTGCCACCGAACAAGGGATCAAGCATGGATTAGTACAACGGTCGAACTAAAGCATAACAAAAACCTGAGTCGTGTCTCGTCACCTGGCAACGCGCGACGATATCAAAGCGAGGGGCGAGCACATCGACGAGCTTGCCCTTCCCCTCGTCGCCCCACTGCGACCCCAGCACGCCGGCGACCTGGCTGAGCGCCGAGACCCTGTCCGCCGCGGCGGCCGCCTCCACCGCCGCCGCCGACACGACGGCAGGGGCGGGAGGCCATCTATGGGACAGGCGTACCGATGGCGCTGCCGGGGCAGCCAGCGAGAAGGATTTCCCCCGCCCAGCGGCGGCGGCGGCGGTGGCGGTGGGGTGGCTAAGGGTTGAGAGCGACATGGTTCGAGGGTTTTAGGATGAGCGTCAGTGGGGTGCTGTTTTTTTTAAGTACCCCGATTGTACGTGTATAACGATGGCTAGATGGTCGGCCGGGCCAAGGCACGGTACTTAGTTCGGTACAGACCATAGCACACATTATTTATAAGTTGTGTTGTACTTAGGCTACAACCATGGTACGGTGAGCTAGTCTGGCCTGGCACGAATAGTATCGGGTCGTGCCCAATATGGCCTATCTGGCCCGCGTGCGAGGCGTCTGAGGCGGTGAGCTGACGAGGGATGGAGGGGAGGAGGGCGGGGCGGCGCCAACGCGGAGGGAGGAGAAGGCAGCACCGGCGCTCAGGACGGGAGAGAGGAGAAGGCGAGGTGGCGCAGCGGGCTCAGGGCGCATGAGCGCGCAACGAGGGAGGGCGGGGCGGCGCAGCGCGGAGGGAGGAGAAGGCGAGGCGGCGCTCGAGATGGACGAAGGGAGCCAGGGAGTAAGGGAGAGGCGAAAGTAGGTAGGGTAGGCCAGTAGAGAGACGCGGGGTGCTGGGCCAAATGGGCCACAGTGGCACGATGGGCCATGCCTGGTACGGCATGGCGTGAGTCAAAATAGCCGTTACGAGCTAAATTGAGCCGGTGGGTCGTGCTTGGCACGGCATGTCCCATTTGGCCCATTTAGCTTGTAACGTTCGAAATTCTGGCCATTTTTTTAACCGTTTGGAGCTTTAAAATAGCAAAAAAAAAATAGTTTTTTTTCTATAAATAGGCACCATACCCATTCATTCAGCATCCATCCATTTCTCAATCTCTCTTTCAAATTCTGTTGTGCAATTAAATTCGTTGTGAGATAATTTGACAAAATTTTAAAAAAATATGCCAAATTTTGAGAAATTCGAATTCCGGCAACAAGTCACCAAAAGAGGTACAATACTGTTTTTTGCATATTTTTATTGTTATTATTTGTTACGCTAAGATGAAAATAATAATAGCGTGAAAAGACCCTAACACTTAAGCGCTTTTAAACAGAAATAAATAGTAATATTCAAACTAATTAACCTTAGCAACGAATCGGTAAATTACATACAAGTTAAAACATTGATAGAACAGTAACATACACAAAGTCATCACCAGAAATTACAATTGGATCTCAAAGTAACAATATAACATTAATACAAGATCAAAATTGATTACAAGAATTCAAAAGAAAGATTACAACTTCAAACTAACTACAATGATTCATTACCACTAAGAAAAAAAAAAATACAATACTGAATATTACAAAAGACTTTGCATGCTTGGCGTCCCTTTCCATGTATCGCCTGGAAGTAGAGTCATCCACAACCAACCCCCAAAACCCTGCAAACACTCCATTCCATTGTAAGCAAACCAAACACCGATAGTAATCCCTAAATAAATGCAAAAGGAGAAGAAGGAAGAAAGTAGTGCCATCAGATAGCGTGAATGCTCATTGAGGTTCCCAGACATTCCGGGGCCGGTCGGCATCCTCCCACTAAGATGGGCTTCATCATCTCGCAATAGAAAAAACCCAACGCCTATTTTTCCGATTTACCCTAATCGCAGAAAATTCGAATCACAGTGCATCATGGACCTTCGGTCCATAGCTATTAACCAGCCAAATAGAAATCACAGAGAGGGAAAAGGATGAGGCAAGGGCATTCTGGGCAAGGCATAGGAGGAGGAGCGAGATGCCCAAGCACAGCAATGCCCATATAAAACCCCTAGCTCACCGCCATCGCATCCCCTCTGAAAGCAGCAACCACTAAAAGCCAAGAGAACCAGCCTCACTACCATTCCTCAACCAAAAGCCAAGAGAGCACCTCACTACCACCCACCACAGGAGCAAACTAGCAAACCGAAGAGAGCCCAGCAGACACATCAACCTCCCACGGCAAGAACCACAGAGCCAGCCATAGCAAACCCATCCAATCACCCTGAACCCACAAAACCACCAGAGGATAGTTGAGAGAGAATCGGAGAAGATGAGCTGGGAAGGAAGAGGAAGACAAGGGCCAGCCAATAGCCACTACTAGAGAGCAGCCTAGGACCATCAGAGAACCACAGGGTGACTGCCACCACCAGGACCATCAGAGAACCAACCAAGCCGACAGCAAGCTAACCAACAATCCCCGACTCGAAAACCATCCGGTAAGCCAGCCATCACCATACCATCCTTAGCATGAGCCTCACATAAACATAGCACAACACACTACCACAACCAACCGAGTAGGATGGCCACCAAAGAAGGTACACCGTGCCTCAGTGGCATGGATACCACACCACCGGTTGCAAGCTCGCAAGAGCCTCCGTGCGCCCTCGGGGTAGGGATAAGCTCTCCGACACAAACCCCACCCGAGTCTCGTCACAGCCACCCTAATACAAGCTAACCCCCTAAGCATGCATAGTACTAACAGAACAAGGAAGAACACGAAGTAAAAGCTAAAGACTTGTAAAGCATAAAAAGGAAAGGGGAAGAAGCACACTGGGTTAGGGTTTGAGGGCGAAGCTCACCATACCCAAGGAAACCATGCCACCATGCCAATACCCACCACTGGCAAGGAACCGAAACCAAGAGACCAAGAACCACCATGCCGAAAGCCCTCATGACATCACCAAGCCAAACAACAAACATGCCATCACCACAAGTCGAAGCCTACCAAGCCAACACCACCAAACCCACCGTCTGAACCCTAACCATGTCCAGAGACCCCACGCTGAAGCCTACCAAGCAAGAACCACAGAGACCAAGGATCGAAACATCACCAAGGCCACCACAGGAACCATAGATCACCACTGAAACCATAGACCCACCCTCATCATGCCACAAGACCAAGCCATCCCCAACATGACACCATCAAAATCACCCCCATGCCAAGAAACCAAAACCTAAGCCATCACCCGGCATGCCATCCCCGGAACCCTCACCACCGTGCCACCACCGAGAACCCCCAAGACCCACCAGTAAAGTCACCCCAAAAGACCACTACTAAACATGGGTACAAATCTACCTGGTAGGAAAATAGAGTAGTGTGAATGGAAACAGAGAGGAACCATCGTAGGAGCCGACAAATCACCAAGGCAACGGCGTATATCGATGAAGGGGAGTGGCCGGGAGCAACCGGAAGCCCATCAACATAATCCAACCCGAGGCGACGTCATGGACCCGGAGGCGAAGAGCCGGCAAAGAGAGGTGACCAGGAGCCCCGGCGGTGTAGATCCAACACGGACCAGGTGAAGGGGAGCACCAGGAGGCCACCACACCCGGGGGGAACTAGATCCGAACGAAGGGGAAGGGAGGAAATCACCATGGAGGAGAAAGAGAGGAGAGGAGGAACCGAGAGAGGGGAGGGGAGTGTCGGTGTGAGTGCGTTGAGTGTGGTGTAGTGTGTAGCGTGTGTGCTGTTGTGGCGTAGTGTGTAGTGTAGGGCTGTGTGGGTTTAGCTTTTTGTGTTTGTAGTGCGAGTGCGTGTAGTATTTTTCGTGTGATAAAATGCGATAATAGACAACCAACTATTCCAGAGCTAATAGGCCATAGAACAATAGCAGTTGGGGAATGTTAACCCAGTGGGGATCCAAAAAGTTTATTAAATTAAAATCTGCTGAAAAAGAAGATCAACTGATTAATGTACACATAGTAGCACCAAAAGCAACTATGTATTTATTTATTACTCGCGTCGGTCGTATAATTGCAGAGGATGAACCAATTCAGGCAGGAGTAACTGACCCAGAGTCTGTTGACGCCGATCTTTTCTACGAATACGAAGGCAAGCTCATTCTCTTGAACATCAACCTAGTTATATTAAGTATAAAAGTTACCTTTCTGTATCATTATATATATATATATGTGTGTGTGTGTGTGTGTGTGTGTGCGCGCGCGCGCGCGCGCATTAAAACTATCTCTCAAAATCAAATTGGATAAAAGAGATAAAGAGAAAAGAGATGAAGCATGAGAAAAGAGCAGTACAACCGAGATGAGCACTTGTGTTGTAAGAGAAATATTAGGATGGTAAAGGGGTCCTTGGCAAGAAAGAGAGGGAAAAGGTGGGACCATTTACATATGTATAATATATAAGGACCAACAAAACTCCCACTTGGATAAGGGGTCATATTTAAGTGCCAACCATTTTTTCGTTTCGACGGGGATGGGCAGAAAATGCTACCTTGTTACATAATTATACTCTCCACATCGGGTAAGTAATATAGTGTGAGTGTGATGGAAGAACCCAGGACCGGTAGAAAAAGTCCAAAAGTAGGGGAACCAAGGCGCATATAGTAGCGCAGGTGGAGTGTTGGGTGAAGGGATAACCGGCCCAACCAACACTATTGGAATTCGGTGGAGGATTGGGTGAGCGCCCTAGGACACCAACGAAAAGTACTGGGTAGAGACTTAATAACGTAACATGGAAAACGTTCAGTAGTTTGAACTTGATACCGCATCAAAGGAAATGTGGGAGACCTAGCTTACAGAGAGCTCAGAGTAGCTATGGGCAAAGTAATACAAAGCCTGCGCAGTGCTAAATAAAACCATAAATAAAACCATGAATTCTTTCTTTTATCTCTTTTTATCCGATTTGATTTTGAGAGATAGTTTTCATGCACATATGTATAATTATACATAAAGGTAACTTTTACATTTAATATAACAAGGTTGATGTTCAAGAGATAGGCTTGCCTTCGTATTCGTAGTAAAGATCTGCGTCAGCGAATTCTGGATCAGCTACTCCTGCCTGTGCTGTGTAACATCCCAAAGTTCTGCTACCAAAATAAAAATTAATAAAAAAAATTTATTGGATTTTCTGAGTTTCAATAGTGTTTTCTTGGTTTTCTTGAATTTCTAAGATTGTAAAAGTTAAGAATAAAATTTATTGAGTTTTATGAGTTTTTATTGGATTTAAAGTAAAAAAATAAAATTTAAGAAATTTCTGGAACTTTCTGGAATTTTAAAAGCTTTTTACTATTTATTTTAAAACAAAAATAATTAGTGTTCAAAAATAAAATCCAACTTTAAGTTGGAATTATTTTTATTAAGTTCAAAATAATTCAGGGAATTTCCTTGAATTTTTATAGAATTTTGGAACTCTATTTGGTATTTTCTAAAATTTTCTTTTTTTATTTTTGTAATATCTAGCAATTAAAAATGAATTGTTGTCCACAAATAAATACCAAATTTGTGTTGAAAATACTTTATTTAAGGTCAAAATACCCTATTTAACTACTCTAAAAATTCAATGAATTTTTAGACCTATATTACTATTTTTCAAGTTTAAAAACAATTTTTAGCAATATAAAAATAATTATTGTGTAATAATAAAATTGTTATTATTATTATTATTATTATTATATTTGAATTCAAAATGTTGTATTTAATATATGTGATTTATTTCGGATTTTTGGAATTAATTTGCTATTTTTTCGGAATTAATTGGTGTCTTTGCGAATTTTGAAAAGGAATATTCCTTGGAATATTCTGTCTGCTACAGTAACTCCGGCGAAGGCATTATTTCCGGCAATAACTCCGGCGAGCAATTCCCGCCAAACCGTTAGTCCTTTGGCCTTATAAATTGAACCGTAGCCTCTCCACCCCATTCCCCACATCTCTCTCGCTTAGATTTGCCAAAATCCTCTCGGAGACCCCTCTGCTAGCCCTTCTTCTCCAACTTCGACGACAACTCCGGCGAGCCCGATCTCCTCATCCGTAGCTCCGTTGTTCGTCAAATTTTACCGGTGAATTCCTCTCAAGATTCTCTATATTTTTATTCATACTAAATTTTGATTATCCTGTTGGTTCACCGCGGCCACAAAAGTACTGACGGTCTTCTTCTCCAACTCCGGCGACAACTCCGGCGAGCCCGATCTCCTCATATGTTGCTCTGTTGTGCACCAAATTTGACCGGTGAGTTCCTATTGAGATTCTTCACATTTCTATTGAAGTGGAATTTTGATTTACTTAATTTTTCACCACCGGCCACATCTTCTTCCCTAAGTCCGATGAAAACTTCATCGAACCCGATCTCTTCATCCGTTAGGTAATTGCTCGAACCATTTTACCTACATGTTCCTTTCAATATTATCTACTTTTCTATTCAAATAAAATTGTGAATTTCGTAATAATTCGTCACTGCCATGTCACGGCCACCTCACCACCCCAAGCCCACGTGGCAGCCCACGTGTGCGTTTGCGTGGTTGGCACTATTCCTTGGGTCGGCCCATTGTGGACCAAACCCATTTTGTGGACCCGGGCCCACATGTCATTGACTCCGACCATTTTTCGTTACAAAATAAATTCAGCCGAAAATTCATTTTCCCACCTATAGACATCATGCTAACACAATAAATGGATTTCTTTTAGAAAAATAATTCCATAAATTCTGAAATTCGGAATTTCGTCTTTTCATGTGATAATCAACCTTCCGGATGTTCGTTCTCCTTCATACGAACTCCGATTCCGTCGATTCAACTCCCTAACTTCATATAAAGTCGATACCTTCCTAGTAGTATTTATTTTATAATTTTTGGATTTTATTTGGATTTTATTTTAATGTTATTTGAATTCGGATCGTTTACGCGTATAGATTTCGACGACTTCGGACGATTGGATTTCGACATCGTTTGAGCATCAATTAATCAAGCAAGGCAAGTTATACCCTTGATCATATCGATCCCATTATTTCAAATTATTTAAATTCTGTTTTAAATTATTACTGCATGCTTATTTATATTCAATAATTTAAATCCCTGTTTTAAATTTATAGTTATGCCTAAAATCCTTTGTATGACCAATTTTGGTAATTGAAGCGAGCATATTGTCACCCTAGATAAAACCTAGTTGATACAATAGTATGGACTAGGATCATTTAGAAAATATTGTGCTTAGCCATGCTTATAGACCAAACATGTTTCATTTGGGGGATTTCAGCCAAAAAATCAACTATTGTTTAAAGTGTACCCTTGGCATTGGTGTGTCATGGGAGTTTTAAAAATGACTTTGAAAAATAAAATAAAATGATGGTTTGGACTTGGGCGAAGTGGTTGTTTGGTGGGTGCAGGTTTATGCACGGGCTCAACTGGGTAGGTTGAGGTCCAGGGTTTTGTTGGTTGTCGCCCAAGTCAGTTAAGGATTGGTCTTCGAGTGCATGATGCTACGCCTTACCGTACTACCACATGTCTTGTATGGGCAAGACCTGGCCGATTAATTTGCAAAGTTCCATCATGGTCGTCCCTACTGTTGCGGTGGGTAGTCTTTCATGACCTTTGTTAGTCCCACCTGGCGCAAGAGAGGGCCTGAACCCTGCGGACGGGTAATCCAAAGGGGGTGAAACCTTAGCGAGGGAGGACTGTGGTGGAATTGCGCGTTGTAAAAGCCTTGTGATAATCACTTAGTCGCACACCTACGGAAGTGTGTGAGCGGATAGTACAAGTTGATTATCTCTTGTGGGTAAAGTTGTACCACCTCTACAGAGCGTAAAACTATTCGAATAGCCGTGTTCACGGTTATGGACATGCTAGCAGAACTACTCAAAGTTAGACTCTGATTTTGTTTGAAAAAGATTTCTTCAAAACTGATTTATCTAGATGGGAATTGGGCAGGAAGCCATGTGATAGGAGGGTATCCTTCACCATTCATGTGTTAATGTTATCTGACTATAAAATTGAGAATTTATAAAAAGAATTTTAGTTATAAAATAACTGTTTTGGAACTTAGTACAAGTACTTAAAGAAAATGCTGCTTTATGCAAATAATCCTATAAGCCAATTTTGTTACATCCATGTATGTATGTCATTCTGTTATTTGACGGGTGTAACTTACGAGCACGGTAGTTGTGCTCATACTTGCTTTATGCAAACAAATTTCAGAGGAGAAGGACTTTGCTACCCGTGTGGATCTCGACGACTAGGCCGCTACCCTCGATTGCACTGGCGCATTGTCGACTCTACTACTTCTTCGCCTTCCGCTGTGTTCTTTACTGTTGGTTTGTAAGCCTCTTTTGTAATAAACTCTGTTGATTATTAATAAAATTGTGATATGAATTTGTTACCATATTTGTTTACTGTGTGAACTAGCTACTGATCATGGGACTAGTTCAGAAATGCATATAGGATTTGGGATGTTAATCCCAGGTCCTGACATGCTAGTTTGTCTTCTGCAATTATATGGAAGATGTGAATAATAAATAAATAAATAATAAGTTGCTTTTGGTGCTATTATGTGTACATTAATTCGTTAATCTTCTTTTTCAGCATATGTTACTCTCCAATGGTGGTTGTTCTAGTCTGTCAGCTCTAGGATCGAGGTTGCCTACTCTCGCGTTTTATCGCACGAAAACAAAATACTACACGTACCCACACTATACTGATTTAATTAAATGTCATGAGTGGATTAATCTCTCCTCAATCACTATTGGGCCGAATGGTCTATTGCCAAGTTTTATCTAGTTTAGTGATTTTATTGGTCAACAATTTCATTCTAGCACCTTAATTTAATTTCGCCTATTTCCCGCTTTTATTTTCTACTAGTCGGTCTGCTGTTATCTTTCCTCACGTGGCTCACGAATTCGTTTGGCCCGACATCTACACAACATCAACACTTACTACTACTAGTGTTCAGTTCTACTATTAACCCTACTAGTACTATTACTCACTAGCACTCATCTCTCTCTCCCCTTACCTAATTCTTTCTCTTCTCTTAATCTCTCTCTCCCTTATCCCTTTTTGCTTTACTCAACCTCTCTCTCCCCTCTATTTCGGCCGAAGGCCTTTGGCCTACCTCTCTATGCTTCTTCTTTTCCCCATTCTTATTCTCTGGTGTTTGCTTCGGCTGAAGGTTTGCTCTTGAGGAAATCTCTCTCTCTCTCTCTGGTGGTTCTCTTGGCTCGCCGTCGGTCTCTCCCTACTTCCCTACGCCTGGCGGCTTGGCCCGCTCGGTTTGCTCGCCTTCTCCGTGCTTGGCCCGCCCGGTAAGCTCGCCTCCCCTGTTGCTCCGATTCGGTTCCGGTTGCTAGACCGTCGGATTTGGGGGATGTGGTCGGGATTTAGCTTCTTCTCCCTCGTATTCGATTCCCCTTTTCCCCTTTTGTTATTTTGGTTTTATGGCTCGGGCTTGATTCATTTACTGATGTTGGTTGATTTTTACTCATGCGTAGTGAAGGTGATGGAGGTGGGCTACACTGGGCTAGCTACGGTGGGGCTCGAGGCCTCCCGCACGCCGGGGAGTGCGAGGCTGTCGGGTGCGCGTAGCTATGTCGGTGGTGGTGTTGCCGTGGTCTCACCGAGGTATGCTTTCCTCTACTCCCCTCTCTACTCCCTACCTCTCTCTACCCCGTTCCTCCCTTGCTCTATGATGGACTTAGTTGATTGTTAGGGCAATTGTTGCATGTGCTCCATGTGCATTGTTTAGTTCATTTGGGGTGGTTCCTATTGGACAAAAATGAAAGTGGGGACATGAATGTTGGGCTATCTTGCTTAGCTTGGCTGGGTTGGGAATGGCAGGATCGGGTTGGCGATGATGGCCATGGTGGTGATGAAGCTCTCTTCGTGTTCTCGGCGGTTACTTCTACCCCTCCTTATCCTTGTCGGCTTGGTGCTGTCCCCAGTGGTCGTTGACAGTTCTCGGTCATCACTAATGTCGTCCTCGCTTCATCGGTCTTCCCCATCTCCTTTGTGCTCCTCTCCTCCTTCACTACCTCTCTGTGGTTGGTTTTGGAGATTGTAATGGGGTGGTGAGGATTGGCTTGTCCTCTGCTCTTGGCCGAGTAGGGCACTGGCTCTTTGCTTTGCCTTGGTAAGGCCTTCAGTTGAGGGAAGGAAATAGGGTGGGGTGGAGATGGAAAGGCTTGTGTTGGCTTTGCTCAGGCGGGGTTGCTCTTGGTTGTGAATGGGGCTTGTGAGGCTTGCTTGCTCAGGTGGGGTGCTCTCGGTTGTGAACTCATGAGTGAGGCCTGTGAGGCTTAAGAATGAGAAGCTCTCTTGCCCTCTCTCTCCTTTGCACTGTGCCTATCGGTTTTGGCCTCACCTTACCCATTCCATTCTCACAGTGGACTGTTGGCTCAAGGACCTTTGGTCCAAGGGTGGTCTCTGATACTATGCTCTGGATTTTCTACGACGGAGGTAAGTCGATATAAAGTGGGTGTCGGATTTTTATAGCCGCCAGGTGATGAAACCCACCGAAGTGAGAGGATGTCGACTGACCTAGGTCAATCTGGGAACCTCGATGAGCTTCACGCAATCTGACGACAGTCCTTCTTTACTTCTAACTTCAATTCATACCTTTTGGTTTACGGCTGGTCTTTTGTTTTTTGTGGACAATGAAAATGTGGGCAGAGTTTCGAACTGTCTGAGGAAGGTGTCGACTTGCTGGCGATATACGTACGAGGATGCAAGGGCTTCGGCGACCAAGCATGCAAGACATTACTTTTCTTGTGTAATATACTCAAAGTTATAATTTTTATCTTAATCTAATGTAAATGATTCTTGTAATTAATTCCAAGTTTGTATTAATGTTTTACTTTTCCTAGTAATGAATTCTTATAATTGACTCAGATTTTGAAACGATGATGTAATTTTGATTGGGAAATCCTATTGTAAAGTCTGATAATGTAATCCCGAATATTATTGATTTGTTATGTGTTCAATTTTGTTTGTAATTACTATTTTGATGAGTTTATTTTACTGTGTATTACTGTTTGTTGTCTTTTAGATTAATTTTAGTGTTAGAGTCCTCACAAAAAGAATTATAGGTTCAAATTAATTGATGTAGCATACACGGCTGAGAATATTGTGGACTGTATTATCAAAGTTGTGGAAGACTTTGGTCTTACAAATAAAATATTCCCAATTACTCTAGACAATGTCACTGCGAACTCTAAGGCCATGGATATTATTACTCCAGTCTACAGTACATACGTCGATTCCTTCTTGCTACATCAGTGATGCGCTTGTCACATTATTAACCTTATAGTCAAATCCAGTTTGAAAAGGTTGGATGTGTATCTTAAATCTTTTCACGATGCAATATCTTTCTTGAATAATTCTAACGTAACAATAGCAACATATAAGAACTTCTGCAGTGTAATGGGTGTACATCCAAAAAAGTTTGGTTTTGACATGCTGGTAAGATGGAACTCTACTTACTAGATGCTTAAGAGTCTTTTACTATATAAGAGCACTTTTTCTGTTTTTATTCAAACACAATATCCGAGCATTCACTCTAGAGAGAAGAATACATCTAATCTTGAAGGACTGGGAACAAGCTGATTCGCGAGCACAACACTCTGTAGAAAATATAGAGTTGTCGGACGTGTTCGAAAATCTGTACCTCGACAATGATACTTAGAAAAAAAAGATGTATATAGACCTATAGGTTGTATTGTTTTCCTTTGCCAAGAATTTCTCATGTCGAGTTTTTACTTGGCAAAAGTTTTAATGAGACAACTATTTCAATATTAATAAAGCTCTTAACTACATTTTCAATATGCGTGTCTTATTTTTTACAACTTTCATATGTATTTATGAATTCTACACAATTTTCTATTTTTTCCTATTTTTTCTCCTTTTTTATTTGCATTTTTCTGATTTTTTTGAATTTTTAGGCTAAGTGGGTCGTAAATGGCCAAACGGGCTCATGCTGACACAGAACGGCACGACCGACTCTTTCACAGGCCGAAATGGGCCTTGCCCAGTCGTGCCCGTGTTAGGCTGGGCCGGGCCGCCCATTTGGCCACGTCTACACGTGTAAGTGGTGGGTATTTTTTTAAGAGTAAAAGCCCTAGAGGGGCTTATGTAATACCTCTTGTACATAACTCTTGCAAACAAGAGGTATTACATAAGTTCATGGCATATTCTTGGTTACATAGAACTGTCAAGACCAGGCAGCTATTCTGGTGAGCAACACTATTGCAGATTTAATTTTTTGTGTTGTAATGAATCCTCGGTGCCTGTTTAGCTAGCTGATTAGTTTCTTTGTTGTTTTCCCTACTTATATAGATGAACTTCACCTGCATGGATTGACATATTTCCTTAATCTGAAGCAATGTTAGTTGGATTGTCCAGTGCCTTGGCTTGTGAATCAACTGTCCTTCTGAAATGGCTCGAGCAAAAAAAAATCACTTGTGGATAGATTCAACAATTTAGCCATTGTAACTGCTAGCAAGAGAGCCTAGGCTTCCGCCTCCAAAGTTGAACAGGATTGCAATCCTTGAGCCTGAACTTGTATCCTGCAGTTAAGAGTAGAATGTCCTATAGTTGCATTGATGCATATGCCAAAGGCACCATTGTTAGACCTAGAAGCGTCTGAGTAGAAACAGTTTGTTAGGGAACTATGATGAATATAGTTCTGAGAACAATGTCTGATAGAAATAGTAATATGATTTTTAGAATTAAGAGTAATATAACTATCTTCCATGCTATTAAAATGGGTGATAAAAGAGTGGGCATCCGTAGCATCGAAGATTATGCTCCGTATGGTTTTATCTTTTCTGCTAAATCTGAAGTCATTTTCTACCTTTCCATATATACCATAGAATGTGAAAGACAAATTCTTTGTCTTGTTCATTATTAAGTTGGGCAAAAATGCAGTGTAAAATGTTAGTGCAACTCTTATCCTGGAAATATTGGTTATCAGTCCTAATAGCTAGATGAGTGTAATCGCCCAAAAATTTTAACCATTTAAAATTTGCATGAATTTCTTGGATTTCAAAAACTTTTCCTATATTTGAGAAATAGCAAAAGCTTGTCTTACAATTCAAAAGGACATATCAATTTTCTTGCACCAAACTGAAATTATAAAAATATGCAAAATAAATGGTGTGCTAAATCTCCTCGGGATTTGAATTTCAAATTTAAATCCATTCCTAAAAATACAAACTAAATTTTCAAACCAATTCTTTCCCTCCCCTCTCCCTCGGGCCACATCTCCTCCACCGACCGAATATTTTCCTCTTTCTATGGCCCACCCGCGCTCTGGCGTAGCACGACGTCGCCCCGCTTCCTTGCCCCTCGTGGCCCAGCCAAGCCAAGCCCAGCCAGAGCATCGCAGCCTACTCGCTTGCTCGTTCTCTCTCGCACCAGCTCTCGCCGACAAGTGGGCATTGGCCCTACCTGTCAGGCCACCCGGGGAGAGTACTGTGCTTCTTCCTCGTGCATGCCAGAGCCGTGTCAACCCACCTTGAGCACTGTAGCCGCGCCTCGAGCCTTCTCATGCAATGTCGTGACCTCATCCCATCCATGCGCCAGACCTCTGCACGCCGCTCCGCTCGGGCGCCTACGCTCGTCCTCATTTGTTCCTACTTCTCCCTTCTATAAAGTCGTAGCCGATCCCGCCACCGTATTCGCTGCGTATTCCTCTACGATTTCCCCCACTTTTCCCCCTCCTCTCTGCCTCGGGTGTAGAAGAATTCGTCTTCCCTAATTATGGTCGTCGGCTTTGCTGTTGATTTCTGGGTGCTAGAGTGAGTCTTCGTCCTCATCTTCTTGCACATTGTGACGACATTGACTTCCCCTTCCTCGCGCTTGCCTCCTCTGAGCTCATTTCCTCACAAAGAAGAAGGAATGTCGTTGCCATCTGTGGAGCTAGCCAGAGCACGCCAAGTTGTCACCTTCTCCTTCTGCCTTGTCTGGTGAGCTTCCGACTCTGTTGTCTCGCACATCTTGGTTGCCTCGGCCTCCTCTCTCTAATATACGGATTCTTCCTTCTTACCATACCTCATAGTTGCCGGAACACCTGCCGTCCCTGTCACCAGCTCGGAGCACGCAACCCCACTGTCTCACTCTGTCTCCTTCCTCGCTTGGCTTCTAGGTGAGATCTCTCGTTCCCGTAGGCTTCTTCATCTTGCAAAACTAGTAGGATGGTCAGTGAAGAGCCTAGTTGGTCGTAGCGTAGCTGCATTGTCGACCTCACCGCACCGCTGCAAGCCACCATAGAGAGCTCGGTGCGTCGCCGCATCTTGAGCATTGAGAGCACCCATAGATGCTAAGCTAAGCTCCATTTTGTAGTTGTAAGCCTCGTTGTGTAGTTGTCATTAGGCACAGTACCACCATCGTCGTCTTCACCATGCCACTGCCTCGGTCCATCTCTCGCCACGCCACCACAACCATTAGGATCACCATGGACCCCGCATCCCATTTTGGGGGATGTGTGTAGTCGCTGAAGCCCTCTCCGCGAGCGTCGAGCTCGCCCGAGCCGCCCATGGCTGCTCTACACTGTTCACCTATACTGGACGAAGAAGACGATTGAGAGAGATGTTGATGTGTCGACTCCACCCGGTAAGTTAGGATTAATTTAATCGGTAATTAGTTATAGTTTAATTAGGAGCTAATGTCTATGATATTTGGGCCCTCGGTGATTAGGAAATATAATTACACCTGTAGGTTAAAGTATGTGTGTATAACATACCGGTCCCACCAATTAAGACCCTCGGTAGACTTAGTCCGTGGACCCAAAGCCACTGACGTGTGGGTCCCCTATCCTATGCGTCGTTCGTTGATCATCTCAATGTCTTAAACAAGCTTATCACACATCCGACTAGTGTGGATGAGAAAATTGAGAAGAACGACAAGGTCGTCATATTGGCGTCATCTGTATCACTATCATGAGAGCAATTAGTGATGAATATTATCTTCAGAAAAAGCACTATCAGCTTCAATGAGGCAGTGTCATACCTATTGGAGGCGAAATCATTGAAGAAGCCATCAGATTGTTTATCCTCGGGTGATCAAGCATTGGTTGTCATAGGTGTTATAGACAAAAGCAAAAGCCATGGGAAGAAGAAGGGCAAGAGCAAAGGCACATATGTATGCTATCTATGTGACGAGGAAGATCATATGATAAAAGATAGTCCAAGTTTAAAACAAATGAGGGGTGCATGCTCAGTGGTGGTAGTAAAGATTGTTTAGACATACTAGTCATCAGTCAATCATGTAATTCTCATGGATGGATATTATATTCAGGTTGTTGTTTCCATATATGTTCGGTGAGGGAGATGTTTGATGAAGAATCTCTACGTCCACTGTTCACTTAGCGGATTGCAAGAAGTATGTAATTACTAAGGTGTGAACGGTTATATTGGAGATGTATAGTAGACCACATCGCACATTGATGGGAGTTCGGTGTGTTCCTGGCTTAAAGAAGAATCTAATATCTGTGAGGTTGCTTGAACTCGAAAGTTGTGAGGTATCACTTTGAGGTGGCGTCATGCGAATTATTTACAAAGGGCAAGTAATCATGAAAAGTATCTAGAGCAATGGAGGATACCGATTAATGGGTAATCATAAAGGAAGAGCAGCCAATGGAGGTCTGATAAAAATCCTGGTCAAGATAATGAAACCGTATCATCAACGGTAGGTACTTAGATCTCATCTGCAGTTATGTGCAAAACTGCAAAGATGGTTGCAAAATCTAGCATGCATGAAGGTGAAGGTACGAGCTATTGGAAGAAGGAAGACATGGTGGGACCAACCACACGGTACCGACGAGCAGGTGGAGCCCGGAGGCAGTACAAACCAATAACATGGAGGGTTGTAGGAACATGAGGTGTGGTTATCCAAATTACACAACAAATGAGCTCTCAGATGGAGGATCCAGGGCAGGCTAGTCTGGATATCGACACGTACATTGCGGTGATGTGCACGGGCCCCTGTGGTGCGGGCACTCCCAAAGGTGGGAGAAAAAAGACAAAATGGGAAAACAAAAATAGCAGAGCCGTCTTGGAGTGAATTCTTGGAGGAGCATAGTGACTTCAATGGATAGGAGTCAAGGTGGAGATTATTGAGCATGGGTAAATCATATCCTAACCTACTAGGACTTGAAGATGTGTTCTACAAGGGTTCCTATCCTAATCCTAACATTCCTACTTTCTTTTGGAGGAGAAGTATGTGGCACTATATAAAGCTATGAGGGGTGGTCATGGTCTCATGGAGAACGAAAGTCACAAACCAACTCCCAAGGCAAGAGGTGCATGAGAGGATTAGATGCTAGGTTATTCTTTAGCACAAGATTCTTGTATAGGACAAGGATCCGAGAGTCCTAAAAAGTTCGAGAGGGTTGTGAGAGAACAACAATCCCCTGTACTCTTTTGAGGTTGTGCTTAAGGAATTTGCAGTCAGCTTCACCAAATCTTTCTCTCTCATCGTAGTTATTTCATCGTTATTATTTGATTATCTCTACGGGATTCATCTACTTCATTCTTGATACCGTGCACGCTCATACCATATCTCGCAACTCTGGTCTGATCTAGAGGCTGCTGCGCATAAGAAGGGGGGTACGAGAGTATAACATATGTTAAACCATATGGGACACCAAGGATCAGATCAAATTGAAACATTCCCTTGGAAGAGTTGATAATGGACTGAACTAAAATTGTGATGTATAACCTTTTGTATGGAATCCCAAGTCTAGGATGTGGTGCTATTAGCACTGGCTCTCCGAAAGGTAGTGTCGGGGAAGTATTTAGCCTTCATGATTTTTGTAATGACCCCATTTCTGAGATCGTTAAACTCTTCACAACCACCCAGGATGTGCGGTCGTAAAGCAAGAAATAGCATCACAGACAAACTTACGCTTACAAAAGAGGCAAACTTTTATTACAACAACTAGTGCTTAATAGCCAGTTTGGACACAGGCACAGGTATCCAAGCCCAAATATAATATATTACAGAAAAAGATACTTCTGAATCATACGCACGCCCGAGCGTGATTGAGACCTAGTACTAATAGTCATAATCGTCCAGTGGTTCTTCCTGATCATAAAGATCACCTATTTCTTCCGAAAGTTCTTCTATTAATGATTAGTAAGAATGAGTACAATAATACTCAGTAAGTTGCATGGGAAATCTTATTTAACAACTTGTCGGGATAAACAAGTGATTGGAATTTTACCATAACAGGTGTATGTGGATGCCATTACTTTGAGTTGGAAGCAGTTTAGTATTTAAAGCAGTAAAACAATATTAAATATAACAACAAGGGTTTTCAACATCTGCATTTATCCATTTAACATATGTAAAACTCTACTTATATATTGGAATTACCCATGAACACAACTTCATTAACCGAAAGCACGGCGTATCCGAATACCATTGTTTTTACTCTACAAAGTTGCCCAACTTTACCCAATAGATACCTTAAATTCATACTGCCAAGCTATATACACGCAACACGATCATGTGCGACTAAGTTGAGATAACAAAATATTTTCACTACCCAACCTTTCTAGCCTCTACCTGGTAGGTTCTTGGACAATACAATCATCGAAAAACCACTGACCAACAGTGGAATGTACGGTTTGATGCTAACTATACCGACCGTTGTGTAGTTCAGCGAGTGTCCCTCCGGGCCCACTCATGTCCCACCCCCAATCCGCGGCTGCTCTATACAACAAGAGTAGGTGACATCCTGTAGATATTCAATCGAAAGAGTAGTGTACTAAGCCAAGCTGGATATACCAAACCTGTGGTTAAGCGATTTTTGTATCTGCTACTCGGCACAAGGTTCTAGTCCTTACATGTTTCTAGTAGGGAGGTGATCTAACAACCAACTCGTGGCTGCCCACCTTCTTAGCCCTACCCTCGACTCACTTTTATCGAGTCTATTGGGTTGTCCAACCTCCTGGTCTCAACTCTCAACTCTTGATCACAACCTATTGGCGACCAACCAATATTCCTTATCAGTATGTATAAACATATTGTGTGACAAAACCGAACATTTGCTATCATTTTATGTAACTTAAACTTGTCAAGGTGAATATGACTTACAAATAATAGGAGGTTGTGGGTGTGTGTGGGTGATGGGGTTTACCTAAGCATCAAGACATTCAAAAATATAATTACGATAATAAAGTAATTGGCTTAAATACAATAATGAAATTAATAATACAACTGCATGAAATATAGACTCGAAGTGATCAAACGAATGCAAATTGCATCCTTGCTCAAAGTCCTCAAAATTCTCTACTTCTCCCGCATCTTGTCCAGCGTTCTCCAGAGCTTGGTCATCGGAGTCAGGACCTAATGTAAAATAAAATAATCCAAATAAATATCCGGACTCAATAAGGAGCGAGCTGGGAATAACATGCAAGTAAAATAAATTCAAAAAAATTAAAAAGAAAGGTGGTGTGGCGAATAGAATTTATTAGGTGCTTGATCTAGTTAAACGGAGTTGAAAATGGGATTCACGGGCTCGAAACAATCGAAATGGAGATATTATGTCGAAAATGTTTTAGATGAATAGTAATGGGTCTGATGAACCGTGTCGGGTTTATACTGTTTATGGCAGGTTGGGTTCTATGAACAACAACGGGTCTTGGGTTGTGGGTTATTGGGTTTCAGTGAACAGTGTCGAGCTAGGTTGGAATATGGTTTTGCACAATGTTGGGCTAAGACCAACACCTAGTTGGGCCTTAGGCCCACTGGGCTAGGTCTTAAAGGCCTAGTTGGTTGCAGTGTGAGCTGCGTATGGCTCAAAGCCAGTGCGCACTCCTGCACACCCGAGCCGAGGGAAAGAAGCCGACGGCTCCGGCGACGAGCGACGACGCCGAGTGGTGCGGCAAGCACCAACGTGCCCTGAGCAACCCATTTTTGGATTTAGCTTGGGCCATGGTGGCTCAGGGAGGGGTGGTTGTCGGTGGTGGTGCACAGCCGAAGCAGGGGAAGGTGGCGGTCCGGCAGTGCTCCGGCCAAATTGGCTGGGGCTCGAGCATCGGTGAATTTGGCCGGAGCTCGAGCATCGGTGGGTGAAGGGGAGCTCGAGGAAGGTGGTAGCGGGGCTTGGGGGTGCTCCGAGGTGAGCTAGCCACGTGAGTCGTGGGTGGCACCGTAGTGGAGGGTGGTGCCCGCGAGGTGGTGGCGAAGATAGGGGCAAAGGAGGTGGGGGAAAGGTTTGGGGTGATGGGTCGATGGTTGCGACGAGGTTGGGAGGGAGAGGGTGAGATGGTGGCGTCAGATTTGAGTTTGGGCTCACCGAGGAAGAAAGGGGGCGACGACAAAATTGCGGGAATTGGCTGGAGTTGGAGGGGAAAGAAGGCGATGGTGGGGGTCAATGGGTGCTGGCAATGAGATATCGCGGTGGAGGATGGCTTTTATAGCCTGGGAAGGTAGTGGCAGCAGTGATCAAGCGAGGCACGCGTGGCAGCGAGGTGGACAGCGGGGAGGATTTGGCACCGCGTAGGGGCGAGCTAGAGGTACAACGGTGGTGCAGTGGCAGTGGCTTCTCCTGGCCGAGGGCTTGCTGGTGAGGTCGGACGCGGCGTGTGCGAAGCGGGGAGCAAGTGGCGAGGGGGTGTGGGGCATGGCGTTGGTGCTGGTGCGCGGCGGGGGGAGCTGGCGCACACATTGATGGAGAGGAGATGGCTATCGGCGAGGTGGCTCAGGAGGTGGTGGCTATTGGCGTCATCTTGGCTCAAAGTGGGGCGTCGAGCGGCGGTAGGGCACAGTGACTGCCAGCGCGACGCACGACAAGAAGCACAGGAGGGGGTGGCGGCTTTTGAGAAATGCATTTTCGGTAGAGGAAGACGGGATGGTCAAAAGAGCAAAGCGGAAATGGTATGGGAGTTTCCGAATTGGGAAGGAATTAAAATATCAAGCCAAAAACTCAAAAAACTTTTGAAACTCTGAAATTTTCGTGTTGTTTCAATTTTAGCCCAGATGGAGTCAGGGTTATTAACTAACCTCCAAACTAGTCCTGGTAACAGAGCTTCATTAAGGGTTTTAAGATCTCTAATTCCTAGACCCTCATTTTTTTTTTGCAAGCAAATGTCATCCTAAGTAGTGAGATGTAAGGCTTTCTTACCTTGGTCCTTCTTGAAGGCGAATTGGAAGATCGCACTTGATTATCATTAGGAGCCGGTAGGCATATAAAGGGCATAGGAGTTGGTTACATGCCAAAAATAAATCCCTAACAAATAGTAAAGCTATCCCTAACAAATAGGAAAGCTAGCTCTTGAAGATAAAAACGAATCATCCTGATGGCGTGATCTCCTCGGGCTGTTGGCATGCACGTCGCGCGGCGTCTGTGCCATGCACGCATCGTGCATGGTATCGTTCGCTAACCCCGCGCAGCTTGGAACGGAGCGGATGGACGCTCAAGCCGGAAGTAAATCTCAAAGATGGAGGTAGGCAAGCCCTTGGTGAACACATCGGCATATTGCGAGGTCGTCAAAACATGGAGCACGCGAACCTCATCGAGGGCCACCCGTTCCCGAACAAAATGTAGATCAATCTCGACATGCTTCGTCCGCTGATGCTGGATGGGGGTTGACGAAGCCAGCAGGATTCAGCGACGGCATTTGCAACAGCACGGTACTCCGCTTCAGCGCTAGAGCGAGAGACCGTCTGCTGGCGCTTGGAGGACCATGAGACGATGATGTCTCCGAGGAAGATGCCATAGCCTGATGTCGACTTGCGGGTGTTGGGGCAGCCGGCCCAGTCCGCATCAGTGTAGGCAGTCAAGGATGTCGGTGAAGTCTGATGGAGCTGCAGACCATGGTCGATGGTCCCCCTGAGATAGCGAAGAATCCGCTTCAGGAGATTGGCATGTGGCTCACGTGGATCATGCATGTGGAGACAAGCCTGTTGAACCGCGATGTCGGGACATGTGAACGTCAAGTACTGGAGAGCGTCGACGATGCTCCTGTAGTCGGTGGCATTGGCCACAGGTGCACCAGCAGAAGGAAGTTTGGCGCTGGTGTCGATGGGCGTACTGCAAGGATTGCAGTTGGTCATGCCAGCGCGCGCCAAAATATCCTCCGTGTACTGACGCTGCGAAAGGAAGAAACCAGGGGTAGTGCGTTGCACGGAAACGCCGAGGAAGAAGTGCAGCTCATCGAGGTCCTTGAGTGAAAATTCGCGATGAAGCGAATCAATCACTTTGCGGCGCAAGGTTGGTGACGAGGCCGTGAGGACGATGTCATCAACGTACAACAGGAGGTAGACGGTGTCGTTGCCGTGGTGGTAGATGAACAATGAAGGATCTGCCTTGGACGCCAAGAATCCCAAGGACACCAGGTACGTTGCGAAGCGACTGAACCAGGCCCTCAGGGTCTGCTTGAGACCATACAGGGACCGGTTGAGGCGGCAGACGTACGTGCTGCGTGTCGGGTCGACGAAGCCGGAGGGTTATTGACAGTAGACCGTTTCGGCGAGCGTGCCGTTGAGGAAGGCGTTGTTGACGTCGAGCTGATGGGCAAGCCAGTCATTGGCCAAGGCGATGGTGAGGACAGTGCGTACGGTGGCCGGTTTGACAACTGGGCTGAACGTCTCACCAAAATCAACACCAGGCCGCTGGGAGAAACCATGAAGAACCCAGCGTGCCTTGTAACGGTCCAAGGAGCCATCATGCTTCAACTTGTGCCGATAAATCCACTTCCCTATAACAACATTAGCACCAGTAGGACGGGGGACAAGATCCCACGTGTGGTTAGCACAGAGAGCATCAAATTCTTGTTGCATAGCCAGATGCCAATTATCATCATTAAGTGAGGTGCGGTAAGAGCACGGAATTGGCGATGGAGCAGCCACATGGAGGTTGAGCCGATCCACGGGGAGACGAAAATCGCGTTTACCACGGATGGTCATGATGTGATCATTGACGGGTGGGGTAACTTGTTGTGTTGTGGGTGGTGGAGGTGCGGCAGCAATATCAGATGCGTGCGACGTGGCAGGCGGATGTGGCGCGGCAGGCTGGTTGTGCGACACGGTAGGCGAGGGGGCATGCGATGCGGGCGGACCTAGCATGGCAGGTGAATGCGGCACGAGCGGCACAGACGCGGCAGGGACAACACGCGTGGCAGGTGGAGCTGGCGGCGCACGTGCAGGACGCGCAATGAGGAGAGGAGCAACAGGAGATGTATGTGCTGCGACTGACAAAAAATCAAAATAAGAGGGAACCGGCGGTCGAGGCTGTTCGGCGAATGGAAAAGAGGACTCATCAAAGGTGACATGACGAGAGATGATGACACGATTCATGGAAAGATCAAGGCAGCGGTATCCCTTGTGGTTTGTGGGGTAACCGAGGAAAACACAAGTCGTGGAGCGCGGTGTGAGCTTGTGAGGAGCTGTGGCGGACAGGTTCGGATAGCACCTACAACCGAAAACTCGAAGATGAGAGTAATCGGGAGGTGACCCGAAAAGAGCATGGTGAGGAATACCGAAGTTGAGAGACTTGGTGGGGTGGAGATTAAGAAGATAAGTAGCGGTGTGGAGGGCCTCGACCCAGTAGGGAGGAGGCATGATGGCCTGAAAAAGGAGGGACCGAAGAATGTTATTGGTATAACGGATGATGCGTTCCGCTTTACCGTTCTGTTGAGATGTATGTGGGCATGACATGCGGAGTGCAACGCCATGTGAGAGAAGATGACGACGCATGGCTTGATTGTCAAATTCTCGCCATTGTTGCACTGGACACCGCGAACAACATAGGAGAACTGGGTGTGGACATAGGCAAAAAAATTGCGAAGAATGTCGAACACCTCGGATTTCAGTCGAAGTGGGAACGTTCATAAGTAGTGAGTGAAATCATCAAGCACAACGAGGTAATATTTGTAACCATAAATACTGGGGACTGGTGAGGTCCAAAGATCACAATGTATTATCTCGAAAGCTGTAGTAGTACGAGTGGACGAGGGATAAAACGGAAGACGCACATGTCGACCAAGTTGGCATGCATGGCACAAGGATTCTTCCGAAATTTTATTACATGAGATATGAGAAGCACTGGCAAGATGTGATAGATCTTGTGCGCCGAGGTGACCGAGGCGTCGATGCCACAAGGTGGAGGACGGACGCGTGACAGCAAGTGCGTGGGGAGCAGGCGGCGGCCAATGAAGAGGGTAAAGGTCACCACGTCTATTGCACCTAACGATCACGTTCCTGGTTTGAAAATCCTTCACAGAAAGGCCAAAAGGGTCAAATTCGACAGAGCAATGATTGTCAATAGTGAAGCGATGAACATATATCAAGTTCTTAATGAGAGAAGGAGTGACAATAACATTGTTTAGTCGAAAAGAACGTGAAGGGAAATCAAGAGAAGCCGTGCCAGTGTGGGTAATAGGAATATGAGACCCATTGCCAACAATGGCATATGGGGAAGCAGCGGAAGGAACGCGGGAGAAGGCCGAGAGATTACCCTGATCCAAGGTCATATGCGTATATGCCCCAGAATCCATTAACCAATCCAAAGAAGGAGGGTTCAGCTGCATGGTGTTAAACACATGCATGAGTTGTTGCTGATCCCAGGAGGCAGGTGGTGTGTAGGCGTACTGCGCGGAGGGCGCCGTCATGCCAGGCCATTGCGTGACCGGTGCGGTCGGCCACTGGAAGCCAGGGGACGGTGCTGGGGCCGGGACAGTGGCAGTGAAGGCACCCGGCCGTGAGCCCAAGACACCCTAACCGGGCCACATCTGAATGGACCCGGCCTAGGGATTCTACAGCGAGGGCCAGGGGGCCGGGCACTGGGCGCTAGGGTGAGCACCGCCCCTGTTGGCGCCCTGGCCGCTGCCGCCGCCGCCATGGTTGCCGCCACCGCTGTTGCCGCGGCCATTGTTGCAGTGGTGGTTGTTGTTGCGATTGGAGGAGCCGAAGTTGGTGGTGGTGGTGCGGTTTTGGCCAGTACCGGCAGTGTGAGAGGAAGACCCGCTAGAGTTGACGCCGGAGGTGGTGACGAAGGCCGAAGGAGTCGAGTTGCCGCCGGAGGACTCGGTCGGCGCGGTCAGTTCTTTGAGGAGAAGAGCCGAGCGAGTCTCTAGGAAGGACGGAACAGGACGCTGCATGGAGATGAGCGTGCGCATGTGCGCGAGCCACGGGCTCAACCCACACAAGGTATTGAGGACGAGGCTCTTGTCGACGATCGGTGTGCCGACCGCAGTCAGCTCGTCGGCGAGAGCCTTCTGCTTGCGGCAGTAGTCGGCGACGATCATGGAGCCCTGCATGAGTCCGTAGAACTCCTGCTCGAGGTAGATGGCGCTCGTCTCGGCATTGTCGCGGTAGAGCCCCTCGATGCGTGTCCAGATCGTGTGCACTGAGGCCGCAGAGTCCATGACCATGGTGAGCAGTTTGGGCATGATGGTTGCGTACAACCAGGAGCGGACGAGGGCGTCGAGGCGGAGCCACTGCGCATTCGGAGATGAGGTGGCGGTGGCGCGCAGATGATCATCGAGAGCATATTTCTTGAGAGCGACCTCGAACAAGCCGCGCCACTGGGCGTAGTTGCCGGCTTGGAGATCGAGGGTGATGGGGACGAGGAGTTTGACGCTCGAGACGGCGACGGCCTGCGCCCATAGCGCGGTCATGGCGTCGAGGTTGGCCTTGGCCAGGGTGGCAAGGCAGGCGGCCTCAGCATTGGCTCGAGACTGGTCTACATCAGAAGGTGCAGTCATGGCGAGGCGTCGCGGAGAGAGGCCGGAGGCAAAGTAGAACGAGATGGATTGGCGAGGCTAGGATTGGACCTTAACTGATACCATGAAGGCGAATTGGAAGATCACACTTGATTATCATTAGGAGCCGGTAGGCATATAAAGGGCACAGGAGTTGTTTACATGCCAAAAATAAATCCCTAACAAATAGGAAAGCTATCCCTAACAAATAGGAAAGCTAGCTCCTGAAGATAGAAACGAATCATCTTGATGGCGTGATCTCCTCAGGCTGTTAGCATGCACGTCGCGTGGGCGTCCAGGCCATGCACGTACCGTGCATGGTACTGTTCGGCTAACACTTCTGAACTCCTTTCCACCAGAAATGCTTGACGATCGAGGTTTATTTCTCAACTAAACCTTTTGGAAGAAGAACATTAGACATACAATAAATGGGAATGGAAGAGAAAACTGATTTAATAAGAGTAAGTCTTGCTGCATGAGAAAGTTTATCAGCTTTCCAATCACTTAGCTAAGTTTGAAATTTATTCTGCAGAAATTCATAAGCAGCAGTTTTGGACTGAGCATTAATGAAAATAGGATGGCCTAAGTGAGTGAAAATTCTATCCATATTCTGAACTTGGAAAACATTCCTGATGCTATCTTTAGTTTGCTGAGGAGTGTTGCTACTAAAGTGGATGCAAGACTTGTTCCAGTTGGGGATTTGACCCGACTCGTTGCAAAATTGAAGAAGAATCCTCTGATATAAAGAGAGGAAAATTGAGGCTCAAATCTACGGGCCACGTCACCCCGAAAGTTTTTCCCCGCCGGATCACGCGCGCATTGGCTTTGCGTCCGTCCGATATTTCTCCCGAAGCGCTCGCTATGCTGGCCTTCATGCAGTTTGCTCTATGCACCGTTCGATCTTATCGGAAGGTCTGGCATTCGCACGGTTTGCTTTGTGGCCTTGGCGCGGGAGCGCGTTGACTGCTGCGCGTCCAAGGTCGCAAACGGTCTACTAGTACTCTTAATAGCAAGGGCTTCATGCATAATAGCATCACCACGGATTATGAGGTCATCAGCAAAAAGGAGAGAATGAACAGCAGGGACCTGAGGAGTTAATCCCTTGGATGTTATTTTGAGTAAGAACTTTGTTAAGCCACAAGAGAGCAAGTGGTGGGGGTTTGGATCCTCTACTTTCGAACACACGCAATTTTGCTTGTTACATCCGTTTGACTCTAGAATTGAATTTAATTCATCCAGTTGGATTCAATCCTATTCTAGTAGGCTGTGAATTTAATTCAGGCAATTTAAAATATCATTTTTTTTACGATTACAAAGAAGATGTACATGCAAACACACTACTATGCACATACGCGCACACACGAGTACTTCTTCTTAACACACTCCTAGACAAACAGAGGCTAAGGATAAATCTACGATCTCACAAAAATCCTATTGAAACACACTCTTATGTTGGTAAAGATGGGTATTAGGATTTAAACCCTATTGGATAGAGTCGTACACCCACAACTCTAATTTTTCTATTTCGTGTGTCCTTTGATTTGGAATTAGAGCTTAATCAACATCAAAATTCGGAGTTTGCTCTCACATTATCACATCATCTAGCACCGTTGATTTCCTCCAATCCAGCACGATTTCCTCCAATCCAGCAACAATCAAACACCGGCTGCGGCCCAAACGACGGCGACACCACTCGCCGCAACCTAAGAGGCGGATTGTGTTGAAAATGAGGGCAATATTTTAATTCCAAATTTTATTAGAAGGCAAATATTGCAAAAGACTAATGATGCATATAACAATGCGATAGCGCATAACTCATTGTACTTCACAATATATGAAAACCGGGATGTAAACAAGTCTATCAATCACACAAGAGACTTACGGATGGGTCCGATGAAGAGCAGAAGCGCCGCAGACTTGATGCGGCGTAAACGTAGATGTCGCGAAAGCAAGCGATCGCAGATGCGCTGCCGAAACCTTATTGCCGCCCGTGCGGTCTTCACAGCAAGAACGGTTCGGAGATACCGCCTTCTTCACGCACGCAGAGAAGAAGAGTCCAAGGTTCGACGGCGCAGCATACAAAGACAGAGTTGAAGGAAGAAGGAATGGAGGCTATTCTTGTACCCACTATGCACTGGACGTCTCCAGACATATATAGATGCGCATCGTAATCGACAGTTAAACGATCATTTACCCATCGTAATCGCACACTTAACTAGCCATTTAACCACCGTAATGTCACACTTAACGATCATTTACCCACCGTAAATCACATCATCACCCAATAAAGCCTCAAATTTAAACATTTGAATCTCATTCAAACAGAGAGAGAGAGATGCATGGTTCAGCAAAAATAAGGTGGACTTGGTCTGCCAAATGGCGCGGCACGGCACGGCACGGTCGCGCGCCGCAAGTCACAAGTCACAAGTCACGCGATTTTTCACGCGATTTTTCACGCGAAAATACGCGAACGCGCGCGCGCGTGCGTGCGTGTGTTTAGCCAGAGCTCTCCTCATGCCATCCTCATCCATGTGTTACATGTTTCAAGGAGTGGCAAGGACTCCACCTTATATGTTGGTCACCTCCACCTTGCCTTAGCAATATGGTACTAACCCATAAATGCTTTGGAATTATAGAAAATGGACCTCACTCATATGAGCTAATTTCTAACAGATTGACCTGAAGGATGGACTTGGGTGACAATGGAGAAGACACTGCTCCGCCCAATTGATGCATTGTCGTGGTTGATTCCAATTCCATGTGACAGCTATCACACCCTAATTCCTAGAATCTAATTCCACAATTCCATGCCTAATTCCTAGGAGCCAAACAGGGTATGGCATAGACCGTTGGATCTTGCGTTTCAGTCAGCTAAGATTAATGTAGAAGAAATCTCGAAGTTTTGAGCACCGTAACTAAACTTTTTCTCCACATGTAATCTCGAACACATTCTATTCGTTTGGTTGTTTGGATGACATGAGACGGAGCATGTGAAGCTTAGGAAGAGTAAGGTAACAAGCAAGTAAAAAAAACATATCGTACTATTTTGCATACTTACAATTTTTGTGAATTAGCTACTTCTGCTACAATCAAAATGATCCATTTTTAATCCATGCTAGGTAGATTTGCAGTATACGGATGATGAGATGAGATGCATAGCAGATTTGCTCGTGCACGAACCAAGCGTAGAAAGCGGACGAAGGCGGATTTCGCCGTTCTCAAAGTCACGACGGAAACTTATTAAATCACCATTCCAGATAGGCGTGAACAACATTGTAAGGCGGATTTCGAGAGACACCACAGATTGCGCTTTCTGCATTCCCCGTCGTGAAACCCTGACGCGAGCACGAAACGCTCGACTGTTCAGAAGAAAGAACCCAATCCAAAGCGCCACGCGGCAGCCGAGAGCTCGAGGCGCCACGCCGGCCGCCGCCGCCACACATGCTGCGGGTCGTCTCCTCCTCCGCACTCTCCGCCCGCTCCTCCGGAGCCCCCTTCTCTTGAGCCTTAAACCTCTCATCTGCTACCGCCGGCCGCCGCGGCTGTTTCGCGCCCTTTCGTCCTCCACGCCTCTCGCCGCCTCCCCGCCGAGCGCCGCCGGTGTGGGGGATATCAGTGAAGAGCACTTCCTCCTGTGCGCGGCTGCGGGGAGGGCGCCGCTCCGGGTGGCGGTGCTGGTGAGCGGCGGGGTGGACAGCAGCGTCGCGCTCCACCTCCTCCACGCCGCGGGACACCGCTGCACCGCCTTCTATCTCAAGATCTGGTTCCAGGTCCATACACCTCCCCCCATTAGTATCTTCTGCAACGCTAACCGCGGGATCTCTTACGAAGCTGAGTGATTAATCTGTAGGAGGATTTCAGGAACTTTTGGTCTGAGTGCCCTTGGGATGACGATTTAAAGTATGCACAAGCTGTCTGTGACAAGGTACCGTTCAAAAATTTTCAGCTGAAGCATGGTGTTTCATTGAATAGCTACCGTGCAGCTTATGTAGACTAATTTTGGCTACATGAACTGGGTGATCTAATGGTTGGTTTTGTAGATTGATGTGCCGTTGGAGGTGGTCCATCTATCTGATGAGTATTGGAACCATGTGGTAAGCTTCATCTGAACTTCCCCTCCTTAGCCCTGTAGAAATCTCTTGTGGTGTTCTGAATTCTCAAAAGAAATATCGTGAATTTCATATCTAGGTGTCCCATATTATTAACGAGTATCGCAGCGGGCGTACTCCGAACCCTGATGTTCTTTGCAACACAAGGATAAAGTTTGGTACGAACATTGTACTGTGATGGCTGTGTACACTTCTATTATGGAAATTTGAATGTACATTGAGGTGTAATTATTGAACTTCGGTCATGTGCCTATTCTTTTGTTGCAGGGGCTTTCTTAGAAGCTATTGAAAATTTGGGATTTGATTACATAGCTTCAGGACATTATGCACAAGTAGTCCATCCATCCTTTGAGAATGTTGAAGGGCCATCAGTGCTCCAACTTTCAAAAGATAAGGTACTTTGCATTTCGCATTAAAATAGCTTGTTTGGCTTTTAAATTATCGAATTTGATGTCAGTTGAATTCTGTTCTTCATCCTGTTAGGAAATTTGGGACACAAAGAAACAAAATGAGATAGTTCATTTGATTTCAATATTGTTCAGCTGAAATCACCTTTCAGACTCTGATTGTTATTTCAGGTCAAGGATCAAACCTATTTCCTCTCGCATCTATCTCAGCCCCAACTTAGAAGGCTTCTTTTTCCACTGGGATGTATAACAAAGGTTGGATAGTTTCTCAACAAAGGATATTTAATTTTGCTCAGGTGCTGCAACCTGCAAGTGGTTTTTCTACATTGAGCTAATGTTTTGCAGGATGAAGTGCGCAGGCTGGCTGCTCAGATGGACCTTCCAAACCAAGATAGAAAGGATTCCCAGGGGATATGTTTTCTTGGAAAGGTAATTGCTTTACCTTAGTTGTTAATAATCAATATTCTTGGTGCAAAATATAGTTATGTTATTTCTCCTTGAGCTGTCTTATTGAGCTACAAAAGTCTCTCATTCTAGGTCAAATTCAGCGAGTTTGTTGAAAGACATATAGGAGAGATGGAGGGAATACTACTGGAAGCTGAAACTGGAGCTTACCTAGGGACACACCGTGGATTTTGGTTCTATACGATTGGTCAGCGACAAGGATTGCGCCTTCCTGGAGGACCTTGGTATGCACTGTATTTAATACTAACCTCTTGTATGCTACAATGTCATCAGCTAAATTAAATGTATATTGCCCGAAATATTCAGTGGAAACTATTGTTTTGCTCTACAGTTGCAATTGAAGGAAGAGCTTTCCTCAATCAGCATATATCTATTTATCCAAAAAATCATCAAATGAATTGCCTTTTTATCTAATGCAGGTATGTGGTTGAGAAAGATGTTCAAAATAATGTGGTTTTCGTATCAAGGAATTACTATTCGCTGGATAAGAGGCGGCGAACATTTCGTGTTGGATCACTAAATTGGTTTAGCAATTCTGGACCTGCAAACAATGAGCAACTTAAATGCAAGGTACCCAGAGTTATACACTAGCATTTGTGGTAGTGTAGCATATGGTTGTTACTTGTTAGACTTCTGTTTCTCGGTTATTTTTTGAAGTGCTCACCACCTGCAAGCTTATAATGGTGCTCTTGCAAAATGGGACTCTGATGTGAGATCTACTTGAATGGTCAGCCTTTTAAGCAATCACACATATTTTTCTTATATTTAGCATGCAGGCATCAGACAGGTGGTACACTGGTGTGGTTTAGAAATTTGTGCTTAAATGACTGTTTCCTTTCCCGTGGTCACCAGCGGTTCCTATGTTTTTGCCATCAAATATGGGCAAATTGCCTCCTAGTCGGATGGGTAGAACAGCATGTCCATGCTAGCAACTGTATCCATGAACTCTTTTTGGGTTCTGGGGTAGAAGAGTGGCTGATAAATCCAGTTGATTTCTCCTTGAGTATAGTTAATCAGATAAATCCTGTTGATTTCTCCTTGAGTATAGTTAAGCAATCCTGAAACTGATTAATTCTACCTTGATCAATAATACTAATTCTTGAATTTGGGGGTAAGTAGAAAACTACAACTGTAGCTCCCAACCAATGCCCGGTATCTCACTTTATCAAGCTGCTTTTTATACACTGTATCTATCTAACGTTTTTACCAATTTTGGCTTTGGTATCCACATGCATTGGGGCAGTCATACGCATCTATGCCAATTAACTCATGTACATGTTAATATGAAATATTTAAATTTCAGGTACGGCATAGTCCTGAATTTCATAATTGCACCGTGACACAAGAGCAAACCGAAGAAAATGAAGATGTTTTGGTGGTGCTTCTTTCTGAAGATGATCAAGGTTTAGCAGCTGGTCAGTTTGCAGCGTTCTACTGTGACAATTTATGCTTAGGGTCAGGTATAATTCTGGATTCCTGGGACCAAATGAGCTTTCCTGTCTGTGCAAGGGCATTAGAAATTGCTCGAATGGAGGATAAGTCAAGACTGGGGAAGCCAGTAAAGATTATCAACTTGGAACATGTCATGAAATCAGAACAGGAGCCAATCGAGGTCACTTGATATCACCTGGTTCTTGCAGCCTTATCGTCCTACAAATGCAAGAATCAGGGAAGTTCCAAAGACTATCGTTATGTTGCCCCAATCAGGAAGTCCGGGTGGTTCTTGAAAAGAGGGCAAAGAGGGCATTTATTGGCGAGCTTGCTTTTCTGAGGACAAAAGGCGCTCCTCTGGATGGAAGAGGTGGTCGAGCATCATTGTCCATGCAAGAATTGACCTCACATAAATGGGGATTTAAGAATTTACCATTATAAGATAGATGCATTTGAAGATTTACCTCTCGATCACATGTTAGTGAGATATCGATGTGTAAATTCTCAAATGCACCTATTTGCAGTGGTAAATCCTCGGTAATTCCCACGTAAATTGGTACGTTGCCCGATCTAGCAGGAAAGCACATGAAGGGTTTCTTCTCCTTGGCACGTCCTCAGCTGAGCCGAAGTGTCTAGATTCAGTAGTGTAGTGCTAGTAAATTTTACCATGTGAATTCGTCGTATGATAGTACTAGTATTTAACAGCCAGTACGTTGTAAATTTTGAGGATGATGTTGGTGGGTGTTTCTACCATATTGGCTCATGACAAATCATTTGTTGATCACTTTATCACGCTGGTTCTAGACTAAACCAGGATGGTTTAGTACAGTCTGCACTAGTCATATGGCACTATATCGGGCGTTGCTTATGGTGGCCTAATTCCTCGGGAACTTGTAAATCATATCTAGGACTTTCATAGGAATTTCGCAGTAAATCTCGCTTGCCGCATTCCAAACTGGGTAAGAGAACTTAATTTCGACTGATTGCGTATTTGGGGTGAAGAATGCACTCTCTTCTTCAGGGCAAGAGGCAAACGTGAGATCCTGGAGAGGCGGCCCGTGTCCGAGGGAGGGAGAGCAAGCAGCACTTGGACAGACGTGATTCAATTCGTCACTTCGCCGCCCTTGCTTCTCCCACGAGCTATCGCCTGAATTCCGGGGTACTCCGTGTGCCGCTAGTACATGGCGCTAGTACACGTCAACGGTGGCAATGAGGCCATGCGGTTGAAAACACTGCGATGATAACATATCAAAGTAACAACCAGTACACGCCGGCATATCGCTGCTGCTGCTGCTGCTGCTGCTGCTGCTGCGATGGAATAATAAAATGATTAGGTGATGTGTCCATTCTAGAAGCTTACGAGTTCCACTTTCATCCCTATATTTAACGCGCGTAGAGCATTGTCGATGTCGACGAGTTCAGTTGTTTAGCACGTAAAATACCGCGCAAATCGGAAGCTCTGCGTTATCCGGATACTCGTACGGTCTATTCTTCCAAAGGTTTAAGTAATCTCCATGACACCATTTGGACTTATCATTGTTGGCACATTGGTACACCAGGGGTTGGCCTAATAGGAAATCACCCGACCTTGTGACACTTGTGTAGAAACGTGCCAACGGCCAGCGAGGCATAATGGTTACAGAAATTGTACTATTCAATCACCGCGTCGACGAAAGGTCTCAATCAATTGCATTAGAGAATACGGCTTTGCCAAGGCAACTCGTCAGACCTAATGCCGTAATCAATGGGTCACAAGAACTGTTGGGTTTTTCCTATCCTTTCCCTGTTCGTTGCTTCCGAGGAGATTTAAGAAAGAATGTAAAGTTTTTGTCATTTCCTTTGCGGATTGCACATACATAAATGGAACACTGATCGAATCAAGAGTCAAAGGCTTCCATTCCATCTCAAGTTCTAAACTGAAGCATCACAAGAACACGATCTTACCCAACTATGGTTTATACACAGCATACCAAATTCTTGGGGACTCTTCACATTCCCACAAAAACACACTACTTCCTCACGATCTCTCACAAAATCTCCCTTTTGGACAGATTATTAACCTTTCCCCTTCTACATACTACATCCAATCCCCACAAAAAGGAAGAGAACTACGTAGAAACTATCAAAGGGCAAAGAAAAGTAAGCAAGAGCCAAGAAGATCACAACTGCACAAGGGGCGTGCGTGTGTATCATTCATGTATCTATAGGAAGAACAATCTGTGCGTCACCGTGTTGTCCTTGCGTCTAGCGGAGGGCGCGCGCAAGACCGGCGAGGATGCGGGAGAGGCCGAGGCGGAGGCGGACGACGGCGCTGTGGGAGTAGGGCGCGAAGTCGCGGCAGACGGCCTCGATGGCCTCGACGAAGAGGCTGAGGCTCCGCACCGGCGGCACGTACAGCGTCAGCGGCGCGGCCGAGAAGGACAGCGCCATCAGCAGCTGCAGCATCCTCACCTCCCTGTCTGCCTCCCTCCCTCCAATTAATCACCTTCCCGAGCAGATCCAGAGGGGAGATCGATCGAGCTCGCTCCTGGTGGATACAGCAGCACAGAGCTATCGAGGCAGACTTATGGTTTTGAGAGGGCACTGGTGGGGCGGCACCTACCAGTCTACCACCGGTGCGTGGCCGTGGCGAGGTGAGTTTCTTGTGGTGGGCGCGTGCTTTCCCTTGCGGCGTTGTGCCTTCGCGGCACGGAGACGCGGTGCGGTGATGAGGGAGGGGAAGGGGATTGTGGAGAGGCTGGGCAGGAGTGGGCGTTTCGTTTCGTTTTCGGCGACTTTAGCTGGGTTTGTGAGCGAGCCTTTCTCTCGGGCTCGGATTTTATAGCCAGGTGAAGAAGATCACTAGGCAGCGTTTTCTGGAACGACGTACGTGAGAGATCACTTGACGTGTGATAATAGGGCTCGGCGCGGCGGAATTCGGTGTGCGGCACTGCCAGTTGCCGGGACGCGAGGGGGATTTCTGTCGGTGTAGGGGCCACCTGCATCCAATTTTTCCGAAGCAAGAATAGTTGATTATGTACGTGAAAGGCATAGTAAGTTTATAAAGTTACAGGACCGAGTCGCTTATCACCTAAGCGAAGGAAACACTTTGACCAGTTGGGTTGAGAGCGATCGGTACCACATGACATCCATCTATCTATTTTGGTATGTACATTCGAAGGGCCTGTTTGAGAATATAGAAATTTTGCAGAAATCGGTATGATCTTTCTAAAACTTCAATTGGTTGATCCAGTTAATTAATATAGAGACTTGTAGATTCATAAAACGATTTTATACCTAAAATAAATGATGATTTCACTGATTGGATTTTTGTGGTACGTTAAGCGAGAACCTCGTGAAAACGAATGGATAGAAGCTCACATCCATGCCACCTCAATCATGTGGTTTATAAATCGAAGCTGGACCTTTTTATTTTCCTTTTGGGGGGAATGAGTGGATCATTTCAGTCTCTTGCAAAAAAAAGTGTTCCTGATTTGGCGCAAACTAATCATGGAAAAGGCAGGCACAGAATATAATTAGCCAGCAATAGATGCACCAGCTATTCTTTATTCTGTGAGCTGGATGACAATGCTATACTACGTACTACTACTACTTGTATCATATATGACGCAATCCAGAGCATCGACGCTAATGAAAGGAACAGTTGAGCTTCCTCTGGTTACACTGTAGCGGTAGGAGCTCGATATCAGATTGGACGACACTTGACACTCAGATGGATCGCAAAATACTCCGTTTTTTAGTTGACCATTAGCCAGTTCCTGACGTACTCGTGTCGTGTCGAGTGCCCACCCCCGGCTGTCAACTTTCGTGTGACGATATCGCGAGGAATCGTTCTAGACGCCTCGCGCGCCGCCAGGAAACTTCCGCCGGGTTTCCTTCCTCTCGTACGGATCGCCAAATCGTAAGCTGACGCTGACAAAGCACAGCAATCCCGAGTCCCGCTTTGGGCTGCCCGCGGTAACGGGACGCAAATCGGTGGGCCGCGCGGCGCTCCCGCCAGGCGCCGACCGTGCGGAATGAACGAACGAACGACAACGGGCCGCGCGCGCGTGGGGAACTGCCAGTGCCGGCTCGGTGGTGCGTCGCGACTCGGCTGACGAGTGGGTTGCCCATCGGCCGCGCGGCGCGCTTCGCGATGGCCGACCTGTGGGGTGCGGAGCTGGCGCGGAGTGGTCCCAATGGTCCAAAGCAATTAAAATCCCGGCCGGTAACCGTTTATCGGAGGGGGTCGGAATACGGGATCTTGACCGGTAATCTTGGGCTGTTCAAATTCAAATTCGAATGATTTTTAATCAAATTTGAACGAATATCATCCGAAAAAATTCAGTTTGACCGATAACCGGCCGGTTACCGGTACCAGCGGCTGGCCAGGATCCGTCCCGGGACTGGTTACATGACCCTTGGTCCAGGGAGCAGTGTGCGCTGCGGTGGCCGTTCTGTGCTCCTTACGGGCACGGCCGGGCCGATCGGGTGGTTGATTTGACATTCAGACAAAGCTGGTGTAACATTTCAAATTTGGAGTTTTTTAAGCTTTTAAAAATAAAAATAGTCATTTGGATTTCATTGTTTAAGTTAAAACTTAATTTGAATTTTCAGAAATTAAAACTATTTAATGTGAGTAATCTAAACTTCAATTAAATTCAAAACCAATTTATTTGGGTTCCTTGGGTTCCAGATTATTTTCTGAAATTTTTTTGGGATTTTTTTGGAGTTTATTTGCTATTTCTTTGAGCCCAATTTTATTTAATCTCTTTTTGGAAAATTCTAAATCCTTTCTTTTTCTGGAAATTCCTTTGGGCCAAATATTTGGTTCCTCCCATTTCTTTCCGCTGCCAGCCCATACTTCTTTTTCCTTTTGACCGCTTTTCTTTTTCTTCCTTGACCTGTTTTCCTTTTCGCACCCGCAGCCCGACTTGCCTCTGCCTTGCCCTCTCTCTCTGCAACCGGGGCCCACCCGTCAGTGTTGGCGCCTTCATCTTCATCTTTCTCCCCCACTTCAGTCTCCCGCACCCGCACGCTGCCGTCGCCGTCTCCATCTCTTCCGCTGCCGTCTCCAACTCTAATCCTCTCCCCCCGTGCCTTTTTAAGCGCATCCACTTGCGTCAAATCCTTCGTGTCGTCCTTCTCTTTTCAAAGCCCTAGCAGCCCCGTCGTTTGCACTACCATTTCGCTGAATTATCGCCGAGAAGCCGCCAGCCGCCGAAGAGTTTTGTTGTTGATTTTGTCGCCGTCGTCAAGTCTGCCTCGCCGCGTTCTAACCCGTGCTCCCTTCGTCATTCCCGGGAAATCGCTGGACCATCGTCAACCCCGTCTTCCTCAACTCTGGCCGCGCCGCACTCCGCTCGATCTCCCTCTCTGGTGTGTTCCTCGTCGTCCCATGTGCATCATCCCGCATCCCTAGACCTCCTCTTTCAATCCCCCACCTCCATTTGGTTTCTCCACCGTCGTAGTGAGCTCCTGTCCCCGCCTTTCTTCCTCGCCTCGGGTCGGCGTCGCCTCGTCTCCTCCGTGCTTCTCAGGTCTCCCCTTGGGTCCCGGTGTGTTCTCTGTGCCGCCGCTATGCTGGTGCTTGCCTCCTTTTCCGCCAGGTGCCATCGAGTTGACGTTCCCGCTGCATACTCGAGTCGTTGTTCCGCCTTTGTCATCACCGTCGTTGCCTCGCTGCCTCCCCCTTCGCGCCGCCGCCACCCAAAGAATCGCCATATCGTCGAAATCCCATTTTTGCCCTCACCGCAGACTCCTCCCCGCTGTTGCCGCTTGCCGGCGCTGCCGCCACCTCCTCACGCTTCTCTGCTTCTCTCTCTCTCTCTCTCTCTCTCTCCCTTATAGCTTGGTCCCACCTATCAATCTCCTTTTGTCTCTCTCCCTCAATGACATATGGCCCCACTGTCATTCTCTCCCTTTGTCTCTCTTACTTACAAGTGGGCTCCACTTGCCAGTATCTTTTTCTTTTTCAGTCAAAGGAATATTATATCCTTTTATCTCTCTTTTTTATTTTCCGACAAATCTTCTGAGAGTTCGTTATCCTTCGTCTGAACTCCGATTCAGCCCGTTCAAGTTCCTAAATTCGTCTAAAATCGAACTCTTTCTTTTAGAGTTGGTTTTGTTGTTTTTGGATTTTATTTGAACTTCTTTTGTATTTATTTATGTTTTGTCTATTGTCTCTTTCTCATTTAGACGATCTATTTCAAGGAGCAGGTGCAAGTTTTCAAGACCAAATTGTGGTAACTGAGCAAAGCCAAGGCAAATCGTAACCCATTGATTATATTAAACCTATATTTTCAAAAGTATCTTGTTTTACATCAAATTGCATGCTACTTGTTTTATCAACTGCTTTTGAGAGTAGTTAATCACCCATTTGTCATTATGCCACTATTGATTATTTGAATACCTTGAATCATTTGTCACCGTAAGATGGTCATTACTAGTTGAACATATTTGTATCACCAACATGGATTATCGTAGAGATGCTTAATCATGCTTAGTTACGATGGGCTCATGTCACAAGTTCAATAATGTTAATTTAATTTAATGATATATGGAATTGTGGTACGATGCCACTAATGTACAATTGCAATACGATGTTGTTATTGTATAAACTGTGGTGTGATGTCGTTGTTATAAAATTATTTGCTATAGTAGATATTGTCATTGGTTTGGTTAAATAAAATGGTTTTACTACCAGACAAGTGATCGTGCAGTAAAGGGGCTATAGGTAGCACTTTTGGGATGAGGTAGACTTGCCTGGGTGAATTGTCAAGAACTTAATCTTGTGCGTCATCGAATTGTGCCATATCGTACAACCGCATGTCCAGTATGGGATGAACATGGCTAATTAATTAGTAATATTTCAATTATAGTTCTTCTTTTGGAAGCGTGAATTCTGGTATGGATATTCACAATGGCGCAAGAGGGGGGCCATGTCTAGTCGTGATGACATTCAATGTTGAAACCTTAGTGGGTAGAACTGGGTTGAGAATAAGCTTTGTAAAGGCCATGTAATAATTATTTAGTCGCACACATACAAAAGTGTGTGACATGCTTTTTGATTTAACTCTTGTAGGTAAAGTTGTACAACATCTGCAGAGTTAAAATTGTTAAAACAGTTATGTCACCGATTATGGACAATGCCCGGAGATTTCACACGAGAGGTAGAGTTTTTAAAAATAGTTGGAAGGTGAATAAGATGTTCACTTGGTGAATGTGATGTTCATTTGGTGGATGAGATATTCACTTGGTGGTTTGATTGGAAAGTGAATAGGAGATTCACTGGTTGTTTCAAAGAAATTATTTACTTATTTTACTTATTATCTTTTCAATTACGCTTTGCAATCTACTTATTGTATTTATTGTCATAACTTGCTTTCTGCAAAAGAACTATACAGTTATTCCTTTAATCAAGTCTTGTATAAATATTAATTGTATATTGTTTCATACGACTTGCTGAGTACTTTATGTACTCACGACTTTAAACTTTGCTGCGTAGTTGAAGAAAGTTAAATTGCTCAAGAATTCTACGAAGAGTTTTTGAAGGCTTTACGGACTAGGATGCATTCTCCACTCAATTGTCTGTGAGTATGTCGAATGGTGCCCTCAAGTTTCCTTTCCGCCGTAAGAATTTTATTTGTTTTTTTAGTCTTGCGTGATAAGTTAAGTAAACATTGACCATAAGGTCCAGTTATTATTACTGTTTGGTATTTTGCTACTTTTTAGTTAAATTGTTGAATGAATGGTATTTCATTGATGTTTCACTGTGTAAATTAGCTAATAATCATGAGACTAGTTTAGAATACACAAAAGATTTCAGATGTACAAATCTGAGTCTCAACCCCGTGCCTGGGGAGGGAGTTCGGCGTGCACGTGACGTATTAGTGTGGCACGCGGGACGGGACCATGCGTCCCGCGGCACCAGGAGATGCGATGGGCATTGCCCTCTCGATGGCGCACCACGACGCCGCTGCCCATAGGCCGCGCGGCGCCACGGCCAGTTGGTAGGGTGCCGCCGGCCTGTGCCCCAAACGAGCTGTGGGTCGGCCGCCCGAATGCACATCCACAGTCCAGATTCCAGAGTGGCCGCAATGATCAGGAAGGACTAAGGGGTTGTTTGGTTCGACACTTCGACTGCCTTACAAATCATTCCAAAATTTGGTAGAGCCTACAAGATTTAGGCACGGATTGTTACTAACATTTGACGTGCCCACAAAAAAATGGTAACCTTGTGTAGACGTGGCCACGTTTGCGGGCGAGCAAATGGATCGCCAAATTTTGGCAAGGCCACTGCACTCTGCATGGCTGACGTGGCGGCACTTGGCTGGTTGCATCAAATCATTGTTTGATTATTTATGAAGCTTCAAATGGCCATCTCTTAAATCGGATGTCCGATTTGTAATCCGTCTAAACTATTGTATCCCTTGTGACGAGATCAACAAAATAATACCAATATTGGATATGTTTTATCGTTGCAAATGTTCCGTGCCACATGAGACCCACACGTCGGTCACAATCAGAGAATTTTTTTGGCATGGTTTATAAAAGACCTGACGATGAGTGCTGATTTCTGAACCAGCCATTTCAGCCAGGGCAACAAGACATCGAAGAAGCAACTGTAGACACAGCAATGCATACCATAGTTCAGAAACAACATCATGGGTCCGAAAAAAACGCAAGGCATCACACGGGGAATGGTTATTAGTAGACATTAGAATCGTACAGAATGGTTATTAGTAGTTATTACCTCACAAAAGTGACAGGAAACAGGTGCCAGTTCAGTAGTACTTGACTCGCAAGTATAGCATGGTAAGAGAACTGGCAGCAGCTGCATCGTCTCCAAAGTTCAACCCAAAGACGCAGAGGAAGAACAGAACGATCGTCAAATACCCTAGTTACAGTTGCACAACCCCCCAAATTCAGTTTGCATAGCAGTTGATTCGAATTGCTGGGCACCACACATAAGCCAAGGATGATTTGCCATGGGAGCAACGGCGTGGACCTGCTGTTGCCTCCTTTAAGCGCCCCCTCTCGCATGATAATGGAGATCACCGGATGATAAGGTGTGCTCGTGCTTCGCGAACAGGCCACCGTTTGCGGGAATGCCGGTATGGCCAGACCTCGTTGACGCAGCGAAATGACTGGGTTGGGTGTCTATGGTGCCGCCGCCAGAAGCCTCAGACTGCTGCTTTGTGTTGAGGAATCGCCCGCCTGTTCCTCGAGCTCTCTTCATTGCATGTTGATGCCGGGATTCATGAAGGTACGGCTGAAAAATGCATAAATGTTATGTTGGAGTGTGTCAACTAAAATTTATACAGCAAAAGGAAAGTAGAAGACGAAATTGTCACAAATCCACATCAAAAGGGCCCAGCGGTAGTTCTTTCAAGAAATTCTGATAAAATTATAGTCAGGAACAGCGACGAAATACCTTGCGACTTTTCACCAGCTTATTTTCAGCCTCTAACTTTGCACGGAGCTGTCTCCTTCGTAGAATTGCATGGTATTGCTTTGCATTTACATAAATGGGCTCTTCAGCAGCAGCCGGTTCAATTGGTAGTGGCAGTCGAGAGGATGATACCATACCCACAATCTGGGGGTGCATCTGTTCAAATTATTTGAATGAGATAAAGATAAGTTTGTAATATTGAATGGCAACATATTGGACCTAGCAAAAAGAAGAAAACCAAGCCACAGCAGGAGGATGACAATGAGATCACTTCACAGATCAAAAATAGCTGCTTGCATGCTGCCTTAACGTAGTAAAATTTGTCTTTAGGAGAAATTGGCAGTAAGTAATTGCAATTATGTTGAGTGTGTCTCAACAGTCATTCCAATTAACAACTGCAAAATACCTAAAGCACATGTATGCACGCAAAATCCCAATAGTTGGCACCAAATAATTAAATAAGCAACATTGTCAAGCACAGAAAATAAAGGCCACAACCAGAAAGTAGACGAAATTAATGAAAGAACAGGATGGATAGCATAAAGATCACTTACAATAGCATGTGAGCCATAAGCCGCCACTGCGCCAGCATAGAACGAATCAGCATACGGGTATGATATGGCCTGAAAAGGTAAGAATCTTGCATAACTCACAGGCTTGCCTATCAACAAACATTTGGAATTTATAAATTAGTCAATGTTTGTGCAACCACAACTGGAACTTACAAAGGGCTGACTAAGGTCAGGTTTTGCATGTGCATAAGCAGTTTCTGGATTGCCCAGAGATAAAGCTGACATCATCTTACCTTCATCACTCTTCATGTAACCATCGAGATTACCTAGAAGTAGTACAGGAAGAAAAGAAATGTCATATAACTTTGATTGTATAAAAGCACACAAGGTTTGCAACCATCAATATCTTTTTCGTTTTGGAGACTATTCCATTGTTATTTGCATGAGAGATGATACCACAAGATTATGTACTAATACAGCAAAGGGATATTTGGTGAGTCTAGTGCATACCAGATTGATCATTCTGCCCGTTAAGGCTTCCTTCGCTCATTCCAGACACTTCTTGAGGAGACTCACTAGTAGATTGGGTAGCTGATGAGTCGTAATCAGGCATTTGATGACCAAATTGAATCATTATTGTGCCATTTTCTGCCAGAGAGACACAGTGGGTGTTATAAGTCTAGTTGCACGAAAACTAAAATACAACAAAATAGACAGTCAGGTAGGAGGGTAGAACTTGCAATATTAGAGTTGAACAATATCAGGCATATTTTCCTTACGTCTCATCTCATGGGCCTTCTCAAATCTAACTTTTCAGTTCACAGTCCAAATATAAGTAAGCAGCAGGTTAGTCACTTATGGTCCAACTAATCTGGAAACGCTGAAACAAGAAGGAATACTAGAATTGTCCATTAGTATTAGAAAAACTTAGCTATCCATTATGTAGCCAGTAGCCCCTTAAATTCACTCAAATTGGTCATCGGGAATACGTCAAATTTGTCCAGATCCATGTATATGCTCAACATGTACAAATTTTCACATCAGTACTATGCATCAACCCGGTCACTCCCTCAGAAATTATGATCGTTCATGTAAGATGTAAAAAAGAAGCAATCAAACTATCTGATGTGACAAATTCTTACATGATTTGTTAGTTCTGCCACTAGCCAAATCCGCATCGTTCATTAATAAGGCCAGTAGTTCTCCCCAGTTCCAATTTTAACATTTACATACAATAATTATTTTGAAACCAAATTGATTTCTTGAAGAAATTGTAAATCACAAGTTCGCAACTGACTTGCCACCTGAATCCTAGTTCCTCTCCACCAACCAGATTTTAGTGTGTATAAATAATACTTAATTTTTTTAAACCAATTAAATTTTACTTGAGTCCAGCAAAAAGCTACACTCACAAGATTCTCTGTCCAATTCACCTCACTTGCCCCTTAACCGCAAACTAACCAGACACAACTAACACAGTAACACCTGTGAATTCACAAGAACTACACAGTCCAAAAAAAAAAGAACCAAAAACACAAACAATTAGAAACAAATAACTGATATATTACATGCTTTATCAAATTGAAGAAGCTGGTATGCCTTAGCACATAGACCACACTGCAACAACCACCTCACTTCCACCCAAGAATGCACCCACAAATTTCAGTACCGTATCAACCCAAAACCAATTCGACAACCAAGAAACCAGTCAGATCCACCAAGAAAAACACCACAAATCAGCCAAAAGGGTCCAGGAAGCGGTCAGCAATGACAAGAAACCAGCTCGGATAGGAACAGAACTCACACCACGGAGAAGAAATAAGCCACAAATTAGAAAGGCTAAAGAGAAGCAAGTCAGAGGAGAGGGAAGAGAGGAGACCTGTGAGGTGAGAAGGAGCATGTCCCCTTTCCGGCAACCCTCCTCCCTGCTGCCTCCTCTTCAGTCCTCACCTTGCTTCTCTCTTCTGCAAAGTCTCTCCTCTCTCCCTCCGTCTCTTGGCTTTATCTTTCCCTCTCTCTGTCTACTCACCTACTAGTCTAAAATACTGAATAAAGCAGGTGGTGTAACTTATAAGAGTCCGGGAAATAGTATCAGTAACAGGAAAAAACAAAAAAACTCAAAACATTTTAATAGGGTAGGGTGCAAAATTTTATCTTTAGCTAAATGAGCTACAACCTCCACCGTATTTTAGTTTTCGAGTAGCATCTTTGTTCGAAAATTTGTCGGGACAAGTTTCTACACCGCTTGAATGAAATTGCATCGGTGGTTAACTGGTTATTAAAGTCGATCGATTATGTCACTCATCTAATGTGCCAAAATCAGTTAGACAGTTAACGTGGTACGCACATCACATACCGTGTGAGTTTAGCAACCATGCTTATATTCCAAAACACCATTTTATTACCTAAATGAACGATGAACTAAAGTGAACACCAATTTGACACCAAAAAAAAAAACAGGAAGTGGATTCAAAGACTCGGAAAAATAAAATACAGTTCGATGAACGCAAATGGCACAACTTGAAGAACAGACTTGAATGAAACCCTTGCCATATTTTAATCTTCCCTAGCAGATATCTTTCTTGCTTGCCATCCATCCTATCACGTAGACCTGCACTGAAGAGTAGCTAGTCGTTCTTGTCGCTATCTAGCCTTGAATATGCCCATGTAGCTTTCAGTCTATAGCCAGCCAGAACGCCATCGCGCGGCATGTCGCGCAGGCGCCACTTGTGACAAGCCCCGGTGACTCGTCCCAACGCCGTGCTGCCTTTTTCTTTTCTTTCCTTTCTTTTTTCCCCTTTGTCTGCTTGCTTTCATGGACTGATGGATGGATGGATCCATCCCTCTTTTATCTTTTTCTCACTTGTAGCTTTTTTGTTTTGTTTTCTTGCGCAATTTTATATTTATGCATAAATAACTTATTTTATATTTTATATACGAGAATAATAGTACTAGATAGTTTTTTTTTTAAGCCATACTAGTAGATAGTGGTTCAACCAGAATCAGTGAGATGGACTCGTGACTGGCTGGTGCCGATACGGGTGCCATGCTGAATTGCTCATCGGTCTGTAGATTCTTACTTATCATCATTATTTTTGTACAGGTAAGATTCGTGACATTTTTTCACATGATGAACGTTGATAAGACAGTATTTTGAAGTTCCTTTTCTGCGGTAAACTTGTTATGTATCCTGACGTGTACCTTGTTGTAAGCTAACTTTGCACTAAAAAATATCTTTTCAAGGTGCCCAATGCCTTGCGTGCTAGAGATAACAAATTCCCGCATTGCCTGAGAAAAAATGTAAACAAGATTCCCCAACATAATTTTGTGACGAACTTAAGGCACACTAAAAATGGGTGTTAAACCTTGTGCATATCTCTGCCCTCTGGGAGAAAAGAAACAATTTGTAAACGAATAGGAATATTCTGTTCTTTCTAAGAAGAATGGCCGAAATTCAGACAGGAAACTAATAGGGTGCTTACTTCCAGTTTACTCAAAAGCTTCAATAAGTTTCTGGAACCTGGTGCACAATCGAAGGGTTACACAACGTGTTAAGTTAGGAAAAAAAATCAGAGGTATTGTTGGCTCATCCACTTGCAACTCTCACTATCATGCATGTTAAGAAAGACCATCACACGGAGTCAACCGAGTTCATGACAATGGGATAAACACATCGCTAATTATAGGATTATTAAGTGATAAAGTCATAATCGCGCATTACAATGCTAACTACGGCTGCTGAAACCATGGTACAATTGAGGCCACGAGGCCCACGAGGCCACGACACTAGCAAAAGCAATGGGTTTGAACTTTCAAACTCCACTGCCCGATTATAATACTCTGAACTGAAGGTGCCTTTGCCAACCTGAGATCCTCTTGGTTCTTATCCGTTGTAACACAACCAAAGCCAGAGGATTAGGTATTTTATGGGTAGGACAAAACGTGATACTTTCCTCTCCTCACCTTCAGACCGGACAGTGGACACCACCACTGCCAGCGACTAATCTTATCCAAGCTATCAACTGACAATCCAAAAATATTATGCCAAATGTTATTATATAAATTGTCCTGATGTCATGTGATTAAAGTTAACAAGAAACATCGTATCGAGAGGGCTGAATGCATAAAATAAGATGATGCAAAAACAAGAGGAAAAAATTATTTTGGGGGAGGCAAGGAGATCAGATCAAGCCGTCATAAAAGTCAAAAGAATGGCAACTCCCTCCTTAGAGTTGGAGGGAACTTTTTTTTTTATTTAATCTTTTTTAAAATTAATTTTAAAGTTAACCCCTCGCAAATTTTATTTCCAATTCTGACCCCTTTGCCGTGACCAAACAACATTATCACGCCACAGGATAAGTCCCCAAAATCGCACTTTTTGTCACGCCACTGGTGGTGGCGTGACCAAACAATACTGTCACGCCACCACCAGTGGCGTGACAAGACTTTGACGAGAAATGGGCTGGCGTGACAGTGTTGTTTGGTCACACCACGGGTGGTGGCGTGACCAAAGGGGTCAGAATTGGAAATAAAGTTTGCGAGGGATTAACTTTAAAATTAAATTAAAAAAAGAATTAAATAAAAAAAAATCAGTTGGAGGAGATGAAATAAAATTCACATTGGATATATGTGCTGACTGACTGACTGACATTGAAAAACTCCACTTGCCAATAGGATATAGATCTCTCTCTCTCTCTGATCTATACGTGCAAGAATTCCTGGCTTCTTATTCCGCCCGTACGCAATGTACTGTGCAAACGCAGCCCCACCTGTCAGCATGGACAGGAGGAGCATCTCCGTGGTTTGGTTTGCTGCTCCACGCGTCTGTGCTGCATCTTGTTGCCTCCATCCGTCGGCCCATGCGTCTGGGCTGCCCCGTGGGCTGCCGCTCAGCTGGTACCGGTCCATGCCCTGCGCAGATGACACGCCCCCAGATGCGCTGCCTGCGTTGCCTCGGGTGCATCATCTCCTTCGTCCTGCGCTGCGCCCGGGCGTCCGTAGATGTCTGGATTGTCATCGCACAATGAACAAATAAAAATATATATAAAAATAAAGATGGCTACCTATTCGTCAAAGAACTCAAAACAGTGATATATATTTTGAAGAGTATGCTCTGATTATAAGAAGAATTACTATGAACCAACGTGGATCAGGGGCTTGATCGTGATCTATATCGCACACAGGCTTGCCTATCAACAAACATTTGGAATTTATAAATTAGTCAATGTTTGTGCAACCACAACTGGAACTTACAAAGGGCTGACTAAGGTCAGGTTTTGCATGTGCATAAGCAGTTTCTGGATTGCCCAGAGATAAAGCTGACATCATCTTACCTTCATCACTCTTCATGTAACCATCGAGATTACCTAGAAGTAGTACAGGAAGAAAAGAAATGTCATATAACTTTGATTGTATAAAGCACACAAGGTTTGCAACCATCAATATCTTTTTCGTTTTGGAGACTATTCCATTGTTATTTGCATGAGAGATGATACCACAAGATTATGTACTAATACAGCAAAGGGATATTTGGTGAGTCTAGTGCATACCAGATTGATCATTCTGCCCGTTAAGGCTTCCTTCGCTCATTCCAGACACTTCTTGAGGAGACTCACTAGTAGATTGGGTAGCTGATGAGTCGTAATCAGGCATTTGATGACCAAATTGAATCATTATTGTGCCATTTTCTGCCAGAGAGACACAGTGGGTGTTATAAGTCTAGTTGCACGAAAACTAAAATACAACAAAATAGACAGTCAGGGAGGAGGGTAGAACTTGCAATATTAGAGTTGAACAATATCAGGCATATTTTCCTTACGTCTCATCTCATGGGCCTTCTCAAATCTAATTTTTCAGTTCACAGTCCAAATATAAGTAAGCAGCAGGTTAGTCACTTATGGTCCAACTAATCTGGAAACGCTGAAACAAGAAGGAATACTAGAATTGTCCATTAGTATTAGAAAAACTTAGCTATCCATTATGTAGCCAGTAGCCCCTTAAATTCACTCAAATTGGTCATCGGGAATACGTCAAATTTGTCCAGATCCATGTATATGCTCAACATGTACAAATTTTCACATCAGTACTATGCATCAACCCGGTCACTCCCTCAGAAATTATGATCGTTCATGTAAGATGTAAAAAAGAAGCAATCAAACTATCTGATGTGACAAATTCTTACATGATTTGTTAGTTCTGCCACTAGCCAAATCCGCATCGTTCATTAATAAGGCCAGTAGTTCTCCCCAGTTCCAATTTTAACATTTACATACAATAATTATTTTGAAACCAAATTGATTTCTTGAAGAAATTGTAAATCACAAGTTCGCAACTGACTTGCCACCTGAATCCTAGTTCCTCTCCACCAACCAGATTTTAGTGTGTATAAATAATACTTAATTTTTTTAAACCAATTAAATTTTACTTGAGTCCAGCAAAAAGCTACACTCACAAGATTCTCTGTCCAATTCACCTCACTTGCCCCTTAACCGCAAACTAACCAGACACAACTAACACAGTAACACCTGTGAATTCACAAGAACTACACAGTCCAAAAAAAAAGAACCAAAAACACAAACAATTAGAAACAAATAACTGATATATTACATGCTTTATCAAATTGAAGAAGCTGGTATGCCTTAGCACATAGACCACACTGCAACAACCACCTCACTTCCACCCAAGAATGCACCCACAAATTTCAGTACCGTATCAACCCAAAACCAATTCGACAACCAAGAAACCAGTCAGATCCACCAAGAAAAACACCACAAATCAGCCAAAAGGGTCCAGGAAGCGGTCAGCAATGACAAGAAACCAGCTCGGATAGGAACAGAACTCACACCACGGAGAAGAAATAAGCCACAAATTAGAAAGGCTAAAAGAGAAGCAAGTCAGAGGAGAGGGAAGAGAGGAGACCTGTGAGGTGAGAAGGGAGCATGTCCCCTTTCCGGCAACCCTCCTCCCCTGCTGCCTCCTCTTCAGTCCTCACCTTGCTTCTCTCTTCTGCAAAGTCTCTCCTCTCTCCTTCCGTCTCTTGGCTTTATCTTTCCCTCTCTCTGTCTACTCACCTACTAGTCTAAAATACTGAATAAAGCAGGTGGTGTAACTTATAAGAGTCCGGGAAATAGTATCAGTAACAGGAAAAAAACAAAAAAAACTCAAAAACATTTTAATAGGGTAGGGTGCAAAATTTTATCTTTAGCTAAATGAGCTACAACCTCCACCGTATTTTAGTTTTCGAGTAGCATCTTTGTTCGAAAATTTGTCGGGACAAGTTTCTACACCGCTTGAATGAAATTGCATCGGTGGTTAACTGGTTATTAAAGTCGATCGATTATGTCACTCATCTAATGTGCCAAAATCAGTTAGACAGTTAACGTGGTACGCACATCACATACCGTGTGAGTTTAGCAACCATGCTTATATTCCAAAACACCATTTTATTACCTAAATGAACGATGAACTAAAGTGAACACCAATTTGACACCAAAAAAAAAACAGGAAGTGGATTCAAAGACTCGGAAAAATAAAATACAGTTCGATGAACGCAAATGGCACAACTTGAAGAACAGACTTGAATGAAACCCTTGCCATATTTTAATCTTCCCTAGCAGATATCTTTCTTGCTTGCCATCCATCCTATCACGTAGACCTGCACTGAAGAATAGCTAGTCGTTCTTGTCGCTATCTAGCCTTGAATATGCCCATGTAGCTTTCAGTCTATAGCCAGCCAGAACGCCATCGCGCGGCATGTCGCGCAGGCGCCACTTGTGACAAGCCCCGGTGACTCGTCCCAACGCCGTGCTGCCTTTTTCTTTTCTTTCCTTTCTTTTTTCCCCTTTGTCTGCTTGCTTTCATGGACTGATGGATGGATGGATCCATCCCTCTTTTATCTTTTTCTCACTTGTAGCTTTTTTGTTTTGTTTTCTTGCGCAATTTTATATTTATGCATAAATAACTTATTTTATATTTTATATACGAGAATAATAGTACTAGATAGTTTTTTTTTTAAGCCATACTAGTAGATAGTGGTTCAACCAGAATCAGTGAGATGGACTCGTGACTGGCTGGTGCCGATACGGGTGCCATGCTGAATTGCTCATCGGTCTGTAGATTCTTACTTATCATCATTATTTTTGTACAGGTAAGATTCGTGACATTTTTTTTTCACATGATGAACGTTGATAAGACAGTATTTTTGAAGTTCCTTTTCTGCGGTAAACTTGTTATGTATCCTGACGTGTACCTTGTTGTAAGCTAACTTTGCACTAAAAAAATATCTTTTCAAGGTGCCCAATGCCTTGCGTGCTAGAGATAACAAATTCCCGCATTGCCTGAGAAAAAAATGTAAACAAGATTCCCCCAACATAATTTTGTGACGAACTTAAGGCACACTAAAAATGGGTGTTAAACCTTGTGCATATCTCTGCCCTCTGGGAGAAAAGAAACAATTTGTAAACGAATAGGAATATTCTGTTCTTTCTAAGAAGAATGGCCGAAATTCAGACAGGAAACTAATAGGGTGCTTACTTCCAGTTTACTCAAAAGCTTCAATAAGTTTCTGGAACCTGGTGCACAATCGAAGGGTTACACAACGTGTTAAGTTAGGAAAAAAAATCAGAGGTATTGTTGGCTCATCCACTTGCAAGTTGCAACTCTCACTATCATGCATGTTAAGAAAGACCATCACACGGAGTCAACCGAGTTCATGACATTGGGATAAACACATCGCTAATTATAGGATTATTAAGTGATAAAGTCATAATCGCGCATTACAATGCTAACTACGGCTGCTGAAACCATGGTACAATTGAGGCCACGAGGCCCACGAGGCCACGACACTAGCAAAAGCAATGGGTTTGAACTTTCAAACTCCACTGCCCGATTATAATACTCTGAACTGAAGGTGCCTTTGCCAACCTGAGATCCTCTTGGTTCTTATCCGTTGTAACACAACCAAAGCCAGAGGATTAGGTATTTTATGGGTAGGACAAAACGTGATGCTTTCCTCTCCTCACCTTCAGACCGGACAGTGGACACCACCACTGCCAGCGACTAATCTTATCCAAGCTATCAACTGACAATCCAAAAATATTATGCCAAATGTTATTATATAAATTGTCCTGATGTCATGTGATTAAAGTTAACAAGAAACATCGTATCGAGAGGGCTGAATGCATAAAATAAGATGATGCAAAAACAAGAGGAAAAAATTATTTTGGGGGAGGCAAGGAGATCAGATCAAGCCGTCATAAAAGTCAAAAGAATGGCAACTCCCTCCTTAGAGTTGGAGGGAACTTTTTTTATTATTTAATTTTTTTTAAATTAATTTTAAAGTTAACCCCTCGCAAACTTTATTTCCATTCGGACTCATTTGGTCACGCCACACCGTGGCGGCGACTAAACAACACCGCCACGCCACGGGATAAGTCCCCAAATCGCACTTTTGTCACGCCATTTGGTGGTGGCGTGACCAAACATCTGTCACGCCACGTTGGTGGCGTGACAAGACTGACGACGAAATGGGTGGCGTGATAGTGTTGTTTGGTCACGCCACGGGTGTGCGTGATCAAAGTCGAGTAGAAATAAAGTTTCATAAGATTAACTTTAAAATTAAATTAAAAAAAGAATTAAATAATAAAAATAATTCAGTTGGAGGAGATGAAATAAAATTCACATTGGATATATGTGCTGACTGACTGACTGACATTGAAAAACTCCACTTGCCAATAGGATATAGATCTCTCTCTCTCTGATCTATACGTGCAAGAATTCCTGGCTTCTTATTCCGCCCGTACGCAATGTACTGTGCAAACGCAGCCCCACCTGTCAGCATGGACAGGAGGAGCATCTCCGTGGTTTGGTTTGCTGCTCCACGCGTCTGTGCTGCATCTTGTTGCCTCCATCCGTCGGCCCATGCGTCTGGGCTGCCCCGTGGGCTGCCGCTCAGCTGGTACCGGTCCATGCCCTGCGCAGATGACACGCCCCCAGATGCGCTGCCTGCGTTGCCTCGGTGCATCATCTCCTTCGTCCTGCGCTGCGCCCGGGCGTCTGTAGATGTCTGGATTGTCATCGCACAACGGACAAATAAAAATATAAAAAAAATAAAGATGGCTATCTATTCGTCAAAGGACTCAAAACAGTGATATATATTTTGAAGAGTATGCTCTGATTACAAGAAGAATTACTATGAACCAACGTGGATCAGGGGCTTGATCGTGATCTATATCGCAATTGTTAGAGATATATATGTATAGTTTGTAATTCCCCATTGTTATAAGGGGTTCTTTGCATATTCACCGCATGTACCTGTATATATATACTGGCCCATTGGCCTCATATGAAATACAAGCGCTATTCATATCATGGTATCAGAGCAAACCTAGGGTTTCCATCGCTCCGCTTGTCGCCGCTGCCGCCGCCGTCCTGGTTGTTGCCTTGACGTCATCTTGACGTCTCCCGAACGGAGAGTCGGCGCGCCGCGTCGCTCGCCGGCCGCCGTCACCGCCGCGGCGTCATCCCAGTTGAGTCTCGCCGGCGGCGTCAACTCCTCGCCCCAGCCCGGCCTCTCGTCGCCTCGCCTCGCCTCTCTCAGCGCCGCCCGGGGGGGAGCCGCCCGCCGGCTACTCGGTCTTCCGCGAGCAGGAGAAGCGCCGCCACGCCGTCTTCGCTAGAAGCGCCGCCGTGGGAGCCCACTGTGGAGTCGCCGCGGGAGAAGCGCGCCGTGGGAGCCCACCGCCGACCAGGGAGAAGCGCGCCGAGGGAGCCACCGCCGCCACTACTTGCGCGCGAGCCGAGTGGTCTTTGCTCGCCCGAGTCGACGCCGCTGGTCCGCCGCCGCCTACTCGGTCTTCGCCGGAGAGCTAGGGCAGCGCGCGCGCGTGTGTTTTGTTTGAGTGCTTGAGCCGGCCGTAAAGAAAAAAAAAGAAGTAAAAAAGCGTGGTTCTAACCGCGCGCCGTCGGCGCCGCTGTTAGACCGTTATTCGTCGCCGCCGTCGGCGCCGCCTACCAATGGGCACCGTTCCCTCCTCATTGCCGGTGATCTTCGATGGTGTTAACTACACCGACTTTGTGTCTCACATGCGTATCCACATGCGTGGTCTTCGTCTCTGGGCGCCCTTCTGGCGATGTTACTGGTCCGCCTTGCCCTACACCTCCCGCGGAACCCTCGCTGTTGGCCGCCTCCAGCAATAAACAAAGCTGCTGCTGAGACCGCTCGCCTTTGCGATGATGAGGTTATCTCGCCTACCGTGAGGCTCGATTTCTACAAGGATCGCCGACCGCCTACACTCGGTGGTGCGACGACAACACTCGCCGTCTTCTTGTCCTCATCGCCATATCCGGCCTCGGTTCTCTTACGAGGTTGTGGGGCTTCATCGCTTTCGGATGTGGACTCACCTTCGTCGGCGCTACGAGCCCTCCGGTGATGCTCTCTACCGTCAGTGGTCCGCCAGAGCACTCTCTTCAACAGGTGATGCTACTATTGACGCTTTTATGCTCGAGCTCTGCGTTTGGCGTCATTGGACTCCTTCGCCTTCTGGATGTCGCTCTTGTCCTCGTTGCTGGTATGCGTGCGACACGGAGTTTGGAGGATCTACGAGTTCCTTACTCGCCGCCCCGAGTTCGAGCAGTGGCGTGCCCGGCTCCTTGCACGCCACCCTCGTGTCACTCTCTCGAGGCCCTTCGAGATACGGCGAAGAGACTCGCTGAGTGGTCTTGGCTGCTGCCCCTCCCCTCGTGCTCCGCCGCTCGCCCACCTACTACACCGACGGCTCCACGCGTCGACATCGCCTCCTCCGTGGCTGCCACGGTGGTGGTGGCCGCTCCATCCGACGGTGGTCGTCCTCACCGCTCCTACTGCAATAAGGTCGGCCACATTGAGTCCCGATGCTACAAGAAGCGCGGCATCTTTCTCGCCGTTCTTCTACTAGCACGCGCATCGGTTCTACATCGACGCATGCATCGACTTCTTCCGCATTTCTTTCATCGAGCGAGAGATAACCGGACTTGACGCTTGCTTGCGCTTCGTGTTCTTCCTCGGCGTGTTCGCAAGCTCGCATCGACTCTTGGGCCGAGACCACCTCCTACACGATCGGTACCTCCGTAGATTCTTGATTCGGAGCATCTTTTCACATGACTCGATTCTTCCACTCTGTCTTTCCTTACACCCCTTGATTCTCCCGGTGTTCTTCTGCTTGATGGTACATCTCTTTCTGTCTCTGGTCGAGGACCTCTTAGCAACTCCTCTTTTCATGTTCATTCGGTTGCTTATGTTCCTCGTCTTACTATGCAGCTTCTTTCTGCTGGGCAGATCACTGATCTTGGTTGTCGGGTTATTCTCGACTCGACTCTTGTTGTGTTCGGGACCGCCACACGGGAGCTCGGTTGGTTCGGCCTCGGCGCCTTGACTCACAGCGTCTCAGGAGCTTGACTGCTTCACCTTCCTTCCGCCATCATGCTCTGTGCCACGGTCTCTCGACCGCCACCTCGCCTACCAGCTCTTTCCAGCGGTGGCATCACCGTCTTGGTCATTTGTGTGGATCTCGCCCGCCGTCTTTGGTTCGCCGTGGTCTTCGAGTGCATCTCGGGAGATGTGTCTTTAGATTGTCGTAGTGTAAGTTAGGTAAATAGATTCACTTCCTTATCCTCATAGTGAGTCCGTGTCTCGGCGTCCTTTTGATCTTGTTCATTCGGATGTTTGGGGTCCGCTCCGCCGTTTCGAAAGGGGTCATCGATATTATATCATTTTATAGATGATTTTTCTCGCCACACTTGGATATACTTCATGTCTTCTGAAGTGAGGTCTTGTCTATTTATAAACAATTTGCCACTATGGTCCATACGGTTCTCCACCCCTATTCGTGTTTTTCGTGACTCTGTGGCGAGTACCTCTCTCGTTACTGCGTAGTTTCCTTCTTGCGGTGGTACTCTCGCTCGATTCTCCCGCCTGGTGCTCATCTTTGCAGAATGGGGTTCTTGGCGCAAGCATCGTCATCTTCTTGAGACGGCGTGCATTGATGATTGCCGCCTATTCCACCTCATTTTTGGCCGGGCTGTTTCCACCGCCACCTATCTCGTTAACATCCAAATTTCCCTCTTACGCTTCTTCAAGTGCGATCCTGTTGAGCGTCTTTGTGGTCTTCTTCCGACTACTCGCCCAAATGCATTTGGCTGCGTTTGCTATCTGGAGTCTCTGTCCTTTTTGACCTTTCTAGATACACCTATATCTGTCTTGCCCTTACCCACCCATCCCACTGAGTCTCCACATATTCCTCCTGTGGCCTCTCCGCCGTTGTCGCCGTCTGCTTCGGCTCCTCCGGCTCCTCCCACCACACTCGTCTACACTCGTCGACCTCGTATTGAGGATCTTCCAGTTGAGCCATCTTCTCCTGATGTTCTATCTTCTCCTGATGATCCATCTTCCCCTGATGGGTTATCTTCTCCTCGCTACACTCTCCGTGATCGCCAGTCGATTCGGCCTCCTGCCCGTTTTGGTTTTTCTGGTGCAGCTACTCTTGAGCCTGTCTCCTATCGTGATGTGTTACTCATCACGAGTGGCGGCATGCTATGGCCGAGGAGATTGCTGCCCTCGAGCGTACTGGTACTTGGGATCTTGTTCCTTTTCCATCTCACTCTCGTCCCATCACGTGTAAGTGGGTCTATAAGATTAAGACTCGCTCTGATGGCTCTCTTGAGCGCTATAAGGCGCGTCTTGTTGCTCGTGGCTTCCAGCAGGAGTATGGTCGTGACTACGACGAGACTTTTGCTCTGTGGCTCACATGACCACCGTCGCGCTCTTCTTGCGGTGGCGTCTGCTCGCCACTGGTCTGTTTCTCAGCTTGATGTCAAGAATGCCTTTCTTAATGGCGAGTTGCGTGAGGAGGTCTACATGCTTCCGCCACCTGGGTATTCTGTTCCTGAGGGCATGGTCTGTCGTCTTCGTCGTTCTCTTTATGGCCTTAAGCAAGCCCCTCGTGCTTGGTTTGAGCGCTTCTCCTCTGTGGTTACTGCTGCTGGTTTTTCAGCTAGTGATCATGATCCTGCGCTCTTTGTCCACACTTCGTCTCGTGGTGGACTCTTCTTCTTACGTATGTTGATGATATGATCACACAGGAGATGATTCTGAGTTCATTGCCTTTGTCAAGGCTCGTCTTAGTGAGCAGTTTCTTATGTCGGATCTTGGTCCTCTTCGTTACTTCCTTGGGATTGAGGTTACTTCCACTCCAGATGGTTTCTTTATGTCCCAAGAGAAGTATATTCAGGATCTTCTTGATCGCATCTCTCACCGACCAACAGATCGTTGAGACTCCTATGGAGCTTAATGTTCACCTCCGACTCTCGATGGCGAGCCTCTTTACGATCCGACTACGCTATCGTCATCTTGTTGGGAGTCTTGTCTATCTTGTTTATTACTCGTCCAGATATCACTTATCCAGTCCACATTACGAGTCGGTTCGTATCTGCTCCCACTCAGTCCACTACGACCACCTTCTTGAGTTCCGCGATACCTTCGTGGAACTATCTCTGTATCTTTTCTTTCCAAACTCGGGCTCGTTACTGACTTCAGCTTATTCGGATGCTACTTGGGCGGCGATCCCTCCGATCGCGGTCTATCTCTGCCTCGTGTTTTTCTTGGTGGTTCTCTCATTGCACGGAAGACGAAGAAGCGATGCGCAGTGCCCGTTCGAGTGCAGAGGCCGAGTTGCGTGCTATGGCTCTCTTGGCAATGAGATTACCAGCTCGGTGGTTCTTGGAGGATTTTGTGTTTCGTCACTACACCGACTCCTCTCTTGTCCGACAAGACAAAGTGCTATCGATGTTGCTCGAGACCCGTGAAGCATGAGCTTACCAAGCATATTGGTGTTGATGCTTCATTCATGCGGTCTTGTGTGCATGACGGTGATTGCTCTTCAAGATGTGCCTTGAGCTTGGATCGCGGATTTCTTTACGAGAAGCCCGGACTCGCAAAGACGGTTTCTACCTCTCCAAACTCGTGTTGTTGATCCACCATGAGTTTGAGGTGTGTTAGAGATATATATGTATAGTTTGTAATTCCCATTGTTATAAGGGGTTCTTTGCATATTCACCGCATGTACCTGTATATATATACTGGCCCATTGGCCTCATATGAAATACAAGCGCTATTCATATCAGGAATGATTACAAAGGCACATAGGCAGGATCTTTTATAGTTCTGCAAGCGTCGGCGGTTGATTGTAGTAACGCCTCTTCACGTCAAAAGTTGTGTCTCTTCAAGTCAATCGTCACGTCCCTTCATGATGACTGTTATATTTCTGAATAGCACGGCTAATATCTTTTCTCCATGGGTAGTTATCATTGACCACACATAGATAATCACTTTCTAGGACCTCTGCGGGGAGAGGTCTTGAAGTGGTCCATCGAGGAGGTCCAATAGGATGTTTTGAAGAAGTTTGAAGGTGGTCGGAAGGACTCTCGGACCCACCTTCTGTCAATTTGTTGATCTTGGGTTCAACAAACTAATTTGGGCTCAATAGGAAATCTAGTTTGTTTATAAATAAATAAATGTATAGCCGGATAATTGACTAGTCAACAATCCTCGTCAGCTAGCCTAACAACTTCAAGTACAAAAAAACTTATTTGAAAAGGTTTTGACCAGAACTAGACTTGGTCGATAAGATAGTTTTATTTGAGTTGCAAATAACTATTTTCCTTAAGAAGCAAGAACGTTAACTGGATACATTTATGAAAGCAATTCCCAAAGGGACGATTATGTTTTAGTTTTCAACATTTTATTAAGAACAGACTCTAATAAAATCTTATCTGTTAGATTGCCATCCTTATCTCATCGCACATTGTTGGTCTATAAATAACCACCTGAAGGGAAAGATAATCATTCCTTCAGAAATTTCTACCCTCAAAGCCTTTCATGAGTATGGACTCATGTTGCTTTGGTATTTCTCCTCCTATGGTTGGAGCATGTACAGACGACATCCACAGACCAAATTGACTTTTCGACGATCTTTATTTAAGGTGGTCGGACATTCAGCTTGCTCTATGGATTAAAGTTTTCAAAGGATTGGTTAGAAGAAAATCCCGATGATCAAAGGAGAACTTCTCGAGGCGTATATCGAGGTAATTTCTATGTTGAGCAGTTTTGTACTTTTCTACCCGCAATGGTTATGGGATGAAGATAACTTTGGAAAAAGAGAAAATAACTTTTTAACTACTTTTTCTTACACATATCTGACGTGCGGGACAACTTCCTTGACCGAACGTGAGTTGTCAAGTCACCATTAGTCGAGGTGCGGTTGTTACATCTTGAGAGTAGTGGGTTTTAAATGAGCTAAGGGTATATATATATATATATATATATATATATATATATATATATATATATATATATATATATATATATATATATATATATATATATGGATTTTTTACCTCTCCTTAGGCACGATTTACCTCAGCCATTTTTACTTTCCTCATTCACCGAGAGCCTTTCGTCTTTTTCTCAAACCTTTGAAGAGAAGGATTCCTCGGTCCGCCATTGAACCAAGACAATGGCGGGATGGAAATCATCGATGCTGTCCGCGGAGGAGCTCCAAAGACTAGAACAAGACGGGCATCTGCCGGAGAAGGCTCTTATCGAGTGGCGCGCACCGGGGAGGGAGATTGAACCAAACCCTCCGGCTAGTTTCACAGTACTCTTTGTGCTCTATCTCTGGGCAGGCCTCCGTTTACCCGAGAGTAATTTCTCGATTGAAGTTCTTAATCATTATGGAATCGAATTAATCCATTTGGTATCGAACTCGATCCTAGTACTTAGTGTCTTTGCCCATATGTTTGAGGCATTTTTAGGAATAGCCCCTAGTATGTTTCTATTTATGTTTTATTACCAAATCATTCATAACAAAAAAAAAGGTGTTGGTGCCTTAGGCTCTTTTATTTTAAATTCTAAGATGCCAACAACAGGGTGTTTCTCTTTTTGGCTACCAAAGATGTCAGCCAAACATGGAGCAAGGAATGATTTTATTCCAAAGTTCTGAAAGAGAGTAGGATTACTTACAGTTGTAATGCACCACCTGAGTAGTCTTGAAAAAGCCGAGTTACCAACAAGGAGATCAAGCTCTCGGATGATGAAAAGAAAGTGGTTATAATGATCAATGATCTAGTGAAGGGAGGTCTGACTGGCCAAAAGATCGTCCATGACTTCCTCAAGAACAAGATTTTTCCTCTCTAGAAAAGGGAAATATTGTCCTGTAACTATGACATCCCAGAACATGGTAATAATCTTGCACATCTTTTTACTTAAACTGAATTTCATAGTTGAAGTAAAGTAATTTACTCATTGTACTGTAGCTTTCCCTAATGAGGAGGTCCTAGCTAGGGCCTCAATTCTACTAAGGGATCGGACCCTAGAAAAGGAACCGATCGACTTAGAAGCGCAGCCCCCAAGCTTAATTGGAGCTGCCTTGTCACTTAAGACAGATGGTACAGTGGTAAGTATTTGTATGAATAACTAGACATAAAATAATTATACTTATGTCTAACTTGTGTGTTTCTGGACAAAAGACACCGAAAAAATGTCCCATCTCAGATGTTGGTGCGAGCTCTTCCCCTCCTTTGGCAAAGAGTGCAAGGATTACCTCTAGACCTCCTGTTGTGCCAAAGAAAACAAAACTTGCACCTGCTTCAGTTTCAGCTTCACCAAGACCTCTTACTTCAACTACAGCTCCTTCAAGACCTTCTACCCGCGAGGTATTAAAAACAAAAGTTAAGACTTCAGTTTCTCGATATGTCTCTGACCCCCCCGACCAGTGTCTTCTATATCAATTTTCTTGGTTGGGGTGGTCCAGCGTGAAGAATCGTCAGAACAATCTGAAGAGGAGGTCCCTCTACAAAGGGTTCCAAAGTCAAGGACCTCTATGGCCTTGGTTCCTTCCTCGTCAGAACAAACGAGGGAGCCTACTTTTACTGTGAATGAGGATTTTATGTCGTTCTT